>OX388341.1:0-2400000 GCA_947579665.1 Sympetrum striolatum
GAAGAGAGATGGGCAGTCAGAAAGGGAATTTAGAACAGAATACGTAAAGAATAGATCCTATTCACTTCGATAGAACAGAGAGAATCTAAAGACGGAGAATTGAACTAAACTTACATGAATGTAACTCTGATGCTCGACTTTGCGGTAGAATGCCATATTTAAGGAGTAAAATACTTAGTAATATCCGCATAATATATGTTTTTATAAAGGCGGCTAGTTTCGTCAATGTAGACTAATTATACGATTTCTGAAGTTTAGTTTCTACTTAAAAGACATCTTCAGGCAAAAAGTATCTCCACCAAACTTCCAAGATAACTCTTGGCTTAAGTCGTCTATTATTAGACGCAGCTAGTCACCTTAGAAAAAAATTAATAGTCTGTGGAAATAACCAAATGTTTACTTTCTTTCGATTGACACAAATTCGTTTTATCAATCATAAACCAAAATTAAATCCATAATGCATGCATTAAACTGGAAAATTTACTTTTCTAGTTCCATTTAACTAGTCCAGTAGTTGCAGAAATGTAATCACGAGTTAGAAAATCTATTCCAATGCATTGTGACATCACCGAAAGACGCAGGAAAGTTTTCCACTGAAGAGGAGACCAGAGAATAAATGAAATTTGCTCTGCGAGATAATGAAGTCCTCGCCAATGATTGCAATTATAATGGCTTAATATTTCGCTCAGTCAGCAACCAATACGATTGAAATTTTGTCTTCAGAATTTAATTCTGAAGACTACTGGTCTCTACGTAAGATTGTGGCAATTGCAGTCTTAATTCCATAGTAAGGATTCACTTCTCACCCATCGTCTACATTAAAAAATCGAGAAAAAGTCATGAATATCGATTTGATAGCACCGTTTATACAAACCAAGATCCAAGGAAATTGATCATTCCATACTAAAACAAAAAATAAGTTCGTGGATGCAAAAAACACACCAATGCAAAGCGAGTGAAAAGTATCTGCAACACCAAATAGGAAAGAGGGGAGAGAGAGAGAGAGCACAGTAAACCTACACAAGAAACCACAAAAAATAACAGACACCCCTCTGCATAAAATTGAAATGTTACACAGGATGAGGGTAAAAACATAGTGGAACTAAGTCCAGTCAGATCTGTGCTTATGATGTCACCATATTTGTTAAGAACTACACCAAGTCTAATCCAATATCCAATTGTGAACTATTCCGTCAGTGTTTCTTGTATTCAGGGTTAAAATGTTTCTATAATTTACTACACAATATTACCACTTCCGCATTAGAGAAAAAATCATCAAGTTGATTAAGAAATATCTGCTTGAAAATCATCATGCAGAATTTTTAAGAAAACTGTTTTAAAGCTGTAAACTTTAAGAAACTACGCTGGATATTATGAATAATAAGAGTCACAAATATACCTTAAGCTGTCAAAAAGCTGAGAAGAAGTCTTGACGTACATTTCACTAATACGCGTAGCATCTTCAGAAGAGAGAATATGACTAAGACTACAAGAGTCAGTGGTGTTTTAGTATTAGATATTATGAGTTCATCATAATGTTTTTTATATAATGATTGTGATTTATTACTGAACACATGGTCCATTTTTATTTTTTGAGAATTATTAATTTCATGGTTTACTTATTTAATTTTTGTTATGTCAATGAAGAGTCAATGTCAATGAAATTAATAGAGGTGTATGGATAAAATGAAGAAGAACAATTTGTAATTATTCCAAGTATTTTATTGAAAACAATAAATGGAAACAAAACACGACTAGTATCAGAAATTGATCTCCATCATGAAGTCATCAATGGAGATCAATCTCTTAAACTAGTCGTGTTTTGTTTCCCTTTATTGTTTTAATTAAATACTGTGCAAAAAGTACAAATTGTGCCTCAGCGTCATGACGTATCTCCACAAGCCATCGCCAGAAACAGTGAATTTTATGTAAATGGATAAAATTATATATAGAAGCAAAACAGACGGGGTGAATGAAGGAAAAACCAAATATATGATTACGTCAACATCAGAGTCGAGGAGATAACTGCAAGATTTGGCGGAGAGAGACAAAAAGGAGTACCTAACTTTGGAGGAAACCTAATCGATAACAAGTACAAAATTAGCAGCTTTGTAATGGAACAAATACAGGCAGGGAATAGAGAATTGTGCACTAACCTACACCTTCTTAAAAGCAAGTTAATATCAAGGAAGGCAAAAATGGATAAACAAAACACTGACACGTTCAGTAGTGACACAAGGTGCAGATCCATAGTCCTTAACCTTAAAAGAAGAGAGAATACTAAGGAAGCAATACGGACCTGTCTTAGAAAATGGCAAGTGTAGAATTGATAATTGATAAACAAATAATTGATGAATTAAATAAACTTATTGATAAAATAAGGTTCACGAAGGCCCAGAGGTGGTTAAAAGACTAGAATAAATGAGACTGCCAAAGAGGATATTATACATACATAGGTGTACATCAGGGCATCACAAAAAAATCAGTCATTTTTTCATCCCCTCTTATTTTTTTCTATTTGGCCTAACTTAATTAATAAATACCATTGCGAATGGTAGCCCGTGCCAAATTGATACCAAACAATTTCGAGAAATGAAGATTATAAAATGGCAATGTGCTCATTCGATGGATTTCCCCTAACGGGTTCAGCATCGGTTTGAACTTGAAATTTGGAAAAAATCTTTGACCGGCATTTTTCGCAAAATTAGGTCAACTTTAACCCCCTGTATAATTTAAATGTGGAGGAAACAAAGTTATTAACATTAACGGCTGCATACAGAATTTATTTAGCATTAACTATGCTAAGTGTCAAAGTTCTCACAAGCAAAATCCACTTTTACATTTTTTGCCAGCTTTTTTGATTCCAGCCCACTGCACGAAGTTATGTATATTAGAATAAATGCTAAATAAAATTAAAGAATGCGTGGAAGGGAACTCAAAGAAATGTAACTGCAAAAATATAAGTTATCATTACAGGAAATGGAAGAAAATAATTACTGATTAACTCAAGATCTACATAGGAATGCACATGTATGGTGTGGTTGCCTAACTCCCATATTCAGTTGCTATTTTTTTAATAAACAAAAGCCTATTAAATTAACAGTCCAACACATGTCCATTATTTTTAAACAAAGAATGTGCCCTGAAATATTCATGCTAATCCGTTTGTTGATTTCCCACTTAACTGGCGTTTCCCATGTCAGCATAATTTTCATTTTTCGAAATTGTTTGGCATCAAGTCGGCACGGGTTACCAACTCCTTTTGCATTCTACAGGAAGCACTTCTGCACTTCCCTCTTTGACACAGAATGGGGATGAATTTGTGAACAATGAAATCAAGTTTTATTTCTTCATTTTCCAAGTACAGCGCTAGTAATTTTTGATTTTGATAGCACAGGGCCAGCCAGATCCTAGGCACACTCCATGTAACTCGTCAAACATTCTGCCAATGCACCATGTTTCACCGTAAGAGTCCCAAAGACTGCAGACTAAACTGTTGGCCAATAGATTCTAATTGAAAGAGAATTGGCATCAAACATTTTAAAAGGCCGATTCTAAATACGAGGGTTGCCCAGAAACTAATGCACCACATTTTTTTCTCAGCCGACAACAACGTTGGGAATGGAAAACATTGCATGTCCATTAAAGTTTGAAGTTTCCTGAGTTTGTGTGCAAAATTTCTGTCTCTTCCGACAGATAGCGTAGTTGCAGGACTGTTTCAAAATGGCGTCAGCAAGTGATGTGCGTTACAAGCAGCGTGCCGTCACTGAATTTCTCACTACAGAGAAAGGGCACTTGCTTGGGCCATTAAAAGATGCCATTCATTTTGAGGAGGAGGTGATTTACACAGCAGCTCTGTTACCAGAACGAGGATTGATACCGACAGGGCATACAAGCCCTTGTTTCGCGCTGGGGGGAAGGCCATAGAATGAGACGGAGATTAGAAAAGTGATAATAATAATAGAAGGACTTTATTGGGGCGAGATTGAGACTAGAAAGTCTCTTCTTACATCTAACCCTTCGTCAAATGAGAAATGAATGGAAATAGCTTGCAAAAGAAGAACACTACATCTGCGGATTGAAAATCCTAATTTCCACTGCAGGAAAACACTCGCTAGAAGGGGAGTGTGAAAAACCTGTGAGGCCTACAGATAGATAGCTGAATTTGATGGTGAAAGTAGAATAAAAGGGTTATAAAAGACAAGAAGAAAAATCGATAGAGAGATACAAAAAAGAATGAACAAATTATGACATAGATATCAGTATCTCACAAATTGAAACTAATTGTGAAAAGAGTTTCAAATGAAATGAACGCATCAATAGTAAAAAAATACAAATAATATAAGAGAGAAACAGAATATTCACGAGATAAAACTAACTTTGTCAATTATTACCATTAAATTAGCATGAACAGGATTTTGCTTAATAAAAGCTCATCAAATGTTCAGAATAAGACAAGAATTTTAAAAATACAAGCAAATACTTGGAAAAACAACTAAAAATACTAAGTCACAACAAAATAGTATTTTTACACTTATAAGGTTATAATAAGACAGTATATAGAAAAATACGGTGTTTAGATAAAACATCATTCGTAGATTAACATGCGTACTTACATAGAATTTAGGTCATACACAATAATCGCTTCTTTATATACTGTTTGCATATATGCATACATATATAAAATGCATATATATATACATGCATATATATATACATATATAAAACCATATATCTACATAGTAAATACATACACAGAGCACTGGATGGCTTGGTGGCATATCTTTAAATGTGCGTTTGCAGGCAAATGATTTTCCAATTCTCCAATTATGGGTGCAAACCCTTATGTGTAAAGTCACCTCAACCCTTTCCTTAAATGGGTTGTTAGTTACTTCAATGGCATGTTAATTTGTGGTCAATATGGTACTTTATTCGACAGTAATGGATACTTGTCATTAATTAAATTTAAAGTAACTGTATTTAAGCCAGAATACTTTTCGTCAGTAATGCAGCCATCACTGTAAACAATGGATGTTTTGCATGTATACATATCATCACTTATTGCAAAGTACACATGATACAATATACAATTGGAAATTGACTAATAATCCATTTATCCCAAGTACTGACAATAGAACTAGTAAAGCTTTAAACAAGTACTCTCCCTGTAATTAACAAACCACACTTAGCAAATCAAAGAATAAAAGAACCCTAGACCAAGACGTAGCAAAAATAATCAGGGAAACAGTTAATGAACACAAAATAATGATGTGAATTTAAATAAAAAAAGATGAAAACCGTTAAGAAGATCAACAGGTTCCATGGACCAAATCGGAGATGATTTTCGACAAACTGGATTGACACCCAATGTACGAATATTTTCAGGAAGCTGTTACAGCTAAGAAAAAAGAAAGAGAGGAGTTACTGACCAAAATAATAAGTTTAAATCAAAAAATGATAAAAAAGCAAGACAATATTATTAAACAAATATCTCAAATTTAGTTATGAACAGATAAAATACAAGGGTCGTTCAATAAGTCCTTAGAAAATGAAGGAATTTGTAATTGAAAGGTTTAACGACGTAAGATATCAAAGCTGAGTTGGATGGCACATCTGCTCCTGTGTTTGCAGCTGTTTACAATTGGATGAATGAGTTTAAACGTGGTCGTTCATCCACAAAAGATGAATATCAGTTGGGATGCCCAGTGGAAGTGACCACTCCCAAAACGATTGACAAAATCCACGATATGATTTTGAGTGATCGACAATTAAAGTTCGCGAAATACTCGAGGCCCCAGGCATATCGCAAGGTACAGTCGATTCAAGCTTTGGTCATTTTGCACCTTAACCTGTTATGTTTTAGCATTATTTTAAAAACAGAATAATTGAATCTTTCTTCACCATACAATAATGGTCGTATAATAAAAAGCTAAAATAGATAGATAAATATATAAATAGTTTTAAAATAAAAAATTTGACGAAAAGAAAAACTGGAGGGCATAAAAAAGGGCATTATTATGGCCCAAAAGTTAACGGGAATCAGATAATCCAAAATTTCCTTATATTTGTACCTAAACAAAACCAGAGGAGATAAAATACGAAATGAGAGAATATGAGAAGAAGTGAAACAAAGGTGGCTTGGAAAAGTGTTGAAGAAAAACAATTAAAATGGTATGGAGATGCTTTTGGAATGGAAGACGACAGGAAAGTGTAGCAAGTGCCGGAAGTTAAAGTTCAGGGGAAAAGGGGTGGACCAAGAATAACTTAGGAATGATGACAAAGACACCGAGTGAAATGAGGAGAATGATGAGGAATCGGACGGAAGAAATGTGTGGAGATGATGGGCTGAGGCAGCCTCCCTGACGCTGAGAGGGGAAGAAGTACTTCTTTGGCTACTAAACCAACTTCTGAGCCAACAAAAGCTGCTTCCATTTCCAGCGATGATGGACTTACGAAACCATTTTCTGAGAAACCTGTCACCACAGGGGTAGTATTACTATCTCCCTCTAGCGCCCAAAAGTGAAGCCAGGGGTAAAGCGGCAGATTGCGCATTTAGCCATGCTGGGTAGCACTTTTCGTATCTCCCTATACCAATACATTGTTTTTTCGTGATTTTGCGGTTTTGATACAGAGTTATCAAGGTTTGATCGAGTGAGTCGAACGTTTTGAAACACAAAATGTAGTTTGAACAATGCGTAACACGAAGCAATTTTGTTATTTTCGCGTTTCTAAAGGTTTGATAGGTAAATAAGCAGGGGCCTGTTTCTGCCTGCAGCATGGTCAATTGCTGTGCATCAGAACAGCTGCCCCCACAAAATGTTCCGAAACTAGAATCTATGCATCTTCCTTAATTTTATTATTTCATTCATTATCTGAAATCTATGAAGCAGAAGGAAACGTCAGTATTAAGCCACGGCATTTTAATGAACATTTCATTGTGCTCTCGGCTGCACCTGCAGGTCTTGCATGGTATACAAGTTCTCCTATTCGTCATTTTGACAACTTTTACTGCATTGAGCCCCAATTATGAATTAGAACAAACATTTGCACAAGCAGATAATCTCAAATTACCCTGATAAGCTATTATAGTGTATGATAGAGTATCTTTATTTCATTGCAGTGAACGACTATTAAGGAATCTTATGCCGTACTTGGTATTGATCGATTAAAAACTGAGACGGATTAATGCATTATAATATACATCAAATTAATATTATAATAATCAACGATGTTTTGATAGAGTTTGCAGGAGATTGGCAGACGATTCGTTCTCTGTATTTCTCTAGCAGATGACACCGGCATCCGAGAAGTTTACATTGCAGACATGTTTTATTTTCCATAATAAAAGGAATCAAGAGGACTTAGAGAAAATAATCGAACATAATCGTTAAGTGAAAGGTTCATTTAAACTACCTGTGTCCATGTCATAGGATAGACAAGCTCCTGAGTCCCGTATGAGAGGAAAATAAAACCCCAAAAATACATGTAGTTAAAGAGAAGCCGGAGAAAAGTTCACCCCAGCGCTATGCGGTTGCGTTATTATTGGCTTCACTTTTCTGCTGGTAGACTCTCCCTGTGCCTGTCACACACAAACCCTCAATCGTCTCATGATCTTTGACTCAAAATGTGACTACATACAAAGATTTCTGGACCATTTTCTAACCAGAGCCTGCTATTCTGAAATTAAACTAGCCTGATGATATTTGGTGAGATCAAGCAAACAAAATAACTTCTTAAAGAAATCAGAGTTCGAGAAAAATAAGCAGAAATGTACAAGTTCTTCAAAAAATTTACTGCACAATCAATTCTATTTTGGATGAAATATTTTTCTCGCAACATTCTCAATGTTAGAACATAAAAGAGGAAGAATTCTCCAAATACAAGCCTATTTTTTCCGCCATATTTTCCTCCAATAATCTTAAATTTAAGAAAAATTGAATATTTGCCTTTAGTTTAGTTTTACATTGGTTCAAGGCAGTTCATATATTGCAGCACATCTATTAATCATGTTCTACAGCCCTTCTTACATTTTTCATACACCAAACATTTTATCTGCAATTTGAGTGAACTAGGGATGATCAACAATAATTCCTTTCTTAGCTACATTAACTTCCACGTACGTTTTTTTAAGGGCTTAACTCTCCCATCCAATCATATGAGATCAAAATTACCAAAACAATGCCAAAACGTTAAACAAATTTGTCATATCTTTTGTTCATATTTTCACTGTTTCAAATCAAAAATGATATCACACAATCAAAATAAGAAATCATTTCGTGTACTTTGCTTTCAACAGTAATAGCATTCCTCCTGCAACATAATTCTGAGGAATTGAATTTATTCATTTGTCATTTTTGGTTCAGGCAGCGAAAAATATATCTTTAATTTACTTGTGTCTCTGTCTTCATCGTGTCCGTGACAAAATGAAAGCTTCTGATGTATCAATATATTAATATTGATTAAAGGTCTTTCTTTATGAAAGGAAAAGTGTTATTCGGAGAGTCATTGTGCTTCACTTATGTCGAAAACAGAATAGGAAAATAAATATTTGTTCCATTAAGCAACAATGATGTTAACACATACTTCTGAAAATGCCATCTATTCCTAAAATTCGGAGGCAATGGATTCTTGATCAACGACAGAGGATAATCTACCGCACTCTCTGCAATGAACATGACGAGGAGGCCCACTACATCATTATGGGTGATTTCAATGAGGCCATTGAGAAGCTGATGACGCGATCACAGTATCGTCTGGCCCAGAGAAATGAACAAACCAGTTCCACATATAGGGGGCATTTTCCTTCATTATCCTATTTATACAATAAAAATATTTTAAGTAAAATTATTGTGGAATATAATATCGGCAGGTTACTCAAGAATGATACATTATAATATCTTATGCAGTAAAACAATCGTATGATTTCAAAACATTACATTTCGTCATTTGTAGGACTAAATAAAAAACACTACCCTTTAAATTGATCAGAACATTTCGATCTTGGTCTTCCTGATATTACTTTTTGTCAAGGAAAATAGTTTACGCGAACATGATACTTAAAATTAATGTGGAAACGAAAAAACGTGGAATTTCCCAAGCAAAATGCACTCAATTGTGAACAAATCCAACACATTCGAAAGATTCCATGGGAACAAATATATAAACTTTCAAAAAATTCATAGTTTCATGCGAGTAAAACAGATTATGATGACTGAAAGACTGAATTAGAAAACACAAAGTAACTTCCCCGAAAAGAGGAAAGAAAGTATTTCAAATAGTCCATTAAAATCCTTAAATCCACTTTCAAATTGAAAAAACACAATGAAATTGCAAATTTAAAATGGAAAGAAAAGCCTTAAATAACGAAATAGTCTTAACAAGATTAATTCAATAAATACATGATCACTAAAATATCACAATATGTTCATGATGAAGCACAAAAATGAAAAATACCAGCTAGAAGAAGTTTAAAATATGCATAACAGACTTTTATACTTAAGTAGACCTTTATATTTGTTGTTATATTGAGTTTTTTAAGTTGAGTAACTAAACTGGTACGGTGCATATGGAAGAAGTTGGTACCCACTGTTATACACATTCTTTTGTTATTGTAAGACAATTGAAGAATAAAAATATACTTGATGTTCTCGTAGAATACTCTGAATACCATGTGATAAGTTTCATTTACCTGAGAGAAGATAAAAGACGGTAATAACAAAAAACTTAAACGACAGAGGCATGCTAGACTTTTCTAATGCAATAGTATTCGTTATCGTTACTATAAATATTTTAATATTCACAGAAAAGCATAATAACTACTGACTTAAGTCCATATCTCTCAGTATAAATAGCAACAAATTTAAGAAATAACATAATACTCTCTGGAAATGATGGATTAGCTACCAACACACATTTCTCAAATCGTCTTGTGTTCTGTTTACCTCTTCATGACCTCCTTTCCGAATGCTTCATTATACTAAGTATAAAAATAGGATCTCAAATGAATGTCATTATACGGAAAACGAAAAAATTAAACATAAAATACAATATAAATTACCTGAATATGTACTCTGCCACTTTACGTTGATGAAAAGACATATAAATGGAAGCTACGGAAAGAAAATCTAAATAAATTGTACACCTTAGGAACTCCCTTTTCCGCGCCTGCCTTACATATATTCTTTACGTCATTAAAAAACTTTACGATCGATTTTTAGATATTTTAATTGAATAATATAACAACATAATAATACAACCGTAAAAATGAACGATGGAAAGACCATCTCCATCATATCAATTTAATTTAATGCTGTTGACATCGACTTTTACATCAACAACGAACAGAGATATAGTCAAAAAACACGTAATTTACTGTCGAATTGATTACGGAAGTTGTAAATCAAGTGCAAATCAAAGGTCTTAATATATTACCTTATGTAGTTTATGTTGTTTCCATGGTTATATACACTTTAACTTAATATGAAATCATTATAACTCTAAATTTTAGACACGAAGTAGAGGATCGATAATTCTATACGAAGTTATTTCATTTGTTTGCATAGTATTCTCACAGGTACTCCACGTCATATTAAAAAAATACCCGCAAGATATATATACACAATGGGAAAAAGCTATAACACATTTTTCGCCGATTAAAACGAATTTTCGAGCTAACATAACCGATATAGAGCAGACTTGGCGTCCATATTGTTGATTTGGTGGCGGCGGTGGCGGAGATTACAACTACGACTCAAATTCGGTATTCAGTTGTTTTACTGTCGCCAACCCCGCCAACTTGAAAGATTCTTCTAAAATGCTTTCTTTGCTTAGGTGCTTCCGTCGCGATACACCCAACTATATAGAATTGGAATTATTTTTAGGCAGTTTTTTTGTATTCTATTCTATGTAATATCTGCACTTTCTGGTTAAAACTAAGTCTTTTCGAAATTTATAAAACATAAACAGGTCTTTTTATTATATTTTAGATCCTTTTCCAAATAAGATTCCGCGGGTTTGTCTTGGATTGGAGTCCACAGCAAGCTTCAAACTTTTTTCATGATTTTACTGGGTTCGAACCAAGAACGCTCAGATAGATTTCCATAGGAAATACATGCAAACTCCACTTTTATCGGTTGCAGGCTTTTTTTCATTTGAAGAATTAAATTAGAAGGAATGGTCTGAAAGAGTTGAGACATGGACCAAAAGATCGGAAATTGAATTAAGATTCGTATTGAGGTCGTGTAATATTCTATAAGAATAGAAATTTCGAGAATTTTGACAAAATACGCGTAAATTTTTCGAAATGTTCGAGTTTGTAAACAACCAGTCCCCTTGACGACCGTTGCGATTGATGAAACCACGCATTTCCCTAAGTAGAAAGAATAGCCTGGGATTGTAGTTGTAAAGGATATTTACTCATTCCATTTAATTGCACTCATTTAATCTACTTCTTTATTCCTTAATTTTTCAGTTTAGGTATTCATGCTTTTCTTTCAAATATTTGTCATTTTTTAATTCCGGAAATGCTCATTTAATATTCAGATTTCTTTATTTTTATACGTCGTCGCAAAACCTTATCAACAAATTATCACATTTTGTTTAACTGACAATCTCAATCAAAAATTTGTTTTGTATACTTACTGAATTCGAGACTTTTATAAACCACGTATCATTAACATGCAATATGACTCTGGCCGTCAATATACAACTTAATTATTATTATAAATACAGAGAAAAAATAATCTCCGATGATTGGCCTCGAACCAGTGACCACCACACGTGATGACAGCCAAAAATTAAATCGGGCAATTTAAACCGCACCTCTGCACGCTTCTGCCATCTGAACGGCATTCGCAGTAACTACTTCGATTCTTACATGAAAATTTTCGAATATTAATTTTATGCACTTCCCGACATAGGATCGGATTATTAAATGTTAAAGGACGAATGGAATATTGAAAAATGATACTTTTTATGTCCGATGTATCCTTGGTTCGACTCTGGACGACTTTAATAGTTGCTTTCATGAGAAATGCACGTAAATTTAATAAATTAGACAAAAATTTTTAGCATTATCAAACTAAAGGACCGTCGCGGGAGACATAAATATTTTTCAATAAGTCTAAAATTTATTTGGGCAAATACGCGATCATAGTGACGAAGGTTTTCCGTGATAAACCTTATCATAGAATCAATAAAAGGAATATATTTTCCGTTATCAACGGAGGATGGTGGTTAAATGCAACGATAGTTAATTTCGAGTTGCGTTAATCTGGTTTTGCGCTAGGTTCAGATAAAAGTAGACCTGTTATAGATGATGGGCCCAACTTAGAAGGGGCGAGCTATATCCGAGTGTGGGAGGAAGGGGGCGTGGTCCATTAATCTGCGAGTGGTCCATTGCCAAGGAACACGCCCACCGCTCAGAGCAAAGGGAAGATGATATATATATATATATATATATCTATATATATATATATACGAGTAAAATGTAGCTTGCATACTGCAAGCAGATTGACAACACTAATTTCATAACGGCATTATATCGGGACGGTCCCGGAAAGGAAAAAAAGGATTGAAAATATTCTTAAAATTCGCTTCAATTTAACCGTTTGGCATCGAACCCGGGTCTTATTGGTGAAATTTCTAAATACATGTGAAAACTCAAGCAGAAATATTGGCTGCAACTGCCTCAAACGAAGACCTACTTTCACGAATGTTAATAGCTCTCTGGATTCGAACCAAGGACGATCTAGGAAATATAAAATGTGTTTTCGAAATGTATCTATAAGTTCTATATATATGCCTAATTTCAAGTTTTAATATTATTGGGAAGGGGTTCAAAATAATTCTTAAAAATCGGATCAGTGACTGATTGTAGAGACGCCTGGTATCGAACCCTGGACGTATTGGAAGCTGTAAATGCACAAAATGACTTGCTAGGACTTGATCTAATTTCATACAAAGTTTGAAGTCGATATCATACCGGGAAGTACCTAAAATGTGTTTCTGTTATCCCCATAAGAAATGCATTGTGGAGAGCAAATGGCCCTCTAGGATCGAACCAAGGACCCTCAGCGAATATGTAAAATTTTAGTATGAAATATATTTATGATTTCTAACCCCATGCCAAATTTCAAGTTTCTATGCCTTCGGAAAGGGGTCCAAAAAAAATCT
The DNA here is from genome assembly GCA_947579665.1 of Sympetrum striolatum. NCBI lineage: Eukaryota > Metazoa > Arthropoda > Insecta > Odonata > Libellulidae > Sympetrum > Sympetrum striolatum. Next base: position 13,174 of record OX388341.1, read on the forward strand.
TAAAAATCGCCACAACGCATTTTAAACGGCCGATTTTTGCCCCGACCTAGCATCGAACCCAGAATTTTTTCTGTTAAACCCATTTATGTTTTCGATAGATCATGTTCATATATACAGGCTCCTTGAGTTTTAATTCTCTACCTATACGGGAAGTATTTTTTTTTTTAATTCCAAAAACTCAAAGCAATGCATTTAAACGGGAAAAATCGGGACTTTGGGGCCCTCTGGAATCGAACCCATGACACTGAGGTTCAAAATCGCAATTTTTCTGGAGGTTATACGTTATGGCCAATGTGTCGTAAAAATTTCAAGCCATTGACGCTAGTGGTTTAGCCTGTGACTTTGTATCCTCTCTATATATATATATATATGAATATACGAGTAAAATGTTGCTTGCATACTGCAAGCAGATCGGCATCACTATTTTCATGTCGGCATCATATCGGGACGGCCATCATAAGAAAAAAATGGATTGAAATTTTTCTTAAAATACGCTGAAATTCCATCGTCTGGCGTCGAACCCGGGTCTTTACTGTGAACTTACTACGCAGCACAATAGAACGTCACCATCTCTAACTATGTGTGAAAATTCAAGCAGAAATATCGGCTACAACTGCCTCAAATGACGTCCTAATTTTCACGAATTTAAATGGCTCACTGGATTCGAACCAAGGACGATCTTGGAAATCAAAAAGATGGTTCTGAAAGTTATTTATGATCTCTATCTATTTGCCAAATTTCAAGTTTCTATATGATTGGGAAAGGTTTCAAATTATTTCCTAAAAATCGGATCAACTTCTGATTGCAGAGACACCTGGTGTCGAACCCAGGACATAATGTAATCTGTGAATGCACAGTTTGATTTGTAAAGGCTTTCCCTTGTATCATGCAAAGTTTGAAGTCGATAGCATGTCGGGAAGTACCTAAATTATGTTTCCGTTTTCTCCGTAAGAAATGCATTGAGAAGTGCAAATGGCCCTCTGGGATCGAACCAAGGACCATCAGCGAACATGTAAAATTTGATTATAAAATATATTTATGATATCCATCCACGTGCCGAGTTTCATGTTTCCATGATATCGGGAAAGGATCCAAAAAAAATCTTCAAAATCGCCACAACGCATTTTAAACGGCCGATTTTTGCCCCGACCTAGCATCGAACCCAGGATATTTTCCGTAAAACTCATTTATGTTTTCGATAGATCATGACCATATATAAAGGCTCCTTGAGTTTCGATTTTCTTACTATACGGGAAGTATTTTTTAAAAATTCCTGAAAATCAAAGCAATGCATTTTAACGGGAAAAATCGGGACTTTAGAGCCCCCTGGAATCGAACCCATGACACTGAGGATCAAAATCGCAATTTTTCTGGTGGTAACACGTTATGGCCAATACGCCGTAAAAATTTCAGCCCAATCACTCTTGTGGTTTAGGCTGTGAGTTTGTATCCTCTCTATATATATATATATATATATATATATATATGGATACATGAATGAATCCGGAGAAGCATCTATATATAATAGATATATATATGATACGAGTAAAATGTAGCTTGCATACTGCAAGCAGATCGGCAATACTAATTTCATATCGGCATCACATCGGGACGGTCCTCATAAGAAAAAAAAAGGATTTAATTTTTTCTTAAAATTCGCTGAAATTTCATCGTCTGGAATCGAACCCGGGTCTTACAGGAAAACCTACTATGAAACACAATAGAAGATCACCATCTCTAACTATGTGTGAAAATTCAAGCAGAAATATTGGCTACAACTGCCTCAAAAGACGCTCTAATGTTCACGAATGTAAATGGCTCTCGGGACTCGAACCAAGGACGATCTTGGGAATATAAAACATGTTTCTGAAAGTTATTATTGATATCAATCTATATGCCAAATTTCAAGTTTCTATATTATTAGGAAAGGTTTCAAAATAATTCCTAAAAATCGGATCAACTTCTGATTGCAGAGACACCTGGTGTCGAACCCAGGACACATTGATAGCTATGAATGCATAGTTTGATTTGTTAAGACGGGTTCTTCTATCATGCAAAGTTTGAAGTCGATAGCATGCCGGGAAGTACCTAAAATTTGTTTCCGTTATCCCCATAAGAAATGCATTGTGCAGTGCAAATGGCCCTCTGGGATCGAACCAAGGACCATAAGCGAATACAAAAAATTTTATTATGAAATATATTTATGATTTCTAACCCCATGCCAAATTTAAAGTTTCCATGCCATCGGGAAAGGGTAAAAAAAAAATCTTAAAAATCGCCACAATGCATTTTAAACGGCCGATTTTTGCCCCGACCTAGCATCGAACCAAGGACAATATTCGTAGATGTATTTATGGTTTTCTTTAGATATCTTTGGCATCTAGCGATCCCTCGAATTTCAACTCTCTACTTTCCCGGGAAGTGCATCAAAAAAATTTTCGAAAATCCCCGCCATGTATCCTTATGGAGAAAATCGCGACTTTGGGGCCTTCTGGAATCGAACCCATGACACCGAGGTTCAAAGTCGGATTTTTTCTGGAGGTTATCCGTCATGGCCATCACGTCTTAAAAATTTCAAGTCGATGGCACTTGTGGAACATGGTAATACTTTTGATCCCCTATGAATGAGTGTATATATATATATAGGTACGAGTAAAATGTAGCTTGCATACTGCAAGCAGATCGGCAATATTATTTTATTTCGGCATCATATCGAGACGGTCCTCAAAAGAAAAAAAAAAAGGATTGAAAATATTCTGAAGATTCGCTTCAATTTTAGCGTCTTGCATCGAGCCCGGGTCTTCCTGGTGAACTTACTAAGCGGCACAGTAAAAGATCACTATATCTAACTATGTGTGAAAATTCAAGCAGAAATATTTGCTTCAACTGCTTCAAACGACGTTCTACTTTTCACGAATGTAAATGGCTCTCTGGATTCGAACCAAGGACGATCGTGGGAATCTAGAATATGTTCCTGAAATGTATCTATAATTTCTATCAGTATGCTGAATTTAAAGTTTCTATATAACTGGGAAATGGTTCCAAAAAGTTCTTAAAAATCGGATCATTTACTGATTGTAGAGACGCCTGGTGGTGAAACCAGGAAACATTGGTAGCTGTGAATTCACAGTTTGATTAGTAATGACTTGAGCTTATCTTATGCAAAGTTTCAAGTAGATATAATATCGGGAAGCACCTAAAATGTGATTCCGTAATCTCCATAAGAAATGCATTGAGGAATGTAAATGGCCCTCTGGGATCGAACCAAGGACCATAAAGGAATATGTAAAATTTGATTATGAAATATAATAATGATATCTAACGCCATGCCGAATTTCAAGTTTCTATGCCATCGGAAAAGGGTTTAAAAAAAATCTTAAAAATCGCCGCAATGCATTTTAAACGGCCGATTTTTGCCCCGACGTAGCATCGAACCAAGGATAATATTCGTAGTTGTCTTTATGGTTTCCTTTAGATATGCGCTGCATCTAGCGATCCCTCGAGTTTCAACTCTCTCCTTTTCCGGGAAGTGCCTCAAAAAAATTTTCGAAAATACCCGCCATGTAATCTTATGGGGAAAATCGCGACTTTGGGGCCTTCTGGAATCGAACCCATGACACCGAGGTTCAAAGTCGGCTTTTTCCTGGAGATTGCATGTTATGGCCAATATGCTGTAAAAATTTCAAAGCAGTGGCACTTGTGGAACATGGTTAGAATTTTGATCCCCTATATATAACTTATGTATATATATATAGGTATATCCGGAGAAGCGTCTATATATAATAGATATGAATGAATCCGGAGAAGCATCTATATATAATAGATGATATATGAATGAATCCGGAGAAGCATCTATATATAATAGATATATATATATATATATATATATATATGTATATATATATATATATATATATATAAGATATACGAGTAAAATGTAGCTTGCATACTGCAAGCAGATCGGCAATACTAATTTCATATCGGCATCATATCGGGACGGTCCTCAAAATAAAAAAAAAGGATTGAAATTTTTCTTAAAATTCGCTGACATTTCATCGTCTGGCATCGAACCCGGGTCTTTACTGTGAACTTACTATGCAGGAGAATAGAAGATCACCATCTCTAACTATGTGTGAAGTTTTAGGCAGAATTATTTGCTACAACTGCCTCAAAAGACGTTCTAATTTTTACGAATGTGAATGGCTCTCGGGACTCGAACCAAGGACGATCTTGGAAATCTAAAATATGTTTTTGAAAGATATTTATGATCTCTATCTATATGCCGAATTTCAAGTTTCTATAATATAGAGAAAGGTTTCAAAATAATTCCTAAAAATCGGATCAACTTCTGATTGCAGAGACACCTGGTGTCGAACCCAGGACACATTGATAGCTGTGAATGCACTGTTTGATATGTATGGACTTGATCTTTCTATATGCAAAGTTTGAAATCGATATCGTGCCGGAAAGTACCTAAAATTTGTTTCCGTTATCTCCGTAAGAAATGCATTGAGGAATTCAAATGTCCCTCTGGGATCGAACCAAGGACCATCAGCGAATATGTAAAATTCGATTAAGATATGTTCTTATGGTGTCTAACCTCATACCGAATTTCAAGTTTCTATGCCATCGGAAAAGGATCCAAAAAAAATCTTAAAAATCGCCACAGTGCATTTTAAACGGCAGATTTTTGCCCCGACCTAGCATCGAACCAAGGATAATATTCGTAGATGTCTTTATGGTTTCCTTTAGATATGCGCGGCATCTAGCGATCCCTCGAGTTTCAACTCTCTCCTTTTCCGGGAAGTGCCTCAAAAAAATTTTCGAAAATCCCCGCCATGTAATCTTATGGGGAAAATCGCGACTTTGGGGCCTTCTGGAATCGAACCCATGACACCGAGGTTCAAAGTCGGCTTTTTCCTGGAGGTTACACGTCATGGCCATAACGTGGTAAAAATTTCAAGTTGGTAGCACTTGGCGAACATGGTTAGACTTTTGATCCCCTATATATATATATATAACTTATAGGTATATCCGGAGAAGCGTCTATATATATATACGAGTAAAATGTTGCTTGCATACTGCAAGCAGATCGACAACACTATTTTCATGTCGGCATCATATCGGGACGGCCATCAAAAGAAAAAAATGGATTGAAATTTTTCTTAAAATTCACTGAAATTCCATCGTCTGGCATCGAACCCGGGTCTTTACTGTTCAACTTACTATGCAGCACAATAGAACATCGCCATCTCTATCTATGTGTGAAAATTCAAGCAGAAATATGCGCTACAACTGCCTCAAAAGACGTTCTAATTTTCACGAATTTAAATGGCTCTCTGGATTCGAACCAAGGACGATTTTGTAAATCTAAAAAATGTTTCTGAAAGTTATTTATGATCTCTATCTACATGCCATATTTCAGGTTTCTATTTTATTGGGAAAGGTTTCAAAATAATTCCTAAAAATTTGATCAACTTCTGATTGCAGAGACACCTGGTGTCGAACCCAGGACACATTGATAGCCGCGAATGCCCAGTTAGATTTCTATGTACCTGCTCTACTAACATGCAAAGTTTGAAGTCGATAGCATGCCGGGAAGTGCCTAAATTTTGTTTCCGTTATCTCCGTAAGAAATGCATTGAGAAATGCAAATGGCCCTCTGGGATCGAACCAAGGACCATCAGCGAATATATAAAATTTTATTATGAAACATTTTCATGATATCTATCGATGTGCCGAGTTTCAAGTATCTATGTTATCGGGAAAGGATCCAAAAAAAATCTTCAAAATCGCCGCAATGCATTTTAAACGGCCGATTTTTGCCCCGACCTAGCATCGAACCATGGCCCATATTCGGCGATATCTTTTTTATTTTCGTTGGATATCCAAGGCATCTAGCGATCCCTCGAATTTCAACTCTCTACCTTTCCGAGAAGTGGCTCAAAAAAATTTTCGAAAATCTTCACCATATATCCTTATGGAGAAAATCGGGACTTTGGGGCCTTCTGGAATCGAACCCATGACACTGAGGTTCAAAGTCGGATTTTTTCTGGAGGTTACACGATATGGCCAATATGTCGTAAAAATTTCAAGTCAGTGGCACTTGTGGAACATGCTTAGACTTTTGATGCCCTATGAATGAATGAATGAGTGAGTGTGTATATAGGTATATCCGGAGAAGCGTCTATATATAATAGACGAGTAAAATGTAGCTTGCATACTGCAAGCAGATCGGCAATACTAATTTTATATCGGCATAATATCGGGACGGTCCTCAAAATCAAAAAAAAAGGATTGAAATTTTTCTTAAAATTCGCTGACAATTCATCGTCTGGCATCGAACCCGGGTCTTTACTGTGAGCTTCTCTGCAGAAAAAAAGAAGATCACCATCTCTAGCTATGTGTGAAAATTCAAACAGAAATATTTGCTACAACTGCCTCAAAAGACGTTCTAATTTTCACGAATGTGAAGTGCTCTCTGGATTCGAACCAAGGACGATCTTGGAAATCAAAAACATGTTACAGAAAGTTATTTATGATCCTTATCTATATGCCGAATTTCAAGTTTCTATATTATTGGGAAAGGTTTCAAAATAATTCCTAAAAATCGGATCAACTTCTGATTGCAGAGACACCTGGTGTCGAACCCAGGACACATTGATAGCCGTGAATGCCCAGTTTGATTTCTAAGGACTTGTTCTAATAACATGCAAAGTCTGAAGTCGATAGCATGCCGGGAAGTGCCAAAATATTGTTTCCGTTATCTCCGTAAGAAATGCATTGAGAAATGCAAATTGCCCTCTGGGCTCGAACCAAGGACCATCAGCGAATACGTAAAATTTGATTATGAAACATATTCATGATATCTATCCACGTGCCGAGTTTCAAGTATCTATGTTATCGGGAAAGGATCCAAAAAAAATCTTCAAAATCGCCGCAATGCATTTTAAACGGCCGATTTTTGCCCCGACCTAGCATCGAACCATGGACCATGTCCGGCAATGTCTTTTTTATTTTCGTCGGATATCCACGGCATCTAGCGATCCCTCGAATTTCAACTCCGTACCTTTCCGAGAAGTGCCTCAAAAAAATTTTCGAAAATCTTCACCATATATCCTTATGGAGAAAATCGGAACTTTGGGGCCTTCTGGAATCGAACCCATGACACTGAGGTTCAAAGTCGGATTTTTTCTGGAGGTTACACGATATGGCCAATATGTCGTAAAAATTTCAAGTCAGTGGCACTTGTGGAACATGCTTAGACTTTTGATGCCCTATGAATGAATGAATGAGTGAGTGTGTATATAGGTACGAGTATAATGTTGCTTGCATTCTGCAAGCACATCGATAACACAAATTTTTTGTCGGCATCACATAGAGTGCGTCCTCAAAAGAAGAAAAAATGGATGGAAAATATTCTTAATTTCCGCTGCAAATTATTCGTCTGGCATCGAACCCAGGTCTTCCCGGTCATACTTACTATGCAGCACCATAGAAGATCACCATCTGTAACTATGTGTGAATATTCCAGCAGAAATATTAATTGCAACTGCCTCAAACGATGTCCTACTTTTCCATTATATTCCTTATGAGAGAAATGCTAATGTGCTCTGGCATCGAACACAGGAATAGTACGGTGTTATCTAATTTTTTTCTAAAACCAATTCTTTTCATACATCTTCCAGCCAAGTACTAACTTCCTATCATTTCGATAAGGGCATCAAAAAAATAATGAAATACTAACCCAATGTATTTTAAACGGGAGACAAATTTGCCGCCCGGCATCGAACCCGGATCTTTCTGGTAATACTTCCTATGCAACATAATAGAAGATCACTATCTCTAACTATCTGTGAAAATTCAAGCAGAAATATTGGCTTCAACTGCCTCAAACGACGACTTACTTTTCCCTTATATTCCTTATGAGAGAAATGTTAATGTGCTCTGGCATCAAACCCAGGAATAGTACGGGCTTATGAAATTTTTTATCTTAAACCAATTCTTAATATATATCTTCAAGCTGAGCGAAAGGTTCCTTACATTCCGGTAAGTGCATCAAAAAAATTAATGAAAAACTATCCCCATGCATTTTAAATGCGGGATATTTGCATCATCCTAGCATCGAACCCAGGACGTTCTCATTAGTAAGCATTAAGTTTTTAATAGTTCTTGACCATATCTGTAAGCTCCTTGATTTTCGATTCCCTACCTGTCCGGGAAGTATTATTTAAAAAATTTTGAAAATCGCCACCATGTATCCTTATGGAGAAAATCGGGACTTTGGGGCCTTCCGGAATCGAACCCATGGCACCGAGGTTCAATGTCGGCTTTTTCCTAGAGGTTACACGTCATGGCCATAACGTCGTAAAAATTTCAAGTCGGTGGCACTTGTGGAACATGCTTAGACTTTTGATCCCCAGTGTATATATATATATATAAGTATATCCGGAGAAGCGTCTATATATATATAAGATATAGGTATATCCGGAGAAGCGTCTATATATAATAGATATATATATATATATATATACGTACACGAGGATTCTACCTTTCAAAGCTATCCAAACAGCATTGAATTCTGCACATATTTATAAAAAATTGCAGAAAAATTCATTCGCAACTGTTAACGATTACAATCTTAACATCCAATTGAACAGTTATTATCGACAACGTCGGCTTAAAAAAGGCATAGTCATTAAAAAAGTACACATTCAATTTAAAACAGGGTACCCGGGTTAATATCCCATAAAAATACAAAATGCAAATAACAATAAATAAGGATACATGAATGAATCCGGAGAAGCATCTATATATAATAGATAGGTATATCCGGAGAAGCGTCTATATATAATAGATATATAAGTACGAGTAAAATGTTGCTTGCATACTGAAAGCAGATCGACAACACCGATTTCATATCGGCATAATATCGGGACTGTTCTTAGAAGAAAAAAAAAGGATTGAAAATATTCTTAGAATTCGCTCCAATTTAATCGTCTGGCATCAAACCCGGGTCTTCATGGGGAACTTACTATGTAGCAATATAGTAGATCATCATTTCTAACTATGTGTGAAAATTCAAGGAGAAATATTGACTTCAACTGCCTCAAACGACGTTCTACTTTTCAATTATGTAAATGGCTCTCTGGATTCGAACCAAGGACGATCTAGGAAATCTAAAATGTGTTCTTGAAATGTATGTATGTTCTCTATCTATATGCCTTATTTCATGTTTTAATATTATTGGGAAGGGGTTTAAATTAATTCTTAAAAATCGGACAATTTACTGATTGTAGAGACGCCTGGTGTTGAACCCAGGAAATTTTGGTAGCTGTGAAATGCACAGTATGACTTATTAGGACTTCATCTTATTTCGTACAAAGTTTTAAGTCAATATAATGCCGGGAAGTGCCTAAAACCTTTTTCTGTTATCTCCATAAAAAATGCATTGAGGAATGTAAATGGCTCTCTGGGATCGAACCAAGGACCATCAGCGAATATATAAAATTTGATTATGAAATATATTTATAATCTCCAACTCCATGCCGAATTTCAAGTTTCCATGCCATCGGGAAGGGGTCCAAAACAAATTTTAAAAACCGCCACAATGCATTTTAAACGGCCGATTTTTGCCTCGACCTAGCATCGAACCCAGGATATTTTCCGTAAAACTCTTTTATGTTTCCGATAGATCATGACCATATATATAGGATCCTTCAGTTTTGATTCTCTACCTATCAGGGAAGTATTTTTTAAAAATTCCCGAAAATCAAAGCAATGCATTTAAACGGGAAAAACCGGGACTTTGGGGCCCTCTGGAATCGAACCCATGACACTGAGCATCAAAATCGCTATTTTTCCGTAGGTTAAACGTTATGGCCAATACACTGAAAAAATTTCAAATCAATCACGCTTGTGGTTTACGCTGTGAATTTGTAATCTATCTAATTATATATATACATGAATGAATCCGGAGAAGCATCTATCTTTATATATAACTAGCTGTACCCGTTCACACGTTGTTGTGTTTAGAGAAGTGTGATCTCTTTCTTGCCTTGCTTGCCTCTGTTCACTCGTTTCTAATGATCGAGCAAGAGTAGTGTGATTTCGATCTCTTTCTTGCCTTGCTTGCCTCTGTTCACTCGTTTCTAATGATCGTTCTTCTCTTCTCCTTTTTGCTTGATTTGTAGATAGACCAATAGCACTTCGCGTTGGCGGCATAATTGTAGGGTTAAATAAAACGTATTTCCAATTATTTTCCTCAGCTGGAAATTAATAATATTTTTATTTATTCGCATATTAATAATTTATTCTCGTATTAATAATTGCAAAAGTTTTTGACTGCATTTTTGTATTTATTAGAATTTGCTGGCGAAAAATCGAACATCAAATGCATTAATGTTCTTTTTTGTAATTTAAATTAATTTTTTGAAATCTTATAAGAAATACAATTTATGTATTTAAAATATTTTAAATTTTAATATAATTAGTAATATTTAAACAATCATTGAAAAAATATAAATTCTACCCAAATGGGATCAATTTATGTATCGTACTTCTATTTTTCCCGTAGAAAATCCATTCGCAATTTGTATGGCAGGCAGCTATTCGCGTTGCAAGGCTATTATAATGAAATCATACATACTATCTACATTACTTTCATTCAGTTTATAAGAAAATATATTATCACAGTACCTTATCAGTTCGGAGTAAGATATGCTAAATTATGTGCTACTCTACACTTCGCATCTCGCAAATCTCAAATAGAACACATATTCAACTGAAGAAGACCTAAAAATTAAATTCAGTCTCGTCAAAGACATAAAATAAATTGAAATGTTGATAATAGATTATATTTGTAATCAAAGTCGGTAACGTCATCAACTCACCAAGTTGTCCAGTACATACAATCTCTTGAATTTATCAAAATATGCTTTTCATTAAATATCAAAAACCGTTTACTCCACGATAATATACGTAAATATTTACGTTGCTATAAACAAACATCATTTGAATACGGGAGTAAATTCTCAATGTGTTCTTATGAGAAAATTCAACAATCGCATTCGTTGTAACTGAGAAATAGTTTGTTTATAGCCTCAAAATTCATCAAAATTATCATCTAATTATCTCTAAGTCTCGTAATTTCCGATCGTAAACTATATTTCATGACCAAAATGAGAAACTTTATTCAATTTCCCTTCTTTTGGTGGTACTTCTAAATCCATACGTTGGTTAATTCTAATTTAATTTTGCGAAAGAAAGGAAGCATGCAAGTGATAAAATCGAAGTTTACATGTATTTCTTATGGAAACTGTTTTTCCTTCTGGAGTCGAACTGAGTACTCCGATTAAAATAAAAATTTACAAAAACCTTCCCGGGGATATACGTAATAATTTCCCAAATTTTCACGACGATTGGATGTATGGTTTTTGAATCTATCGAGTACAGACAGACAGACAGACAGACAGACAGACACACATTCATTTTTATATATATATATAGATTTCCGAAGTGTCCGTCCGTCCGTCCGTCCGTCCGTCCCCCCCTTTATTTCAGAATCGGTTTGACTTAGAGATTCGAAACAAACTGCATTGTGTTTCTACGAGTTAGAAACCCCTAGGAAAACTATTCCCATTACTAAGAAAGCCCGGGTTCGAACCCAGGAGTCCATAATACGGTTCCATAAGGAATACACGTAAACTTCACTTTTATCGCTTGCAGGCTTTGTTTCTTTCGCAAAATTAAATTAGTAACACAAGTCGTACAAAGTCGAGACAAGTACCAAAAGAAAGGAAATTGAATGGAGATTCTTATTTCAGTCGTAGAATATCGTTTACGATTCGAAATTGTAAACATTTTGATAAAATGCACCAATATTTTATCAATATTTTGATGTTGTAAACAACTCATCTCCATGACGACCTAAGCAATTTTTACTTTCTCCCTATACGTAGTATAGAGAAGACCTCCAGATTTCGACGGAAATAGATGTTTTGGGGCCCATAGAGCATGTTTAGCTATTTTCCCGAACATGTCTGTCTGTGTGTCTGTCTGTCTGTCTGTGGTTAAAAAGTTTGTGGGCGCTCTATCTTAAAAAGTAATTATCCGATCATTTTCAAAATTCATATTTAGAATTTTCCTAACAATTCCAAGAGTTGATTAGTTTTTGGAGATTATCGCTAAACCGGAAGTTACGGTTTATCCGGAACAAAATTTTGTTTCTTAAATATCTCTGTCAGAATGCAATATAGGTATATACATTTACACACAAAAGTTGTATATAATTTATTTTACTACAACTTTTGTAGAAAACATTTTTCGTAACACTGATTGTTTAGGAGTTATTCCCAAATAATGGTTAACCGGAAGTTGTTGTTAATCCAGAAATGGAAGCTTTTCATACATATCTCTGTAAAAATGCAATGTAGGTATATACAATTGCAAACAAAACTTATTGATAATGTATTTTACTACAAATTTTGTATGAAACATTTTTTCGTAACACTGATTGTTTAGGAGTTATTCTTGAATAATGGTTAAACGGAAGTTGTTGTTTACCCAGAAATTGAAGTTTTTCATACTTATGTCTGTCAAAATGCAATGTAGGTATATACAATTATGTACCAAAGTTGTAGATAATGTTTTTACTACAAAGCTTGTATGAAAAATTTTCCTGTAACACTCATTGTTTTGGAGTTATTTATATATTACCGGCATAGGCTTATGTTTTCAATAAATACGGAGAAAGTCATGAGTTGGCCACATCAGATTTTTCATTTTGAGCTCATGAGTTTATCCATAGGAAGACATATAGAATAAATGATCAGTTAAAACTAATGCTGAAAATAAGAGATACACTATATTAGATATACAATAGAAGAAATTATATTTATACATTTATATATATAATTATATTATAAACATTTGCAGATAAAAACAATATCCCCTAAAGAATTTATTTCTATATAATCATCGTTTCCGTTATCTCTTTGTGCCTTTCTTAAAATGTCTTCTTATCCTAATGTGATCTTAATAGTTTCATTTCCGGAGTCTCCGGGATCGAAATCCGGAACCCATAATTCGTTTCCATTTAAATTACAAGCACAAAAAACCTACTTTAAATCGTCCTATTTTTATTCTTTTTAGTGATGCATAAATTAATATCCTACTGTTATTGGTTTAAATGCCATGGTTTTTACACTAGTGTTCCTCTCCGAGACAATTACCTGCTGACGATGTCACAGCATTATTTTTTTTATTTTCAGCAACTGACCTGCTTTTAACTATTTAATTTACGAGAAACTTTTACTGGGCAGTAGTGAACCATTCAGACGTCATTTTCACAGTGATTGCGTTTCGCGAAGACGAGTGAATATTTTAAATTGGTACTTAATTGAAGTGTAACCACATGGGAAGCAATTGAATTAGGTGGCCCGATGACAATTTTCATAGATTGACTGAAAGTGATTACTTTTTGTGAAATGGAATCGGTCATCAATAATTACATTAATGTGTCTGTTTATATATTATTATTAATTAATGCATTCAGAAGAAAAGAACTAGGTATACTTTGACTGATTTAAACTAAACCCTCCTGAGGAAACGTTTTCGTCTGAAGTACCGAAAAGCTTAATAAATAATAGACATTTATTTTAGTTTCCACAATTGTAAATTCAGTTTTGGAATTCTCTCCATTGTTACACCCAAAATTATTACTTTATGATTATTCTAGTAATAAGTTGATCAATGAAGTATCTTAATGTTTGTAGTAATATAAACTACTACGAAAAATAACTTTTTTTGTATGATAACGATCAACTATGTTACTACAAGTAAGGTATACTTACTTATTGCGAGCTAAAGGTAAAATTTTAAGTAAAAATACAAGAAATTGATCATCATCATGGTGCATAGTAGTGCATCTCATTGATTAGAAGTAAAGAATTACTTTTAATATTTCTCCCGTGTATTCTACATGGGAGAATCGGGTCCATCCTGACATCGAACCCTGGGCATTTAAGAAATATCTCTAGATATCTAGGTCAGTACAAAATGACCATCTGTAATTATGCGTACGATTTCAAGCTGAAATCTCACCTGTAACTCCCTCAATTCACGTCCTACCTTACCTATATATTCCTTATGGAAGGAAATTTACTATAGCATGGCTTCTTACCCCTGGAACAGTATAAATTTAAAATATTGTCAATGGACGTCTAATAAGATGTATGTTAGTTTCCGGTACCTAAAATAACACTAGTGGAAAGTTGATTAAGAACTATGTACTTTTTATGAAGTATAGTCAAATCTTTAATTTCTAGGTGCGCAAATATTTGCGCGGGCCCAGCTAATTATTTGGAGAATGTAAATAATTAAAAACATATCAATGCGATAGTAATTATGACTTATTGTCACTATCAATTACATAGTATTGATTTATATTTAAGTTAAAACTGATTTTCTAAACTTAGGTCCGGTATTATAACATATATTTAGAGTCGACCTTGACTGTAATCTTCACGTAAACTCTAAAAAACGTATTTTTGTCGATACTTAAGCCTTAATTGGTATTTAACTCTTAAAAGTAACTTTAACCGCAATGCATCATGGATGTAAACAAACTATATGGCGGAAATTTAAAGAGCTAGCCTCTCGCCTCAGTTGGTTTATCGCTGAAAAATAAGTTTGTTAGTGGTTTTTTCGGTTGAAAATCCTCAAAATATTTTGAATAAATTTGTCTATTAAACAGATATTTCTCGCGACATTGCCTTTTTCTTTATTGTAAATCATATCACAGACGTTAGGTGCTGCGAAGTATTTTTTATGATTCAGATACTTCAAAAGTGTTATAATTAGTTATACATTGGAAGTGAAATGAATTTATATAGTTTAGAACTGCCGATTAAAGTTAATAAAGATTAAATTATTGCATTTATTACTGATGAAGTATAAGCAGAACTCAGTTTTACGTCAACACAGACGAATTGGACATAGTTAATAACATACATACGAGTATTGTCATTAACTTATTTATTAGTACAATTAATCATGAATGCATAATGTAATTTACCTATGTTTTTAATTGAAGTGTTTCACTAAGATATAACCGTGATTTTGAAAACTGGCCATCAAAATTTCAATATTTTAGTATGTTAGACTTTCTACCAGTACGTTCGTTAGGTTACGTACCTTAGTTAGTATTATTGCAACCTTTTATGACGATAGTGTGTGTGTGCTTTACGCACATATAGGCGTTGGAGATTTTCCACAATGGCACTAAGTACGCGTACAGAAGATTTAAACTTTAGTGAATTTAAATATTGTCTCATAAGTAATGTACGGTATCTGTAGAATGGGAGAAATGAGAGGCATGTAGTGTTGGAATATATCATTAAAGGTCTATAAACCTTCTTGGCTTTCTACAATCGTATAAGAGCCATTGTAACTGTATACTCATTTATATTGAATGCATACAAATGAAATACCTACAAGTATATGTATACTTATATACTATTCAAACATCATAAATTTCATTCTCAATCCATTTTCCTAGATAAAATCTTTAATGCGAACCAATATACAAACCATAAAGTCTTCTACCTAAAGGCTGAGAGGGTCTTCTACCGGTCAACCATTAGCTGCTAAAATCGTAAGAGAGTATAACTTCATATATGTTTACTTATTATCCCCGTTGAATTTCAACGGGCACTTCCGCTAGTATATCATAGATATAGGTATATCTGGAGAAGCGTCTATATATAATATATGTAGTCGAGATTTGATATCGGAAATATTGCCGCCGAGTAAAATGCTGCTCGCATACTGCAAGGAAATATACATACACATGCAAAGTTTCAACTGTCAGTCTTCACGGTAAAGACTCCGAAAGAATTATGAAAATTCAACCAATATGTTAAAAATGGGAGATATGTTTACGTCCAGCATCGAACCCGAGTCTACCTGATGATACTTACTATGCAGCACAACAGAAGATCACCATCCCTAACTATGCGTGAATATTCAAGCATAAATATTGGCTGCAACTGCCTCAAACGACGTCCTACTTTTCCCTTATATTCCTTACGTGAGAAATTGCAATGTGCTCTGGCATCGAACCCGGGAACAGCATGGTCTTATATATATTTTTTCCTAAAAGGGGTTCTTAATATACATCTTCTAACAGAGCGAGAACTTTCTAACATTTTAATAAGTGCATCTAAATAAATAATGAAAAACTACCCCAATGTATTTTAAATGGGAGATTTTTTCATCGTCCTAGCATCGAACCCGGGACATTTTCTGTGAAAGTCATTAATGTTTTCCATAGATCATGACAATATATATAGGCTCCTTGAGTTTTGATTCTCTACCTATCCGGGAAGAATTTTCATTAATATATTAGCTATCTATTAAATGCATATATCCGGAGAAGGAATTATATATAACAGATAGGAGAAGCATCTATATATAAAGGGTATCCCAAAAGGTATTGATAATCGGTAGCTACAGAGGTCCATCCGGGTCCACCCGAATCACCCCATTGAGGTGGCTTTTTTGTTTCCGAGTCACGAATTTGTCCGTGATTTATAATAACAGCCTGACTTTCAGGAAATTTTTTAGCAAATGAATTAATATAATATGCATCGGCCATTTCAAATTTGGCTAATTTTTAGGTGGACTCAGAAAAATGCAATCTAAGATGACTGTGTAGTAATCGAAACGATCGCGGGATGCGCATTGTTGGGAATGCTTGGTTACTTTCAACAATGGTCTCTACATTGTAATAATCGCGAGGTATATTGTAGTCGACTTCGCCTGGTAACGAGGAGGAAGTGGTATTTCTACCTAACTATTATTACCTAACGACTCTATGTAAGAACAGATTAATTCATAATATGACAAAACAACAATTCACTTTTGCATAGCAAATACAACAAACAATATAAATCTTAATGCCTAATTTTATTTAATATTTTCTTTAACTTTTTCTAAGTATCAGTATAGCAACGAATACAAGCAGGCAAAGGACTGTATTAATTGATACTTTCGCTCGATGCATTGTTGGGAATGCTCAGTTACTTTCAACAATGGTCCATAACAGGTAAATGAGTGCATTAATTGCAATGTTCGAGGGATGCATTGTTGGGAATGCTTAGTAACGCCGCGGCTCTCCAACAATGGTGCCTACTTTGTAATACTCGCGAGGGATATTGTTGCTAAGATCGCCTAGTAACGAGGGGGAAGGGGGATTGTTTCTTACCGCCATAAGAGTGCCTAATTAATGCCGATAAGTAATACGTTTTTCTAATTTGGATAATTAAACACTTTTAACACATCACCGATTTGAGTTACAATGAGGTTTTGAGTCGTCCATTTTAGACTGAGAATCTTCGACTTACAATGTTTCGAATCTAATTTTAAGTGTGTTGCCGTAACGACAGCTCAATCGAATTTGCGTGGTAAATAAAGGATGAATTTGGCAAGTTTTTAAGTCAGTTACCGAAAACATTTTTTCGCGGATTCTGTTTTGAGTTGGCCACGAATATTTCGAGGAAATTGAAGAAGTCAAAGTTCACGGAATTCGATTTTTTATTCTGACTGAATGGAATCAGCGGCGAGGACAAATGTCCTCTCCTAAGGCAACTATTCATCTAGACACAAATACTCGCATCTCGATTATTTACGTCGACGGGACGAAAAATGTCATCAAAGCCACGGATTCCTCAAAAAATACGAACTAAATTCGTGGAAAGGAATGAAAAGCGGACACAATACTATTGTCTGCAAGATAAAGTCTTGTCCATCGAGTTTGAGGAGCTATAGCTTCCGGTAGAGCAGGGCCCTCCTGTTTTGCGAGCGTAAAACGGAGAGGAATAAAGATTGACTATGAAGATATTGGCATTTTTAAGTGATATTTCTTTACGAATTCTTATTTCCTTTATTCTTGCAATTACGACGGTGTAACTCATATTCCAATGGAACGTTTTGTTACGAAGTTAGCAGAGGTTTACAAAATTGTCTATTGCTAGTACAAATATAAATATTTCGACAATTTTGTTACACCAAAATGTTTGCAGAATTCTTGGCTATCACATGTACAAATTGCAAGTTATTGCTGTAAATATTAACCTAGTTATAATCGGAGAAAGTTGGGCAATTGGTATTCAAGCTCAAAAAAACGGGTACTTTTTTCAAAAAAGTACAGTCAAAGTAGAGCTATGGCAAGCATAAACAAGTATGCATATTATTAAACGTTGAAATTGAACGTTCTATCAGCTGATTTTTATTTCATTAACATCGGTGTACCCTACTGGATGCTATGGCTTCTCAAACTCGATGGACAAGACTTTATTTTACAGACAATTAGTCTCCGTATCTACCGATTGTATATACACTTCTTGGAACACCCTGCGCACTCTCAAACGACTCGTAATGTTTCAAATGCAAGATGGCCGACGGTACCTCGATTACTCATCCGTTTATCTCCCGACCCAACCCCGTAATTATCGCCACTAAATCCATCCCCTTATCAGATGATCCTCATTTATCGCCTGTCACTCCCGCCGAGGGACTGCGGGTTCGATTAAAAAAGAATCCAACCGGTTCCAGTTGCTCTAATGGACACAGCTGTTAGAAGACCAATGCATTTCGGTTAGAATTGATTAATTGACGTGTTAGTGCCCGAAAGAGACTTACAATACGTTCGAAAAAGTCTCAATTGTCAATAGTTTTCTTTTCTACGAGAGTTGAGCTCAACAATCACCTTCGTCGTTAGGGAATTGTTTACGCCCATAAAATTACACAAATATTCCGTCATTTTTGACTAAATTCTCCCAAATTAGACTCGAATACGATATTCCACGACCGGAATAAGAATCTTCGTTCAATTTCCTTTCTTTTGGTACTAATCTCGATTTCGTACGACCATTATTTCTGATTTAAAATAGCGAAAGAAAAAACGTCTGCAATCGATCAAAACGAACTTTACGTGCTTTTCTTATGAGAGAGACGATTCGAGCCGTCCAGAGTCGAACCAAGGATACTCTGGACAAACAAACATCAATCTGTAATGCTCCAATGGAACTGTAACGACTCCCAAAACGTTATGATTGTAAAACGTCGGGAAGTGAATGAATTAATTATTTTCTCTGTCTGTCCGCAAATCTACATTTATGCAGACTTCGTTTCATTAAAAGAATTAAATAGGAAATGGTTGTCCAACGAAGTCGAGACAAGCACCAAGAGAAAGGAAATTGAACGAAGATTCTTATTTTGGTCGTGTTACATAGTTTGTGAGTCGAAATTACGAGAACTAGGGCAAAATAAACGAAAATATTGTTAAGTTTCGCAGTAGTAAACAACCAGTCCCCCTGACGACCAAGTTGATTGTTGAATCCGATACATTCATTTTCCCATAAGAATACACGGGGATTTTAAGTCCATGCCGAATTAAAGGTAGGGATTGAAGTCAGAATTCATGAAGAGGAGGCAATTTACTGTGATTTCAGCGAATGCAAACTATGATATTCAAATAGCAGGAACAAAATTACGGCCATTTTGCAATTTATCAAACCGATTTATAAAAGAGCATTTATGCGTTTGTGGTGACGACGAAGAAGTATTACCTCGAGGAAGATTTTTGAAGGACGGAATTCTAACGCAAACTCGATTTTACAGCAGAGATTTTAAGCAGTGCGTTTGTGTGATTCTCACCAAGTGTTCAATGTAATCGAATTCGTAATTTTTCGGAATTTCGTTAAATTTCCATCCTGATTGGTATTTATTAAAAATATTATATACAAAACTTTCGTGAAAATTCGATGTTGTAAACAACTCATCCCCCTGACGACCGATCCCATTGTTGAATCCGATGTGTTATCCCGTAAAAATACTCGAGGACTCTAAAAGCTGATGATTGAAGAGGACGATATATTACATGGATAACGAGAAATAATCTATGTAAGAAGGTAACCAGCAATTGCAGGTACGTAATCACAGTCAGGAGATTACCAGCTCATGGATGAGGGAAGTTAGATGTCTTGTCTATATATATAAAGCAGAAATTCTGTGTGTTTGTACGTTTGTTTGTATGTTGTGTGTCTTCGATTTTAGTTCAAACCGTTTGCCAGATTCGCGTCAAACTTTGCGTACGTGTTTTCTGGGACCAGGAAGGACTTACTATCTCAATTTTATTAGATAATTTCGCTGGGTTCGAACCAAGATCGCTCAGATGGGTTTCCATAAAGAATAAATCCAATCTTCACTTTAATCGGTAGCTATATTTCTTTTGAAGAATTAAAATAGAAAAATAGTCGTGCGGAGTCGAGAAAAGAAGAAAAATTAATTAATATTTTAATTTTGATCGTGGAATATTGTTTCCGAATCGAAATTTTGACAAAATACGCGTTAATTATCCAAAATTGTTTGTATACAGCCAATCCTCCTCACGATCAATGCGATTGCTGAGCCGAGCTCATGAATTTTCCTGTGTAGAATAGCTTGGGATTTTAGACTGTATTCTAAAGGGAATTAACGCATTGCACGACCGGCAACTTGAATTCAATCTACTTCTATATTCCCCGTTATGAGTATCAACGGGCACTTCTGCTAGTATATATATATAAAGCAGAAATTCTGTGGATGAGTTTGCCTAAGATTGGAGGCCACACCGTTCGTCCGATTTGCATCAAACTTTATTCACGTGTCCTCTGCGACCTGAGAGAAATCACTGTCGTCTTTTTAATCCATAATTTTACGGGGTTCGAACCCAGGTCACTCAGATAGTTTTCCATAAGGATTACATGTGAAACTCATTGTTATCGCATGCAGGGTTTATTTATTTTGCAAAATTAAATTAGAAGGAATAGTCGCACGTCAACGAGACAAACACCGGGAGTAAGAAAAACAACTGAAGATTCTTGTTTCATTCATGGAATCTTACTTTCGATTCGAATTTGCGAGAATATCGGTGAAAAATGCGAAAATTTAGTGAAAATTGGAGGTTATAAACAATTCATCCCCCTAACGACCGATCCCATTGTTGAATCCGGTGTGTTATCCCGTAAAAATACTCCCATGAAGATGATGATTAAAGCAAGTAATGACGGAAGGGGTGTTTTAACTTACCGCCGAAGAGTGCCACAGCTATGTTAAATGGTAAAACGTTTTCTTCTTCCGATAATTAAACACATGAATGACTCCAGTTTAAGGTTTGAAGAGGCTTTGACTTGCTTGTTTGAACTGGGAATCATCGACTTACTATGTTTCGAATCAAATTTTAGGAATGATGCCGTAAAGACAACCCAACAAAATTCACGTGGTAAATAGCTGATGCATTGAAAGAGTTTTTAAGATGCGTGGCAAAAATTTTTTTTATTATGATTTTTTTTTTTAATTTCTCTCAAATATTTTGTCAAAGTTCGGAATTTTGAGAATTCAAGAGTTTGAAATTTTATTTTGGCTAATCGGTAAGAGTAAGGGTAAGAAATATTCTTTTGACAGTTACAACAACTATTTAGCATTTTTAGAGAAAAACTTAAACAATGCATCTCAAATACTTACGTCACCATGACCACAAATGTCTGGAAAGTCATGGTTTTCTCAGAAAATACGAAAAAAATTCGTAACTCGAAAACAAAAGAAGATCGGACACCAAGATGAATTGCAAACCTGTAGCCCAGGTGATGCTCTACCTCTGTGTTTCGTTTGGTCATGACTTTTGGGACACCCTGTATATATAAAATCGAAATTACGTGGGTGTGTTTGTCTTGGATTGGAGGCCACACCGTTCGTCCGATTTGCTTCAAACTTTACACACGTGTCCTCTGCGAAGAAAAGATGAAAATCCGTAACCAGAAATGTGAACAGCAGTTTTACGTTTTTAAATGCAGAGATATGTTTTAAAATCGTAATTCGTCGTTTTCCTTTTTTATCAATAAGCAATTTTTACTCGTAATAAGACGATAACTGTTCTGTTGGAATCAATTACCTTATGTGATCGTCATTTGCATTCCAATTAGTGTAGTATGCAATATTTAGCGTGCCTTATTGCATTTCAGGAAATCCCTTTGAAGCTCGTGATGCATCATAAATACCTAGGAATCACACCCTGTTGTGATTTTTCCTTCAAATATTCGAAATAGGAAACTTGAATTGGATGCAAAGGTTAGCCAGAAGAATTCGGATGTTCATCTAAAGTAAAAGAAATAGCGTATTTCTCCCTGACCTCTACTCGAGTATTGCTGATCCTCACGAATTTAGGATTAATTTCCGATCTGGAGATTGTTTGACCATCGAAATTTGTCAGAGGAGAATCCAGATTCGGTGGCTGTGATAGAATCACTCGGATGGAACTCTCTTTTCGATAGAAGACATCGAGGGAAGCTTTTTGATAAATTTATCGCTACCGGGGAGGAGATAAATGATATTGTCTACCCAGTTTTATTTATCGTTCGTCCGATTTGCTTCAAACTTTACACACGTGTCCTCTGCGAAGAAAAGATGAAAATCCGTAACCAGAAATGTGAACAGCAGTTTTACGTTTTTAAATGCAGAGATATGTTTTAAAATCGTAATTCGTCGTTTTCCTTTTTTATCAATAAGCAATTTTTACTCGTAATAAGACGATAACTGTTCTGTTGGAATCAATTACCTTATGTGATCGTCATTTGCATTCCAATTAGTGTAGTATGCAATATTTAGCGTGCCTTATTGCATTTCAGGAAATCCCTTTGAAGCTCGTGATGCATCATAAATACCTAGGAATCACACCCTGTTGTGATTTTTCCTTCAAATATTCGAAATAGGAAACTTGAATTGGATGCAAAGGTTAGCCAGAAGAATTCGGATGTTCATCTAAAGTAAAAGAAATAGCGTATTTCTCCCTGACCTCTACTCGAGTATTGCTGATCCTCACGAATTTAGGATTAATTTCCGATCTGGAGATTGTTTGACCAGCGAAATTTGTCAGAGGAGAATCCAGATTCGGTGGCTGTGATAGAATCCCTCGGATGGAACTCTCTTTTCGATAGAAGACATCGAGGGAAGCTTTTTGATACATTTATCGCTACCGGGGAGGAGATAAATGATATTGTCTACCCAGTTTTATTTATCGTTCGTCCGATTTGCTTCAAACTTTACACACGTGTCCTCTGCGAAGAAAAGATGAAAATCCGTAACCAGAAATGTGAACAGCAGTTTTACGTTTTTAAATGCAGAGACATGTTTTGAAATCGCAATTCATCGTTTTCCTCTTTTATCAATAAGCAATTTTTACTCGTAATAAGACGATAACTGTTCTGTTAGAATCAATCACCTTATGTGATCGTCATAAGCATTCCAATTAGTGTAGTATGCAATATTTAGTATCAGTAGTGTTGTTCACAGCAATAAAGTCACTACGAAGATAAACACACATATTCATGAATTAACATTCGTTATCTTCGCAATCAAGCAGCGGGAAGGAAGGCAATGCAGATGCCGAGAGAGGGGAGTGAGGCACACTGCGCTAGATGAGGAGTGCGGTATCCAGTGCTATAATCAGAACGTAAATGACACTTCCTGGGCCCTATTTTCATACAATAAATACAAAAGATGGAAGATACTATAAAAGATTACTTAAATTTCCACTGATGTTCGCTTCTTTCCGGTTTTTTTCTGCGAGGGATGATACGAGTAAAGTAAAGTCAAGGAAATTTATTCCATCTTAAAGAGAATACAAACAAAATGAAAAAATCTGATGTGGCCAGCACATGAATTTCTCCGCATGTATAAGATGTAAATATTTATCTACGACAGTATTTTCGAACTCTATATTCCATCTAAACTTGGAGGATGAGTAATTAATTTATATATTATTATCTTTTACGTCACAAATATTATAAATAGTGTTTTTCGGGACATGTTCGATGAAAAACGATGAAATTGGCCTTTCGCCCAAGGGCCCACAAAGTACATGATCAGCAACTTCCGGTTTATCAGTATTTCATGAATAACTCCTAAACAATCAGTGATACAAAAATATGTTCCAAACAAAAGTTATAGTAAAATATATTTTCTAAAACTTTTATAAATAATAGTATATACCTAAATATCATATTCATTGAGATATTTTGAAAACCGGAAATGAGCTTCGAAAAATAAAGCTCGACTTTCGGTTAACCGATTTACTCCAAAAACTAATCAACTCTAACGACTGTAATAAAAGTACTATATATGAAATTTGGTGTCAATCCGACTAATAATATTCATGTTAGAGCGCCCACAAAGTACATAACAGCTACTTCCGGTTTATCAGTATTTCACGAATAACTCCTAATCAACCGGTGATATAAAAATATGTTTAATACAAAAGTTATAGTAAATCACATTATCTAAAACTTTTATAGTACATACAATATACCTATATATCATATTTATGGAGATATTTTGCAAAAACGGAAATTTGCTTCGAAGAATAAAGCTCGACTTCTGGTAAACCGATTTACTCCAAAAACTAATTAACTCTAACAGCACCTAATATAATGCTATATATGAAGTTTGGTATTGATATGGCTTATAGTTTTCACGTTAGAGCGCCCACAATCACATACATACACAGAAATCATTCCGAAAATGACGTGTTCTAGG
The DNA here is from genome assembly GCA_947579665.1 of Sympetrum striolatum. Taxonomy (NCBI): domain Eukaryota; kingdom Metazoa; phylum Arthropoda; class Insecta; order Odonata; family Libellulidae; genus Sympetrum; species Sympetrum striolatum. The sequence goes on from OX388341.1 coordinate 37,807, forward strand.
GACCCCAAAACATTTATTTCCGTTGAAATCTCGGAGTCGAATTTTTTCATGAAAACAATACTTTCTCTATACTACACGTATATGGAGAAAGTAAAAACTAGATACATGTATATAACAATAATAAGAATAATAATACTATTTCTATCAAAATAATACAATTATAATAACCAAAAAATTATCATATTAAAAAAATCTATCAACATTTTCATTTGATAATAACCACGACTTGACTAACTGAAGAACAACGTTCCTCATTTTTTATTTCTTTAGGCAAAAAATTAGAAATGTTTAGTCCCATAAAAACAAAAGGGCTTTTAAAAATAGTCAATTTCGGTTTAATTAAATGTGCATTCCCTTTTCTCAAATTATAATGAATTGAACTTTCAGAGATGACATCCACTCATGACAAAAAACAACTTCGAAACATTAAACAAATACAAGTGTTGTAACGGGAGCAATTCTACATTTACAAGTAATGGATATGAATGCTCAAATCTATTCTTCAGGCAGATTATTCTGATAACCCTTTTTAGCAGGATTAATGCAGATTTAAACGTATTTTTATACGCACTTCCCCAAAATTGTAATCCATAATTTATTTCTCCCCTTCTATTGCAGCTGGAATGTTGACATTTCGCGACGATATAGCTCAAATTCAAACTTATATCGTCGCGAAATTTCAGCATTCCAGCTGCAATGGAAGGGGAGGAATTGTGCGTTACCATCGGAAATCAGCAGATGGCCATAAACGGACTTCTACGAACAGGGCATGTCGAAACTGGTGCCACGATGGGAGAAATGCGTTGGGAAAATTGGTGACGATGCAGAAAAGTTGGCCAAAGATGTAAGTTAATCTGTGATTTCTTTGGTTTCGATACGTATTAAACTTTTTGGGAAAAAGATCATTATGCGTTACTGTCCGATCGTATCAAGGAATCATTTTTCCCAATAGAATTCACCTCAGGTTTTTATCGAAGTCTAAATTTTCCCTCTCTATTCACCTGCACGCAACTGCTTACGAGTACAACATCGTGCACGATGGTAAAGGTGAGGATTCAATCCCAACCAAAATGAAGACCTCACAACAAGTTATACACCAACTGCACTAACGGAATACTTTTACACCACAACAATCAAGATATCTTCAACAATATTGACTGCAAGTTAATTGAACTGAATCCAAAATCCGGTATCAAATTGACTCACATTTCGTTTTTAGAAAACACATCATTTGAGTCGCTTCCAACGATTGATTTAGCACGTCAATGTGAACGAAATGCAATATATCGTCCTCTTTAATCATCTTCATGGGCCTCGAGTATTTTTACGGGATAACACATCGGATTCAACAATGGGATCGGTCGTCAGGGGGATGAGTTGTTTACAACCTCGAATTTTCACTAAATTTTCGCATATTTCACCGATATTCTCGCAAATTCGAGTCGGAAGTAAGATTCCACGAATTAAATAAGAATTTTCATTCAATTTTCTTTCTTTTGGTGTTTGTCTCGTCAACGCGCGACTATTCCTTCTAATTTAATTTTGCAAAAGAAACAAACCCTGCATGCGGTGAAAATGAGTTTTACGTGTATTCATTATGGAAAACTGTTTGAGCGATCAGAGTTCGAACCACGTGAAACTGTGGAACAAAAAGGCGACAGTGATTCCTTCCTGATATCAGAGGATACGTGTATAAAGTTTGTAGCAAATCGGACGAACGGCGTGGCCTCCAATCGAAGACAAACACACCCACAGAATGTCGATTTCTTTTATATAGATTGTGTATCTAATTTAAGTGACGTCGAGTATAAGCCGAGAAAGCGTGGGAAAGCGAATTAATATTATTATAAAAGCAAAGTGTACAACCAAAGTTTACATGATGAGTCTCTAAGGAGGAATTCATGATCAGCAACACCCTGGAAGAGGACAAAGGGACGAGTGTTGAAGGAAGAAGGATAAAATGTGAATCAGATGATATGGTTATCTTGATCCTCAGAAAGTAGGATTAATTTATGATGGTGGTGGAGCAGCTAGTCAAGAGAGATTTCAGATTCGACAGCAGTGGCTGTGATAGAATCCCTCGGATGGAACTCTCTTATCGATAGAAGACGTCGAGGGAAGCTTTTTGATAAATTTATCACTACAGATTTCGGGGAGGAGATATTAAGAGGAAAGGAGAATGCGATGACTATGCTTATTAATTGATGAGTACGCTTAGAAAGAGATGAGTATGCTTTGAAAGTGATGACTATGCTTAGAATCCGATGACTATGGTTAGTAAGTGATGAGGATCTTAGAATACGATGCTTATGCTTAGTAAAAGATGAGCAAGCTTAGAATATGATGACTCTGCTTAGTAAGTGATGAGTAAGCTTAGAATATGATGACTCTGCTTAGTAAGTGATGAGTAAGCTTAGAATATGATGACTCTGCTTAGTAAGTGATGAGGATGCTTAGAATCTGATTTATATGCTTAGTAAGTGATGAGGATGCTTAGAATACGATGTCTTTGCTTAGTAAGTGATGAGTAAGCTTAGAATACGATGACTCTGTTTAGTAAGTGATGAGTAAGTGATGAGTGAGCTTAGAATATGATGACTCTGCTTAGTAAGTGATGAGGATGCTTAGAATCTGATTGATATGCTTAGTAAGTGATGAGGATGCTTAGAATCTGATTGATATGCTTAGTAAGTGATGAGGATGCTTAGAATCTGATTGATATGCTTAGTATCAACGCTACCTGCGTACCTTATAGTATTTCAGGATATCCTTTGAAGCTCGTGATGCATCATAAATGCGTAGGAATCACGTTCAGTAGTGATTTCTCCTTCAAATATTCGAAATAGGAAACGCGAATGGGATGCAAAGGTTAGCCAGTAGAATTCGGATGTTCATCTAAAGTAAAAGAAAAAGCGTATTTCTCCCTGACCTCTACTCGAGTATTGCTGATCCTCACGAATTTAGGATTAATTTCCGATCTGGAGATTGTTTGACCATCGAAATTTGTCAGAGGAGAATCCAGATTCGGTGGCTGTGATAGAATCACTCGGATGGAACTCTCTTTTCGATAGAAGGCATCCAGGGAAGCTTTTTGATAAATTTATCGCTACCGGGGAGGAGATAAATGATATTGTCATCCCAGTTATAAACTTACGCGACCTTCGAGAGAAAACAAAAGAGCGATACAGGGAAGTACAGTAAAACCCCGGTAATCCGGACACTCGCTAATCCGGAACCCTCGGTAATCCGGACGGTCCATTGGGAGTTATGCAAACCCGCAACTTCTTCTTGTGAACAAATAAACACGCATATTAGTAACAAGAAACGTGAGGTGGACAGACTATTTGAAATATTTCTCCATTGGCTGCAATGATGTGATGGAGAGCGAAGTATTTCGTTTATTGTGATAACACATCTAAGTTGTGATAGTTTTCGGAGACAGCATTTTTCCATTAGAGGAATGCTTAATATGTGCGAGACTAAACAATTTCGAAAGAAAATAAATTTTCAGTTACAGCAGGGTTTCACTTCTCAAAACATCACGTTCATTAAATAGCTAGAGTGTTAGAGAGTCAGAATGTTATTCCAAGCATTAGGTTAGGATATTGTAAGTTGCTTCTTACAATTATTCTGAATGATCCTGTGCACAATGAAAATTTGGAAAATGTACTTAAAAAAGGTAAATTTAAAAGATGCCGTGTTCAATCTAGCTGACTCATGGGCATCTGTGTCTAAATTATTGATCAGCAAGTCGTGGAAAAATTTACTCCCAAATTTTATTGGTTCCGAAGTTTTAGAAAATGTGCAAACTGAAGAAATTCAGCTTCACTCATTAATCAGTTACAAAATTCGAACCCAATATCTAACCCTGAAGCTCTCCGATGGGCTGCTGAGGCTGACGACAGTTTGGCTCGAAACGAAGCTAACAGATGATGAAATTATCAGAACAGTAACGGCAGAAGATGATGACGACGACGACGACAATCCTGTAGACTCCGTCAAAATTTCTCATTCCGAGGCTTTGGCGGCACTCGATACATCATTAAAGTGGGCCGAGGAGCAAAATTTTGAAGCACATGAAATTATGCTCTTTAGACGTTTTAGAGACCGCGCACTTGATTCAAAAATAAAAACGGTTGCGCAAAAGAAAATAACTGACTTTTTTTGCTCGCTGATAATAGTCATTCACTTAATATGTTGTAATACCGTATGTAATATATACATGCTTTATCTGTACAGTGTAATTTTTGAGAAAAAAGGGTTTTTACCTTATTTTTTTAAAACCTCGCCAATCCGGAAACCCCGCTAATCCGGACGCCTATGCGCGTGAATTCGTCCGGATTATCGGGGTTCTACTGTAGTTGCCAGGACAGATAGCTACTTCTGGTTCTCGCGAAGTATTAGAGAAGCTAATAGCTGCTCCCCAGGTTAGATGTTGGTGTTTTTTCATCCCCTGCCACGCACCACTGGCGGATTGCGCGGTTTAAATGTAAATGTAAAACAAAAGCTATGATAGTGAATGACGGAGAAGTTGTAGTGACAAATGAGGGAAGGAGAATAGAGCAGATTAAAAGGTGCTGACGGAGGATTAAGACAAGGATAGCTATGGCAAAGGAAGACTTCTCTAAGAAATGTGAATTACTCTAGAGCTGAGGATTGATGGGGAATGTATGGAGCGATTCACACATAGTTAGAGACAGTGATATTTTGTTGTGCTGCATAGTAAGTATCACCAGTAAGACCTGGGTTCGATGCCGAGCGGAAATATTGCAGCGAATTTTAAGAATATTTTCAATCCGTTTTTTTTCTTTTGAGGACCCTCTCGATATGATGCCGACTTGAAATTAGTGTTGTCGATATGCTCGCGGAATGCAAGCAACATTTTACTCGTATTATATACAATTCCTTATCCGGATTCATTCATATAGATAGATAGGATACTAATTCACAGCCTAAACCACAATTGTCATTGAATTGAAATCTTATTACAGCGTATAGGCCCTGACGTGAAACCACAAGGGGAAAAAGGCGACTTTTAACCTCAGTGTCATGGGTTCGATTCCAGAAGGCCCCAAAATCCCATTTTTTTCCATTTAAAAGCATTGCTTTGATTTTCGGGAATTTCTAAGAAATACTTCCCGGATAGGTAGAGAATTAAATCTCAAGGAGCCTATATATAGGGTCATGATCTATTGAAAGCATTAATGACTTTCACAGAATAAATTCTGGGTTCGATTCTAGGACGATGCAAAAATCTCCCATTTAAAATACATTGAGGTAAATAGTCATGACTTTTTTTGATATGCTTAACGAAATGATACGAAGTTCTCGCTTTTCTAGAATATGTATAATCAAGAATCTGTTTAAGATAACAAAAGTAGATAAGACCATGCTGCTCCTGGGTTCGATGCCAGAGCATATTAAAATTTCTCACATAAGGAATATAAAGGAAAAGTAGGATGTCGTTTGAGGAAGTTGCAACCAATATTTCTGCTTGAATTTTCACACATAGTTAGAGATGGTGATTTTCTGTTGTGCTGCATAGTAAGTATCACCAGGTAGACCCGGGTTCGTTGCCGGGCGGTAAATATATCTCCCATATAAAACACTGGGTAGTTTTTCATTATTTCTTTACGCACTTATCGAAATTATAGGAAGTTCTTGCTTTAACAGAAGATGTATGGCATTTGCAATGGAAGAATAGTTGCCCTGACCTCGCGTCGAACTAAGGATAATCTTGGAAGATGTCTTTTTGATTTTCGTTGGATATGCACGGCTTCCAGCGATACCTCGAATTTCGACTCTCTACTTTGCCGGAAAATGCCTCAAAATGTTTTCGAAAATCCCCGCAATGCATTTTTTTGGAGAAAATTGTGACTTTAGGGCCTTCTGGAATCGAACCCACGACACTGAGGTTCAAAATAGCATATTTTCTGTCGGTTACGCATTATGGCCAGTACGTTGTGAACATTTCAAGTCAATGGCACTTGTGGAACATGGTTAGAATTTTGATCGCTTATATATAGTACATCCGGCGAAACATCTATAAAGAATAGATAGTACTAAAAGATAGATCCCTCATGTACGTATATATAGCATCTTCCCTTTGCTCTGAGCGGTGGGCGTGTCCCTTGGCAATGGACCACTCGCAGATTAATGGACCACGCCCCCTTCCTCCCACACTCGGATATAGCTCGCCCCTTCTAAGTTGGGCCCATCTTCTATAACCGGTCCACTTTTATCCGGACCTAACGCAAAACCAGATTAACGCAACTCGAAATTAACTATCGTTGTATTTAACCACCATCCTCCATTGATAACAGAAAACATCTTCCTTTTAATGATTATACAATCGCAGGTTACTATAGCAATGAAAGCTCTTTAACTCCTAACTATGAAATACTATTCGTAGCGTTTGAAGTACATACTAGCTCATTACTCCGTCAACAAAAGGATTGAAACTGCATTTAGTCTCCCAAAATACTGTAAATATAACGATTCCCATATTGGGTCGTTCTTTAGAAATATGTTTGTTTTAATGCATGAACAACAATCACCTTTAGTGGAGGCATTTTAGGCAAGAAAAGGCTCAACTTATCCTTTTTGGTTTATCAAGCTGAAAATTGGTGGAGATGTTCTTTGAACAGCCAAAAGCAAAATCCCAAAAATCCCAAGAAATCCCAATTGGGCAACATGCCTAAATATTTAAACAAAAGTCGCCATCTTGGATTTTCGACCTTGCATCATATATAACGGTATATCTCCGTATCTAATGGTGATAAAGACACACGGTTTGATTTAAACTACTTACTAAAGTGTAAACTAGACCCATGGTATTTTATATTGAAAGAATAATGAGTGAATATAAAGTTACACACGAAAAACAACTCGTCTTAGGGTAGCTTTAACGGGAAAATCTGCGTTAAATGTCGATTTTCGACCTTTTATTATCATTAAATCAAAAAATATATCGAAATAAAAGTTGTAGAACACATCAAAAGGCTTCAGAATGTTTTATTATCATCTCCGTAGTCCAAAAATTGTAGCTTCTACGAAGCGCCAAACACGTTCGCACACTCAGTAGATGACCACTAACGCGGAGCGCCTATGTGCGAGTTTCCATCAAAACACCGATTATAATGCCGGAAAGTATATTCTTATTCCTACAAGTAAATAATTTTACTAATAAAATATTTAAGCGTTTAATAATTATAACTTAGTAAGATAAAATTTAATAAAAGGAAAGATACCCCATTAATTTGGACGAATGTTTTTCTTGATGTTTGCATCCTCGGGCGAGTTTTCAATTTGGCGAGAATGAGGTAAGATATCGAAATTCGGAGTAATGTCGTCTTCTTCTTCCTCATTCATTTCATCTAAATCGTTCGGATCCGAACCATACCAAAATCAAAGACCGGATCGTTACCACAGCCGTTTCTTCATTGTCCAAAACCACGCTTTTGCAAATAGAGCACACAACCTCCACTGAAGTAGCCATGCTTATACGTGAATGGCACCCACACCACAAAGAAACATACAGTAACACAGCACTTACAAGTCACAAACCCAAGCCTACACTAGGCATTCAAAACTTAAAGGAACGCTAAGAACTACGCACAAACTCACCCTAGGAACTTAAAAAAACGAATAAATGCCAAATAATGAAACTAAAAGCTGCGCAGCAGTCATTTTCCGGTCTGAACGAGTTCTAGATTCCAAAAATGGAATCATCCTGCGTAGAATTCCTTTGGAATCCCTTTATCCCATCGAATGGGCTTGCTTTGATGATAAGGTGAGAACATTTGCCAGTGAAATCTGTTTTAAGAAGTTAGATACCCTCCGCGATAAACTCAACAGATTTTCCCAGAAGAAATTACGCAGGATGATTCCACCTGCCGCCGATTTTCCTCAAAACTCCCTCCCACAGAGCATGTATTTTACCAGTGAGTGAAAAACCTATCCTACGTTAACTTTTCTGATAACGTAGTCAACTTCCTATCAAAAGGCCTGAATTTTAATTCTAGCCATTATAACGGTAACGATTTTAAGAATCTGATAGCTGATTGTGAATATATTTTCAACCATCAAGGGAATGATCGTTCCTTAAAACATAACTTCACCTATACCATCACTTAAAATCTAAAAAATCTAGTGTTGCCTTCTTACTTCCCCGTAAACTTACTTCCCAGAAAACCTTACTTAGCATCATGAATACTGTGGAACGTGAAAATCTCGTTATTTCCAAAGCCGACTGAGGAAAGTGCATTGTCATAATAGACAAAAGTAATTACACTCAAAAAGTACAAACCTTCATAGAAGACAACCATATATTGAAAATCAACGACCCTACCAACGAACTAAATAAAAAAGTGAAAGAAATAGTGAAAAAGTGTACAACTGTGCTAAAACCCAAGGATTATTATAAAATAATTAATCCAAATCCTCTTCCTCCACGATTATACGCTCTCTTAAAGTTACATAAACTTGATATCCCCATCCGCCCAGTTATTTCATGTGTTTCCTCCCCAACCCACAAACTGGCCTCTATAGTGAATGAACTTATTTAAAACTTAACCCTGTTTTCACCTAGATATGGTATCCGAAACTCCATCGACCTTGCTAATAGACTAAAAAATTTGAAATTATATACAAACTAAAAAATTGTTTTTTTGATGTTAATAACATATTTACAAAAATCGCTAGGAAAGAGGTGTTGTTGCTGTTGGAAACATTATTGTACGACAAAAACTTGGACAGAAATGTTGTTCACGATATTTTACTGTTGACAGATTTATGTATTTCGCAGAATTAGTTTTGTTTGAAAAATCTTTTTTTAATCAACCTGATGGTCTAGCGATGGGATCTCCCCTCTCGCCAATTTTAGCCGAAATATTTTTAGATAATTTTGAGAATAATTTATTTACAAATTCCCAGAATGACAAAAACCCGTTTTCTTGTGGTTGACATTATTGAGATATGTTGACGATGTCCTTTGTATTTGGAATGGATCCCACAGACAGTTGAATAGCTGTCACACCTAAACCAACAACACAGTAAAATCAGATTTTCTTTAGAAATAGAGAATAACAACAATTTGAACTTCCTAGACTTAACTCTCTCAAAGAATGCAGATTCAATTGAATTTTCTATCTATCGAAACCCGACTTATACGAACCACACAATTCATGCAACCTCTAATCATTCAGTCACACATAAACACGCTGCTTTTCATAGTTTTATTCATCGCCTCTTAAATATCCTCCTCTCTCCATCAAACGTTTCTCGGGAACTAAAAACCATAAAATGCATGGCTCTCTCCAATGGATATTCCGAAAAACTTATAGATATCATACTTTCACATGGACAAAGAAAACAAAAAATTTTCAGGATATATCCCGATTGCTCCATTTTCACGGAAGTACAACTTTGGGGGAAATTATCTTTCCTTTGCCACATCAGTTATCATCTTGCCAATTTCTTAAATGCTCTAACATCAGACCCGCTTTCTATACAACGCAGAACATAGGAAAAACTATTTTAAACAATAAAGATAAATTCGATAAAACACGCAAATCTGGTATATATAAATTAAATTGTAAAGACTGTAATGCAATATACATAGGCCAAACCAGTAGAAATTTACACATTCGAACAAAAGAACATAAACAGTCTTTCCTCAATGGTTCCAGTGCCTCACATTTCGCTAAACATTTACTCGACAATAAACACTATTCTGATTTTACCAACACCCTCCTCCATAGCCATTCTCAAGGAAATAAGCTAAACTACCTGGAGGAATTAGAAATTTTACATCATAATTATACGCTAACTAACATTCACCTCTTTCCTAACCACTCCCTACTTTTATCAACTGTTTGCCTCCTCCCGCTGCTTCCCTCACCTAATATCCTTAACCCTTCCTCCCCTCTCAGACCTTGCTTGCTCATTGGCCATTGTTTTGTATATATTCACTGGAGTTGTGGTCTCTTTACCTGATGATGGACAGAATTTTCTGAAACCGATCGTGTATTAAAACTCAAGTAGAATTTTCGACATAATGTTTTTTAATTCTATTCTTATGTTGGTTTATTGTTGTTAGTGTTTAGAAAGGTTTTGTATTATTTTCCTTCGATAGTATTAATTCTTCCGGTTATATTTCCACTTTATAGTCGTTAGCTTGTAATTTTTTATCCTTTTATATTATTGCCTTATTTTTATAAATCATTTTCGTTAGTTTTCCATTTGGGAAAATATTTGGTTAATTCTTTGAATAGTTATATTATAGTCGTAGCAATTCAATAGCATATAATATAACATAAGGATATAAAGAATATAGTAATAAGAATAAACTTTCCGGCATTTTAATCGGTGTTTTGATGGATACTCGCACATAGGCGCTCCGCGTTAGTAGTCATCTACTGAGTGTGCGAACGTGTTTGGCGCTTCGTAGAAGCTACAATTTTTGGACTACGGAGATGATAATAAAACATTCTGAAGCCTTTTGATGTGTTCTACAACTTTTATTTCGATATATTTTTTGATTTAATGATAATAAAAGGTCGAAAATCGACATTTAACGCAGATTTTCCCGTTAAAGCTACCCTAAGACGAGTTGTTTTTCGTGTGTAACTTTATATTTACTCATTATTCTTTCAATATAAAATACCATGGGTCTAGTTTACACTTTAGTAAGTAGTTTAAATCAAACCGTGTGTCTTTATCACCATTAGATACGGAGATATACCGTTATATATGATGCAAGGTCGAAAATCCAAGATGGCGACTTTTGTTTAAATATTTAGGCATGTTGCCCAATTGGGATTTCTTGGGATTTTTGGGATTTTGCTTTTGGCTGTTCAAAGAACATCTCCACCAATTTTCAGCTTGATAAACCAAAAAGGATAAGTTGAACCTATTCTGCCTCCACTACTTCGTCGTTAGGGAATTGTTTACTCCCACAAAATTACACGAATTTTCCGTCTTTTTTGTCTGAATTCTCTTAAATTCGACTCGAATACGATATTCCACGACCAAAATAAGAATCTTTGTTCAATTTCATTTCTTTTGGTACTAATCTCGATTTCGTACGACCATTATTTCTGATTTAATTCCGCGAAAGAAAAGATGTCTGCAATCGATCAAAACGAACTTTACGCGCATTTCTTATGAGAAGGACGATTCGAGTCGTCCAGAGTCGAACCAAGGATACTCTGGACACGAATATCGATATGTTATACTACAATGGACTTTTAAACAACATATAAACAATATCATATCGTTAATCTGTTATTATCATTATTAAATATGATATTTAATAATTTTATTTTACGAAGTAATTGATAAAGAAACCGGGAGATGGTCTATATTATGCGAATTTCTAGCTTTCGTATTCATTGAGATTAAGGTTGAAGATTGGCTGTTATATTTTGAATGAGTACAGCTTGATTGTTCCTGCTATAATACTCTGATGAATGGTCTGTTTTAATTTGTCATTTGGTTCAGGATGGAGAAAAATGTATCTTTAATTTACTATTGTCCCAGTCTTGATCATGGCTGTGATGAAATTAAAGCTATACCGAGGTATGAGTGAATAATTGCACTGATCTCTCCTTACGAAATGCCAAGAAAAGTGTTACTAATTGTGCTCCACTTGGGTGGACATGTTCCGCTTACAGCATTCTGGCTTAAAAAGGAAAGCAAACTACCTCACTCCTCATCCTGCCTAGTGAACCTCATTCCTCACTGCACGCTCTTAGTAGCTTATGCCGGAGGGGACCAACTAGCTAAACAATTACGTTGATATAAATAAAACTTGGTTGCTACAGACGCTTCCATAAAATTCGAAAATCTTTCTTGAATACTGGTATTCGTATGTTTGTACGCTCGATTCTTCATGGTATATCGTTCATAGATGCAGTTACTAATATCTCCTCAAATATCTCCCTCTTCATCTAATCTATCACTTATTCTTAGCATTAATTTGAAGAGGGCATATTTTCTCAATGTGTTCTTACGGATAAATACATGAGCTGGGGACTCAACAATCGCCTTGGTCGTCAGGGGGATGGGTTGTTTACATACTCAAAATTTCGATAAAATATTCACGTATTTTATCAAAATGAGCGCAATTTCGAATCGAAATCGATATTCCACGACCAAAATAAGAATTTTTATTCTGTGTTCCTTCTTTTGGTGCTTGATTCGACTTTCTAAGACCATTTTTTCTAATTTAATTTTGAAAATGAAATGCACCCTGCGACAAAAAATGATCTCTACGTGTATTTCTTATGGAAAGGATTTGGCCCGTCCGGGTTCGAACCGTGGACTTTAGGGAAATAAAACGTAGCCTATACTCTGCGCGGGGTTGACTTTTAATAATGCAGAAAATTTCAAAGTTTTACGACTCTCGGTTCTCGAGTTTTTCGCGACATACGCACAAACATACACACACTCTATTTTATATGATAGATAATAATATTTATTAAATATTTTTATTGTTTATATGTTATTTATAACATTTACATTATATTATATTCTTTATGCTACAAACTTATTTACAAATCAGTAAATTTTGATTAAATATAATAAATAAAAAATATAAAAAAGAAAAATGGCCTACTCTATCTTATTGAATCAATGCTTAGGATCGTATTTTTTATTTATACCATATTTTATATTTAAAAAATCATTCTCCCGTCCATTCTTACCTGTGTACTTCTGTCGGCATCGATTGGGATGGTAACGGATAAAAAAAGACATTAAAATCCAATTTTTTTCTTCTTCCGCCCAATTACGCCATCTTAGGCCTTATAAATATTCAACGCTTCCGACCGATCTCGCGTCATCTCGCCGATTCCGTTACTCCGCGAGATTTCTGTTCCCCCACGTTTTCCGGCTCTCGTGATTCAAAAATAGTGAAGATCGTCTCAAAAGAGTCGATGCCCGAATCGACAAAGCGAACTCAACGCGTTTAGTAAGCACTCACAACGCAGACAGAGCGGATATAATACCTCGTGGGAAATACTGACGTGGTTTATTTTGTGATGGGTCACATCAAGGCAAATAACGATCATTTACGTCTTAAAAAAGCGAGCATAATCCAATTTGAATTGAACATGAGCGTACTTATTACATTTAAAGTACACTCAACTTAACATCTGGTTAACAGGAATGCGGATTATCCCGATTATCATGAATTTGAGTTCAACAATGACCTTCGTCGCTAGGGAATTGTTTACGCCCACAAAATCACACACATTTTTCGTCTTTTTTGTCCGAATTCTCTCAATTTCGACTCTAATACGATATTCCACGGCCGAAATAAGAATCTTTGTTCAATTTCCTTTCTTTTGGTGCTAATCTAGATTTCCTAAGACAATTATTTCTGATTTAATTCTGCAAAAGAAAAAATGTCTGCATTCGGTAAAATGACTTTTACGAACATACGTTAAGAAAACTGTTAAGTTTAAAAAGTTAATTAAAAGTATCAATGAATTATGTCTGTAGTGTAACATTAACGCCTCCGGAATCAGCAATAACGTTATCATTTTTTAGCAAAATTAAGGTCTTAATTGTTGACCATTTCATTTACTTACTTGGTATACTTTTACATTTAGAAATTTCTCAAAACCACGCAAATAAAAAGCACTCCAAATGATATAACATAATTTTCTTTCTAAACTAAACACAGTTGTACTTGAAAACTAAAATTTGCTTTGCATTTATGCTTTCAAAAATATGTAAATCTAAGTTTTTGAATAGAAAAATGAAACTTTAGTCCCGTTGCGAGAGATCTGAATATTTTTAAATGCGTTTAAAATCTTTTGGGCGAATCTGTGACCATAGCGACGACATTTATCTATTTGAAATTCGAAAAAAAGTCTTTCGTGACACACACTTTAAACGCCTTTTGAGCTAACTTCCCAGATCAAACCAGAGCAGTGACAGTATCACGTCAAAATCAAAGACAGACCTCTAAAAAACAATCGGTTTTTGCCCTAAAGTTCTTCAAAACGAAACGAAAACTATAATACGTACGGCTATTCGTTGCGTTAACCAGCGAGCCGTATCCATGGAAGCCAGCCTCGGCGCAATTTGGCTGAATCCACTTTCCATGCATTTATTCCTCGCCTCGAGCGGCCACGCCCACTTTCGCTATCTCCCTTTACCGCTAACACTTCCACCCATCTCTCCCGACGAGCGACCGCAGTTCTAACCCGCTTCGGTCCCCACGTGCTTCGTATACAACCAACGCATCGTCATCCATGTCCACAATCCACGAAAGACCACTTCCATTTCAAATTTAGTGTTTGCGATGAATTTCAGTGCTCCGAGTGAATTTGAACGGTCCCAACAGTGACCTTAAAGGACGTCAGTGACTTCTGACCGTTGTGGAAGTGTAGTTCAGTGTTTACCAAGTGATTTTGAAGAATACTATACAATAATCATCGTTGAGTATATATTCATGTATACGATGTCACTAAATCTCGTAAGAAATGCATGGGAGACATCTTCGAACATTAATTCAATGCACTTCCCTACGTCATAGGATTATAAATTTAATTGGAGTCATTAAAGGTCCATTGGAGTATTAAATATTGATATTTGTCTGTCCAGAGTATCCTTGGTTCGACTCTGGACGACTCGAATCGTCTCTCTCATAAGAAATGCACGCAAAGTTCGTTTTGATCGATTGCAGACGTTTTTTCTTTTGTAGAATTAAATCAGAAATAATGGTCGTACGAAGTGGAGATTAGCACCAAAAGAAAGGAAATTGAATGAACATTCTTATTTCGGTCGTGGAATATCGTATTAGAGTCGAAATTGAGAGAATTTAAACAAAAAAGACGAAAAATTTGTGTTATTTTGTGGACGTAAACAATTCCCTAACGACGAAGGTGAACACGCTTTAAAATTGACACATTTATAAGGAATGGCCCAATATCGTAAGGGGAAATGTTTCGGAGATCAAATTTCTTTTTATTTCTGTCATTTTAGACGAGATAATTCACTAGTGCATGCAAACTCCGCCTGTCAGTCCGTCCGTATTACATACAGACATTTGTCTGTCCAAAGTATCCTTGGTTCGACTCTGGACGACTTTAATCGTCTCTCGTATGAGTAATGCAAGTAAATCGAAAGAGATTAGAGTTTTTTTCAATTTAAACACCTCACGACTCTTTAATTGCTCTATAGGTCGTCGTCAGATGGCATGAAAGACGTTAAATCAGCCAAGTTCGTGATTTCAGTGCTAAGAATAGCTTTGACAGGATTTCTGATAAATGGGCTAGGACTGCATTGAGTGTGCTTACATTTGTGATTAGTGGGCTTAAAGTAAGTTGAGTGAGCTACGTTTTGTGATTGGTGAGTCTTCAACACTTTTAAAAAGCTGTTTTATTTATTTTAAAAGTTCACGTTTGATGAGCTGGGCTGAGTGGTTTTAACTTAAAGTCAGAAGAAATGCATTGAGGATAGGGCAATGTAAACGGCTCCCTGGGATCGAACCAAGGACAATCAGAGAAACCTTAAATAGCGTACATAAAATACATTCATTATGTCTATCTACATGCTGAGTTTCAAGTTTCCATCCCACTGGGAAAGTGTTTAAAAAGATGTTACAAATCGCCGAAATGCAATTTAAATAGGGGAATATTTGCCCTGACCTAGCGTCGAACCAAGGATAATCCTCGAAGATGTCATTATATTTTACGTCAGATTTTTTCGATTAATCAACAAGTATTTTCGATATATCAACGAGTATTTTCGATATATCAACGAGTATTTTCGATATATCAACGAGTATTTTCGATATAACGACGAGTATTTTCGATATATCGACTAGGATTTTCGATATATCACCGAGTATTTTCGATATATCATCGAGTATTTCCGATATATATATATGAACGAGTATGTTCGATATATCACCGAGTATTTTCGATATATCAACGAGTATTTTCGATATATCACCGAGTATTTTCGATATATCAACGAGCTTTACCTGTTCGATATACGTTCGATTGATCGACCACATCCTATCGACCAATACAGCGTGGATATCAGTACGATAAACTAATCGATATTTGCTTTCCACAGCGGAATATCGAGTACTTCCATGAAGTATAATTTGGACAACTTTTTTCCGACCCTTCGTACGGCTGACCTAAATTTATATCGATATATATCGACCTGCGCATATCGAATCGTTCGATACTGGCTTTCGCGCGGGAGCACTCGGGGCAAAGTGGGTCCAGCCGCGACGTGGAACAGATCTCTCCAACTGAGCGTATGGAACAGCACCATGGTGACGATTGTTGATTCGAGTGCATTGTTGAGATGATTTCTGTGCAGTGATACCAATTAAAAAAGTGTGTTTTCTCTCAAAGAGTTCGTTGGAGTGACAAAGTGCCTTTAAATTGGATTCAATTGGATAAGGACGCCGCAGCTCCTGTTCGTTCAAGTAAGTACAACGATAGTAATCCTTTGTTTTGCGATATAAATCACGTTGCGTTAAAAATAATCGAAATGCTGGTACGCACTATCGATCTTTGCGTACAGTTCGATCTTTAGTGGGAACTTTCTCATGGTTCTCTGCGGAGACAAACGGATTTGAAAGGAAACTCGACGCGATATTTTCCAATCGATAACATATTTTGACTTTTGTGCAGCAATTTTCCTAAAAACAGTCGAAAGTACGAAAATTGTTGGAGAAAATTCAAGTTTTTTTTTGCGTATTTTGCTTAAAATCGAGTTAGACCAGTCAAGTTTGGACTCATTTTAAAGCTTTTGAAAAACTCTATCCGAATCACTTATATGGTTTCACTTTTGCGCTGCAGTATTGCAAAAGAACGAAGAAAACCCAAAAATGTCTGGATAAAATTCAAGTTTTTTTGCGTATTTTGCTTAATAATCGAAGATAAAAAACTAGTAAAATTTGGACTCATTTTGAAGCTTTTGGCATAACTTAACGGGATCGCTAATACATTTTTTCACTCTAGTGCCGCAGTTAACATAAAATCAATCGAAAATACGAAAAATATTGGGAGATTTCTGTTTCTAGGCTTAATTTTATTTAAAAATCGAGATAAACAGGGCAAGTTTGGACTCATTTTGAATCTTTTGACGAACTGTTTCCGATTTGCTAATAGATATTTTCAATTTTGTGAATTTCCCCAAAATTCGTCGAAAATACTAACAAATTCGGAGAGGTTTCTGATTTTGGGCCGTGTTTAGAAATCGAGAGAAAATATTCAAATATCGACTAATTTTCATGCTTTTGTAGAGGACGAGATTCTCACTGCTGCGGTGAAATTTTTTCAAACAAATTCAGAAACAGGAAAAAATTCTGTTACTTTTCAGTTTTTCGGCTAATTTCGAAAGGACGTGAGTTCAATTCGAAATATTTTTCATGTTTACAATAATAATAATTAATCGTCTTTATTTGGGCGAGATTGGGATTTAAAAGTCTCTTCTTCCATCTAACCCATCGCCATTAATTATAAAATAAGAAATAGAAACAATTAGAAGAATTGTGGATGTAAAAAACATAAGAGATTCTTAGGAAAAAGAAATCCACTGCAGGAAAACACCCACGAGGAAGGGGGGTGTGAAAAACCTGCGCAAACCTACCGATAGTAATATCTAAAAGATGAGGAAAAATAATAAAAAATTCATGGTAAACAAACTTTTCCTAGACCACTAATCTAGTAAAAGTTTGTATACCATGAATTTTTTACAAGTTAAGAAGTACCATCATGTTAACCCTGAAATGGTTTCGAAAAAGAATGACATTCAAAAATAAATAAATACACTTCCAATAAGTACTTTCATGCAATACATAAATAAGAATCAGTTAACATTTAAACAGAGATAGCAATATACAAAGTAACATGAAAAACAAAATAGAAAAACAAGGAAAACGTACAGGGATTCATTCATTCATAAAGTACATTATAAGTATATTATATGAAAACAGTATCAAAATAGTACATATCGTATATACAAGTCAAAACTGTATGTAACATAGACATTTAGGCAACTCTAAGTAAGAAAAAATAAGACAAAAGAAACAGATGAGAATTATTAGGTATATAGACAGAATAATTACGTACTAAGACAAAGAAAGCATCTAATGCGTTGAGAGGAAGAGCAGGAGCAACATCAGTTGAGTGTGTATGGGATAGAGGAGATTTCTTTTCATTGCTGATTGCATTGCTGCATTTCGTGTCAGGGCATTTATATGAAAGATTTAAGCAAGGATAGAGGAGTAAATAAGGTGACTCAGTGAATGCATATTGAAAGAAATGAGTAGAGTGGTTTTTTAATTCGGAAGTCTATCTAGCTGAAGGTGATCAAGGCATTTTATCTTGAAAGAGGACACAGAGAGAGCTTGATATTAGCCGGAAGAGAATTCCGTAGCTTGCAGTTACGATATAAGAGTCGTGGAATGTTCGGTGGTGAGGGATGAGTAGTTTTTTGCATCCTCGTGTGTTATGTACTGAATCCAAACTTACAAATTCGTTTGCGATGTATTCGGGAGTATGTGTGTGTAGGATATTGTAGAATGAACAAAGAATGTGTAGCTTTCTGCGAGAATCTAACTTCAACAAGCCTAATTTATCGTATGATTCAGATATATGGTCGTATTTTCTTAAATTGAAAAGAATGTGTCAATTGATAACGCGATTACGACCGGAAACACGATTTCGTCATGGACTCGGCCGCGTGAAAACGCGATGCGACAATTCGTGAACAAGGAGATGGAAATTGCGTAAACCGCCTACTTTATCGTTAATTTCGTGCATAATCTGGAATGGTAGGGATAACTGAAGATGATACACGGAATATTGACTTCAAAGAGACTTCAAGCGGATGTTTTTTTCTCCATATACTTCGTATATAGACTTTCTCCATATACTTCGTATATAGAGAAAGTATTGTTTTCATGAAAAAATCGACTTCGAGATTTCAATGGAAATACATGTTTTGGGGTCCCTAGAACACGTCATTTTCGGAATTATGTCTGTGTGTATGTGTGTGTGTGTGTGTGTGATAGTGGGCGCTCTAACGTGAAAACTATTCGTCATATCAATACCAAACTTCATATATAGTACTGTGGTGTGTGCTGTCTGAGTTGATTAGTTTTTGGAGTAAATCCGTTAACCGGAAGTCGAGCTTCATTCATCTAAGCTCATTTCCGGTTATCAAAATATCTCCATAAATATGATATATAGGTATCTTGTATACCTTATAAAAGTTTTAGACAATGTGTTTTACTATAACTTTTGTATTTAACTTATTTTTGTATCACCGGTTGATTAGGAGTTATTAGTGAAATACTGATAAACCGGAAGAAGATGATTATGTTCTTTGTGTGCGCTCTATCATGAAAAATATTTTTCGGATCAACACCAAATTTCATATATAGTACTTTTATTACAGTCGTTAGAGTTGATAAGTTTTTGGAGTAAATCGGTTAACCGGAAGTTGAGCTTCATTCTTCAAAGCTTATATCCGGTTTTCAAAATATCTCCATAAATATGATATTTAGGTATATACTATTAAATATAAATGTTGTAGATAAATTAATTTACTATAACTTTTGTTTGAAACATATTTTTGTATCACTGATTGTTTAGAAGTTATTCAGGAAGTACTGATAAACCGGAAGTTGCTGATTATGTACTTTGTGGGCGCTCTGGGCTCTATGGGCGAAAGGCCAGTTTCATCTTTTTTTATCGAGCATGTCCCGAAAAACTTTATTTATAATGTTTGTGACGTAAAATATAATTATATATAAATTAATCACTCATCTTTCAAGTTTAGATGGAATATAGAGTTCGAAATTACTGTCGTAGATAAATATTTACATCTTATATATATGGAGAAAGTCATGTGCTGGCCACATCAGATTTTGAATTTTAACATCTGTTGGTCCAGGTTTCACGCAAAATACCAACATGATCTCATCTCATACGATAATCACCGAAGTGCACACATTTATTTATCCGATGTCAGCAACTACAACAAGGGATATTTATTGTTATTACGAGGAAAAGTTGCTCATTGCACATTGATGAAATGAATTACGATTTTAAAACAAGTCTCTGCATTTAAAAACGTAAAACTGCTGTTCACATTTCGGGTTGTTGCGTTTCATCTTTTCTAGCACCGTTACATAGTCTCTGATATTTAAGTATCATAATTTAAATTCGCTGAAATCTCCGTAAATTGCCTCCTCTTCTCAAATTCCGACTTTAATCCCTACCATTACTTCGGTATGGACTTAAAATCCTCGTGTATTCTCGTGGGAAAATGAATGTATCGGTTTCAACAATCAACTTGGTCGTCAGGGGGACTGGTTGTTTACTACAGCGAAATTTTCGTCTATTTGGCCCTATTTCTCCAAATTTCGACTCACAAACTATGCAACACGACCAAAATAAGAATCTTCATTCAATTTCCTTTGTTTTGGTGCTTGTCTCGACTTCGTTGGACAAATATTTCCTATTTAATTCTTTTAATGAAACGAAGTCTGCAAGACCCCAAAACGAACTTCACGTGCTTTTCTTACGGAGGCCATTCTGAATTTCCTGGAGTTGAACTTTACACAGTTTTATTTTCCATTCTACAAAGGTTAAGTGTGCGAAACTTGGTCGAAATCTGCGGAATGTTTTAAAAAAGAATATATCGACATACGTAGATTTGACAACAAAGAGATGAACTAAGCAAACCATATCTATATATAATAGATAATCAGAATTACGAGGGTGTGTTTGTCTTGGATTGGAGGCCACACCGTTCGTCCGATTTGCTTCCAACTTTATACACGTGTCCTCTGCGACATGGAGGGAATCACTGTCGCCTTTTTGTTCCACAATCTCCCGGGTTTCGAACCCAGATCGATCAGACAGTTTTCCTTAAAGAATACACGTGAAACTCATTTTAATCGCATGCAGGGTTTATTTCTTTCGCGAAATTAAATTAGAAGGAATAGTCGCACGTCAACGACACAAACACCGAAAGAAAGAAAATCGAACGAAGATTCTTATTTTGGTCATGGAATATTACTTTCGATTCGAATTTGCGAGAATATTGGTAAAATATACAAACATTTTATGAAAATTGGAGGTTGTAAACAACTCATCCCCCTGACGACCGATCCCATTGTTGAATCCGATGTGTTATCCCGTAAAAATACTCGAGGCCCATGTAGCTGATGATTAAAGAGGACGATATATTACATGGATGAGGGGAAATGTTCTGTAGGAAGGTAACCAGCAAATGCAGGTACGTAATTACAGTCAGGAAGGGAAGACTACCACTGATGAGGGAAGTCTTGTCTATATGTGATTGTCCTATTCATATTTCAGTTGCGTCAATTAAGTATGTTACATTACACAATGTAAGATAATTAATGCATAGTAATAATGGGATTTTAGTTGTGTATAATTAAAGGGTATTTAATCATTGCACTAACTTGAATTCAATCCACTTCTACAAGTGAGAATCAACGGGCGCTTCAGATGATTTCAAGAGTGTTTTCACTTTATGATAATATACCATTGAAGAGCCATTAAAAGGAAGAATTGTGCCGTTATTAAGTGGTGGAGTGGATAGTATCGACATGTTCGTCTCACAGATACTCAAAGGTGAGGTTATGGGATTGCTTGGATATCCAAATAACCCTGCGATGGAGGCTCTTACGAATGGGGCTCGATATATATTTTACGAGTAAAATGTAGCTTGCATGCTGCAAGCAGATAGACAACAATAATATCATATTGGCATCATATCGAGACGATCCTCAAAAGAAAAAAAAAGATTGAAAATATTCTTAAAATTCGCTGCAATTTAATCGTCTGGCATCGAACCTTGGTCTTCCTGGTGATACTTCCTATGCAGCACAACGGAAGATCACCATCCTTAACTACGTATGCAAATTCAAGCAGAAATATTGTTTGAACTGCCTCAAACGACGTCCTACTTTTCCCTTATATTCCTTATGAGAGAAATATTAATGTGCTCTGGCATCGAACCCGGGAACAGTTCCGTCTTATCTATATTTTTTTCATAAATTTATTCTTACCATACATCTTCTAGCCAAGCAAGAACTTCCTATCATTTCGATAAGTGCATCAAAAAAATAATGAAAAACTACTCCCATGTATTTTAAAATGCAGATATTTGCATCATCCTAGCATCGAACCCAGGATATTTTCCGTAAAAGTCATTAATTTTTTCCATAGATCTGTCGCATATAAATCGCAATTTTTCTGGTGGTTACACGTTATGGCCAATACGTCGTAAAAATTTCAAGTCAATGACGGTTATGGTTTAGGCTGTGAATTTGTATCCTATCTGTATATATGAATATATGAATGAATCCGGAGAAGCATCTATGTATAATAGATACGAATCATCTGCGAGCGGTCCATTGCCTGGAGCCCACCGATGAGATTCTATACACTGTCGCTAAGGCCAACTGGCAATTAGACGTTGTCATATCAACGCCAATAACGCGACGTCAACCATCTGCAATAACATCGCAGACGAACTTGGGTAGATGTATTGCTAATCATAAGCTAATCCTCTACTAATTGGGGGAAAATGATACAAATAAATTGAGGTGTTTAAAAGATTAGCGACGCGCGCACTAGGGCGTATAAGAACAAATAAAAACCTTTTTTCGAAATTAGAAATTACAAGTGGACATAAAGTGGTCGCTATGGTTACATTGTTTACCGGAAAATGTTTTAGCCGAATTGAAAAAATATTTCGGTATCCCGCAATGGGCCTGAAGATCAATTCTTTTGTCGGAAACGAATATTTTCGTTTATTTTTAAACATTAATACAAAGCAAATTTTTGTTTTCAAGTAAAACAATGGTAAGTTTAGTTTATGTTAATTAAAAGTGTTAATCAATTATATCTCTCGTGTAGAATTTACGCCTCCGAGATTAGCAGTAAAATCATAATTTTCTTGCGAAATCAAGTCTTAATTGTTCACCATTTCCTTCGCTTACTTTCTCATTTATAAATTTGTTAAAACCACACAAATGAAAAGTATTCCAAATAATATTCTTTTATATTGTAAACTTAACATTGATTTGTATTTTGTTAAAAAAATTTATTATATTATTGTTTATAATATTATTATGTTATTTGTTAAATATTTTTAAAAGTAAATGAAATTCTACCTTTTAAATAGGTATATAGATAGGATACAAATTCACAGGCTAAACCACAAGCGGCATTGACTTGAAATTTTTACAGCGTATAGACCCAAACGTGAAACCCCCAGGAAAAGAGTGACTTTGAACCTCAGTGTCATAGGTTCGATTCCAGAAGGCCTCAAAGTCGCGATTTTTCCCGTTTAAATGCATTGCTTTGATTTTCGGGAATTTCTAAAAAATACTTCCCGGATAGTTAGAGAATCAAAACTCAAGGAGCCTATATATGTGGTCATGATCTATGGAAAACATTAATGACTTTTACAGAAAATATCCTGGGTTCGATGCTAGGACGATGCAAAAATCTCCCTTAAAAAATACATTGAGGTAGTTTTTCATTATTTTTTTGATGCACTTATCGAAATGATAGGAAGTTCTTGCTTGGCTAGAAGATGTATGGTAAGAATGGGTTTAAAAAAAATAGATAAGACCGTACTGTTCCTGGGTTCAATGCCAGAGCATATTACAATTTCTCTCATAAGGAATATAAGGGAAAAGTAGGACATCGTTTGAGGCAGTTCAAACAATATTTCTGCATAAATTTACACACAAAGTTAGAGATGGTGATGTGTGATGCAAACAACATTTTACTCGTAACAATATATGGATAGCGGTCTGATTGTTTGCTTCTTAAACCTTGCAAAACATAATTGCAACAATGACGTTACTAAGGCCTCCCAAAAATGCACACACTGAACTTAGAAACAGTAATTGCAATCATTCATAAGAATCACACTAAATGTTGCTAAATAAACTGAGATTTTTGTTTCCAATAGAAGTTTTCTAACCGGAAGTCGGGGTTAATTTCTCGAAGCTCGTTTCCGTTTTTGCAAAATTCCTCCATTAATCTGATATTTCCGTAAACACAATTGTCTTCAAAAGTCACAAAAAGCGTAAATTCTCTGTGAGTTTTATTTGAAACAATCTCCGATATCAATCATAGTTTGGGAATCATTATTAACCAATTATCTGGTCATTGCGATGTATTAACGTTAAAATGTCGTTTTCATTTATACCATTTATTAATAATTTCAACATGATTACAATATTTCTTCAAAGTTTTATTTAAAAGTTGATTTGATTTATTTCAAAATTATCAATAAAAATTGTTTTGTGTCGTTATCGATTAACAATGACAGTTAAGTTCGTAACTATGGGTTTGTTTCCATGGCAAACGATGCAATTTAATGCGTCTATCGCTCACAGCTATAGATTGAGCTCTTGACTGATAATAATTAAAAGGTTTTCTTCTGTACTTTTTTACTCCATTTGGCTTCTTTATTTGTTTTCTTACGCATATATTAATAATTTTCGTCATTATCTGTTACTTTTTCAAGTTCCACTGTTTAAATGTGTGGTCTTTATTTTTTCAAAAGTTTGACGCGTAAATTAAAATTACCATTTTCGGAATGAATGTGTGTGTGTGCTTGTGGGCGCTCTAACGTAAAAACTATTGGTAGTATCAATACCAAACTTCATATATAGTACTGTGGTGTGTGCAGTCAGAGTTGATTAGTTTTTGGAGTAAATCGGTTGACCGGAAGTCGACCTTTTCTTCATTAAAGCTCATTTCCGGTTTAGCAAAATATCTCCATTAATATGATATTAAGATATATACTATTATTTATAGAAGTTTTAGAAAATGTAATTTACTATAACTTTTGTATTTAACATATTTTTGTATCTCTGATTGTTTAGGAGTTATTCGTGAAATACTGATAAACCGGAAGTAGCTGATTATGTACTTTGTGGGCGCTCTACATAAAACATATTTGTTGTATCAACACGAAATTTCATACATAGCATTTTAGTTTTTGTAGTTAGAGTTTATTAGTTTTTGGAGTAAATCTGTTAACCAGTAGTTGAGTTTTATTCTTCGAAGCAAATTACCGGTTTTGCAAAATATCTCCATTAATATGATATTTAGGTATATACTATTATCAATAAAAGATTTAGAAAATGTAATTCACTATAACTTTTTTATAAAATATTTTTTTTAGCACTGATTGTTTAGGAGTTATTCGTGAAATACTGAAAAACCGGAAGTAGCTGATTAAGTAGTTTGTGGGCGCTCTAACATGCAAACTATTAGTCGTATCAACACCAAATTTCATATATAGTATTTCGGTTGGCGTCTTCGGAGTTTATTTGTTTTTGGAGTAAATCGGTCAACCGGAAGTTGAGTTTATTCCTTCATAACAATCGCACTAAATGGTTTCTAAGTAAACTGAAATCATTCCGTTCAATGCATTGAAATTCAATCTCCCAACACTTACAAGTCACTAATGCTCTAAACATCCTCCAAAACAAGTGAGCATCGCTAACAATCGGCCGAATGCATCGGACCCAATATTAATAATTCATATCACAAACCCATACTTTGTAACACGTATTAAAAAAAAGAAACAACAACCGGTCGCCCGGGGCAACGGAATAACATCCATGGACCGACGCGCGCGCCCTGACAATTGAAAATCGCTTTCTCTATCCTACTTTGTTAAACAAATCATTCCTTTTTTTTTAATTCCCATTTTCACGGGTTTGGATACTTGTAAACGGTTTTTTTTCGTCCGACGCCCGCACCATCTGGCGACGGGTGGCGGTACCGAAAAGATCGCGATTCAAAGATATCCCTCTTACCGATTGTCGAAAAAAAAGGTGTTGTTATTTGCGTTTTTTGGGGCCCGGATCGGTCCCTCATTGTGGATGCGGGCCCGCGGGGGGAACCGGAGAATAAAAGAGTCATCTGGTGGGAGATTATTGGGATTAAGCGAATAAAAGATGCGTTATACTGCTCATTAGTAAGTAATGCAATTTCGATAGGTTTTGGGATCGAATTGATTTTCAATCGAAAATCTGACTTCGATAGGCATAATTTTAATTATGAAAAATTTACGCGTCCCGGAATCGATATGGAAACCTTAATTTCTTATCAAATACACATATTTTTCAAATTTCAACCCATCCATTTGTATATTTTCGATAATTTTGTTTATAGGAATTGTTCAGTGTTTTGAATAGGCGTAATTAATACACGAGAGATTTCTGCTTTCTCCCTATACGTAGCATAAAGTGTTGCATTCGCGAAAAAATTCGACCTCTAGATTTCGACGGAAATAGATGTTTTGGGGCCCATAGAGCACGTTTTCGCTATTTTCCCGAACGTGTCTGTCTGTGGTAAAAGGTTTGTGGGCGCTCTATCTTAAAAAACAATTATCCGATCATTTCCAAAATTCATATTTAGAATTTTCCTAACAATGCCAAAAGTTGATTAGTTTTTGGTGAATATCGCTAAACCGGAAGTTGCGGTTTATCCGGAACAAAATATTGTTTCTTTAATATCTCTGTCAGAATGCAATGTAGGTATATACAATTATTTTCAAAAGTTATAGATAATGTACTTTACTACAACTTTCGTATAAAACATTTTTTCGTAACACTCATTGTTTAGGATTTATTCTTCAATAATAGTTAACCGGAAGTTGTTTATCCATAAATGGAAGTTTTCATACATATCTCTGCCAGAATGCAATTAAGGTATATACAATTGAATACAAAAGTTATAGATAATGTACTTTACTACAACTTTTGTATCAAACATTTTCTTGTAACACTCATTGTTATGGAGTTATTTATATATTACCGGCATAGGCTTCTGTTTTCAACAAATATGGAGAAAGTCATGTGTTGGCCACATCAGATTTTTTTATACTTGTAATAAAAATTCTATCCTTTATATTTTTATGCTTGAAAACTAGAATTTGTTTCGTGTTTATGTATAAAAATTTAGGGAAATCTTCTTTTTTGACAAAAAAATCAATCTTCAGGCCCGTTGCGAGGAATCTAAATATTATTCAGTTCGATTAAATTCTTTTCTGGTAAATACGCGACCAAACCAAGTGGTCCAGAAAAAAAATAATTGGTTGCTTGACCATCTCAGAAAAGATTGATATTTGGTAAGTAGATACCTTTAAGTTTATAGAGGTCAAAAGTAATTTTTAAATATTTTTAATGTTTACTGTTTGGAAATGGTGGCCATTTTAGCACTTGGCCGCATGCGGTTTTTCGCGTTTGCAGGTATCTACGATTTATTCAGCAATGGGTTGCCCTAAGACTTTCAAATAAGCTGCATTAAGTTCAGTACACTCTGGCCTATGAAATAAAACCATAATTACATTACAAGATATATTTCTTAAACATTTTTTTGCAGCTTAAAATTATTAGTCAAAAATGAACAAAATTAAACTTTTGACAGGACATTTTTCAAAGAAGGAACAATTTCTCAGCCTTAATAATAAATAGTAAATTACATACAATTATAGAAATAGTATATACAATGATTATAAAATGCAACATTTCAATTTACCAAATCAACAGGATTTAAAATGTTTTGGATTGTCTCATTGAATTCTAAGACTACTTATCGCTGAATAAAAAAGCAATAAATAAATAAACTGGCAACAGTTCCTTCTCACCTTCAATGAGCCTTATTTTTACTTAAATGTTCATAGTGCTAGTGTCATTGATTTGAAAATTTCATCTCGAACCTATCATGAGGTTAAGCCTCTAACAATTCTGATTTTTTCATTAAAACGCATTGCGGGAATTTTCTGAAATTTTTTTGAGGCACTTCCCGGAAATGTAGAGAGTTGGATTTCGAGGGATCTCTAGAAGCCACGCTCATCCAACGAAAACTGCGAACACATCCTCGAATATTATCCTTGGTTCGACGCTAGGTCAGGGCAAACATTCCACGTATGGAATGCACGTAAAGTTCAATTTGATCGATTGCAGAAATGTTTTCTTTTGCAGAATTAAATAGGAAAAAATGGTCGCAGGAAGTCGAGACGAACACCAAAAGAAAGGAAATTGAACAAAGATTCTTATTTCGGTCGTGTAATATCGTATTCGTGTCTAAAATACGAGAAATAAGGCTAAATGAACTAACGTATCGTGAAATTTCTTCGAGGTAAACAACCAGTCCCCCTGACGACCAAGGCGATTGTTGAATTTGAGCTCATACGGGTATATATATATTAGAGTATTCTTATCAATAATAAGAATATTACTATATATAAAGCTGCAAATCCGACTCATTCATACAAATTCCTGGGCATTTCTAATCGAGCTGAAATGCTGAAATTTTCAAGAGAGATTTATAATTGACAGTCGAGTTGGGAAAAAATCGAAAATCTTCAGATTTAGTCCTAGGTTTGAGCCCATAGACGATTATATTTTTCAATGTATTTAAACGGGGGAAACGAAAAATGGCCATGCAGAGCAAATTTCTTTCGTTAATTAAATTATGAAAAATTAATCGTAAAGCAGTAGGACTTGGTCTGTATTACGTCTAAAAGATTAAAATTTACTTTTCTTGCGACCGATTTTAGCATTCCTGCACGAAATTCGCAAAATCTTAGTTTGAACGCCAATTTTTTACGTTTTTTTCTCCTCATTTTGAAAATTAAATCTATGGCAACAACCATTGTTTGAATCGAAAACAAGTTTGTTTACGATCGTATTTTCATACGCCATGATAAAGGTTTGATGCATTTTTAATTATTTTAAATGTTTCTTTCGATATATCTTATAAATAGATGCTGAAAAATGTAAAATTCATCAAAATAGACAGTGGATATCTGCACGGTCAATGAATCAATCGTGAATGCATGCTGTGATAACATAAGTTTATGTAGAGAATACGAGACTATTTATCAACGAAGATAATCGGAAAAGTCATGTAAGTAGTGAGATTATTCTAGAATGAAGTGCATAGATATTAATATAAATTAATAAATAGGGATATTAATGTAAATTATAAGGTTTAACGACAATCTTTAGAAATAACATAACTGCAAGCAATACAAATCATTAGTTTAACGAACACTATAGTTTAGTCATATATTTTATTTCATAGCTCACTTAACCAAATATATTTTTCGTATGCTGAACTCAGACTAAAAAGTTCCATGTATGTTTCACTTTCGTACTATATACATTGTGATATTTTGTCACCGAAAAGCTCATACCGGAAACCAAACCCATTGCTGCCCGCCTTTCTTGAAGGACCATGTTATCATTGAATATCAAGAAATTGTAAGTTTCATCTTATTGAACAATAAATATCTATTCAGGAAATACATGGTATCATTGAACGATGTTTATGATATCGTTGTTCTTCGTATATGGTGGATTGCTTTCCATGTGTAAGTTCTGTGCATATTATTATATGCCTATTATTTTTCTTCTTTTCTATTTTAATTACATATAATTATTCTGTCTTCCACTCCAAAGAGAATTTAAAGTTAAGTTCTTTTTCTACGTTTTTTTAATTAATACGTAGTACACAATTAGTACGTAGTATATTACGTAATTCAACTTTCATCAAAATAAAAAACAAAAATCTACACATAAAATACACTGATTTTCTTGAACGACCTTCTGATTACGTTGTTCTACGCTGGATAATTCTTGGTTAGTAAAAACAATCTTTGCATGTATCATTGTATGAATATTATTTTCCCATCTTCTCCAAACGGACTTTAGAATAAAGTTCTTTCTTTACGTTCTTTGAAACTATTTACACAATTACGTTGCCTATTGTCTATTTGTTTATTTAATTAGAAACGGAGCTCATTGTCGTGGTAGACGCCATTTAATGAATATAGAATTATTTTGCAGTATGTATTGCAATGAACCGATTACTACACAGGTAATCGTCTATTTATTTTCTGCATTTTTATCTTATGCAGATTTTTATTCTAACTCAATATTCTTAAGCTTATTTCTATAATTTACTTTTTCGAATGCACATTAAAACGTCGTCGTCGCAGCTGCTACATTCATCGCGGTGGAATCCCGAAAGAGATACCACGGAATCAGCCGTTCGCTGCGGAAACCACCATATATATTATTGAGGGCTGAAATCCAAAACTAAGTAAGGTAGGAATTGATTTGAGAAGCGACGTGTTTTCACTATGCCAGCTTTATGTCGCGCTAGGAAGAGTACGTTCCTCAGAAAAGTCAGGGTGTTAGTTTCAACGGAAAGTATATTTGATAATATTCCGCACGCCGCACTGTGGGCTAGAATCGAAAAAAGCTGGCCAAAAATACGAAAGTGGTTTTTTTGAGTGCGGACTTTGAAACTTCGCATGGTCATTTTTGAATAAATTTTGCATATAACTGCGAAATAATTTCTCTTGATTCTCACGCGTTACAATTCTACAGGGGGTCAAAGTTGACCAAATTTTGCGAAAAATGCCGGTCTTCGATTTTTCGAGAAATTCTTCAACTTCAAAACGATGCTGAATCCATTGAAAGTAAGTTATTGGATAAAAAGCAACGCCACGTTATAAACCTGTACTTTATCATTCACAACCTATAATTTAATCATTGCGAATGAATAATTGCATCTTTTATGCAAACAAAATGGCGAACTCTCGTTTTAGAGAAACTTTTTACCTAAAGCGAGGAAAATAGTTGAGACAGACTCCGAGGGACATGAAGATATTTATACCACGTTATTCTTTGAAGCTTTCTGAAGAGGAATCTGAAGTAAAACCTTGCAACAATTTGCTCCCCCGATAATAATAACGAATTTTCGACAACACTGCATGGGCAAATCCGCGCGGCGGCCAATGCCCCACCCGGGAAGATCTCGGTTTGAGAGGAATTAGGAACGTACCAACGCTTTTCGATGATATGTTTTGATGTTTATAAGCAAAGTTTTTCCACTATTAATATTAGAAATGAGAAGTCATAATTTAAAATCCCAGTTTCATTCCGTGTGATCGGTGAAAATGCCCAATTTGGCTGTATTTTAAGACATATGTCTATTCCTATGTCTATGACGTCGCATTTTCTTTCATATCGCTATATCGCTAATTTATCATCAAATTCATGCAGTCAAGAATAACTCTAAAGAAATTTCTAGTTTGCACCTTACCTTCTGCCTTATATACAATCCTCGTCTGAGGAGTCCGCATCTCCATACGCGATTACCTCTTCTTCATTCAGGATGAGGAGCTGCTTCACTTCTCTACTTAGATTCCTGGATCTATTTGCTGCCCAAATTGGTGCTGACATAGATATTAGTGGATCAGAAGTAAGAAGCAATCTTCGCACTAAGTCTTCATTCTTAGCAACTCGGGAGTGTTTCCTTGTAAAACGTTCTCGGAATCTCCTCGTGTCCTTATTTCTTGCTTCTATCGCCTCTTCTGAGAGTTGGCCCAGTGGTAGAATTGCTTCTTTTGCAATTTTAGCTCCGTGAATCAGCACTTTATGAATTGTTGGTGGCATATAGTATCACGGATACAACTTTACATACATCTCTGCTGTAGCCCCGCAATAATCGTCAAATGCTCTTTCATTCAGAGTAAATCCGCTTGAAATTGCCTTTAAGATCGTAGCAAATCTTTATATAAGATCCTCGTTTATCCCTGAAAATTAAATGTTTATGTATTCAATATTGAAGCATCATAGCTAAAGTAAGAGTTACTTTGGCTTCCTTTACTGCTTCGTAGCTAGGATACAGCCTATGACCATGACTTTTAGCTGTTTCACGGAGAATTTTATATTGAGTTTTACTCAACTCAGAAGATATAATTAGTGATAAAGCTTCTTCTCCTGACAACTGAGATTGCACATGTTCCCTTTTCTTCCGCCTAGAAAGAACCCTCTTTGCCCTTGTAGGTGTCGTTGTGGTAATTTCTTTCAGCAACTTCGAAGCAGCTTCATTTCCTTCATCTCTTAGAGTCATCCTTGCAGCATAAGACAGTTCAGCTGTGGAGAGTGTGGATCTAATTGTTTCTGTTTTCCTTCGTTTCGATCTGTCACTTGAAAAATGGAAATCTACTTCCGGCCGTCCTCTTGCGTCTACCAAAATGAATTTAATTTAAGTCCGATTGTTCGTTTCTTAGATGTAAATTATCAATTTCAAATACTAAACATTTCAAATCACTATTTTATACGTACCTGGGGTCATAGAAGTACTTGGTAAGTTCTGGATAACAATATCAGGAAAATTAATATTTACATTGAGCCAACTGGAATTGCGCAGAATAAACCTTTCATTAACACGGAAACTTTGTTTCCATTTTCTTGAATATGCCGGAAAAAAACTACTCTTCAGATAAACAGTAAGAGCTTCCTTCCCATCTATTGATCTTTCTAATTGAAGTTTTCTTGTCAAAAAATCCATTAAATGCTGCTTTTTACTAGAAAATGACTCAATCTTTTCCTCCATCATTTTATTACGCTGCGTTAACCGACTAATTCGCAGATTAGTCATGTTTTTTTACGGAATTAAAAGCAAAGTATAAAGACGATAAACTAGAAACCCAATACAATGTTTCTAATGTCTGAAAATGCAATAGAGATTCCATAACTATATCTATTCTACAGTATGACGTTAAGAAAATAATACAGTAGACAGTTTCAAATAACGATGAGAACATTTCACATGCATAGAGAAAATAATTGTTTTTCACCAGGATACTTAGAATTTACAAGTAAAAAGAGAAAGTAATTTAATAAAACAACTTACCATAAAAATATCCTACAAAAAGTGTCGACAACTGAACCAGGAAATGCTGAAGGGAACTACCCGAACTTCTTGAATATACTACTTAAAGAATGCAAGGAGCTACTGAGAGAGCACAACTTACTTCTTCCACAGGCAAAGCCAAACTGTAGTTTTCATAGTTTGCGAAAATTTTGAACTAGAAAGCACGAAAATGAAGTTTGAAGGGTAACCGTTAATCCGCAAGAAGCACAGCTGCATGCAATAAAACGAACCGAAAGTTTAACTCGAGGACACCGCGGCACACGCCCACGTGTGGGCTGGTTACCAATGGTATTGAGGGTCTGTGAGAAATAGTATAGCTCAAAAACATCAAAGACAGCTTTCATAATATTTTACAAAGTGAAAATCAAAAAAATGGTAACTCTATTCTGATACTTGATGAAAGATATACGCTGTTGCTAAATTCACTCTTCCTTTAAGAATGATGGTTGAATGTGTATTATTTTGCTCATTATTTCTTCGTCTAGAGTTTGTAAAAAGTTAATTTCAGCATTCAAAAGTTATCATTGAGAGGCATGAAGGTTCGAAGGTCTTCAAACACTTCTCTTCCCGGAGGGCCATTGGCCGCCGCGCGGATTTGCCCATGCAGTGTTGTCGAAAATTCGTTATTATTATCGGGGGAGCAAATTGTTGCAAGGTTTTACTTCAGATTCCTCTTCAGAAAGCTTCAAAGAATAACGTGGTATAAATATATTCATGTCCCTCGGAGTCCGTCTCAACTATTTTCCTCGCTTTAGGTAAAAAGTTTCTCTAAAACGAGAGTCCGCCATTATGTTGCATAAAATATGCATTTATTCATTCGCAATCACAATTTTATGGTTGTGAAAGATAAAGTACAGGTTTATAACGTGGCGTTGTTTTTTATCCAATAACTTACTTTTAATGGATTCAGCATCGTTTTGAAGTTGAAGAATTTCTCGAAAAATCGAAGACCGGCATTTTTCGCAAAATTTGGTCAACTTTGACCCCCTGTAGAATTGTAACGCGTCGGAATCAAGAGAAATTATTTCGCAGTTATATGCAAAATTTATTCATGAATGACCATGCGAAGTTTCAAAGTCCGCACTCAAAAAAACCACTTTCGTATTTTTGGCCAGCTTTTTTCGATTCTAGCCCACTGTGCGATGTTACGGATAAAACGAACTAATATTTAATGGATAAAGCGAACAGGTATTCTGGATTTAAAAAACTGGAATTCTGGATTAAAAGAACCGAAACGATTTTGACTAACTTCGTATTTTCATGCGGATGTTGCAAAATTGCAAAATTTTACCATAAGATTTGATTCGGGAGGCGGGACTCCACCTTTATTCCTATTGGCTCCCACGAAAGAGAGAAAATGCGATTGTCGCTCTCTCTCTAACACGCAAGTATTCAGCGAAAAAATAATATAGTCTATGGACTATAGTATTTTTACGGGATAACACATCGGATTCAACAATGGGATCGGTCGCCAGGGGAATGAGTTGTTTACAACCTCCAATTTTCACCAAATTTTCGTATATTTCACCGATATTCTCGCAAATTCGAATCAAAAGTAAGATTCCACGAATGAAATAAGAATCTTCGTTCGATTTTCTTTCTGTTAGTGTTTGTCTCGTCAACGTGCGACTATTCATTCTAATTTAATTTCGCGAAAGAAACGATCCCTGCATGCGATGAAAATGAGTTTTACGTGTATTCCTTATGGAAATCTATCCGAGCGATCTGGGTTCGAACCCAGCGAAATTATCGAATAAATATGCGACAGTACTTCCTTCCTGACACCAAGATACACGTTTGCGAGTTTCAGTCGTATCTGAACATTTTCTTGTCCATAGAATTGACTAAATTTAGATTGATAACTAAAAGAGAAACGGCATATAAACGTGAGAAGCCATATTGATGAATAAACCCGACGACCGCGCTACGTAGCGAGGGATCGTGGAAGCAAAAAATACGCAACGTACATCAGCGGGTGATAAAAAAGCTACATTTAAGGGCGGAAGTGTTGAGAGATGAGAGATACTGGAGTCGGAAGCTGTGGATTCACTCCGGAGGCCATTGATTGAGGCGCCAACTGAGGGGAAGCGACAAAAGACGGTCGAATATATTTACAGAAGGAGGAAACGCATTAGGGAAGTTGAAAATGGGAAAATATTAGGGAAATTTGGAAAAAATAGAGGTTGATGTTTTTGTTAGATATTACCGGGATGTCTTATCTTGTGAGATAGTATAATTATTTACGTAATATTCTTATATCATAATTATTGCTGTGAATATATTTTTGTATTTGATATCGGTAATTCCCGTAAGAAATGCATGGAAGAAAATTTCGAACATTAATTTCATGCACTTCCCGACATAGGAGATGATTATAAATCTTTAGAGTCGTTAATGGTCCACTGGAGTGTTATATATCGATATTCGTGTCCAGAGTATCCTTGGTTCGACTCTGGACGACTCGAATCGTCTCTCTCATAAGAAATGTACGTAAAGTTCGTTTTGATCGATTGCAGACATTTTTTTCTTTTGCAGAATTCAAGCAGAAATAATGGTCGTACGAAATCGAGATGAACACCAAAAGAAAGGAAATTGAACAAAGATTCTTATTTTGGTCGTCGAATATCGTATTCGAGTCGAAATTTAGAGAATTTAGACAAAAAAGACGAAATATTCGTGTGATTTTGTGGGCATAAACAAGTCCCTAACAACGAAGGTTATTGTTGAATTGAACTCTCACAGGAATATGTGGGATACGTAGGTACGGTGTGTTGTTGGATATTAAACAGTTTATACAACAACAAATACTTATTCCTCTGTCATTATTTGCTGTAGACAAAGTATCGTACTTTTAAGCTAAAAAATTATGAAATAGGTCGTATTGCATTATCATTATCAAATGGAGGAGAAATTGATGATACTGTTTTCTTCCAAATGGTATTCCAGGAGAACTGTTGTAGTTACGAGGCTGAAATTTTCATCAATTATAGAATAGACTGTCTTCTGTGTTTTTCTGATACGACATTTTCAGGAAAAGTAATCGAATTACGAAAGATGCGATGTTTTTCAAGATGGCCGGCCATTGGATGCACTAAATCTGTTTTTATTAACTCTGTAGACGAAACTATTAGAGCTGAGAAGTCGAGAATTACACAGAGCATAGAGAAAAGAACGCAGAGTTTAGCAGTGACAGTAATTTTGGAGGCCTTTGTGAATTTGGTAGTAAAAATTAGAACTGAATTCCAAAATTAATGATAAATCGAAGATGGTAGTGGCCTAAACTCCCCCTTCGTAAAACTACAACTTGTAAACTCATTAGTTATGCCTCACTTCGACTATTGTGATATAGTCCATCAGGATCTGATCATAGCCATCAAATTACAGCGCATGCAAAACTCTGCCGTGAATTTACTTTCAACTTAAAAAAGTACGATAACGTTTCGGAATATTACTCCAAGCAATCTTTGCTACAACTAGATTGGAGTCGGAAGCATCACATTTTGTCCAGCACCAATAGATTTTTAGCGACAATTTATTTATTTATTTATGTATTTATTTATTTGTTTATTTATTTATTTATTTATTTATATTTATTTATTTATTTATATTTATTTATTTATTTATTTATTTATTTATTTATTTATTTATTTATTTATTTATTTATTTATTTATTTATTTATTTATTTATTTATTTATTTATTCAAATCTTACATACGGCATAACAATGCCAATTTAAAGTGAAATATAAAAATATACATATAGTAAAGTAATAAATATAAATAGTTAAAAAGTGACATAAAATATAGAGAAAAAGGAAACAAATATAAAGGTAGATTTTACAATTTTGTGGATCTGGTGTGTGGTAAGCTCAGGTTCAAAAATTTCCGTTTAGATAAGGAGAAAGGGTCAATAGAAGGAGGAATTGTGTTCATCAGAAGACGAAAGAAAAGGGAGTTCTTGATAAGTGAAAGTCTAAGAGTAGTATAGTGAAGTAAAGATGTCAAACGGGCTGTTTGGATCACGATGATTGATAAGTTAAGGCAGGGCAGTCATAAAGGGAGTTCAGCAGTGAATGTAAGAAGGATAAATCATGTATCGTTCTAGTTTACAGAGAAAGATTCCGAGGATAGTGAAGATACGATAGAATTAGAGGCTTAACGGAAGGAAGGAGCTTTTGCAATTCTGAGAAAGAATCTAATGAGGAAAGATGAGTTGGAACGAGATCACCTAAATATATTAACTCCTTATTCAC
The DNA here is from genome assembly GCA_947579665.1 of Sympetrum striolatum. NCBI lineage: Eukaryota > Metazoa > Arthropoda > Insecta > Odonata > Libellulidae > Sympetrum > Sympetrum striolatum. The sequence continues at coordinate 74,854 of OX388341.1, forward strand.
TTCTTTTGGATTCCATTAATGACCGCAAAACGAGAGGTTGCAAGAAACTCTTGATTCCCCAGCACAGAACTGAAATGCTCCATAAATCGATTACAGTCGCAGCTAGCAACCTCTGGAACCAGAAATAAAAATCTGATGTGGCCAGCACATGACTTTCTCCATGTATAAGATGTAAATATTTATCTACGACAGTATTTTCGAACTCTATATTAAATCTAAACTTGGAAGATGAGTGATTCATTTATATATTATTATCTTTTACGTCACAAAAATTATAAATAATGTTTTTCGGGACATGTTCGATGAAAAACAATGAAATTGGCCTTTCGCCCACAGCGCCCTCAAAGTACATAATCAGCACTTCCGGTTTATCAGTATTTCACGAATAACTCCTAAACAATCAGTTATACAGAAATATGTTTAATGCAAAAGTTATAGTTAATTTCATTTTCAAAAACTTTTATGGATAATAATATACACCTAAATATCGGATAAATGGAGATTGTTTGCAAAACCGGAAACGAGCTTCGAAAAGTAAAGCTCAACTTCCGGTAAACCGATTTACTCCAAAAACTAATAAACTCTATAACCACAAACCAAAACACTATATATGAAATTCAGTATTGATACGACTAATAGTTTTAATGTTAGAGCGTTCAAAGAGTACATAATCAGCTACTTCCGGTTTATCAGTATTTCATGAGTAACTCCTAAACAATTAGTGATACAAAAATATATTAAATACAAAAGTTAAGATAAATTACAATTTTTAAAACTTTTATCAATAATAGTCTATACCTAAATATCGTATTAATGGAGATATTTTGCAAAACAGAAAATTTGCTTCGAAGAATAAAGCTCAACTTCCGGTTAACCGATTTATTCCAAAAGCTAATTAGCTCTGACATCACTAATTAAAATTCAATATATAAAGTTTGGTATTGATATAGTTAATAGTTTTAAAGTTAAAGCGTCCACACACAAACACATACACACAGACATCATTCCAAACTTGTTCTAGGGACCCCAAAACGTGTATTTCCGTTGAAATCTCGAAGTCGATTTTTTTAACTAAAACAATACTTTCTCTATACTTCGTATATGGAGAAAGTAAAAACCTATATTCCGTCTTCAGCTTCAAGAGTAAATGCCACAATCATCTCTTAACCATACAAAGCAGAACTTAAATCGCAAGGAAACGCACAACTCCATCAACTCATTGAGATCGCTAACTTTCTTGGCTTTCCTACCTCAATTTCAAAACATGTCTCCTCCTTATCTTATCCACCGTCCGAACGAATGTTTTTTATTGCAATATGTTCTTTTATTCAATACTCTGTAATGCTCATTCTTTGTCTTTTTTCAGTGTTTTGAAAGGTTTTTACTTGTATATAATCTGAATATTTAACGAGAATTTACCAAGCAAAATTATGTTTATAATGTTTATATGTTCGGTATGTCTATTATGTTCATATAATTTAGCATGTTATTGACAAAACTAGTTTAAGCTAGTTAGAACTCTGCTTCCGGTTGATTTCTTTCTGTTCTCACATGACAAAGTGTTAGGTGTAAGAAGAGACTTGATAGTCTCAATTTCGCCCTGAATAAAGTCCTATTATAATTATTATTATTGTGTATAGAGACATCGTAACTCAAGGTGACACTGGTTGTTTGCAGAACGGTCTGAATATGATTTGGGGTTGGTGTAGTGACTGGCAGCTCGAGCTGAATGTAAAGAAGTGCGTTGCCATGACTTTCACGCGGTCCACTAACGTTACCTAGGTTCCGCATAGAATTTCAGGAAATCCCTTTCAGCTCGTGATGCATCGTAAATACCTAGGAAATACCTAGCTTTAGTAACCACTTTTCCCGCAGTCAAAAACGACTGTTTTTATAATAAAAATTTCGAGAGATAAATTCTACCGGATTATGTATTTTTAAAATGGCGAAAATGTATTCCAGAGACATTCATTTGGTGTATTAATGTGTGCTCTGTTGAGCGTAGGACAGAGTATAGATTAACAATACGCTGTATTCTGATTTTCATCTCAAATTTTTCTTTATTTTCCTTATTTTTTATCATTATAGAGTATCTTAGCGGCATTCTCTTCTCAGTGGCTGTTTCCGTGTTGATTCTTCCCCTTGTTCATATTTTCACATTATCCTTAATTAAAGACCTCCGCAAGTTCCGAAACTAAGGATTGAAATATTGCTCGTGATTAATTAAAACCGATGTGTTACACACTCCGCACTCAAAAAAAACATTTTTGACCCGATGTCCGGGTTTTTTCGATTTCAGCCCACTGTGCCTCATGCGAAAGCCACGGGGATTCTCCTTGATAGAGATAATGCAAGCTTATTACTCTCGATACGTATTCGGCAACTAAGTTACCATTATTATGAGTTGAAGAGGACTGAAATAAAGAGGGCGGAAAATAATGATCAGCGCTACTTTCATTTGGACTGAATTTCAAATTGCTTCTTGGATATTTATTGCTTACGAAAGTCTTATGACGATCACCATATTTTTTAGCTTCCGGGTAACGCGTGTTCAAATTTTCCGGTATTCTTGGTTTTCTAGCACAGGGTCCCCTCCAATGGTTAATATGAAAAGAGAGGGTCCTTCGCATAAGCGACCCTTGCTCGCCCTTTTTGTCCACCGCAAGGTCAGTTAACACGAGTGCCCTCATCTTCGGTGCTCCTGCCAAACTGCTGCCCTATTAACTCATGTAAATGTCCCCAATAAATTACCTGCCTTTCTTTGGCTCCATCCTTTGCTCTCAAACGCAGGTCGCACGCGTATTTTTCCACCCAAAGGACGCTTTGCGAAGCACTTCGCGGAACATTCAAATATCCTCCCGTAGAAGATGAGTCCATCGATTTATTTTTTAGCATCATTCTTTATTCTAAGATTTATGAATTGATCCTGGTGGTTAAAAGTGCCTCGATTTACTAATTTAGTGGCGAAGATGGTCTTTTAGATATATTAATCGTTAACTTTTCTCTCTGTCCGTAGAGTATTTTACCCGATAGCTGGTTGGATCCGCAACCGCTCCAATATTGGCTGCCAAAATTTTTGAACAGGGAATAAGGCTTACTAAGCAAGATGAGGAGAGAGATAGATTACCATGACTAGGCCACCTCTATTTTATTAATAATATTTTATTTACCGCAAACAGGAAAACCCCAATTACATGCGATATATTATATAAAATAAATAAAACATACATAAATATAAATACATCGCAAGAAATTTAAAATAAATTTAAAATAAATAAAAAATGAGTTAATTTTCCGCTTTAAAGACGGATGCGAGTCGTAATATATATCAATATCAGGGGTTTTACTTAAGATCTCATTTTCCGCCCTCATTATTCTGGCCATTGGTTCATATCGGCCCAAAGGAGTCCTTAAACAGCATGGTATGCGTCTCAGATGTGCATTGAGGTTCGCAAGCGAAAAATGTTTACCAGAGTCGACGCAGCCTGTTACAATGTTTCTAAGGAATACAATATCCGCCACGGCACGTCGTTTTTGGAGAGGAACAAGATTGAAAGAATCTTAACTTTTCAATGATTTCTGTCACTCCAGTCATTGTCTTGTGCGATTTTTCTTAAAGTAAGTATTTGTTATATACATGTTGGTAAATTTTACAAATTCTACCAGGTGACCTCGTTTATTTCTCCGGCCCAGTTTATACTGTCCTAAGATAGTGTCCTTCCTGCTGATTACGGATGAAACGACCTTAATTATCATACCAGATAACAATTTTTTATCCCCATAGGAAGTGCCTATATTAAAATTCTAAAGTCGACCACAATGTATTGCTGACGGTGGAAGTTTGATCAACCGGCGTCGAACTCAGCACCATTTCGTCGGATGCCTTTCCACTATTCGTAGCGTAAACTCAATATGAACCCATACATCGAATTTCCAGTCAATATTCGTTCGTAAAGTTCCTTACCGAACGTTTTGGGTTTCCTAATTAAACATTAGAAGCAGAAATCCGCAATGCCCTCTCATCGAAGCCATGAACAAATAGAAAAGATAAGACGATGTTTTATTAAGATATCTACGATTTCCTTCCACTTACCCATTTACAGCCGTCAATATAGAGCTTCTCCTAAAAACACTGATGTGGGTACTAAATGTTAACTTAGTTGCTTCCACAATATAGAGAGTTAAATTATTAGTCAAACTATATTGCTGAAATTCCATTTAATTTCCAAGGTTAACTTTTTAATTTAGAAAACGACGGTTCTTATTCGTCATACATCTCTAAAGGCCCTCTCTTTCCTTTGCAGAGTTCAACTAATGCTTTGGTCGTCAGGGGAACTGATAGTCCACAGCAGCAAATCCTTCGTCTTTTATACCAAATTCTCGTCATTTTGAATCCAAAATGATAATACGCAATCAAAATAAAATTTTTTAATCAATTTCCCATCTTTTGGTACTCATTTCGTATGAGCATTATTTCTAATTTTATTCTATTGAGAATGCAAAGAAATTATAATTTTCAACATACGATAATTGATCATACACATACAAAAGCAACGATAAAAAAATATGTCAAATGTTAGTCAATGAGTTTATGGTTGACCTACAGTTTACATAAAATACATATTTATAGCCTTCAAGTGAGATGTTGAGAACATCAAAATCATTACATATTGTGTTTGAATTCATCGACAGTCTGTATATAAGGGGGAAGTAGGTGTAATTTTTTATCAGATGAGGAACCGAAAACATCATATCACCTCTGGTTGGCAGGTACATGATAATTTTAAAGTTCTAGTAATACTCCACAATTTATTTTATTGTTGATAAGTTTATGTACGAAGATCAATACATTCTGATTTCGTCTCGTTTCCAGAGTTTTAACATGCATGATTGACCACAGTTTATCATATTTTACTTTGTGAAGGAAAGGATCATTGGGATTAAGTTTAAATTCAGATGTTATCGAAGGTAGGAACTTATTTTAGAGAAGATTCCGTTAAGAGAATAGTCGGTAGGAGCGAAGGAAAAATTCACGAGGGATGTTACTTGGCATCAGTTAGCCTCACCTTGAGTCTGCATGTAGTGTATGGAACCCTATCGACAAATATTTTACTTGAGAATTAGAAATGGTACAAACAACGAGGTACGGTTTGTAAAGAATTGCCTCGATCGGTGAGCGTTAATCAGATGAAACAGGTCGCGGGATGGGTTTCTTTAGAAGATAGGAGATTAATACCATGGATAAATTTACTAAATGAGCTCAGAGAAAGTACGTTCTCAGAATATGTAGCTGACATATTACGATCTACCTGTTGTGTGAGCCCTTCTGATACTGCGAGGAAGATGAGGGAAATAGATGCTATATAATAGATGTTAACAGAACGAATAGATTCAAGAATTCATTTTTCCGCGAATTATACACGAAAGCAGCCCATAATGAAAATAGAGTCATGGAACTGCCACCCGCAGAAAGGCAGCTTGCTTGGACCTTATGTAGATATAAAAAATTTGCTTTTTCTCAGGGCAGTGGATTTGTTCATTGTATTAAGGGGACCAAATCTCCAAGCAGTATTCTAAAATCGGACGAACTGAAGTGAAATACAGAATAGAATCAACAACTCCGTCCTTGACTTGGTGGTATCGCTCCATAATAAAAGGGTGAAGTGTAATTTTAATTCACGCTAGAAACTTTGTCTGATCTTTCTTAGTACAATTATGTTATAGAAATGTTTACGATTCCAATGTAGCAATGTTTTCGCTTACTCAGGTTACAACAATCCAGTGTCACGCCTTATTGCAGATCTAAATGTTAAGACAGAAGATATTACACTTCGTAATTACATAAATAGGAATCTCACCGACAGGAATCGTAAGAGGTAATGAAAAAAGATCGCTTCTTCAAATTGTATGGAATGATTCTAGGGAGAGCTTCTTCTCCGCGGTGGTGTTTAGGGGATTTCCCAGAAATAATAAATATCCATGAATTGATTGCCATGCAGCCACTCAGCCTAGCGAGAGCCTGACGAACTTTTCTTGCCTATTTGATTTTCACTCGAGGGGGTTTATTTGGACAGCTTGGAACGGTCGGTTTCGTTAGTGCCTTCGAATGAGGGTCAGCGGATACCTCTTTCCGAATCCTCATCATTGTGAGCTAATGAGCGAATGCCTCCTCTCGACACACACAGTGAAATGGGATTACACTCATGAAGACTGCGCCCAAGTCGAAGGAGTCGTTATATGGAAGGAAAAACACGAGAGAGCAGACATACGTGTATCGATTGACAGAGAGTCATAGGAAATATTTTCCTTGAGGAACTGTGGGAGCATTATTACGAGATAAGCACGACTGCAGTGTATTCCTCATATTAATGTGTACAGGAATATTGGTGTGTCAGAGTGTATGCTTGTTACCATCTTCCTTAAAGAAGAAACACATGCATTAGCATTATACTACTGTGCTTTTGAGTGTATGCTTTAATTCCGGGTTCGGTGAAATGTGATTATATTTATTACTGATAAATTAATTCATTATTATGTTTTAATGGTGAACAAGTAATAATAAAACAAAATCACACGTTATCCTCAATTTTCATGCATTTCAAAGTAAATAATATTCTCAAGAATATGTTTCTGACACGTTATTTAATTATAAGAGAAAGCAAAATACTAATTAATCTGTACCCAGCAAGCTGTAGTCCTAGGATTGATTTTAGTGATTTGTTACTGCCTACGTATTAAGAAGGAGGCGTTTTATCTATGCCTTCACCGGAAAAAGAACTTTCTGAAATTATTGGGTAAATTAAGCCATCTTGCAAATTGCCCCACGTTTTTAAAGTAACGCGTACTGATTTATTTTAGCAATTCTTCACAAAACGTTTTGTACCATCACTAATTCACGAATACAACACTTTTCGGCAGGGTCCACTACGTGCATAGGGGAGGCCAAGTAAGAAGACAAGGGAGAAGAAAGGATAAAAACCATATTGGTGGCCCAGTACGCTTTTCAAGGGAGCGCGTTCGATTTTCGATCCAACGATTTGACTACCAACTCAGAACCTAAGCGTGACATCGAAACCAATACTCATTAAATTATAAACCTCGAAAACATTTTTCACAAATGCATTTCATAAATTCTCCATCCTCAAGTCCATCTAATGTAGCTATATCGTTCTTTCTCTTATAGAATTATAAATTAACAATTGGTGTTAATCCTGAGCGATCATGACTGAGCTCTACAATATTTGCTAGAATTTTTATTAATCTTACCTAAGTAAACATCATAATTTGCAGAAAATTTTAACCGAAAGAAAATTTAATGGATAAAAGTTTGACGGAAATGTTACCTCAAGAACTGCAGTGGAATTTAATGATATCCTCAACAATAAAACAACAATACTGTTTGTTACTCAATCTTCAATAGGATATTAGCTGAAAAAATGGCGGTCATTTTTGTAAACATAAGAATATAAACTAAGAAATCAAAGAAACATCTCGTGAAGCGGAACATACATTATATTGCTAAGTTATGATAACTTTCTCTGAACGCCGTATTGATTTACTCCACACAAGAATTATGATTACGAATTTACATCAGTAACATCAAACTCATGGCAGCATAGTGAATGTTTTCAAATTTGATACGCATTCTAGAATCCTTCAAAAGGTTAATATCTAGTTAATTAGGTTAGTATCTAGGTTAGGTTAGGTTAATATCTAGAATGTTTAGAGGAAGACCCTAAAGCTTTCTGGTCCTACGTTAGAGAGGTACAGGGAAAGATACAAACAGTGAGCTCGATAAGGGATATCGAAGGTAACATTACTTGCGATTCGAAGAGGAAAGCGAATATTCTAAACGAATTTTACCAAAGCGTATTCACATCAGATTGTAACATAGAGATCCTCCCTAAGGTTAATATACTGGATTCCATGCCAAATATAACTTTTACGACCGACGGTATAGTTAAAATATTACGCAAAATTAAGCCAAATAAGTCGCCAGGGCCAGAAGGCATCCCAGCAAGAGTGCTTAAAGAACTGGCAGAAAGCGTCGCCCCTTATCTCAAAATTATATTTTGTAAATCGATAAATGAAGGTAGGGTCCCATCCGATTGGAAATTAGCTAACATTACTCCTGTTTACAAAAGCGGATTAAAGGAGGACCCAGGAATGTATAGACCCATATCATTAACTTCGCTGTCCGGAAAGGTAATGGAACATATCGTCGTAAGCTCACTCATGGGATTTTTAGATAGAAATGAATTCCTCGACGCAAACCAGCATGGTTTTCGTAAGTCCCGATCATGTGAAACCCAACTTGCTCTATTTGTACACGATATCTTAAAGTCCGCCGAAAGTAAAAAGCAAGTGGACGCTATTTTCCTAGATTTCAAAAAAGCATTCGATAGAGTCCCCCACTACAAACTAATTTACAAACTAAAACTAGCGGGCATTAACAAGGAAGTAGTCGACTGGGTTAAGAATTTTCTCTACGAGAGGGAACAACAAGTTGTACTGGATGGCGTTAGCTCAAATAGAGTCAAAGTTACCTCTGGCGTACCTCAAGGCAGTGTAATTGGAACTCTTCTTTTCCTTATTTATATCAATGACTTGAGTGACGAGATAGTTAGTAATGTGAGGATATTTGCGGATGACTCAGTTATATATAGGGAAATAACAAACGAGGAAGACCGGACATCTCTCTCAAACGATTTAGTCCTCATCCAAAGGTGGTGCGAAAAATGGGAATTAGATATTAACGTAAGTAAATGCTCCGTAGTTAATTTCTTCGAAAAGAAAAAAATGCGTCCAAATCACCCATACGAAATTAATGGAATTAGTATCAAAGTAGTAGATTCAGTTAAATATCTCGGGATCAACATTACTAATAACTTAAATTGGAGCACGCATATTCGAAAAATCTGCGGCAAAGCAAGTAAAAGGCTTGGCTTTGTAAAGCGTATTGTCGGTAAATGCGACGAAAAGGTGAGAGAGCGATGTTATTTTACCTTGGTCAGACCCCTTCTGGAATATGCGGCAAGTATATGGGATCCGGCGGATGAAACGTGTACTCGCGAACTCGAGAAAGTGCAGCGTAAAGCGGTTCGTTTTGTTAAGAAATGCTACGATAAAAAAGCAAGCGTTACAAAAATGCTCTCAGACGTAGGTTGGGAATCCTTGAAAGAAAGGAGATTGGAAGCTAGGCTGCAATTGCTTAATAAATTCGGGGAAACTACATTTTCCAAAGATACAATCGGTATCATGCAACCCCCCTGCTACGTCGGTCGATCCGATAATGACCGTAAGTTAAGAGAAATAGATGCTAGGACGAATCGTTTCAGAGATTCATTCTTTCCGCGAACAATACGTGACAATAATCGAATAAGGAAGTAATTTAGATTCAACTGGTGTTTACACCCCCTGCCACACGCCGAAAGGCGGCTTGTAGGGTATTAATGTAGATGTAGATGTAGATGTCTACTTAGTACTCGAGTGCTCAATGGAGACATGAATTTAAAACAAACCAAATGGTTGCAAGAATTATGATTTCGAATTAACATCCCTAACATCAAAGTCTTGGTGGCATTAATATTTCAATTTAATCTGATACACCTTCACGGGAGTAATATCTAGTTTATTCTCGCAGCACTTGAGATCTCAATGGAGATATAAATATAGAATAAAGCAGATGGCTGCTCCGTTTAAGATACATCCCGCTCAAAAACGCTCCTCAAAGGAAGGACTATTCTGAAAACAATCCCGTTCCGCATTCTTTAGCCCCGTGCATGTTTATTCAAGGGTGAATGAGAGAAGTTTTTCTAGCGGAGAAATCTTCCGACTCGAGAGATTTGAATGCGCTTCCGAAAGGCAAAAGATGTTACATTACGAGACGTTTTCGATTTAAAATATCGCGACGGGAACAAAGAAGTTTCCCTCGTTAAATTCTCCGCCGCTATGCCTTCCGAATCTGAGGAAAATCTGCGAGCTCTATTGAGACCTAGAAACGAGAATAAATGCCCCTTTTCGAATGGCATTCGACGGCATCTTATCATAACTGCGAATTCGGATCGATGCTTGGGAAAAGTTCGAGAGAGACATTACGTAATAGAAGTGAAAATATGAGTATACTGGGGTGGGGAATGTTTTTGTTTAATCGATAGACTATACACTATTATGCCGGTTTATACATTACGATTTATCGTACAACTCCCGATCAGACAAATTGTACGACAAATCTTGTAATTTGCAAACCCGGTATATTTGTGTATTGGACAATTTGGATAATGCTACTTGTAGTGCGTAGACAGGGCTTGGCTACGCTGGACCTGATTCGGCAAGGGATTGAATTATTGACGCAGAAGTGATTCTACTTCCAAAAGATGAAACGGTAAGTTGGAACTTGTAAACCGGATTCTTCAAATTTATCGTCAAATATTCAATCTATAACCTCTCGCCGAATGCATTAAACCGTACTACTTCTCAAATCTCAATATTTAAACACAACCGCATCCTAGTAATTCTACCGATCCTTTGGCTAATCTATCAACTATTTTAAAAGTTCATTATTTGAAAATGAATTTTGCTTTGCAATCCGATACACACCCAACCGCAACTTGAGCTTACGTGGGACTCGCAATAACCTTAGTGCGTTTGTAATGAAAATAGGACTTTCCCTTAGAGAGATCAACCAAACCAAATTGGAAAATACATTTAACAAAAGATAAGATTCGCGTTGACACCATAGAGATTGTTTGGACGATTTGCCTGACCAACTAGTTTGCACAAAAATCGTTTGGTTTGGCGATGATGGTGGCGATCTTTGGAGTGCAAATGAAAAAAAAAGGTTATCAATCGAAATTGAATGCAGAAAAATGAGTTTATCCACGAGGTAAACTTGAAGCTAATATTTCCGTTGCGATTTCCGGTGTAGCATTATATCTAAAGTAAAAAATGAGTTTGTAAAGCGAAATAATTTTAACAGTAAATAATTTACTTACCATTGTTTGTTCCAATGAGGGTAGAAAAGGCAGCTTTGGGCTGGATGAGGTTCCCCGTTTCTGAAACATACAATTTTCCACAAATAAGTAGATTATGTTTCCACGAATTTATATTATTTGAATTATATTTATTTATAGTTTCTATGTAAATTGACACCTGTAAATGATATAGTTGATGTTTGAAATTGGTCAACCATCTATTAAAATGAATATATTAGAAAATTCAACTGTGTTCATACATTCTGTAATAATTTCGAAGACTTATTTTCATCCCACCACCATAAGAATTTGAAGTTATCGGGAATCCTTCCTCAAGAAATCTCTTTCATAATAGACGAGAAACGTGGGGTAAGACGCCAAATTTATAAGTTCTTCTACTTGATTGGCGGATGTTAAGACCAATTAGGCTTATCTACCAGCTGACCGACCACCCATTCCGGCATTGAAAGCGATTTACCATAGCTTTCAATGGAATGAAGGCTCTCGAGTCACTGTTCTAATGTATTCTCGAGGAATTCGACCAAAATCGTTCATTTTTCCCTCAGTTGTTATTTGTTGTGCGGAAGTGGAATGTGGGTGGGTTCTTTAAGCAAAGAAATACCGTTAGAGGGCTGGTTGAAGCGGTATCTTGAAGAGATGTAGGCAACGTTAAGATTAAACTATGAGAAGTTATATAGATACATAAGAATCTAAGTTTTCGAAAGCGAAAGAATTTGTAAGTAGAGATTAATAAATTGAATAAACGAGGAGTTAGCGTGCTAGTCTCACAAGGAAATTGCAACATGTATAAGTATAAATATAAACTGAAAACTTTGTAAATTCCACACTGAATTTATTCGCGACCGGTTTCGTAATTTGCATTACATCTTCAGGCGAAGGGAAAAATTTTTTCAAGGAATATGTAGGATGGTTGAGAGGAAGGGGAGGGGGTGGGTGCATCATGGGAATATTTTGCTTGGTAAGGAGAGGAGGGGTTAAAAAATAACTAACCCCTCAAAAGTGTGCCATACATAAGAGTCTCAAATCTCTCTTACGATTCCCGACAATATTAACGACTTACTAGAATTGAAATTCTGCCCGCCAACTAAACTCAATCCAAACTCAGTGAAAATCTTGTTGTGGACTGTGAATTAGTGATCGCCACTCATTAAAACACGTGTGCTGCGATTAAATAAGTAATTCTGTGAAGTGTTCCCCGAATCACCACATAAAATTACCGTGTGATATCCTACAACAAAAAACTTCATATCTGAGAGTAGTCTTATATTAACGAAGGCTGATAAAGGCACTGTGATACAAGACAAGGAACTCTGTTTAGAGAAATTCTCCTCTTTTTTCGACGAGAATAATATAGAAACTATTCCGAAAGATCCTACTCCTAAATTTCACTCCTCCGCAAATAAATCCCTCATAGATAGTCCTTTGTTTTCTGAAAATACTTTCTTACGTCAATGAACCCCCTCCCACCAAGGTTTCATGGATTGCCTAAGTTAGCTACGTAAAGAAACCCATCCAGTGAGACCAATAGTGTCTTCACCTACTCACAAATTAGCATTTAAATAATTTAATCCGACAACAGACAAACTTTTACCCCAAATACGGTGTGAAGAACTCAGTCGAAATGGCAGCGGATTTAGTGAAAAAGTGTTCCCCAAGAATGCAATTTTAGTGAGCTTTGACGTGAAAAATCTTTTCACCTCAATACCTATCCAAGAGGCCATACCTTCCGTGGAATCTCACATTACCGCATTAATAATGGACTCTAAAGCATAGAAGGAGTTAATTAATTCAATAAAAATCTGCCTAGAGCGGAATTTCTAAATTTTTGATAGTAAATTTTACCGCCAAAAAGATGGCCTAGCTATGGGGCCTCCCTTGTCCCCTATCCTAGCAGATATCTTCATGAACAAAACAGAGGAAAAATTGTTTAATTCAGGTGAATCCTTATTAAAACAGACTCTCTCCTGGAAAAGATATTTGGATGATATCTTTTCTTTTGGGGAGGTAGTCATAGACAATTGTGCAATTTCGGTAATAAATTCCTTCCACCCCAATCTGGAGTTCACGATGGAGATAGATATGAACAGCAAAATCAACTATTTAGATAACTGCATAATCTCAAATGATGGAAGACCAACATTCGAAATATACCGAAAGCCGGAATATACGGACCAAATTATCCACAATTCCTCCTCTCACCACTACAACCACAAGCATGCGGGGCTGCATTCAATGCTCCATCGCTAATTGACCATTTCCCAAGAGGAGTTTACAAAAGAACTCAACGTCATAAAAAACATGGCCAACCACGGTCCTCGTGGAAAAGCTCCTCAAAAAGAAACAAAGGAAACTGGCCGTCGAGAAGATTTCCCCACTGACAAGACGCCCGTTGCCAGGCGAAGAATGCTCCTTCTAGGGAAAGTGTCACACCAGCTGGGCAATGTTTTCCCCGAAAACATTAGACCAGCATTTCGATCCCCGAACAATTCCCCCCGATTTTTTCCGCTTCTTGGGTGCAAATACAGTAAATGATAGTTGGATAGAGTTTCTCCGGATAATCAAAGAAGGTTTAATTAAATTTGTTCCTACTAAGAGCGTGCGTGAGCGTAAAGAGCCACGGTGGACGAAACCTAAATTACGAGTCTTACATAGGAAGCAAAGAGTCATTCACTCGCGATGGAGAAAACTCAAAGCATGCGGAACGAACCATGAGCTCGAAGAACAAAACTATAGAGAAGTGCGAAAGTAAGTTAAGGAAGAAGCGCGAAAAGAATACCAGGAATACAGATCTCGAACCCTATTAGAATCATTAGGTGGCGATCAGAAAGAATTTTGGTCATACGTGCGTGAGAACCGTGGAGGTCAGTTTTCTGTGCCTAGCCTCATAAGCGCAGAGGGAATTACCGTAAATAAATCAGAAGATAAAGCTAACTTACTTAACAGGCACTACCAGAAATGCTTCACTGTAGACAATGGTCAAGTTAAGGATTTTACCTCGCGCATTGATTCAGAGATGTGTCCCATCGAGATATCGGTTGATGGAATTGGAAAATTATTGCAAGATATTGATAGGAAAAATGCGCCGGAACGCGAAGGTATTCCCGCTGTTGTAATAAAAACTTTAGCCGATGAAATTGCTCCGCTTCTACAGGTTTTCTATCAGAAATCATTGGATGAGGGAACCGTCCCAATGTCGTGGAAAAAAGCTAATGTCACTCCGGTGCCTAAGAAAGGGCGTGCGTCAAAACCAGATGATGAAGGCCTATTTCATTAACTTCAATTTTTTGCAAAATAATGGTGCATATTAAAGCGAGCTCTATCATGCGCTTTCTTTCCGAAAAGGGAGCAATCAGTCAGAGCCAGCACGGATTCCGTAAAGGTAGGTCTTGTGAGACCCAGTTAGCGCTTTTTATGAATGATGTATCTAAAGCAGCAGACGGCGGTGTTAGATCAGACGCAGTTTTCCTAGATTTCAGGAAAGCTTTCGACACAGTTTCTCATGAAAAGCTTATCCAAAAGCTGAGTGCCTACGCGATCGACGAAAAAGTTATCAGATGGACCAAATCTTTTCTAGAAAACAGATCTCAGCGAGTTGCGTTAGATGGAGTTTTATCCGAAGAAATAAGTATCTCATCAGGAGTCCCACAGGGAAGTGTTCTTGGTCCAATCTTATTTCTAATTTACATTAACGACCTCGTAGATAACGTAAAGAGTAAGGTTAGATTATTTGCCGATGATACCCTGATATACAGAGAGATTTTGACAGAAAACGATTGTAATGTGCTTTAAGACGACCTGGACGTAATATCAGGATGGTGTAAAGATTGGCAGCTGGATTTAAATATAAATAAATGCGTTGCCATGAGTTTTACGCGCTCCACAAACATAATTCCCGAGCAGTACCAAATCTCAGGTCATCCATTAGAGTTAGTGCACGACAACAAATACCTAGGAGTCACGTTTCGCAGTAACTTATCTTTTAAAGAACATATTCGAGATGCGATAGGAAAAGCGAATAGAATGCAAAGATTATCTGGTAGAACGTTGAGAGGATGCTCATCGAGAGTCAAAGAAATAGCTTACTTTTCTCTTATTCGTCCGAGTCTTGAATACTGCTGTGCGGTTTGGGACCCACACGAAGTAGGTTTAGTCTCAGATTTAGAGATGGTCCAGCTTAGAGCAGCCCGATTTGTTTGCGGGGATTTCAGGTTTAATAGCAGCGTTACGACAATGATAGAGTCCCTCAGTTGGAATTCACTACAGATGAGAAGATCTGAATATCGTCGTAAACTTTTCGGAAAGTTCAATCGTTCAGAATTTATAGACGAAGTAAGTGAAATGTTAGTGCCAGTAAGGAGCGATCTCCGAGAGGCATCGATGGAGCGTTATAGGGAAGTAATCGCAGGGACGGATAATTACTTTTGGTCGTTTTTCCCCCAAGCTATTAGAGATGCTAATAGGTAGGAATGAATAATGGTGGTGTATTACACCCCCTGCCATACGCCTCTGGCGGCTCGCAGGGTATATATCTAAATCTAATGACAGTATAATCGGTATTTTAGAGTAACTCTAAACAAATAATCTAAAATGGAGTGCCCACATCCGAAATAATATATGTGGAAGAGCACTTGAGAAACTCCGTTAAGAGAATAGGAGATTAAGTTCGCGATGTTACTTAGCGTTAGTTAGGCCTCACCTTTTGAGTGTAATGTCGTATTCGGGATTTAGAAAAAGTACAACGAAAGGCAAAGAATTGCTGCGATAAAACAGAGTGTGTTACTCAGATGATACAGGGAATCATAATAGAAGACAAATTCAAAGGATAAATTTATTAAATAAGTTCAGAGAAATTACGTTCTTAATAGTTATAACCCTGTTATATGTTCTGATACTACGAGATAGATTAGGGAAA
Source organism: Sympetrum striolatum (assembly GCA_947579665.1). Classification (NCBI taxonomy): domain Eukaryota; kingdom Metazoa; phylum Arthropoda; class Insecta; order Odonata; family Libellulidae; genus Sympetrum; species Sympetrum striolatum. Next base: position 90,760 of record OX388341.1, read on the forward strand.
AAGATGCTGGAACGAATCGTATCAAAAATTCATTTTTTCCGCGAAGTATACGCGAAAGCAACCGTTAGGGGAAAATTGAGTCAAGGTGCCTGCACCCCCTTCCACACGCCGAAAGGCGGCTTGCAGAGTTCTTACATAGACGTAGACAAACATGTTTCGCTAGAGCGAATACTTTGCTAGTTTTTCTCAGAAACACTTTTATTTAGACGCAGTTTCCGATACCTGCTATAGTTTTTCCAGAATAACTTCGTTAATAAGTAATTTAGGTATATACAATTGCACACAAAAGTTGTAGGTTATCTAATAAGCTACAACTTTTATACGAAACATTTTTCGCTGGCGCGAATATTTCGCGAGATATTCGCAACAAAAGTCTTCACTTCTCGTCCAAGTTAGTCTTTGTGGCTTTTTTATAATACACCAGGAAGCGGCTCGTAATAGAAAATCCCCGATTATCTACGACCTTTCGATAATTGCACCTCGAGATATCTTTCCTCGAAATCGCTCCCCCGCTCGATATATCTCGCAATTACCTTCCGATCGAGAAAATTAGCCTTTTTTTACGCTACTAGGAGATTGGGCTGTAAGGACGCCATCTGAGCGTCATTACGTCGAATTAAAGCTCGTTGGGATCGACGCCATTTCGTCTTTCGCGTATAAAGTCAATTTCCTCCTTCACTTCCACGAAAAAAGTCGTTTTTTTAAATGGGAATTGGGATTCTTTTTAAAATTGATTGAGGAACGATTTTTCCCGTAGGTTGTTAAGGGGTCTACTTCTTTAATGACAGCGGAGTCGTCGCTAAGATACGTTCAACGAAGTTAGTATTAAATTTTTTAACGAAATTACGAAAAACTGTTAAGGACTTCGGATAGTATTTCCTTAAGAATCTCGAGAAATATATCTTTTGGTGAGAAATGTTGTCTATGATAGTTGTAGACAATTTAATTAACTTTAACTCTTGTTGACAGGGCCGATTAAGGGCAGGGCCGACGGGGCCGCGGCCCCCACATTTTGGGGGCCCCCACAAAAAATGCGAACAAATAGGTTTTTTAATTTTTCAAGGATTTAAGTTGACAAAAAGTGATTCGAAATGCTGGCTAACTGACTTCTCCGCTGTATTAGATGGCTAAGTTAAAATTGTGATAATAAATAAATAAAATTAATTGAAGACATAATCTTACTGTATAATGTTATTAATTTGTGACCGCAAAAGGGCACATTGATCGGCCCTGGGGCCCCAGCATTCTTAATCCGGCCCTGGTTGTTGACATTAGAATAAAGGGTGTCCCAAGAAGCAGTGATAGTCGACACCTCACTTTGTAGGGTGCCCGCTTATTACTCGTTTTAGAGATACGATTTGTTATTCGTACGTTTTTAAAAGACCGTGACTTTCAAGACAGTTTTCCCCATGGCAACGTAAATAATTAAGATGCTGAGTTAATTTATTTTCTCTGGAATAAGTGAATAGTTGTTTTAATCAACGCAGAGACAATTGTCGTCACAGCTGCTTCTGAAAACTGTGACCACACGAATCTGATCAAAATCTTCGAGGCCAATTTAAAAAAAAAGTAACGCAAAAATAAACGGTAAAATTTCACTTTCGTGGGGTTTGGGTTTTATTTTTTTTGTTACTAAAAATACCCCGTTTTCGATGATTTTTTCAGGGAAGACACTTGAAATATTGCGGCATATTATGCAATTTAAAGTGTTCAAAAATCTTAGATAGTTACCCAGAAACAACGATTTTAGTGACCGAGGTACAGGAATGGCCTCCGGAAAGCTTGTTTCGACGGTTAATTCGTTCACTTTGACGCCAGATGTCACGCCGATGGGCGAGTTTCACATCTCAAAAACAGTGAAATATTCCCAGAATGCAACGGTAATTCCTGCGGTAAGAATGAACAGGGGTGGTGGTTTTGAAGGAAAATAACCCGTAAATTAATCAAAATATGACATATTATAATGAAAAATAGTATAAAAAAGCAGGATTAAGATACAATAAAGAGTAATAATGCATGGAATAATTGAATAATTAAAATGAGGCAGTTAAGGATGACTTTTGTTAAAGGTGGATGGGTTGAGTCGGGGGTTCGATGTCTTTTTAAGTAAAAATACGGGTTTTGTCGCAAATGTTGCCTTGCGTTAAGAAAAAGATAGTCACCCTCTCGTTCGGATCGCAAGCTATAGTTGGTTTGCAAGCTAAATTAGTACCCAAGGTCCTTTAACACAAATATGAATTCTGATATAATAATATATATGAACGATGTAGAAATGATTGAAAAAATTATAAAATCTGACTCTAAAATTAAAAGTTAACGAATTAAAGGCGTTTATACGAAATACCCGTAACGGAGAAAACGAAAAAATAAGCAAATCAGACAAAATTAACCTCACTCCCCCCACCCTTTTTGCTGAAAAAAGCCCACAATGGAGTAGAAAATTACGAAAAAACAAGCAAATCAGTCAATATTTACCTCACTCCCCCCACCCTTTTTTGCTCAAAAAAGCCCTCAATCGAGTTGAAAATTACGAAAAAATAAGCAAATCTGACAAATTTTACCTCACTCCCCCACCCCTTTTTGGTTAAAAAACTCCGAAATCGAGTTGAAAATTACGCAAAAACAATCAAATCAGACCAAATTTACCTCACTCCCCCCACCCTTTTTGCTCAAAAAAGCCCACAATCGATTTGAAAATTACGAAAAAACAAGCAAATCTGACAAATTTTACCTCACTCCCCCACCCCTTTTTGGTTAAAAAAGTCCGATATCGAGTTGAAAATTACGCAAAAACAATCAAATCAGACCGAATTTACCTCACTCCCCCCACCCTTTTTGCTCAAAAAAGCCCGCAATCGAGTTAAAAATTACGAAAAAACAAGCAAATCTGACAAATTTTACCTCACTCCCCCACCCCTTTTTGGTTAAAAAATTCCGAAATCGAGTTGAAAATTACGCAAAAACAATCAAATCAGACCGAATTTACCTCACTCCCCCCACCCTTTTTGCTCAAAAAAGCCCACAATCGAGTTGAAAATTACGAAAAAACAAGCAAATCTGACAAATTTTACCTCACTCCCCCACCCCTTTTTGGTTAAAAAAGGGGTGGGGGAGTTAAGTGAAATGTTAGTGCCAGTAAGGAGCGATCTCCGAGAGGCATCGATGGAGCGTTATAGGGAAGTAATCGCAGGGACGGATAATTACTTTTGGTCGTTTTTCCCCCAAGCTATTAGAGATGCTAATAGGTAGGAATGAATAATGGTGGTGTATTACACCCCCTGCCATACGCCTCTGGCGGCTCGCAGGGTATATATCTAAATCTAATGACAGTATAATCGGTATTTTAGAGTAACTCTAAACAAATAATCTAAAATGGAGTGCCCACATCCGAAATAATATATGTGGAAGAGCACTTGAGAAACTCCGTTAAGAGAATAGGAGATTAAGTTCGCGATGTTACTTAGCGTTAGTTAGGCCTCACCTTTTGAGTGTAATGTCGTATTCGGGATTTAGAAAAAGTACAACGAAAGGCAAAGAATTGCTGCGATAAAACAGAGTGTGTTACTCAGATGATACAGGGAATCATAATAGAAGACAAATTCAAAGGATAAATTTATTAAATAAGTTCAGAGAAATTACGTTCTTAATAGTTATAACCCTGTTATATGTTCTGATACTACGAGATAGATTAGGGAAAAAGATGCTGGAACGAATCGTATCAAAAATTCATTTTTTCCGCGAAGTATACGCGAAAGCAACCGTTAGGGGAAAATTGAGTCAAGGTGCCTGCACCCCCTTCCACACGCCGAAAGGCGGCTTGCAGAGTTCTTACATAGACGTAGACAAACATGTTTCGCTAGAGCGAATACTTTGCTAGTTTTTCTCAGAAACACTTTTATTTAGACGCAGTTTCCGATACCTGCTATAGTTTTTCCAGAATAACTTCGTTAATAAGTAATTTAGGTATATACAATTGCACACAAAAGTTGTAGGTTATCTAATAAGCTACAACTTTTATACGAAACATTTTTCGCTGGCGCGAATATTTCGCGAGATATTCGCAACAAAAGTCTTCACTTCTCGTCCAAGTTAGTCTTTGTGGCTTTTTTATAATACACCAGGAAGCGGCTCGTAATAGAAAATCCCCGATTATCTACGACCTTTCGATAATTGCACCTCGAGATATCTTTCCTCGAAATCGCTCCCCCGCTCGATATATCTCGCAATTACCTTCCGATCGAGAAAATTAGCCTTTTTTTACGCTACTAGGAGATTGGGCTGTAAGGACGCCATCTGAGCGTCATTACGTCGAATTAAAGCTCGTTGGGATCGACGCCATTTCGTCTTTCGCGTATAAAGTCAATTTCCTCCTTCACTTCCACGAAAAAAGTCGTTTTTTTAAATGGGAATTGGGATTCTTTTTAAAATTGATTGAGGAACGATTTTTCCCGTAGGTTGTTAAGGGGTCTACTTCTTTAATGACAGCGGAGTCGTCGCTAAGATACGTTCAACGAAGTTAGTATTAAATTTTTTAACGAAATTACGAAAAACTGTTAAGGACTTCGGATAGTATTTCCTTAAGAATCTCGAGAAATATATCTTTTGGTGAGAAATGTTGTCTATGATAGTTGTAGACAATTTAATTAACTTTAACTCTTGTTGACAGGGCCGATTAAGGGCAGGGCCGACGGGGCCGCGGCCCCCACATTTTGGGGGCCCCCACAAAAAATGCGAACAAATAGGTTTTTTAATTTTTCAAGGATTTAAGTTGACAAAAAGTGATTCGAAATGCTGGCTAACTGACTTCTCCGCTGTATTAGATGGCTAAGTTAAAATTGTGATAATAAATAAATAAAATTAATTGAAGACATAATCTTACTGTATAATGTTATTAATTTGTGACCGCAAAAGGGCACATTGATCGGCCCTGGGGCCCCAGCATTCTTAATCCGGCCCTGGTTGTTGACATTAGAATAAAGGGTGTCCCAAGAAGCAGTGATAGTCGACACCTCACTTTGTAGGGTGCCCGCTTATTACTCGTTTTAGAGATACGATTTGTTATTCGTACGTTTTTAAAAGACCGTGACTTTCAAGACAGTTTTCCCCATGGCAACGTAAATAATTAAGATGCTGAGTTAATTTATTTTCTCTGGAATAAGTGAATAGTTGTTTTAATCAACGCAGAGACAATTGTCGTCACAGCTGCTTCTGAAAACTGTGACCACACGAATCTGATCAAAATCTTCGAGGCCAATTTAAAAAAAAAGTAACGCAAAAATAAACGGTAAAATTTCACTTTCGTGGGGTTTGGGTTTTATTTTTTTTGTTACTAAAAATACCCCGTTTTCGATGATTTTTTCAGGGAAGACACTTGAAATATTGCGGCATATTATGCAATTTAAAGTGTTCAAAAATCTTAGATAGTTACCCAGAAACAACGATTTTAGTGACCGAGGTACAGGAATGGCCTCCGGAAAGCTTGTTTCGACGGTTAATTCGTTCACTTTGACGCCAGATGTCACGCCGATGGGCGAGTTTCACATCTCAAAAACAGTGAAATATTCCCAGAATGCAACGGTAATTCCTGCGGTAAGAATGAACAGGGGTGGTGGTTTTGAAGGAAAATAACCCGTAAATTAATCAAAATATGACATATTATAATGAAAAATAGTATAAAAAAGCAGGATTAAGATACAATAAAGAGTAATAATGCATGGAATAATTGAATAATTAAAATGAGGCAGTTAAGGATGACTTTTGTTAAAGGTGGATGGGTTGAGTCGGGGGTTCGATGTCTTTTTAAGTAAAAATACGGGTTTTGTCGCAAATGTTGCCTTGCGTTAAGAAAAAGATAGTCACCCTCTCGTTCGGATCGCAAGCTATAGTTGGTTTGCAAGCTAAATTAGTACCCAAGGTCCTTTAACACAAATATGAATTCTGATATAATAATATATATGAACGATGTAGAAATGATTGAAAAAATTATAAAATCTGACTCTAAAATTAAAAGTTAACGAATTAAAGGCGTTTATACGAAATACCCGTAACGGAGAAAACGAAAAAATAAGCAAATCAGACAAAATTAACCTCACTCCCCCCACCCTTTTTGCTGAAAAAAGCCCACAATGGAGTAGAAAATTACGAAAAAACAAGCAAATCAGTCAATATTTACCTCACTCCCCCCACCCTTTTTTGCTCAAAAAAGCCCTCAATCGAGTTGAAAATTACGAAAAAATAAGCAAATCTGACAAATTTTACCTCACTCCCCCACCCCTTTTTGGTTAAAAAACTCCGAAATCGAGTTGAAAATTACGCAAAAACAATCAAATCAGACCAAATTTACCTCACTCCCCCCACCCTTTTTGCTCAAAAAAGCCCACAATCGATTTGAAAATTACGAAAAAACAAGCAAATCTGACAAATTTTACCTCACTCCCCCACCCCTTTTTGGTTAAAAAAGTCCGATATCGAGTTGAAAATTACGCAAAAACAATCAAATCAGACCGAATTTACCTCACTCCCCCCACCCTTTTTGCTCAAAAAAGCCCGCAATCGAGTTAAAAATTACGAAAAAACAAGCAAATCTGACAAATTTTACCTCACTCCCCCACCCCTTTTTGGTTAAAAAATTCCGAAATCGAGTTGAAAATTACGCAAAAACAATCAAATCAGACCGAATTTACCTCACTCCCCCCACCCTTTTTGCTCAAAAAAGCCCACAATCGAGTTGAAAATTACGAAAAAACAAGCAAATCTGACAAATTTTACCTCACTCCCCCACCCCTTTTTGGTTAAAAAAGTCCGAAATCGAGTCAAAAATTGGCAAAAAACAGGTCAATCAATCGTACATTACACCCACCCAGCACCCCTTTTCACTCAAGGAAGCCCGTAACCGAGTCTAAAATTAACAAAAAACAGGTCAATCAATCGTACATTACACCCACCCAGCACCCCTTTTCACTCAAGGAGGCCCGTAAGCGAGTAGGAAATGGAGATATGGGCTCCAGTTAGAGTTGAAATTACTGAAAATCGCCCTAGCGGGAGAACGAGGAAACATTGAAAATGGACGAAAAAACGTCAAAAATAGGTCATTTTCAAATGAAAATATCTCAAAAATGAAAGGTTTTAGGAGGTACTTCTAAGAAGATATATAAGCCGCCATCTTTTATCTATAACTTGGTGTAAGTTTCGTCAAAATATTATCATTATTAAGGGAGTTATTCAATTTCTCCCAAACAACACCAAAGTGAAATTTTACCAACTAAACAATTTACATTCAATGTGATTTATAAAAATATCCGCTAAAATAAGTGAGAGTGGAGAAGCCATAAAAAGACCTTCGTCTTGTTGGTAAAATTCACCGTTTAACAAGAAATAATTCTGGTCAGTACACAATTTTGTAAGAAATGTCACTTTTTAGTAGGGGATCAAGTCCAGCACTGTTTAATAAATTTTCCGAAATGTTTAAAGTTTCTTTCACGGATACATTCGTGAATAGGTTTGACGCATCAAAAGAAACAAATTTAGCGTTCGGCGGAAGTTGAATATCACCAAGTTTTCTACAAAGATCGAGGGATCTCGCCCGATTCTGTGAATTTTATAACATACTTAAAATTGCATTCGAAACAAGTCGAAGATTCTCTTGTTTGACATACGAGTCAACACCTCAATTGTAACTCAAATCGGTGATGTATTAATGTGTTTGATTATCCAAACTACGAAAACGTATTTCTGATTGGCCTTCGCTTTGGAACTCTTTTGAAGAAAGGAAGCAATAGATTTTGAAGATGGAAAAAATAGCAATTTCCTGAACATAGATTCCTTAAATATTATACCTTCTTTGGTAATATATTTGGAAAAATAGCAGCAGAAAGTGTGAAAACGATGACTAGATTTAGCGACACGAATAAGGAAACTATGTGTTGCTATTGAATTTGTAATTTACATGAAAACAAAGGAAAATATTAAGTATAAAATTAAATGTGACTCACCGAAAATATATTCCACACCGCAACGAGAGAGCTCTGCAGGAAGGAACCTTGCGACATGGATCAGAAACATCGCCAGAACACAACTTCACTTCGGCACAGCCAAAAAATAACTGACTCCGAGAGAATATTTCGAGCTGAAACTGGCGGAAGTAGAACAATAGAATGAGTAACCGCTTTCTGCAAAACATACGCAGCTGGGGGTCATAAACAGAAGCCCCTTCGAAAGTTTGGTTTTAGGGCACACTCTGGCGCGCGAGAGGGTCGTGCGGACGACAATAGGAGTGAGCTTACTCATCTAGCAATTGAAGGTCGAACGAGGAGAAGAGCCTCTATAGCTTTAAGGATTTACTGTTAAAAATTTTTAATTTCAGAAATTGCGGCTCCATCAAGAAATTTGAGGGACTTAACGCTAAATTCACTTTTTCTTTAAGCGTTAAATGAGAAAATCTAAAAAGTCTTATTATTTATTCATCTTAATATAAAATATAACTTTTCTTCAGCTTAATATTTCCGAAATATAACCATTCAGTTGCCTTTTTCTCCGCATGTCCTCTCAAAACCGAGGTCGTCTCAGAAAAAGGCGCTCCGGACATAGCTCTTGCACCGCCATCGAAAAGTCGCTTTATTTATCGGTGTCGCAAATTGTCGCAGTATTTTATTTCAGATTCTTCTTCAGAAAGCTTCAAAGAACATTTTGGTATAAATAACTCCGCGTACACCGCGCTTATTCACTACTATTTTCCTCACTTTAGGTGGAAATTTGCCGTAAAATAAGGGGTCTCGATTTTGTTGTATAAATAATGGAAATATTCAACTGTGATCATTCTGACCTAGTATTATGAAGCATAAAGATTAGGTTTATAATACTGCATCGTTTTTTACCCGATGATTTAGCTCATTTTGGTTCAGGTATGGCTTGAAATGGAAGAATTTTGCGAAAAACCGAGGACCGGCATTTTTCGTAAAATTTGCTCAACTTTGACCCTCTGTAGAATTGTAACGCGTGGGAACCAACGCAAACGATTTCACAGTTATATGCAGAATTTATTCAAAAACGACTATGCGAAGTTTCAAAGTCCTCAATCAAAAAAAGCACTTTTTTTATTTTTGGCCAGCTTTTTTCGATTCTAGCCCACTGTGCGGCGGGTGCCGACGTGTTATCAAGAGCGGTTCTATTCACGTTTCTCTTGAACGAGATACATTTTCGCTTTGTGATTGTATTATTATATAGTATATTGATAGTTATTGCCTTGCCTTTTCTAAAGTTTGACAATCTTCCTTGATTTCAGTTTTATACGAATTTGACTTTGTTAAGATTGCGCTTAGGTATCATCTTCCCTGTCCTTCAAATGCTGTCCGTTTAAATTTCCGCGCCATTGAAAAAAGACGAAAGTTGAGAATTAACAACTCTTTATATTTAATTAAATAATTAAGAACCGCCTAATAAGAATATCCAATTGAAAACTATTTATAATTTCGTAGACTTGAAAATAGCTTTAATAAGCATTTTTACCGTTAAAGTTAATTAGAATACAGAATTTTTCCCCCAAATAAACCGAAGATAGAATCGCATACGCCACAGATTAGTAACACAAGATTTTAAATTTTACCTCGTAATTTATGCCGTCAAACTGAACAATCCTCAAAATCATACGAGGATTCGTATCATCTCGCTTTAGCTAAATAGCTGGGAAACTCCTTGATGAATGATTTCGTTTGGTATTTTATAATTATTATATTTTTCTGCGCAGCCCAATTATCAGTAGGCTGCACTATTGCATCAGAAAACTATGAATTATCTTCTGCAAAGACAAACTGTAGCGAAGTTTGCGTATTCTGCAGGGTGCATTCGTTATTGAAAAGACGCGTCCGCATTAATTGCTTCCGATCCTGAATTCCTAGTACTTAGTCGTTGAATAACAGTAATCAGTTTCAAGGAAAGAGTGTGCTTATGATAATCAGAATGAAATATCCTCAATTTATCCCTTCAAAAAGTATGCGATCAGCTAAAATTTCGCATTCATTCCAATGGAATGAAAGGTTTACTTTGACGTCAGTGTCTGAATATTAAATTCCATAATCATTGATGCCGAAGAATTGTGATAACCAAAGTTTGACTTTTCATATTTTTTATTCATTTTATATCTCATTTTCATAATCCAGTGACCACAAATTATATCCACGGAATTCAAATTCATATTTCTTAGTTATGATTAAGTATATTCTAATTATTTCCATGTAGTGGAGAAGTTACCACAAAAACTACTAATTGCCCTCAGGCGTTATCTTTGTTGAAACGCTTATTTCATTGTTTTTTAATCCAATACTTTTCCAATTCATCGAGTCTAGCTAAGGGATTTAATACTTAAGGAAATGTGCGAATCTATATTTAGATTATGTTTCCATAAGCATTTATAAATGGCTTTCTATCTAAATCGTTATGTCCTCGCGCACGTGTTTTGAAAACTAAAGTTCCTTATGCCACTTTGATATCTTAACTAAATTTGAGGGATATTTGGAGGCTGCACTTTCATTTACTCTGAAATCAATGATTATCTATAAATCATTAATATCGATGATAGGGATTCATAAAATGACATAACTTGAGACATAATTAAAAGTGCCTGACTAAATATGTTCCTTGCGGAAGTTAATGGTAGCCTCTCAACGGAAGATACGTGCGTTATTTCTATTCTTTGATAAAAATACACTTATTTTAAAATCTTATCAGGCCCAATTACTTCCAGTTAGAAGACCAGTGAGTGGGGGAAACGAACAGTGAGATAAATCTAATCATTCGCAATGACCCGAAGCTACTACTTTAGCACTCATTTACCTTAGAATAGTGACGTGTGTCATTACGATAATATTACGATGGCATAATACAAATACAAGAAAAATGAAGGGGCATGTTAATACAAAGGATAGGCTATACAACAACAATTGGGAAAAAATAATGTCTCTTGCGGGCGTCATTATAAGCTGGAATTTATTTATTTATTTAACCCTTTTGGCGGGGATAGGCCGGTAAGACCTCTCAACACCCAAACTTTACAGATATTATATAATATGTTTATTAATAAAAATGAATTCAAAATTGTAATCTAAGGTAAACTAACGACTATAAATCTAATCTAAATGCAAAAAGATAGAATAAAAGAGAAATCTTCCTTTTTAGAAACAACATCATACTCAGTTTCATACTAATGCTAAGTACGTCAGGCCCAATTATTATATATATATAAGATTTGGGTTGTGGGAAAAAATCAACAAGTGAAGGTATTACTCGGTCTATTAATCCCTCCGTCTTCCGGTTTTTATAATATTACGGATACTCTACTGTTCTTGCATAAAGTGTCTGAAGAGATCCTCTCTGAGCAACTTCTTGTGAGGTAATTCGGAGGCTGATTCGAGCCTCAATCGCTTGCCCATTCACCGCCTAAGTCGTGGAGATGGCTTATTGGGAAAGATGTTAAGTGAGGGAGTTTACATTTTTACAAAGGGTTCAGAATGATACAAAAGGGAAACGTTTCTCGTATGTGGAATGCATTGTCCCAAAGTATTTTGATGGTATTTAATGACGAGAGACCAGAGTGAAAGCCAATCTTGACAGTTATTTATATCGAATTAGCATTCATAACATCACAGCCACGAACGTAGCCGAGATAAAATTGACAGATGAAAGGAATACTTTTCTCCAACCTAATGACCAAAAAATCCGTTAAGATTAAAATAAATCTGGACAACATCATTAGCTAAATTTATGTAGATTATTTTTTCTATTTTGAATCAAGAAAATAAATCTTATTAAATCACCCCTGAGTCTGTTACCTTCACATTATTTTCCTTATGGACTTAAATAGAAATTACGTATTAGAAACAATTTAAACAGAAAAAACATGGACTCGCTGAAAACAACCTGATGAACTTAATTCGAAATACCGAATCAATTATAAATTTTCTTAGCCAATTCTTGTTACAGAGTAGGATTAAAACGCATGATACTCACTTCAAAATTTTGCTGTATGAAGCTTTCGGAGTATTACTTCTGATTAATTTTCCTACTGTCACACATTAGGCAAACTACCCTTGCACACGTTGCTTCTCACATTGTAGATGTACACTTATCTATATAATTCCATTTAATGCATTAATCACATTACAATGTCACCACCAAATTCGTATTTCGAAACGGCAATTTGCACTTCGAACATTTTTACAGTGAATAAATCGAATAGAGCGTTGCCACCTGCACCCTGATTACGTAAATGTGAGAACTATGACGGCGGCTGACAGCTAACATCGCTTGCTATGACGGTCGGCGACAGCGAGCGATCACTTAACTCACCGTCATAGCACTTAGGACGGCCGTAGTTAAGATTTCTATTTTTTTGTGTTGGTAGTATTAGCAATTCTGAAGAACCAATGAAAAACCTTGACACATAACCGAACAATTGAACACCACAGAGCCGGCGGTGTTCTGAGCCTTTTTTGAACAGCGCAAGCTGGCGCAAGCAATGGAAGCCGTACAAGTGAGAGTAATTAACATAAATTAATTATGTTACACTAAGGAAGTAAATATTACGTTTAAGATGTAATTTCCTATCTTCAATATCACATAAATTATCGTGGATACAGTAAATAGATTCAGGCGACACTTTGCATTACTTTTCCATCCCAAAGGATTGAAGTAAAACTTTCTGTAGACCGCGTGTTTCAATAATAATTATGAAGTATTTAATTTAAAAAAAATACTTAGATATCTTGAAATGGTAGCGGTGGTAAAAATTATGTTTTGAAATTCTGCTGTTAAGCGTATTATCCCGTTTCTCGCTATTAACAATCGTGATCCCTAAAAATATAATTACTTTAATAATTTCATTGTAATTCAATTTACGTATGCATATTGATTTTTAACAACGCAAAGTTGCCTTTAACATAGTATTTTAAATAAAGATGATGAATATTTTTGAAGATATCAAGACGAATACTATGTTTGTATTGTTTCAATTAATGCTCTTGGACTGTTATCACATTAAAAACATTGACAGAAAGTAAAATATACACACTCTAAAAGTGTGTGGCTAGGATCAACTGAATTCTCTGCAATTTAAAGTCATTAGATTTGTTATGACCCATAAGTTCGCTAGATTACTAATTCGTATTAAAAGTTATTAGGCTTTACCCGTACTTATGGTGTCAACACAACAATTTTTATGCTGAGTATACGGATTGTATGGTAAATAAATGCTTTTTAACTTACACTTAACGTATAATAAATCATAAAAACAATATTGTTAGGCTAATCATCAAATTAATTGTACATAATCGATTTCTTATGACGCTTCTCACTGCCTTTCCCAGCCGTCATCGCATACGACGGCGAGAAGGTGAGAAAAAGCGCTCTCACAGATAGATAATCGCTGATATCACCCTTCGTCGTTCGTATGACGTTGCCCCTGGCAACGACGTCGCTCTCACCCTTCTCACAGTTACGTAATCAGGGTGCTGGTATTCATACCAAATTGCAGCGATTACATCATTCAAATAAGTAAATAAAGTTTTATGTAGATATCTGGGAAAAGTCGTTTCAAAAGGGACCACCCGGGACCATTTACTGCGATAACAATAAATGGCCATACTCGATCTATTTCATACTCAACATCCTGCTGATTGATTAGGATGAAAATGGTAAATTTAATTATCTATGCATTAATTAATCTAATTTCCTATATATTTATTAGCGTCAGTAACAAAACATAAATGAATATGTGAAAACTCCAAGAAAGAATAGACTTGAAAAAAGTCCGACGGGACCGGGAATCGAACCCGGGTCTCCAGATTGCCAGTCGGGTGCTTTTAGATCAGATAACTATCTGAAGGACGAGGCACGTGACCGGCAGTCGGGAGACCCGGGTTCGATTCCCGGTCCCGTCGGACTTTTTTCAAGTCTATTCTTTCTTGGGATTCTTCCTGGAAGCACGCCATCTCGTGAAAAAACATCCTACTTAAGTCTTTGAATATATAAAGTTAACCTCATTAGATTTACTGTAATTTAAGGTTTCGGTGTAAATAATAAAGCAATCACTTGGTACGTCTTTCTAAATAATACATTCACGTAAAGCGAAATTCTATCTCATGCTTCCGACCTTCACCAGCATACTGAAGTCGATTTGTCTTCATCTTATTTCATACAAGGTTTGAAGTCGATATCATGCCGGGAAGTACCTAAAACCTTTTTCTGTTATCTCCATAAGAAATGCATTGAGGAATGTAAATGGCTCTCTGGGATCGAACCAAGGACCTTCAGCGAATATATAAAATTTGATTATGAAATATATTTATGATCTCCAACTCCATGCCGAATTTCAAGCTTCCATGCCATCGGGAAGGGGTCCAAACAAAATCTTAAAAATCGCCACAGTGCATTTTAAACGGCCGGTTTTTGCCGCGACCAAGCATCGAACCCAGGATATTTTCCGTAAAAATCATTTACGTTTTCGATAGATCATGACCATATATATAAGCTCCTCGAGTTTTGATTCTCTACCTATCCGGAAAGTATTTTTTTTTAATTCCCGAAAATCAAAGCAATGCATTTAAACGGGAAAAATCGGGACTTTGGGTCCCTCTGGAATCGAACCCATGACACTGAGGTTCAAAGTCGCAATTTTTCTGGCGGTTACACGTAATGGCCAATATGTCGTAAACATTTCAAGTCGATGACGCTTCTAGTTTAGGCTGTGAATTAGTATCCTATCTATGTATCTATCTATCTAACTATCTATATCCTTGAATGAATCCGGAGAAGCATCTATCTATTATACGAGTAAAATGTTGCTTGCATACTGCAAGCAGATCGACAACAATAATTTTATATCGGCATTATATCGGGACGGTCCTAAAAAGAAAAAAAAGGTTAGGAAATAATATTAAAATCCTCTGCAAATTAATCGTCTGGCATCGAACCCGGGTCTTCCTGGTTAACATACTATGCAGCAAAACAGAAGATCACCATCTCTAACTATGTGTGGAAATTCAATTAGAAATATTGGCTGCAACTGCCTAAAACGACGACTTACTTTTCCCTTATATTCCTTATGAGAGAAATTTTAACGTGCTCTGGCATCGAACCCAGGAACAGGATTGTCGTATCTATTTTTTTTTCTTAAGCCAAGTCTTAATATACATCTTCCAGCAAAGCAAGAAATTCCTATTTTTTTGATAAGTACAACAAAATAAATAATGAAAACTAACTCAATATATTATAAATGGGGGATATATATACCGTCTGGCTTCGAACCTGGGTCTTTCTGGTAATACTTTCTATGCAGCATTAAAGAAGATCACCACCTTTAACCATTTGTGAAAATTCAAGCAGAAATATTGGTTTCAACTGCCTCAAATGACGTCCTACTTTTCCCTTATATTCCTTATGAGAGAAAAGTTATTGTGCTCTGGAATCGAACCCAGGAATAGTACGGTCTTATAAAAAAAATTTTCTAAAACCAATTCGTACCATACATCTTCCAGCAAAGCACGAACATCCTATAATTTCAATAAGTGCATCAAAAAAAATAATGAAAAACTACTCCCATGTATTTTAAACGGCGGATTTTTGCATCGTCCTAGCATCGAACCTAGGATATTTTTCATCAAAGTCATTAATGTTATATAGATCATGGCCATGTATAACGGCTCCTAGAGTTTTGATCATCTTACTATACGGGAAGTATTTTTTAGAAATTCCCGAAAATCAAAGCAATGCATTTAAACGGGAAAAATCGGGACTTTGAGGCCCTCTGGAATCGAACCCATGACAGTGAAGTTCAAAATCGCAATTTTTCTGGCGGTTACACGTTATGGCCAATGAGTCGTAAAAATTTCAAGTCAATGCCACTTATGGTTTAGGCTGTGAATTAATATCCTATCTATCTATGTATCTATCTATATAGGTGTATCCATGAATGAATCCGGAGAAGCATCTATATCTATTACGAGTAAAATGTAGCTTGCATACTGCAAGCAGATCGAAACCACTGATTTCATATCAGCATCATATCGGGACGGTCCTCCGACGAAAAAAATAGGATTGAAAATATTCTTAAAATTCGCTGCAATGTAATCGTCTGGCGTCGAGCCCGGGTCTTCCTGGTTAATCTACTTTGCAGCACAACAGAAGATCACCATCTCTAACTATGTATGAAAGTTCAAGCAGAAATATTGGCTGCAACCGCCTCAATCTACGTTCTACTTTCCACGAATGTAAAAGGCTCTCTGGATTCGAACCTAGGACGATCTTGGAAATCTAAAACATGTTTTGAAATCTATGTATGGTGTCTATCTATACGCGGAATTTCATGTTTCTATATTATTGGGAAAGGGTTCAAAATAATCCTTAAAAATCGGATCAACTACTGATTGTAGAGACACCTGGTGTCGAACCCAGGATACATTGGTAGCTGTGATTGCACAGTTTGATTTGTAAGGACTTGATCTTTTTATATGCAAAGTTTGAAGTCGATATCATGCCGGAAAGTACCTAAAATTTGTTTCCTTTATCTCCGTAAGAAATGCGTTGAGGAATGTAAATGGCCCTCTGGGATCGAACCAAGGACCATCAGCGAACATTTAAAATTTGTCTATTAAACATATTCATAGTTTCAAGTATCCATGTTATCGGGAAAGGATCCAAAAAAAATCTTAAAAATCGCCACAATGCATTTTAAACGGCCGATTTTTGCCCCGACCTAGCATCGAACCATTGACAATATTCGAAGATGTCTTTTTGATTTTTATTGGATAGGAGCGGCTTCTAGCGATCCCTTGAATTCCAACTCTTTACTTAACCGGGAAGTGCCTAAATAAAATTTTCGAAAATCCCCGCCATGTAATGTTATGGAGAAAATCGCGACTTTGGGGCCTTCTGGAATCGAACCCATGACACCGAGGTTCAAAGTCGGCTTTTTCCTGGAGGTTACACGTTATGGCCAATAAGTCGTAAAAAGTTCAAGTCAATGACGCAAGTGGTTAAGCCTGTGAATTTGTATCCTATCTGGGTATCTGGGTATCTATATATATGAATGAATCCGGAGAAGCATCTATATATATATACGAGTAAAATGTAGCTTGCATACTGCAAGCATATCGGCAATACTAATTTCATATCGGCATCATATCGGGACGGTCCTCAATAGAAAATAAAAAGGGATTGAAAAAGTTCTTAAAATTCGCTGCAATTTAATCGTCTGACATCGAACCTAGGCCTTCATGGTGAACGTAATATGCGGCACAACAGAAAATCACCATCTCTTACTATCTGTGAAAATTCAAGCATAAATATTGGCTCCAACTGCCTCAAACGACGTCCTACTTTTCAATAATGTAAATGGCTCTCTGGATTCGAACCAAGTACGATCTTGGAAATCTAAAATTTGTTTCTGAAACCTATATATGATATCTATATATATACCGAATTTCAAGTTTCTATATTATTGGGAAAGGTTTCAAAATAATTCCTAAATATCGGATCAATTTCTGATTGCAGAGACACCTGGTGTCGAACCTAGGAAATATTGTAATCTGAGAATGCAAACTTTGATTTGTAAGGGCTGGCTTTTTTATCATGCAAAGTTTGAAGTCGATAGCATGCCGGGAAGTACCTTAATTTTGTTACCGTTATCTCCGTAAGAAATGCATTGAGAAGTGCAAATGGCCCTCTGGGATCGAACCAAGGATCATCAGCGAACATCTAAAATTTGATTATGAAATATATTCATTTTATGTATTTACGTGCCGAGTTTCAAGTTTCCATGCCATCGGGAAAGGGTCCAAAAAAAATCTTAAAAATCGCCACAATGCATTTTAAACGGCCGATTTTTGCCTCAACCTAGCATCGAACCCAGTATATTTTTAGTAAAACTCATTTATGTTTTCGATAGATCATGACCATATATATCGGCTCCTTGAGTTTTGAGTCCCTACCTATCCGGCAAGTATTTTTTAAAAATTCCCGAAAATCAAAGCAATGCATTTAAACGGGAAAAATCGGGACTTTGGGGCCCTCTGGAATCGAACCCATGACACTGAGGTTCAAAATCACAATTTTTCTGGCGGTTACACGTTATGGCCAATATGTCGTAAAAATTTCAATTCAATGACCCTTGTGGTTTAGGCTGTGAATTTGTATCCTCTCTATATATATATATGATATATGAATGAATCCGGAGAAGCATCTATATATAATAGATATACGAGTAAAATGTTGCTTGCATACTGCAAGCAGATCGGCAATTCTAATTTCATATCGGCATCATATCGGGATGGTCCTCTTAAGAAAAAAAAAAGGATTTAATTTTTTCTTAAAATTCGCTGAAATTTCATCGTCTGCAATCGAACCCGGGTCTTACTGAAAACCTACTATGAAACACAATAGAAGATCACCATCTCTAACTATGTGTGAAAATTCAAGCAGAAATATTGGCTACAACTGCCTCAAAAGACGCTCTAATGTTCACGAATGTAAATGGCTCTCGGGACTCGAACCAAGGACGATCTTGGAAACTTAAAAAATTTTTCTGAAAGTTATTATTGATCTCAATCTATATGCCAAATTTCAAGTTTCTACATTATTGGGAAAGGTTTCAAAATAATTCCTAAAAATCGGATCAACTTCTGATTGCAGAGACACCTGGTGTCGAACCCAGGACACATTGATAGCTATGAATGCATAGTTAGATTTGTTAAGACTGGATCTTCTATCATGCAAAGTTTTAAGTCGATAGCATGCCGGGAAGTACCTTAAACTTGTTTCCGTTATCTCCATAAGAAATGCATTGAGGAATGTAAATGGCCCTCTGGGATCGAACCAAGGAACATCAGGGAAAGCATAAAAATCGATTATGAAATATATTTATGATATCTAGCTCTCCCCTGAAATTGAAATCAACTGCCGGGGAAACGACAGAGATTACATTGAAGGGGGTGGTTCATGTCACCCTCGGGACAAGGACGTCAGTGGGGACATTTCCTCCAATTTCATACCATCAAGACAGGAATTGGTGGGTCAAAAGTGGCAGCTGGTTCCTCCCACCAAGGGGAGGTCAAAGGCGGAGACATCAACACCTCCAATTCGACTCAAAACTCTCAATAGATTCTCTCCTCTTATAGAGAAAAGGGTCGGCGAGGCCGCCTCCCGCGGGAGGCCGGATTTATCGGAAGAGTTGACCAAAAACAAGGAAGGGAAAATCCCTCCAATTTTAATGGAAACACCCAAAAACTGGGTTGAAATATATAAAAGCATGAAAGAGGTCTGTTCTTTCCCCCCGTCGCCCAACTGGCGGGGCGACGAACGTCTATTAAATGTACTACAGTCAAAGATTGTTTGGAACCTAAGAAACTTTTAGAAAATAAAAAAATTAACTTCTTTACCTATCGCTTGGCTTCAGAAAAGAAGCAATTATTTGTCGTTAGAAATCTGCCAAATAACATTGATGTTAACGACATCAAAGATTCACTGCTGGAGCAAGGGATCCCGACCGAAAAGGTCTTTCAAATGCGCACAACTAGGCCCACAAAAGCTCAATTAGAAGCAAAAATAACAACTGTACCGCTGCGTCCATTACCGCTATACACAGTAGAATTAGATAATAATATATCGACGGACGAATTTCTTAGCGTTAGACAAATCTGTGGTTATAAAATCATAATAAATCCGTAGTTAATTTCTTCGAAAAGAAAAAAATGCGTCCAAATCACCCATACGAAATTAATGGAATTAGTATCAAAGTAGTAGATTCAGTTAAATATCTCGGGATCAACATTACTAATAACTTAAATTGGAGCACGCATATTCGAAAAATCTGCGGCAAAGCAAGTAAAAGGCTTGGCTTTGTAAAGCGTATTGTCGGTAAATGCGACGAAAAGGTGAGAGAGCGATGTTATTTTACCTTGGTCAGACCCCTTCTGGAATATGCGGCAAGTATATGGGATCCGGCGGATGAAACGTGTACTCGCGAACTCGAGAAAGTGCAGCGTAAAGCGGTTCGTTTTGTTAAGAAATGCTACGATAAAAAAGCAAGCGTTACAAAAATGCTCTCAGACGTAGGTTGGGAATCCTTGAAAGAAAGGAGATTGGAAGCTAGGCTGCGATTGCTTAATAAATTCAGGGAGACTACATTTTCCAAAGATACAATCGGTATCATGCAACCCCCCTGCTACGTCGGTCGATCCGATAATAATAATAATAATAAGTCGTAATAATGATGACCGTAAGTTAAGAGAAATAGATGCTAGGACGAATCGTTTTAGAGATTCATTCTTTCCGCGAACAATACGTGACAATAATCGAATAAGGAAGTAATTTAGATTCAACTGGTGTTTACACCCCCTGCCACACGCCGAAAGGCGGCTTGTAGGGTATTAATGTAGATGTAGATGTAGATGTAATAGAAAGGCGTAAACCACCGAGCGGGCCGCCTCAATGTTATAGATGCCAGGCATTTGGTCATGTCAATAAAGCTTGTTTTATGCCGCCGCGATGCGTCAAGTGCGGAGAGAATCACTTAACTAACGAATGCCGAAAACCTGCGGGCGAACAAGCAGTTTGTGCGAACTGCAAAGGCTCGCACCCAGCTAGCTATCGTGGGTGTGCTGCGTACAAAAAATTAAAAGAACGCTTAAATGCATTGAAAATAAAAGCCAGAGAAAACAGTAAAGAACTAGCTGCGAAAATTCCGCCCCCCACTCCGCATGAGGAAAGGGAGGGAAGGCCAAGGTCTAGTTACGCAGCAGTCGTGGCTGCCGACATCCCAAATGCCAAAAACGAAAGTAGGTCAGGCAATGTTGCCAAACCTTCCCTAAAATGTTCTACTCGCGCGGACAATCTTCTATCTCCGCTAACTTCCGATCCGCGAATTGATAATATTAGAATGTCGAAGGCGGCACCTATAAACAAACAAGGGAATACTGCTCCCGAGCAATTAATAAATGATATTGATTCTTCCCGTGCCGCGGACGGGGAGGAAGAAAATAGCGATCTTTTTACTGATGATCCCGACGAAGCATGGAAGGAAGGTATGAGAAAATGGATTTCCACTATGACTCTTTTAATCCTTCAACCTGATTTAACCAATACTTCATTTATTTCTTATGTAATTAATTCAACTAAGCTGATTTTAGATGGCCAAGATTTTTAAAATTTGTGAATGGAACGCCAACGGACTCGTCCAAAAGATGGACGAATTTATAAATTTTCTGTTTAAACACAGAATTAGTTCACAATTTGTTCTAATAGCTTTTTGTCAGTGACAAGGTCCAATGTATATAAAAATCATAATGATGGTTTAGTTTTCTATGAGTAGGAAGCAGTTGTAGTCAGTAATTGTTGTTTTACAAAGTATTGTTTATCTAATCTTGGAGTTGCTTTCCCTGAACCAACACCCATGTACTTCTCTGATACATTATAATATTTGTAAATACACACTATACTAGCTTCATTTAAATTAGATAACGCTTCTTTTTGTTATATTTTAAATATTTTTATTGTTTTCTCGTATATTTTTCGATTTTGCGTCCTGTAAAAGACCCGTTCGAAACATAACATTCTTTGGAAATTTTAGTCCATGTATTACTTCGATGGATTCGGCTGCAGATTTCTTTGATCGCCTCTAATGTCATCAATATATTTCTACTACCTCTAAAATATAATTCGTTTTTCTTCTAACTCACTCTATCGGCTAAGATTTATTCTCTAGACTAACCAAACTCGTGGCAAAAATGAAACGTTTGCTTTGCTCTCAATGCCTTGAGCTTAGCCGCTAAGACGGCCGAGGGTACTTCAGTGTTGTGAAAGATAAAGAGAAACAGTTGGAGCCCTTTCCTCCCCCATAGTCATTTTGACACGTGTTGACCACTCTTCCCCTTTTCGCATTGTCGTTACTCCTGGTTGTTCGCCGTGGGTTTTCCAAAATATTTTCTATAAATCGGGCATGCGGCCTTCCTAAGCTGCAGCGGAGTTTTATCACGATTTCTAGAGACTATGCTTATTCTCATACGATATATCCTTAAGTTATTTGTGGAGCTCTGTAGCATAAACATCCAGCAATTTATCTCGCCTTTGCGGTCTTCGTTGCAATATTTGTATCGAATACCATTTTGGATTCTCGGAATACTTCGTAAATCCTTGCATCTGATGGTAAATTACGGAGGAAAATTTCTCCAGTCTATCATGGATCATCACGAAGATTCCGATCTTGAAACCAAAGACATCGAAATTGAAGTTTCCGATTCAAGCGTTTCGGAAGAATCAGATTCCGAATCCATCGATGGATCAGAGCCAATTCAAGACGGTGAATGGAGTGAACTTCAATCATCAGGTTCTTCTTTTCCTGCACCAGCGAGATTTTTCTTTGAAGAAGAATCTTCAATGAACTTTGAGGAAATTTCCGATATTCTTCCATTGAAGTTTTTTGAACTTTTCTTCGATGAAGACATGATAAGTTTCATTTCAAATGAAACCAATCGCTACGCAAGCCAACCCTTCCGTGACAAGCCGTCGGGTTCTGGCGCTGAAAAGGATAAGCTGTGGCGGTAAGTGAATGAATCAGAAATACGACTTTTTTTGGCACTTGTGATGTTGCAGAGCATCATTCGCAAGCCTGATCTAGAATTCTATTGGTAAACCAGACCTACTCTTGCCACTCCTTTCTTCGGGCAGATAATGTCGTATCGCTGGTTTGTGAAAATTCGGCAGTGTTTGCATTTTTCTGTAAACAATACATACGATCCTGAAACGCACCCAAACCCGAAGCTGTAGAAGATGTGGCCAGTTCATCTGAATTTGGAGGAAAGATTTAGAAAATTATACACGCCGGAAAGAGAAATGACCATAGACGAGAGTCTTCTTCTCTACAAGGGAAGGTTGGGTTGGCGGCAATACATTCCGCAAAAGAGGGCGAGATTTGGAATAAAAACTTTTATTCTAAGTGAGTCTCGTAGTAAATACGTGTGGTCAACAATTATTCACACGGGAAAAGGAACTCTTTTTGATGATGAGTTCAAGGACAAACCTATGTCACCTCAGGTAGTGATGACTCTAATGATGCCTTTGCTGGACAAGGGATATTGCGTTGTCACGGACAATTTTTATACGTCTCCAGAATTGGCTGAGTGGCTTATATCGCGGTCTTCGGACACATACGGCACTCTGAAAAGAACACGAAGGGGAGTACCGAAGGCATTGGTGGCAAAAAAGCTGAAGAAAGGAGAAGTTGCTGCATTTAGAAAAGGGAAGGTGTTGGTTCTGCGATGGAAAGATAAAAAAGAAGTGACTCTCTTATCAACTGTGCATACAAGTGATATGAAAAGATTAGAGAAAAGTGGCCGAAGTTTGAAAAAACCATCAGTGGTGACTGATTACAATCACACCATGGGTGGGGTGGACCGGGTAGATCAACATTTGTCCGATTACCCCTTACCTAGAAAAAGATCGAAAAAATATTATAAAAAAATATTTTTCCATTTGGTGGAGCTAAGTGTGTGGAATTTATTCATTTTGTACAAAAAAGTGGTGGAAGAAAGGTGCATTTAGAATTCCGATTACAACTAATTGAACAATTGATTGAGGCCTATCATCCCACTCTCGTCCTTCCAAGGAGCGGCAGGCCACCCGCAGCGCAGCAAATTCGAAGGCTCGTAGATAGGCACATGCCCGACTCTCTGCCCCCGAGCGAGAAGAAAGCAGCCCCTACTCGGCAGTGTATTATTATCTGTTGCCGAAAACGCGACGCTAATTAAAAATAAGGAAATAAATAAATTAAGCCAAAATAAATAAAATCTATTTTGACTTTATTAATTAATGGAAATTAAGGAATAATTGAATTATAATTCATTATTAATCATATTATTAGGTTTTATAATGTATGATGGATATATAAGATTGGCACATCTATAAGTTTATAAGGTTCTGTATAAGTTTAAACTCATCTCTATCATAAAACTTTACACCGGTAAAAGCTGCCCTGCAAGTCCTTTATGCGTTTTATAACAACGAAATTCACTCCCAAAATTGGACTAGAATGAATTCTTAATTAATCAATTAATTAAGAGTTCAATTTAAAAACTTCATTTTAAAAACAAATACTACGGATGTAATAGTTTTGTTGAGAGTAAATTAGGAGTTTAATTTTTGTATCTATTTGCTTTCCGTTTAATTTTAATAATCATCTGTCATTTACATTTCATTCAACAGCTATTTACATTTTGAAAAAGGGGTTACTGGTGTTTACTAATCATGAAGCAAATAAGTTCTTTACATAAGCAACATGAAGCACAAATTATTTGCAATTTCTAAATATTTTAAATCCATGTCAATGAATAATATTGCTTCATAAAATATGATAATATCTTTTCTCTTTTCATTTTCTTTTTACATAAATGTAATCTCCTTGAACAAATGCCTTCACTCCTCATCCTGCCTAATAAGGCTTATTCCCAGCTCTTGGTAGCTAATTTTATGAGTGATTTAACAACTGTCCTTCAGGCTGTACTGGGAAAGTCCAAATCATAAATGTTTTCCATTAAATAGAAGCAATTTAAGGGATTTGTCGTCTAAGAATTTTTCCACTCAGTCTTACTGTGATTTCCACTTAGATTTTTCTTCGCTTTAATAAACAAAAGTTATTGAAATTTTTAATCGCATTGATAATATATAATAAATTCGGACCACCCAAAGGAATAAATTACACCGAGGTTTCCTTACTTCGCTGTCAACAAAAATACAAAACTAAATACACAATGTAAATTTCACAAATAATGAAACCCCGTCAGTTATATATTCAGGTATCCAATATAATTATCTTCCACAGCAAACACATGTACCTCTTTTTATTAATTTAAATTATATTTTATAGAATGACATCACTAAATCTTGGAAATGCTAATGTCAGAATCACTAAATTTTCAATGAATTGCCATCAATGAATTTCTACTTTCGGACTATTTTTGATGTTGACAGAAATTCGATCTAGATTATTTATTAGTTTAATGAAGGAAAGCTTCTCACGCATGGTTAAATTTATATTTTGCCGAAAATTAAAATATCTGTTGATTATAAAGTAATATATCCAGTCCCTTAATATTCCAAAGCTTCACTTCATATTCTAATTTTTCCCTAAAACTCGCTGGTTTGCTTTTTAATTAGACAATATAAAATGATATTGCTAAATCAAGTTAAGTAATTTTCCTAAAATTCATTTTAATTATTGAATATTTTAAAACGTTAACCTGGATGTAGTAATATAAATATTAAGGTAGAGTATGTTAAATTCTCGAAAGTATGACGTACTCAGATATTAGTCAATTTACCTAATAAATTAAAAATATTGCATATTCAATGTGTATTTATGAAATAACCTCGGTACATCATTCAATAAGGATTAATTTTGGTGATTAATACTTATTTTCTTTCCCGAGGGCATTACGAGAAAGAATGGCGTGGGAGGATCCCGACGAGAGGCGGCGCCGGCGTCTGGACTCAGCGACAGACGACCACGGAGAGGGAGGACGTAGGCGTGGGAAGACCCCGGCGTAGGAGGGTCCCATCGAGGGAGGACCCCGGCAAGGAGGACCCTGGCGAGAGAGGGTATCAGCGAGGGAGGATCCACGTTAGGTAGGACGACGACGAGGGACCCCAGCGACGGAGGAATCCAGCGGGTCCCCAGAAAGGGATCCCGGCGAGGGACGACCCCGGTAAGAGAGGGTCCCAGTGAGGGAGGATCCCAGCGAGGGACGACCCCGGCATGAGAGGGTCCCAGCGAGGGAGGATCCCAGCGAGGGAGGACCCCAGCAGAGGGGCCCCAGCGAGGGAGGACCCCAGCGAGGGACGACCCCGGCGAGAGAGGGTTCCAGCGAGGGGGTATCCCATGGAGGGAAGGTCCCAGCGAGGGAGGACCCCGGTGAGGAGGACCCAGACGAGAGAGGGTCCCAGCGATGGAGGATCCCTGTTAGGTAGGACGACGACAAGGGACCCCAGCGACGGAGGATCCCAGGGAGGGATGGTCCCGGTGAGTGAGGGTCCCAGCGAGGGAGGGTCCTAGCGAGGGAGGACCCCGGTGAGGAGGACCCTGGCGAGAGATGGTCCCAGCGAGGGAGCATCCGACTGATGGAGGACCCCGACGAGGGAGGAATCCGAAGATCGAGGGTCCCAGTGAGGTCGGATACCAGCGAGGGATGACCCTGGTGAGGTAGGGTCCCAGCGAGGGAGGTTCCTGGGGAGGGAGGACCGCTGCTAGGAAGGACCCCGGCAAGGGAGGACCTAGGAGACGAAGGATCTAGCAGGGAAGTGCCAGAGTTCAATTGGTTTTGGAAATTCTGATCAATAGAAATGATGGACTTTTAGAAATGATGGACTTTTAGAAATGAAGGCTTTTCTCAATACATTTAGCAAAGAATTAAAAATTATTTGTTGAGATGAAAGGAGCACAAATTCATAGAATTACTTAAGATTGATTAAGTAATGTAGTGAAAGATTATTCATTGCAGTAGAGAAATTCAGATGGGATGACTGTGAGTAAACAACTCTCCCAACATGGAATGTGACTCTGAATTGGATTCATAGGTTACTGTGTATGGTGAATAGTCTTATACGATATTGAACATTCTCTTTTACCTTAAACCTGACTGGATTCTGCATGAAGATACAGCCAATTGCTTCCAAGATATCTGCAAGAAATTATTTAAGCCTGCCTTTCTAGAGAGACATATCCATCCACAGACTGGTGCAGTTTGTGACAAAAACTGCAATGATACAATCTTACGAAGAAGAGAGCCTATTGAGACTCATTTTACTGACACATTCCAAAATTAAATAGATAATTTGCTTTGTTAGGAATCAAGCAAGGATTGATGAAATATTCTCCACGATACCAGCATACATTTTATCAAATTTTGATGATGAAATCTTTGAAATTTCTAATCCAATTTAGTTCCTTTAAAGTCAAGATTATTTGTTTAATTTTATTATTTAATTAAAGATCACTACAATATGCACTCGATATTCTTTGAGCACTGTGTATTTAGCTTTTACATTTGCGGAAGCAAGCCACCAGTGCCGTGGTAAAAGTGGATGCCATTAGGTCATGTCATAAATGAATAAATATAAGCAAAGCATTGCGTTAAGCAAATATATTAGTCATTATACATATGAGTGAATTAATTTGCAAAAGAAAATATATTATAAAGATAAAGTGTACATTCAATAATCGTTTAAGATGGAATTAACATGTAGGAATTGTAGTTTTGGAAGATAATAATAGCCTAACTTCATCAACAAGTAATTATGTTGCACCTAAAAAATTATGAAGAGTCAGCTTCCCTCTATTAGAATATGGGAGTGTATTATATGTACTGTATGAAATACGATAACGGAAGATCAATTTTGATTAACCACCCATAAAATGGCAATCAAGATATTATGGTCACAAAGGTATATCACAAATGCAAAAGGAATGGTGAAAGGAAATTAAGTGATCACTGGAGAAAAAATAATTCAATTTTAGGGTATTCTTCTTGTTAACTGAACATTTTATGATTGGAATAGTTTACCAGATTGTGAAGAATTAACAGTAATATGAATAGGGATTTACTGATAATGTTCATTTGTAGGTTTGCGGTAGCATATGTAGTATTTTAATGTATTTCATGTACAGAATTAATCATAGCATTTCCCAAACTCATTGGTTGAATTGTATCTTGGTCTAACAAAGCAATTCCAAGGTCCCAGACTCAAGTTCTAAGTAACCGGATTCTTCTGTTACAGGAATGGATGTCTATATGTTAAATGTAAATATATATATATATGTCGATATATCCTTCATTTCATTCTTCTGTTTACCGGAGATTTTGCACATTCTGTAATCAAGAATGCCAATGGTTTTGAATAGGAAGGTGTTCAACCAATGCATTCTACCAGTCCTATGGTAGTAAAACTTGGGTGTTAAATGCAGCAACAACCCAGAGACTTCAGACAACGCAAAGGAGCATGGAGCGCTGTATGCTGGGAATCACAAGAAGAGACAATAAACGTAACACTAGGGTGAGAATGCTGACTGGAGTTACAGACATCATAGATAAGGTAAGACCACTAAAATGGAAATGGGCCAGCCATAATGCAAGAAGAAATGACAACCGTTGGACGTATGTAGTTCTCAACTGGATACCAAGAGATGTGAAGAGACCAAGAAGAAGACCTATAGACAGGTAGAATAGAGACATCATCAAGTACTTAGGTGTAACGTGAAGCTCAGGATATTAACCTTATCTAACAGAGAAAATTGGAAAGTACTTTGGGAGGCCTACATCCGATGTCGGATTGAAAATGGCTGATAATGATGACACATAGTGGTAGAAATCGGTTTTAATGAGTAGTTCTGTGATTTTTGTCATCTCTCGAAAATAAAGGGTCGACTTATACGCTGAACATAAAATTTTAACCTTTACCACCGAGGGGTAAGAAAGTGAAACTGCCTGCTTAACACCAGTTCTACAAAAACTCAAGTATCTTAGAGTCAAATATATTTGAAACATAAATATTCTTTGCAAATTATATTCATTTCTTCACATTTATTTTTATTTACAAAAATTTAATATATATCTAGCTGATTTCTTATCAATGAAGATAATTAACCAAATTATGTTTTTTTTTGTTTATATAATGGTTATGATTTGACTTAGCATTGATGAAAGCGTTAGGAGCAAATGAAAGTTATTTCAGCAGTGTCGTGATTTCATATTTCCATACTATATTTCCATTATTTCTATATTAAAATTTTGATAACCGTATGCTTCTGTTTCGTAATGCATTACTCGTATTTGTAGCCAGAGTGATATCAACGAAAGAAACTTGCGTAATAGTTAAGCAGATGCTATAAGTTGACATTGTAGCTGAAAGAAACAATTCTAGCATGTTAATCTTACGTGGTAATATTCCTTATGCCATGGTATGTCAATGGATACTGTGGGTTTTCTTCTCATAAAATAGAGCTGGGGAAGTGGTGTTACCTTATTTTTTGGGTCGACTTATATGCTGAACATAGGCTAAAACCTGAAATTCACCTCAAAATTTTAAGGGTCGACTTACATGCCGGCATATATGGTAATTAAATCATTATTATAACAATTCAGCACAAAAATTCACATGACAAATTTTGACCAATAAACATCATCTTCAACATTTATATACCCTGCAATCCTCCATATGGGATCTGCCAGGAGAAGATCTTCTTGAGGGCAGCACTTACTGAAGTACAAAAGAAGAAAGAATATGAGGGAACAAAATGGTTATCTGTGAGTGAAAGGGTAGAATTTACAGAAAGCTATTGAACAGGAAGACGCAAAATAAGGGAGGGAGAAGGACAATAGAAACCTTACATTATTATTTTCCATTCTCTCTACCAGAGGGTAATGGAAAGGAAAAATTTCCTCATTGGAAGAAGAAAGTTGGGGTTTCAATATTCTTCATTCATTTTGATATTTTTCTTAAATAATGTCTGCTAGCCTTCCCTAATAGATGTATAATTTTTAGCAATTAATTAGAGTAATGACTAAAAAATTAAATATCATAAAGTGGGACTGGAGAGAATCAGTTTAGAGATTTTGCATTTGCTTTGTCCCTTAACTTACAAGATCTCACTGTTTATCAAACACAGATAAAATGTAAATCTTCGTACGTCACATGAAAAACCACTGTCCTAAAAATAGTATAGATGGAATCTTTATCATTTAAAAGTAATTTCTTTCGGTAAATGCTGTTGTAAAAGGCCAGCTGTACATGTCCTATTTGTAAAAGTCTCAAAATGTTATTTCTCTGAGATTCCTCCCCCTGTGTTTTTAGATAATTACTGATGCATCAATCAACTCCAGAGAGTATTAGAATTTGTTTCTTTCAAAGTTTTCAGCATTTTAAGACACCTTTTATTTGATCTGTTATGAAAAATGGTTAGACTGGTAACAGTAGAGTTGTCACCTTTGCATGACAATGGGTAAATCTATGTTGAACCAAACTTAAGACTTATTGTTAGTAAGAGTTATGACTTATCAGTACTTGATACAGGATGGGCAACTTATTGCTGGTGCATTGCAGTACTGATGATTCTAATTGCCTTAAAAATACATATTTAAATGATATCCAACTATGGAATTTTATAAACCTGGTGGGATCAACTAGTGAACTCTAATTAGCAACTTTTATCAGTGAATCAAGATGACTGTAACGTTTTTGCTATTGTTGAATACCAATTTGCCATACATGTTGCTACATCACTCTTAGTGATGTGTTTTGTTTTAAAAGAAGACAAAGCATGTATAGTCTTTCTTGTTAATGCTGGAATGGCCTGATGTCTCTTACTTCTTAAATAAAATGGTTTAAAAGGAAGATACAATTGGAAGTTATTTACAAATTGGACCACGGAAGATACCACATGCAATATTGTTTAACAGGTTATGGGCCCAGTGCTCCGTGATCTAATTTGGAAAATTTGAAAATCTGGAATGGAAAATGGCTGAGGATGGAGGCATCAGATACCACATACCATTATTCGATGGAACTAACTACAGTAACTAGAAATATCGGATAGAAGTTCTCTTAGATGAGAAAAACTTAATGGAATATGTTAAGGAACCATTGTCAACCAAGCTAGCACCTTTTGTTGCATCTTATGGAGACAGTGAAGCTGAAAAAGAGAGGAAGCAAAAAGGAAAGGCTGAAATAGAACAAAAAGGAAAGAAATGTAAAAGTCTAATTGTGCAAAAATTGTCTGACACTCACTTGGAATACATTAAAGATAAAGACACAGCGTTTGAAGCGTGGGAAGCCCTTCAGACAACATTCGAAAGGAAAAGTATAAATAATCAAATATAATTAATGAAGAAATTGCTGTGCATGAAGTTTAATCCAAAGCAAGAAAAATTGGAAGCTCATCTCCACAAGTTTGATCAATCCATCAGATATTTAAAGGCAGCAGGAAAAACAATGGAAGAAAATAATATTATCTGTCAACTACTATTAACCATGCCGCAAGAGTATGATGCAGTTGTTACTGCACTTGAGACTGTACGTTGTGAAGAATTAACATTGCCTTTTGTCAAAGGTTGTCTAAAGGACGAGGAAATGAAGCGAGAAACAAGGAAACACAAGCCTAATTCTGATGACTCACCATCTGTTTTTGCTGTCCAGTCAAAAGGAAAATATGCAAGTGGATATAAGTCAGGAAATAAAAAAAATATTCAAGGAAATAAACAAGTACAAGGGTTTAAAGGAAGGAATGATTTCCTACAGTCTGGTAATCAATCACCAGCCTTTCGTTTTACCTGTCATAATTGTGGAATTGCGGGCCATACAAGGGCTCAATGCAGAAAGCCTCAACAATCATTCAAACACTTTAGTGGTGGAGCACATCTGGCTGACGCTGCTGATCAAGAAAGAAAAGAAAATGAAAACTCAACTGAAAGGAATGCAAGTTATAGTTTCATAACTCGACAAATTGTGGAAGAGGAACCAATACTGACTGTGAGCGCAAAATATTCAGCAATGCATGATGATGATTTGAAGAACAAATGGTTTATTGATTCTGGAGCATCAGAGCATCTTACCTGCCTAAAGGATGAAGCCTTCAATGTCCGCAAGCTAGAATCACCAATAAA
This sequence comes from Sympetrum striolatum, assembly GCA_947579665.1. Taxonomy (NCBI): domain Eukaryota; kingdom Metazoa; phylum Arthropoda; class Insecta; order Odonata; family Libellulidae; genus Sympetrum; species Sympetrum striolatum. The sequence goes on from OX388341.1 coordinate 122,448, forward strand.
AATAAAAGTAGATAAGAAATATAGCTACCTAATAGCTGAAACAAAAGGAGCTCTAAAGGTTAAGGCAAATGTGGAAGGAAACTGGAAAAATATAACTCTTCACAAAGTGCTGTTAGTGCCTGATATAGACATTAATTTCATTTCAGTGGCTCAATTAGATATGAAAGGCCATGAAATAGTTTTGAAGAATGGAACTGGGAAAATTTACCAACAAGGAACTCTACTTGGTATTGGATATAGGAAGAAAAAGCTCTATGAAATAGAGTTGATATTACAGGAAAAAGAAAAAAATGAAAATGCCCTAATAAGCGCAGCAACTTCAAGTGCTATACCTTGGCACAGAAGATTGGCACATGTTGATGGGTTGACCATTACAGAAAAGGATATTTGTAGTGTGTGCCTGGAAGGAAGACAAACAAAACTTCCATATAATACTCCAAGAAACAAGACAACTCGACCATTGGAACTAGTTCATAGTGATGTGATGGGGCCCATTAGTCCCATATCCTCCCATGTAAAAAAAATTGTGTTGAAACTGTGTTGAAATGGCTGTGTTGAAACTGCCTTGAAACTGTGTTGGAAATTGAAACAGGATTCCAACACAGTTAGGCCAACACAGTACAACACAGTTCATGCATCACAGTTTCAAGACAGTCTGTGTTGAAACTCCCTTGAACCTTACTGTATTGAAATTCACTTGAAATAATATTCTATCATTTTATGATTGGAAAATAAATTAAACAATGGCATAAAGTTTAATAAAATGTTTATTATTAAAATATGTATCTTTAAATACAAAGCAAAAAAATAATAAAAATAATAAAACTATAATATATCGATTCGGCCGAAATGTTGTGGAAAGACATAATTGAAAATATATTTCTACTTTTCCACAAGGTTTTTATTCAGGAACTACCGGTTTCGGTATATTACCATCGTCAGGTTCAAACAAGTTTTGCGTGAACCTAACAATGGTTATATACCGAAACCGGTAGTTCCTGAATAAAAACCTTGTAGAAATCTATTTTCAATAATAAAACTCTTAATTCGGCGAGGTTAGGCTCATTCCCCAAATGTTTGTAGAAAATTTAGGGTATGCAATTTTTGCTGGGTAAAAATGCGCCCGAAATGAGCAGTCAACATTTTGGTTAAAATAGATCGAAAATATTCTATACACATTTTGATGTAAATCTTTCGAGCGCTCGTTATATTCCAGATAATATTGAGTTTTTCACAAAATAATCAACGAAAACACGGGATGTTATACATGGTTTCGAATAAAACAACTTTCTCATTAGTAAATAAAAGAAATCAATGGCTACACTTCGTAAGTGTTATAATTGTATGTTAATGAAGTATAATTTAAAATTTCTTTAACATATGTATAATATACCTCCAGTTTTCGTCGATTAATTTGCAAAATACCAGGTAAAATCAGAAATTTAACAAGTCTTCATAATCCCTTTCTTTTAATTAAACTAGCTAACTATGAATTCTCTTTTCAGCTAAATGATGCATTATTAACAATAATACTTTTCGATCACACATCAAATTTCCCTACGGACAAACAAACAATCGTTATCATAATCCCTTACTTTTAATTAACATAGCAGAATCGCATCTCAAAGATATCTCGAATGTCTAACAAGATGTCTTGGGGATGCCTCAGCGACCTTTCTTGATGTCTCCAAGGTATTTGAAAACACGATGAATATTAATAAAAGGAAACATTCTAAATCACTTATCAGCTGAATGACTATATTATTAATAATACTCGATCAAACATTTCACAAACATCACATTCCATCACTCTCTTCAGCAGGAAAACCAAGTAAAAACAGGAAATTAAGCTATGGTATTTTTTGTTTATTAACACAAAAACATATTCAACAAAAATTGTCACAAATCACGCGAGCTGTCAAACGTCAAGAAAACAACTACATTTAGAAAATTTTAAAATTATATACATGCTATTTTATAGTTTAACACGAATACACACATGGAATTGCCAAACGTTCCCACTATTCACACAAACCGCCAAACAGCACTAAAATTGTTAAACCACACGCTTTTTACACAAATTCGATTGTCAAACATTGACATCTATATCTTATTCCTTGTTGATATGAAAATTCTCACTTTCACTAAGGAAAATAGGGGTACACACGAAAAATAAGTGAAGCCATTCATGGCTAACGACCTCAACCGCCAGGGAAACACGCCACCATCTAATCGTTCTTCAACTGTTATAGCTAGCTGTATGCGTTAGGCACGGTTTTAAATTCACCCATCTGATGATTGATGGGCTGCATCGATGATCTTTGTCTGATTACTTTGATACTTATCAATTCTTGATGAGTTTAAGAACAGTCCGCTGGTTTTTCTGCGGTTTGACAAGACGGCTACTGTTGAATTTACAACTTGTTCCATCTCCATAATTCTTTAACCTCGAGTTGAATTCAACAGATCTGTCGAAACGTAAATCATCGCATCGTTTTTGTCCGTTGATTGTTGCATTATAAATACGTTATATTTCCCATTGTAAGTTGATATTTACTGGCGGTAAAATTTTATATACTGTTCTATGCGTGTTAACAATGTAGAGTTTGAGTGATGTATCAGAATGCCAAGAAATTTGACCATACTACTCCTCTTCTGAAAGAACTAAATTGGCTACGACTTGACTCCAGACGAAAGCTACATACACTTAACCTTGTACACGAAGTACAAATCAATGTTCTCCTCTGTATCTCTCTTCGTACTTCAATGACCTCAACAGCACTCGTACCTTTGGTACTCGCTCTTCAGGCAAGCTAACGATTCCTTCTCATAGAATCGAAATCTGTTCTAAATCTTTGCCAGTGTATGTGAACTGACATTCTTGAATACATTTATGATTTATTTTTCTTTTTGTGTTTATAATGTAAGTATAACGTTATCCTAATTAAACATTTTGAACAAAACATTTCTATTTACCTCAATCATTTAAAACATATAAGTATTTGTAGTTACGAAAATTATAAAAAGATCTTAAGTTCTCCGAAGTTTCAAGATAGACAGCTACAAGGGAGTTCGAGTAGGAACAAAGATGGTTTCAAGACAGTTTCAACACAGATATATTCTCCCATATTGGGAACAAGAGAGATCAACACAGTTCAAGACAGTTTCAACACAGTTAAAAACAACACAGACCAACACAGTCCATTTCAAGTGAGAACAAGACAGATTTCAAGACAGTTTCAACACAGATATATTCTCCCATATTGGGAACAAGAGAGATCAACACAGTTCAAGACAGTTTCAACACAGTTTAAAGTGTTTCAACAGAGTTTCAACAGACTTTCAACACAAATCGTTTTACATGGGCTATGATGGCAAAGAATTTATCCTAATATTTGTTGATGACTTTACTCACTTTACAGTCATGTATTTAATGGAATCAGAAGATCAAGTATTTGAGTTTTTTCAGATATTTGCAGCAATGGCAACAGCTCACTTCAATTTACCGATGAGTCGATTCCGGTATGATAATGGTGGAGAGTATGTCTCAACTAGAATGAAAGAAGAATTTGCTAAAAGAGGAATACAGGTCGAATATACTATAAGATACACACCATCTCAAAATGGTGTTGCTGAGAGGATGAACAGAAACATAATGGATAAGGCGAGATGCATGCTGTCAGATTCTGGACTTACTAAAGATTTCTGGTCAGAAGCAGTAATGAGTGCAGTTTATTCCATAAACAGATGTCCCACATCAGCATTGAAAAACGCTGTTCCTGCAGAGATATGGTATGGAAGAAAACCAAATGTTGGGAAACTTAAAGTTTTTGGATGCATTGCTCACCTTCATTTGCCCAAAGAATTGAGGAAAGGGAAACTTGATAGCCACTCCAAAATGTGCATAATGCTTGGATACTGTGCAAATGGTTTTAGACTTTGGGACATCAAAGATAATAAGTTAAGGTACGTTTTCATGGACGTGTCTGGTGCGCACGCGTGCGACGAGATGCGTCATTTACCGCGTGAACTGTCCTCATGAAAGTGAACCTATGCATAAGCGAATCTACGGGTTGGAGGCATCCGCGCACCATCTACAGCAGAGAAACTACAATAAAACAAACGAATGGGGCGGCCCGTGAAATGATGCATTGCCTCGGCCCCTGCGCCTACGAGTCGTTCCGAATGGAGAAAGGGATAACATCCAAAGGCAACCTGATAGCAGCGCCACCTATCCATAGTTTCTGGAACTAATTCTAAAGTCTTAGTGCCTTGTGTTAGCTTTGGTCTTCTGTGCTAACTCGGAAAGACGGATAACACCGGAAAGCAAACTCTGCTCACATTGAATAATATATTCGTTTATGCTCAATAAAGTGTATATTTGTATTACCCGACATAATAACATAGCTATTTATATTTAAATAGTTCTCGTGTGCTTTAAATATATGTCATTTTAATTCGGAATGATGAATAAATGTATTATTTCAAAACCCGGAGCATGGGCAAACATTGGAAAGCAACCTCTGCCCACATTGAATAATATGTTCGTTTATGCTCAATAAAGTTTATATTTGTGTTACCTGGTCAATTCTTCCCCTTCCTCATCAATCAAGTCCTCCAATTAATCTTTTCCAGCAATAATTAAAGCTCATCACCTAAACTTATTCAAGCATTCTTTAAATACTCTATCCAATCCTGCCATTCAGTATCTGAGGTGTGTAGGCAACCTGCAGTATTCCCCAGCGTATCTCCCACTTCTGTTATCCTTGACATGAATAAGATACATGTTAGTCTTAATATGCATGCTAAAGCTTGTTAAAAGGGAAGTAATAATTCTTTGCATGTTGATAATTTCATGGTAGGGATAAATGTAAATATTCAGAATGGTAGTTCATCACACGATGATGGCGACATAGTATATATTTATCCACGAAAGTGTGACCTCTGTGACAAAGTGTATGCAAAAAGTCATAATTTTGTCACCATGTCAACTTGCATTAAAACAGAAAAAATAACACTGATTACTTATCCAAGAATATGCTAAAATGCCAAGTATCTTATTAAAACAGAAGCACCAATAGCCATCATAAGGAAAACTGTGGTGAAGGATACAAGTATATTAAACGTCTACATCATGACTGCAATGTTAAATTTCAAAATCAATTTGTCATGACTTGTCATTTGCAGAGCACAGAAATATCATCACAAAGATGATATTTCAGTGGAGGAATATGAATTCAAAGACATGCATGATTTTAATGCTTGGATGGATAATCATTGTCATCTCAATAACATGTTTTTGGTAAAGCACAATAGGGAACATGTGATTCATGATTGTAAACTTCAGTACTTTATCTGAAAGTTTAATAATCACCATAAAATGATGTAGTACTGCAAGTGTGTAATAAAACAAATAGGTTTTCAGATATATTCCCTTCTGGAGCAAAATGTTAAATTAATAACAAAATAGCACGTAAATTCAAGAATATTTTCAACCTGTAGATCCTAGTTTAGATAGTGTATTACCCCTTATGGAACATTTCATTACTTTCACCCCTATTTTAGTTAATAAACCCCTTGGCTCAGGTACTGTGCAATAGGAGATGAAGGTCTAGACAATTTACAGCATGCTTCTGAACTTTTTGTTTTCGGTATTCAGCAGAAACTTCAATGCACTGAGATGTTGGCGGGCTGTGGTAGAATATTGTGCATAGACTCAACTCACGGTACTAACCAGTACAAGTTTCATTTGTTAAATTTAATTGTGCCTGATGAGTATGGTGTCGGCTACCCTATAGCTCATTTCATCATCGGTCATCTAGATGAAGAGGCTTTGAGTAACTGATTGGGAGTAATTAGTAGACTTACTGATTGCGAATTACTTGCGAGTTCAATCTATCTCTGATTTAGGGATTATTTTTGATGTAAAATTAGGATTTCAATTACATATACAGACTATTGCCACTAAGGCATTCAATATGCTTGGATTCATTGCTCGAGTGACCAAAGACTTCTATGATATCAATTGTCTTAAGTTATTATATGTATCACTTGTTAGATCTATTTTTTAATATGGCTCAGTATTTTGGAATCCATATTACACAAAGTATGAGTTTCAGCTTGAAAAGATTCAAAGAAAATTTCTTACGATTGTTGCACATAAATTTAATCTTTATAGAGAAAGTGGTGAATGTGAGGGACTAATGTGTCAACTACATATACCACTTCTCTCTTCTAGGAGGAAGCAGCTTGGTCTGTTATTTTCGCATAATATTTTAAATGGCTCTATTAAATGTTGCTCTCTTATTAATTCTAATTGTCCTTTAGTCATTATCAGAAACCCTTTTCTTTTTAATGTTCCATACTTACTTAGAAATTACATGTTTTATTTGCCATTCTATCGCATCTTGAGGGTGGCCAATAAATATTGAAATAGAATTGACTTTTTTAATATCTCAAACTGTATGTTCAGGAGTTTTTTTAATGTCTAATGTAGTTTAGAGTCTGTAATAATTTTAACTTTATTGTATTTGTGATTTGCTTTATCGTTTTAATTGGGTATACAAATATTTATACCTTTATTTTTTATGTATTTATTTTTTGTGAATATATTTTGTATTGTTTAGTATTCAAAGATCATCAAGTTTAGTTGTGACCATGATGTGTAATAGGGCTCTGCCCATATATAAATAAATAATAATTGAAAAGTATTAGGAGAAGGTCCCCAGACTTATATGTATGTACATGATGGATGGGGATGAAGCCCTAAGTAATGCAGTGCGAAGAGTTTTTGGTGAGGAAACTAAACATTTACTCTGCATGTGAAAGGAATTAGCAGAAATAATGATTGTGTTGCACAGGAAATTAATGACACCTTGGAAACTTTGTTTGAGGAAAACAATGATACCACATTCAATGCTATATTAAACTCATTTCTGGAAAAATATAAGGATTCTGCAGGTACTTGTGGAAAATTTGCATAGTTTATTATTGTTATAAGAAAAAGAAGTGGGCAATGTGCTATAAGAACTTTCTTCATGCTTCAAAGGACACGAGCAAGTTTGTTGAGACATTCCATAAGAAATTGAAGAGCCATTACCCCAACAGGAAAGTTAATCAGCGCCTTGATGACTTAATTCAAGTTCTTATTACAATTCAAAAGACTGACTGACTGACATTTTGGACTGAGTTACAAAAGAATGACCAAGATCCCACCATTAGGGTTCCAAGGACTTCATATTAATGATCATATCGAAGGAATTTGAATCTTAGATCAAGATGTTATGCCAACATCTGCTGAAAAGGTTTGGCATGTCAAATCTCAAACTGACTCATCTATACTTTACAATGTGACTATTGTATCTAAGAAATTACTCTTTCCTCATTTGTGTTTTATAAGGTGTGATGAGATTTCTTGCCTTGAGAGCTTTTCTGCCACATGTATCACTGCTCATTCCGTAATAATTATGCCCTTTGTAAACATGTCCACAAGGTTCATTCATTTTTATTACAGAATAGACCTACTCCTATGATTGCATGTGAATCAAACCTGAGCTCTCCACCTACGAAACTAATTAGGAATGCAACCAAATCCAAAGATGATGAACCAGGGCCATCTCAAAAACAAATCATAAACTGTATAGGCTCCAAAGAGTATTGAAGCCGAAGGTATCCCCCCATTGCTAAGCTCAGTACTCACCTGAAGCTATACAAAACTATTAGAGACAGGCGGTCCTCAGTTCATTGCTTTGAAAAGCCAGACTCTATCAGAAAAAGTGACATAAAGAAAGCACTTCTACGGGAAGAGACTTGTAGTTTCACTGAGCTACTTACTATGGATCCGTTATTGGAAATTTGCCGGGTCAGTCATTTATCCCTTAAGATATATTGAATTGAAGTCCCTAGACATTAGAACATCCCACGAGGTCTAGAATTATGATTGTTGTTCATGATTTTCAGAGAGAGAGATTCAATGTGAGCAGAGTTTGCCTTTCGATGTTTGCCCTTTCTCCGAGTTTTTAAATAATGGATATATACATCATTCCAAATGAAAATTACATATACTTATAGCACGCGAGGGTAAATTTCTAGTTTCACACAGTCAGCCTTTTTTTTTCTCAAGTGGTTTTGGCCTGATTTCGACGATAGTATTTACCTAAAATAGTTCTCGTGTGCTATAAATATGTGTAATTTTCATAAGGAATGATGCATATACCATTATTCATATTTCTTTTGTACCAAGTTGTTTAATACTAATTTCTTTGTTACTTATAACCTTTTGTATTCATATATATAGATATGTATTGTATATGTAGTATTTTAAAAAAGGGCTCTCGGCCTGTGAAATAAACTATTATTATTTCAGAACTTCGAGAGAGGGTAAACATCGTAGAGCAACCTCTGCTCTATTTGAATAATATCTTCGTTTATGCTCAATAAATTGTTTATTTGTGTTACCCGACATAATCACATAGCAATTTATATTAAAATAGTCCTTGTGTGGGTAAATTTCTAGTTTGGCTGTGTGAAACTAGAAATTTACCTTGTAGTGCAATTCATTTGAAAATTCTTGCATTTTAGTTTTCTCTTTTGTGTTCATTCGTTCAGTAAACATGTGATTAAAGGAGTTACTGAGAATTAGCAGCCAAGTTTATAGGATCGAGTACATTCTTTCTTAGCTTGCCCTATGGTGTGTTATGCGTCGGAAACTGAATGCTCAATTAAAAAAATGCTTATGTAACTATATTTCAGTAACTCAGAGTTAAAAACCTATTTCAATTATTTGCGTTATTACTTATATACTCTGGTATTTTCGGTGAAACTAACAGAATCATTTTATTTTTCGCGTAGTGCCTTTCATTATGGGGGAAGTTCTTAAATTTTTTGGTATTCTTGCTTTGAGATTAATTTCAGCTTATGTATCCTTTCGTAAGACCTACGATACTTACTATACAATATGATTACGATAAATGAAATGACCAACTAACTTACAAGGTTTTTTTCTTATTTATCAATTTAAGGTGTGTGAGCTTCACTTCAAACTGACTGATATTAGAAAAGAATCTGAGGCGTTCTACGAGAAGACGGGGAAGACAATTCACGTTGAATTGAAGGTGCCGAGATTGGAGGAAGGTGCCATTCCGTTACAATTACCAAATTGTCCAGCTTATTTGTCTGGGCCTAAATTTTCAAGGGAGAGCCCACATAGCAGGAGAAGCAGACATGAAGGAACAGCAGTAGCTATTGCTTTGGTCGAGAGTTTGAAGACGAATGAGGAGTACGTTAGGGCCAAGAAATTTGAGAGCCTAAGGGAGATGAAGGAAAAATTCTCTGACGTGAGTAGTGGAAAATGGACTATGGTGGAAGGAGATTCATGCATGGCAATATGTCATATAATATTCACACCAGCTCCCACTGCTGAATATTCCTTATTGTTTGATTCAGAGCTGAGTGTGACTGTGTATGTAAGAGGAATTGGAATATCAAGTTTAGGCCAATACACATTTCCTTTGCAAGTAAAGGATATGAATGTTGTGCACGAGCTGTTGCATTGTGTATCATCCGTAGTTAGTGATGGTGTTGGGCCAAAAGATGATGCTAAGGAAAAGCTAAAGCTTGCATTAACTGTTATCAAGTCAGTTTTGAGTGATGAACTGTTGCATCATTTTCCTTCTTTGGAATTTATGATGGACCCAATTCGTTTGTTGTCCCTGAGTCGTTTGATATACACCCCTGAAACTATGGTATTTTCCTCACTATTGTTTAGTTTATCTCCTTGTGGGTATAGATTCTTGAGAGAATCAAGGTTACTTACATTACCTAATGAATCAACATTAAGGCGAGTAACGTCATTGCAATCACTTAGCCCTGCAGCTGAGCAAAGTGGCAGTAATTTTCTCTCATATATTAAACAGAAATGCAAATATCTGAAACAGAATGATTTAACTGTGTGTTTGGCTGTTGATGAAATACATCTGAAACCTTTTTTTGATTATAAAGGGGGTACAGACAATAATGCTATCAATAAGAAGGCTATTTCTCTGTTAACTACTCCACCCAAATTGTCCATCGTCTATCCTCACCCTCGAGATGCCTCGAGGCCTTTATTTTTCTTGTTTGATTCTGTTCATCTGTTGAAATGCGTAAGAAATAATTGGTTGGCACAGAGAGATTCAGAAAAAAACATGAAGTATCCATTTTTCCCATTTGATGACAATGAAAATTGGTCAGCAGATCAGAAATCATTGACTTCCTTTTGCACTCTAAGGAAACTTCATGAATTAGAATCAGAGCAGCTGCTCAAGTATTCTTACAATTTGACCATGAAAGCCCTGTATCCGACCAATTTTGAAAAACAAAATGTGAAACTTGTTTTACAAATTTTCAATGAGTATGTTGTTCAGGGGTTGTTGTCTATTGGTAAAGACAAAAACTTGCCATTTTGTAAGGGGACAGCCAACTACATTAAAGTCTTTAATGCTTGGTGGTCAATTATGAATGTGAAAACGCCTTTCAAAGGGCAAAGATTCCCAGACAACACAGGATATGTAATACATCTGTATTAAATAAAGAATACGCAGGAAATACGTCACGAGATACATATGTATAAGTTGGAATACGCGCGTAATTCGTACATATATTTGACGGAAAAGTGGCTCAAAAGTTCCATCAGATGTATGTATACGCGCGTATTACGAATTGTAAAATTGAGTAGCCTTACGCGAATAATACATTTGTATGTATACGTCAAATTTACAAATTGATATTCAGGCCTACATACACAAACTTTAAATGACAATATATTTGTGCAACAATTTCCCAGTTAACTGGGAAATTGTTGCATAATTAAATTATTAAATTAAATTTTCCATTTTCATACACTACTAAAATAGGCATATTAACAATTTTATTATTTTCCCATAGTCAACATTAATATTAAAATATTAAAATTAATACATGAAAAACCAGTCAATATGAAAAAATGAGGGTCATGGGGTATGTAAGAAATTGAAACCAGCACATTTGGATAACATAAAATTTATTCATACCAAGATAATAAAAAATTAAATACAAACAAAATACAACTGTACATTGTAGGTAGGCATCCCAGGGCCAGTTACACTCAGTTTAAGCCACTAGATCAAGATTCAAACAAAGATAATAAAAAAATATAATACAAACAAACTACAACTGTGCATTGTAGGTAGACATCCCAGGGCCAGATTACAGGACAAATCTCTCATAGAACAATGGCTGCACTATCCCGACACAGCTGCTGGCTAATATCCAGCATTGGAAATAAGTCACACTTCAATCCAGGAAACAGATCAAGAGCATCATCCAAAATATCCTTGAAAAGGAGAAGCACAAGTTAAAAAAACATCTACACAAAAATATTAGGCCCTTTTTAAGATTTGCTCTCTTAATGAGATGTAAGTTTGTGATCAATATATCACTAAGTGAATTAAATGCTCATATTGAGTATATGGAAATGTATTCAAAGCAGTAAGGTCATGTGAACTATGATGAAGTCTTCACATAGTCAATATGACAATTTGAATTAATGTAATGCCTCTAATGAACTTAAAGGTATATAATGGAAACTTCTCCAAATGAGTCAGGCCTATAATAAGCCTTAAGGTAATAAAATAATTTTTCACTTTTGGGAGCTCATTACTGATCAAAGCTATCTATAAAAATAGTGATATTTAGTCGTAAATCTCTATATGCAGAGCGTACAGACACATAACTTTAACTATTAGAAGCAGAGCTGCTATGCAACCTGACAATCCACCATGATTATAACTACACAAATGTTTAAATTAGGTACTTACATTGGGACCAGCTGAAGATTCGAGAAAGCAGAAGGAGCATGAAAAAAATAAATCATCATTAATGACTTCGATGTACACACGTTATCGTTCATAAAATGCACAACTTCAATAAGTACGTAAAGACTTAATTGAACTAAGGTTTAAGATACTTATAAAAGGTACATTTTTCTGAGAACAGAGGTAATTAGAACAAATACATTGGTCATTTAGCTAGTAGGAAAACAAACATTTATGTAAGATTGTTGAGAATAAAATAATTAAATTTTGAAGGTAACTAGCAAGGCTTGATAATTAAGGTTTTAATAACAAGGCTACTCCGATTTGATTACAGTCAACTCAACAAATGGCGATAGATAAACTCTGGATGCACGTACAGTTCATTTTCGTCGCAGCAGGCTTTATTTCGTTTTAAAATTTAAATTAGAAATAATAATTGCACTAAGTCGAATCAAGCACCAAAAGAATGGGAATAGAATAAATATTCTAATTTTGGTCGTGAAATATCGTTTACGAATCGAAATTTCGAGAATTTTGATAAAATGCGTGAATATTTTATCAAAATTTCGAAGTTGTAAACAACCCATATCCCCCTTGACAACGAAGGCGATTGTTTTAATTTTAGGTGGTACGAAGTTCACCGGTTCATCTAGTATAATCAAATATAATAAAATGAACGGAAATATCGTTTGAAGGAAAGCACAAAAGCAATAATAGTAAGGACGTATGATCGCGATGATGCAAAGCGAGCATATGCAATGGTCAATAAAGTTCACACTAAAGTGCAAATTGCAAAGAAATTTAAAAAAACAATATCAATATATATATGATACATCAATGATTTTATATATAGTCTAACTAACTATAGTCACATTTTATTTAGCCGTTAAAACATTAAAGGAAACTTATGAAAACGATCAACAGGTGATCGATCATATCTGAGAAAATCATCTCATATCACATTGAATAAAAGAAATCACACATTACCTTGATAAATCAGGAACAGGAAACCACTGGATCACGAAGTATGAAAACGCCCGAACACAGGAGAAGGGAAGCCAAACTCCAGATTGCATGAGGCTGACGACGAAGTCAACGAAATTCGTTGATCTTGATGAATTCAAAATTCATGAGTTCCGAGATTGTGCCGACAGATAGCGTTACCGCGTTACAATACGTGCGCTCCGTACGCTCACTTCCACTTAAAATTAAATTTGTGTGCCACTTCCGAGAATATATAATACATGGTGAACAGATCATTTAAATTAGGAAAACTTGCAAATTTGTTCTAGGTAATAATTTCCGGTAAAACTTAAACAAACATTTCTTAATGCGAAAATACAAGAAATATACGTATATGTATTTTTTGTGTATTTCTGAATCATTTTTACAAATGTATCCATGCATGAAAAATACATAATGTATTTTTCATATATGGATACATATGTATAAATGCTCAATAAATACAAATGTATTGCAAATGTAATACAATTCATAAATACATATGTATGCATCCAGTTAAAATACATCACAAATACATATGTATATCCAAATGTGTGTTGTAGGGGTTAAATGATATTTTCATGAAACCATTGACTAAAGACTTCAATGATGATAAGCTAATTTTTTTGAACAAATTTTTGGAATGGACGGATTCATGGGAAGGAATGGAAACCCCTGGTGGCAAGCTTAGCAAAGTGAAACACTGTGCTATTAGGCACACGACTCATGGTATGATTGAGTTAATGAGGTATTGTGTAGATGTGTTGAACATGTCATTCATCTTGCCTGGCAAGTTTCAAACTGATTGCCTTGAATCAAGGTTTGGAAAGTACAGGCAGCTTTCAGGCTCACATTACAACATTTCCATGAGGCAGGTGTTTGAAAGTGAGCAAAAACTACGGCTAATGAAAATGTTGGAAATTGCTCTCCCTTTTGGGAACGAAATGTTAACATTGAAAAACTTGACTGAGAATTGGGATGTTGTGACTGATGAAAGTGACACTCTGTCACTCCGGTTTGATGTTGAAGTTATTGAGGAAGATATATGCCAATGCATTGAATATCTTCCAGTGATCACATACTTGGCTGGTTATTGTTGCTATGCTGTTAACAAAAGGATGAAGTGTGATTTACGTAAGGAAACACTCATTGATGCTGACAATGAGTTTGGTACACTGCCTGATTATGGTTATATTAAAGGTTTGGATAGGGGTGGCTTATTATACCCAAATTGTACAGTAGTTAATGTGGTTATGTTCTGCTATATTGTTGTTAATAAATTGTCAAGGGAGCCGACTTTCATATCATCTTCAAGACAGAGAGACATTGTGGTGCAAGTAGACTTGCAGAACTATGATGGAAGTGGATTTGTGTTTTGTAAGTGGCTGTTGTGAGAGTGGACATTCATCGGAGAAACTATTAAAGATAGTGATTATGGCTTCTGCCAATACACTGTTAAATAACTTTTCTTCCAAACAGAATGACAATATTTGTTTCGGTAAATTTGATAAGTGTAAAAAGAGGAAATTGCAGACATTATTGTGATTGATGAAAATATACAGTATCTGTATTTTATTTGTGTGGTTTTTTATTTCCTGTCACTAAAATTCCTTGTGGTGATGACTTCATGCATGGTAAGTAAGATCTGAGGTGTGATTTAAGAGATATCATGTTTTTTGATACAAATGCTTATGCTAGTGATTTAGAAGGACTTCCAGATTGTTTGTTAGATTTAAAAATCTGCTGAAGTGACATTGACGCTCTTTCCCATCCCAAATAATTTTTCAAATACTTAAATGCCTAGTACGGGTACGTTTTAGTAGCTGTTGCTGAACTTTACATAAATTATTGCTTGCATTTTGATGAATTGGAACGTAGTAATAGCAGATCTGTCAATAATCTTATGTTTCCCTGGCGATTATCATTGAAAAAATCTTTCAGGATCTAGGGTAAGCTTTTCATGGCCCATGGGCTGTGCAATCTCTAATTCAGTGTCAAAATAAAGGAAATTTTTCTCTTTATTAATAAAAACATTTCAGAACCTTGCGTCAACTCCTTTTTCACTGCCAGAAAGAAATAATTTATCCAAAGAAACTATATGGTATGCAACCAGGATTAATCAAATATTTGACATCACCATTTAATGCTGTTGAATTTTTAGACGCTTTTGTGATAAAAGATCAATTCTCATAGGATGTAAAAAGCATTTTCTAGGGAGTTATTTCAGATTTTAAACAAGTAATGTTGTACTTCTGGCTCACAACGACAATTTATGCGTCTTAAATTTGTTTGTTGGATTAGACGCAATATTTACGAATCATTTCAACTTGAAAAATATTCTTATTTATGCGTATAAGTATTCTCTCGGAACCCGCGGACTATTTTGTTTATGACTGAGTAAATTAAGTATCAATTATCATCTGTTCACTACGGTGGCGAAACCAGCGTCGCACCAGCACAGCAGTCTACTTCAGCTCTTCCATGCCCTAGCGGTAGCACTACATTGCGTGACGTCACGCGCAAGCGATCGGGCCTTCTTTCTAGGTGGCTATGCTTTAGCCCCCATAGCCCCCCCCCCCCCCCCTGGTTCCGCCACTGCCTACATTGCATTCTTACAGAGATATTTAAGAAACGAAATTTTGTTCCGGATAAACCGCAACTTCCGGTTAAGCGATATTCATCAAATACTAATCAACTCTTGGCATTGTTGGGAAAATACTAAATATGAATTTTGGAAATGATCGGATAATTACTTTTTAAGATAGAGCACCCACAAACTTTTTCACTATGGACAGACACACACAGACAGGCATGTTCCGGAAAATAGCGAAAACGAGCTCTATGCGCCTCAAAACATCTATTTCCGTCAAAATCTGGAGGTCGAATTTTTTTGCGAATACAATACTTTCTCTATACTACGTATATGGAGAAAGTAAAAATGACATGAAGCCTACTTTGTGCTCCCGCTTTCGTGCACAATTTATCGTTGCGCTATTGTTTTATTGGCGGCGCGATGGTCGACTTCCTCATCATTAAGTCAGCACGGACCGCACAAGGTTCGACGCATTATAGATAGCCCGCATTCACGCTGGTTGCCTCTCCTCCGCTCGCTCCCCTCTTTCGGAAGGGAAGTAAGATTTCGCGGAAATAAATAAAACTTGATACTGGTTTGCTGAAGTTATTTTAAAGTAAGCATTCGAGATTTTGTTATATTTGCGGCAACAACGGTACAACTCTGATTTCAATGATATCGATATCTCCGAAGTAAGCGAGAGTTTACAAAATTGTGAATAACTACAGCAAATTTGGTAATAACTAATAAAAAATAACTTCCAATTAAGTACACTGCCAATATTATTACCTTTTTGTATCCAAAATTCAATTTGTTATAACGAAAAATAACTTAGTGTCAATCAAAGTAAGTTGAGCAGCCGACATTTACGTGCCAAAATTGAGTGCTATTTTAAACAAAGTGCAGTAACGGCGATTAGAAACTTTAAATTGAAGTCAGTTAACGTAGAAATAAATATTCTATGAAATAAAAATCACATCGTGAAAATCTGTCGATTCCATTTGAAGTTATAGCGTCTCAAACTCGAGAGACTGGACGTTTTTGCAGACTACATCTGGTTACATAGCTGGTATATAAGCAAAATATGGCCAGTTCTAACGATTAAGAGCTCGTAATTCTTGGTAGTTCTATTTACAAGTGTTTTATATTGAAACAAATGATCGAAAGCGAGTGTCTTGTAGTACATCTTGTAGTAAAAATAAAGTTTTCGCATTTTGAGAGATTTTCTGGTAACTTTTTTCTTGGTGTCATCAATTCTGGAAAAATATTAATGAATCAATAGTTCATAAAAAATATTAATTTTTTAAGGAAAAACGGACTTGAAAAAAGACTGACAGGGCCGGGAATCGAACCCGGGATCTTCCTCTAACCGGGAGGCTGCCTAAACCATCTAGACCAGAACATTTCAACAAGCCGTTTTGCGAAGTTTTTGGGGACGTTTTGCACTTGCCCTTGCGCACAAAGTCCCCATTTGTTATATAAGTTACGAGTAAAATTTAGCTTGCATACTGCAAGCAGATCGGCAATACTAATTTCATATCGGCATAATATCGGGACGGTCCTCAAAATAAAAAAAAAAAAAGGATTGAAATTTTTCTTAAAATTCACTGAAATATCATCGTCTGGCATCGAACCCGGGTCTTACTGGTGAATTTACTATGCAGCACATTAGAAGATCACCATCTCTAACTATGTGTAAAAATTCAAGCAGAAATATTGGCTACAACTGCCTCAAAAGACGTACTAATTTTCACGAATGTAAATGGCTCTCTGGATTCGAACCAAGGACGATCTTGGAAATCTAAAAGATGTTTCTGAAAGTTATTTATGATCTCTATCTATATTCCGCATTTCAAGTTTCTATATTAATGGGAAAGGTTTCAAAATAATTCCTAAAAATCGGATCAACTTCTGATTGCAGAGACACCTGGTGTCGAACCCAGGACATATTGTAAGCTGTGAATGGAAAGTATGATTTGTAAAGACTTTTTCTTGTATCTTGCAAAGTTTGAAGTCGATAGGATGCCGGGAAGTACCTAAATTCTGTTTCCGTTATCTCCGTAAGAATTCCATTGAGAAGTGCTAATGGTCCTCTGGGATCGAACCAAGGACCATCAGCGAACATGTAAAATTCGATTACGAAATATATTTATGATATCTATCGACATGCCGAGTTTCAAGTATCCACGTTATCGGCAAAGGATCCAAAAAACGTTTTCAAAATCGCCGCAATGCATTTTAAACGGCCGATTTTTGCCCCGACCTAGCATAGAACCATGGATCATATTCGGCGATGTCTTTCTGATTTACGTTGGAGTTGCACGGCTTCTAGCGATCCCTCGAATTTCAACTCTCTACTTTTCCGGGAAGTGCCTCAAAAAAATTTTCGAAATTCCCGCCATGTAATCTTATGGAGAAAATCGCGACTTTGGGGCCCTCTGGAATCGAACCTATGACACTGAGGATCAAAATCACAATTTTTCTGGCGGTTACACGTTATGGCCAATACGTCGTAAAAATTTCAAGTCAATGACGCTTGTGGTTTAGGCTGTGAATTAGTATCCTATCTATCTATCTATCTATCTATCTATCTATCTATCTATATAGGTATATCCATGAATGAATCCGGAGAAGCATCTATATATAATAGAAGATATATAGAGAGGATACAAAGTCACAGGCTAAACCACTAGCGTCAATGGCTTGAAATTTTTACGACATATTGGCCATAACGTATAACCTCCAGAAAAATTGCGATTTTGAACCTCAGTGTCATGGGTTCGATTCCAGAGGGCCCCAAAGTCCCGATTTTTCCCGTTTAAATGCATTGCTTTGATTTTCGGGAATTAAAAAAAAATACTTCCCGGATAGGTAGAGAATTAAAACTCAAGGAGCCTTTATATATGGTCATGGTCTATCGAAAACATAAATGAGTTCTACGGAAAATAACCTGGGTTCGATGCTAGGTCGATGCAAATATCTGCCGTTTAAAATGCATTGTGGCGATTTTTAAGATTTTTTTTGACCCCTATTCAAAGGCATGGAAACTTGAAATTCGGTATGAGGTTAGATACCATAAAATAATATCATATTATAATTTTACATCTTCGCTGATGGTCCTTGGTTCGATCCCAGACGGACATTTATATTCCTCAATGCATTTCTTACGGAGATAACGGAAACAAATTTTAGGTACTTCCCGGCATGCTATCGACTTAAAACTTAGCGTGTTAAAAGAATAAGTCTTAACAAATAAAACTGTTTATTCACAGCTATCAATGTGTCCTGGGTTCGACACCAGGTGTCTCTGCAATCAGAAGTTGATCCGATTTTTAGGAATTATTTTGAAACCTTTGCCAATAATATAGAAACTTGAAATTTGGCATATAGATTGAGATCATTAATAACTTTCAGAAACATTTTTTTTATTTCCAAGATCGTCCTTGGTTCGAGTACCAAGAACCATTTACATTCGTGAACATTAGAGCGTCTTTTGAGGCAGTTGTAGCCAATATTTCTGCTTGAATTTTCACAGATAGTTAGAGATGGTGATATTCTATTGTGTTTCATATTAGGTTTACCATTAATACCCGGGTTCGATGCCAGACGATGAAATTTCAGCGAATTTTAAGAAAAAATTAAATCCTTTTTTTCCTTATGAGGACCGTCCCGATGTGATGCCGATATGAAATTAGTATTGCTGATCTGCTTGCAGTATGCAAGCTACATTTTACTCGTATATATCTATTATATATAGATGCTTCTCCGGATTCATTCATATATCATACGAGTTAAATGTTGCTTGCATACTGCAAGCAGATCGACAACACTATTTTCATGTCGGTAGCATATGGGGACGGCCATCAAAAGAAAAAAGTGGATTGAAATTTTTCTTAAAATTCGCTGAAATTCCATCGTCTGGCATTGAACCCGGGTCTTACTGGTGAACCTACTATGAAACACAATAGAACATCACCATCTCTAACTGTGTGTGAAAATTCAGGCAGAAATATGGGCTACAACTGCCTCAAAAGACGTTCTAATTTTCACGAATTTAAATGGCTCTCTGGATTCGAACCAAGGACGATCTTGGAAATCTAAAACATGTTTCTGAAAGTTATTTATGATTTCTATCTATATGCCGAATTTGAAGTTTCTATATTATTGGGAAAGGGTTCAAAATAGTTCCTAAGAATTGAATCAATTACTGATTGTAGAGACGCCTGGTGTCGAACCCAGGACCTACTGGCAGCTGTGAAAACACATTATGACTTAGTTTGACCTGATCTTATTAAATGCAAAGTTTGAAGTCAACAAATTGCCAGGAAGTACCTAAAATTTGCTTCCGTAATCTCCCTAAGAAATGCATTGTAGAATGTAAATGGCCCTCTGGGATCGAACCAAGGACCATCAGCGAGTTCTAAAATTTTATTATGAAATATATTTATTATATATATCCACGTGCCAAGTTTCAAGTTTCCAAGTCATCTGTAAGTAATTAAAAAAAATCTTAAAAATCGCAATGTAAATTAAACGGGAGAATATTTGCCCTGGCCTAGCATCGAACCAAGGATAATATTTGTAGATGTCTTTGTGGTTTCCTTTAGATATACACGGCATCTAGCGATCTCTAGAATTTCAACTCTCAACTCTTCCGGGAAGTGGCTTAAGAAAATTTTCGAAAATCCCCGCCATGTATTTTTATGGGGAAAATCGCGACTTTGGGGCCTTCTGGAATCGAACCCATGACACCGAGGTTCAAAGTCGGCTTTTTCCTGGAGGTTACACGTCATGGCCAATATGTCGTAAAAATTTCAAGTCGATGGCACTTGTGGAACATGCTTAGACTTTTGATCCCCAGTGTATATATCTATTATATATAGACGCTTCTCCGGATATACCTATATATAAGTTATATATACGAGTAAAATGTAGCTTACATACTGCAAGCAGATCGACAACACTAATTTCATAACGGCATTATATCGGGACGGTCCCGGAAAGGAAAAAAAGGATTCAAAATATACTTAAAATTCGCTTCAATTTAATCGTCTGGCATCGAACCCGTGTCTTTTTGGTGAAATTACTATGCAGCACATTAGAAGATCATCTTCTCTAAATACGTGTGAAAATTCAAGCAGAAATATTGCCTGCAACTGCCTCAAAAGACGCTCTAATGTTCACGAATGTAAATGGCTCTCGGGACTCGAACCAAGGACGATCTTGGAAATTTAAAAAATGTTTCTGAAATTTATTAATGATTTCAATCCATATGCCAAATTTCAAGTTTCTATATTATTGGAAAAGGTTTCAAAATAATTCCTAAAAATCGGATCAACTTCTGATTGCAGAGACACCTGGTGTCAAACCCAGGACACATTGATAGCTATGAATGCATAGTTTGATTTGCTAAGACTGGTTCTTCTATCACGCTAAGTTTTAAGTCGATAGCATGCCAGGAAGTACCTAAAATTTGTTTCCGTTATCTCCATAAGAAATGCATTGAGAAATGTAAATGGCGCCCTGGGATCGAACCAAGGACCATCAGCGAATATGTTAAATTTGATTATGAAATATATTTATAATCTCCAACTCCATTCCGAATTTCAAGTTTCCATGCCATCGGGAAGGGGTCCAAAAAAAATCTTAAAAATCGCCACAATACATTTTAAACGGCCGATTTTTGCCTCGACCTAGCATCGAACCCAGGATATTTTCCGTAAAACTCATTTCTTCTTTCGATAGATCATGACAATATATAAAGGCTCCTTGAGTTTCGAGTCTCTACCTATACGGGAAGTATTTTTTAAAAATTCCGGAAAATCAAAGCAATGCATTTAAACGGGAAAAATCGGGACTTTGGGGCCCTCTGGAATCGAACCCATGACACTGAGGATCAAAGTCGCTTTTTTCCTGGGAGTTTCACGTTATGGCAAATATGTCATAAAAATTTCAGATCAATGACGCTTGTAGTTTAGGCTGTGAATTTGTATCCTATCTATCTATATAGGTATATATATGAATGAATCCGGAGAAGCATCTATATATAATAGATATACGAGTGCAATGTAGCTTGCATACTGCAAGCAGATCGGTAATATTATTTTATTTCGGCATCATATCGAGACGGTCCTCAAAAGAAAAAAAAAAGGATTGAAAATATTTTTAAAATTCGCTTCAATTTTAGCGTCTTGCTTCGAACCCGGGTCTTCCTCGTGAACTTACTAAGCGGAACAATAGAAGATCACTACTATATCTAACTATGTGTGAAAATTCAAGCAGAAATATTTGCTACAACTGCCTCAAACGACGTTCTACTTTTCACGAATTTAAATGGCTCTCTGGATTCGAACCAAGGACGCTCGTGGGAATCTAGAACATGTTCCTGAAATGTATCTATAATTTCTATCTGCATGCTGAATTTCAAGTTTCTATATAATTGGGAAATGGTTCCAAAACATTCTTAAAAATCCAATCTTTTACGGATTGTAGAGACGCCTGGTGGTGAAACCAGGAAACATTGGTAGATGTGAATTCACAGTTTGATTAGTAATGACTTGATCTTATCTTATGCAAAGTTTCAAGTAGATATAATATCGGGAAGCACCTTAAATGTGTTTCCGTAATCTCCATAAGAAATGCATTGAGGAATGTAAATGGCCCTCTGGGATCGAACCAAGGACCATATGGGAATATGTAAAATTTGATTATGAAATATAATTATAATATCTAACGCCATGCCGAATTTCAAGTTTCTATGCCATCGGAAAAGGGTTCAAAAAAAATCTTAAATATCGCCGCAATGCATTTTAAACGGCCGATTTTTGCCCCGTCCTAGCATCGAACCTAGGATAATATTCGTAGATGTCATTATGGTTTTCTTTTGATATGGGGGGCATCTAGCGTTTCCTCGAGTTTCAACTCTCTCCTTTTCCGGGAAGTGCCTCTAATAAATTTTCGAAAATCCCCGCCATGTAATCTTATGGGGAAAATCGCGACTTTGGGGCCTTCTGGAATCGAACACATGACACTGAGGTTTAAAGTCGGCTTTTTCCTGGAGGTTACACGTTATGGCCAATATATCGTAAAAATTTCAAGGCATTGGCACTTGTGGAACACGGTTAGAATTTTGATCCCCTATGAATGTATCTATTATATATATAGACGCTTCTCCGGATATACCTATAAGTTATACGAGTAAAATGTAGCTTGCATACTGCAAGCAGATCGACAACACTAATTTCATATCGGCATTATATCGGGACGGTCCTCAAAAGAAAAAAAAAAAGATTTAATTTTTTCTTAAAATTCGCTGAAATGTCATCGTCTGGCATCGAACCCGGGTCTTACTGAAAACCTACTATGAAAAACAATAGAAGATCACCATCTCTAACTATGTGTGAAAATTCAAGCAGAAATATTGGCTACAAACGCCTCAAAAGACGCTCTAATGTTCACGATTGTAAATGGCTCTCGGGACTCGAACCAAGGACGATCTTGGAAATTTAAAAAATGTTTCTGAAAGTTATTATTGATCTCAATCTATATGCCAAATTTCAAGTTTCTATATTATTGGGAAAGGTTTCAAAATAATTCCTAAAATTCGGATCAACTTCTGATTGCAGAGACACCTGGTGTCGAACCCAGGGTGCGGGTGCGGAAATATCGGCCGTTTAAAATGCATTGTGGCGATATTTAAGATTTTTTTTGGACCCTTTTCCGATGGCATAGAAACTTTAAATTCGGTATGAGGTTGGATACCATAAAAATATATCATAATCGAGTTTCACATATTCGCTGATGGTCCTTGGTTCGATGCCAGAGGGACATTTAAATTCCTCAATGCATTTCTTACGGAGATAACGGAAACAAATTTTAGGTACTTCCCGGCACGATATCGTCTTCAAACTTTGCAATTAGATATATCAAGTCCATACAAATCAAGCAGTGCATTCACGGCTATCAATGTGTCCTGGGTTCGACACCAGGTGTCTCTGCAATCAGAAGTTGATCCGATTTTTAGGAATTATTTTGAAACCTTTTCCAATAATATATAAACTTCAAATTCAGCATATAGATAGAGATTATAAATAACTTTCAGAAACATTTTTTAGATTTCCAAAATCCTCCTTGGTTCGAATCCAGAGAGCCATCTAAATTCGTGAAAATTAGAACGACTTTTGAGGCATTTGTAGCCCATATTTCTGCTTAAATTTTCACACTTAGTTAGAGATGGTGATGTTCTATTGTGCTGCATAGTAAGTTCACAGTAAAGACCCAGGTTCGATGCCAGACGATGGAATTTCAGCGAATTTTAAGAAAAATTTCAATCCATTTTTTTCTTTTGATGGCCGTCCCAATATGATGCCGACATAAAAATAATGTTGTCAATCTGCTTGCAGTATGCAAGCAACATTTTACTCGTATATATATATATATATAGGTATATCCGGAGAAGCGTCTATATATAATAGATATATATATATATATAGGGGATCAAAAGTTTTACCATGTTCTACAAGTGCCAAAGACTTGAAATTTTTACGACGTATTGGCCATAACGTGTAACCTTCAGGAAAAAGCCGACATTGAACCTCGGTGTCATAGGTTCGATTCCAGAAGGCCCCAAAGTCCCGATTTTCTCCATAAGGATACATGGTGGCAATTTTCAAAATTTTTTAAATAATACCTCCCGGTCAGGTAGAGAATCGAAATTCAAGGAGCTTAGAGATATAGTCAAGAACTATTATAAACATTAATGATTACTAATGAGAACGTCCTGGGTTCGACGCTAGGACGATGCAAAAATCCCGCATTTAAAATGCATGGGGATAGTTTTTCATTAATTTTTTTGATGCACTTACCGGAATGTAAGGAACTTTTCGCTCAGCTAGAAGATATATATTAAGAATTGGTTTCAGAAAAAAATTTCTTAAGCCCGTACTATTCCTGGGTTCGATCCCAGAGCACATTAACATTTCTCTCATAAGGAATATAAGGGAAAAGTAGGACGTCGTTTGAGGCAGTTGCAGCCAATATTTCTGCTCGAATTTTCACACATAGTTAGAGATAGTGATCTTCTATTATGTTGCATAGCAAGAATTACCAGAAAGATCCGGGTTCGACGCCGGGTGGCAAATATGTCTCCCGTTTAAAATACATTGGTTTAGTATTTCATTATTTTTTTGATGCACTTATCGAAATGATAGGAAGTTCGTACTCGGCTGGAAGATTTATGAAAAGAATTGGTTTTAGAAAAAAAATCAGATAACACCGTACTATTCCTGGGTTCGATGCCAGAGCACATTAGCATTTCTATCATAAGGAATATAAGGGAAACGTAGGACGTCGTTTGAGGCAGTTGCAGTTAATATTTCTACTTGAATTTTCACACATAGTTACAGATGGTGATCTTCTATGGTTCTGCATAGTAAGTATGACCGGGAAGACCTGGGTTCGATGCCAGACGAATAAATTGCAGCGGAAATTAAGAATATTTTCTAACCATTTTTTTTTCTTTTGAGGACTCACTCTATGTGATGCCGACAAAAAACTTTTGTTATCGATGTGCTTGCAGTATGCAAGCAACATTTTACTCGTATATATATAAGTATATCCGGAGAAGCGTCTATATATAATAGATATATATATATTCATATATATATATATATATATAGAGAGAGGATACAAAGTCACAGGCTAAACCACTAGCGTCAATGGCTTGAAATTTTTACGACATATTGGCCATAACGTATAACCTCCAGAAAAATTGCGATATTGAACCTCGATGTCATGGGTTCGATTCCAGAGGGCCTCAAAGTCCCGATTTTTCCCGTTAAAATGCATTGCTTTGATTTTCGGGAATTAAAAAAAAATACTTTCCGGATAGGTAGCGAATCAAAACTCAAGGATCCTATATATATGAACATGATCTATCGAAAACATAAATGAGTTTTACGGAAAATATCCTGGGTTCGATGCTAGGTCGGGGCAAAAATCAGCCGTTAAAATTGCATTGTGGCGATTTTTAAGATTTTTTTTGGACCCTTTCCCGATGGCATGGAAACTTGAAAATCGAAAGGGAAAGGGTCCAAAAAAAATCTTAAAAATCGCCACAATGCATTTTAAACGGCCAATTTTTGCCTCGACCTAGCATCGAACCCAGGATATTTTTAGTAAAACTCATTTATGTTTTCGATAGATCATGACCATATATATCGGCTCCTTGAGTTTTAAGTACCTACCTATCCGGCAAGTATTTTTTAAAATATCTCGAAGCAATGCATTTAAACGGGAAAAATCGGGACTTTGGGGCCCTCTGGAACCGAACCTATGACACTGAAGTTCAAAATCGCAATTTTTTTGGCGGTTAATTGTTATGGCCAATACGCAGTAAAAATTTGAACTCAATCACGCTTGTGGTTTAGGCTGTGAATTTGTATCCTATCTATCTATATACCTATCTATATACCTATCTATATATACGAGTAAAATGTAGCTTGCATACTGCAAGCAGATCGACAACACTAATTGCATGACGGCATCATATCGGGAAGGCCGTCAAAAGAAAAAAAATGGATTGAAAATATTCTGATTATTCGCTGCAATTTATTCGTCCGGCATCGAACCCGGGTCTTCCTGGTGATACTTACTATGCAGCACAATAGAAGATCACCATCTCTAACTATGTGTGAAAATTCAAGCAGAAATATTATCTGCAACTGCCTCAAACAACGTCCTACTTTTCCCTTATATTTCTTATGAGAGAAATGTTAATGTGCTCTGGCATCGAACCCAGGAATATTACGGTCTTCTGAAAACTGTTTTCTGAAACCAGTTTTAGCCATACATCTTCCAGCCAAGCACGAACTTCCTATCATTTCGATAAGTGCATCAAAAAAATAATGAAATACTAACTCTATGTATTTTAAACGGGAGGCATATTTAACACCCGGCATCGAACCCGGGTCTTTCTGGTGAAACTTCCTATGCAACATAATAGAAGATATTAATCTTTAACTATGTGCGAAAATTCAAGCAGAAATATTGGCTGCAACTGCCTCAATCGAAGTCTTACTTTTCCCTTATATTCCTTATGAGAGAAATGTTAATGTGCTCTGGCATCTAACACAGGAATATTACGGTCTTATGAAAATTTTTTTCTTAAACCAATTCTCACCTATCACATTCTGGCTAAGCAAGAATTTCCTATTATTTCGAGAAGTGCGTCAAAAAAAATAATGAAAAACAGCTCCCATGTATTTTAAAGGGCAGTTCTTTGCATCGTCCTAGCATCGAACCTAGGATATTTTTTGTGAAAGTCATTGATGTTTTCGAAAGTCCAAGACCATAAGTATAGGCACCTTGAGTTTTATTTCTCTACCTATCCGGAAAGTATTTTTTAAAAATTCCCGAAAATCACGGCAATGCATTTAAACGGGAAAAATCGGGACTTTGGGGCCCTCTGGAATCGAACCTATGACACTGAGGATCAAAGTCGCTTTTTTCCTGAGGGTTTCACGTTATGGCCAATACGTCATAAAAATTTCAAGGCAATGACGCTTGTAGTTTAGCCTGTGAATTTGTATCCTATCTATATAGCTATATATATGAATGAATCCGGAGAAGCATCTATATATAATAGATGAATGAATCCGGAGAAGCATCTATATATCTATTACGAGTAAAATGTAGCTTGCATACTGCAAGCAGATCGGCAATCCTTATTTCATATCGGCATCATATCGGGAAGGTCCTCAAAAGAAAAAAAAAAGGATTGAAATTTTTCTTAAAATTCGCTGAAATTTCATCGTCTGACATCGAACCCGGGTCTTACTGGTGAACTTACTATGTAGCATAATAGAAGATCACCATCTCTAACTATGTGTGAAAATGCAAGCAGAAATATTGGCTGCAACTGCCTCAAAAAACCTTCTACTTTTCACGAAATTAAATGGCTCTCTGGATTCGAACCAAGGACGATTTGGGAAATCATAAACATTATTTTGAAATGTATCTATGGTTTCTACCTACATGCCAAATTTTAAGTTTCTATATTGTTGGGAAAGGGTTCAAAATAATTATTGAAAATCGGATCAGTTACTGATTGTAGAGACGCCTGGTGTCGAACCCAGGACACATTGACAGCTGTGAATGCACAGTTTGATTTGTATGGACTTGATCTTTGTACGTGCAAAGTTTGAAGTCATTATCGTGCCGGGAAGTACCTAAAATTTGTTTCCGTTATCTCCATAAGAAATGCATTGAGGAATGTAAATGGCTCTCTGGGATCAAACCAAGGACCATCAGCGAATATGTAAAATTTGATTATGAAATCTATTAATGATCTCCAACTCCATTCCGAATTTCAAGTTTCCATGCCATCGGGAAGGGGTCCAAGAAAAATCTTAAATATCGCCACAATGCATTTTAAACGGCCGACTTTTGCCCCGACCTAGCATCGAACCAAGGGTAGTATTCGTAGATGTCTTTATGCTTTCCTTTAGATATGCACGGCATCTAGTGATCCCTTGAATTTTAAATCTCTCCTTCTCCGGGAAGTGCCTCAAAAAAATTTTCGAAAATCCCCGCCATGTATTCTTATGGACTAAATCGCGACATGCACCCATGACACCGAGGTTCAAAGTCGGCTTTTTCCTGGAGGTTACAGGTTATTGCCAATACGTCGTAAAAATTTCAAGTCGTTGGCACTTGTGGAACATGGTTAGACTTTTGATCCCCTATATATATCTATTACGAGTAAAATGTAGCTTGCACACTGCAAGCAGATCGACAACACTAATTTCATGTCGGCATCATATCGGGACGGCCCTCAAAAGAAAAAAAAAGGGATTGAAAATTTTCTTAAAATTCGCTGCAAATTAATCGTCTGGCATCGAACCAAGGCCTTCCTGGTGAACCTACTATGAAGCACAACAGAAAATCAACATCTCTAACTGTGTGTGAAAATTCAAGCAGAAATATTGGCTCCAACTGTTTCAAACGACGTCCTACTTTTCAATAATGTAAATGGCTCTCTGGATTCGAACCAAGGACGATCTAGGAAATCTAAAACATGTTTTTGAAATGTATCTATGTTCTCTATCTATTTGCCTAATTTCTTGTTTAAATATTATTGGGAAGGGGTTTAAATTTATTCTTAAAAATCGGTTAATTTACTGATTGTAGAGACGCCTGGTGTCGAACCCAGGAAATATTGGTAGCTGTGAATATACAGTATGTTTTATTAAGACTTCATCTTATTTCATACAAAGTTTGAAGTTGATATCATGCCGGGAGGTGCCTAAAACCTTTTTCTGTTATCTCCATAAGAAATGCATTGAGTAATGTAAATGGCTCTCTGGGATCGAACCAAGGACCATCAGCGAATATGTAAAATTTGATTATGAAATATATTTATGATATCTAAACCCATGCCGAATTTCAAGTTTGCATGCCATCGGGCAGGGGTCCAAAAAAAATCTTAAAAATCGCCACAATGCATTTTAAACGGCCGATTTTTGCCTCGACATAGCATCGAACCCAGGATATTTTCAGTAAAACTCATTTATGTTTTCGATAGACCATGACCATATATATAGGCTCCTTGAGTTTTGTTTCTCTACCTATCCGTCAAGTATTTTTTAAAAACTATCGAAAATCAAAGCAATGCATTTAAACGGGAAAAATCGGGACTTTGGGGCCCTCTGGAATCGAACCTATGACACTGAGGTTTAAAATCACATTTTTTCTGGCGGTTACACGTTATGGCCAATACGTCGTAAAAATTTCAAGCATATCACGCTTGTGGTTTAGGCTGTGAATTAGTATCCTATCTATCTATCTATCTAGGTATATACATGAATGAATCCGGAGAAGCATCTATATATAATAGATATATAGATGCTTCTCCGGATTCATTCATATATATAGCCATATAGCTATATAGCTATACGAGTAAAATGTAGCTTGCATACTGCAAGCAAATTGACAACACTAATTTCATGTCGGCATCATATCGGGGCGGTCCTCCATAGAAATAAAAAGGATTGAAATTTTTCTTAAAATTCGCTTAAATTTCATCATCTGGCATCAAACCCGGGTCTTACTGGTGAACTTTTTATGCAGCACAATAGAAGATGTCTTTATGGTTTCCTTTAGATATGCACGACATCTAACGATCCCTCGAATTTCAACTCTCTCCTTTTCCGGGAAGTGCTCCAAAAAAATTTTCGAAAATCCCCGCCATGTATTCTTATGGACAAAATCACGACTTTGGGGCCATCTGGAATCGAACCCATGACACCGAGGTTCAAAGTCGGATTTATTCTGGAGGTTACTCGTTACGGCCAATACGTCGTAAAAATTTCAAGTCAGTGTTACTTCGGGTACATGGTTAGAATTTTGATCCCTAATGAATGAATGAATGAATGAGTGTATATATATCTAGGTATATCCGGAGAAGCGTCTATATATAATAGATATATAGGGGATCAAAAGTTTAAGCATGTTCCACAAATGCCAACGACTTGAAATTTTGACTTGAAGATTTTTTTAGGATCCTTTCCCGATCACATGGATACTTGAAACTCAGCACGTGGATAGATATCACAAATATATTTCATAATAAAATTTTACATGCCCGCTGATGGTCCTTGGTTCGATCCCAGAGGGAGATTTTCACTTCTCAATGTATTTCTTACGGAGATAACGGAAACAAAATTAAGGTACTTTCCGGCATGCTATCGCCTTCAAACTTTGCATGATAGAAGAGCCTGTCCTTACAAATCAAACTTTCCATCAAAGCATACAATATTTCCTGGGTTCGACACCAGGTGTCTCTGCAATCAGAAGTTGATCCGATTTTAAGGAATTATTTTGAAACCTTTCCCAGTAATATAGAAACTTGAAATTCGGCATTTAAATAGAGATCATAAATAACTTTTAGAAACATGTTTTTGATTTCCAAGATCGTCCTTGGTTCGAATCCAGAGAGCCATATACATTCGTGAAAATTAGAACATCTTTTGAGGCAGTTGTAGCCAATTGCTTGAATTTTCACACATAGTTTGAGATGGTGATCTTCTGTTGTGCTGCATAGTAAGTTCACAGTAAAGACCCGGGTTCGATGCCAGACGATGAAATGTCAGCGAATTTTAAGAAAAATTTCAATCCTTTATTTTTCTTATGAGGACCGTCCAGATATGATGCCGATATGAAATTAGTATTGCTGATCTGCTTGCAGTATGCAAGCTATATTTTACTCCTATGTCATAGAATTGCTTGAATGATTCCAACTGGCCGTCGAACACAGGAATATTTATCTTAGGTAATCGCAGCGATTGAGCAGTGGTGGGATACTCATTTGATTGGGGAGAAGGGGATTTAGATAAGACTCGACTTGCAACCGACATAGTTAAATGGAACCTGGATTCCACTTCTTCCTCAACCGATAATTTAGCCTCATCGATTTCTAAATCAGCATCAATCATCAACACGTGGATTTCATCTGTTAACTGAACGAAAGTTTTATAATCGTCATCGAGTGATGAAATTCGACTAGAAAATTCTGCTAATTGATCCGCGTTGGTCTGCACTTGAAAAGCACTAGCTAGAACGTAAGTTCGCTCTATCCTCCGATATTCGGCGTCAAGCCTAACCTTCGTGAGCTTAAGCGTCCGCGCTACACGTGCCTCCGGCTGGGTATTTCCCTTCTGATCTCCCGGCATTATAACTAACTATACCTGCAATTACCTTTTAAAAATAGCGTAAAACAGATAATTCTACCAAAGATACATGATAAAAAAACCAAAGATATATAGAGTGCGTTTAACTGCTTCCAAACATACTTAATACAGGTAAAGATACTGGCCTTAATCCGGCCCGAAGGACCATAAAAATGGTAACGCAAAATGGACTGTATGAAAATTAAAATAAGAAAGTTAAATAAAATAATGTAAAGTTTTGGAGGCAGACTGAGGGCACTCACCTGATAGATACAGTAAACGTGTTCGCTTCCTGGAGACACTCTTTTGTTGGGGATCCCCTAGATAATTATAGATGAAGCATGCCAAAGGCCAACTGACCCGCGACTCGCTGTCCCGCGACTCCGCGGAGAGGAAAAAAATAAAAGAAAGCGACAGCCCCCCCAGCCTGTCCTCTAGAGGCGGTCCTCCATATTTATTTAACTACGTAACAATTATGAAGGTCTGACAGTTTGTCAAAGATAATTTTAAAATTTGACATTTACTTAGAAGAGTAAACTTCTCCAAGTATTGCTTTTTTATATGTAAGGCTTAAAAAGCTTTTTAACATCCAAGTAAGGCTTTTTTACATCCATATTATCATTCTGTCATTGATTCCATAAGGGCTCCAATAGTATCACAAACAAATTATCTCCTGAGAAATAAAGGGATAAGGAAGTATCAGTGGTATTCTTTACTCAATGTTAGTGCTAATATCAATTTTGATAAATTAACTCAGAGATGAAGGATAAAACTGAAAAAATTGTGCCTTACACATTTTTCATCTGATACGCTGTGCAGATTAAATAAAATAGTAGTTTATTATATCTGCAAACTGATCCCAGAGCTATTTTCATCACATATATATACCTTTTAAACCACCTATCCTTGAAGAATCTTGAGTATTACAAATTTATAGAATGGGAATATTCCTTCGAAGGAAGAGGAGCGAGTAAAACAGTTTAGAGGATCTCTTCAAATATAGCACATCACTACTACACATAGACCTAGAGGCCGCAACGACCTTTGTGAAGGTGGAAGACTGTGGAAACCAGTATTTCCTCACTATATACCCCTATCTATTACAGTTTCAATATGAAGAATATGCATATCACTCCAAGGTATACCATTCGTTCGTCATTCAAACACTGGCGAATGAGCTTGCTCCCCTTCTTTTCGTATTCTATAGGAAAGCCTTGGACGAAGGCGTTGTACCAATGTCGTGGAGGAGAGCGCATATCACTCCGATTCCTAAGAAAGGACGTTCCTCGAAACCTGAAGATTACCGTCCGATATCTTTAACGTCAATATTTTGTAAGACTATCGAGCACATTATAGCGAGTTCAATAATGCGTTTCCTAAGTGACAAGGGTGCAATTAGTCAATGTCAACACGGTTTCCGTAAAGGTAGGTCATGTGATACCCAGTTAGCCTTTTTTCTCTACGATGTAGTTAGAGCAGCTGATAAGGGTATAAGAACAGACGCCATATTTCTATATTTCAGAAAAGCTTCGATCGAGTATCGCATGTAAAATTAATTCATAAGTTGACGGCTTACGGTATTAACGGAAAAGTTGTTGAGTGGATTAAGTCGTTTCTCGGGGAAAGATCGCAGCGAGTTGCGTTGGACGGAATTTTATCTGATGAGGTTCGCGTCACATCCGGTGTACCACAAGGAAGTGTATTAGGACCAATTTTGTTTCTGATATATATTAACGATGTTATGGATAATTTTAAATGCAAGGTTAGGTTATTCGCTGATGATACTGTTGTGTATAGGGAGATCGTAACTGAAGATGTCATTGGTAGTTTGCAGAACGATCTGAATATGATTTCGGGTTGGTGTAGCGATTGGCAGCTCGAGCTGAATGTAAAGAAGTGCGTTACCATGACTTTCACGCGATCCACTAACTTTACCTGCGTACCGTACAGAATTTCAGGAAATCCCTTGGAGCTCGTGATGCATCATAAATATCTAGGAATTACGGTCAGCAGTAATATTTCCTTCAAAGAGCATATTCGAGGCGTAGTAGGAAAGGCGAATAGAATGCAAAGGTTAGCCAGCAGAATTCTTAGGGGATGTTCACCGAGAGTAAAAGAAATAGCGTACTTTTCCCTAATTCGACCTCTACTTGAGTATTGCTGTGCGGTTTGGGATCCTCACGAAGTAGGATTAATTTCCGATCTCGAGATGGTTCAACGTAGAGCAGCCAGGTTCGTCAAGGGAGATTTTTGATTCGACAGCAGTGTTTCGGCTATGATAGAATCCCTCGGTTGGAACTCTCTTAGTGATAGAAGACGTGAATATCGACGGAAGGTTTTTGATAAATTTATCTCTACCGATTTCGGGGAGGAGATAACTGATATTGTCATCCCAGTTATATTCCTACGCGACCTTCGAGAGAAAACAAAAAAGCGAAACAGGGAAGTAGTTGCCAGGACGGATAGCTACTTTTGGTCATTTTTTCCGCGAAGTATTAGAGAAGCTAATAGCTCTCCAGATTAGATAGGTATTTTGGTGTCTTACACCCCCTGCCACGCGCCGCTGGCGGATTGCAGGGTTTAAATGTAAATGTAAACTTGTTTGTCAGATTCATTTGTGTCCTCGAATGTCAATTTACTGATTTCTTAAGCTTCCCCAACCATAAAAAGATACCTAACAACTTCTTTGCCATCAAGTTTGAGCCATTCATAGTTATTGCAGAAGGATAATTCTCCAATATTCTACACTCAGAGTAAACATTTCTAAAGCAAGTAGGGATTTAAGAGTAATCAACTTCAGAGGTCTTACCCTCATTCCTCAATTCTTCTGCTCCTAAATTTTATTTTCCCATGTTTTGAAGCAATTTTGAAAATGAATTAATGCATCGTAGAATTCATTTCACTACAGCCATGAAATCTTAAAACGCTATTATTGAAGCGTGAGTGCACTTTTAATATAACACCCAAAGCAGATCATCTGAAGACTGGGAAAAAGAAAACATCTACTCGAGTTTAAGGTTTTCAGCAAACACATTTATTTCAAAGGGTAGTCCCTCAAGCTTGGCATCAGTACAAACAAAAGAACAACAGAAAAAAACATCTTATTAAACTTAACAGAATAAAACATGTTGCTTTCACCTCATTTCCAACATGAACAAGAC
This sequence comes from Sympetrum striolatum, assembly GCA_947579665.1. Lineage (NCBI taxonomy): Eukaryota > Metazoa > Arthropoda > Insecta > Odonata > Libellulidae > Sympetrum > Sympetrum striolatum. Next base: position 156,739 of record OX388341.1, read on the forward strand.
ACAAAATAAAAATAGATGTAAGACAATTTTTCAATAAAATCTACGCAAAGACAAATAAAAAACATTGAAAATGAGGTACGTATTGAAATCAGTTTGATAAAATGAGAGGACAAAAATGCTGCCTTTAAATTAAAAATTTTATCTTTGATTGCATAAAAATAATTTTATAGAGTATTTTTATTATTGATGGTAAGAATTGGGCAGGTTTACACATGGTCGATTGAATAACTGAAAACTTGACTTACATATAGAGCTGGCAAGTAAGTTGTAGTCCTACAAGATTCATATTCATATGATACTCACTGCCTCAAAAGCATTTTCAGTCCAGTACAAAGTATCTAAATGTGTCATGCATGGGAGAGAAGCCCTAAAAAATTGAAAAATATATAATTTTAAAAACTGTGAAGTAAACCTCAGGAAAAAGGTCAAATGAGCACCCCCATCATTCTAGAATTAAAGAATCAAGTGGGCCCTCCTAGGTTGGCTGAAGTGGCTAAAGGCAAAAGTAAATGAACAAACATTGATTCAGAGTGAGTGTTTAAGGGATACAAGTAAAACTAACACATATTAGGAATTAGTATCGTTTCAAGTACTAAACCATTACACAAAATGAATAGTAATAAGTCACCAAAAGTCCATCAATAAAGGTTTAGGCCAGGGGTCTATTAGCAGAATTCACTCTCATTCTTCTTTACATCTGGCTCACTCTTTATGTGTCCACTTCTTATAATTTAAGCAATCCGTCCTTCATTGTCTTTTGAGTAGGCCTCATTACAGTACAAACATTCTTAATCATCATCTTGTTCTAAACTAAGCTGCCATTACTTTCAAATGATAAAATCTAAGATTTTTGGCCGTCGAAACCCCGGTTATACACTCAAATGTTTGAATGAACTATCGATAGCAAATCGATTTTACAAGCACGAAATATGAACTAGAATACTGAGATATAATCATAATAATTCCGTCTTCTTATGGGCGAATTTTAGCCTTTGAACGCCATTCCTCCAATTTAAGCCCTTTTTTATTGTGTTACTTTTTTGCATTTTTATTAATAACACACACAACATACACAGACAACCATTCCCTAACCGGAAAAATCCGATTAGCCGGGATTCGAACCCGGGACCGTGAGGCTGGAGCGTTAACGCGCTAGCACTCCGCCACCACGGCCCATATAATCAAATGATATAGAATTTTGCACCCCCCCAAGGTGCATTCATTAAACCCCTATATCAGAGAAATGAAATCCATAAGCATTAATTTTTAATGTCTATACTGATAATTTTATCAGTACTATTTTAACTATACTTAACCTACTACCTTCAAAATATTTCTGTACTTTAGCTGTTAAGGTTGCACCAATAATTTCCGTTATATGGTGTAGAGGTCGCTTTTTATCTTAGCCCTTCTCATTAAACCTTTTACGTACTATATTTAAATAACGTGTGAAATTTCCAAAACCGACAATTCGCTTATCATTTAGCAACGTAAATTCATTCAGTAGCCACGGAATAGAGACTCAATATGTATTTGAAAGGCCTATTTCATTCTCAACACAGTCCCCTAATTATAACCGACCAATAGTAAAACCAGAATTAAGGTCGTAAGATCATTTACCATCGAAAATTCCGTCATTTTTATATTATCACATCCTAAAATTTATGATTCCAGAAACTTCAAGCTTTGAATTCTGGTAGTAGTAGTTTTGTTAAAACTGCTTCGACAGCTTAGGACATTCCGCACATTGGCTCCCTCCGGGAATCGAACCCGGGACCGCATTCACCAAAGGCAAACGCGCTGTCCGCATGACTATCCGGGAGCCTTGAATTCTGGTATTACTTAAGCATTTGTAATGTGTAAGAAACCTCAAGTCTTTTATCTTACTTCCTCTTCTATCTTACTGGCCTCATCAACTAAGTGTCTTGCACTAAAACCTCAAATATCCTACCTTCCTTCCTTTGTTTCTTGCATTTCGTTCTATTGATGAATCAATGCAACGCTGAAAACTTAATTAAGTAACAATAAAAACTTAATTTGTAATAAACTTCAGTTTTCCGTAAACAATATTTAGCAATGAAATATGACCAAGGCATAATTTATGACATATTATAAAGCTAACACACCCAAAATCATCATTAGAGAAAATTAAGTTTAATCCCATCAGAGAAAATCCACACAATGATAAAGTTAGAATTCATCGCTAAGTAAAGGTTTTTTCTATTCATCAGATAGTTTCCTATACTTCTTTCTGAGCACACTGCATGAACAATTGCGGAGATGTAATTATTTTCAGTTTTTCATCGCTGCCCCGAGTTAGAAGTAATCCGCTAAAAGTCCATCAGCTACTCCATTCTTCATCTGCTTCATGGTCACATAATGAGGAGATCTTATGTCTTAATGAATATCTAACTTTCCCCAAAGAAAACGGTGTTTATTGAGTTATTACACAACCATATTCTCATCGGACGTAAATTCTTCCTCGTCTTTCCTCCATTTTTAGTATATAATCTTTGCAAAATTTAAGTTCAACTTTACTGAACTATAAGGTTAAAAAGGAAAGGGTTAAAGTTTATTTGCAAATAAGGGCGTGCACCCAGAAAAAAATGGACTTGAAAAAAGTCCGGGAAGCTTCCCGGCCCAGTCAGACTTTTTTCAAGTCCGTTTTTCCTTGGAAAATTCATAATTATTTTGAAGAGTCTTATGGAATTCTTCATCGATTATACTTTACTTGGATTTTATCAGAAATGCTGTTTCCTGAAACAGGATTTATAAGCAAAGAATCCTTAAAGATAAAATTTTAGAATGACATCATAGTGATATTTTCTTTCTACTTCAGATGTCAACTGTCACGACTTGGAAGTTAAAGATGATTACCAGATAGTAATTTTAATCTGGATTTTTCCCTTTATATTTCTTAATAATTCACCTTTTTCCGCATACAAGGAAAATCACGAGATATACATCTATAGAAGTTTTACCTGATAGAAGATGAGTGATCAAGATTCAAACTGTTGAAACCAAGAAGGAGGATTTTCTTGATAGTGACCTTGTCAATTGTCGTAAAGTTCAAACGAACTACGCATCTTATGGACATCCCTTATTGTTCTGTCGGATGATTGAGATTCATAAAAATTTCTGTGAGCATTTAGAGAGAAATTAAGAATTACGTATTTGTGGTTATTCTATACTTTAAATGCATAAAAATTATTTTTTGTGGAATCTTAAACCAAGAGTCGTTGAATATCGTCCTCCCTGATTTAATAGGAAGATCAGAGAAATAAATGCTAGAGCGATTCAAGAATTCATTTTTCCACGATATGCGGAAGTAACCTATCGTTAAGGTATGCTATGGGATACTCTCAGAGTATCGGAATCGGTGAATATCTCGAGAACAAAAATAACTTAAACCAGAGCACGCGTTGGCTTTATGAACTCAGAGCAGAAGTAAAGATTTAAAGATTCGGTCTTTTCATGAATAACAACGAACTGAAGAAGTAGTTAGAACTATCGTAGTTAACATCCACAGCCGCACGCCGGAAGGCGCCTTACAGGATGTAACGTAGATGTCTTCAGATATCACCACGAGTCTTAAAATAGATGCGCCTAGAAAGATATACGTAATATAATGTGAGTTGAACGGCAAAGTAAACTGAAGGATTAGGCATTTCAGAAAAACTTGAGTTTGAGAGAATAACTGCAGCATTTTGGGTTAAAGATGAAAGACGTTTAATAGAGTTACCAAGACATTAAATAATGTTCATTCCATATACCATGACTATTCGCCAAAAATATCAGTAACATGGACACCGAAGAAAAGGGATTTTTGTATACTTCTGTTGATTTCTTGCGATGTATCCTATGAATAACAAAAATTGGAAGACAGTTAAAATTAAACCCATATTTCCAACACAACTTTTTGATGTAGAGAAAGATCCTTCGCAACACGCCTCGCAATTTTTCACGTTTTGATATGTATTTAAGGATCTGAAAGAAATCTCTCAGTAAGGAAAGCAAATAGGGGATTTCCCTTTGAATCTCGAGAAGCAAGCAATCATGAAAATGATAATCGTATGATAATGATACTTTAAATACCTGTCATTTCTTTTAATTCCTTTTGAATATTCTCTCATAGCTCTCCAAAGTGATGTTTTTTCCTTTGGCTCTGCAGTAAAATTTTGTGGTAGAAGCATTTCATTTCGATATTGAAGGTTAACTCAATATTTTGAGTCTCAAAGTTGCTAAGGCGTCGAAAATCCAACGTATTTTTAGGTACAGCACAAAATACATTCGAAGCGATCAAGAAGTACGCTGTCGTAACCATAATTTCAGAAAGGCGCGCAGAATGACGCAACGCAATGACATTTTCATCATTTTTCCGCATTTTATAACTTCGGAGTCTTCTAAAGCGAAAAACCGTTGTCTGCATCCCAAACGGAATGTGATATAAAATGGCATAAGCCATCAAACAAATTTTCGCGGAAGGTGAAGAGCATTCGTAATTTAGAACACCCATAGCAAATTTACTGTTAGGGACCATTCGCTGTAATTTATTATCCGCATTCTATTTCAAAACGATGAAAGTGCCTTTATACAGATAATGAAGTACGTAACCTAGAAATTAAGTAAATAAAAAGAAATACCATTTGCTTCTCAAGTATTTCTCCCATCGTCGACCCAGACGTTCCCGGCGAGCCAAATTGCCTTGACGCAGGGCCGGCATCACTTTTCGTGACGAAGATTCACTTGAAAATTTCTTTTTTTAATATCTTTTAGCAGTTGAGGCAAATCAGGCACAATATCAGATTTAGCTAGTAAGTGGTAAAATAAGAGAAAGACATCTTTTGAAGGTATCGGAATATTGGAAAACTAAATTGTAGAACTGCGCTCCTAATTTCATCGAACCTTTCAAGTCTTTCACTTAAATAGCATTTTTATAATTAAATTACACTCAAAATAGTCTCAATAGAAGTCCCTGCTCTTTGGTTTTATTGTCAAGTGCCAAGGGGTCTGATTTCAGAGAATTGCCCCGCTCGACCGTCACGGATTTCGATGAAATTTTGTATGGACGTTCACACATATCTCTTATGAACATTTGTAAAGTTTTACTATCGCCGATGGTATACTTGCTGAGATATAGAAGATTGTTTGACCCCGTGTCGCTGCCTTCTTCAACATGACTATGAGTTTTCAGTAACTTTGAGGCGTTGTATCTCAGAGAATTGTTCTATGAAGTAAACACACTTTGGCTATCTTAAACAACTTTTTGCGCTCTATTAAACAAAGAAATAAAAATAACTGTAAGAGCGACCTCCTTGCAGAAAATTCTGTGCAAAACTGGCCCGAAAAATTGCGGATCGAAAAAAAATTAAAACTTTGGCTTTTTATATTTCAAGAAGAAATGATATAATCAACGTGAAATTTATAGAATGATAACATCTTAATACATAGTTTATAAATATAAAATTTCATATTCCTAGTACTTTCCATTATTTTAAAAATTGAGTCAACATTTGACAATTTTTGTAAAAAAGCCAAAAATAGGCTATTTTTACCCCGCTTTTACAAAAAAAGACCCTCTGGAATTTCTTTCGAAAACTTTTTATTAAATAGAGAATGATTTCAACCCTCTAAAACAGTATACCTAGTTTTTCATCTCGAGCATATAAGGCCCTAGAAATAGGGACAACTATGAGGATGACATTTGTAAAAACGGCAAAAATAAGTTATTTTCTGCCCGCTCTTAGAAAAGAAAGACCTTTTCGATACTCTTGTAGGTAATTTTCATTTGAAGGAGCATGTTTCAAACCTCTTAAAAAAGTACACTTGGTTTTTCATCGCGAGCACGTACAGCCCTAAAAAAATTAACAAAGTTGAGAACGTTGCTATGGTGGCGCCACATGTCTTCTGTTGTTTATCGTCCTGGTTATTTTATGTAGACATTTTTAGTATATTGCGTTGGTCCATGACTGGTACTGGTAGTGACATCGTCACTACCAGTTCAGGCATTTGAACCAGTAACCCCATCGCCGTAGGGGTCACGCCCGATATCTACGTTCGTTATATACGTTACGTTATATCCCGAGAGCAACGTTCTCAACTTTCAATTTTTATTTTCAAGTTTTATTTATTAACCCTCCCTGTTTGTGAGGTCGAAAAGGAGGCCGATCTATAGTAAAACACTCTCACCAATAAAAATGTTTTATAAAATAGATACAAAAAATTGAAGAAACTTAATCATCTCCCTCATTAAGATAATCTAGCATATCATTGGATTGAGAATCTAAAAAAATTTAGTTAACTACCGTAGCTACATTTATCTACCACATTTTTCACAGATCTTTCGGCAACCCGCTGAATGACTATATTTTATTGTCAAGTGATATCCGTGAAATAGAGCGGACTTAAAGTCAAATCAGCAGCCCCCTCATTCGATGTGAGAACGGATAATAAATTTCGCTGAACAAACAGCGACGTGGTTGCGTCTTTGCTCTCGATCCCTAAAGCAGCTAAAAAAATCAATGGTGACTAATCGAAGTGCTCTCGATACGAACAAACAGGAATTCACGAGTGAGCGACTCTCGCTTGACGCAATCTTCGGAGTGAAAAAATGAACGGGGGAGAGAGAGGTACTGCCGAAAACGGTAGTCGAAATTCATCCGAAACACGTCCTTATAAACGGAATGTAAATTCTGGTTCAGCAAATGTTTGGGGAAGGAAGTGCAGGAGAACATTAGTGAAAGCAATTCAATGTTGTAGAGTGGGACAAGAAGGTGTGAAAACTGGTCCAATGTGGTGATTTTACAAAAACAAATAGTTTTAAAGAAAAACATGCGCGTGTGCATTCGATCGCTCGATAAAAAGCACGAAGTGGATATGTTAATTGCTGCAACAGGTAAATTGAATCACTATAGTAATCTATGACGACAAACTGAAAGGAGCTATGCAAAATTCCGCATGCTTTTCTTTTAGAAATGAAGAAAAGGTTTTACTTTTTCCACATATTTATTTGAAAAACACGACCAGTTTTCAACGAGTAATCGCCATCATCAGTGTTTTTCAAATAAATCTGTGGAAAAAGTACAACCTTTTCTTAATTTCTACGAGATGGATTCCCACAAAACGACGCCTGAGACTGTGAATTATATTCCGCATGTTTATTTACGCACAGCGACTCAAACCACGGACTCTTATACGAAAAGCCTAATCGAGTTCGACTAAACATATGTTTAGAACGTGCCTTGAAACATCTTGAACCGTCAAATGAACAGGGAGATTGTTTGTAATTTATTTGTTAAAAAATACACAATGCAGAAAACTGGAAAACTATGGCAAAGGAAACGATCCGCACGACTGCTCCGTAGAACATATAGAATGTTGGAGTTCTTCTTTCATGAACTGCTGCTATAAAATTACGCCCACAAAAAAAAGGACATAAAAGTGAAGAATAGACAACCTGCAAACCAGAATTAATTACAGGAAATGGTAACATTCCATGTTAAATATGGAAATGATGAGAGAAATAGAACAAATATCAAACGAAACGAAATATACTGGATTTCATTATACACGAAATTACCCTTAAGTCTAATAGAAATCTTCAGGAGTGTTTGAGCGATAAAGGGTTGATTAGAAGGCAGAAGACAGACACGATGTACGGAGCAGTAAAGAATAATGAGTCGAAATATTGTCTCTGAGTCCATATTGAGAAAACTTTTACTAGACCACAGAGAAGGTACACAAGCGACCATGGTTTCGCCATGGTCGCTTGTGTACCTTCTCTGTGGTCTAGTAAAAGTTTTCTCAATATGGATTTTGATATTATTAATAACTACCACAAAGTTACGCCTGATTCCGTTTCGTTTATTGTCTCTGAGGTTCAGATTGGAGCCAAAAGGCATTATCCTTTCTTCTCTCGCACTAATTGTAAGAGTATATACGTAAGTAAAAGTTAATTTCTTGATTTTCAACGCTAAGGATTCGCTAAGCTTCGTAATCAAAGAAAAACAATTTCGTATGAAATGATGTCGTATTTTTTGTAAATTTAAACTTTTCTCCTTCGGTGTGAATCACGTAACAAAGCAACACGAGACGAAAGTGATAATATTATTATAAAACTTATTGAAATGGTTTATCGTTGATGAAAATAAGGTAATTTATATTTTTAGTTGTAATATTTGTGTTTCCAGCACAATGGTTCGTCACGTGCAAGGGCGTTTCAAATTGAAGCATTCCTGGCAAATCATTACTAAGTGAGAGTCGGACATATTTATTTGCTCTTAAAACGGTACTGTTAGCTGAGATTTCTTTAGCACTATTGGCATATGGCTATATTAGCGAGAACTTAATGCACATTTTCTCAACTATAGTTAATTTCCTGAAATATATTCAAAGATCCTTGGTGGAAATTTACGCTTGCACCGTTTACGTAACAAAATATTCAGTGCTAATATTTAACTTTGAAAGCTATGATAGCATTCTGCACATAGGCACTGGAATCAATCTTGATCTGCAAAATTAAATCCTGGATCGCTTTAATCAAGTAAAAGTCGGTGATTTTATTCCAATGGGATATTTTTCATATATGAAAACCCTCTCAACGCTCTCCATTCCACCAATTCGTTCATTCTAAAGTATAATGACGATACTAAATTAATTGCGAAAAGAAAACTTTTAAATTTAAGACTTCTGGCGGTATATAATGGATTTTAATCATCATGATCATAATCATCGGCAATCCATCTAGGACAATATTAATAGTATCCTTCAACAGTAACTAACAACTTTGAGAAAGTTTAAGTAATAACAAATAATTAGATGGAAAAAAGAAAGAGTACACGGCTGTTAGTAATTGACTTAAAAAGAAAAAACTCCAATTGCCGTAATTGAATTACGGCAATTGGAGTTTTTTCTTTTTAGGTCAAATAATTAGATGACCAAGCAAGCAGTACACATTATATTCTTTGGAGAATAAGTAACAAGCTATGGTATTTTGAAAAAAGGTAAAAACAGAAGAAAGTAACCGAGTTGTAGGAATATAAACGATATAGAAAGAGAAATACGAAATATATATAGCAAAATATAAAAAAGCAAGAATATGTAAAAGTATACTTAAACCAATAATAGCTAACGGCAATGAAGCGACAACAACACGCTTCGATTATAGATTAATTGCAGCCACCAAAATTAACAACTTCAGAAAATTAATTGGAATAAATAAATCGAATACGCAATGACGATATAAGAGATGAATGAAATATAAAAACAATAAACACTTCGGTGAAAGAGTGAAGAAGAATGTGAAACAAACAGAATGAAATACAACAGGATAGTGAAATTTCGAGGAATCATTACTCAGAATCAGAGGGAAGGGTCTTTAAACTTAGAATCAAAGATACGCGAAGATAGGAGTAAACAGACTCAAAGCCTATTAAAGAAAATATTAGGCGAGTTTACGTATTAAAAAGAACAGTTGCCAGTTAAGAACGCACCAACCAGATTCACGAAAACGACACGTCATTAAATCGTTTGCTAATTCGTTGATTCTATGAATTCTCAAGGATTATCTGAAAAGCTCTTTCGCAATTTCAACCGAAATTATGTCATTATAACAATTAATCGCTTGCGACAGGAATATTTTCACAGTACGGGTGCGCTGATTCTCATTCCATGGTAATGGAGGCAATTTTCCAAGAAAATACTTGTTTTTTCTACCTCTATCGAGCATCCGGTGAATATGAAATGCAAGTCGTACTGCTTCTAGCACATCACTCGGCCTCAGAGGGTGGACCCGAGGGCTTTTAGCGCACGTGCAGGAAAAATGTTAAAGGTTGGTCGCAAGAATCTGCTTTGAAATGTAAGATATTCTACAGTCCCCTTTCGAAGGAGACTGAAAGGGCTCAGATAGAAAAAACTTATCTAACGCGGCATATTGTACAAATAAACGTTTCATCTTATCTTTTATTTTTCATAGAGAAGTAGAGGAACGTTTAAGTTTAAGATTTAAGCTAAAACTCAGAAATATTTGCCCATTACGCTTTCTTTGACTGGTATTACCTTAATATTAAGTGCGCGTAATCTTGCGATACCCAATTTGCTTAATTTGACAATCAAACATTAGTATCGAACCTTAAATGGCATTTCAATTCTGAATGTAGGTTTGAACCTCAACGCTCTCATACATTCCGAATCTGAGTGATGAGAAGAAAAGAAGTAATTTTCCAAATGCGGTGATAACTACTTCGATATTATGTTTTTGAAAAGATGAACGACTTTATCATCGTTCATGAGTATCTTTTCCTTGTGATTCTTTGTCAATAGAAATTAATTAAACGACGTAGAAGCAAAGAAAGGAAACGAAATTTTGAAATTGGGATATGAATACTGATTTTTCTGATTGGAAACGTATAGTATGATATAAGCTAAAACACTGACGCAGACCGAAAAAAAAAGAAGGGGATTTTGTCGTACACACCTGGCCAAAATTAACGCACCACTGGTCGTTAAAATCGCTAGGGAAGTGCTGCGTTAATTTTGGCCAGGACTGTACATCAAAGAAGAATTTTCTATCAAGACAACTATAAGCGTATTAAAAATACAATTAATTATGATAAAAATTAAGCTACAAATACAGGGGAACGTGGTGCAGAATGGGGTAGAGTGTCGAAACGGAATACTGGGGTTTTTCAGCCCAATTATTGATATTAAATAAGGAAAAAGATTCAATTACATCGGATTGACATGCCGGACTAGCGTGCAAGCAATTTTCGCCACTTCGTGCTCATTTTTGTTTCAGAACACTACGTCGATTTTACAATGATTGTTTTAGTAATTTTGGGCATCTATTCCTGAAGTACGGAAGTAGTAATCCATCGGAATACCTAAGTATTACGTCCAGCATTCTGTTAAATGAATACTAATCTACGTTTCCGCATGGTTTCAGGGCTGAAATACTGTCGCTATAGAAGTGGTTAACGTAAAGATGAAGTTGTGGGTACTACCGGGGTAACCCCAGGGTAACTAAACCTATATTTTCTAAGGACGTTGGAGAAGAAGACGACGCCTTTACTGTCCTGATTATTCAGTGAAATGCTAAATAAAATTTGGCAATTGCTTTAAGTGAGCAGACAATAGGTGAGCCAGAATAGATAGCGAGCACGATGAGGCCATAAGTGTATTATGCGAATGACTTGTGTATTTCATGCTCTACATAAGTTATCTTTTAATTTTTAAAAGTTTTTCAAGTTAATTTTTAAGTCCATAATATTTCCTCGCCATTGTGCATACACCCAGGGGTGGGACAGAACAGAGGAGGTTGCGTGGTTAACATCAATAATATAAAAATGCTAAATACGCAATACCAAATATACGACTTTTTACAAAGATTGTATTGTAATAATGTTTTTAAACCATAATCTATATGTATAAAGCAGAAATTCTGTGGGTTTGTTTGTGGGTTTGTGGGTTTGTTTGTGGGTTTATTTGTTTGTCTTGGATTGGAGTCCACACCGTTTGCCCGATTTGTCTCAAACTTTGCATACGTGTCCTCTGACATCAGGAAGGGAGTACTGTTGCATTTTTATTCAAGAAATTTGCTGGGTTCGAACCAAGATCGCTCAGATAGATTTTCATAAGGAATACACGTAAGCTTTACTTTTATCGGCTGCAGGCTTTATTTATTTTAAATAATTAAATTAGAAGGAATAGTCGTACAGAGTCGAGACAAACACCGAAAGAAAGAAAATTAAATAAAGATTCTATTTTGGTCATGGAATCTTACTTTCGATTAGAATTTGCGAGAATATTGATAAAATATACAAAACTTTCGTGAAAATTCGAGGCTATAAATAACTCATCCCCCTGACGACCGATCCCATTGTTGAATCCGAGCTAATGTTTTATCCCGTAAAAATACTCGTGGACTTTAGGCCCATAAAGCTGATGATTGAAGAGGACGATATATTACATGGATAACGAGAAATTTTCTGTAAGAAGGTAACCAGCAATTGCAGGTACGTAATTACAGTCAGGAGATTGTGTGTCTTCGATTTTAGTACAAACCGTTTGCCAAATTCGCGTCAAATTTTACGTACGTGTTTTCTTGGACCAGGAAGGACGTACTGTCTCAATTTTATTCGATAATTTTGCTGGGTTCGAACCAAGATCGCTCAGATGGGTTTCCATAAAGAATAAATCTAATCTTCACTTTAATCGGTAGCAGGCTATATTTCTTTTGAAGAATTAAAATAGAAAAATAGTCGTGCAGAGTCGAGACAAGAAGCAAAAGAACGGAAATTAAATGAATATTCTAATTTTGATCGTGGAACATTGTTTCCGAAACGAAATGTCGAGAATTTTGATAAAATACGCGTGAATTATCCAAAATTGTTGAGGTTGTAAACAGCCAATCCTCCTCACGATCAATGCGATTGTTTAGCCGAGCTCATGAATTTTCCTGGACAGTAAGAATAGCTTGGGATTTTAGACTGAATTCTAAAGGAAATTTACGCATTGCATGACCGGCAACTTGAATTTAATCTACTTCTATATTTCCCGTTGAGAACCAACCGGCGCTTCAGCTAGTATCGGATAAAATGAAGAATTCCGTACTGCCTTCCCTTACAATTTCACGCATCTAATTCCATGATTTTTTATTGAATTACAAAATACAGCCTGTTTAATTTTATTTGCAAATCAGCGCGAGCTGAAAGAATGACATCTGCAGTGACTTGAATTGCTTCATGTGTGAGGGCTTGTCTACAGAGTCCTTCCTTAGAGATGGTGCTCCTAATTCATGTTGCTGATGAGACTTTTTCTTGTTTAAAACTCATGGGCTTTAAACAACTTAAATCAGAGACTCAACTGAAATCACCATGATAACTATAAATAAGGAATTATGTCATATGATAAGGTAGGTGATCTTCAAGTTTAAGGCAGTGAATATTTATGCAATTTTTACTCATTTCGGTTTTATAAGTGTATACTTCAGAGACTTCCTTAATCTTGATTGAAAAAATAATAAAATTTATTTTACAAATTCACCAAAAATAATTCTCATTGATCTGAAGTTTCGAACATCTATCAAGCAAGATACGACTTCGCTTAGTGCTCACTGCAGATCGTTCTCTACGATCATACATTTGTTTCCCATTTTCGTAATTTATGGGTATTACTATATTAAATCAATTGACGAAGCCGTCACTTTGTGGAACTCCATATCGTAGGAAAGGAAAAGAACGCGTTGTCTTAGTTCCACAGTAAATTTATTGTGCGACCGGTTTCGACTAAGGTCTAGTCATATTCTGGCAGAAAATACAAAAAGTGACACACGTATCTATTATATATAGATGCTTCTCCAGATTCATTCATGTATACCCAGATACCCAGATAGGATACTAATTCACAGGTTAAACTACTAGCGTCATTGACTCGAAATTTTTAAGACGTATTGGCCATAACGTGCAACCGCTAGAAAAATTGCGACTTTGAATCTCAGTGTCATGGGTTCGATTCCAGAGGGCCCCAAAGTCCCGATTTTTCCCGTTTAAATGCATTGCTTTGATTTTCGGGAATTATTAAAAAATACTTCCCGGATAGGTAGAGAATCAAAACTCAAGGAGCCTATATATATATGGTCATGATCTATCGAAAACATAAATGAATTTTACTGAAAATATCCTGGGTTCGATACTAGGTCGAGGCAAAAATCGGTCGTTTAAAATGCATTGTGGCGATTTTTAAGATTTTTTTGGACCCTTTCCCGATGGCATGGAAACTTGAAATTCGGCATGGAGTTGGAGATCATAAATATATTTCATAATCAAATTTTACATATTCGCTGATGGTCCTTGGTTCGATCCCAGAGAGCCATTTTCATTCCGCAATGCATTTCTTATGGAGATAAGGGAAACATATTTTAGGTATTTCCCGGCATGATACCTACTTGAAAGTTTGTATAAAATAAGATGAAGTTCTAACAAATCATTATGTGCATTCACAGCTGCCAATATGTCCTGGGTTCGACACCAGGCGTCTCTACAATCAGTAAATGATCCGATATTTAAGAATTATTTTGAACCCTTTTCCAAAAATAAAGAAACTTGAAATTCGGCATGTAGATAGACTACATAGATTTATTTCAAAAACATGTTTTAGATTTCCAAAATCGTCCTTGGTTCGAATCCCGAGAGACATTTATATTTGTGAAAAGTAGAACGTCGTTGGAAGTAGTTGCAGCCAATATTTTTGCTTGAATTTAAACACATAGTTAGAGATGGTGATCTTCTATTGTGCTGCATAGTAAATTCACAAGGAAGACCCAGGTTCGATGCCAGACGATTAAATTGAAGCGAATTTTAAGAATATTTTCAATCCTTTTTTTTCTTTTCAGGACCTCCCCTATATAATGCCGATATTAAATTAGTCTTGTTAATCTGCTTGCAGTATGCAAGCTACATTTTACTCGTATATACAAAAGACAACAATAATAAATTGTAATCTAATTATAAAGATAAGTTGGATACTTCTCGTAAATCTGGGGTTTATAAATTAACCTGTAATGATTGTGGAGTGATTTATTTGGGACAAACTGGTATGTGCACTAGGATTAAGGAACATAAACAATCTTTCATAAATGGTTCTGATGCTTCACATTTTTCCATGCACTTGCTGCAAGAAAATCATTCTTCGGACTTTCTGGCTAAGCTTCTACATCAGATACCAAAGGGCCCAAAGCTCGATATTTTTGAACAAATGAAGATTTTAATCCACCAAAGAAATGCCTTTAACCTGACCAATGTGTACCTTTTCAATGCTTGGAAAATTATTGCGAGATATTGATAGGAAAAAGGCGCCAGGACCCGAAGGTATTCCCGCTGTTGTAATAAATACTTTAGCCGATGAAATTGCTCCGCTTCTACAGATTTTCTATCAGAAATCATTGGATGAGGGAACCGTCCCAATATCATGGAAAAAAGCTAATGTCACTCCGGTTTGGGACCCACACGAAGAGGGTTTAATCACAGATTTAGAGATGGTCCAGCGTAGAGCAGCCCGATTCGTTTGCGGGGATTTCAGGTTTGATAGCATTGTTACGGCAATGATAGAGTCCCTTGGTATTATATCTAATGCAGAAAGGGAAGTAATTTTTCAGCTTTTTAGATAATTAATCAACTTATATTAAAATGTTGTAACAAATTATTAACTGATAAAAGGCCCAATGGAATAATTACCAACAATAATGTTAATTGACATATCATGTACTCAGTTTTCCCGGAAAAATAACACACTAGAGAGGGAAAAGCAGCATCAGAAAATCTTACCTAATACAACAGCTTGAAATTTAAAAAAAGTGAGATAAAGCATCATAGAGAGCTGTAAATCTATTAAAAAGTTGAGTACAGAGTTAGATATGACTCTCATTATATATTAATCGGTATAAACTTCAAAATTTCATTTAGAAGGCCTAAAGTTTAATGTCCCAAATCCCCACACTTAAAGATATAGAAATATATATATATATATATATATATATATATATATATATATATATATATATATATATATTTCCCAAAATGCCAATCTTATTTTACCTTGGAATAGAGAAAATTCTCTGAATTTAATTTATATGAAGATTAGAATACTGTAATTCAGAAATCTTCTAAAATGTTCACAATTGCCTTTGTTACACAAATAATTTAAAAAGATTGCAAAGCCTATTTCAAAAAGATCTTCAAATAAACATTAGAAAAAATGGAAATTAGAATTTTAGAATCTCTCCATATAGTTTTTCAGTAAGGACAGGTCAGATCATAAATGTAAAAGTTAAGAAATAGCTGTGATATACAACTCTGCATCCTCAGAAAAGAGGCTGTAATTTCCAGGAAATCTGTTTTAAAGTAATTGCTGTCCCTTAACTTTTGAAAATGACTGAATATAATGATGTTAATGAAGCTAATTAAAGAGATTAGTTGCATAAATGAGCAAGTGTTAAATGCCGATGAAACCGTACTCTTCTGGTATAGAATGCCTTCCCGGACTTTTATCTCCAAGTATGAGAGAACTGCTCCGGGATTTAAGGTTAGCAAAGACCGCGTCACGCTTCTTTTATTTTCCAATGCAGCAGGCGATTCCAAAGTAAAGCCTATGCTAATTTACATATCGCAGAACCCGCGAGCTCCGTCTGGAATAATTAAAAATAATCTTGCAGTGTTTTGGCAGTCCAACCAAAAGTCTTAGGTGAGTCGAAATGTCTTCATGGACTGGTTTAACAATTGTTTTGTTCCCACCTTACACCACATCACTCCTCTAGCCTCTAGATCAGGGTATCATTTCTACCTTCATGAGTTATTATATTCGGCGTACCTTCTTTTTCTTGTTAGAAATGATAGAGAAAAACAACTCTCTCTCTGTAACTGATTGGTGGAAAAAAATTCAATATTGCCGACAGCATAAATTTAATTAAAGAATCAATAGATGAGATTAAACCATCGACACTGAATTCATGTTGGCGGAAACTCTGGCCGTAGGCAGTCATTGATTTTAAAGAATTTCCTAAACTTGTCGGTGAACTAAATCTTATCGTTT
This sequence comes from Sympetrum striolatum, assembly GCA_947579665.1. NCBI lineage: Eukaryota > Metazoa > Arthropoda > Insecta > Odonata > Libellulidae > Sympetrum > Sympetrum striolatum. Next base: position 173,323 of record OX388341.1, read on the forward strand.
CACATGGAAGGCGACTGAAAGGGGAAGGGCTAGAAGACATACAGCTAGAAGATGTCGAAGAACTTTTAAATTCAAGCAATGAAGAGTTGAGTGAGGAGGATCTGGAGCAGCTCATCGACAAGCAGGAAGAGGACGAAGAAGAGCAACCTTCATCAGAAATTACTTTGGCCAATATCAACAAAATCGTTGATATGGCCTCAAATTTGTTAGATTTTGTGATTGACGTGGACACAAAAATGGACCGTGGTTTGATTTTCAAAAGAGGAAAGGAGGGGCTGCTGCAACCTTACAAAGAACTGAGGAAGAATCTTACGAAAAAAACTGAGCCAACTCTCATATCATTCTTTAGTAAAATAGGAGATGGCGAATCAGAAAGTGCTGAGAGAGAGTGATTCGAGTACCGTAACTGACACAACAGACACAGATCATTGATTGTTCAAGGCAGTCCAAGTAAGTGAAATGATATTTTCAATAAATTATTCTTTATTGATAAATGTCGACAATTTAAATATTATCTGTTAATATTCAGGACATAAACGTATTAAAGCTGGGAAATTACTTCTTAAATATAACTTTTACGTTGCTGACTGACGCGATTCCGTTAGAGCCAAAATTTCCGATGCGGAGGGAGCTGATAATTTTTATCGGAAGTTATCGGCGCGTTTGGGATAAAAATGCGGCTAAAAGTAAAGAGGAATAATATCTTAGAAATGTATACATATGATAAATAGGGAAAATTATTTTGAACTAATTTTGTCTCCCTATATTGTTGCTCGCAAAACATAACTCTTGATTTCCTATATACGTAATGCTTCGCCAACCGCGGTTTTGCCAAATCTATCTCTTTCGATTCCCTAACCCCCGCGGTTGGCGAGGGATACCTGTATATGTATAAAATAGAATATATATTGATACTAAATAGTTGAAGAAGCAAGTAAAAACTGGTAAAGACCACGGGACAGCACTTACACAGACACAGAGTGATTTACTTGCCAGGAAAATGGCGGCTGGCATTGATTCCCGCGCATGCGCGTAGGAGAATTGGTAACACGAAACTCACTAAGTGTCCCTTCTGATTCCGTAGGTCTCTATTCTGTGACCAGGGTCCAGGAACAGATTAAGTTCGTGAACCGAGGTTCCACTTTATATTATTTTTAGCAGTATTTTCTCTTCAAAAGTAAAGATTTTTCGGATGAAGTAAGTAAGGAATTCAAAGACGGCCTCAGACGTGGACAACCTTTAAGTCATATGCCCACGCGTCTCCACTATTTAAATAATTTGGTTTCCCAATTTCTTTCATCACATCGGCTGAATTTAAACGCAATCAATTCTCTCTGCGTTTTCTTTACGATCTAATTATTTTTCCTTCGCGATTTCGATGGAATTCAGTGCATGAGATATAAAGTGTGGACGAATGGTGCACACTTGCGCTCTAACGAAGTCTCGTCTCCCAAGAATTACGAGTTCTCAGTTCGGAAGAAAAGATTCCCCTTTATAGAGGATGTTAAGAATAAAGATTTACAAATACTTTTTTCCACAAATTTATTAGCAACACGACCGGTTTCGGCACAGATCGGCCATCTTCAGGTAAGGAAGTTACAAACAAGAAGGCTTATATAGGGAAAATGAATGGGTTAAGGTGGTTGTAACGAGACAAACCAACAGGATAGGGTAGAGATAAGGGGAGGGAGGTGGAAGAAAGAAGGGTTAGGTCTTGTGGGAGCTTTCCGGGGGGTAAAGGTTGTTCTTATCTGGGAGAGAGCTTTTTGGGAGAGTACAAAGAAGTAAGGGAGAGTAAGATACCGGAACTATTTCGTCAACTACGTCCTGAGAAGCAATTTTAGATGCTAAGATTTCTCTCTGCCCCAAGAAATTCATTTTGGGACCTTTTCGATGGATATGCAGAATTTCAGGAATGAAAGATGAGGAATGGTGGGAATCATTTAGGTGTTGAGCAAAGTGAGAGGCGGGAGTATTATTTAAAAAGGAAAGATTGTGCTCTTTTACACGGATATTGAAATTTCTCCCGGTTTGGCCAATATATACAGAATCACAATCGTTACATTTTAATTTATAAATACCTGATTTCAATTTTGTTTCTATTTTGTCTTTATTGTTTACAAAGTATGAACCGAGGTTATGGCTATTGTAGAATGCAGGCTGAACAATTTCTTTACGGAGGATATTGGCAATTTTAAATGAGCAATCATCTGTGAAATTAAATCTTCGCCATTTGGGTGGATTTTCAGGTTGTACGACAGGTGGAACAAAGATTCTATTAATTGTTAATCTCCTAATTTTTAAGTAGTTTATCTATTAATTTGGATTGTAAACCGTTTTTTTCCGTAATGTATTTGATTATAGCAAGCTCCTTATTGAAATCAACTTCGTTTATAGGGATATGCGTTAAACGGTGGATAAGGGCATGGAAAGAAGAATGCTTTTGAGCGGGGTGATGGTTTTAGGAAGCGGGTATGGTATGGTCGGTATACGGAAAATGGAGAAGGTTAGGTTGTACGAGAAGAGAAAAATAGTGACTTGGCTGGGACCAGCCAAGTCACTATTTTTCTCTTCTCGTACAACCTTTGGGTAAGTCGCACGCTTTAAAGTGCTAAGTCTAACTCCATTTACATCATTTGGAGAAGGTTATTTTGTTCTCGGTATGGTGAAGGGTGAGATCCAGGAAATTAAGGGAATAATTTCTTTTAGCCTTAACCTTTACCTTTTTGACCTTTAAATTTTTTAATCTTAACATCCTCAGTTATGGATTTCCACTCGGTAAAGCTTACCACAATCGATTTTATTCCCCTTCCTAGTGTGTTTACTTCCCTGAACATGTCAGCTAAGAACCTTTCCAGTCTGAGAGTGAATTCAAGGTGATAAAAAAGATATACTATGCCAGTAAAGGAATTTATCTGCAACGGCATCCAATTGAAAGACGAAATACTTTCCAAGCAGTAAACGGTAAGTACACTGGTAAGTACCTACTTGATTTTCGTATTCTGGGAAAAGCATAAAAAATAACCCCCTTAAATTCATCTTTTATCTCCTCTTCATCAATTTGGATTCGTCGCATCACCTGACGATGATGCGACGCATCGAAACCATGGTCGTATAATAAATCTCATTCAGTGGTATTTGTAAAAGATAGTTTTTCTTCACCCTGTTATTATGGAGCGATACCACCAAGTCAAGGCCGAAGTTGTTGATTCTGTTAGTATCAAACAAACCCAAGTCCCGTCAATGCGTCTTAGACGAGAAAGGCGCCTTCAAGAGTTCAATGCTGTCAATGGATTCAGACGTAACTTAGCAGAACTCCATCACATGACAGAAAAACGATCATTTAGTTCAACAGAAAATTCATTACATGTGCTGCATATTTCGTCTCACAGATACATCATAGTGCCTGATGATGGCTCAGACGAAACTTGCAGAACACATAGTGAATTTTCTGTGGAACCAAGTGATCGTTTTTGTTGCCACATATGTCATATATTGAATACTATGAACTTTCTCAAGAGACTAAATCAGCAAGTGATGGCGCACTTATTAATTCCTGAGTCAGCAAAGTTTTATTGCCTTTGATGACAGCTCACACCCAAAGTCACGAATTCTCCCTGACAGGAAAAGAGACGAGGAAGAACTTCTATTCCGAAAACGTGAATGGGGAGCCGCGAATCACGGAATCAATCTCTCATTTCATTCAAACTGAGATATTCTCATCAAGAGGTTACTGGAATAAGGTCATCAATCGTGTTTTTCACCAATAGTAATGCGAGAAACGATTACTTTTTACCACTGTCTTTCATTATCATGATAAAACAAGTGTAATTAAATGTCTGTTTCGATATTACTGTCCAGGAAATATTAATTGTTATTTTTTTCGTAAAATCAAAATTCCACTTCGCAATAAATATTTTTCTGATTCGTGTTATATTTTATCGAATAGATCTGCTCCTTCATAGGGTTTGTTTCTATAATATCAATTGTATTATGAATAAGATTATTATAGCTCCTAGACTTGTAAAATTAATCTAAAGTGCATTAAGCCGAAAAAGCAACATGACGAAACGAAGTGAAAAGAATAAGTTTCATTTCAGGTAGTTAAATCGAACGATGCGATAATTTTACCCATAAATTTCTAAATTGTATTTTTTGTTGTTCCGACTTTCTTTGCTTTCTATTACTTGCGATATCCATCCATTCGCTTATTTCTCTTTCCACGGCTATCTCCCAGCAGAGAATACATTAAACACGAATGCCATAATATGCCCCGATTTTGAGAAGAGGACATATTCGTTCTTACTACAATGATTGCAACATAAGCACCGAAAGTGAAACACAACTGCCAAGTGCTTCCTTTCATTGGTCACTCGAGGAAAGCTTTGCAGAAAGTTAGGTCTATTTCACAAATGAATTTTCTTTTTTTTCCAGTTACAAATTTGTTCCCGTATTCAAAATGTTTTCTGAGTAAACTGTCATGAAATTTGCTCTAAATTTTGAATCTTTATTTATATTTCCACTAAATACTATGTTATATCTGTTTCTAAATAAAAATATTTACTTACACATGACTGGAGTATGTAGGTGGTATTGATTTCTGAAAGTTCATAACGCTCATTTGACGTGATCATTTTATTGTTCACCTTTAATAACAGCATTATCTAATTGCAATAGTGTGAATTCTGTTAATTTATCATCCCATCCAAAGACGACAATCCACAACAAGAAGCCAAATGAGGGCTTCCGAGAAAGGTCGAAATCATCCGGAAAACATTTTCACAGAATCCGAAAGTAAGCGACCAAAATGAAATTTTCATATAATTCAGACCAGGATAAATGGTCAGTCAGTCACAGCCGAAAATACAATGGAATCAACAGTGATTGATATCTTTCTTCAGTATATGGGAACAACATCCAAAAATGATATTTCTCTAATTTACAACAACAGAGATCTGCGGCCTTCTATTGCATCTTCTGTGTACATCACGATATAAGATGGGCTGGAAGATTCCATTTTGAATTTTGAAGCTTAATCATACGAGGAGTTTTTTTCGGCTGAGGCCGTGAGAATAAAAGTAGAAAATAGCGACCTTGAGTGATGCCACTGACCTTTCCACTTTTCCTCTCTTTCGAAAAAACAGTGATTCTCACTGCTTCACGAAGAAATAGCGCTTAAAGTTACGCACAAAAGACCGAAATCAGTCCCGTTTCCCATTGTCTGACACTAAGAGCTTTCAGAGTAATGAATTATTTTCTCTTGCTTGTCGTCTCTGAAACAAAAACTGGAAAGAAAAACCTTGAAATTCATTGGAGAGGATATTTAGATTTTTAAATGTTTCCCCGATCGTGATTCCACCGCATAGAATCCGTATTCACGAAGCGTGAGCTACTTTGGAAATTTGCCGTATCACGAGTATTCCATTTTGCTTTCTTCTAAAATTCCTTCTTCAACTAAAAACTCGAATTATCTTTGAATTAGTTTTGTTCTTTCTCTATCAAAGGGAAATCCTCCTTAACGCGTAGTTTTGTAAAATGCATTAGTCCATCATTTTTTCTAGTTAAGCCTTTTTCAACGATAAACCAGCCAAAGCAACAATTCCTGTTCATTATTCTTAAATTAGGACCCATTCGCGTGTTTGATGTTAGAATAGATGGGGAAGGGCATTATTGCGTACCTCTTCGAATGACTATCTATTTTAGGAGATTTTCGAGAGAAAATATTGAAAAATATTTAGTAGTTCCTAAAACTCAAATGTTCGCAAATTGAATCACAATACGATCGAATAAAAGAGCGATAAATATAAAAAAGATAATTCAATTGTTTTTCGAGTGAAATAATCTTTTAATAAAATAAACTCTTCAATAAATGCTTACTTTTTAATTGTCTTGAGCACCGAATAATTGGCTTCGGTCGAAAACGAATCGTAAATTAGGAATTAATGAAAATTTTCTTCCACAAATAAAATGGTGAAAAAGAAAATAATGTTGAAATGCTTCCTCGTCGACTATCGAACTGAACGTAGTAAAATTATTTTCTGGTTTCAATGGCTTTATTACACTTATAATTAGACAGTGACTTATATTGTGTTGGCATGCTTTGTTTTATTACAATAACCTTCTTTTTAATTTTAATAAGATGGGTACCTCAACTAATTATATATCTTTACATAGAAACTCCACTTCCATTTAAGGTGTTAAACAAGAAAGAAGCATCTGCTCCTATGTTTGCTATTCAAGTGCACTTGTCTATGAGAAACCATCGAAGAGAAATCTGCTAAAACTTTTTGTTTTTAAATCGGTTCATATTCTGAAAACAAAATCTAAACGATGAGAAGAAATAAGGTTAATCAGAGTATGAAATATAGGTGAAACTGTGATTTTACTTAAGAAGAACTTTTAACTTTTTCATATACTTCAAAACGTTGGCTATTTTCGCTGGCATTATCAGACCTTTCGAATGTGAAGGGAGGGAAAGAAAGGGGACGGTTGGGGTTTCCACGAAGTCACGTCTTACCCCTTTCATACACTATCTACTACAAGTCATTCTGCTGCTAACTATTTCTAAGTATTTTCCATACCAATAATTCCTATTTTTAATATCTCTATATTCTTTCTATATTTTGGTATCTTTACTTAAATAATGGATAAATCTGTACTGACTAATGGAACAAAGAAACGCACTTGGTAATTTCCACTTAATATTGTGTGAAATTTTCCAATATTTCACTATGTCGTCCCACGAAGTGCGGTCAGAGACGATCGATTTTATCTATAGCTAGCTGAAGAGCCCGTTGATTCTCAACAAGGTAAATAATAGTATAGTAAATGTATTTGTCATATCTGCTCAGATAAGATTGTTACATTTCACATCATTGCTTAATTCAATGGAATAGACGAAAAAGTGAATCTACCATATACTTACCGTTTCCCTCATATCTCTTGATGGAGCCACAATTTCTTAAATTTTAATTCTTAAAAAAATAAATTCTTAAAGCTGCAGAGGCTCACTCTTATCTCGTCTTTCGGCTGTGTGATTGCTGAATGAGTAGGTTCACATCTACCGTCGTTCGGGAGACCTTCTAGTGGGAGGGAGAGCGCGCGCCTGAAACCTAATTAAACCCATGGAAGAAGGAGAATCATGAAAACTTATTAATTTTTCGGTGATTGAATCAGAAGAAATCGCAAGCGGACGTTCGTGGTTCTATTTTAAAATTGCCGCCGCTCAAGGTTTTCTGTCCACCAGAGTGCAGCACTCGAAATTTATAACCATAGGCCTCATGGGAGCTGCTCTCTTTCTTCTTCCTTCTTTCTTCTTCCACCCTTCTGAAATGGCTCAGTTTATGACATCCAGCTGGGTATGTTTTGAAGAAAACGGTTACCATTTTTATTGTATTTCCACCAGTTTCTGCTCGAAATATTCTTGCGGAGTCAGTTATTTTTTGGCTGTGCCGAAGTGAAGTATCCGTAGCTCATATATGCCATGTGTCGCTAATTCTCGAGGTACTTTCCTGGAGAATTCTCGCAGTGGGGAATAAAATTGTGGGGCGTATTTTTGAGTCACATTTAATTTCATACATAATATTTCCCTTTCTTTTCATGAAAATTAAACAGCAACGCATATTTTCCTTATGTCGCTAAACCTAGTCACTGTTCATAGACTTTCAACTGTTTTTTTATAAATCTACTACTGAAGAAGGTATAAACTTTACGGATTCTACGTTACATTTTCAGAACATTTAGCCTTTTTAATTTCTAGTTTAATGCTACATCATAAGATAATGGAGAGAAAAAATTAATCCTTTCCTCGCAAAAAACAGCGTTTGATGAATTATCAAATTAAAAAACTACACTTACAAGGATTCGAGGATGGACAACGTGCGCTCATTGATTATATCCATGATTTCTTGTTTTTTGCGCTATTTCAGAAAATTGGAACAGAGATCACGTAATAACGAGAGAAAGCGCTATTCCAGTTGGCTTGATGTAAACGCTAATTTTCCTGACATTGTGCTCCAGGACTTTCCAAGTAGTTCTATAACTCCAGGTTAGTAAATCTAAGTGTTTTTAAATGTTTATAATATTGTTAACTGATGATTTAAAATTCTGTATATGATTTATCTTAAGTTTAAGTAATTAATTTTGGTAGACGCTAGAGGACGGCCAGAATTAGAAGATTAGTGAACGAACGAAACAAAACTGAATCGATTCGGGCCACGTACTCCGCGGCTAAATTCTCTTACGCTGCAACGATGGCTCTTCGAGAGTTATCAATTTAACGCCATAATATTTACAAATATGTAAGTGGTAACCAAAAATTACTACTTCAAGAGAGGACCTGAAGAGAGAATTTAAGGAAAAGATGGGGTTGATTGTGGATGTGCCCAAGGCGGGAACCATCAACGAAACAGCAAGGCTTTTCTTCCAAAGTCCAAATATATCTGCTCAAATTACAGGTGCGAATTTGAAATCATTTTCCCAATTACATGCTTGTTTCTTCAAAAAATGGCGTGGAATATATACATGGTTAAATTCTGACATTTAGGGAAAAAACAGTTTTGTTGGTGCAATTAATTTATTAGTATAGTCATGGATTTTACCTTTTTCAAGTGCATCAATCTTATGTTTTCTATCATTCCTCAATACTTATTAATTAAAATGTATTCATCAGGGATCGACGAGAATCTCATCAAAAGATTCTCTAATATGTTGAGGGCAGTCTCAAGCGGTTTCAATATAAATGAAAACGCATTCGGTGACTACTGCTGGACTACCACTGAGTTGTATGCGGAGCTATATCCTTGGTACTACATGCCATCGACTGCTCATTAAGTCCTAATACATAGCATTGAAATCTCAAAGGAAAAAGAAATCCATTCTTCTCTAGGAAGAGCCTATGGAAGCCCGAAATAAAGACACGAGAAAATATCGCGAACGATTCACAATAAAACACTCACGAGTGGCTACCAATGATGCTAAGGAGATTGTTACTCGCATCCGATCCAATGATATCGATGTCGGCTCCTACGAATGTAGCAAGAAAATCAAGGAATATGGGCGAAGATGTGAAGGAGCTCCTGAGCATGAGCAATGAAAAATATGATGGGCAATGATATGCCCCTTGCATTGCCATCGAAAAGTCGCTTTATTAATCGGCGTCGCAAATTATCGAAGGATTTTATTTCAGATTCTTCTTTAGAAAGCGTCAAAAAATATTTTGGTATAATTTAGCCTGTGTATATCGTGGTAAATCACCACTATCTTCCTCACATAAGTAGAATATGTTCAAAAACGACCATGCGATGTTTCAAAGTCCGCAGTCAAAAAAACCACTTTTTTATTTTTGGCCAGCTTTTTTCGATTCTAGTCCACTGTGCGTCGGTCATTATTGCCGGGTTCTCATGGGGTCGAGTACACGACCGAAAATTTGACTTGTTAATTTCTTATCGACTTTCTTACCTTCTTTTTATAACCGACCAAAAATCTTTTGGGATCGTAACGGAGACGAATAAATAATTGAAAGTAGAGTGCACGACCACCTCAGTCGTGCGCACGACCAAGAGAGAGCTATCGGTCGAGGTACTGAAGTAAAGTCATGTATTTCATCTTCCCAGATCGGGTAGTAAGAAGCTTATGTGAGAGATATGAGCCCTACACAACTAAAACTCACTTGCCGGTCGTATACACAAGTCAAGTTTACGGTCGAGCAATCGTCCACGTGAATACCTTTTTATACGATTAAAAACGGGAAAATGCATCAGATTCAACAATCGGGTTAGTCGTCAAGAGAAATGGTTTTTTACAACCTCAAAATGTTGGCAAATTTTCTAGTATTTTACCGATATTATCGCAAATTCGAAACGAAAGTAAACTACTCGAATAAAATAAGAATCCTCGTTCGATTTTCTTTCTTTCGGTGTTCGTCTCGTTAACGTGCGACTATTCCTTCTAATTTTATTTTTCTGAAGTAATAAATCCTGCATGAGATAAAAAAGAGTTTTTGTGTATCCTATATGGAAAACTATTTGAGCAATCTGGGTTCGAACCCCGCAAAATTGTTGAATAAAAAGGCGACAGTGATTCCTTCCAGGTCGCAGAGGACACGTATATAAGGTTTGAAGCAAATCGGACCTACGACAACGGTGTGGCCTCCAATCTAATACAAACATACAGAATTTAGATTTTATGTACGTGAATGACTACGTAATAATTACTTCAATGAATACCAAATTAAATTTATTTCTGCTTTTGTCCCATTTGCGAGAAGCCTCCTTATAGAGTTGATATATTTATTGAAATGTTGGAAATTCCTCCAAAAAATTCAATAATTTTTTGACGGTATAGTAGATATACAGCTTATACTTTTTAAGTAAATAGTTTTGTCTTCACCCCTCTTTTGATTGGTTACATATTACGATTAGTTTATAAATTTGCACTAAAGTAGAAAATGAGGTCATAACAACATGCCCGTCCTCTAAATGACAGAAATTCTCAAACGGCAAAATTCGGGAAAATCTTTCTTTTCATGACAAAGTGTTATTAGCATGTACGAATGGCAGTTTACCGTGGATATCATTTAGGATTCACGAAAATTGGAAAACGTGACATTATTTTATCTTTATTGCGGATGATCTCCAGATATCGTCTCATAAGAAAGTGATAAGTGCGACTTTGCTGTGCGAACAGCACTTTGCCGAAAGAGGGAACTTAATACAATTTCCGCAAATTATTATTGTTAGTGTTCTTGAATCAACTATTAATAGAAATGAATTTTGGGTAATTGGATGGTATCATGATAAAAATTGCGATTTCTCAAAAAATTTATCTCAAAACTAAAATTTAAATAATTTTAAAAACTATTTTCGGATATGTTCGAAATACATACACTGTAATTGCTGTAACTCACAAGTAAGAGGAGTTTCCATAGCGACGGGTTGCGTCGTCCGATATTAAAAGTATAGAAGTATTGATAAATCCAAGTATCAGACGGCGGAATAAAGTGATTAGTCGGCTCAGAGGAGACACGTAGTCGAAGCCAAATTCCTGAAACGGACACCGAATTGAGAATTCAATAATATTTCGACTCCTGTTTGGAGGAAAACGCAGTAGCGAATTCCGACCTGATTCGGACACATTTCCCGTTCTCCGCGGCGGATAAATCCCCTTCCGCCTTTAAGAGAACTTTTTTCTTGAGTCTGAGGAATCCATGTTTACATTTGGGATCGCAATCGAGGTACTTCGTGCCTCATTAACGAAGGACATTGATTTTCAGTATCGTTTTTCGCAAAGAGCGAAGATCAAATGCTAATATTATCTCTTTGTCAATATTTTCCATGCTTAAATAGAGGAATTTGTTGAAGCGAGCGTTTGAGTCAGAGATTAATATTTGCCTTGGTCTTAAGCCAACAAAAACGTGCAGCATTGAATACAACTCACGCAAATCACGACCGGTATAACTTGACAAGGGGTAAAAAAGATGAATCTAAACATACCAAAAGTGATTTATTGCAAAACATTTAGATACCAATTTTACATCAAGTTTTGTCATCGTATTAAAATCATATGGAACGCAATAAAAAGAATGCCTGACTAACCTAGTTACGATGATTTTATTACTATTTCTCAACCGAATTTAAACCCTCCTGAATCTAGAACTTTCAGGAATACTTACAAAAATTATTAATTATTCCATATTATGGATAGAAAATAATGGATTCAAAATATTAGCAACTGTAACATAAATGCTGATAATCTGGGAAAGATAATAATGAGCAAATGTCAATAATTTAGGTGAAGTTTATATATATTTCCATAATTAAATGTAGGTAGGGGAGACTGGGTACGGTTGAAACAGGGGACGGTTGAAAGAAAGCGTATATCTCGATACCGTGCGTGATGAGGTGAGAGGTACAAAGGGAGAGCGACAAGTCGAAACACTAATTTTAGTGTTCCGTCGCTCTTCGTGCGCTGTGTTTATGTATAAAAGGCCTCATTGTGTTTTTTGACGGAAAAGTAAGTATTTTCTGTTCGAACATTTTTGCAATTATTATGGTTTTATTAAAGTAAGAATATTGAGAGTTTTGTATCGTTTTAATTAAAGTTTGTAGAATATGGCTGTATGATTAGTTTTTATTCAAATTTGTTATCATTCTTACTGTGAACCGTTTTATACCTAGAAGGGGGTTGGGGACAGTTGAAACATTTTTTGTGGGTACGGTTGAAACAGTTTATTTATTTAATTTTCATGTTTCTTAGATGCCAAGGGTACGCCAAAGGAAGACTACGAGAGGTCTGGCCGACTTATCAAACTACAAACAAGCATATGAAGATATAAAATTCCCCCTATTAAAAGAATGCAAATTTCCCCCATCTCTCTCCTAAATGTCTGCGTGCTAACGGTGGTTGGCTTGTCTCATGACGCATGCAATTGTGGATTTGGTGTCTGGTTTTTTGATCTTGGTGTGGTACCTTTGATGTGTTTGATGGCACATAACCAGATTTTAGGGAAATAGTTAGTTCAGAGGATAGATTAACCCTTTCGAACGACTTAGATAGAATTATAAACTGGTGCGATGATTGGCAACTAGAGCTAAATGTAGAAAAGTGTTCGTTAGTTAACTTCTTCGAAAGAAAATATATAATAAATGATTATTCTTATAGCCTCCGAGGGGTAAACCTAATGACAGTAGAATCGGTAAAGTATCTTGGAGTAACTCTCACGAATAATCTATCATGGAGTGCCCACATCCGAAATATATGTGGAAAAGCACTTAAGAAACTCGGCTTCGTTAAAATAATAGTCGGTAGGAGCGAAGAAAAAATTCGCGAGCAATGTTACTTTGCGTTAGTTAGGCCTCACCTTGAGTATGCATGTAGTGTATGGGACCCCGCCGAGAAATGTCATATTCGGGATTTAGAAAAAGTACAACGAAAGGCGATACGATTTGTAAAGAATTGCTACGATAAAACAGCGAGTGTCACTCAGATGTTTTAGGACGCGGGATGGGAATCATTAGAAGATAGAAGAAAAATTCAAAGGATAAATTTAGTAAATAAGTTCAGAGAAATTACGTTCTCAGATGATGTAACCGATATAATGCGACCCCCCTGTTATATGGGCCGTTCTGATACTGCCAGAAAGATAAGGGAAATAGATGTTAGAACGAATCGTTTCAAAAATTCATTTTTTCCCCGAAGTATACGCTAAAGGACCCGTTTAGGAAAATAGAATCAAGGTGCTTGCACCCCCTGCCACACGCCGAAAGGCGGCTTGCAGGGTTCTAAAATAGACATAGACAAAAGCCGAATCTTCGTTAAGAACAGCGGCAGAAAAGAATGGACCGAACCACTGTTCCCTGTTGAGGTATGTACTACATAAACGAGATGCGACTGGTGGCGATGAAAATCAAGAAATGGGTTATAAGGCTCACAATCGAGTGTGAACCAGGAACAAGAGCGTGAGCTATCTAAATATTTAATTAGATGTGCAGACATATATTTTGGCGTAACTAAAAAGGAAGTTATGAAATTGGAATACGAACTAACCATCAAGTACGACTTATCACGACCTCGGACTTGGGATGACAACGAAATGGCTGGCGAAGAATGGTTTCGCATGTTTATAAGAAGAAATCCGGAACTGTCAGTGCGTGCAGTGGTAGTGTTCAGCAAATTTCACCCAAACCCTCTACAAGTCTCAATCCGTTCCTGTGTTGACAAATCAAACGAAAAATATCGCGACTTCGAGTACACCACTTATGTTTTCGCCGGAAGCAGTACCACCACTACCTAAAGCTCCTCCAAGGAAATTAACAAACAGGGGGCGAAAAACCAGGAAATCTACAATCTACACAGATACACCTCAAAAAGAAGATATAAGAAGAGAACATGAGAACAGATTGAAACGAATCAAAGCTAAGCAAGTTAAGAAAAGATTAGATGTAGGAAAGACTAAAAGAAATGCTACAAACAGGAAAAAATCTAACATGCAACATGATTCATTATCATCATCAGAAGGAGAAGAGTGCTACTGCTTTGTTTGTATGTCAGCATATTCTGAAAGCAGACCGAGGGAAAAATGGATACAATGCACTAAAATGTGGGCGCATGAAGAGTGCACAGAAGGTAGTCTTAGTTATGTTTGCCACCATTGTGATTCCGAATGATCTCGTAACCACGTAAGTATTTTTATTTAAAATGTTGATTTTTATAGAAATGATAAGTCTTTAGTTTTTTCTGACCTTATTTTATAGCTGAATTGCTAAAGTTTTAATTAAAGCTGTGGAATTTTATTCTCTTAAACAAAAAGTATTGAAGTTTTTTTTCGTCATTAGTTTATCTATGTATCAAAATGTAGATGTTTTTAGAAATTATGTTTTGAAGTTTTACTCAAAGTGTTTTGTTAGCTGGAGTGCTATAAAATCTAGATAATAATTAATGCTGTTGAATTCTGAGAAATATAATAGCAAGTAGTATACAAAAATTACAAAAAAATAATCGTCACCAACATCTGATTAATTCATTTAAGTTGTACTTAATATAAATCTTTGAAGGCTGACTAAAAAAAATGTTGGATTATAAGTATCGTGAAAGACTTGAATATTAATAAAAAAAATATTTTTGATGTTCAAATGTGCCATTACGAGTCGTAAAATGTTATTAGACGATGAATAAAACGTGTTCATTTATTATATTTTGTATTATTTGCGTGTGTTTCAATTGACCCCAGGCACTGTTTCAACCGAACCTGGCATGGGGACGGTTGAAACAAATTACACTTTTTTTTAAATTTGATTTTACAGATAAAATCCAATACAATGATCTCAAATAACATTGCCCATTAGTAAACAGATATATGGTCTTTCATTTAATATATTTCCTTTATCGCTCGATTGACTAATCCCAATGCAATGGACGATAAACGCTAAAATGTTTCAACCGTACCCAGTCTCCCCTACATAGTTTCCCTGGAAGTTAATAGATCAAACAAGATTTTATGGAATTTACAATAAATAACGAATAAAATGCTGACACTTTACCTCAGAAATAAACGAAATTTACATTTTTGGGTAATGCCGCGGATATGAGCGCAACCCATCCTATCCGTTATCCTCCACTTTATATCCTTCGAAGAATAGACATGCGTTCGGTCCGCGTTGTTTGTCGGCCTATCGCTCTCGAAGACTTTACAATTCCTCCTATTTCCACAAATACCTGGCATAAACTTAGATCCACACTCCTTTTGCTAAATGTCAAAATCCATAGGGGTCTCCGAAAAGCAGTGATAGCCGGCCTTCTTTCGTCTCCCGTGTATCATCCTTCTTCCCGTGCTCGTATCCACGATCTTTGGACAATATGCGTTATTTTGATTCAAATTGATAGGTAAATATTTATTTCTCGATTGCTTTCGACACCAAGGGCAGGAATCCACTTTTATTACGTGGTCGCCGCACCCCCCGTCGGTCATTTGTAATCCTTAATTGGTTAAATTAAACCCAAACTGACAAAATTCAACTCCGTCGTTAACTCAATGGCTTATAACTTAAAAGATAACTTCAATTTTCTATAGTGATGAAAATAGAAAAGGCGATTTTTTTAAGGAATTCGCAAATTTAGCAAGAGCTCTTGAGATTACGAGAAAACTCTCACAGAGGTACATATTTCCTGTGGTCTCACTTTTGGAAGTGGTCAGGCGCTAATAGCCTTAATTAACTTCGGTCTATTACGGAGGAAGTTTGCGGTTCAACCTCATGCAATCTTGGTTTCTTCTCCTTCTTGAGAAAGTCTGAAGTGGTATTTCTGAAATTAAGAATGTTTTCGAATCAACCGAAAGCTTCCTCCCGCTCTTTTACTTTTCCCCAATACTTCTAATAGGCTTACTCATTGAGGTTTACTTAGAGATTTAGCTAGTTTTTTTAGCGTGGTAGTAATACCTATTGAAGAGTATTTTTTTAAGTCCTAATCTCTTTTAATTACAAAAATGTACGTACGTTATGAAATAGACACAGATATAAAACAATTAGCAACTTCCGCTACTAATTATCAATTCCGATCGATTTGAGGAGGTTAATAAGTGAATTTAATTTACTTTTGAATGTCTTTTAATGAGGTAATACACGTTGATTGAAATTGCGCATCCAGATATACGAGGTCTCTCGATTGATCTGCTGATAATTTTTAGATGCAGTCGATATTTTCAATCGCGTGGACGTGGAAATTCATTTGTCCCCGAAATAGAGTGTAAGAGAGTTCACTCGTGTTATAACGACGAGCGAAGGTTTTCTTGACTCTTTTCTGTGACTTGTTAAACAAAATCAAATTTGAAAAAGTCACAAAAGAAGACGGTGTTAGATGAGATTTAAAATCGTGGTGTATAACCATCAACGGGCCGCACTAGCTCTTGCAAAGGATTCACGATCCGCAATATTCACGAATTTAAAATCTCTATTTTAATGATCTTTTCGCAATGATACTTGAATGAAGAGAATAGTGTGTTGCTTTTTATGGTGCATTCCAACCAGAATAAGCTTGTATCAACTGTAATTATCATACTTTTAGATGAAAAACAGTATGAATATTTAAATACTGCGAATCACCTCTGGATTATTTCGGAAAAAGGACCGCACCGTGTCCTTGGCTACCGAGTTGTCTTCTCTCAAATGTACTTCTGAATAAACTGAATAACTGAATGCGGTAGACAATGGCGGAGAACCAACGGCCGAGCGACAATTAGTATTTTCTCCATCATCTGAAAAGTATTACAATCATTTTGATTCCAAGATTTACTAATTGCGTAAGTTGTAAATAAAACTGAAAAATATTGTACTCGGGTTCACTTAGCGGTTCTATTAATTCCGTTCGTTCACAATGTCGACTCATTTAAAAGTAACGCCGCAACGAGATTGGTGGTGAAGCCTAAAACAAAGTTTCCCCATTCTTCTCTAAGATTTCTTCCGACGCATTTTTCTGGTCGTATGATTGATTTAATCTATTAGCACTCTCCACCACAAGAAAAACCTCCGTGGTTGGCGCCTCATTTTATCGCTTCGAGGAACACATCAACGGTGGAAAACAAAAGGTGTGAGGACGGATTTTCCCTGTCACTTATTACAAGTGATAACAGTCTTTGTTGGGTCAAAGCGCTTCTTCCTTCCTTCCCCTCCTCCCCCCTCCAATCCTCTTTAGGAGCCGCACCAGGCCTCTGCCTGTTACTCACCGTTCATCCACGTCGCTGCAGACGTCGTAGGCGCCGGACCGTTCTTTCGGTCGTCGAAGAAACCTCAAGAGGAGGACGCCTAAGGTAAGCTTCTCTCTTCCTCCCAAAGACGATTTGAAGCGATTACAGCCGAAATAATTGTAAACATGATTACTTTTTATGGGAGGATTAGTTCGGTATACTTCGTTCTTCGAATAAGCATTTTAAGGTTTTTAAACTCTTATTATAGTTTCGTACATTACGAATACATACTCGGGAATTAATACCTCTAATAGCGAAGGTGGAGAAGAGTCTCTGGATATGATTTTGAAAAGGACGACTTCGTAATTGAGAGTAATTTTTCGGTCTGAATGAGTGTATGTTATTTTCATTTATAATTTAAGAAATCAACAGTTGGAAATTTCTAAATCACATTTTCACAAATTTTGTCAACTTTCTACGGATTCAAATCAATTTGGCTGTAAAGAAACTTCATTCATTTCGCTGCAAACCATAGGCACAATCATAGATCATTTCTACATCATTAAAATCTTACGTCATTTCAAATGTCCCTAATTCATGCACATGAAAGTAAATTCTATAAGACAATTTTTTTCTTAGGGATTCAGGCCGCTGGTCTTGTATAAATATGGTTCCAATAGGAGCGAAGACTCATGCGATTTAGGCCTGTTCAGCGCCTCACTTCTCTAAATAAAGATGCGTACATACAACTTAGGATCTCCCAAATCGTGGTTATCCAACCCTCTGCCCACGGAACATGTGGAGCTTCAACCCGTTCGATCCTTGAGTTAATTATTTTCCAATATTTTGCTGCTGTCATCTCCCATTTATACCCATTGTATGAGAAATAAGGAGCAAAATTTGATTAATCTACCGTAATCATATAATATGTAAAATCTGGATAAAAACTTTACATGTTATTATAGTAAAATAGTTAAACTAACGAATTTCGATGAGATATTTAATGATAGAAAGCACAGATCTTCGCAAGAGTTAATGCAACGCACTGAAGGACCTCAAAATGAAACAACTATGACGGAAATGCGAAAAAATATCGGGAAAAATGTAGTTTTCATCCATCCTTAATTTGCACTGGGAAATTTTCCCGAAGAGAAGCAGTGAATTGAGGCCTTTCGCAATCTGATTTTCTCCTTAAACATTTCATGCCAATGTTTCCGGAAGTGGGAAAAGATGGAAGCGAACACTCAGGCCTCGCGATCGAAAATCAAGAAGGGAACGAGGTCCAGAGTATAACGGATTCTCTTTTAAAAGCCGCAAATAAAAAAGCGGTTTTCAAAGCAACGGAAGATCGCGAATAGATTCAGAGATGAGTGCGTCGACAAGAACCGAGTTAAATTCATTTGGTACCGGGTGTGCGATAGGGCGAAGTACACTTTAATTTAAATTATACGAATGGTTTATGTGGAAAGGAAATAGATTCACCAAGAGCGCACAGAATTGTGAACCCGGAATGTTTTTCTTCAACGAATTTTTGCAAACTCTACAAAAAATATCGCCGACTTGTGGATCTATAGAGAACAATACGATGGGTCAGCTAAAATTGCATTTAATGACTGAACCTCGTCTGTCACTCGACTTTTAAGGACTACGATGAATCTATTGGGACACAGCACTCGCATGAATGAACGCAATGACATCCGAATGCATACGAAAGAAAGATTTCTGTCCCCTGAGAAAATGCTATAGAGGTAGTATTTTTGATTTCCTTTAGTTTCTTTTTGATTAATCTTCAACGTTAATCTAATGAGGATCTTTCTTGCCAGAATGATAATTAATCATCTTTTGGTATAATCATGGGCTGAGCAAATGCCTTAAATTAAAGTTTAAATTAACTTAATTTCAAAATAAGAAAATGGCAGTTCAACCAAGATTGCTGAATTTCTCCGTCGAATCAGTAGGTCTGTGAATAAATGTCTCAAAATAACTTCAAATGCCGTCTTTATGAATCAAAGAGAGGATAGCTCATTATATAAAAAAGCGATTTCGAATTTCAAATTTGGAAGACGCGTTTTCGATAGCCTTCGAACTGTTGATCTGCCCCTTTGAACTTCATCCTTGCATAATTCCGTGAAAGCAATGTTGCGTAAAGAGATGAAAATGTAAATATGACAACAAATATTTTGAGTGAACTCTGATTTTTCCTTCGAATTCTTTTATCGGAAGTAAAAAAATTAATAAAATTGAACGGAGATTTGTTTCGAAAGACACTTTGTGATAAATCGCACTTATTTACCTAATAAACAGCATCGAAATGTGCTTTTCGAAGCGAATGAATTTCACAAAGTTCTTTTCAGAGTTTATTAAAAACATTAGAATTTTCTGCTTTTTGAAAGCGATTTTGGGAAATCGTTGAAATCCAAATCGAATTCGTTCGCAAAGTTTATCGAACCACTAATCGTGATTTTGTTTAATCGAAATAACTATCGACAAATTCGATACATTTTCTAAAACTCAACCGCCGCTGCCTTTTACGATTAAACTGTTTAAATTTACAGTTCGACAGTTGTTTAATTTCAGAATATAAAGAATTTTGATTTCGACGTAAACTGCTCGTAATTAAACTTATGCGTGAGAGTATAAATAGTTTAAAATGGACTTTATGAAAATATTCCTTTATCTCATCAATGCTCACTTGGTTACCATGAGGTACTGATACCATTAAATAAAAATTCAATTTTGGTGATTTTGTATGCCTTTTTTAAATTGCTGTCTTGTAAGGAGAATCTTGAAGTATTAAATTCGTTTTTATCTTCAGATTATGTTTTCAACTGATCATGTTATCTCTCGAAATTTACTGTCGAATTAAGCTGTCGAATAGTATTCATTCAGATGGATTGTTTGGTATAAACTCCATTTTTTGTAGTTTAAAAACCATTTTAGCTACAGGATTGACTCCCAAAATGCGATTTGTTTATAGATTTAGTTTAGTTGGAACACAACGGAGATCCTACAACTATGCTAATTGAATCGCCACTCCTCAAATCAATTCCAAATCGCTTCAAAGTTAGTTCTGAAACCTGTATTCAATTGGGGAAATCTCAGTAATAAAATAAAATGTATAACTTATGGTAAACAAGATAAACGATAATAATATATCCTCGTTAACTGTATAAGCACGAAGAATATGCATGAGATACCTTCACTTTGAAGTTAAATTATTTTTACTGTTCGTTTTTAGTCATCAACTCTCTTCCAACAAAAATAAACTGTTCAAGGACATAAACATCCGCTATTTTAAGTCCAAAAAAGGGACGGTTTTCCTTGCAATTAAGTTTCGGACGATTATAGAGTCGTTACGGAGTTAATTCAAAATTTGAATGATTGTTTAAAAAAAAACTATCCCTAAAAGCACCTTTTTACCTTGAGTGGTTTACAGTCTTCAATTATGTATTATTGAGCAAATTTTCTTTTGTTATTCTAACGTTACATTAACCTTTCCTTAGATTATCCATATTTTTTCTTTGAATAAAATACTATTGATAAACCTTTATTTCTAACCCATTCATTTACTTCACTTCTTTACAATTTATGATACGCAAAGGAGACCTAATTTTACAAACTTATGTGTATAAGTTAAAAGGAAAAAGTCTGTAACTTAACAAATGATAATCCCAGCTTCTTTGGCATGTCTTCGATATTCAATTCTGGTTGTGTAATTGTTTTGTCAAATACATGTAATAAAAAACTGAAAAGACAGGCATTTTTATGGTTGAATTCCATATATTATATAAAATGCAAAAGTCGTTCAAATAATTATGATTCTGTTCAAAGGCAAAATAATTGCGGGAAAACCGGTATTCAGAAAAAAGGAAATCGTCGACAAAAACGTATCATTTTCCACTCTTGTTGCGAGCGGCTCTTGCCCAGATGAGCCTCATTTCCATATGACATTCGTGCAACATAATTACATAAAAACGTAGCTCCAGCTAGAATAACTTTCATAATTACCGCACCGCAATTAATGTTGAATTCAGTAAATATGGCCTTCGTACCAATGTGAACGAGTATATACACCATTATGGCTATCGATATATTTGCTGTATTCCCTTTGGCTAATGAGACTGATGCATATCGTTTATTTTGTAATTTGTTATTTTGTCTTGAAGTTTCCGTTATATACAAGCGGAATGTCTTCTTCCCTATCCTTTTTTTCAGGCGTTCTTAATTAGTAAGTTTGAATGTTCTTTCTTTTATATCGCTCTCAAAATGAATTCGAATATTAAAATTGATTAAATTGGACCTTTAATATTGAAGTATAAATATTAAGTATCGATTATTTATTTTAAAAGCCGTGATGAATTACAATCATTGGCGATACTCATAAAATGTATGAGACATAAGGTGTCGTAGGATATTATGTTATTATCTTATTTCATTCGTGCGATATGTTCATGGATTTCCTTAGTCCGCAATATTCACTTTACAAACTGAATATCCTTCTAAGAAATCGAACATGATTTATTCCGGAGGTCTGAAAACAGGTTTTCCAACGACCTTTGAGACCTAATGTTTCTTCTGAAACGTAATACTTCTATCAAAACACAACCAGGAGCGCAAAATAAAGTAAAAATTAAGATCAAACTTGTACTTAGGAATCATCGAGTCCTTTTGGCAGGTTTCAGTATTAATAATCATAATAGCTATACTCTTCCGTATGCATTTTATTTCGTTATCGTAGTACATGAACCTATGAAGCGACATTGCGAAGAGAATTACAAGTCAATTGGTCTTGACGGACGGAGCTTGGTCGGACGCTGAATGTTTGTCTCTCTCCGTTGAGATTACTCCTAAATTAAATGGAGATTGTGGTCACGTGACCATGTTTGAAACACTGATGATCCAACGCCGGAAAGACGAAATGCCGTCGGACGCTGTTAAACATCGCATGTGTAAATCATAGGAGGTACGTTTTATCTCGAGATGATGTCACATCCTTCCTAAGGCATCTTCCATACGCCTGCTCGAACCTGCGCATCTCCGACCCTTGACCTTGGCCATGACCTTTCATAAAATCTCTCTCATCTTTAAGGCGGTGCTATTTTACAGCCTAATCATGAGGCATTCTTGACTTGCGAAAGGTCAAAGTGGGGTCTCTCGCTTTCCCTTTGGGATGAGCGTGTCTTCAGGCTAAGAAAAACGCATTAGTGAGTCCATCACGTAAACGGAAGTGACCTTGGCGCTGAAAGAAAATTCGTGCTTCCAGCTGACACACCGTGTCACAATTTGGAATCTGGGAAAAGACTAGGAAAAATCAAGAGAAGAAATTGTATGGACAAGTAGGATTCGGTGCGTTTCTTATCGACTTCACTGGACCTGCTCTTTGAGGGAATGCGGAGTATTTTCATTGAGTTACAAACTCCTTTAGAAAGAAATCGGTGTCCATTGATATCTACAATTTAAGGCTGGTAGTGCGGGAGAGCGCTCAGTCTAAAATAATAACTAAATAAATGAAAAAATGATTATGTCGCTGTTAATTCGAATCTGAGGAGACGATTCCATTTGGAGAATATATTTTCATTTTCTTTGACTAATATCTTCGAATATTAGTAACAGTAACAAAATTAACTATTGTAAATATATGTCGCATTGAATTCAAATAGCTCCGGATAGAGGCATTCGGTGTTTACTTGAATAATTCATTTCATGCATTTTTAAAATGAATCATATTTGAGGCTGTGAAAATCATTAACCGATCTAGTAAAATTGAAACTAATAATTATTCCTATGCTGTAGCAAGATTAATTCTACTGGCATTAACATAAATTAGTGAAAGTGAGTTCAAATAATTACAGTTCATTGGAAAGCAGCCTCATTCTCTCAAAAATACACAATTTTCTGTAATTCCTCCAATATTCCAACATTTCTCACTGTTCTTTCCCTTGAATCGATTGGAGAAGACCAATGATTATATAATTTCCCTCGTGCTTAAACGGTGTCTCGAAAGAAGAGGATTTCGCATATTCAACGTGGAGACGTAGCTTTTCGTAAACATTTTCGCAAAAGGAAAATATTCGTTAAAAAATATTTTTAAACGTTCTCGAAGCAATTGAGTGAATTCAACGGAGGAGGTTATAGCCAGAATCAAGCGGTGGTTATAGTCAGAGTTTTTCATCCCTGGAATGATATTAAATGAGGTCATCACCTGTTCAATAAATAACCGAATTCATTGCAAAATATATGAAGGTTACCTCTTCCTCTTGTGCAAGTCCACATTTTCGGGGAAGTGGTCGTATTTGCCTCGAATCCAAAGATGGACACAAAAAAGCCTTGACATATAAATATTACGATCGGCTCGGATGTAATGGACATTTTGACGAATCGTTGGCATAAATCATTTTCATGTAAAAACTGAATATGCAAGGATTTATCTCTGGTCTCTTGATGGATTCTCATTCAAAGAAAAGCTCATTTTCTCCGATCGGATTTCCCCAATTTACAAATCCATTTTTATTCTGCACATTTGATATCATCCCACCGAAGAAGGACTCTCGATGAAATGGAACCGAAGGAGTCCTTCATTTCCGGGGCCCAGTTTTCAAAAGTAGAACGAGAGAATCGGCGTCTACGGTTGGAAAATTGTATAATATTCGATTTCGTTTATTCTTCGTTCCAAGAATCGATCAAAGAGAGCGTTCGGAGGGAGGCTTCGTTTTGGAAAAGTGAGGCTCCATTCTTCATTTTTCATCGGATTCCCTTAATTACGTTGGAGGCATTATGATTCAGCCAAATTAAAAGACAATTACTTTTCTTAAAATCTGGCTTACTCACATGACATCTCAGAGATAATTATGTATGTTTAAGTACATAAACACAGATTGCTTATCATAGACATACAACTTATCGCTTTAAAACACTCATTGATTTAATTAAAGTGGATACGTTTGTATCGAAGTTATCAAGTAAAATTCTTCAACTTTTCCTTGTGATAAAATAATAAATTCATTCTATTTATAATCATTTAAATCTTTGATTATTTACATCCGCTGGTAAAGGGTTGGTTAAAAATGTGATCTGCTCCATTGCCTTAGAACTAAATTTCTAGTTAGAAATAAATATGCAGAACTTCCAAACGTGAGTACAGTTTGTAGATAATTTCACTACAACTCCGAAGCCGTGATTTCCTCTCACGAAAGTCACGTTTTGACTCATAACTTGTAGACGTCTTATCTACTCTTGAAGGCGTTTTACTTGTCCCGGAAAACTAGCCGATGAAAGATAACAAAATAGTCTAGTAATACATAACAGTATTAAGAGAGAAGCGAGAGACCCGTTCAGAGTTCCAATGGATTGATAGATTGGTGAGGAACAGAGATAAGTAATAAATTTCCCCGAGAATATGACTGACAGCTGACAAAGATGCGCATCTTCAGGCAATTCAGATTCGCAATTTCAGGTAAATTTTCGCTATGTCTTGAAGCTGAAAATATTGTGAATGCGTTTCAAAGCAATTCAAGGATTTTTCGTTACGTAATGTTAGTATATAGAAAAACTCCTCAATTATAGAAATACTTCATGGAGAAAATTTCTCGGGTTCTGGTAAATTAAAATGGAAATCAAGAGGTATGTTTTACTGGCCTCGTTTATTTATTCGTTCAATATGAAAAAGAAAAAATATTAAAATGGAAGAGTAATTTTTATGCTAAAACAGATCCAATGGTTGCAATCCTGATTATATAACGCCAATTAACTTTAGAACTTCCCTTCCACCGTTGCCTTCGAATGACGAGGCAATGCGCAGTCCACAGCAAGTGCGTTTGATTACGTCTTCCCGGACACTATCGAAACATACCTTCGATTCACCTCATCAATTTGATCTGAAGTGATTCCATGGAACGAATTAACTCAAGCTGAAAACCGTCTCGAAAAAATATTCTACAATCCATAGGTTCACCATATTTATTTTAATTTACAGCCAGATCTCTAATTAAATGTATTATAACTTTTAATAGCACAAAAATATAAAATATAAAAAGATAATTACATACAATGGAGATTTCAACTCCCTCGGAACATGGAAAATTACAAGACTTGTTAGAGCCTTAATTGGATGAACGCAATCGAAAATTCCTTCGACTTCCTCGCCCCTGGATCAAATAACGAGATCAAAGAAATAGAGCAATCGCCTAAATTGTTGACCTTTTAAAAATTAACTATATCGTGATTCATATACGATGCTGTTGGCGATGGGTGAAGATCCGTTGCAGAGAGTTGCACGTTCAGTGATATTTGTTCATAATAATTAATCGAGGTCAATGCTCGAAGCAAAACATCATTTTTTATCTGGTGATGCTGGAGACTGGCGTCGATTGAAAAAGTGCGTGCGGATGTTGTTTCTCTCGAGAGATATCAGCATCTCCAGCATCGGGAGATTTCGCATTGGCCTCCTTCCCGAAGAACGAAATTAAATTCTGCCGAAATTGACAAATATCAATAGGCGAAGTTGTGCTTAACATTAGTTACTATTTTGAAGAAGATATATGCTGAAACGGAAACCAATTTCGATGTATCCATGCGATGGGAAATTAAAAAATGACAGGAAATTACCTCAAGTTTTTGGACTGGAATGATAGTACTTTTAAACCATTTTGTTCAACCAGTCGATGACTGATTTTTTTATCACCTAATCCATCGAATTTAGATGAACAATCGAATTATATGTATAAGATTTCCTTTAATGAAAGCATGTATGTGTCCTCAAACACAGTAAAGATAAAGTCCTCAGCATAGTCATAGACGCTTTTTAACGTGATATGCCCTTTAAGGAAGTTGAATTTCTTTACGAATAACTCACTATTACCATTGAATCATTCATCTTATACGGTTTATATTAGATAATCACTCCCTTATCCATCAAATTCCGAGATTAAGTGGAGTAATTCACCTTTCTTCTCTTCCAGTTTGAATCCTCCACAAAATGTCCGCACCCGTGAAGCTGCTCCTGCTCCTTTCCCCTTTGCTGACGGATGCCGCATTGGCTCCACTCACTCAGGCCTTCGGTTGGAAAGAGTTGGACTTCGAGTTCCCAAATGATTCCGCCCGCCAGAATGCCCTAAGTTCAGGCTACTTCGTCCCCGGAAACAGCCAACCCATCGATGTCCAATACGCTGACAACCGTGTCTTTTTGACAATGCCTCGCTGGAAAGAGGGAATACCCGCCACGTTGGCTTCGGTACCTCTTAGTCCGCCTGGATGCGTTCAGGGCCAACTCTGCTCGCCTCTGCTCCGACCATTCCCGAGCTGGGACTGGAATAGCGGAGCCAAAAGCTGCGAGGGCTTAACATCCGTATTCAGAGTGAATGTAGACAAATGTGGTCGCCTCTGGGTGCTCGACTCCGGTGCTGTGAGCATCCTCTCCGACCAAAGGAAAGCCCTCTGCCCTCCGCAGCTGCTCTCCTTCGACCTCAGCAACGACAGGCTCATTCGAAGATATTCTTTCCCAAGCACTGTGATTAAGAGCGATTCTTTGCTGGTGACCGTCGCCTTGGATTCGGTCACCACCGCCAAAAGCTGTCAAAATACCTATGCGTACTCCGCCGACGTCACGACCTACGGACTCATTGTGACAGACACAAAGAGAGGAAATTCGTGGAGGGTGGAGAACAAGCTTTTCTACCCCTATCCCAACTGGGGAACCTTCAACATCGCGGGGGAGACATTTGACTTAATGGACGGTATTATCTCGCTAGCAGTTCATCCTGACCTCAACCCAACGACGAGGAGATTATATTTCCACGCGTTGGCCAGCGCGCGGGAGAATTACGTTCCAGTGAGCCTTCTGCACAACTCTAGTCAAGTGAACGTGAGGACGGCAGACTTCATTTACTCGAGGGGAGAGAAAACATCTCAAGCTGCAGCTTCGGCCTTCGACAGCAGAGGAATTCTTTTCTTCGGACTCCTGAGTCAAAACTCGTTAGCTTGTTGGAATCCATCGAAGCCTCACAACCCCTCGAACATTGTACAAGTCTCTCATGATGACGAATCTTTGCAGTTTGCCAGCGGCTTGAAGGTATGCAGTTTTGGTATCTCTTTGTTTCCATTACATTCTTAAATCGCCTAATTTAAAATACATGTAATTATGTCTTCATCAAAATACCCTCGATGAGACACAATTTTCCGTTATCGTACCACAATGAATTGAATACTTTTTTCATCATTAAACTTTTGATACAGGAAAATGTATCTTACACTCACTGTTAATCTTGCCGATGGCTTTCGTTGGGTTACAATATGGATAGTAACATTAAAGCTAATGAAGCATTAGCGATGATGAAAAACCTCCATGAGGATATGAAATAGGGCAAACATCTGCACAAACTAACAAACGGGATATCAGGCAAAATCAATAAATGAGAAGAAGGGGAAGGTTAGAGAAGAAGGAATGATTGGTCACTCCTTATTCAATGCATTAGTTTGCGTTGCCGCACTTATTTCCATTCTATTACTCCATTGGACTCTTGACCTCTTAAAGCGAAAAGCGGAGGAAAGCAAGGGCTTTCCACCTCGCCTATTAGTATCCCCCACATCCTCCTAGGTATATTTAGCTTATGGCAGTAGCGATGACCAATCTTTAGAGCGGATTATTGTAAAAATGATTGCTTAGAGAAACACTGGAAATTGGA
This sequence comes from Sympetrum striolatum, assembly GCA_947579665.1. NCBI lineage: Eukaryota > Metazoa > Arthropoda > Insecta > Odonata > Libellulidae > Sympetrum > Sympetrum striolatum. Next base: position 201,178 of record OX388341.1, read on the forward strand.
CTTCATTTCGTAACATAAAAAATCTGATGTAGCCAGCACATGACTCCATATATAAGATGTAAATATTTATCAACGACAGTATTTTCGAACTCTATATTCAATCTAAACTTGGAAGATAAGCGATTAATTTATATCATATTATCTTTTACGTCACAAACATTATAAATAATGCTTTTCGGGACATGTTCGATGAAAAACGATGAAATTGGCCTTTCGCCCACAGCGCCCACAAAGTACATAATCAGCAACTTCCGGTTTATCAGTATTTCATGAATTACTAATAAACAATCAGTAATACAAAAATATGTTTTCTACAAAAGTTATAGAAAATACATTTTCTAAAACTTTTATAAATAGTAGTATATACCTAAATATCTGATTAATGGAGATATTTTGCAAAAACGGATATTTGCTTCGAAGAATAAATCTCGACTTCCGGTTAACCGATTTACTCCAAAAACTAATACACTCTGACAGCACCCACTACAGTGCTATATATGAAGTTTGGTATTGATACGACTAATGGTTTTTACGTTAGAGCGCCCACAAGCACACACACACACACACACACACACAGACATCATTCCGAAAATAGTCAAAACGTGTTCTAGGGACCCCAAAACATGTATTTCCGTTGAAATCTCGAAGTCGAATTTTTTCATGAAAACAATACTTTCTCTATACTTCGTATATGGAGAAAGTAAAAATGGATTGAATACATTTTCGATCAGTAATTTCTTCAATAAACTTCCTACATTTTGATTCCACTCCCCAAAAGTATTACACCTCCGTTCGTATTCATTCAAATGATCAATTTTTAATACAAAACTATAAAGACGGCAAAATGTAAAATCAATTGAGACCAAAGAGTGCCACCTGATAAAAATCCGCTATTAAATTTATATCACTAATTATAGCGTATCACCCGTTGGCAATCCCATTTCAGAGAATTTACCTGCCGAACTATAACTTAAGGCATTCAAATGACGTTCTGCGAAGACAAGTGCTGCAAATATTTAGTTAGTAAGTAGTCGATTCGTAGCTTCGCTCTCTTTCAAATATCCTCTTATGAATTTCCGAAAGTTAAATGTTACGAAGTTAAACGGATACGTATTCAACCAAAATCTATGATGATGTAGATGTGTTTGAAGTGTATTTTGTCGCTCTATCAACTCATTGTATTTAATCATTTAAATTATTAGAATTGAATTTTTATTCCCACAAATGGAGACTACAACCAGCGTCCTTGAGGATGAATCTTTTCCGTTGATGTACGTACAAATTAATTATGAAGGAACGGAACTTTTTTGAAGGATTAATACATACTAATATAATGAATAACACAATACTAATAACCCACCGTGAATGCCTTGCACGCACTTCACAGTATACGCATTACTGAAACGAAAATGAGGAATGCTAAAAACAATTACTGCAACCAGATGTTAAAAGATTTCATACGTAAAATCTATTTCACTGTAGGCTTTTTTTTTCAATTTTAGCGATCTCTATTATAGTTTTTCTCCCTTATTATAAAATATTTCGATATATAAATAGTTCTTTGATGCCGCCATGATGGATGAACTGTTGGATAGTGTATGAAATAACTTCAGAACTTCGCTTAGAGCTATTCTAATTATGTAACAAGAAAATGAAACGAGTTGTACGGTATTTCGAAAGAAATACCGCACAACAGTTAGCAGTTGCTCTTTGCATGACTTAGATTTCTTTGCGTGAAGAACTCGAGATGGAATAACGGTATTTCGGCCTGTATTCATTAGTCCCATTTATGTGAATGAATCCTTTCCTGTTGGGGACAAAAAATAACGCTTCTTCTTTAATATGTGTTGCGCTCGACTGCACATCAGTACCAATACCCTTTTTACCTCGGCGAAAGTTATCCATCCACGAATCTACTGGTTTTTCGAGTAAGCTTTATGATTGGAAGTTGTTTAATTAGTTTTCTTGTCAGTATACCTCATCGTTTATGAAATTTCCTCAAATTGGCGTAGAATTGCACCTAATGATAACTGCGCATTGAACATCATCCCGCACTTGCGTAAGCGTGCTTTCTTTCCTCCATTCGCTCCGAGTCAGCGATGATAAAATGACAAAGAAATTGTGCTTCGAGGAAAGAATAGTGGCCTTTTCAACTCAGTGTATGCGGCAAAAGAAATCGGAAGAGGAAGTGAAGAAGTGGAGTTTAGAAACTGAATTCGCTGAAGCGGAACTGCGAGGTCTTTGTTTCGGAGTTACATGCAAAATGCTAAATCTCAGAGGAATCGATAACGCAAAAGTTTGGCTATTTAATTTTATACTTTCTGCGACTCTTTTCCAATATGAGAGAGGAATTTAAATTTCTAAATGCGCTCTTGCAAATTTCCATTTTTTAAATGTGAGGTCGACTAATTTGATAAAAATGCTTAGTAACTATTAAAATTTCAGGATTTAGCATTTAATCCAGTTAGAGGCTTTCCTTAAATGATGTCACACTTAAGATGGAATATGCGACTCTTAGAGACACGTTAGATGGGTATATGTTACTCGATGTGATGACATAAATTAGCAAAAGTTTGTTGAAGAATCTTGATAATCTTAACTCGAGAACCCCTTTTGAATGGAATTTCATCTCATTAATTTTTGGTGGTGAGAGAATCGGGACTATTGTTAGCAAATAGTACACATACCAGTGTTTCCCGTTTTGCTACGTAATCCTTGTTCACGAAAGACAAGTTGTAGAAACCCAAATAGTTTGTAAGTGAAAGCGAGCGAAATTAAAGCCTCGAGGGATCATGTGACACTACACCATGCGGGATCAGCTGACAATTTGCGACCGAGAGGAGGTCAGTAATCCTGAAATTGCAGTGACATAATTGAAGGATGGCCCAATATGTTCCCCCCCTGCGGGAAATATCCTGGTCTCCCTTCACAAGTCACAACCCAACTAATACGGGAACCCTGAAAGTTGAGGAAAATATTTTTTACTTAATAATAAGAGAAGAACGGGCTCACTTTAAAGCGAGACGTGGAAGCGCGCCCTTTTTCCAAATTTTGAAATCTAAAACATTATATCCGGTTTATTTTCAATTTTTCCGAAGCCCGTAGTAATTTTTATAAGGCCTAATGACCGAGTTTTTCTCGTCTCTGCTGCGCGATTTCACTCTTTTTTTCAAATTGCTCGACCGGTAATCCTTTCTACTTGTTGTATTATAAAAAAGAATGACCAACCCAACTGTATTTGTAGGTGGGGATTTTAATTTACCAGATATAAATTGGACAAACACTTCCATCAGTAGCAATAGTCGAGATAGAATTTCATCGCATAAATTGATGGATTTATTGTCAGTCTCTCTAACAGATAAATACAGAAGCGACTCGAGTAACTACTCTCGGAAAAGGTTATGTTCTAGATATTCTTGCCACTAGCCATCCGCACCTAGTGAACAGTATTGATTTAGATGAAGGTATATCCGACCTCAAAATAATAACCGCTGTGCTAAAGATAGATGCTCTCCGAGCTGTGAAGCCCCCTCGTAATTTATCTATTTTTAAGAAAACCGACTTCTCAGCATTTAAGGATTTTGTTAAAAGTGAAAGTGAAACTCTCATCCGTTTCATTTGCAATAATTCAGTAGATGACAGTCGGTCAGAAATTCCTCGTATCCTTCGAAAAGGTATTTCTAAATTTGTTCCGGTGAAAGATATTCGAGATCATTAAATCTGCGATGGGTGAAACCAAAACTGCGTTCCCTTCAAAGGAAACAAAGAGCGTTACATTCCCGTATAAAGTCTTTTCCACTTAATAGCAGAGTATAGGAAGAGCATCGTCAGATACATTTAGATATCAAGAGCGCAGCCAAGAATGAAGCCCGTAATGAATTGGATGCTCACAGGTCAGTCACGTTACGCGAATCGCTAGAAAACCAAGGAGTTTTGGTCGTATGCTCGCGAGACGAGAGGCAAACAACCGCTTTGCACCTCATCAATAGTAATGGAAGCGTAGCTACAAATTCAGGCGAGGAGGACAATATTCTTAACCAACAGATAATAAATAAAAACAGTGTAATTTTTCACACTTTTATTTAGAGGACAGGACATTAGCAACTCGGTTTGAGCGTTGAAAAATGTGTAGCAATGAGCATGACCCAGTCCTCTAAATAAAAGTGTGGAAAATTACACTGTTTTTATTCATTATCTAAAATGGCTTTTCACAAAGTAACGCCTGATCATCTAGATTTCATTCTTAACCTACATTTTAAAAAATGTTTCGTTTCAGATGACGGTCGTGTCAACGCTTTTCCAACTCGAGTTACATCAATAAAGAATAAATCATGTCATCAGGAGTTCCTTAGGGTAGTGTTATCGGGCCGATCTTATTTTTAATATACATAAACGATATAGTGGACAATTTAAAGAGTTATGTGAGACTTTTTGCGGACGATACGCTTACGTATAGAAAAATTTAAAATGCGGAAGAGTTATCGATATCACAGGTCAACCTGGGCATTATTTCTAAATGGTGTGAAGATTAGCAACTCGGTTTGAACGTTTAAAAATTTGTAGCAATGAGCAATACCCGCTCCTCAAACTTAAGCTTATCTGAGACCTACTACCAGATCAATGGCAAGCGATTAGAATTCGTTAGGCAGTATAAATACTTAGGTGTCCTCTTCAGTAGTAATCTTTCATTTAAAATGCACATCCAGAACGTAGTTGGGTCAGCCGATAGGACTGAGGCATTGTAACCGCGTCCTCAGGGGTAGCGAATCGAGTGAAAAGAACTAGCTTACTTTTCACTGGCTCGTCCACTACTTGAGTACTCTTCCTCAGTTTGGAATCCACACGAGAAGGGTTTGAGCTTGGAGCTAGAGCTCGTACAACGCAGAGCGGCTCGTTTCGGAAAGGGAGACTATACATTCGATAGCGTCCGAAATGATCGAAGCCATCAGATGGGAATCTCTTAAGAAAAGAAGAACTGAGTATAGACAAAAAATTATTTGAGAATATTTAAACAGTGATTTACACGACGATTTAACATCGTGATTCCAACTCGCAGCGATCGTGATTTTCGCAGTCAGACGACAAAAAGATTTCGCGAGGTTATAGCTAGAACAGAAAGCCTTTATTGGCCTCTTTTTCCGGATAGTATAAGGTGCGCTATTTTTTTAATTATTTAGGTAGTTTGGTGTTTTACACCCCCTGCCGTACGTCTCGCGGGGTACTCATGTAAGATGAGTACTTTCCAAGGGAGGTTTTGGAGGGACTTCCCTCCCGTCCTTGGGCACACAGGATGTATTTGTATATCCCCTCAACCGTTGCCACCTCGTAATCATTCTAAATTGCAGCGTATAGAATAAATAAATATATCCCGCAGAATGAAAACACTTCGTACTTTTCCACAGAAAATTTATTTTGCGACCGGTTTCATAAGCGAGCTTACATCTCCAGGCCTCAAGATGTAAGCTCGCTTATGAAACCGGTCGCAAAATAAATTTTCTGTGGAAAAGTACGAAGTGTTTTCATTCTGCAAATGGCTTCCCATGAAGTCACGCCTTCTCATATCGATTATATTATAAATATATCCCGGTTAATATTAGCAACTCAACTTTTCAGTGTGTGTTTTTGCCTATCTTATTAGGAATTGGGTTTTTTTCATTTTTAGTAAAATAAACAATACAGACTCCGGGTTAACTTCGTGGTATCCAATCACACCAAAAGCTTCATAATATGAATTTTTAGTAAAATATATTTTCTTTTAAGAACATTACCGCTGTTTTGTGCCATAAGAGTTAAATATTCTAAATCCGAAGCTGTCCTGGATCGCATTCACTTGTTTGCTCCAACTGGCCTCCTGTTTATATCATACTAATGTCCTTCGATGTCATAAGGTCTCCGAACAACCCTTCCTCGCAATTCTTCGATCCCGAGATATCTATGAACGCTTTCTGTTCTCACATAATCTGGTCCATAACAGGACAACAATAGCAATACAATCTCTATCCAATAATTCTAAACTGATCCCGGTATTGTTTCTTTCCACTAAAACAGAGAAAACTTAAAAACAGAGCTGTGAAATTATTCTAGTAAATCCTATGTGAAAACATTTATAATCTCAACATTGTTTAAATAATAGTAAGAGTTCACAGTAAACTTACCAGTTTATGTTTGTGAAAAATGATTTAGCAATGTTCATATTACCATTAGAACGAATTTTCAATCAAATCTGAATAAAATATTCTCTTATCTTAATTTTATATAAAGCCATTTTCTTGTATTCATAGAGACTTAAGGGTCATTTTCATTTAAAACCTGTTTCTGTCCAAAATACGATGGCCATTTATGTGTCTAATAAAAGTTCAATGTATAATATATTTACGTATAACTCGACAGGTGGATAGCGAAGACAACGTTTGGATGATGACCAGCCGTTTCTCTAGCTATTTCCTGGGGAGCCTCAACTCCAACAACGTGAACTTCAGGGTGATGGTCGGTCCAACGAGGCAACTCACTCGTGGAACAGCCTGCGAAGAGGGCTCTCGGGTTAGCGGAGGTGCCTATCGGCCCATCGTGTTCAATTGACAACGAATGGGCCACAAAACTGCATCCACTGGGCGATGGAAAGGTGGAGTTCCGAGGCCCATCATGAAATGGTACCGCGCGTTCCTCCGCCTCATCCAGTGACGGCCATCGAGGAGCAATGTCTCAATTTCATGCTCATTTTTATCAATCCAAACATCACTCGCCCGTGCGTATTCATTCGTTTTTTTATCTAAAAGTGGTCATCAAAGTAGAACTTTCATGTCCATATGATGCTGTCGAAGCATTCAATGATTGCCTTCGTTTTTGCCATACTTCGAGGAGTCTCATGGAAACTTCTCGAACCCATTAAATCGTTGGAAGTCATTTCGACTCATTTTTATTTCATGTGATTGTTTTCAGGGTGGAAATAAAGGAATAATTTTAGACTATGTTCAATTTATTTATGTGTAACTCCCTCTAACAATGTCCACGAACGGTAACAACAGAGTATCGTAATGCGCCATTTCCATACCGTCAGCATGCATGCCTTCGAACATCGTTTCAGGGCCTCTTTTCGATACAGTCAACGACAAATTAATGCATCGAGGGATGTTTTGGTCAGTGAATAATAAGATAAAAGATGTGAACAGAAATCCATCGCAAGTTAATTTAAAAAGACGCCGCGACATTTGCAAGGAAATCAATCTCTTCAAATCACGAACGGCTGAAATTCAGAACAGCTGTTGAAGAATTCACGTCTAAATAAAAGTGGTGAACTTCAAATAATTCGAGTACTTTAAATAAGTAATTTCTACAAGAGATCCAAAGAATGTCTAAATTTAGGTTCATCGATGAAATAAAACTATGTAGTACTTTCGATTGAATGACATTTAACAGACTTTTTGATTTATGTGACATCTTTCCCTTTCTGATGGAGGCGTAATATCTTCCCTCACCTTAGTTTTTATTCGCCTGAGATTTTTTACATGTTTTCTGAATTAGCAATTATTTACGCCGCTATTCACGCAAGACTCGTGTATGACGTCATTTCCGTCACGACTTTTCTCTCTCTATACAACGACCACTATATCATTGTCATCAACTCTTTTCGGTAGAGTTTTGTGCGATTTCAAAAATATATTTCACTTTCGTAACACTTCAGATAAAATTATTTATATATTAAACGTATTGCAGGTTTCTGAATTCTCACAGTTTACCAGCAATCCTTCCGTTTTCTAATTCTTATTTAAGCGCCTTTTTTGGCACAACTTGTAATTCCTCAGTTCCTTTCAAATTATTCAATGAGAGCTCATTCTTTGGCTTCCACGGGAAACTGACGTGATTAGCCAAATAGGAAATGCGGGTCCTTCAACTTGCGGTACTCTCCACGTACTTAATAGTGCAACCAAAAGTATTACTTCTAGTTAAATTTATCGATATAGTTTAACAGCATTTCACCGGGATTATCTTTCCTCTTTTGGCAATAAAACCAATGTATAAAAGTAAATGAAATCTAAACTTCTGGAGTTATACTATAGTTGATAAGTAAAAATAATACGAATACGAATTAGAAGCCCAACAATTGCTTAACAAAACCTGAATAACCTGGAGAGAGGACCCAGAGAGCCATTGACCCTATGCATTTCCAAAGGGGAAAACAGAGTCTCATTTAAGACCTTCCCGATAAGATATCAACTTCAAAATTTGAATTAAATGCGATTTTTTTCTACCAGGGCGTTATATATATTCACATATTTCAAAAGCCCTGGGTTCGACACCAGGCGTCTTTAAAATTAGAAATGGCTACGAATTTTAAGATTTTTCTTGAACCCTTTCCCAATAACATGGAAACTTGAAACCCGGCACGTGAATAGAGATCATAAATAAATTTCATATACGCTCTTTAATGTTTCCCTGATTGTCCTTGGTTCGATCCCAGTCAGACATTTGAGTTACCCTATGATATTAAATGGGGATAACAAAGCCTTATTTTAGGACTTACTCGGTAAGATATCGATTTCAAAATTTGAATTAAATAAGATTAGTATCCACCAGGATGTTATATGTATTAATATCTTTCAAAAGATCCTGGGTTCGACACCTACTAGTTGAAACGTCCCCCTGCCATACGCCTCTGGCGGCTCGCGGGGTATATATCTAAATCTAAAATCTAAACGTATGGTGGGAATTTCAAATTATTTATGATACAGCAATAATAAATTGTTTGAGTTCATTTAAACGTGGTAATAGGTTATTACCGCTCGCTATCAGGACATTTCTAATACTTTTGTTGACATAAAAGCAGTCTCTCAACATTATTTCATTATGTTTACGTTGCAAGTTGTCCTTCTGAGGGAAACCCCTTCAAAAACCTCTCCTTGTTTATATATTATCATAAAATTGAATACATAGCATGACTGAATTCTGCCTTTGCTACCCCTACCCTGCTCGTGTGATCCTCTAAAAAATTCTTTCAAATCATTCTTTATTAAAACATTCTTTCATTCTAGAAAATGGTAACTCCAAAATGTACACGACTTCTACTTTCTCTTTCGGGTTTCATCCCTGATCATCGATACTTCTCTGTTTCAATATATCAGAAGAACATTCATCTAATGACACACGAAATATGGCTTTATTTGAACATTTGAAAATGAATTAACAAAGAATATTTCGGGAGAGTATTTTTATTTCATATACCCTGTATTTGTAGATTAAGAAAAAACAGTGTTGATTTGTGTAGTATTATCATCGAGTATACGATGAAATCATTTCATTCCACAATCAGAATGAAGTCGGAATAACTTGTGTACCATTAATATCCTAGTATTCTATTATTTATTTCCAAAGTGTTTTTGTAATATTATATTGATAAATGCGGCATTTCTCATCCGTCTTTGACGCAAGATTGAGAGAAGTACATGTTTCGTCTGACACCTGCAACAGTCTTGCTCATGAAAGATCCTGAGGAATGGTAAGTGCCAGTTAATCACTCCTCGTTACAAACCGATGGAATGAGCGCACCCATGTTCTTGCAAACAGTGAGTACACCTTGCAAGTTACTTGGTCCGGTAGGGCCGTCCTGTGCAACATGCTGTAACATAGGTTTGTATGGACTTCATCCACAGATAGAATTCTGGATCAGTGAGAAAAACAATGGAAAACTGTCGCATCCCTCATCTTGCTTAGTAAGCCTGATATTTCTCTGAAAAACCGAGGAGAAGTTGTTCTGGAGAATATAAGCAGCATTCAAGCTCCTTTTACGCAATTCTAAGATTAGCCGGACGAAAATGATAATGTTTCTATATCAGTACTAGCATTTTTTTACCATGTAATAAAAGGTGACTCAAACGCTAGCTCTACATCAGTGATAATATTACTCTGCCTTGTTTTAGCTCATTAATACGCTATTATTGTAGTTTGTTATTAACTAAATTAATATAATAAAATCATAGTTAACAAAATACTTAGTAGACTTTGGATATAAAATATATCAAACAAAATCCATAAGATAATCGATTTTAATCAATTAAAGCTTTGAATTGCCGTTTGAAGGGAAGCTGTGGTAAACTAAAGTGAATTATTTTGGCCTTTATAGTTTTCCACCAACACAAATTTCATATACGCACTGGTTTGACCCGTTTTGGAATATGCGTCTGTAGTTTGGAATCCTTGTTACCAAAATAAAATGGATGCTGTTGAAAGGGTCCAGGAAAGATTCGTTAAATGGCTATACAATAGTGACGGTATCGAATACCGCGGAAATAATTATCTGTCCCTTTGCATTTTTTTTGTAACCAACCACTATGTGTCAGACGCATAATCTTGGACATATTCTTTGTACTCAATGTTTTCGAAGGAGATTTCGATTGTTGTTCCCTCACTGGACGTTTTGGCATAGCTGTACCATCCGCAGAACCCGTAAAAGATCTCTACTGACGGTGGCCCTTCTGCAAGGAAAACGCTCACAAGTTTTCTCCCCAGAATAAGCAGAACAGTAAAAGAACTGTTAAAATCTATTTAACTTTTTTGTGACTCACTATACTCCATAAGGAAAAAGGCGTTCTCTTTTTACGATGTACAAATCTAACTTTATGTATTTTTTATTGTTTTATTTGATTATTATTTAACTTTTTATGAGTATTGTGTTCTCAATTTACTATGACACATTTAACTGGGTTACCTGTATGAGTTCAATAAATAATAACAAAGATACGATAATTTAGTTGACACCAATGAGTCCATCAATTTGATAATTAAATTCATCTTTTCAATATTCAAAATATTCTGAAGCTTCTCTTAAGCCATTCAGGCAATTTGTAAGGACTTTCTAATGTTTGCCATGGGTAAATTAGATGCAGTGCAGATTCCTTAAAATTGGAAATTAAATCTTACGTTTCATTCCTCGGACGGATAAAATAATCATCATTTGTAGGAACGAAGACCACTGCTCCATCAAAATGGTTCGCTTACTTGAGCTACTCTGCGCAAGCCAAAAGCTGTTAACCTCCTCAGTCCTGATGTAGCATATATGCTACATGCGGTCTTTATTTATTTCTGGCGCTATTATCGTTCGTAGCGCGAGGTGGCCGGGTGTATTATCTGCTCTACAGTGCGCGTTTCGTGATCTTGCTTCATTTTTTTCCAAGCTGCAATTAACAGGTGTCAGCACTAATTATAAGAGACACGTGTTTTTACATCTCGCCATGGCAAGAAGAATGGATTTTAATTATTGTGATTATCTTGTTTTATTAATTGTAATGTACATGTAATTGCTTATAAAACATTAATGAACGATTTTTATCTCAATTAAATGTTCAAATCAATAACTAATTAGTACAATATCATGTTGTTAATGAGGTAGCATATACTCTACATTAGGCAACCACCTATACTCTTCTACATTTAAGTCATGATATTTTCATAACATATTTCATATTATTAGATATTTTATTGACTGAATTTGTAATTTTTAATGCTGTTTTTACTCTTGATAATGAAGTTTAACATCATTATTCCTTATAGTATTTTGTATTTCGATTACTATATTTATTTACGTATTAATTATTTCGTAAAATTTAAATTAGGTTAACTTTAAGCATAAAATGTTTCAGTTTTGACGGAAACAGATATTGTTGAAATGATCGACACTATCGACCCTAATTTATCCGATCTCGTGATAGATGTTGGGGAAGATGATGAAGAGGACCTTACAGTTCGCCCAATAACTCCAGTGTTCGACGAAAGTTCTTCAGAATCTGAAGACGATTCCATCCCTCTGGCTGAGATTCAGTGGAGGAGAATGGAGACATAAAAACGAGTTAGTTGCTACTGTTGTCTGAGAGAGTCATTAATGGAATTCGTTGGATAAGATTAAAAATATTGAATAGTATCTCTCTAATTTCTAGTTTCCAACCTAATGTCAGTTTTGGACAAGCTTCATCTTCTGCACCTGGATTATCTGGCGTGAAAAAGTTTTCCTGTGTTTCACGGAAAAAATAAACTGTTTTTTAACATTTCACGAAAAATAACTACGAAAAAGGCGTTATAACTTAAGAAAAATTCTTTATATTATAGAAAAGGTTTAATAAATGTTTCATGTGTTCAAAGTATTTTGTACCTCTTTGTTATTTTCCTCTTAAAAAACCTACCTATTATTGACCTAAGATCGTACATGAACAAATAAATGTCCTGCTTGAGTCCTGATGTAGCATATATGCTACATGCTGTAAAATGTAAATGGGCTTATTCATAAATTTTTTTGCAATATTTTGCAAAATTTAAACCAATATCTACTCAGTAATCGGGAAAAAAATAAATAAAATAGTTCAATCAATTGTTGGGACTGAGGAGGTTAAGAATTAATTTAATTCAAGAAGAACCGCTAGATTTTTCGGAAAAGCGCAGCATTCTTAAAGCGTGTTTGGATTCGCGCGACATCTCGCAGGAAAGAATTTGATTATCAGAGTGATTGCAGAAAGATCTTATGCATCAGAGTGATTTTCTCTCGACTTTTTCCTTCGTGAAGCCATCTAGCGTTCAGCACACGAAACGCCGTAACGAAAGATAGACCGCGGAAAACGTGGAGATTTTGAAAATGATGAGCGAATCATTTGAGATCTTTGAGCGGACAAAGATTACAAAAATCAGGATATTGACAGATCATCTGAATTTATCGTCAAAACACTTTAATGTCAATTACAAGAATTGGCAAAAATCTAATGATAACACCTCATTTGGTGCATCGATTTCTTTTCGAAGTTTTTCTCTATCAAGACTATCATTCATAAAATATCTACATCCATTCATTATATACCACTAAGATTTATTCTATTTAAATACGTTACTAAAATTTGCTTCAAAAGCAGATGATTTTATCGTAATAATACATTAAAACTGTAACATTTAAGCATAAAGTAAACACTATTGAGCATTTTGTGTATTAAGGAACTAATTTTCAATGATTTCTCGATGATTTTAATTTGAATTTTTCAACTCATGATTATTTTTATTCTGATAATTTAATTTATCTTTATAAGGTTAATTATATTAATGTATTTATTCTGATAATATGGTATATTTAATCATTAAAATTTGATTGTTAACATATGTTGAAATCATATTGTTAAATTATATTAAGTAATCCTTGATTAGATCAATTAAAAGATAAATTTTCATTTACTTTAGAAAATATTTGCTATTCATAAAATCGATATGTTCTGAGGTCACATTGTCGACTACCATTGCAAAAAGGACTATGTAAATACAGACCTGGTAAAACCAGCTTCCCACCTGGACTATTTTGCATTTCTGAGCACTCTTCAAAAGTTCTATTTTGAATTTCTTAGACTAAGTTGAACCGAAATATCTTAAAAGCAAGAAAAACATGAAAACTGATTTTATCTGATCAGCAAATTACTCTACCGAAGGAAACCCGTTTCATTTGAATCATCTATTTACGATCGGTCTTATTAATGACACTTCCGATGGAATTTGTGAGATTATCTTATTATCAAACGACATTTTAATATTTTGCAACCAGAATACGCCTGGCTTCTTCCCAATATCCTCTTACTATCTTCTTCTTAGAAAAACACAAAATATTTTTCGAATCCTTGTCTCCATAAAAGTAAAGATTTAGTTAATTCTTTACCGACGTCCAATAAATACTTCAACATTACCGTATCTTAAGTCAAATACTAATTATCTAAGTTTTAAGATGTTCTTTGCTTGTAGCTGAGAAAAAATATCTGTATTTGTGTTTATTCATCGGTATTCAGAGATCATTGACGCCGTTTTCATGCGTTTGGACATTTAAAAATGAGGACAAGTCGTCGGCAGTTATCGGCTGCTTCACCCGAATTTATCGATCGTTTAACGACTGTTTTAAGTGAAATGCAAGCCTGCCTTGGTCTAAAAACCTTTCAGATACGACTTGAAATAACACTCAATAACTTTATGCATACTTCATTCGGGTGAAAAACACATTCAAGTAGAATCGCACTCTAATTTGTAATCAAGATTCCTCTGTCAGCCGAAAAGGCACTTCCTCACTGAGGTCTTAATGCAATTTCCATCAACTTTCTTCAAGAAATCAGGCGTAACTTTGTGGTAGTTATTAATTATATCAAAATCCATATTGAGAAAACTTTTACTAGACCACAGAGAAGGTACATAAGCGACCATGGTTTCGCTGCATGGCTGCATCATCACCTTCTCTGTGGTCTAGTAAAAGTTTTCTCAATGTGGTCTTTTATTCCCTGCATAACTTCGTTATCACTTTTCACTACTAGCTGCAAATGAGTTTAAACCGTTTTCCTGAGATTTGAAAATGGATTTAGTCATCTTTGAGAGTGAACTCACTAGCTTACTTTTTGGAAGCAAAAATTAGTGAGCTCTTATTAATAAAGAGGAATATGATACTAAATTCTTTCCTTATTCCAAAGATGAACTAAAATGTAATTAAAGATTTTTGGCCATCACAGATAATCACAAAGTTTTCTAGGGTTAAGTGATAAAACCATCAAAATTGTCAGGAATTATGTAAGTATGATATGCAATAGATATTAAAAAGAGTAAAAGATTTAGCCAGCGTTTCCGAGGAAGATTCACTGATGATTATTTTGCGAGAAGTTTTGAGAATTAATTCATTCATTTGATCGCTAAGAAGAGAAGTTATTAGCCCCAAGGCTGAGCAGAAAAGTACAAGGATGTCGAATATCTCCGCGTGTATTACAAGCGTAAACAAGAATCATTCAATTCCACATAAAACATTATTGAATGAATACGAGTATCGTTTAAAAGGCAGAAAAGAGTGAGAGCAATAACGAAGGAAAATGGAAACGAGAAGAGAGCGATAGCTTTTCTATTTATGCAAATGAACTCAATTACTTCGGAGGTCGAGAAACGGAAATTAATTTATGAATATCACGCGGGAAATATGAAGTAGCCGAGATAACACAGAAGGACAAAATTCAATCTAAAATGACTTCTTTATGTTCCGTCAAAAGAGCGATTTACTGTGACACCAATCGATACGAAACTCCCTTTCAATTTTCCCATTCAGAATCGGAAGGAAATCCTTTGAAGCCGTTTATAAGTTACAACGTTTTCATATTTGATACGACGTTTTAAAAATCCAATGTCAAATACGTAAACGAGCAACTCGTCAAGTTACTCATTCAGCGCATAATTTTAACGAAGTATTTAAAAATAAAACATTTTTCTTCGGGGTTACTATTTATCACGGCCTAATTTAATAAATATTTGCCTATTTAGAAGATTTCATACTTCTTTTAGCTTACAGTACTCTTCAGCTGGCAGAGCCAAGAATATTTCCTACTTATATTAGGGCAAATCTTACACATTATCGTCAAAAAGGGATATATAGCTCGTTTTTCTACGTAGTATAAAAATGGGATATAGCGAAAAAGATATGATTTACTGCAATGGAGACTCACGAATGATGATGAAAATCAGATAGGCCGGAAATGAATGGAAGTCCTCCAGAAAGCAGAAAATCTGATTAATGAAAAGGAAGATAAATAGGCAGCTGAAGACAATATTGGAATTATAGGAGAGAGGCAGTTGAGGTCAATGCTGAGGAAGAGAAATTGAGAAATGTGTCGAGGCGATTGGAGACCATTTTCAATCTGATTTTTATTTCTTCGAATCGTAATTGTGTATAAATTGTATGTTTCTCCTCTGATTTGAGATAAATTGACACCTCTTCCCTCGCGCATATTTTAATTAAGTAAAAATTTCATTCGCAACGGTCGATTAGTAATAATTACACAATTAATAAATGAATTACGAGATGTATCCTTATTATCAATCATTCATTTGCAATCGAGATCTACTACCTCATTTATTTTCGTAGAATTAGCTATTTTATTGATACTTTTGTCATTCTAATTTGTGCCAAATTCTTTCATTTTCCTTAATTATGAATTAAATTATTATAATTGCAAGTACACGAAGAGCGTCCAATCTGCAATCCGTAGATTGTACTATTTTGAATATCAATTCCTCTGCTTATCTTTGATAACTATTGAGCGTAATGCTAATTAAAGTAAGCTACTACATAATATCATACGATAGAAATAGAAAAATGATATCATACAATTCATACGACGAAATATTTTTAGTACACTCCATAGGAAAACTTTTCCTATGGAGTTGTTGTACATAATAATTACCACAAAGTTACGCCTAGTTTTGTATCATTTTTAGTAAATTTTGTGGCCCAACAAGGAATAAACTTTGACCTTCGTGCAAATAAGGCGTTGATATGCTTTTCATTCGTTATAACGAGGTGTTGCTTACGCCAAAAAAATGAATCCTTAACTATTGTCCAAAAATTTTAAATTTATCGCATAACTTTTTATAAGAAAGTTGGAGGACGGAGCAAATTATCATAAATATTCGCGTAAAAATAAAAAAGAAAACGAAATGTTTCCTCCGATCATGATTGCGGAAGTACCCAAAATTCTTCGATAATATCTTTCGTATTTTTAGCTGTCACCACTTTACCACGGAGAAAGTAAAGGGCCTACCATTTTTTCTGACATTGAAACGAAAGACGGATTCCATTGGAGTTGATGCCGAATGCGGTCCTCGGAAAACGCAGTCTGCGGTGCTTGGTACAGAGAGTCCTTTCTCTCTCTCCCCCTCCCCCGCATCTTCTCTTCGAATCGCAGGAAATAATCCACGCTATTCCTCTTGGCCTTGAATAATCAGCCTTTTCCGAGCTATAAATTTCTATTGGAGAATTGTTGTCTGCTTTCCGAGAATTGGTGAAAAACGAACAAAAGAATGCATTCCCGCATTTCAAGCTCTTAAGCCCTGTATCGAACATCCGGCATTGGAGTTTAGAATTGTTTTCATCGAAAGCGAGAGCATATTAGCTCAAAGCGAGCATATTAACCACAATGTGCTCTGAATGTATCGCTAAAGATTGTAAACGATGTATGGAATTACGTTACTTCATTACAAGAGCAAATGCATCTTAAATTTTGCACGACCATAAATTCGAGCGTTAGTTCACACGCAAGAAAATATTTCATTTACAGGATATGTCAGTACAACTATGAGAGGTTGTAGACACCCCGATATAGCAATGCAGGGTCGGAAATGATTTCCTGGTGCACACAGGAATATCGAAAAGCTACCACTAAACGAATATTCAATTTTAATAATAAATTTACGCGAACAAAAGTAACATGGGTCGAAGAGATGATTTGAAGTACCCTCCATCATTTCCCTGCTCAATATGTTATTATGTATCCATCGGAATTGTGGACTGAAAACGACTACAAACTACTATAAGAAACTTTATTTGAAGTAATTTCGCATAAAGAGTTTCGTTGGAGAATTCATGTGTTGGATTAGATACAGGCAATTCGTACAATTTACATGAGCAATATATGAATTGTTAGGTTTAATTCCCTACATTACGTTATTTTATAAATATACGATACAAACATTTTTAGGTATAAATAAATTAACTCTGAATACCTATTAAAAAACTACTGGTAATTACGCTCATGATGCCAAACCTTTCCTTTCTTATCAAAATAACAATAGCAAATAAATTATTTTTAAATTCATCTCCACCGATTCAACAGGGGATGCGATGAAAAAAAACGAATAAACAAGAAGATGATCTTGTATACATATATGTATTCTTATGAGTCATAATTATGCCATTGAAGATCACCACCTTGGAAACAATAAGAACTGCCGAGGGTGTGCATTCACCTTAATAATACACGAGCGAGCATTCCTGCTCGTCCGTCGGAGACGCATTGACTTCACGCGGGAGTTGCAAGGAAGCGCGCGTAATGAATTATTCGTAGATTTTGCGTGGAGAAATATTACTATACGTATTGATTCGAATGAGAGTTTAAGAACCATTAACATTAAATAATGACTCTAATGCTAGCTGGGAAACTCAGGTTGAGGCTTAATTAACTTATGTCAGTTTCAGATTCATTGAATATTTTTAAAAGCATTATAGAAATTGCACAGAAGGTTCTTCTTCTCGATTCCGAGGTTTCCTTTTTTATTCATTTATGTTCCAAGTCTTTTCGAAAACATTTTTGACAGATTTCGAATTGTATCTCCACGATCACTAACACATTTTCACGAGTTGCACTTGTTTAGTTTCATTATGAGAACGCGGTAAGATTAAATTGAAGTCGATTACAGCATTTTCTCTTGGCTTAATCCGAATTCCTTTAAAAGCGATCTATTTCCGATTCGGAATGAAAGTTGCAACCTACGGGAGCAATGATATGATAACGACTATGCATCCATAGAATTCTATCTATTCAAAATGGAATTTTAAGAAGCTGATATACTCATCTTCGATTTCCATCAATGTCAATAAAATTGCAAGGACACGAAATGAGCCATTATGAAATATAAGACTGAATTATTATCAAGAAAACGGTGAAATATGAACTGATATTTCCTGAAGTAAAAATGTTATGTTCTGATTCCGGAACGAATGTAAAATTCAATAAGTACTACCAATTCCATGTCGAAAAAAAATCCGCAGGTGCTCATTAATCTTTGAAAGTAAGAAATGAGAGGAAATTAAACTTTTCTCGAAGAGAATGCCCACGATAAGCCCTCAATTCCTTTTCCTCGCAAATCTAAAATGACTCCATCGTGACCTACTTGATTCCATGCTTTCGTTTTCCCTCATTCTTATGCACGAATAACTGTCCAATCGACTCTGCAGCCATTCGAAACTCATTCACTTCATTTAACTGGATAAAAAGTACACATGTCGAGTGACATGTTTAATGCACATACAATTTCCATCCATAACTGCCGTTTTAGTATGTAAAAGAGAGGCAAACATTCGTCAATATAAAGTTAAAAATTAAAAATCGGTTATACCGTGTTTTTTGTAGTTCAATAGAAAGAAAATAGAATTGCTGCGCATCAGAATTGGCAACCGAAATGTAAGTTATTCGTCGTTTAAGCAAAGAAATCACTCGACGTTTCACTTTCATCGAAGGAAACTTCATCATCTTCACTTTCCAGTAGAGCACATCTAAGTCCTCCAATCTAATTATCTAATCTAATATCTAATTTATGGGGAAAACTGCGCATGACTCTCTTAACGGAAAACCAAAGGAGCAACAATGACTTTCTTATGGAAAAATCTGCAGAGTGACTGCGATTCTTTCAAAGGAAAAACGGCGGGATTAACCAAACGCCAATCCAAATACCACGCTAAACACAACGAAAAACGCACTTCCAATTGCCAAATGTGGTACTCAGTGGTCGAGTGAATTCGAGGCACAAGCGTTGATGCGGGCGCTCAACGTGTTGAGTTCCATTCATTGAGGTCCGAATTAGGGTTAAGTCTGGTGTCGTAAAATCAAAACATCGGCAGTAACTATGACTCTCTTAAGGGAATGAAAGGCGCGAGTAACGAGGAATCCCTTATAAAATATAGTCTCGCTTTGAATTTGGGGCGAGGGATTTTTTATCCGTACGAAAATATTCGAAACAGTACGTCCTCCCATAGTTTTACGTTTGAATGCCAAACCAAAAAGAACTTCTCTCTTTTATTACCAAAAAGGCTTATTTAAATCACATTGATGTAAATGAAACGTTTAAATTATTGTTTGTAATCGTTACCATCCAACCAGAAGATGCAGCCTGGTTGTAGGTCTCTTTCTTCAGGAAAAATCTTCTTATAAACGGAAAAATATGGAAGAATTTCTGATGCATGGACATTTACAATTGAGATTAGAGTGAATGGGTGTTCCTTACTTCGATACGGAATGAATCATTGTGCTTTATTACTGTGCAGTCGAGGTACCATTGATTCGAATTTAAGCAGATGAATGTTTGTATTTACCCGTGACGTTCTTATCATCGCGATTTCGCTTGTTTTGAACAAAACAATAGTTCTCCAGCCTTGCTTCCTTGGCAGTTCCTTATGTCTCCCCATCCTAACTCGTAAGATAATTTAGCCCTTATCGCTGTCTAAACGTGATTTAGCGTCTCTAAATAAAGTCACGAGCGCAAATATTAGCCGCGTACAATTTGCATAACGCGGATTTAATTTAAGACAAATCGAGTTCGCGCTGTGACGCTCAAGTCGTGATTTCACACAGCAATCATTACATCGTGCTCATTTTCTGCAAAGTCATTCAATTGAGGAAAGCTACTGCTGTCGAGTGTATTATGTTCTCACTTTCCTAAGTACTGAACAATATCCTCGTAGCTAATCAACGATCTTCATTTTCTACACGATTATCTCCATTGGAAGACATGTTACTATTGCGACGAAGATTACTCTCATGATGCAATTGATAATGTTATAAGTAAAAACTCGGAAAGAAGTTCCCTGAAGTCAACTATCGTCCCGTCACAAAAACAAAATGAATCCTGTATATTCCACAGTTCCACGTACTATAGATTAGCCACGGTTTTCAATTATGAGGAAATCTGCGTGGGCTGTAATGGTATCGTGGAGCCGTGGCATATGGAATGGATGAAACACTTATTACACTGAAGTTGCGTTTCACTGCTACTGGTAACTGCGACTCAATGCATTTACAGATTTTAAGAATGATTTCATCCGTTCGATCATGGAATCTGCATAAAGGGGACAGAGGCTATTTTTGCAACTTGGGAGCATAATATATGATTGCCTCATGAGCTGTTTTTCTGTGAACGATCACTTCGGAGAAATTAATTAAATTAGAGAAACAACATGAAATACTAAGAAATAAAATCAGAAAGGAACGTAGCCTTTCCTCCGTCTGAATTTATATTGTCTCGTATCAGACCTTAAGGCATATTCGAGCGGTCGTTTTTTCTCTATTATTTAAAGAGCCAGTATTAACCTAACTGTCTTATAAGCAACTATATGTTACAATATAGCATTTTAAATAACCTTAGTAATTATTTTCATTAAGAATACAAATGGCAGCAGATACTGGAATGATACTTCCCAGAAATGCGCCGTGATCACTGTATTATTATTTGGAATCAAAAATTCTGAGCCAAAATTAGTAGCAAACAAGTGTGATGCGCACAATAAAAGGATCCCGTTCCACGATGAAAAAAATCTGCCGAAGTCAACAAGTGATAATCTGATGTGGCCAACGCATGACTTTCTCCGTATTTATTGAAAACAGAAGCCTATGCCGGTAATATATAAATAGCTCCAAAACAATAAGTGTTACAGGAAAATGTTTCATACAAAAGTTGTATTAATGCAAATTATCTATAACTTTTGTAAGTAATTATATACACCTACATTGCATTCTGACAGAGATATGTATGCAAAACTTCAATTTCTTGATAAATAACAACTTCTGGTTAACCATTATTCAAGAATAACTCCTAAACAAACAGTGTTACGAAAAATGTTTCAAACAAAAGTTGTAGTAAAATACATTATCTATAACTTTTGTGTTTAAATGTATATACCTACATTGCATTCTTACAGATATATTTAAGAAACAAAATTTTGTTCCGGATAAACCGTACCTTCCGGTTAAGCGATATTCATAAAAAACTACTCAACTCTTGGCATTGCTAGGAAAATATTAAATATGAATTTTGGAAATGATCGGATAATT
The DNA here is from genome assembly GCA_947579665.1 of Sympetrum striolatum. Taxonomy (NCBI): domain Eukaryota; kingdom Metazoa; phylum Arthropoda; class Insecta; order Odonata; family Libellulidae; genus Sympetrum; species Sympetrum striolatum. The sequence continues at coordinate 222,813 of OX388341.1, forward strand.
ATTTTTAAGATAGAGCGCCCACAAACTTTTTTACCACAGACAGACACACGCACACAGACAGACAGAATTGCGTCACGTGTTGTTATTAATGTTCAAATGTATTTCTGAATGTGATTATTGTGTGAACATTGAATCTGCTGTTTCTCTCTTGTAGCATTGGCCAAATAATTCTACTAATGGACTTTTTCAAAGACTAATTAAGTTGTCTCTACCATCATAAATATTAAAAGAATGTTGTATTTCCCATCATTGTTAAAAAATTGAAGTGAAAACTGCTCATGTTTAAAAAAAAACAGACAGACACTCAGAAAGACACACAGACAGACATGTTCAGGAAAATAGTGGAAACTAACTCTATGGGCCCCAAAACATCTATTTCCGTTGAAATCTGGAGGTCGAATTTTTTTGCGAATACAATACTTTCTCTATACTACGTTCTATAGGGAGAAAGTAAAAATGAATAAAATTCATGGTGATCTAAAGTATCCATGTGTATAAAAGAGTAAAAACAACAACAAAGAAAACAAGGTCGAGACAACGTAAAGTGCAGTAGGTGAGACATGAGAAAGTTTTGAAGATAAAGGAAACCAAACGCCAATCTTGCAGTACCAAGCTGCATTTTGACAACAAAATGCTAAAGCGAATGAAGAGATCGCATCCTTCGACTGTGGTGCTAAGTTGCCGTAATTACTTTCTTCGCGTCGACGATGGATTGGACAATTTAACCGCATGTCCATAGCGTTCCGTCGATTCTTTTATAATTCCATCGCTAATCTTTTTTACCCCTTGCACCCTTGCGTCTCCGAGATTTTCAGTTATTTCAAGTTACGGAGTAACTCCACGTGGTATTTTATTTTTTTATAGATTCAAATTTTTCACCGTACGCTTGACTGTTTAAATGCTAAATATTCGAAATATGAAAATAGCCTTGGATATTTTCGCATCCCCGTCGCCGACGTCATTTCCGTTTCTCCAAAAAGTTCGTCCGGCCTCTCCGAGCACATCCTCCAGCCATGATGATTAATCGGACATTTTGTAAATATCGCGCACCATTCTTGTAAAATGTGCAGGATACGATGCATTGCTTTTCACCACAAGATCAGTCCTCTGTGATGGCCGATAAGAGTAGTAACATCATCGCAGCGGTACGATCCATCGCCTGGCAATGTTCTTCATTTAAATTAATATGTATTATTTTATCGCCTTTACACGATTAAAATCGAACGCTTTTCTTGTTTCGCACTTATGTGACGTACGATTTCCAACTTAGACCTTGTCCCAAATCCATAATGAAGAAAAACATATTTATTTCTTCTCTTGCGATATCATCGCAAATACAGCCCTCCGATGGCTTTCTATGGATAAATGGAATCTAAAATCGTGATGTCTAAAGGCGTCTCCTATAAGTCCTTTTTCAACTGTCTGACCGAATGACGAGCCTCGGTTTAATCGAAAATGAGGTTACGTTACAATGACATTGTATCAAATTAAAAAATCGGCCGTTCGTTCCCAAACATTACTTTTTGCTTTCTTAGCTGTTTATATTAATTTTACTACACTCACTTTGTCACCACCCCTTCACCGAAGATTTGAAAATGAGGCTTACTAAGGGAGATGAGGAGTGAGGTTAACTTCCCTCATCGAGCCAGAACAAGCGGAAAACGTCCCCATTGGAGGCGTAAAATCACCCAATGAATAGCGCTTTTCCAACGAGGAAGGAGTGGCTATGATTAAAGTAGAGCATTGTGGAATTTATTGAATTACATAAAACTGTTGATGTTACTTATCCAAAACTCCCCTTTTCTTATATTAATGATTCGGCATTTCTTATATTAATGACTGGCATTTCTTATATTAATGATTCGGCATTTTTTTTAATCCGTTGCATTGAGGATGAAGGTGTAGCGCTATTGCCCGCCAACGGAAGCTGATGCACCGCCGCTTCCCTTCGTCCTGAATCCGTGCATATTTCGAAGAACAGTTCCCAAGGAAACTGGATTGGCTGTGACGTCGCCAGAGGAAATGTCCGAATGCATTTCTGCATTCCGTCCGTTCTTTCGTCACGGCGATGACTTTGCCATTTCTTTTGTGAAGTTCCAATGGAGCAAAAACATCGATTGACCGAATCACGGAAATGCAAGGCGTAGGAATTGTGAATAAAAACGTTTTCAAGGTACTTCAAATACAGCGAAGGTCATCGGGGGTGTGATAACAACTGATTATCTCACAACTCATAAGCGAATGCGTTGGAATTCAATCAGATGTGAGAAACTTCGTTAGTTTGAATCATTACGGATTTATCGACCTCGCGTCCATCTTAATTGGTAAATAACTTGTTAATCGTGTTAATCGTAACGCAAGTTACGATGATGAGACCTAGTTCTACTTATGTGTATATTGCATTACGTGTAGGATGAACGATTCATTGATTTCCAAAAAAGTGGCATTTTAATGATTAATTAATGAAAAATAAAGGAACTTTTGTTATGATAAACCTAATGGAAATAGAAACAATTATCTGCCAGTAAACTTAATCAACATAATAGCGATTACAGCAAGATTCATAGTCGTCGTGCGACAATCTTTCGTTTGGGGCAGCTGAAATAGAGCGACCATCCAGTTTCTCTCAAGTCAAGCCGATTGTCGTTTTCATAATATTTGCCTTGAAAGATTTCTCTACATTTATAAGAAAAAATATACCCCGATTATGTAAAGTTTTCCGCTCCATTTCTATGCTGTCTAAGTGGTGCATTCTTTTGCAAACCCTTTTTTTCGTTCTTGAAACAATAAAGTAGTTCTCAAGTCGAAACAAACTGAGAAACATCTTTCCTCCATAACACAATTCTTACCTCCAAATCTTGAGAAAGTAGCTGGAGGTAAACTATGGCTTACGAATAGAAAGAGTCCCGTTATGCATTTAAGATTTTGTTCTAAACGAGCTCATTATTCTCTCTTGGACTCGGATTATTTGTCAATCAATCAACAAATTAGATCAGTAACTATGTGTAGGTCCATTATTACCTCTGATGATTTCATTTGGCTTCTTCATTAGTTATATATTATCTTATATTTAAATTATAGTGTGAAGATAGTGGGAAATTGAAGAGATTGATTCCATATTTAACCTGCTGTACTATTATTTCATTTTATTTACTGTAACTCAATAACTAACCTATGGCAACAAGTAATCAACAACAAGACAATGATTCTTAGAAGGTCGCGCCTTCTGGCGGACATCACTAACAACACACCTACACTATAATTTTGGCATTAAAAAACATGAAAGAACTGTAAACATGGAGAAACAGAACTACATCATCACTACATAAACTGCGGCCCGCGTGAATTTTGTAGTAATTGGCGATGAATTAACTCACGAGTTTGGCACTTAATACACTTGCTTAATATCAATAATGCGAATACCTTGTGTGTGTACTGTGATGAGTTAGACATTTCTGCTTAATGATAATGTGAATACATTGTGTAAATCGCCTTCCTTAGCAAATTCCTTCCCCGAAATCATTTGCCTGCCTTCCTAACATCGGAATCACCGATCCACTCACAATAATTAAACAGTGGTAATTTCGTGGGTAAATGTTTCTTTTCCATTTTCACGGTTTTTAAGCGCTTAAATGTGACCTTCTGGATGAGGAAACAAAGCATTAATGGAAGAGCACAGAGACACTCCGACCAAAGACCTAATAATAGCGTTTCTCTAGGCAATTCCGATCAGTCTGTGGAACTCACTAAAGAAGATTTTATTTCGTATTTCAATGAGAAACGTAAATTCACTAACCAGAAGGCCTGTCTGTTTCACGGTCTTGGAGAGTAAGGCTTACCAAGAAAGGTGTTGCTTGAGGTATTTTGCCCTCCCTCAGTGTTAGTGGAAAAACTACGTAAGCACAGCTTAAGTAGAAAGAATGGTCAAAACGAATGCAATTTTTCAGCGCCACCAATACTTAAGCGACTTCTACATTTTCACAACGATGAACAAAATTGAATCAAAAGTAAATGAAAGATGAATATTTCTTTATACTGCACAAGAAGATGATAGAAAAATCTGCATCAAGATTATGAAACAAAGAAGAAATGGACGCTAATTCAATCACTTAGAAGTAACCAAATCACAAACGAAGGAAAGAAAAAACCATCTGTCACACACCTTTGCCAGAGTTTTTCAATTAGGAAGATTTATAATAGGGAATAAATTTATATTAGACAGATTTGAGAGTGTACACTAGGGTGAAGCGTTTGGCCACCTTTTTTATGATCGAAATGTAATACCCAGCAAAAGTTGCTCATCCAAATTGACATTACAGATATAAAATGTTTTCGAAATAAAAAAATATCTTGTTTCAATTTTGGCCTCAAAGTTTCGAAATTTCGACAAATACATTTAAGAGGTAATTTGAAACTTTATCATCAGTTTTCATTGCAAGTGACATCTTTTTTCGCAGGAATGTGATGGTTATGACCGAAAAAATGTATGACAATTTTGATGTTTTTGTCGAAATTTCGAAACTTAGAGGCAAAAATTCATACAACATATATTTTTATTTCGAAAAAATATTATAAATGTGATGTCCATGCGGTTGGGCCACTTTAGCCGTGTATTACATTTCGATCATAAAAAAATGTGGCAAAACGCTCTACTCTAGTGCATAATTCAAGATGCTGTAATTGTATTTCTCCTCGAAAACTGTTTATTTTCTTTGAAAAATGACAAAAATTACTTTGACTCATGTAATGTATATTAGGGTACTTGTTTCTTGCCCTTAGTGTTTATCATTTTTAGTTGTTTCGCTCTTATAAAAACAAATAGAATAGATGGACTCCATACATATGAGAGATTCTGAGAGAATAGTAGTACCGTTAAAAGTGCTTCGACAGCTTCGGTCATTTCGCACTTTGGCTCCCACCGGGAATCGAACCGCTTTCACCAAAGGCAAACGCGCTGTCCATCCTTCCTGAGAGAATGTGCCTCTTCTCTTGCGCGAACTCCAATGAGAACGAATGCAATTAGAACCAATAGAAACATAAAATTCGAAAAAATAATTCCATCAATAAGCTGTATTAATTTAGTTGCTTATTAATCGTAAGTCGAACCTTTCACAGTGTTGCCAAATTAATGCTCCGTTCTGAAGCCTTCATCGCTTGAATTCAGATTTCACTGCCAAAGGAAAAATTTTGGTATTATGTATATCCCGACAGATTTTAAAGGAGTATTTATGTGATAATAATTACATTTCACCTGTCGGGAGATTATAAGGGATGAAAACTCATCATTATAAATAATCGTAGTATATTTGTGACTGCTAATATTTGTGACTGCTTATCATTTAGTCTCAATTATTATTTATTCGAAAAAAAGGTATTAACACTGACGCAGCTTTCCCATTCCGTCCTAGATGAAACTACCATAAACAAAATGTCCCAAATTCCTCACATTACATCGGGATTGAAAATACGATTGCCGTTCCGAAAATGAAGAATATACCGTTTTGGGATAACCTCGTCTTGATGCCCTCTATGAACCTATGCGTGCTCGAAATGTCCTATAAGAGGCATTTGGAAACTTCATTTTAAACTCCGAACCTAATCAGCCTTCCTCATTAGCTTGAGAGTTTACGTGACAGAGACGCATCCACTAAATGAATAGTCGGTTAAAGTGATATTGTGCGCCGCTCTTCCACCGCGTATTATGATAAAGATTTATTGAATATGACCTGCTTTACTAAAAGACGTGAAACGATTCTCGCAGATTCACCCAAAGGTTAAACGAGAGATAAATTTGCATTTATAAAACATTTTCGTAGTATGTATCAAATATTTCTCTTATCAATTATGTAATAAGTAGAGGTGACGGTTTTTTGCAATAAGCGATAAAACCAACAAATAACGCGAATTTTGGCCGATTTAGCGAAATATCGCTAATTTCGGCAGTTTTAATAAGCAGTACGGATTTTGATATTTTTCGCTTCATTCATCATTTGTAAGAGAAGGGAATGTAATTTTGGTATGATTGAAATGAATTTACAACATATAATTGTATTATTTACGTATTTTTGTCATATTTTTTATCACCCATGACATATTTGCTTACGCGAATTCAGCATTGATCTTTTGCAATACATTCACAAAACTTTCTCTCCATTATGGATTATCACAAAATCTCGCCTAATTCCACGAAGAAATATGTTTAGTTTTTCCTAACATTTATCGTGTAAATATGTTTTTAATGAAAATATTATGTTTTGTTGATCTGCAGCTGTGAAAGCATGTTCCTTAGGTGTAAACAGCACAGGTTCAAATAAATTTAATTTAATATTTTGCATAATTTACAGTAAATAATATTTTCAATGCTTTTAATGTTTATGCTAAATTGTGCCTAATATTATTCCTTCGCTTAAATGAGACTCAAAATTTAGGAAACATAATAAAAACCCAAAACACCACAATTTGGTTTTCAAATCAACAAATTTCAGAAGAAATAAAAACATTTTCAAACACCTCTAGTAATAAGCAAAGAGCTTGCTTCTCTTCTCCAGAGAAAATAACAACCACAGCAGAAGAATTTTTCAAACTGCTTTGATTCGCACATATGGTGTATCGGATGTAGCATTTTTTCTTATCATTTTTTTCGTACACATGAAGTACAAAGATATTGTATAATATAGTTATATGTAATATTATATTACAATCGTTGATATTTTAATTCAACGGGAGCTTCAGATTTGTTTATAACTCTTCATTTAATCTGTAGACCGTTAATTCATTATTATAAATATCTGCCCACTGTATCATATAGACTTAACAGCTCAAACAATATAAAAAAGAAAGTTTCGTCTTTGGCATTTATAACAAATACATGCAAAAATTCATTATATGCATATTTCCATTAAAGTACTAAAGACCACTAACTTACTAAACACCACCGAATTGGATGGTGATTATTTTTCGTTTAACGTTGTACTGAGAAGGAAGAAGAATTTTTACACACGAGAACTTGCGGTCTTAAGAAAACGGGTGTCTTTCCATGTTTGGATGATCCAACTCCATCATCCTGATACACATTCTCAATATCACTCTCACAATGACCACAAATATTTTCAATCGAACTAAACTACTAAAAATTACTTCGCCGCGAAAGAACAATATACTTGTTTCTTCGCAAGATAACTTTGCAATAAAAAACGACGTTTTGCAGCTCACTTCCGTTAATGCGCCACTTTTGATGAGTTACGTTTACTGTGGCTATTGAACACCCTCGTATTTTTAAGGCAACCGAAGGCGGAAGAAAATGGGGCAGCCATAGACTGTGCCAGGCAGAAGCGCTACTAAATAGATCGGATCAAAACAAGCGCAATTATCCGCCAAAAGAAAAGCGCTAATCGCAGCCACAAACGTGGTTGCAGAGAAAACGGCAGCAGCGAGAGAACGTGTAGTTGTTCTCCTCAGCCGCGATTTCCTCCCACAACCCAATACACGATACTTATCTCGAGAGAGCAAAAAAGCGAGATTATCTCGTCACGAACCCTTTGAGTGGAACATCTCTTCTCCGCCTTTCGGATCTTAAGCGGAGCTGACATTCAATCGCTTTATTTCTGTTATACTTTATATTACATTTATGCTATAATCGAACTTTCGCTCACACTTATCGACACTTCCAATGATTACATCTGCTTTTTTATATCTTCGACCCATAACGTAATTCCAGGAGAGATGCCCCTCCTAAGGAAATTACTTCGTAACAATGACTTCAGTGATAACAAGAATGTGAAACTGCGTGATATAATAGAACATTTACTAAATATTGACAGTATATATACAAATATTGTTTAAAAATAATTTCACATAAAATATTAAATTTTTTCTGCACTCATGCATTTGGCCATCTCTCCCCGGGTCCGGGTGAGACTTCTGTGGGAGAGGTACCCCATTAGCTTAAAAACTTAAGCGCTCGTCATATACAAAATCGTTAAATATAACTTAAAGTCAGAATCCAAGAAAACTTTTAGGATAACTTTAAAAAATATTTAAAAGTTTCATTTGAATAAATTTTAGGAGGTATCTCAGCCCCCTCTAGAGGCATATAAATAGCATATTGAGGCTTGGGCATCCGTTTTTTTTTGCTAGTGACATCTTCTCACGCAAAGCTATTGTCGATTCAACCGAAAACAAAATAATGACAGTTTTGATGTTTTTGTCGAAACTTCAAGGCAAATATTCTCTCAGAAGATGTTTTTTTGATTTCGAAAAAAAATAATATTTGTAATTTCAATGTGGGTGGGCCACCTTTTCCGGAAATTATATTTCGATCAGAAAGAATGTGGCAAAACGCTCCACCCTTAGTGCTTACTAAACACTACATCATCTTTTGATCGTGCATAAAATGCATTCGACTGTGGATTTAAATTTGAGTTGAAATTTAAATGTAGATTACAAATGTTTTCTTGAAAAAAAGCCTGAATAAGTATCACTTAAAAAGTGAAATTGATATTAACAGGGCACATATACCTTAAGATAGCACTGAGGTATCTATCCCTAGAAGAGGCTATTCTTCAATACGCGTATATTTTCAGCACGGGAGAGATGACAGCCAGTGCAGCTACGCTTTGTCCCAAATATTCCAACATTTAAACAGATGCCAAACAGAAACATTTTACCCTCTCTTATAACAGGGCGGAAAAAACAGTGCATACTTGAAATGATGTTATAAAACTGCGTAAAAAGAATTAATCGGCGTGAAACTCTTACAGATAGAAATATGCCTTCCAACTGACTGACGCACACCGTCAGTAGAGCAATCTTTTAGTTTTCCTTAAAAATACTGCGACTGGGGCATCTCTCCCGGTGGGGCATCTCTTCCGGATTTACCTTATATCAGTACCACTTTCTGGATTTTGCCAAATAGCTTGAATGGTCAAAGCAGCCTCTCGGATAAGAGAAAACCTGGGGTTCGATTCCCGATTCCGTAAGACTTTTTCCAATTCCATTCACCCTTAGGATGTTTCCTGTGTGCACACCCTAATGTGTACATAAACCCTATTCAATCAGAATCATTTTCGTTTATTTTACATGCACTTTTGAAGATCTCGTTATTCATTTGTCCATAAAACCATATCGTTGTTGATCAGAACGCTTTCACGTCTTTTGGAACTAAATAGAGAAATTTATATCGTTCGTGTACTTTCATTAGCCTTCCTCGTTGCTTTGATAGCTACTGAGGTATGAATGATGCTGAGAAATTGCGTTCATCTCATTCATTCCGCATGCATTCGTATGTGCTCTACTTACATCCACTACTTTTACGCAAAAGGTGTATGGAAAATATATGATATTTTTTACTTGTGATGCATTTTTGTATTCTGGAAATAGTTATCTATTGTAGCCAGGTTAGGGCTTAGTAATGGCGCCCTAGGCTAATTCGATAAACTCGATTTACTCCATAAACAATTATGAAAGTTTTTAAATAGTTATCAATACTGAAAAAACCCCGATTAAATGTTCCTTCGCGATTACGATAGCGTACAAAAAAGCAACCATCAAAGGCGTATAAAGGTAACACAGTATTAACCTTAACCAACTTAACATAACTGAAAGTTACTAACCGGATTTTCTGTGTGTAATACGAGAAAAAGATATGAAATACGAAAGTGTGCCTTTTCTATAGTTACCAATGTGCGGTAGAATGTTATGAAATCAGAGCACAAATGAAATCGGTCGTCATTTCAACCATCTAACGAGTGAATGCACCGCAAAAAAATGCTACGGAATCCTTAGAATGCACTTTTATGCAACTATCCATTATGGAGTACTGAATTTTAATTTTTGTGGTCTTCGTCTTAAGTTTCAAGGTCTCTTGCCATTTTTATTCCAATCTCATTTCTATAGTCACTTCTACATTATTCATATCTACCTTTCATTAAGACGTTACAAGAATAGAAATAAATTGCTTACAAGCGATTGACAAACAGATTCAATTAATTACGACTTTTATGAAGGGCGATACAATTGTGTTTTCCCTTCTCCATCACAGTGAAACGCATCTACGGATTTCGACACAAACTGCCGGAATGAAGGAAACCCTGAGTTCTGTTACTGCGAAAATAAAACACGAGAACAACATAACTTTTAGTAGCTAATTTGGAATAATGAGAGGTAAATCAAAACTCATCTTTTTCGGTTGCCACAGAATTTAATGTTACACGTTAAACCTCGGTCGTATAAGATTCTAAGTATTTAGAATCTGCCGAGAATATAAAGTAAGTGGATTCTATTTTCCTCGCTTTTAAGAAAGCTTTCGATAGAATTCCTCACTACGAGTTAATTTACAAATTAAAACTCGCAGGTATTAAAAAGGAAGTAATCGATTGGGTCAAGGATTTTCTCTGCGATAGGAAACAAGTTGTACTTGATGGCGTAACTTCAGTCAAAGTCAAAGTTACCTCAGGCGTGCCTCAAGGCAGTGTGATTGGACCACTTCTTTTTCTGATATAAATAAACAACTTGAGCCACGAAATCGATAGTAAAGTGAGGATATTCGCGGACGACACAGTAATATATGGACAAATACCAAGCGAGGAATCTATCGAGCGAGATTAGTTCGTATTCAACGTGATGCGAAAATAAATAATACGGATATGAATTATTTTGAGGCTCAATATGACGAAAGGACGTCCTCGGCTACAGATAACAAGAACCAATCACAAGCCAATACTATCTAATTCATCAAATACCTCAGCCGCTCTTAATTTTCGATCTTCATCCGATAGAAACAAGCATCCCTATGATGAAAATGAACCACAAAGTGAAAATTTCGAAAGATTTCCATTTCTGCTTTAAATCATCAAATAATATCTATATTTGGAAATCTTTGGTCATTCATTACTGAAATCCATCAATGATAAATAAGAATATGGGCAATTCTCTTCAAGGGGAAGCAATTGTGTTATCCGACAGAAACAATATTCATTATAATAATACATTTTCTGTGGGGGAAAATCTCGATTGATTAATTCCTGCGTGAAAATATCAAGTAATACCTCCATTTTAAAACCATTGGGTATTCATTACCTTAATCTACCGACAATCACCAAATATATGGTCGATCAAATCCTAACTCCATTAAGTGATAAATAGGTTAGATATACAGTCCTAAGGCGGAAGCCCGAAAGACCGACTAAATATTAACGCATCATTTCTGCCAGGTAGATTAAAACAAAATACATTTATCCATTAGGAATTTCTGTGTCTAGATGTGGTAAACACAATTAAAAATAATGATAATGCAATGAATGTGATGGATTTATTTGCATCAATTTTCTTTTAAAGAAGTGGCCCACTGGTGGAAATTAAAGCAATGAAACTTGGCCAGTGAAGTGTGAGAACGCCAGCTATGTGCAATGGAGACATCACCTGTAAACTATAAAGACCTTTATATTGAATCTATAAGTCCATATGAGTACTCTTTATATTAGTATTAGCCGTTTGTCTATTCCTTCGAGATGGTGAGTAAGCATTGAACAGAAGCAAGCCAATGAAAGCAAGGGAATTCAGTTTCGCCTTTCACAAGTTCGAATACACTAGTTGTTAATAAGAAAGGAATTTGGATTCCGCGTTACGCAGGTTCCGCTTTAGATTATTAGAAATACATCTCGCGAACCGCCAGAGGCGAGGGGAGGCCCCTTCAGAGAGGTGAACGCCTTAGGCCGGTCTTCCACTGGCAGCGACTACGAGCGACGCGTATACGGCCGTATACGGGCGACTAATCCCAATACACAGAATGGAACCGAGCCTCGTCCACTGCAGGCGACTATGGGCGACTTGATTTTAGATTTAGATATATACCCCGCGAGCCGCCAGAGGCGTATGGCAGGGGGTGCAATCACCACTTTTCATTCCTACCTATTAGCATCTCTAATAGCTTTGGGAAAAAACGACCAAAAGTAATTATCCGTCCTTGCGATTACTTCCCTATAACTCTTCGGCGATGCCTCTCGGAGATCGCGTTCGCTCCTTGATTCGAGCGTACACCGGCGACTGATCCCATTGAAATGGGACCCGTCGCTCGTAGTCGCCGCTACGCAGTGCATGACTTAAAATGATATATACGCACTGAAGAGTATTCCAAGAAAAAAAGACCATGCCAAATGTGTTATGAGTATTCAATTCTCTTCTCTCGAGGATATATAGACAAATTCCTCAAATATTTAATTACTTTGATACAGAAATGCAATCAGTCGCTCGTAAGTAGAGGTGCGTAGTGCATGGCTAGGAAAGATATATGCTCACTGAAAATTTTAAACACTACAAAACATTATACAAATTGTATTTTAAGTCTTAATATCTCTTATTTTGAGTGTTTCATTGACAAATTCCAGTCATTTCAAATATCTACTCTATATAACAGTCAAAAGGTTATACCTTTGGCACAGATTGAAATATATATAGATTTGAACAGAAAAAGAAATATATTGAAACCAAAGGTTTACGAAACAATTCTAAGTAAACATAGGACAATTATGAACATTAACGGAGCATCAGAAGAAAATATAAAGTATATTTCGAGGGCTACCAGTAAACGAACTTTCGTAATGCACTATCGATAAAGTTATCAATAACTTTGTAAAATAAAGAAATTTGTTGATAAAATAAAATAAACAATATTACTTCCCCACCTATTGCAATTTATAGGTTAATGCTAGTAAGACAATAATCACAATGATACAACGGCTCAATTGGGCGAGAATATTAATACAATTGTGTTTTTTCCTCAATAAATCAAGACTGAACTCGTACGAAAATTAATCGTCGATATGAATATAATCGTAAAAAGAAATGAAAACTTAACTAATTCATAAATTTTGTATCTTAGTTATTGATCTTATAGTTAAATCTTGATGAAATTATTTCTTTCTTTTGCCATTCCAAAATCCTTCGTTATTTTCGTACTTCTAGAATTCTCCCAATTTCGAGGTTCAAGAGAAGGGATGTCTCTAGTAAGAACCATATGAATAGATTGGGAAATCCAGGCGAAAGCAAGGGTTCAGTTTCTAGGAAAAAGAAACTTGTTTGAAGGGAAGCAATAGAGGAGCTCCACGACACTGTGTGCAAAGTGCTATTAGTAGAAGGTTTGCTATTGAATTGAGTGTTGGAATTTCTTCTTAAAACGTTTTTGTTTCCTAAACGTTCCCGCAAAAATTGTGTGATCTCCTTGGTTAGCCCTGGAGTTAAAGGAAACCCCATTGTCTCCAAGAGTTCCACCTTTCTTCATTTGGACCCCTTGCGGATTCTTGCTGCGAACCTAGATCAGTATAATATCTATACACTGTCGTTGGCTGCGAGGGGCTAAAATCCTCCTCGTCCATGAGGCGATTAACGAAGGCCGAGGTGGAATTTCGCACCCCGAAGTATCTCTGATGTTCTGCTGCACTCTTTCCTATCGTTGTTCTCCCTCTCAGAACTCGGAGAAAATTGAGAAATTCCTAACCAAAGATTTAAGCAACTGTATGACCTACCATGTTGAAAATGGTCTCCGATGGACCAAATTACAGGAAGTACTTGATTTTCTTTTTGCTGAGTATACCTGCATTATGTGTATTCTACAGAGTATCTGTTGGCGTATAGCAGGGGGTGCATTTCCAGCTATTCTGATTTCCTATTCGATTACTTCGATTATATTTCACTTGCGTAAAGAAAAATAATACACGTGACGTTGCCTACTATTTTGATTTGCTATGAAATTATTGCGTTTAAACCTCTAGTTTCACCTTGTTGAGAATCATCGGGCGCTTCTGCTAGTTTACTATGCAATACTCGGATTTTCTATTATGGATACCCGAGTTTGGAGTTGAATGAAAACTAAAATAGAGTTCCCAAAGGAAAACCAATTACACCAAAATTTTGCGTGTTTTATTTTGCGTTGTTCTACATGGTCCAAAAAATTTTATTTCTATTACTTTTGTTACTAATTGAAGGACGAACGAAAAATGTGCCAGTTTTTTCGCGCTCTTTCACGGATTGCTCACTTTGAGCTTTTGTTTCTCATAAATTATCACTTCAATCAAAATAAAACCTTTAGATGACATTAAGAAACAAATTATTAACTAAGATAAAAATTTTCAGTGGCTTATTGTCGTTAGATAAAAAGTTGTTATCGATTTTATAAAACAACTTTTTTTCAGTAATGGGTGGACGTAAAAGTGTGAAATTGGTCTACATCTACATCTACACATCTACATTAATACCCTACAAGCCGCCTTTCGGCGTGTGGCAGGGGGTATAAACACCAGTTGAATCTAAATTACTTCCTTATTCGGTTATTGTCACGTATTGTTCGCGGAAAGAATGAATCTCTAAAACGATTCGTCCTAGCATCTATTTCTCTTAACTTACGGTCTTTATCGGATCGACCGACGTAGCAGGGGGGTTGCATGATACCGATTGTATCTTCGGAAAATGTAGTTTCCCTGAATTTATTAAGCAATCGCAGCCTAGCTTCCAATCTCCTTTCTTTCAAGGATTCCCAACCTACGTCTGAGAGCATTTTTGTAACGCTTGCTTTTTTATCGTAGCATTTCTTAACAAAACGAACCGCTCTACGCTGCACTTTCTCGAGTTCGCGAGTACACGTTTCATCCGCCGGATCCCATATACTTGCCGCATATTCCAGAAGGGGTCTGACCAAGGTAAAATAACATCGCTCTCTCACCTTTTCGTCGCATTTACCGACAATACGCTTTACAAAGCCAAGCCTTTTACTTGCTTTGCCGCAGATTTTTCGAATATGCGTGCTCCAATTTAAGTTATTAGTAATGTTGATCCCGAGATATTTAACTGAATCTACTACTTTGATACTAATTCCATTAATTTCGTATGGGTGATTTGGACGCATTTTTTTCTTTTCGAAGAAATTAACTACGGAGCATTTACTTACGTTAATATCTAATTCCCATTTTTCGCACCACCTTTGGATAAGGACTAAATCGTTTGAGAGAGATGTCCGGTCTTCCTCGTTTGTTATTTCCCTATATATAACCGAGTCATCCGCAAATATCCTCACATTACTAACTATCTCGTCACTCAAGTCATTGATATAAATAAGGAAAAGAAGAGGTCCAATTACACAGCCTTGAGGTACGTCAGAGGTAACTTTGACTCTATTTGAGCTAACGCCATCCAGCACAACTTGTTGTTCCCTCTCGTAGAGAAAATCCTTAACCCAGTCGACTACTTCCTTGTTAATGCCCGCTAGTTTTAGTTTGTAAATTAGTTTGTAGTGGGGGACTCTATCGAATGCTTTTTTGAAATCTAGGAAAATAGCGTCCACTTGCTTTTTACATTCGGCAGACTTTATGATATCGTGTACAAATAGAGCAAGTTGGGTTTCACATGATCGGGACTTTCCAAAACCATGCTGGTTCGCGTCGAGTAATTCATTTCTATCTAAAAAATCCCATGAGTGAGCTTACGACGATATGTTCCATTACCTTTCCGGACAGTGGTCTTGTTATAAAGCTCTCGCAAAAATTTTTCAAATGGTATCATCAACGATATCTGCAACTCAGCGATTTTTTTATACGAATTAATATTTATCGTTGCGGAAATCGTCCCGAAATCAACCACTTGAGCTAGAATACCGTTACAGCGACCGAGAAGCGGATAGTCGCTTACGGTGGAAGACCCCCATCGCCTGTAGGTCGCCCAAACTGACGTCGCCCGAATACGCCGGTCGCTCGGTCGCTCGCAGTCGCTTCCAGTGGAAGACCGGCCTTAGGCAGGTTTTATTTCCTCTCGGAAAAAGTAAACTCACCCGTGAAATAGGTTTCCTTCCTGTATCAATCCGCTGAAGATCACAGGTTATGGAGGCCGCCTGTTTAAACGTAACTTAGCTCCCGTAAAGCACTTCTTCATTCTTTGTACGCAACGAGACGCGAAAGGAATGAATTTACCGCTTACAAAAGATGATCGTCCTTAACAAGGGATGGTATTAGAGATACGCCCTTCGGCGACTAAAACAAGTGTGTTAACGGATCGCATTTCCTCACTAACATTTCCTTGTCACATCGAAGCTAATCTAACGCAAAGTTTTCTAAGAGCAAAAGCAGAGATATCACCCCAAGCCCATCAGAGAAGCAGTATTGACTGGATATTAATGTGTCAACTTCGTCCCTATAAAATTCCTGCTTTTGCCCGTCGTGAGGACTTCAGGGGCCGAGTATCTTCGGTACGGCTTCGATTCGATTGGCTACTCGAATCTTCGATTTCGCCCGGTCACTTTAAAAAGAATGAATTCAGAGTTAGTAACTGAAAATTTATATATATTATATAATTAACTTCGATATGAAATTTATCTATATATATATATATATATATATTTATACCTTTCTGAGTAATGCGGAGATGCAATATTTTAAAATTATGACTAATTGAACTGATTGTAAATTGATGCTTCAGGTAGATTTATTTTGCACGATTCACAAATTGCAAAAGAAAATATTATAGCGTTACTTTTATGAAGGAGAAGCGCAAGCTAAACTAATCGAATGCGAAAACATCAAAAGTGAAACTATGATCTGTTGTATCGTTTCCAAATTCAAGTATTCGGGTATCGGGAACGGGAAATACTATTTCCCGGGACTTCTTCAGTATTCAATGAATAACTGTTTGAATTGATACTCAACGATTATTTGCAATAAATCTCTCAAAGGTAGATCTTAAATAATAAAGGTACAGCAAAGATAGGGCTACCGGAGTTCGTGGCTTGGTGCTGTCATTCATGTAAATTAAAGGTTTATACAAAACGTAAGATAATTAAATGTTTTCTTTCTTTTGTGGTGAAAATGATCGATGTAGATAAATATCCAGCTTTCTGAGATTTTATTGAAAGAGGAGCATTATGTAGTTATATTTTATAACTAACTATCTCCAACAATAAAACAAAAACACATTTGTTCTTCCTTTTGAATACATGATCTCCTGGAACATCGCAACGGCGAACAATAGGTCGGGAGTTAACTTAAACCTCAACATTAACATTTGCGTTTTTGAATAAGTGGGAGTCCATATATAAAAATTAATGTAAACAAAAGTAAACCTCTTTAACTTTACACAATTCATTATTCTGCATAACAAATCATTATCCGGTGCTGATTCCATTTTTACAAAAATATAGCTAGGTAGTTTTCATGATTTATTTCGTCAATTTTATTGATTAAAGATAACAAATTAACAAATGAATTAATTAATATAAAAAGGAAACCATAGGAATCAGAGATGATTTTCATAGCAGTTAATAAACTTTTTGATAAAAACATAAAAAAATCTATATATTTCCCACGATATGTACTAACAAATTACCAATGTCCAGGTCCAGGTTGTTTAGAATATAAAATGCGGAAAATTAAAGGTATTTTTATATTTTCTATGTTCTTCCACCAAGTTAGGCTAAATCATGTTGATTGTATTCCATATTTTTTAAGAGAGTTTGGATACAATTCAAGATAGTTCTCCTGATTTTATAGACAACCTAAAATTCTAATAATAAACGTAAAGTTAGAGGAGGTAAATGATTTTATGTGTAATCCTTACGATAGTGTCTTGGAAAAATTGTACACAGGAGAATAAAAGGAAAAATAGAAGCCATGTTGGCGATTCAGAAGAGGAAGAGGCACTCGCGAAGCTATTCTGATTCTACGTTTGCTAACAGAAAAGAGAATATAGAAAGAGCATGACAAGTATTTGGCATTTATTGACCTAGGAAAGGCTTTCGATAGAATCGACTAGCAGGAACTGTTTTAAATGATAAAGGGAGGTTGAAATTAAATTCAAAAACAGGAGGGTTGTACAAAGTCAAAGGCATATTATAGCGAGCTCTATTATGCGCTTTCTTTCCGAAAAGGGAGCAGAGAGTCAGAGCCAGCACGGATTCCGTAAAGGTAGGTCTTGTGAGACCCAGTTAGCGCTTTTTATGAATGACGTATCTAAAGCAGCAGACGGCGGTGTTAGATCAGACGCAGTTTTCCTAGATTTCAGGAAAGCTTTCGACACAGTTTCTCACGAAAAGCTTATCCAAAAGCTGAGTGCCTACGCGATCGACGAAAAAGTTATCAGATGGACCAAATCTTTTCTAGAAAACAGATCTCAGCAAGTTGCGTTAGATGGAATTTTATCCGACGAAATAAGTATCTCATCAGGAGTTCCACAGGGAAGTGTTCTTGGTCCAATTTTATTTCTAATTTACATTAACGACCTCGTAAATAACGTAAAGAGTAAGGTTAGATTATTTGCGGATGATACCCTGATATACAGAGAGATTTTGACAGAGAACGATTTTAATGTGCTTCAAGACGATCTGGACGTAATATCAGGATGGTGTAAAGATTGGCAGCTGGATTTAAATATAAATAAATGCGTTGCCATGAGTTTTCCACAAACATAATTCCCGCGCAGTACCAAATCTAAGGTCATCCATTAGAGTTAGTGCACGACAACAAATACCTATGAGTCACGTTTAGCAGTAACTTATCTTTTATAGAACATATTCGAGATGCGATAGGAAAAACGAATAGAATGCGAAGATTAACTGGTAGAACGTTGAGAGGATGCTCATCGAGGGTCAAAGAAATAGCTTACTTTTCTCTTATTCGCCCGAGTCTAGAATATTGCTGTGCGGTTTGGGACCCACACGAAGTAGGTTTAGTCTCAGATTTAGAGATGGTCCAGCTTAGAGCAGCCCGATTTGTTTGCGGGGATTTCAGGTTTAATAGCAGCGTTACGACAATGATAGAGTCCCTCAGTTGGAATTCACTACAGATGAGAATATCTGAATATCGTCGGAAACTTTTCGGAAAGTTCAATCGTTCAGAATTTATAGACGAAGTAAGTGAAATGTTAGTGCCAGTAAGGAGCGATATCCGAGAGGCATCGACGAAGCGTTATAGGGAAGTAATCGCAAGGACGGATAATTACTTTTGGTTGGTTTTTTCCCCAGTCTATTAGAGATGCTAATAGGGATGAATGAATAATGGTGGTGTATTACACCCCCTGCCATACGCCTCTGGCGGCTCGCGGGGTATATATCTAAATCTAAAAATCTAAATCTACATGGAAGAGATGGCCGCAGCGAGAAGCGGAGACCACCAGGAGGAAGCATCAAGAGCACAAGGAGTAAGACAAGGCTGCTCACTTTCCCCAACATTGTTCAATGGATGTATCCAAAGGGACGAAGAACTTGGGCCACATTGGGGGTGTTCTAAAACAGGGAGAGAGGATTAGGTTTCTACGTTTCGATGATGGCATTGGAGTAATGGCTGAAACAAAAGATGACCATAATAGCCACAGTCGAGGAAATGGAGAACCTTGGAAAATATAACATGAAAATAAATTAACTAAAAACCAAAGTTCTCGTGACGAGCAAATACGAGGGTGGAGTGTGAGTTGGGAGGAGAAAGGCTGGACTCATTTTCTTATCTTTGAAGCAGAATCGGGTGGTAGATCAAAAAATGACATTCTATGCCGCATAAATCAAGCAAAGACTGCCTTAAAAAAGCAATTCACCTCCAGCAATATTAACAAGCAACTGAGATAAGAACAAAACCTTCGTATGGAGTGTACGGATGCAAAACACTAGGAGAGTATGAAAAGAAAAGCAAGCGTTTGCTATCGAAGAATGATTCCCTGGTTGGAAAAAGTCTCAATTGAGGAAGTGTTAGAGAGAGTTGAGGAAGAGAGGCCGTGTCTGCTTGATCTCATCCGCAAATGATTATCATCGTCATATCATCAAACCATCATTACATTTTTACGTTTGAACGTTATTGAGGTTCTATTGTCAAAGAGTATACCTCTATTACCATTGCTTATAATGTTTTTGAATTTTGTCCAATTACGTCTGATGCGAGCGTTTTAAAATACGTCATTAGGGTATGTTGTTCGCCTAAATTCCCTGCAATACCTATGATATTAAAATTTAATGTTAGTAACAATTGAGTGTAAAAATAAAAATTTAATCTTAATTTTAAAATAAAATCTAAAGCCATCTAATGATGAAACTCTACTTGCTGCAACGTTCAACTGACCGTGTGCAAAAACTGGCTGCCTCAATAAAATTTCAATTTTTTCGAATGTTTGTCCTTGAGACTTCTTTATTGCAGCTATGATTGGGAATTGAGTTCTTTGAAAGTTAAATGGAAAATAGAACTGGAATATGTTAAATGTATACGTGTAATCAAAATGCTCTTATAGCATGAGGTCCCAGTGAAAACTTCGCAATCAATAGCATTGAATAGTTATTGATCTCATTGTCATCATCACAAATTATTTCATCGCAGCTATGATGTGTTCTCTGTCCACCTGGTATTCCATTAGGTATATCTATAATATAATATATTATATATTAAAAAAGTACAATCGTCATTCTTAGGTGCTATATAACTGACTCCAGTATCTTATCTGAGAGTATGTTTTCGGAAATATTAACATACACCTCATTAATAATGTCTCTTCTCCTATTAATGACTGAGGTATTTCAATGCTATTTCTTCCAACCTTTATTAAAAAAAAATCAACTAATTCTATTTCACTTGGTAAGGCTCTCAGTTTTTTATTCAACGTAACTTTATGAAAACAAGCAAATTTACTCCATCTCGTGACACAATTTTCACTTAAAGTTACAAGTGATCCATGTGGGACAAATTGTAAGATTTGCCGAAAATCACCGCACAGAAGTATCGTTTTTCCTGCAAATGGTTTATGATTATCATTTTCATCGCATAGATTCTGCAATAATCTATTTATGATTTTCAACACATGCAGTGGGCACATAGCAATTTCATGAATAATTATCACTGATAATGAATTTATGGAACGTCCATGGCTACTATTTGCGGTGAAATTCGCTACAGCTACATTTCGAAAATGAGTATACTTAAACACATTGTGTAAAGTTCTGCCTGCAAATGTTACAGTTGAAGCTATTAACTGCTGCAAAGCAACGAAGATCAAGTGAATTTAATTTGTGATTGATTTCTATTTGTGGGAATGTTTTTCCACAATCTACATGAGCGGTTAAACTAAAAATATTTTATCAAAGATCATGTTGCAAAACTTAACGAATCGCACGACCAGTTTACTAATGGTTTTATCGTCTTTCCTATACATTTCTTATCGTCCTATCTTTCCCGTATATGCGTATGAGAGTTGAGTTCAACAATATACTTTGTCGTCAGGGAATTGTTTATGCCCTCAGAATTACACAAAGTTTCCGACATTTTTTCTGAATTCTCTCAATCTCGACTCGAATACGATATTCTACAGCCAAAATTAAAATCCTTATTTAATTTCCTTTCTTTAGGTGTTCATCTCGATTTCCTACGACCATTATTTCTGATTTAATTCTGCAAAATAAAAAATGTCTGCATTCAATCAAAATTAACTTTACGTGTATTTCTTATGAGGAAACATTCGAGTCGTCCAAAGTCGAACCAAGGATACGTTGGACAAATATCTTAGCTCTCTGCACTCCTCCATATAAACATCATATCTATGCTAAATCTCACACTTCTCCGTGCACTCAATATGCTTAAAAAGGGGTTCAAAGTTTTCTGTTCACGTATTAATATATAAGATATTGCGAGTAAAAGTTGCTTGTATTCTGCAAGTATATGTTCAATGTACTGTACTTTTCAAGGTTCTATTTGTTTTGAAAATTTAGAATACGAGTAAAATGTAGCTTGCATACTGCAAGCAGATCGACAACACTAATTTCATATCGGCATCATATCGGGACGGTCCTCAAAAGAAAAAACATAGGATTGAAAATATTCTTAAAATTCGCTGCAATTTCATCGTCTGGCATCGAACCCGGGTCTTACTGGTGAAATTACTATTCAGCAAATAGAAGATAACCATCTCCAACCATGTGTGAAAATTCAAGCAGAAATATTGGTTACAATTGCCTCAAAAGAAGTTCTACTTTTCATGAATGTAAATGGCTCTCTGGATTCGAACCAAGGACGATCTTGGAAATCTAAAATATGTTTCTGAAAGTTATCTATGATCTCTATCTATATGCCGAATTTCAATTTTCTATATTATTGGGAAAGATTTCAAAATAATTCCTAAAAATCGGATCAATTTCTGATTGCAGAGACACCTGGTGTCAAACCCAGGACATATTATATTTTACGTATTACGTTATCTCCGTAAAAAAATGCATTGAGAAGTGCTAATGGCCCTCTGGGATCGAACCAAGGACCATCAGCAAACATGTAAAATTTGATTATAAAATATATTCATGATATCTATCCACGTGCCGAGTTTCAAGTTACTATGGTATCGGGAAAGGATCCAAAAAAAATCTTCAAAATTACCGCAATGCATTTTAAACGGCCGATTTTTGCCCCGACCTAGCATCGAACCAAGGATAATATTCGTAAATATCTTTATGGTTTCCTTTAGATATGCACGGCATCTAGCGATCCCTCGAATTTCAACTCTCTCCTTTTCCGGGAAGTGCCTCAAAAAATTTTTCGAAAATCCTCACCATGTATCCTTATGGAGAAAATCAGGACTTTTGGGGCCTTCTGGAATCGAACCCATGACACTAAGATTCAAAGTCGGATTTTTTCTGGTGGTTACCCGTCATGGCCATAACGTCGTAAAAATTTCAAGTCGATGGCACTTGTGGAACATGGTTAGACTTTTGATCCCCTATGAATAAGTGTATATATATACGAGTAAAATGTTGCTTGCATACTGCAAGCAGATCGACAACACTAATTTCATGTCGGCATCATATCGGGAAGGACATAAAAAGAAAAAAAAATGGATTGAAAATATTCTGATTATTCGCTGCAATTTATTCGTCCAGCATCGAACCCGGGTCTTCCTGGTGATACTTACTATGCAGCAACATAGAAGATCACCATCTCTAACTATGTGTAAAAATTCAAGCAGAAATATTATCTGCAACTGCCTCAAACGACGTCCTACTTTTCCCTTATATTCCTTATGTGAGAAATTTTAATGTGCTCTGGCATCGAACCCAGTAACAGCATGGTCTTATCTATTGTTTTATCATAAAGCAAATCTTAATATACATCTTCTATGTAAGCAAGAACTTCCTATCATATCGATATGCATAAAAAAATATGAAAAGTTTCCCCAATGCATTATATATGGGGGATATGTTTACCACCCAGCATCGAACCCGGGTCTTTCTGGCAATACATTCTATGCAGCACACAGAAAACCACCATCTCTAACTACATATGCAAATTCAAGCAGAAATATTGCTTGCAACTGCCTCAAACGACGTCCTACTTTTCCCTTATATTCCTTATGAGAGAAAAGTTATTGTGCTCTGGCATCGAACCCAGGAATAAAACGGGCTTATGAAAATTTTTTTCTTAAACCAATTCTTACTGTTTATCTTCCAGCTAAGCACGAACTTCCTATCAATCCGATATGTGCATCAAAAAAAATAATGAAAAACTACTCCCATGTATTTTAAAGGGAAGATATTTGCATCGTCCTAGCATCGAACCCAGGATATTTTTCGTAAAAATCATTTATGTTTTCAATAGATCATGACCATATATATAGGCTCCTTGAGTTTTAATTCTCTTCCTATCCGGGAAGTATTTTTTTAAATTCCCGAAAATCAAAGCGATGCATTTAAACGGGAAAAATCGAGACATTGGGGCCCTCTGGAATTGAACCCATGAAACTGAGGTTCAAAATCGCAATTTTTCTGGCGGTAACATCTTATGGCCAATACGTTGCAAAAATTTCAAGTCAATGACGTATGTGGTTTAGGCTGTGAATTTGTATCCTATCTATCTATATACCTATCTATATATATGAATGAATCCGGAGAAGCATCTATATATAATAGATATCCGGAGAAGCGTCTATATATAATAGATAGGAACCCAAATTCCTCTACGTAAAAATGGATTCTGTCTCCAAGAGGCGTGGTGTCGAACCCAGGACCCTTTTGTAAGATGAGATATTATTTTCCTGGATTGCATGACTATATAACATCGCTCTTTCCTCTCACGGAAAGGACCTTCAATAGAAGATATCGCTTATCGTTAGTTTTCATTTTCCCTGTTTTAAAGATAAATAGCGTTTTCAAAGCTCCAAATCGGCACTCTAGCGCTTGTTCCGCGAAATCCGCCGAATCCAAATAACAGTTTGTAATCCAGGAGTAAAAATCTTTCTCGAAAACGCTCCTCCGTCCCATGTTTTCGCATTTTTCATCTCATATCTGCTGATCTTTCCTTCCTATTCGTACGCCCATGTTTCGCATCTTACGTTTCCTGGGCATTCCCTTTCGAATTCTAAAATTAAGTGCTCAAAAGGCAGTGCTTCCGTCTCTTTTTTCTAAAAGTAGAAAAAGTTATGCTGACCGCCTTTCTAGAGGCCTTCTACGTTCACTGGAAGAGAAAGTGCTTGGCCGTGGCATTGGAATGGAAAGACCTTAGGAGTTCTTGTCTATTGTTTTCTTTACCGTGATTCCGCATTATATCACTCCATCTTCTCATCTTCATCGCATTGCTATCGTCTTCCCAAATAGGATCGTCTGTTTGCGATACATCGAGGAATGCAAGTTCCTTTCATTCTCGTCACTTGAGGGCCTGAAATCTAAGTTCTCTGGCCGTACTTTGTGGAACGACATTAGAAATGACAAACAAACTTGTTAATTTCCACAATAAAACTTTAATCAACGACCGGTTTCCGCTACAAGCTATCATCAGGTAAAACATTAACATTGAGGGCCTGGCTGATGATTGTATTGATGTCCAAAAAATGAATGCCGTAAATCGTACAATTTTCACTGTTGATTGAGGAAAAATCTGATGTGGCCAGCACATGACTCTCTCCATATATGAGATGTATATACTTATCTACGACAGTAATTTCCAACTCTATATTCCATCTGAACTTGGAAGATGAGTGATTAATATATATATTATTATCTTTTACGTCACAAACATTATAAATAATGTTTTTCGGGACATGCTGGATGAAAAACGATGAAACTGGCCTTTCGCCCATAGAGCCCAGTGCGTCCACAAAGTACATAATCAGCAACTTCCGGTTGAACAGTATTTCATGAATAACTCCTAAACAATCAGTGATACAAAAATATGTTTCATACAAAAGTTATAGTAAATTTGATTTTCTAAAACATTTATAAATAATAGTATATACCTAAATATCATATTTATGGAGATATTTTGAAAACCGGAAATGAGCTTTGAAGAATGAAGCTCAACTTCCGGATAACCGATTTACTCCAAAAACTAATCAACTCTAACGACACCAACCAAAGTACTATATATAAAATTTGGTGTTGACATAACGAATGGTTTTCATGTTAGAGCGCCCACAAAGTACATAACAGCTACTTCCGGTTTATCGGTTTTTCACGAATAACTCCTAATCAACCGGTGATACAAAAATATGTTAAATACAAAAGTTATAGTTAATTACATTTTCTTAAACTTTTATAATTAATACAATGTACGTATATATCATATTTGTGGAGATATTTTGAAAACTGGAAATGAGCTTTGATGAATGAAGCTCGACTTCCGGTAAACCGATTTACTCCAAAAACTAATCAACTCTGACAGCACACACCACAGTACTATATATGAAGTTTGGCATTGATACCACGAATAGTTTTCACGTTAGAGCGCCAACTATCACACACACACATACACACACACACACACACACACACGAAAACAATACTTTCTCTATACTTCGTATATGGAGAAAGTAAAAAGAAAGCCGATTGAAAAGGAGACCCGGACTGCATTTACATTATTGTTTCCATTTTTAGGATTTAATTTTTAAGGATAGGGTTGACCATCTACCGAAGACCTTCTCCGTGTCCACTATCCTTCAAGTATTTTTAATAAATAAATACCGCAATAATAATAAATTATAATGCCATAATTAGAGACAAGATTTTTCTCAGATGTTTTTACTTTCTCCATATACGAAGTATAGAGAAAGTATTGTTTTCATGAAAAAAATCGACTTCCGAGATTTCAACGGAAGCACATGTTTTGGGGTCCCTAGAACACGTTTTGACCATTTTCGGAATGATGTCTGTGTGTATGTGTGTGTGTGTGTGTGTGTGTGTGTGTGTGTGTATGTGTGTGTGTGATAGTGGGCGCTCTAACGTGAAAACTATTAGTCGTATCAATACCAAACTTCATATATAGTAGTGTTGTGTGTGCTGTCAGAGTTGATTAGTTTTTGGAGAAAATCGATCAACCGGAAGTCGAGCTTCAATCATCAAAGCTCATTTCCGGTTTTCAAAATATCTCCATAAATATGATATATAGGTATATTGTATACGATATAAAAGTTTTAGATAATGTTATTTACTATAACTTTTGCATTTAACATATTTTTGTATCACCGGTTGATTAGGAGTTATTCGTTAAATACTGATAAACCTGAAGTAGCTGATTATGTACTTTGTGGGCGCTCTAACATAAAAACTATTAGCCAGATCAACATTAAATTTCATATACAGTATTTTGGTTTGTGTCGTTAGAGTTGATTAGTTTTTGGAGTAAAAAAGTTAACCGGAAGTCGAGCTTCATTCATCAAAGCTCATTTCCGGAATTCTAAATATCTCCATAAATATTATATTTAGGTATAAACTATTAACTATAAAAGTTTTAGAAAATATATTTTACTACAAATTTTGTATGAAACATATTTTTGTATCACTGATTGTGTAGGAGTTATTTGTAAAATACTGATAAACCGGAAGTTGCTGATTATGCACGTTGTGGGCGCTCTGGGAGCTGAGGCGAAAGGCCATTTTATCGTTTTTCTTCGAGCATGTCCCGAAAAACATTATTTATAGTGTTTGTGACGTAAAAGATAATATGATATAAATTAAACACTCCTCTTCCAAGTTTTGATGGAATATAGAGTTCGAAATTACTGTCGTATATAAATATTTACATCTTTTATATGGAGAAAGTCATGTGCTGGCCACATCAGATTTTTTTTTTAATATCTGCGAAATAAAACTGTTTCCCTCTAAAACTGGAGGCCATAATGCGTGGAAACTTCTCTTGGGCATAAGGAAATATCAAAGCGTACTTAGTTGATATCGGACGAATGCATTTCATCGGCTGATGTTCCACTTCCTGTTTGTCCGATTCCATTAAGGAAGGTTGGGCTCCAATTTCTTTGTTTACGTCGACGTAATCCTTTTCCCCTCTAATCGTCGCAATTAATCGTGCATCATTGGATGCGCGTTGTGTAAGATTCCCTTACGATGACAACTTCCTGAGCAACTAAGGAGCGGAATGTTTCACGTTTATAAAAATCCTCAGATATTTTTGTTTGGCCTCTTAATCTTATTTATGAAGTCGAATGGGAAGGCACTTTCAAAACATCCTCCTTAATTATACTAGGCGAATAAATCAATATCTTATGAGCAGTTTCAGGCATTTTCACGTCCACTTCTTCTCTAGAATATAGAATCTAGAATATTTTCATGTCCACTTCTTCCTAGGCCCCCATTCCTAATGAAATCTTTGTCACTTTCATCACATTTAATGTCTTACGTTTACAGGGCAGAACTCCGTTAGACTGCATGAAGCTGATTGTGCTTAATGGATTGATTTTCAAAGCATAAAATACTTCTTAAGAGTTATTTACTTTAAAGCTATATTCGCACATTGTTTTGATAACTGAGTAAAGTGTACTAAATGAAATATCAAGAAGGATATACCTACTTTACACACTTTATATCATCCTTAATATTCATACATAACATTTACATATACTGAAGAATGTCTGATGGAAATCTGAATGCAGATATAAATCAAAATTGGTGCAAATGACCTTAGCTGTCGAGGCACCATCCAAAATCCAATTCTACCTACCTACCTATAAATCTAAATTCAAAAATCTTCTTATTTACAGTTAATTTTCTCTTGAAAAAATAATCTCTGAATTTCTCTCACACAGGGATGATTTGAATGTGACACGAAGTAGTCAGTTCTGATTTTCTGAAAGTACTTCACGTTTCTTATTTTGTTGGAACTCATAATAAAGTAAAGATATATTCTGAGCAGGAATATATATTACGCGGAAAATAAACCGGTAACATATTATTCTTTCAGATTTTTGGTTAAAGGATTAATGTATGTTATGTTCTGCGCATGATTAAATCTGCTATTCCCTCATCTGATCTGCATTTAGCTGGATTCTGATAAAACGCCTTCCGGATCGCTAAAATCTTAACGAGTTGTGTTCTCGTCCCAGAAATGCTCGTGGCGCAACGTTTTGCATCGACGTGTTTTGGTTAACTTGAATCGGCGACCGTTTCTCTCAACGGACCGCGAATTGGCATTTTCTCTGGGAAAAGAAATTTGCGTCTATATGAGGAATTTCTGTTCATATTTCAAATTCCTCTGAGGGAAAAGTGAAGCTAATTGTATGACTATGGATACCGCATTGTTGCTGCTACGATTAGTCTTGTTCATGGCTGTGATGAAAAGAAATATTCCGAGGTACAATCGATGGAGTGAATTCCTTATTGAATGCAGTGTGTTATTCATGGGTGTGTACTTTCGTCTATATCACACTGAGTTAGTGAGTCTCAACATCTGCCGATTTCCCTCTCGAGGTTGATGATGATGACACACCTAATCACGTGATCACGACATTATGCAAGCCTTTGATAACTCATTGTTTCTCTAAAGCATTGTTTCCTTTTCGCTTACGGAAATAAACAGGGTAAAGAAACGACCTAATTATGGAGAACTCTCGTGCCGAATAGTACTTTGTTTTTCCTATAGGTGGGGCAAATTGATTGGTTTTGATAACTAGGGATTGTTTTGTGGATCGACTGGAGGTCGACTTAAAAATGTCAATTATATATTATAATCGCACTGTTCTCTCAAAGTTTGAAATCACTGTAACAGAATAGCGAAGATCTGCTCAAACATTTTAAAATATAGTAATGTTATAAAATTATGACTAAAAGTTTTACAAATACACAGTTAATATCTAAAATGTAAGCAGGAAACTGAACACAGATATAGGCTTTTCCACAAAGGTTTTTATTAATAAAATCCTTTGTGGAAAAGTATAAATCTGTGTCCAGTTATGTCTTTTCACAACATCTCTGCCGAATCGATAGATTATATGTTAGCAGGAAATTTCAGTTACAACCTTCTTGTATATGCGCGTAAAAGATGCACTGTAAGCATGATCCCAATTCCGAAGACTGAACGCACGATGAGAAGTGAATGAATAAGTTTGAGTGAAATGAGTGAAATCTTTCTCTCCGATTCGACAGTCTCTTTGGCGGAGCGAAACCAAAGATGAGGACAAACGGATGTCCGAAATGTACCGCTAACGGATATTGGTTTTAAATCTCTCGCCTCCGCGTTCAGGTGTTTTCTCTCTGCAATAATACCTCTGTAAGTGACCGATTGTGTTGCGAGATTTACTTTGATGACTAAATGATGTCATAAATAACATCGGACCCCTCAAGTGTGCATCAGGTATCGTCCTTTGGAGTGACAATCACTGCGATAATTGGATGGAGTGAGAAAAATCTCAAACAGCAAGATTTAATTGCATTTAGTCAATTATTATTTTTCGGAAAATAGTACGGATTTTTGGTATTATTATGTGCTAGACAACATTACAATGGATAAATTTATGTACTTATGTAGCATAAATTTATCCATTGCAATGGAGTTCCACCAAGCCTTCTATAATTGATTACATATATAGAATTATGCAGTGTATATACTTTGGCTAACGAGGACGGCTCTAATTGTCCTCTATAACATGGTCTCCATAATTGGTGACGAAAGTGAGGAGAGGGAAAAACTAATTCGTGAAAATGGTGCATGGATGAATTGTTCTTTGGCATCGAAGGTGGATCGAAAAGTCCACTCGAAAGCGGAGTTTCCGATCGGCCGCTCGCCCGTGCCTAAAATCAATTCGTCTCGAGGAAAACAAAAGCCTTGAAATGCATTATTTTAGCTGTACCTTATAAGTAAGATGAGATTTTTCCCATTCGAAAATTTTCTCATCAATTCTCATTCTTCCGAATAATTTCGAATGAAGGCAACTCAACGAGTTAGGAAATGCCAAACAGAAGGGAAATGTCGCACTTTTATTAATATTCTAAAATATAATTTTTCATTTTGCAATGCTCTTAATTTCGATTCCGTGAAAAGAATAAGATGTTAGATTTTTTTTGTAGGTTTTGATCAGTTCAAATACTTCCTGATGAAACCACACGTGAACTTTCGATGATGAAAAACCTTGTCCTTAGCTTTTCCCCTTACCGAATGTGCTTACTTAAAATAATCGATGAAGAAATTAAATTTTTCGAAATGGAAATTTCCTCTGAACTTCCTTGCACTTCAAGACCGTTACATTTTCGCTCTAACAGTGGCGTTCTCGATAAAATTAGACTCGTGCTCATTTAACCATTTCCTCCACAATTATATTTTCGGCAGCTCTGACCACACGCGTCCGTCGATCCCTAAGAGTCGTTTTGCCCATCACAGCTCATGACCCTCAAAACTGACATCGAGTTTCTAGTTGTAAATAAACAGCCGTCTTTACAGATTGGTTGTTGAAATCATATCGACAGAATAACAACTTTTTCACAGCAAACTTCATCCGAAGTAGATTTATTTTGATTCACAGTCTCTGGCGATGTCTTGTGGAAATACGTCATGATTAAGAAGAACAATTTGTACACAGTATTTCACAGTATTAAAAACTGTGGAAAAAGTACAAATTGTTATTTTTCATCATAGATTTTTTACTTTAACACGAAGCTTATGTTACGAGGGCGATAACCTTGAAAAATATAAACTCCTTATTCCAAATCATACTTCTTATTTAAAAAGGACTGAGTCTCTAAGCCACTTTGTAGGAAATGTCCTTTCCCTCTGTTAAAGATGGAATTACTATGCACGTACCTAATAAACGTCTATTGAACAAATAATATCACTCTTCGCAATGCGGTTTCTCACCAATGACAGGTATTTTTTCATTATCTGATGGGATCTTGTATTTGCTGAAATATGGCCGACCACAGAAGTCCCTCGAAACTCAAAAATTGAAAACAGCCTTTTCCTCTATAGATCTCAGATGGACGCATAACCGTTCCTGTTTTCTCTTATGTCATTTCCGCTCTAAATTCATATTCGTGAAAAAGAGACCGCAAGGAAATGAGAATATCGTCGTGTACAACATCCCTTCACACACTTTTTCGTGGGCCCACGATCTACACGCAGAGCACGAATTGGAAAGCCATGCGTGTCGATGGTAAAGCACCCATTGTCCGGGGAAATCGAATGAAAACAAGGACACATTACCTGGAAAATGACGAATAGGTCCTCCATAATACGCATTCAGACCCACGCTTATGGTTCCTCTCATACGGCGTCAATTCGCAAAATTCTATTGCGTGTCGATTCTAAGTAACATCGAACAAAACAGATGAAAAGAATGAAAGTGCGGCCGATTTGGCGATGTTGCCATTCGCATGATTATCCTCGAGTTGCCAAACGAAAAGGGAATTATTATCTGAAAGAAAGGCTCGGTTAATTTACATCCACTCCACGAAGTGAGGCTTTTTAGTTAGTGGAGACTAGGTTAAGGTGGCCACTCTAAGACTAAATGCGTGTTTAGTTTACTATTTTAGAAGTAAATACTATTTAAAAATACTTGCATCTAACATTAAGATTACACAAACAACGGCTATTTGGAGCTCTTTTTTGTCTTAATAACACAGCCATGTTCCTTTTAGTTACTTAGCTTCTACTTTCGATAGCGTAGAATCAATAACTATCAATATATCAACAATGTCTTTAAAGATATTTTCGCAATTTTTGTTTTCTTCAACTTTCGTAAAGTGGCCATGGGTAGACATTTTACCAAAAAAGAAATCTTGAAATGATAAACAAGGTTACATTCAAAATACCACTATTTTTAACTATGATAAATCAATTTTATTGTTACAATAAACAATAAATGAATATGAAATAATATTCTTTTGCAAAAAGAAACTTTTTTGTTATAGAAATTTACTTGCTATGTTCTCAGACCAAATCTTCACCATCTTCTTCCAGCACACGCTTCATGAGCCCAATTTAGAACCAGATCATCGTATTCATTATTCGTTTACTAATTTTTAATGACTCTCGTTACAGTAAAATCATTCAGCATCACTTTCTTCATTCGATTACAATTTTTTTCGAGCAATTCTCGTCGAGTTTCAGTTTTTTTTACATTCTCTTTGATGTTTTGTTTTTTACTTAGAGACTTTTCATTTTCTTCCTCTCCCTTTTCAACTTGGTGTTTTTTGATAGAACGATAGTCCTGTTTCGTCCACATTGAAAACACAAAGTGGATTGTAGAAATTTTTATCTTTGACATTTTTCAAGATTTCAAAATGCTTATCGACGCTAGGTTTATTAAAACCCTCTCGCTAATGAAATTGATTCTGGTTTTTGAACACTCGGATTAGTATTACAAAACCTGAAATCCAGTCATAACCAGCCATCTCCTTTTCCTTGTCCAATCTATTAGGCGAATTGATCTTAAGTCCATTTCTGATTTCTAAAAGATAGTCAATTAATTCTTTTCCTGAGCTTCATAAAGAACGGGTCTGTATTTGCCTAGAAATAGTCTACTTTCTTTTCATGTTGATTTTTTAAATTCCTTATTATAATTGTCAAATAAAAAAAGAAAAATTTGATTTTAAACAATAGGCACATTATTTTTGCTAAATATAAAGACAGCAGTTATTATAATATATTAAAATGATCTAAGAATTCAACTTGGACAGGGAACGGAGGCACTTCGCCCCAGTATCAGCCACTTTGCCCCGTTACACGCCATTTCAGTGTACCACAACGAGCTTCAAGAGAGAACTGTCTTATTCATCGGAAACTATATTATTTCAAAGATAATTAGACAGAATTTTCACCCATGTTAATGTAAAAATTGTATCTGTAATTAATGACAAAATAATGAGAATAAAACTAAATACTTGCCTTAGATCAATACTAGAAAATCTGTTGTAACTCAAATAATTCGACAGACTGATTACTGAAACTTTAACACACCACTAATAGCTTCTGTATGAGTTACAACATGTTTCACCAAATTGCAGGCAAATACAAGCCAATGGCCACTTAACCCCAGTCTCCCCTACCTGAATATGTTTTCTCGAATGTTGAAAACGTTGAGTCATAATTTAGCAAAAATCGAAGTTAATAGCGTTAGTGGTAGTGGTATTTTCAAATCTCGCTAGTCTCTCCTGCTAAGTTAAAAACATCATATCCGATTATGTTTCAATTGACTCGTACGAATAAAACATATTGGCTCCCGAGAATAGAGGTCTGCATGGGCCGAAAATTTCAACCCAAGCCCGGCCCGTCCGCTGTTGAGCCCGAGCCCGGCCCGAACGTAGAAACAGTACATTTCTTTCACTTCTTCAGCAATGCCAAAATATATAGAAACTAGATTAAATGAAAATTAATCAATAAATTCGTATTTTTTTGTCATAGAAGTTTTAATTTATTTTGTAAGTGATTGTACTGAATAAATGATAAATAAAATAAACAATGTTAGCAAGTAAATGATAATTTGTTCTGAAAAAAGGACAGTAATTTCATGTCATGATGGTCTTCAGCGAAAAAAGTTGTCAAACATATGTCCAGGGGCCTTTTGCGAAAAAACATATCACTTGATAAGTATCTACATCGCAGTAATTTACATTGTATGATAAGGCTGGTGGTCGCACAAAGGCTCCGTCATATGCTAATTACATAATAAACACTTATCTGAATAAGTAAATGGCTAGTAGAAGCGTTTCGGTTAATAGATTCTATATTTCTACTCATGAAATAAAATTCCGATATTAGAAGTATACGTTGCTATAAATAAGGTTAGGTTGTTAGTGACGCTTTAAAATATTGTTCACCCATCTATCAGGTTGATCTACACTATCTAATCTAACGGTGAAAACCTTAACTTTTGATTCAAAAATCACTGTGGCTATCCATGATAATTTTTTTGTTTACAACCTCAAACTTTCCGGGAATATTTCGTTTATTTCATTGCTGTTCTTGAAATTCAAATAAAAAGCAATATTCCACGACTGAAATATAAGTATTCATTCAATTTACTTTCTTTTGGTACTTGTCGCGACTTCGCACGACTTCTTTTACTAATTTAATTTTGCAAAATAAACAAACCCAGCATGCGATAAAAAATAGATTTACGTGCAAACCTTATGGAAAATTATTCATGGGCCCAGGCCCGGCCCGAGCCCGATAGACTGCCTTCTTACCCTGCCCGAACCCGGCCCGAGCCCGAAAGACGTCCTGCTTACCCGGCCCGAGCCCGGCCCATGCAGACCTCTACCCGAGAACCAGCGAATTGATGTAGGCATTTTATCAGAGCCGTTCCTATGCTGTGGAATTTGTAAATAAAAAATCAATCGAAAAATTTCAAAATAAGCTACCTCGAATATTTTGTACACGGATCAAAATTTAAGTTTCGGTAATTTAAAAACCAACAATTCCTTTTCCCATTGGTCGCAAAACTCATTGTTATTCGAATTTAAATTTATTTTAGAATATCATACCGGCTTATTTTACAACTGTAACTTTTAAATGTAATGTTATAATTAGATATAAGAGTGAAAAGCATTTACGCAAATTAGTGCACCATTTAAGCAGACGAAACAAATATGTAATCTACTATAGTACACTGAATGATTTCCATCAAAATGCAAGCTTATTTTGCCTATTCCGATCATGAAAATGTTACATTTAAGTATAATAATATAACCAATTCATTTTCATTCAAAGGAGTTCATCTTGTTTCCATTCTAAAGTTACCGTTGCGTAATTCCTCTGTTTATTGGCAAGAAGATCTCAACAGTAGCTGAAGAAACGCCAAAAGTGATTCCGCCTCTTCAAATTAACCTCTCCATTGGGCTAAATTTGAAGACTAATTCATTTCTTACTATGCGACATGTTCTGGGAATATGCAAGAGCCTAACAAGAGAAAAACTTGGCTCAGAATGATTGCTTTCCTGATCATTACGTTCCAACTAAATTTTAGATAGTCGTTCTCATTGGTACGTAATGTTCTGAAAGCGGGATATATTATAAGCGTGAGATAATTGTTTGGAATAATGCTAAACAGCTTAAAAATTGTTATGATTTAAATTAAATAATCGTGGGCATTTTTCCTTGATTATGAGAGAATACTTCAATTTCTTCATACTTCGATGAATGGACGAAACTCCCAAGGAAAAAACGGAAAGACTGAAATCGTCTAAGATGGAATGGAATTCATTTCCATGTTCGCAGAGCACGAAAACTCGCGAAAATTCTCAGATTCGGGAACAAAGATTAACTGTTCCTGGAATTAGCCATTCCGTTGGACTCGTTTGGCTGGCTTCAAAGATCCTTCGATGGTCCACAACTTCCTCTATACGCAACTCACTCGACTGCATTCCGAGGGATAAGGAAATGATCGACCGGACTTCGCTTCGAAACTAAATCGATGCAAATGGAATAATTGAAATAGATGGACGATACCAACGTAATTTTTAGATATTTAGGGTTTACTAAATTTCTTATAGATGACTTTCATTACATTTAAATGTGAATTTTCCCATTTAAGAATCTCCTTGTAAAAAAACTCATTCACGCTGACACAAAGAAATATGAGCTGTATAATTGGAAGTTATTCTAACCTGTCCAAAAATCGAATGAAATGGGTCCTCTTAGACCTCAGGCACACAACTTGTATTTCATAATAAATATATTTACAATATTCAAACAAATTTAAAATTTGATTTAGAGATCGAGCATTTTATAATATACTGAGGAAAGTGATACTGTGTTGAATTCAATATTGGAGACATTAATTAGTACGCCTAATCTGATATTTTTGGTAATCATTTTATATCTTTAATTGTCTAAAAAACGTACAATCTTTCATTTCGTTCAGGATTTCGTCAAGAATTATTTCTTGGAACCGATCAAAGTATAGTTTTTCTTCATTCTTTGGTCATTGACTCTTATCATAGAAAATTTGAAAATCAGCGAAGTTAAATGCAAAAGACATTGATTCATTTCGTGGAATATCATTTAACAAATGGACTTCGTAATTTTCCAGAAAGTTATTTTTTTATCAACGACCAGTTTTGGCTTTGTAGTCATCGTCAGGTACAGCACCAGAAATTCCGATGAAATAATACTCTTTCTGAACTCCGCCTGCCCTTAAATGATGGAAGTCACGAGTACTATCATTCAGGAATATTTTGAACATTGGAGTGAGTTGATAACGATTAATTAATCAAGAAAGTTTAAAATACCTTCCTCGTCCACTTAGATATGCCATCCTGCAAACTGATAAATTCGACATAAGAATCAGAGAATATCGTCCACATATCTTCCCAAAAAACAGATATGTTTTAAACATTCATCGTCAGACGGGAACATTTTTAATGGATATTCAATGGGATGGTTATAATCGGTTTCCTAGAAAACCCATTGACCAAATTCCTAAGAAGAAATCAACAAAGATTACCGCCGCTTCCTTGCGTACCATGGGTTCCTTAAAATAAGATAATTAAAACTTCGGAAACATTTTCTATCGTTTAGAGAATCGATTACCGCCGAATCTTACGATTGGTTTTTTCTCTTTCGCGGGCAATTGCTCGGGTGAAAAAAGAAAGACGACAGGATCTCTGAGTTCAAATGCTTAGATTGTTCGGAAAGTGGAGCTGCGAAATTCTTCCTTGAGAAACAAGAACATCGTCTCTCCAGCTCCTGTTTTTCAAGACTCATTCGCACAAGGTATTTGCAATTAAGTGCGGTGGTGATGCATCAAGTTAGAGATGTGTATTTAGTCAGTGTTTCTGTTATTGCACAATGATGATTGCAAGGCCGAGACCGGCCATCGATTAAGATTAACCATGTGGAAAATATTCATTTGTGGAGTAAGATTGATTCTGTGACATGTGTCATGCTCCAAATCAATTGATGAGCTATAAATCTAGATCTCTAAAGAAAGCCATGAGACCGCAATAACTCTATCAGATGTGGCATGAGGTTCTCTATTAATTATGTTGATGACTACTACACGACATTCTTCGTATACAGATTATGAGGTTGACATTTTAGCTTGTTTTCAACACAAACAAAAGAGTGTGTGTCCATGCTGCATTACACGCGTCGTGGATTCCGGAAGCAGTGAGGAAAACACCGATGGCTACAGACCATTCGATACAAACCGACCGAAAATAAAGGCTTTTCAGGAAGCACAAAAAAAGTTCCGTCTCGGTGAATCGTTGCTCAACGTACTCTTCGGCGACGCACTTGGTCCAGAACGCGGAGCGACCGGAGGGAAAGCTTCCAAGCATCGGATTTCAAATTGCATCTCCTTCATTTACATCTTCTTCATTTACATCTCCTTCATTACCACTGATTTCTCTCCCCGTTATTGCTCACACACAACTTCGAGTTCTCTCTGCGCTATTAATGCATTCGCAAAATAATCTCCCCTGTGTAGCAGTCATCGACACCAGAAATACGATTCACTATTTCCAGATTTCATATAACAGCATTCATAATAGCAGCAGAACCATCCTCGTTCGGTAAATGTAATGCTGTAATGTAATGTAAAAACTGTAATGCATGGAGCACATATATTCATATAGGTTTTAAATGAGAAGTGACCAAACACATCTTCACCTTTACCGTCATAAACGGAAAGCATTGTGGTAATGAAAAGACTTCCCTCCCAAGCTTTAATAAATCTATGCATCACCAAAACGTGGTTTCGTTCAATATTTATAGTATAATGAGAAAATCTTGATACCTTTGGAAAAGTGATAATATCTCAAAAGATTTGCGTATTCACTTCAATAAGTAGTAAATTTTAAACATGTCACTAACGCAGAACGATAGTCAACAGTAATATAAGCTCATTAGTCAGAGATACCATTTTAAAATGACAATTTATATCCATTGCGATCGTATTAAGTGTAATCATGGATAATTATTCAATTATATTGCCTCTAGATATTGAATTTTATTTTCCTTCGAAGAATGCCCAATCACAATGATTTTAAATACATAGCGTTCGTTGTACATCTAATTCTATATAGAAATCAAGAAGAATTTTCCACCGATTCAGATCCGCCCTAAAGTCAGAGAAATGCTCACCTGTTGACACTAACAAACGCATGGTCACACTTAAATAAAACTCCTTTACGATATCATTCAAAGTACGTATTTATTTATAATTGTGTACGTTATCTTGATTCGTTCAAGTGAACCCCATTCTGAGAGAGTGAATTTAAAAACAATCTCACCCACAGTTGACGGAGCAAAACAAATGAGCGAGAATAGTTCAAGGATGAGGTCTTTGGGGAAATTTGCTGAGAATAGAAATGAAGATAAGGCATCTAAAAGGTTCCGTTTTGAAGAACATTACGGTAATCAGTGAGAGGAACTTCGCTGCGGAATTAGCCGAGGTTGAACGCCCTCAGCTCGCTTGAATTTTATATAAGACTTGGAATCCAAAATAGATCCAATCTTTGGTCCCGAGTGTTTTGACCAATAGTGGTTGCATAATGTTCATTCCTCGCATTTTATTTAAAACTGTCATCAAATGGTGTCAGCCATCGGTTGCTGTTCAAACTTAGCATTTTACATAATTTCGGTGCATAAGAATTGAGATCACTTAAGCACAAGATAAATAATCTAGGAGCTGTGCACAACGATCGTACAAATCTGGACCGAACGTGAATCTAATACATGTTATGAGTCTTTTTTTCGTAATATTCTATTCACCGGAAAATTAAAATTTATTACAAGTAAGACGAGTAGTACGTACA
This sequence comes from Sympetrum striolatum, assembly GCA_947579665.1. Taxonomy (NCBI): domain Eukaryota; kingdom Metazoa; phylum Arthropoda; class Insecta; order Odonata; family Libellulidae; genus Sympetrum; species Sympetrum striolatum. The sequence continues at coordinate 261,772 of OX388341.1, forward strand.
CTAATTCGGTAGCCGAAGTTCCTAATAGTGTTTTCCGTTTCTATTAATGATTCACGGCGCCGGTGACTGTTTTCTTATTGTGACAATTTATATTTGAGTAACCGCGTCGACTTAAACCGGTGTTTTTTAATGAAAAGGCTTAACTTAGTCTCAGCAGTATTTCCTTAACCAACCATATTTTCTTCTTCTCTTACGCCACAGTTAATCCAATATCACTCCACGGTTGTCGAGCGTTTATCACCTTCCTCTAACTGACCAAGAGGTCATAAAAGCGAGTCAATGGGAACTTAATTTGAGCTTCTCTTGGGCGCGAAGTGAAAGCAGAGCATCCGGAATTTCCAATATTATTCCCAATGGACAAAGAGACGATTGATATTCCTTAGAATAAGGGAACTGCAAAATGAGAAACAGGAAAAATAGGAGTGCCGAAACAACAGATGAAATGAACGACCAATTAATGCTAGCAGTCGAACACTTCATCCAATATTTCATCTTTCGATATAATTGGATAACGATAAAACTGAATAACCCTTAAGCACGCGTGCGATGCAAAAGAGAGAAAGGTGCTTAGAGGATATTTCTTCAGCAGAATTCTCACGAAAGACGTTGACACCGCAGAAGCGAATTTAGACGCAGTTTAGAACAGAAACTCCATAACCTCAAATTCGACTCAGATAAGACAAATTATTCGTGCAGCAGCAACGCATTCAGTCTCTTATGCTTATCTTTTCGAGTCAGGAAGGCCGAATGGCTCCTTCTGGAGTGTGTGTGAACGCCGCTGGGAACGGAAGGTTGCGTCGGTACGCCTCGCTGTCGCAACACTCGTTGGAGGCGAAGATGGCGCGAATGGTGTCCCATCGCCGATCCTCCATCCTTGCAGATTGCAGCGAATGGAAAATGTACGAGATCGAATTTTAATGAGCCCTCTACATTCGGGATAACCTCTTATGGAAGATTGCATTTTCACCTCATTGAGTTCATCGGAAAATTTCTAGAAAAAATAAATGAAACTGAAAAAAAAAATTTAAAGACTTAAATTGCAGCTAAAAGGGTGGACTTTACACGAGCACTCATCTTTGAGTTACTCAACGGTTTAATTCACTATTAAAGCTCTATTCTTTCATAATCAGATATATTTCATGTGTTTGTAGAAGTTCTTCGCTACTATTTTTAGTTTGGGGTTCTCATCAAGCATAATCCATCAAAGGAGAGCGATCGAATCCTCCTATTCATGCAAAGGAATTTAGTGTAATAACTATTCTCCATTATTTTGCGGATTCCGATAAAAAGTATGAAAGGATAACAAACACGTAGACGGAGAAGTGTGCATAAAACATTCCAAGATGACTGTAAAATAAACACGTACATTAATGTAATCAGTTCTTTATTACAAATAACTAGCTAAACGATACTAATATTCTCGAAGGCATCGTAATTAACAGACTTCGTTAGGCAAATTCGTGAACCTTTCACTGATGACAATACATGTGGTTTTTAAGTCGTAGGCTTCACTTTCTGGTAGAAATAAATAATTGAAATAACATCTTTTCCCAATTTCCGTATTTACGTAAAGTTAAAATAAAATGGCAAGAAATATTCCTAGGTTTACTAGGCAATTAAATTCTTCAAAGTGCGTACAATTGTGTTCTATTTAATTACGACCATTTGCAACGCGACCGAATGGCTTTCCGATGAGGAAGGCTCCCCAACAAAGAAGCAAATCCAAATTTATTCCAAACGTTCCGAAGGAGTGAGAGAACGATTCTTCCGTCAACTTTCAACAATCGTCTTCTGGGAAGCCCTCGTTCAATTCTAACCGTTGGGAGCCCACTTTCACTGGTCGGCCTCGCTTCTGCGGAAGGCCATTCGTCTTAAACTTAGGAGGAGACAAAACGGGAACAAACGGAGCGCGTGAAGTGGAGGAGAAAACGCCAGAGAATCAATATTGAAAAGGGAATGCCGGAAAGCACGGGCATCGGATTGAATCGAGCATAACAGTAAGGATAAAAGTGATATGGGAAACGTTTTATAGCGAAATATATTGTAATTACGAAAAACTCGAAAATCTGGAATCTCAGTTTCCGAGAATAGATTGATTGAAACGGCGATTCGATCGATTGCATTCGATGGCTCTATTTTCTGGAGTTCGATGCGAATTACATTATTGAATATCGAAATAGAAAACAAAGTAATTTATACGAAAAAGATTCAAGTTGAACCAAAATAGATCAATTATTCGCAACACATGCATACATTACAGAAGCAATAATTACTTATTTAAAGGGTACGATAAAACGCAGTCTTCCGTGGATCGTCTGATCTTTTACCTTGAGAATAAGAGGAGCCATTTTAAACTACGATTTTATTCCCGTATGTTACAGCTGAAAACAGTAGGAAATTTGTAGGTTTTTAAAATGACGCGATAAATGATACTTGAAATTATTCAAATACATTTTCATGGAGTACTACCCTAATGCGAGATCTTGACCACTCTCCGAAAAATGTTCTTTCTCTTATACTGTTTAAGAACAGAGAGGCAACGATCGAAAATGAGAGAAACATGATGTAAAACGAGGGAAAGGGTATTATTCTGCAGAAAATTATGGTCTTGGTACCCTTTCCTCGTTCCAGTAGGTTTATCGCTTTTACTCTTTTCCAACGTTCTAATTACGTGCATGGGAACAATATAATTCTCCAATTTTATTGTCTTTTATCTTCGCATCTTCTTATCCCCTCCGACAACCCCTTCTCCCGAGTGTTTCTTTCCTTCTTCGAGCAAATAAAATGGCTTATTTTGCAGAGCCCCTGCAAATCCGTGCTAGAAACTGACGCAGTTTTAAGACAAGGAAGAGAAAGCGCAATCAAAATAACTCTCAACAAAAAAGGGAGGATCTGATGAGAAGTAGAATGTAACGAGATGCACAGGAAGAAAAATCGGAAACAAAAAAGAAATGCAGCTTGCGATGCGTGCACCATCGCTTGTAGGATTCCCTTCCGAATGATTCCAACTTCACGCGCGTTTGTTAATTGGTCTAAGGATGCTTTGAGACAAATGAAAAAACTCCATCCAACGGAATCAATAAGAGAGCCCACAGATATAACGAAAGTCATAAGCTTTTGGAGACCAACAACAAGTTTGGTTGTTAACGCGATAGTTTACACAACATTCTTCGCGGCAAATAATTGTACGCAGATATCTTTTTCGAAATAAAAACGACATACTCATGCGATTTCTTTTGCCTTCCATCTGCACCTTGCAATTCCCAAAAGCTTATGGAACTCTTGGACATTATGCGGCACGCTTACATTGCAAGAAAACAAGAGTGCCGTGGCACAGCGGTTGATTATTAATTCCTTGTCGTCTGGCGAGGAGCTAAAAGTAACAACGACGCGTGTATACCTTGAACTTAATTTATCATGATGAATGCCGTTTTTAACAATCTGCGAAAGAGAACTAAGACTCAAAGGCTATTTTTTCTTTAATATAAGGAATAACTCTGAGAGCCCCGGGTTCGAATCCCGGCTGATCGGGATTTTTCTTATCAGAGAATGGTTGTTTGTTTTTGTCCGACTTTCCCGTGCAGGGTTGGCGGCAGGAAGGGCATCCGGCCGTAGAATTCATGGCCAAAACCAACCTCATCCTCATCATCGCCCAAAATTCATCAGCCGACCCCATAAAACATGGGAAAAGGCGTAAAAATAAGGAATAAAACTCTGATGCACGCCATCTTCGGTAAGTTCTCCCCCTGGTAACATGTCGAGCCCGTTGAATGACCTCATCGAGGATTAGCAGAAATCGCTCTCATTAATGAATCGAAAAATGAGATCGTATTTGGAATTCCATCCGTCAAATGGGGAAGGTGAAGTTGGCTGTCAAATGGGGAATATCCACCCACCCGCGGCCGTCATCCTTCGAGTGCACATCGCTTCCTCCCCTCCCCCTTTCCCCCTCCCCCTTCCACCAACCCATAAATACGGTCACAGAGCCTTTGGCGGCCCATTCCAAACCTTCACTTCTTCCAAGGAGGATTGTTCTGAGGACTGAATTCACTCACGGGCAGATTACGGTCAACAGGTGAGCTGAAATGTTTTCCAATGTACCTCATTGTATCTTTGAAAGGTTTCAAATTGTAGTATTTGTGATCGCGGAGGAAGAAAATCATATTTTTAGTTCGCAACCTTGAAATTCTGCAAGTTAGCGTAACGTATTATAAATTTATAATTTTGGAGTTCCGGCAGTCACGGAAGGAAAATCTCTGTTCGCTTTTAGGAAAAGTGTAAATACCGCGGTTTTCCCGTGCGTGTGCCGAGAAATGCCGATGAGTTGAGTAATGCTCTGAGGCAGAAGTTCAATTTTTTGAGTCTCGGAATTTCCAGTAAACGACCGAATATTTCGAATTACTCTGAAATAATCCTCGACGGGAATTAGCGAATGCGGTCTTTTCGTTGCGCGTGTTTGCGGTACTAAGAAATTGACAAACCGAGTGCGCTTATGAAGTCTTTAATGTTACAAGGACGACCTTCCAGAGTAAGCGATTGAACGAGCTTTTAATTCCTATTTACTTTGTTAAAGAGGGCTTTCGAAGTTCTTTTTACCGAAAGGATCTTATTGACAAGAAGACTGAATTAAAAATCTTTTGACTGAATTTGTAAATTTAAGTTCGAAATCTTATCCAACTTTTCGAAATACCAAAATAATTATTCTCAGCCCTATTTAGATCCATTCTCTGGAAAAAGTGCATTTGTTAAATATTTCCTATATTTTTGTATTTCTAGATAATAGTCGGATTTCCTGGCTCAATTTTGATTTGTTTTTTGTCATTTTTAATAACTAGCTCCCCTTAGCATTAAATGAAAATAATTTTTCTGTTGCTTAAAAAGACGTTCAAATATTCTTGGCCAGAACACTTGGAGCCTATATTGTCACTTCAGATCATTTTCATTTTTAAATAATAATAGGAATTTCTCTGATTCTTCGATTGATGAGTAACTTGTGAACATTTTTTGTTTGCGAAGTCCTGATCATTTCCTAAAGGGACTGTCAATGAATTCCACATCGTGTTTTCCGCGCCTAGTCAATGGAATGCATCTGTGAGCACATACCTCTCTCTCTCTCTCTCTCTCTCTCTCTCTCTCTCTTGTGCTTTCTTTCGTTAGTGAATGGAATCTAATTGGCAAAATGTCAAATTTTTCGGAAGCTTTAATGTCTTTACGGTTTTGAGGAAAGGACTTTAAAGCAATGATTACTTTCATTCGATTGAATTATCCTTTACATGATTATATCGATTCAAAAACTTCTAAAACGGATGAGGAAAGGCGAGAAAAATTTTAGTATCGTTTGAAGTTCCTTGGAAAGCCTTAGTGACCTCTGAGAAGTTCTCTTCGACGTGCCTTAGATGGCAGCACATGACGATATGGAGTTTGTTGGTGACCTTCGGAGCTAAAGGATATTCTGAATTTAGAGGCCGGCTAATTTATCTTTCTTTTTGACGTCCTAAAACATTCCTTAGCAAGATTAATTATTCGAAAAGTCTCAAATTTTAACTCTCTTTGAAGTTTTTTGACGAAATCTGAGCTATTTTAATAAACATGGTTTTCAAATGGCCTCTTCAGATATGAAATACAAAAAAAATACCGCCAATCTAGAATCTCGTGTTAGTGGTAGTTCATTCCTCTAACGAAAGATTTCAGTTGCCTTGGAAATCAATAAGTAATCTTAAATATCAGTAAATGTACGATTGTGTAAATTTGCCCCGAGTAGGCAACAGACAGGAAGAATTTGAACTGCATCGGTGGCATTTGAAACAATTGCGATCCCCGCAACCAGAAGCACCTGAGGATGTCAACTCTGGACCAAACTCGTGTTTTCTTCGTAGTGGACAGACCAGTTCTTGACGGTTCGCGTGAGCCAAGGTGATCGTCGAAAAAAAAAACGGTCGGCTCTAATTCGGTCACCTTTTTCCTCTCATCATTAAAATGGCGTTCTTGAATATTCAATTCTTCGATCGCAGCAATCGGTGTCAATGAATCTAGGTAGTGCACGAATAACATCACTAAGCTAAAAGGTAATCCGTGCAGACTAATTTGAAAAAACGTGGTAACTATGACAATTATTTATTTTATTTATTTATTTCATATACCCCACAAACATCCATCTTCTGGACTTATACAGTGATAGGTATTAACAATAACAATCGCACAAGACCATTCCCTAACAGGAAAAATCCGACTAGCCGGGACTCGAACCCGGGACCGAGGGATGGAGTGATACCGTGCGAACACGGTCGGTATGATGACAATGACTTTTCTCGATTCTCGCTCTCGACTGTCTGAATAGACCTCTGGACACCTGTTGAGATATTGACATTGGTGAATACTAGGGAGAAAAACTTTACTAACACCCAAAGAAATTTGTACGAAAGATTTTTTGTTTTCAAAATACAAGCATTTGAAAATTCCACAATTTCACTTCGGTCAAAACGTAATTCGCACCACCACCATCTTGGATGACGTCAGGCACCACATCCATGTTTTTGGTACGTATGTTTACGTGTGTTTCGTTAGTGTATGAGGAAGTTTTTGTGTATAGATAACTGCAAATTCTGTGGTAAACAGAACATCTCAAAATGGCAAAGTGTAACATTACGTATTGCAATTGTGCGCAAATTCAATAATACGACGAGAAGTGGCCCGAATAATATTTCTTTACAATTCCAAAAAATACTGCCGATTTTCCCGATGTCCCCATTTTTCCCATTTATAAGCATTGCTTTGATTTTCGGGAATTAAAAAAAAATACTTCCAGGATAGGAAGAGAATCAAAACTCAAGGAACCTATACATATGGTCATGATCTATCGAGAACATAAATGATTTTCACAGAAAATATGCTGGGTTCGACGCTAGGACGGTGCAACAATTTGCCCTTTAAAATAAATTGAGGTAGTTTTTCATTATTTCTTTGATGCACTTATGGAAATGATAGGAAGTTCTCGCTTTGCTAAAAGATGTATATTAAGATTTAGTTTAAGATAAAAAAATTAGATACGGCGATACTGTTCTTAGGTTCGATGCTAGAGCACATTAAAATTTCTTTCATAAGTAATATATGTGAAAAATAGGACGTCGTTTAAGGCAGTTGCAATCAATATTTCTGCTTGAATTTACATACATAGTTAGAAATGGTGATCTTCCATTCTGCTGCACAGAAAGTATTACCATTAAGACCCGAGTTCGATGCCGGGCGGTAAATATATCTCCCATATAAAATACATAGGGGTAGCTTTTCATTATTCTGTTATGCATTTATCGAAATGATAGGAAGTTCTTACTTAGGTAGAAGATGTATATTCAGAATTCGTTTAAGAAAAAAATTTAGATAAGACCATGGTTTTCTTGGGTTCGATGCCAGAGCACAATGAATTTTCTCACATAAGGAATATAATGGAAAAGTAGGACGTCGTTTAAGGCAGTTGCAACCGATATTTCTGCTTGAATTTTCACACGTAGTTAGAGATGGTGATTTTCTATTGTGCTGCATAGAAGGAATAGCCTGAAAGTCCCGGGTTCGATGCTGGCCGGTAAATATATCTCCCATATAAAATACATAGGGGTAGCTTTTCATTATTTTTTATGCATTTTTCGAAATGATAGGAGGTCCTTGCTTAGGTAGAAGATGTATATTAAGACTCCATTTAGGAAAAAAATTAGATAAGACCATGGCTTTCCTTGGTTCGATGCCAGAGCACATTAAATTTTCTTACATAAGGAATATAAGGGAAAAGTAGGACGTCGTTTAAGGCAGTTGCAGCAAATATTTCTGTTTGAGTTTTCACACATAGTTAGAGATTGTGAACTGCTGTTTTGCTGCATAATAAGTATCACCAGGAAGACCCGGGTTCGATGCTGGTCGGGTAAAATGCAGCGTATTTATGAATATTTTCATATTATTTTTTCTATTAAGGACCGTCTCGATATGATGCCGACTTGAAATTAGTGTTATGGATATGCTTGCAGTATGCAAGCAACATTTTACTCGTATCTGTTATAGACGATCGGTGTGGATGATGAAGTGTCGACGGAAGGATGTTTTGTCGCAAAAATCATGCGTTTGCGTCTGTGAAGATCATTTTGACGTAAGCAAACACGATGAATAAAACAATATTTGCTACACTACGCCAAATACCATTTAACGCAACTTAGCATTCGTTCTTAGAAATTGCTTTATGTGCACGAGGGCGGAAACATGTATGTTTTGTATATATTACATTGTTGAGAGTTGAATACGTCTTTATTAACTATAAAGACGTATTTTGCATCCTTAGTTAATAAATGGTCGATAAGAACATATTAAATTTGCATAGTTAAAATGCGGAATTGATAGGTTCGATTCATTTTTTTTTTTTTTTTTTTGAGAAGCAGGTGAATTCTCAGTCGTGTACGCTTCTTTGAAGCGAACCATATATGTGATGTAATCGTAGCGTTATGTAGTTTTAATTATTCTGATCCTATTTATAAATTCATAAATATTTATAATGCCTAAGATTCATACAATAAATAATTCTTCCTTTTTTGTATGGTTAATTAATGATGTCCACCGTAGTTAAACACAAACATAAAATAACGAATTGACCGTACCGCATGGAACTAAAGGTAAGAAGGGCCGCAAGGATGTGGTAGCTGACGTCACATTTTCGTCAGCCAATGGAAATACGTATTGAGGTGGGGGTGTCTGCTGAGCAAAATTGCTTCCTTTATCTTGCGATAAAAAAATACATGGCAAATTATTAGTTAAAATATACGTTTTACGTATGTATTTACCCTTTTTGATATTTTAGAATATGTTTGAAGGCTAATTAAAAGTGTGTCCAGAGGTCTATTCAGAGTGCTTTACTTCTCTACTTGTTTTTTTCCTTCTCCCCTGATGCTTGGATCTCTTAAATACTGGAAATTGTCACACTTTAAAATGAGTAGGAATTTCAAGCAGCCCGATTTGAAAAATTCCATTTTATGAATACAAAAATAGATTTTCCATTCGCAAAAAGAACGAACAACTGCTTTATAGCTGGCAATTATTTTTTCTAATAGAATTTCCAACATTGAGCTCGGTAACTTCAGCATAGTACTGTAACATTCCGTTCCACGCCAAGCGCTGCTTCAGATATCTACAGTCAAATAAAAACAGTTGTGACCTTCTTTTAAATGCATAAACAATTCATAATTCAAAGAGAAATATTCTTTTTGTATGCAGTCGCCATACGTAAAAATGAATAGGTGCGTGATTGAATGATTTCTATTAATTGGAAATCGGAACATCCGTCTTAAAATAATTGGATGGAAAACGAAAGCGAAGATGATTTAGAATCAAAGAAACGCTCGATTCGGCTGTGCTTCATCGGGCGAAAAATCGCTCCTGGAACAGGAAGTCCGGCTTCAGGATTGCGCGCGCTTAAATAAGGGTATTGGGAAATACTGGGACAATGTCGAGGATTGGCAATCCGAGGGAGAGGCTGTCAATACAAAGAGATGGTCTAAGCGATTCTGTCAATCTTTCAAAATGTATTTGCGGTTGTTGAAATGAAATATCGCTAATTTTGACTCTACTATCGTCTACTTAAAGAGCTATAATAATAAGAAAAGGAGAAATGGTCTACGGATTTGAACGGAAATTCTTTAAATTGATCGAAGTAAACTCTAAAGAGTATATTCGGATGGCATTTTGCTGCTGAAGTCTGAAATTGAGAGAACTAATGATTACGGAATCTCTGGGATTTAGATACGAAATTCCACCAATATGCAATAATATACTTTCACAAAACTTCGGATTAAGTGTTTTATTTGAATGTATTGAAACTAATCACTTTATACTAGATATAGAAATTTCTAGATTTAGCAACATTCTTAAATTTTCCTCAAATCGTGGTTTAATGCTAAACAATATATACACAACCAGTCGTGTCTAAAATCCATTGTAGGGTATTACTAAATCTGTAATTTTTGTTAACATACATTCATCTAATGAGATTTCATATTTTTTAAGTTTTGAGTTGCATATATCCTCAAAGTGAATTATTTTTAGGCTTCATAAACGTTTCAACTAAATCATAACGATGAAATTCAGTTCAAAAAGTTCATCCTTTTCAATTGACTGTGAACATAAATATTAATTGCGTACTATCGATATTTAAATGTGAAATATTTTGAATGAGCTCGGGATGTTTAGAATTTTAATTTTCCTTGGAATCTTCATGGATTCTGCGATTAAAGGTGCTCGCTCGATTAAAGAGAGATTGTTAGCGAAGGACGTCGGCCGTGACTGAAATCGTGACCAATCGGATGCATCGAGAAGGACACATCGCTCTGATTGGGGCAAAAATTCCCAGCACTTGGGTACTAAATGTAGCCTGAATTGGCGAAAAAAGTCGTTTCGGAGTGTGAATTTGAAAGAAAGCTCTTGGGCCAACTGAAAACACTTTCGCAATCGCTTGTTTGACTTCCGATTTAGACGGAAAATATTCTGTATTCGGTTTCGGTGAGAATGGCCAAAACATATTAGTTTGATTTAAACTAATTTTCACCCTGCTCTACACCTACCCATAGGGAGATTCCATACTGCGATCTTAGGAATTAAAGTATTCTCCAATAATACAGCAAACGGTAACGAGAGAATTTCCTTCGTCAAATAATCTTCCTTTATTTTCAAATAAATTCGCCCCATATTTACCGAGTTGAATCAGTTGGTGCATTTATTATGCGTTCAATAGATTTCATTATGAATAAATAACATTTTTCTCTTTTTAATTGCAATTGCTAGTTATCGAAAAACTGAATATTTTAAAAAAGAAAAGGGTAAGGGTAAAGTTGCACGTAAGAGCGTGCACCCAGGAATGTGGAAATTGAAAAATAATTGAGAAAGGTTAACTTCTAACTACATAATTTTAAAGTTGTCTTTTCCACTGAACTATTTCTCCCTGTTGTAATCGTATTTTTTAATCTGCATTTTGAATATCGAATATACGCCTGTTTTCTGGGTTTAAATTTTTGATGTTTTCGCATATTTTTAATTCGCCTCATGGAAAGGAACCAGAGTTTTTCTTTGTCAAACTTAAGTTTAAAGGATTTAAAAACATAATTTTAATATCTAAATATTATAAAGAATCTAACAAAATTTGATGGAACATGTTAACAAGCGTCTCCTTCCAAAACAAAGGGGTCATTCTTATGTAATATTTTTCCACATTTCCCATAAGGAATTACCATTTCAATATTTCAAGGTTTTTGAGTAATATTTTCACAATCATTTGCATATGGAGGAAACCGAGACAAGCTAAGTGAAGATAAATTAATTAATCATTATCAGTACTAATAGACAATTGAATAGTATTCAAAGTTGACTTCGCTCGATACATTCGCGCTCCGTTGGGACAGTTTCCTTTCTCTAAACGCTTTGATTTTTTTCCCGCCAGGTGACGCAACATCTCATCCACCATGAGGTTGCAAGTGTTGTCGCTGGCTCTGCTGGCGCTGCTTCCGCTCGCTTCGCCCGCCAAAATGAAAGAGGTCTTCAAATGGAAGGAAGTGGACTTCGCCTATCCCACTCCCGAAGAACGCCAAGCAGCCGTGTACTCGGGAGTCTACAACGAGGACAATGCCCTGCCCTTGGGTGTGGAAGTCTACAATAGCAGAGTGTTCGTCTCCCTTCCAAGATGGAAGCGCGGAGTACCCGCAACCCTCGCCTACGTTCAGCGTCCCGCCAACTTGGACGGACCCGCAACCTCTCCCCTCCTCAACCCTTATCCCAACTGGGAGTGGAACAAAGAGAACTCTGGGTGCGATGCCTTCACCTCTGTGTTCCGCGTCTGGGCCGACACCTGCGGAAGACTGTGGGTCATCGACGCCGGGAAGGAGAACGTGGTCGTCGAACCAAAGCAGGTCTGCCCCCCACAGATCCTCGTCTTTGACCTTCACAACGACACCCTCCTCCGCCGCTACAGATTCTCCCAGTCAGACATGAAAAGCAATTCTTTCTTCACCAACATCCACGTCGACGTCCGCAACGACGCCAACGGAAGGCCAATGTGTGACGATGTCTTCGCTTACGCTCCCGACGTCTGGGGCTTCGGGGTTGTCGTCTACAGCTGGAGGGACAACAAAAGTTGGAGGGTCGACCACGAGTTCTTCCACCCAGACCCTCTCTTCTGCAAATACACCGTCGGAAAGCACACCTTCCGCTGGTTGGATGGAATCTTCAGCGTGGCATTGGGTCCCGTCGATTCCTCCACCAACGACCGACAGCTCTACTTCCACTCAATGTCCAGCAGCAGGGAATTCAGGGTCCCCGCATCGATCATGCAAAACGAAACTGCGTCCAAGGAACATCCGGAGAAATTCGAAGTCCTCGCCTCTAGAGGATCCAACGGACACTCTTCCGCCTCCGCCATGGATAAGAATGGAATCCTCTTCTACAATTTGGTAACTCGCGATTCCGTTGGATGCTGGAACTCAAAGTTCCCCTACAGGAAGCCTTACTTTGGAGAAGTTGACCACGATCCAGAGACCCTTCAGTTCCCTAACGACCTGAAGGTCGACCAAGGAGGACTCGACGGCTGGCCAATGGCCAGGAAGATGCTTAGGACCCCATGCAAGCAGAGCGTTTGGGTCCTCAGCAACAGGCTGCAAGCTTTCTTGTACGGAAAACTCGACAAAAACGATTACAACTTCAGGATTTTGGCGATCCCTGTTGAAGAAGCTATCCAAAACAACGCATGTCATCCAGACTATACTCCAGAAATCGATGACCTTCCACCTAGAATTTCCTGCGAAGAAGACTATTTATAGCCAAGATTCCAGTATCTTTTCCATTTCCGGAGAGCATCCTCACTCGGGCAATTTTTTTATCACATACCTTTCATAAATGGTCTTTTTTCATTCCAGTAGAATGAAGAATGAATGGCTATCTCGTGCTAAATTGTTTCAATTTTAAGAAACTTCTTTTAAGTGATTGTCGAAGATAAAGTTCGGATGGTTTTCTATGACTTCTAATGAGTACAAATATGTATAAAATAAATATTTTAAATTTAACACAGCCATTTTTATTTGCTTGGAATTAATATGTAATAGGTAATAGGAAAAATGGACTTGGAAAGGTCTGACGGGGCCGGGAATCGAACCCGGGATCTACCTCTATCCGGGAGGTTGCCTTAATCATGAGGTGATTTAATACTTTGATGCATAGGTGCCCTCCGACCGAGAAGAGAAATATATTTGTATGATATTCATTGTAAATTATGTAAAACCTTATTACTTTTATAAGTCTTAATTTTGCAGTTCTCAGTCGTGATGAAACAATGCAAGAAATCGCGGAATTCAAATCCATTTTAACGCATTTTTAGTAAACCAGAATGCTGAGAAATTGCCATGCAGTATATTCTCTTTTTAATTTCTCTCTAAGCAGTTTTATGTGCCAAATAGTTTAGCATAAGAGAGCGATGGATTTGATTTAACTTCGCGGTATCTGTGAAAGAGAGGAAGATGGAAATAGATATTTTCGAAGGGGAACTCATAAGCTTCTCCTTTATTGTAAAATTTTTCTCTTCCGAATTATTCTTTAAACCTTTTCGGTGATAATTCAGTGGTCGTGATTTAAATCAAAACTTGCCCACGCGTATGTCTTGATAGATTTGTATCTAATATAAATTTGTCAATTAAAAAGGACCTTAATTTTTTATTAATATATAAATTATAAACTTCCGATGCAGTTTCTTGCGGTGAGACTTGATTCACTCAGTGGCGATTTTACTGTCCAGCAGAAGTTTGACAATCCATAGGTTTATTTTTTCCGCCAAAAGTTAGGGAGAGAATGACCAGTGCACGGCGCAACCCCAAAGGTCACTTGGAGACGTAGACACTAAAGAGTTAGTTTCAAAGTGGAAAAGTGGTGATTAACGGAATGTTTAATCAGATTTGTTTACTTCCTTCAGAATGATGTAATACCTAGAATCAATTCAATGGATTTTTCCTTGGCACTAAAACAATTTAAAAAAACTCTTAATTGTTCATACTGATGATTCTGCGGTACGTCAAACAATGACAGTTGCAAAAAATTATTTCGGGTGATCAGTCGGGTCGTTGGGTGTAATGACTACAGTTATTTCCCAAATTTCGTCTCCGCTCGACTGGCTTCGCTAAAAAGTAATGTTTGTCAGTCTTTGGTTTTGGTGAAATTTTAAAATGTTTTATAAAAGATCAAAATATACATTTAACCTCTAAAAACTCCAACACGGTTTGATATGTAGACTAACTCAGCTTCGATCGAACTAAATTATACTTTATCCTATGCATTTCTCAATTTCTAAATATTATAAAACACTGCGCAGAAGTTTCACAATTCTCTTCTGGTTCGAACCGAAAGTAGCGCTTGATCGAGTTTCTCTTTGCTTTTTAGGCGCAGACTGGAATCTTCACAGTTCTATGAATATGTCTCATTTTTAGGCGATAAATGATTTGTGGGCCGCATATAACATTCGTATAATATTCTAAATGTTACAATTGTACAGGGAATATCTTCAAATTTTATTTACAGTTTCATACAAATCACTTATTCGTATCCTAATGCTTTAAATATGTGATATCAAGAGCTACAATTTTACACATTTAATATGTAATATAAACCATTGTAATGACCCTTTATATATTTATAGAACGAAACGAAAGAACGTTATTATTTTCATTATTGAATATATTTGGAAAACCGTGTTCAAGTTTCGAGTAATCTGTATTTAGAATAATTTTCCGATAAATCAACTAATTGGGAAATTTGAGCAAGTGTAGAGTACCGAAAATTATAAATTTCTTAAACTCTACTGAATAATTTTTCAGCGGGAAGTAAACAAGAACACGTTTCAATCGTCTCGTCTCTTTCTTGAGAATAAGCAACGCTCAACTAGTGCCGTTTCAGTTGGCAGAATCCATTATTTTTCGTCATTAGAGACTCTATAATGAAGATATTTAAATCAGGAAGCATTAAGTTTCTCAGATAAATCATAAGTTGTAAATAATTTCACGATATAGGTATATAATTTTGAAAGTATTTCTTCAATCTGTATATATGGACCAGATGGACTGAAAGTATTTATCAGACATGGATTTTTGGCTGGATTGGATCCTGGATTATTCTAAAATGATCTCTCGACATTTAATCGAAATAAAATCTCGGGATAGAGAGAGCTTCGGAAAACGCTTTTTATTTGTTTGCGTCGTTTCCGCCGTGATTGGATACTAAACCCCTAAATTGAGAACTAACAAAGGCTTGGAGAGGTGTATTTATAGGTAGGCTGACCAATGGTCAATGGCCAGTGACCATACGTCCCGTTTTGCCGGCACAGTCCCGCTTTCGGGCCTTCTCAAGACCGTCGTTTCGGTCAAAAGATGTATTTTGTTCCGTTTTAAAGCCTTTCGCTGATAAAATTTAAATTTTCCAATTTTAGAAAAAATAGGATAGTATTTGAGTATTTTTCCAGTCTAACAAAGTGATAATAGGAAGTGTAAACTTGGGTGGTCCTTATTTTCGAAAAGTATGAAATTCTTTCGGGACACCCCTACAGTTGTTCCATATGGTCAGGCGACGGGAACACGGCGCCACTTTTCTTCCTTTTGTTCACAGTTAAATTCAAAATTTTAAAGTACGCAGCGTATTATAATTATGTCTTTAACCTATGCTATGCAGAAAAGCTATGCTAAAATTAATTTAGAGCTATAAATACAAGACAGAATACAAAGCGGCGAGATTCTCGGATTCGAGCGGGGGCGCCGAGTGTCCGGTGCCACTTGTATGACGCTCGCTCACTATTTGGGCTGAACCTCGAGAACTACTACGCTGATATAATTAATATTTTACTAGTATCATAGTTAATGTCTAATAATGTGTTGATAAAAATATCAAAACAGTTAAAACATGGGAAGACTCCCTTATCTCCTGTGATGTCCGAAAAAAGGCCAAAAATGTTGACAAGTGTAAACTTTAAGTGCGATGCGGCACGTCTTTCCGTATTTGTATTTCTTAGTAGATAGTGGTGTACAAACTAAAATCTTAGATTTTGCTTCTTTACCAGGTGAAACATCCGATTTATAGTGTAACCTAAATAACTGACGTTGTAAAGAAGTATTGTTTGCAAAACAAGATTGTAGGATTTTGATAATGACAATACCAATTTTGGAGGTTTTAATAGGAGTAGCCAGAATAATATATGGCGTGAACTTGAGAAAGTAATGGGAAGGAATATTGTTGGAACAGGTTGTGGTGTATACGTGTGTTGTGGTGCACATATCATACACCACTGCCTTCAGTGCTCAGTGGAGTGTTTGCCATTTGATATTAAATGCTTTACTGTTCAAGTTTACAATTATTTTTACATACACTGCGTTTACCAAGCGATCTCTGCTCGATCTGGTGGCAGCTCGTACCGGCAATGTAGGACAGATCTCATAGGACCGACGATTTTATCAACACGAGCTTAACATATCGATATTTGCGATATTCACGTATCGACTGCAAATCATCGAGAATTTGGCGCATCGAGATTTGACGGCCGCCATTGTGCTTCTTCGTGGTATTATTTATTTAATAAGCAGGAAAGCAGTCCGTTGATTCTCAACGGGGATGTTAAATTTCATAAATAGCAGTGTAACAACCTTGATCGTAAGAAATACTTCATAATTGTTGATAGATAGGAAATACCAGACATTCTAATTCAATATACTAAGAAATATAAGTTACAATGAAGTCTACAAAGCCGCATCAACTCAATATTCAATATACTCTGAAAGAAAAATATCTTCAACTGAGACGATGTAAATATATATTCTAAGATCACATTAGGATAAGCAGGACCACGTTTAAAGTTACATCTTCATACAGGTACAAGAGGACAAATGAATCAAGCATTAAACGTAAATGACAAAAATAAATTACATTTCAATCAAATAAACAAAGATGAATATTCTATACGGAAAGTAAATGTATTTTAGAGCTGACTGGTATCTCAATCTTAAAATATGTAACATAAACACGAACCACAAAAGCAATCAAAATAGAAACAAAGATTCAACACCAATAATAGAAGGATAGTAAATGAATATGGAGTGGAAGAACTTACAAAACAACGAATAAATCAATTTTTGCAAGGGAATGAGTTTGTTTACACATGGTAATTTAGACAAAATTTTAGTATATTTTATCAATATTCTCGCAATTTCGAATCGCAAGCGATATTCACCGACCAAAATAAGAATCTTTACTCAATTTCCCTTCTTTTGATGATAGCGCCAGGAGTTATTGCGATTGTATTTGTTTTCATCCGCTGACAAAATAGAAGCGGAGTCCGCATGAACACCGAGGCGACCGATGTCGTGCTGAACCTCGGGCCACTTTTTTCGCCGGGTTGAGTTCAGCTCACTTTTAGCCATTCTAGCCCGCGCTGCTCAGCGCGTTTCTGTTTACCAACTCGAACTGACTTGGCAGCACCGATCTCAGATCGCTTGGTAAACGCAGTGATATATGCAGTTAGAGTTCAGAAACTCGAAGACTTATGCCTAATTTCAGGAGAAGGTTATTCAAAGCTTTTAGAACATGGAAACACGAGATTTCTATTGTATAGTGATTTCTATTGTATTTAAAAAACTATAAATGATAAAATATTCTTACAGAATATTAGCTCGTCAGCGTAATGAAACTTAACCTGAACATAAAGGATTTTATAAGTGAAGCTGATATAATATAAATTTTTGCTGCTATAAAGAGTGCAAATGATATGTAGATTTAGCATACTTTACTTCCTTAATATATTATTTTCCTGAATATTTGAATAAAATTAAATGATTCTAAATTACTATCTGTATGACATAAAAACGGTAATACGTTACTGAAAAACTCTGCACTAGAAAACAAGTCAACATTCAAGATTGAGATTATTTTATACAAACATTTTCATTTGTAATGCTATTGACAAGTAGAATATAAGAAATTGAATTATTCGGAAATAACTATAAGAGTAATAGCTCACCATTACATAAAAATTGAAATCTAAAAAGAAAATCTTGGGTTCAGAAATGAAGCTTGCAGTACTGGTTACCGTACTAGCCATCAACGCTGAGGTCCCAGGTTCAAATCTTGGTCAGGGCATCCGTTAACTTCATGACTAGTCCATAGTGGCATATTGAGTCAGGGGGTATTCATAAAAAAGAGGCTTTCGTTCTAATTTCATTACATTCAGGTCCATCACTCTCCTCTTCAAAACTCTATTTTGAGATTGAGATTATTTCTTTTCAAAAAGGAATTTTTTCTCATAAAAATAAAATTTTTACCCTTTTAACTTGCCGAGACCATAAACGCGTAAGATGTAGTGGCCCTGTCTCTTTGTTTCAGATTAATTTCTATTCTACAAAAATATGTTTTTATACAAATTATATACAAAAATAATATTTTTAATGAAGTAATAAAAACACTCCAAAAACTGTGCAAAAGATGTGTCCCGTCTGGTCCCGTTCTTTTATGTGGAATGTCCCGTCTTCGTTCTTTTGGAATATGGTCAGCCTAATTATAGGCATGATGAGGTGTTTTTCCCTTTCCTCACAGACAATTCGCTCTCCACGGAGGTGCAGCACTTCATGAATAACTTCTTCTTATATTCAATGAGAAATGACAATGACATTATTCCTCATTAAATACCACCTTCTCATATTATCTCAGCCATTAACTAGTCTAAGAGAACTGTGATTCCTAATAGTATTATCCCAATCACAAATACGGCAATACTCTTCATTAAATCTCTCAATCTGAAATGAAAATATTTAACTCCACATTCCGGAGAGAAACTTTAACGTAAAACACAATTCTCTCTAGAGACTGATTACTTCTGACGACTTCGACGTAAACCCCTTCTTTAATATTCCTCCCCCTCTTCTCGTTAATCGCAATAATCCTCAGCTGTGTCTATGACGTCACACTCCGTTAGTTGCCACAATTCCACCACATCACGCATTGCGATTGCATTCTGTTTTGTTTTCAGCTTAATGCTACCACATTCCGATGACAATTAGTACGAGGTGGATCCCTTTTTAGGGAATCATTCTCACATTTAAATATAAAAAGTTGCTGATAGATTAAGAGACACGTTTTTACAACCATCTACGGAAGAATGTGGAGGCAAACTTAAAGAAAAGCAGCTGTGAATGATTGAGCAGTTGCTTCGATGACGAATACACATAGTCTATTTCTCAAAAGCATGAAAACATTAGACTTAAAATATTTCGACTTCCTGTGGTAGGCGCCTTAGTGTAGTGGCATTCCATACTAAATATAATAAAGTATTAAGACCCAAATTATTTAAATTGAACCACAGAAAAATTGCAGCATATGCGACCTAATATGACCTGACCTTACGACGGAGCTAAGCTCTGAAACCTAGGTCACATACCCTGTAATCTTTTCGGTGTTTCAGTATAAATAGTGTTTTCATACTTTATATTTGATACTTTTCAAGTTCATAGGAATCACAAAGGATATGAAGGTATTTCTGATATCTCCTTTAATCAGCCTGTTATTGAACTACATTTCCTTTACCGCAAGAGAAAAGATCTTACGAAATTGACTGTAACATTTGGATATATTTTCTCTGAACTTTTTAATATAGAATGTACCATATAATACTCTATTAGAATTGCTCACAATTACCGGTAGAGATTAAAATTTATTACTTCACTGAATATTTTCTTTAGAATTTGTGTTAGTTTTCACAAATCACTAACTGAATTCTTGTTTGCTGGTATAGAGACGAACTAACGAGCATTTGGAAATAGCAATTCTCGCAAACCCATAATTCGTAATGTGTCCTTTGTACTATCATGAGTAAATTAATTTGAAGTAATAGTCCGAATATCAAATAAGAAAGAAAGATTATTCGATTTTGCGTAGCATTTATTAATAAAAAGATGTGCGTCTTAATTGATTGTGACAGGGTAATTTAGAGATTTTAAATTTAATTTAAGATTAAAATATAATTAAAGATTAAAATTAATTTATTATAAGTTAAGGAAGATATTTCTGTGAACAGAAATGATAAAAAGAGTTACCTTCCTTTTTAATTTTCCAATCCAGCGGAAACACAGTCCCTTGGTTTACAACATTTTAAATGGCGTGAATACATTCGTTTTGAGGACGCGCATCAACTCACTAGAATTCGAAAAACTGCGAAAAAATAGCCAAAAGAGGAGTTCGACTACACGTAAGCCTATATCAAATTTCTGAATACGATCTAAATTGCTGTCATTGCGAACGGACTAACTGCCGTAGATAAGAGGAATAAACGGGATATTAGCATATCGTTCTTCAAGCATTTCCTTCAGAACCAAATGATCAAGGATTTATCAATATATATATACGAGTAAAATGTAGCTTGCATACTGCAAGCAGATCGACAACACGAATTCCATGTCGGCATCATATCGGGACGGCCCTCAAAAGAAAAAAAAGGGATTGAAAATATTCTTTAAATTCGCTGCAATTTAATCGTCTGACATCGAACCTAGGTCCTCCTGGTGAACCTACTATGCAGCACAACAGAAAATCACCATCTCTTACTATATGTGAAAATTCAAGCAGAAATATTGGCTCCAACTTCCTCAAACGACGTCCTTCTTTTCAATAATGTAAATGGCTCTCTGGATTCGAACCAAGGACGATCTAGGAAATCTAAAACATGTTTTTAAAATGTCTCTATGTTCTCTATCTATATGCCTAATTTCATGTTTTAATATTATTGGGAAGCGGTATAAATTAATTCTTAAAAATCGGATATTTTACTGATTGTAGAGACGTCTGGTGTCGAACCCAGGACATATTGGTAGTTGTGAATGCACAGTATGATTTATTAAGACTTCTTCTTATTTCATACAAAGTTTGAAGTCGATATCATGCCGGGAAGTACCTAAAACTTTTTTCTGATATCTCCATAAGAAATGCATTGAGGTATGTAAATTGCTCTCTGGGATCGAACCAAGGACCATCAGCAAATATATAAAATATGATTATGAAATATATTTATGATCTCCAACTCCATGCCGAATTTCAAGTTTCCATGCCATCGGGAAGGGGTCCAAAAAAAATCTTAAAAATCGCCACAATGCATTTTAAACGGCCGAATTTTGCCTCGACCTAGCATCGAACCCAGTATATTTTCAGTAAAACTCATTTTTGTTTTCGATAGATCATGACCATATATATAGGCTCCTTGAGTTTTGATTCTCTACCTATCCGGAAAGTATTTTTTTTTTATTCCCGAAATTCAAAGCAATGCATTTAAACGGGAAAAATCGGGACTTTGGGGCCCTCTGGAATCGAACCTATGACACTGAGGATCAAAGTCGCTTTTTTCCTGGGGGTTTCACGTTATGGCCAATATGTCATAAAAATTTCAAGTCAATGACGCTTGTGGTTTAGCCTGTGAATTTGTATCCTATCTATATACCTATCTATTATATATAGATGCTTCTCCGGATTCATTCATGTATCCATATATATATACGAGTAAAATGTTGCTTGCATACTACAAGCAGATCGACAACCAATCGAGGTTATACGTTATGGCCAATATGTCGTAAAAATTTCAAGCCATTGACGCAAGTGGTTTAGCCTGTGACTTTGTATCCTATCTATATACCTATCTATCTATATATATATACGAGTAAAATGTAGCTTGCATACTGCAAGCAGATCGGCAATACTAATTTCATATCGGCATCACATCGGGACGGTCCTCATAAGAAAAAAAAAGGATTTATTTTTTTCTTAAAATTCGCTGAAATTTCATCGTCTGGCATCGAACCCGGGTCTTACTGGTAAACCTAGTATGAAACACAATAGAAGATCACTATCTCTAACTATGTGTGAAAATTCGAGCAGAAATATTGGCTACAACTGCTTCAAAAGGCGCTCCAATGTTCACGAATGTAAATGGCTCTCGGGACTCTAACCAAGGACGATCTCTAAAATTTAAAAAATGTTTCTGAAAGTTATTAATCATCTCAATCTATATGCCAAATTTCAAGTTTCTATATTATTGGGAAAGGTTTCAAAATAATTCCTAAAAATCGGATCAACTTCTGATTGCAGAGACACCTGGTGTCGAACCAAGGACACATTGATAGCTATGAATGCATAGTTTGATTTGTTTAGACTGGTTCTTCCATCATGCTAAGTTTTAAGTCGATAGCATGCCGGGAAGTACCTAAAATTTGTTTCCGTTATCTCCATAAGAAATGCATTGAGAAATGTAAATGGCGCCCTGGGATCGAACCAAGGACCATCAGCGAATATGTAAAATTTGATTATGAAATATATTAATAATCTCCAACTCCATGCCGAATTTCAAGTTTCCATGCCATCGGGAAAAGGTCCAAAAAAAATCTTATAAATTGCCACAATACATTTTAAACGGCCGATTTTAGCCTCGACCTAGCATCGAACCCAGGATATTTTCCGTAAAACTCATTTATGTTTTCGATAGATCATGACCATATATACAGGCTCCTAGATTTTCGATTCTCTACCTATCCCGGAAGTATTTTTTAAAAATTCCCGAAAATCAAAGCAATGCATTTAAACGGGAAAAATCGAGACTTTGGGGCCCTCTGGAATCGAACCCATGACACTGAGATGCAAAATCGCAATTTTTCTGGCGGTTACACTCTATGGCCAATATGTCGTAAAAATTTCAAGTAAATGACGCTTGTGGTTTGGCCTGTGAGTTTGTATCCTCTGTATCTATTATATATAGATGCTTCTCCGGATTCATTCATATATACGAGTAAAATGTAGCTTGCATACTGCAAGCAGATCGACAACACTAATTTTATATCGGCATCATATCGGGACGGTCCTCAAATGAAAAAAAAAAGAATTGAAAATATTCTTAAAATTTGCTGCAATTTCATCGTCTGGCATCGAACCCGTGTCTTACTGGTGAACTTACTATGCAGCACAATAGAATGTCACCATCTCTAACTATGTGTGAAAATTCAACCAAAAATATTGGCTGCAACTGCCTCAAACTACGTTCTACTTTTTAATAATGTAAATGGCTCTCTGGATTCGAACCAAGGACGATCTAGGAAATTTAAAACATGTTTTTGAAATCTATCTATGTTCTCTATCTATATACCTAATTTCAGGTTTTAACATTATTGGGAAGGGGTTTAAATTAATTCTTAAAAATCTGCTAATTTACTGATTGTAGAGACGCCTGGTGTCGAACGCAGGAAATATTGGTAGCTGTGATTGCACAGTATGACTTATTAGGACTTTATCTTATTTCATACAAAGTTTGAAGTCGATATCATGCCGGGAAGTACCTAAAACCATTTTCTGTTATCTCCATAAGAAATGCATTGACGAATGTATATGGCTCTCTGGGATAGAACCAAGGACCGACAGCGAATATAAAAAAATTGATTATGAAATAAATCTATGATATCCAACCCCATGCCGAATTTCAAGTTTCCATGCCATCGGGAACGGGTACAAAAAAAATCTTAAAAATCGCCACAAAGCATTTTAAACGGCCGATTTTTGCCCCGACTTAGCATCGAACCATGGATATTTTTCGTAAAACTCATTTATGTTTTCGATAGATCATGACCATATATAAAGGCTCCTTGAGTTTCGATTCTCTACCTATACGGGAAGTATTTTTTTAAAATTCCCGAAAATCAAAGCAATGCATTTAAAGGGGAAAAATCGGGACTTTGAGGCCCTCTGGAATCGAACCCATGACACTGAGGATCAAAGTCGCTTTTTTCCTGGGAGTTTCACGTTATGGCCAATATGTCATAAAAATTTCAGATCAATGACGCTTGTAGTTTAGGCTGTGAATTTGTATCCTATCTATCTATCTATCTATATAGGTATACGAGTAAAATGTTGCTTGCATACTGCAAGCATATCGACAACACCAATTTAATGTCGGCAACCTTTCGGGACGGTATTAAAAAGAAAAAAAAATTTAAAACATTCTTAAAATTCGCTGCAAATTTAATCGTCTGGCATCTAACCCGGGTCTTCCTGGCTAACCTATTAAGCAGCACAAGAGAAGATCACAATCACAAACTATGTGTGAAAATTCAAACAGAAATATTGGCTGAAACTGCCTCAAACGACGTTCTACTTTTCATGAATGAAAATGGCTCTCTGGATTCGAACCAAGGACTATCTAGGAAATCTAAAATATGTTCATCTAAAGTATGTATTATATCTATCTATACGCCGAATTTCAAATTTCTATATTGTTGGGAAAGGTTTCAAAATAATTCATAAAAATCATATCAACTTCTGATTTAAGAGACAACTGGTGTCGAACCCAGGACATAATGTAACGTGTGAATGCATAGATTGATTTGTAATGACTTGATCTTGTATCATGCAAAGTTTGAAGTTGATAGCATGCCGGGAAGTACCTAAATTTTGTTTCCGTTATCTCCGTAAGAAATGCATTGAGAAGTGGAAATGCCCCACTGGGATCGAACCAAGAACCATCAGCGAACATGTAAAATTTGATTATGAAATATATTTATGATATCTATCCACGTGCCGAGTTTCACGTATCTATAATATCGGGAAAGGATCAAAAAAAAATCTTCAAAATCGCCGCCATGCATTTTAAACGGCCGATTTTTGCCTCGACCTAGCATCGAACCCAGGATATTTTCCGTAGAACTCATTTACGTTTTCGATAGATCATGACCATATATATACGCTCCTTGAGTTTTGATGCTCTACCTATCCGGGAAGTATTTTTTAAAAATTCCCGAAAATCAAAGCAATGCATTTAAACGGGAAAAATCGGGACTTTGGGGCCCTCTGGAATCGAACCAATGACACTGAGGTTCAAAATCGCAATTTTTCTGGAGGTTACACGATATGGCCAATATGTCGTAAAAATTTCAACTCAATCACTCTTGTGGTTTAGGCTGTGAGTTTGTATCCTCTCTATATCTATTATATATAGATGCTTCTCCGGATTCATTCATATATTCATACGAGTAAAATGTAGCTTGCATACTGCAAGCAGATCGAAAACACTAATTTCATGTCGGCATCATATCGGGAAGGCCGTCAAAAAAGAAAAAAAAGGATGGAAAATATTCTTAAAATTCGCTGCAATTTAATCGTCTGGCATCGAACCTGGGTCTTAATGGTGAATTTACTATGCAGCACAACAGAAAATCACCATCTCTTACTATGTGTGAAAATTCAAGCAGATATATTGGCTCCAACAGCCTCAAACGACGTCCTACTTTTCAATAATGTAAATGGCTCTTGGTTTCGAACCAAGGACGATCTAGGAAATTTAAAACACGTTTTTGAAATGTATCTATGTTCTCTATCTATATGCCTAATTTCATGTTATAATATTATTGTGAAGGGGTTTAAATTAATTCTTAAATATCGGTTAATTTACTGATTGTAGAGACGCCTGGTGTCGAACCCAGGAAATATTGGTAGCTGTGAATGCACAGTATGACTTATTAGGACTTCATCTTATTTCATACAAATTTTGAAGTTGATATCATGCCGGGAAGTACCTAAAACTTTTTACTGTTATCTCCATAAGAAATGCATGGAGGAATGTAAATGGCCCTCTGGGATCGAACCAAGGACCATCAGCGAAAACGTAAAACTTGATTATGAAATATATGTATGATCTCCAACCTCATGCCGAATTTCAAGTTTCCTTGCCATCGGGAAAGGGTCCAAAAAAAATCTTAAAAATCGCCACAATGCATTTTAAACGGCCGATTTTTGCCTCGACCTAGCATCGAACCCAGGATATTTTCCGTGAAACTCATTTATGTTTTCGATAGATCATGGCCATATATATAGGCTCCATGAGTTTTGATTCTCTACCTATCCGGGAAGTATTTTTTAAAAATTCCCGAAAATCACGGCAATGCACTTAAACGGGAAAAATCGGGACTTTAGGGCCCTCTGGAATCGAACCAATGACACTGAGGTTCAAAATCGCAATTTTTCTGGAGGTTATACGTTATGGCCAATATGTCGTAAAAATTTCAGGTCAATGACGATTGTGGTTTAGCCTGTGAATTTGTATCCTCGCTATATATATATATGGATACATGAATGAATCCGGAGAAGCATCTATATATATATTCATATAGATAGATAGATAGATAGGATACTAATTCACAGCCTAAACCACAAGCGTCATTGACTTGAAATTTTTACGACGTATTGGCCATAACGTATAACCACCAGAAAAATTGCGATTTTGAACCTCAGTGTCATGGGTTCGATTCCAGAGGGCCCCAAAGTCGCGATTTTCCCCATAAGAATACATGGCGGGGATTTTCGAAAATTTTTATGAGGCACTTCCCGGAAAAGGAGAGAGTTGAAATTCGAGGTATCGCTTGAAGCCGTGCATATCCAACGAAAATCAAAAAGACATCGCCGATTATGGTCCATGGTTCGATGCTAGGTCGGGGCAAAAATCGGCCGTTTAAAATGCATTGCGGCGAATTTGAAGATTTTTTTTGGATCCTTTCCCGATAACATGGATACTTGAAACTCGGCACGTGGATATATATGTTGAATATATTTCATAATTAAATTTTACATGTTCGCTGATGGTCCTTGGTTCGATCCCAGAGGGCCATTTGCACTTCTCAATGCATTTCTTACGGAGATAACGGAAACAAAATTTAGGTACTTCCCGGCATGCTATCGACTTCAAACTTTGCATGATAGAAGAACATGTCTTTACAAATCAAACTGTGCATTCACAGCTTACAATATTTCCTGGGTTCGACACCAGGTGTCTCTGCAATCAGAAGTTGATCCGATTTTTTGGAATTATTTTGAAACCTTTCCGAATAATATAGAAACTTGAAATTCGGCTTATAGATAGAGATCATAAATAACTTTCAAAAAAATGTTTTAGATTTCCAAGATTATCCTTGGTTCGAATCCAGAGAGCCATTTACTTTCGTGAAAATTAGAACGTCTTTTGGGGCAGTTGTAGCCAATATTTCTGCTTGAATTTTCACACATAGTTAGAGATGGTTATCTTCTATTGTGCTGCATAGTAAGTATCACCGGAAAGACCCGGGTTCGATGCCAGACGATGAAAGTTCAGCGAATTGTAAGAAATATTTCAATCCTTTTTTTTCTTTTGAGGGCCGTCCCGATATGATGCCGATATGAAATAAGTATCGCCGATCTGCTTGCAGTATGCAAGCTACTTTTTACTCGTATATATATATATATATATGGATACATGAATGAATCCGGAGAAGCATCTATATATATATGATATATGAATGAATCCGGAGAAGCATCTATATATAATAGATAGCTATACGAGTAAAATGTAGCTTGCATACTGCAAGCAGATCGACAACACTAATTTCATATCGGCATCATATCGGGACGGACATCAAAAGAAAAAAAAAATTCAAAATATTCGTAGAATTCGCTGCAATTTAATCACCTGGCAGCGAACCCCGGTCTTCCTGGTGTACTTACTATGCAGCAAAATAGAAAATTACCATATGAAACTATGTGTGAAAATTCAAGCAAAACTATTAGGTGCAACTACCTCAAACGACGTCCTACTATTCACATACACTCCTTATTTGAGAAATTATAATGTGCTCTGGCATCGAACCCAGGAACAGCATGGTCTTATCTATATTTTTTCTTAAACAAATTGTTAATATACATCTTCCATCTAAGCAAGAGCTCCCTTACATATCGATAAATGCATAAAAAAATTATGAAAAGATACCCCATAGTATTATATATGGGTGATATTTTTACCGCCCGGCATCGAACCCGGGTCTTTCAGGCAATACTTTCTATGCGGCACAAAAGAAAAACACTATATCTAACCGCGTATGCAAATTCAAGCAGAAATATTGGTTACAACTGCCTCAAATGACGTCCTACTTTTCCTTTATATTCCTTATGAGAGAAACGTTATTGTGCTCTGGCTTCGAACCCAGGAACAGTACGGTCTTATGAAAATTTTTTTCTAAAACTTATTCGTACCATACATCTTCCAGCCAAGCACGAACATCCTATCATTTCGATAAGTGCATCTAAAAAAATAATGAAAAACGGCTCCCATGTATTTTAAAGGGCAGATCTTTGCATCGTCCTAGCATCGAACCCAGGATAACTTTTGTAAAAGTCATTGATGTTTTCGAAAGTCCAAGACCATAAATATAGGCACCTTGAGTTTTACTTCTCTACCTATCCGGAAAGTATTTTTTTTTAATTCCCGAAAATCACGGCAATGCATTCAAACGGGAAAAATCGGGACTTTGGGGCCCTCTGGAATCGAACCTATGACACTGAGGATCAAAGTCTCTTTTTTCCTGGGGGTTTCACGTTATGGCCAATATGTCATAAAAATTTCAGATCAATGACGCTTGTAGTTTAGGCTGTGAATTTGTATCCTATCTATCTATCAATCTATATAGGTATCTATTATATACGAGTAAAATGTAGCTTGCATACTGCAAGCAGATCGACAACACTAATTTCATATCGGCATCATATCGGGACGGACATCAAAAGAAAAAAAAAATTCAAAATATTCGTAGAATTCGCTGCAATTTAATCACCTGGCAGCGAACCCCGGTCTTCCTGGTGTACTTACTATGCAGCAAAATAGAAAATTACCATATCAAACTATGTGTGAAAATTCAAGCAAAACTATTAGGTGCAACTACCTCAAATGACGTCCTACTATTCACATACTCCTTATTTGAGAAATTATAATGTGCTCTGGCATCGAACCCAGGAACAGCATGGTCTAATCTATTTTTTTTCTTAAACAAAGTGTTAATATACATCTTCCATCTAAGCAAGAGCTCCCTTACATATCGATAAATGCATAAAAAAATTATGAAAAGATACCCCATAGTATTATATATGGGTGATATTTTTACCGCCCGGCATCGAACCCGGGTCTTTCAGGCAATACTTTCTATGCAGCACAAAAGAAAAACACCATCTCTAACCGCGTATGCAAATTCAAGCAGAAATATTGGTTACAACTGCCTCAATTGACGTCCTACTTTTCCTTTATATTCCTTATGAGAGAAACGTTATTGTGCTCTGGCTTCGAACCCAGGAACAGTACGGTCTTATGAAAATTTTTTTCTAAAACTTATTCGTACCATACATCTTCCAGCCAAAACACGAACATCCTATCATTTCGATAAGTGCATCTAAAAAAATAATGAAAAACGGCTCCCATGTATTTTAAAGGGCAGATCTTTGCATCGTCCTAGCATCGAACCCAGGATAACTTTTGTAAAAGTCATTGATGTTTTCGAAAGTCCAAGACCATAAATATAGGCACCTTGAGTTTTACTTCTCTACCTATCCGGAAAGTATTTTTTTTTAATTCCCGAAAATCACGGCAATGCATTCAAAAGGGAAAAATCGGGACTTTGGGGCCCTCAGGAATCGAACCTATGACACTGAGGATCAAAGTCTCTTTTTTCCTGGGGGTTTCACGTTATGGCCAATATGTCATAAAATTTTCAGATCAATGACGCTTGTAGTTTAGGCTGTGAATTTGTATCCTATCTATCTATATAGATATATATCCATCCTATCTATCTATATATGAATGAATCCGGAGAAGCATCTATATATAATAGATAGATGCTTCTCCAGATTCATTCATATCTATTATATATAGATGCTTCTCCGGATTCATTCATGGATATATATACCTATATAGATAGATAGGATACAAACTCACAGGCTAAACCACTAGCGTCATTGGCTTGAAATTTTTACGACATATTGGCCATAACGTATAACCTCCAGAAAAATTGCGATTTTGAACCTCAGTGTCATAGGTTCGATTCCAGAGGGCCCCAAAGTCCCGATTTGTCCCGTTTAAATGCATTGCTTTGATTTTCGGGAATTATTAAAAAATACTTCCCGGATAGGTAGAGAATCGAAACTCTAGGAGCCTTTATATATGGTCATGATCTATCGAAAACATAAATGAGTTTTACGGAAAATATCCTGGGTTCGATGCTAGGTCAAGGCAAAAATCGGCCGTTTAAAATGCATTGTGGCGATTTTTAGGATTTTTTTTCGACCGTTTCCCGATGGCATGGACACTTGAAATTCGGCATGGAGTTGGAGATCATAAATATATTTCATAATCAAATTTTATATATTCGCTGATGGTCCTTGGTTTGATCCCAGAGGGCCATTTAAATTCTTCAATGCATTTCTTACGGAGATAACGGAAACACATTTTAGGTACTTCCCGGATCGATATCGACTTCAAACGTTGCATAAAGATAAATCAAGTCCATAAAAATCAAACAGTGCATTCACAGCTATCAATGTGTCCTGGGTTCGACACCAGGCGTCTCTACAATCAGTAACTGATCAGAATTTCAATAATTATTTTGAGCCCTATCCCAATAATATAGAAACTTGAAATTCGGCAAATAGATAGAAATCATAGATACATTTCAAAATCATCTTTAAGATTTCCAAGATCGTCCTTGTTTCGAATCCAGAGAGCCATTTACATTCGTGAAAATTAGAACGTCCTTTGAGGCAGTTGTAGCCAATATTTCTGCTTGAATTTTCACACATAGTTAGAGATGGTGATCTTCTATTGTGCTGCATAGTATGTTCACCAGTAAGACCAGGGTTCGATGACAGACGATGAAATTTCAGCGAATTTTATGAAAACTTTCAATCCTTTTTTTTTTCTTTTGAGGACCGTCCCGATATGATGCCGATATGAAATTAGTATTGCAGATCTGTTTGCAGTATGCAAGCTACATTTTACTCGTATCATATATATATATATTCATATATATATACGAGTAAAATGTAGCTTGCATACTGCAAGCAGATCGGCAATACTAATTTCATATCGGCATCATATCGGGACGGTCTTTAAAAGAAAAAAAAGGATTTAATTTTTTCTTAAAATTCGCTGAAATTTCATCGTCTGGCATCGAACCCGGGTCTTACTGGTAAACCTACTATGAAACACAATAGAAGATCACCATCTCTAACTATGTGTGAAAATTCAAGCAGAAATATTTGCTATAACTGCCTCAAAAAACGTTCAAATTTTCACGAATGTTAATGCCTCTCGGGACTCGAACCAAGGACGATCGTGGAATTCTAAAATATGTTTCTGATAGATATTTATGATCTCTATCTATATGCCGAATTTTAAGTTTCTATTTTAGTGGGAAAGGTTTCAAAATAATTCCTAAAAATCGGATCAAATTCTGATTTCAGAGACACCTGGTGTCGAACCCAGGACACATTGATAGCTATGAATGCATAGTTTGATTTGTTTAGACTGGTTCTTCCATCATGCTAAGTTTTAAGTCGATAGCATGCAGGGAAGTACCTAAAACTTGTTTCCGTTATCTCCATAAGAAATGCATTGAGGAATGTAAATGGCCCTCTGGGATCGAACCAAGGAACATCAGGGGAAACATAAAAATCGATTATGAAATATATTTATGATATCTAACCCAATACCGAATTTCAAGTTTCCATGCCATCGGGAAAGGGTCCAAAAAAAATCTTAAAAATCGCCACAATACATTTTAAACGGCAGATTATTGCATCGACCTAGCATCGAACCCAGGTTATTTTCCATAAAACTCATTTATGTTTTCGATAGATCATGACCATATATAAAGGCTCCCTGAGTTTTGATTCTCTACCTATCCGGGAAGTATTTTTTTTTAATTCCCGAAAATCAAAGCAATGCATTTAAACGGGAAAAATCGTGACTTTGGAGCCCCCTGGAATCGAACCCATGACACTGAGGATCAAAATCGCAATTTTTCTGGAGGTTATACGTTATGGCCAATATGTCGTAAAAATTTCAGCTCAATCACTCTTGTGGTTTAGGCTGTGAGTTTGTATCCTCTCTATATATATATATATATGGATACATGAATGAATCCGGAGAAGCATCTATATATAATAGATAGATATATATAGAGAGTATACAAAGTCACAGGCTAAACCACTAGCGACAATGGCTTGAAATTTTTACGACATATTGGCCATAACGTGCAACCTCCAGAAAAATTGCGATTTTGGACCTCGATGTCATGGGTTCGATTCCAGAGGGCCTCAAAGTCCCGATTTTTCCCGTTTAAATGCATTGCTTTGATTTTCGGGAATTAAAAAAAAATGTGTTTTCGAAATGTATCTATAAGTTCTATATATATGCCGAATTTCAAGTTTTAATATTATTGGGAAGGGGTTCAAGATAATTCTTAAAAATCGAATCAGCGACTGATTGTAGAGACGCCTGGTGTCGAACCCTGGACGTATTGGAAGCTGTTAATGCACAAAATTACTTGCTAGGACTTGATCTAATTTCATTCAAAGTTTGAAGTCGATATCATACCGGGAAGTACCTAAAATGTGTTTCTGTTATCCCCATAAGAAATGCATTGTGGAGTGCAAATGGCCCTCTGGGATCGAACCAAGGACCCTCAGCGAATATGTAAAATTTTATAATGAAATATATTTATGATTTCTAACCACATGCCAAATTTCAAGTTTCCATGCATTCGGAAAAGGGTCCAAAAAAAATCTTAAAAATCGCCACAACGCATTTTAAACGGCCGATTTTTGCCCCGACCTGGCATCGAACCCAGGATATTTTCCGTTTAACCAATTTATGTTTTCGATAGATCATGTTCATATATATAGGCTCCTTGAGTTTTAATTCTCTACCTATACGGGAAGTATTTTTTTTTAATTCCCGAAAATCAAAGCAATGCATTTAAACGGGAAAAATCGGGACTTTGGGGCCCTCTGGAATCGAACCCATGACACTGAGGATCAAAATCGCAATTTTTCTGGTGGTTACACGTTATGGCCAATACGCCGTAAAAATTTCAGCTCAATCACTCTTGTGGTTTAGGCTGTGAGTTTGTATCCTCTCTATATATATATATATATATATATATATATATATATATATATATATATATATATATATATATATATATATATATCTATTATATATAGATGCTTCTCGGGATTCATTCATGTATCCATATATATATACGAGTAAAATGTAGCTTGCATACTGCAAGCAGATTGACAACACTAATTATATATCGGCATTATATCGGGACGATCCTCAAAAGAAAAAAAAAGGATTGAAGTTTTTCTTAAAATTCGCTGACATTTCATCGTCTGGCATCGAACCCGGGTCTTTACTGTGAACTTACTATGCAGCACAATAGTAGATCACCATCTCTAACTATGTGTGAAAATTCAAGCAGAAATATTGGCTGCAACAGCCTCAAAAGACGTTCTAATTTTCACGAATTTAACTGGCTCTCTGGAATCGAACTAAGGACGTTCTTGGAAATCTAAAACATGTTTCTGTAAGTTATTTATGATCTCTATCTATATGCCGAATTTGAAGTTTCTATATTATTGGCAAAGGTTTCAAAATAATTCCTAAAAATCGGATCAACTTCTGATTGCAGAGACACCTGGTGTCGAACCCAGGACAAATTGATAGCTGTGAATGCACTGTTTGATTTGTATGGACTTGATCTTTCTATACGCAAAGCTTGAAGTCGATATCACGCCGGGAAGTACCTAAAATTTGTTTCCGTTATCTCCGTAAGAAATGCATTGAGGAATTTAAATGTCCCTCTGGGATCGAACCAAGGACCATCAGTGAATATGTAAAATTCGATTATGATATATTTTTATGGTATCCAACCTCATACCGAATTTCAAGTTTCTATGCCATCGGAAAAGGGTCCAAAAAAAATCTTAAAAATTGCCACAATGCATTTTAAACGGCCGATTTTTGCCCCGACCTAGCATCGAACCAAGGATAATATTCGTAGATGTCTTTATTGTTTACTTAAGAAATGCAGGGCATCTAGCGATCCCTTGAATTTCAAATCTCTCCTTTTCCGGGGAATGCCTCAAAAAAATTTTCGAAAATCCCCGCCATGTAATCTTATGGAGAAAATCGCGACTTTGGGGCCTTCTGGAATCGAACCCATGACACTGAGGTTCAAAGTTGGATTTTTTCTGGTGGTTACACGTAATGGCCAATACGTAGTAAAAATTTCAAGTCGATGACGCTTCTAGTTTAGGCTGTGAATTAGTATCCTATCTATCTATCTATCTATCTATCTATCTATCTATCTATATCCTCGAATGAATCCGGAGAAGCATCTATATTTAATAGAGATATAAGTACGAGTAAAATGTTGCTTGCATACTGCAAGCACATCGATAACAAAAGTATTTTGTCGGCATCACATAGAGTGAGTCCTCAAAAGAAAAAAAAAATGGATGGAAAATATTCGTAATTTCCGCTGCAATTTATTCGCCTGGCATCGAACCCAGGTCTTCCCGGTCATACTTACTATGCAGCACCATAGAAGATCACCATCTGTAACTATGTGTGAAAATTCAAGTAGAAATATTAACTGCAACTGCCTCAAACGGAGTCCTACGTTTCCCTTATATTCCTTATGAGAGAAATGCTAATGTGCTCTGGCATCGAACCCAGGAATAGTACGGTGATATCAAAATTTTTTTCTAAAACCGATTCTTTTCATACATCTTCCAGCCGAGTACGAACTTCCTTTCATTTCGATAGTTGCATCAAAAAAATAATGAAATACTAAACCAATGTATTTTAAACGGGAGACATATTTTCCGCCCGGCATCGAACCCGGATCTTTCTGGTAATACTTCCTATGCAACATAATAGAAGATCACTATCACTAACTATGTGTGAAAATTCGAGCAGAAATACTGGCTGCAACTGCCTCAAACGACGACTGACTTTTCCCTTACATTCCTTATGAGAGAAATGTTAATGTGCTCTGGCATCGAACCCAGGAATAGTACGGGCTTAAGAAATTTTTTTTCTTAAACCAATTCTTAATATATATCTTCTAGCTGAGCGAAAAGTTCCTTACTTTCCGGTAAGTGCATCAAAAAAATTAATGAAAAACTATCCCCATGCATTTTAAATGCGGGATTTTTGCATCGTCCTAGCATCAAACCCAGGACGTTCTCATTAGTAGTCATTAATGTTTTTAATAGTTCTTGACCATATCTGTAAGCTCCTTGAATTTCGATTCTTTACCTGTCCGGGAAGTATTATTTAAAAAATTTTGAAAATTGCCACCATGTATCCTTATGGAGAAAATCGGAACTTTGGGACCTTCTGGAATCGAACCTATGTCACCGAGGTTCAATGTCGGCTTTTTCCTGGAGGTTACACGTTATGGCCAATATGTCGTAAAAATTTCAAGGCTGTGGCACTTGTGGAACATGCTTAGACTTTTGATCCCCAGTGTATCTATTATATATAGACGCTTCTCCGGATATACCTATATACACACTCACCTATTCATTCATTCATAGGGCATCAAAAGTCTAAGCATGTTCCACAAATGCCACTGACTTGAAATTTTTACGACATATTGGCCATATCGTGTAACCTCCAGAAAAAATCCGACTTTGACCTCAGTGTCATGAGTTCGATTCCAGAAGGCCCCAAAGTCCCGATTTTCTCCATAAGGATACATGGTGAAGATTTTCGAAAATTTTTTTGAGGCACTTCTCGGAAAGGTAGAGAGTTGAAATTCGAGGGATCGCTAGATGCCGTGGATATCCAACGAAAATAAAAAAGACATCGCCGAACATGGTCCATGGTTCGATGCTAGGTCGTGGCAAAAATCGGCCGTTTAAAATGCATTGCGGCGATTTTGAAGATTTTTTTTGAATCCATTTCCGATAAGATAGATACTTGAAACTCGGCACGTGGATAGATATCATGAATAGGTTTCATAATCAAATTTTACATATTTGCTGATGGTCCTTGGATCGATCCCAGAGGGCCATTTGCATTTCTCAATGCATTTCTTACGGAGATAACGGAAACAAAATTTATGCACTTCCCGGCATGGTATCGACTTTAAACTTTGCATGTTAGTAGTGCAAGTCCTTAGAAATCAAACTGGGCACTCACGGTTATCAATGTGTCCTGGGTTCGACACCAGGTGTCTCTGCAATCAGAAGTTGATCCGTTTTTTAGGAATTAATTTGAAACCTTTGCCAAAAATATAGAAACTTGAAATTCGGCAAATAGATAGAGATCATGAAAAACTTTCAGAAACATGTTTTAGATTTCCAAGATCGTCCTTGGTTCGAATCCAGAGAGCACTTTACATTCGTGAAAATTAGAACGTCTTTTGAGGCAGTTGTAGCTAATATTTCTGCTTGAATTTTCACACATAGTTAGAGATTGTGATTTTCTAATGTGCTGCATAGTAAGTTCACCAGTAAGACCCGGGTTCGATTCCAGACGATGAAATTTCATGGAATATTAGGAATATTTTCAATCTTTTTTTTTCTTTTGTGGACCGTCCCGATATAATGCCGACATGAAAATAGTGTTGTCGATCTGCTTGCAGTATGCAAGCAACATTTTACTCGTATATATATTCGAGTAAAATGTAGCTTGCATACTGCAAGCAGATCGGCAACTCTAATTTCATATCGGCATCATATCGGGACGGTCCTCAAAAGAAAAAAAGATTGAAATTTTTCTTAAAATTCGCTGAAATTTCATCGTCTGGCATCGAACCCGGGTCTTACTGGTGATCCTACTATGAAACACAATAGATCATCACCATCTCTAACTATGTGTGAAAATTCAAGCAGAAATATTGGCTACAACTGCATCAAAAGACGTTCTAATTTTCACGAATGTAAATGGCTCTCGGGACTCGAACCAAGGACGATCTTGGAAATCTAAAAGATGTTTCTAAAAGTTATTTATGATCTCTATCTATATGCCGAATTTCAAGTATCTTTATTATTGGCAAAGTTTTCAAAATAATTAGTAAAATTCTGATCAACTTCTGATTGCAGCGAAACCTGGTGTCGAACCCAGGACATATTGTAAGCTGTGAATGCACAGATTGATTTGTAAAGACATGGTCTTGCATCATGCAAAGTTTGAAGTCGATATCGCTCCGGAAAGTACCTAAAATTTGTTTCCTTTATCTCCGTAAGAAATGCATTGAGGAATGTAAATGGCCCTCTGGGATCGAACCAAGGACCATCAGCGAATACAAAAAATTTGATTATGAAATATATTTATGACCTCCAACTCCATGCCGAATATCAAGTTTCCATGCCATCGGGAAAGGGTCCAAAAAAAATCTTAAAAATCGCCGTAATGCTTTTTAAACGGCCGATTTTTGCCTCGACCTAGCATCGAACCCAGGATATTTTCCGTAAAACTCATTTATGTTTTCGATAGATCATGACCATATATATTGGCTCCTTGAGTTGTGATTCTCTCCCTATTCGGTAAGTATTTTTTAAAAATTCCCGAAAATCAACGCAATGTATTTAAATGGAAAAAATCGGGACTTTGAGGCCCTCTGGAATCGAACCCATGACACTGAGGATCAAAATTTTTCTGGTGGTTGTACGTTATGGCCAATACGTGGTAAAAATTTCGAGTCAATGACGCCAGTAGTTTAGCCTGTGAATTAGTATCCTATCTGGGTATCTGGGTATCTGGGTATCTGGGTATATACATGAATGAATCCGGAGAAGCATCTATATATAATAGATATATAGAGAGGATACAAACTCACAGGCCAAACCACAAGCGTGATTGGCTTGAAAATTTTACGACATATTGGCCATAGACTGTAACCGCCAGGAAAATTGTGATTTTGAACCTCAGTGTCATGGGTTCGATTCCAGAGGGCCCCAAAGTCCCGATTTTTCCCGTTTAAATGCATTGCTTTGATTTTCGGGAATTAAAAAAAAATACTTCCCGGATAGGTAGAGAATCAAAACACAAGGAGCCTATATATATGATCATGATCTATCGAAATCATTTATGACTTATACGGATAATATCCTGGGTTCGATGCTAGGACGTTGCAAAAATCGGCCGTTTAAAATACATTGAGGTAGTTTTTCATTATTTTTTTTCATGCACTTATCGAAATGATAGGAAATTCTTGCTTTTATGAAAGATGTACATTAAGCATGGGTTTTAGAAAAAAAATTACATAAGACCGTACTGTTCCTGGGTTCGATGCCAGAGCACATTAAATTTTCTCTCATAAGGAATATATGGGAAAAGTAGGACGTAGTTTGAAGCAGTTGCAGCAAATATTTCTGCCTGAATTTTCTTACATAGTTAGAGATGGTGATACTCTGCTGTGCTGCATAGGAAGTATTACCAGAAAGACCCGGGTTCGATGCCAGGTGGTAAATATATCTGCCATATAAAACACATTGGGATAGGATTTCATTATTTCTTACATGCACTTATCGAAATACCAGGGAGTTCTTGCTTAGATAGTAGATGTGCATTAAGACTCGGTTTAAGAAAAAAAATTAGATAAGACCATGCTGTTCCTGGGTTCGATGCCAGAGCATATTAAAATTTCTCTCATAAGGAATATATGGGAAAAGTAGGACGTCGTTTGAGGCAGTTGAAGCCAATATTTCTGCCTGAATTTTCACACATAGTAAGAGACGGTGATCTCCTGTTGTGATGAATAGACAATATTGCCGTGAAGACCCGGTTTCGATGCCAAACGATTAAAATGCAGCGAATTTTAAATCTATTTCCAATTTTCTTTTCTTTTTGAGGACCGTCCCGAAATGATGCCGATATGAAATTAGTGTTGTCGATCTGCTTGCAGTATGCAAGCTACATTTTACTCGTATAGCTATATAAATGAATGAATCCGGAGAAGCATCTATATATAATAGATTTAAAACATTGAACAGTGTACTCTTTGAACATTGATGTTCAAACAATCAGAAACTTAACATTACAATGTAACATCCAACGCGTCTCGAGCGAAAATTCTGGATCCGGCTCAAAGTCTGAATTCGACCCTGTCTTGCTATATTCAGCGATAGACGTTTCTCAAAAATGTTCAAATTCAATTAATCAAACAGCAGAATTCATTGAAACAGAAGCAAAACTAACTTCAGTCGTAAATATCTAAAGCTAAGGAAGTTAGATCTTTTTCATAAGGAGCGAGCATAATGGCTGCTAGAACAAAAGTTCACATAATTATATTCATGGCGTTTTACTCAAAACATTAATATTTATCCTTTCCCCTTACTCCTGCGGATTCTTTTCAAAAGAGCCCGACCTACACCAAATTGCTACAAACTTGACGCTGCCGCTTCTTTGCACTTTAAGTGCAAAAATAACCCAATAATAAGTATACAAAATTCTTCAGATAATCAATGAGATCACTTCTCTTCCTTCCATTTATTTCAGAATGGATGTATTTTACGTAACGGTATGAATAGCTATAAATCATAATAGATAGTGATTAAGGTGGAATATTAGATAGCCAACTTTGAAACGGGAAATTTATTTTTACGAAGTATAAAATGCATACCTTGTCTTCTACTCCTTTCATTTGATGTAAAATAATTATAACTAATTTTCCAAATCTCTCACAAACATCTATTACCGGACAATTACAACGGAGGGAAACAACGACCAAAGTGAATTTGAATTGAAAGTCTCCTTTGACATTTCGATAGAGAAAACCTGAATGGCATAAAAGGATTTATAATGAAGGAGTTGTTCATTCCCATTTATTAACTCTGTCTTTGTTCCATATACATATATTTATATGTATGTATGATATTAAAAATATCAATAAGTTTAACTTGAAAACAATAATAAATCTCATAGGATTCATGTCTTAAATTTCCAAACTTAGATTCCTTTAGTTCTATTCCTCTCGTTCCCTTCTTTTCCTTCTACCGCCATCTCCAGCATTGTACCAACAGAACTCGAATTCCCGTTGCATATTGAAAACGTTTAATCTATCGTTGGAGTCCATATTTCACACCCACCAAACACACACATCGATGCACCTTTTAAATACGGATCGTTAATTTACCTTTTTCTCTCTCGATAAATATATTATCTGGCGTTTATTTCATTCCTCTATCCAAGAATGCGTAATCCCCTTTCCTAAATCAAAAAATAGTTTTCCGCAAAAACATATCTCACTAATTAAATTTCCCACCGACATGACACATTTATCAATTACTATCAATAAATTTTATTTATCAATGATTGAAATCATACATTATAACAATGGAAAAAGTAGGAGCATTCTTAATAATTTCTAATTAGAATGCTTTAACATTGTATCTTTAAACTTAACACTCATTTCATGTAACAATCAAGATATCAGTACCGAGGGTGGTCTGAAAAGTTTCCGAACTAACAAAGATACAAGACATTTTTTCTGAAAATGTTTTTTTTTATTTTTCAACGAAGTCTCCTCGTAAGTCCACACACTTCTCCCAGCGACGCTCCCATTTCTGTAACCCATCCAAATAATACTTAGTGTTTTTCTCTGCAAAATAATTGTTCACGAAGGTGATTGGCTCTTCATTTGACGAAAATCTCGGTCCTCCAAGTGCAATTTTTAGATGAGGGAACAAAGAGAAGTCGAGTATGGAAAATAGTACAATCTCCTTTCTTTCAATCGTGGACTATATATATTTCCACAAAACATCGCCTCTGACTGTGAATTTTATAAATAATTCGAGATGATGCAGCATCTTTCATCCAAATGAAATTGTCATAATCCTTTGATTTCTGATCGGAAAGAATATTGGGACACTCGCTCAGTATTCTCGATGAAAAAGAAATAAACGACAGCGCACAGTGGGCTAGAATCGAAAAAAGCTGGCCAAAAATTAAAAAAGTGCTTTTTTTGAGTGCGGACTTTGAAACTTCGCATAGTCGTTCTTGAATAAATTCTGCATATAACTGTGAAATCATTTGCGTTGGTTCCCACGCGTTACAATTCTATAGGGGGTCAAAGTTGACTAAATTTTACGAAAAATGCCGGTCCTCGAGTTTTCTCAAAATTCTTCCATTTCAAGCCAATCCTGAACTAAAATGAGCTAAATCATCGGGTAAAAAACGATGTAGTATTATAAACCTAATCTTCATGCTTCATAATACTGGGTTTGAATGATCACAGTTGAATATTTGCATTATTTATACAACAAAATGGCGAACCCTTATTTTACGGCAAATTTCCACCTAAAGTGAGGAAAATAGTAGTGAATAAGCGCGGTGTACGCGGAGTTATTTATACCAAAATGTTCTTTGAAGCTTTCTGAAGAAGAATCTGAAATAAAATCCTGCGACAATTTGCAACGTCGATAAATAAAGCGACTTTTCGATAGCGATGCAAGAGCTATGTCCGTGCGGCGGAGCGCCACTTTCTGAGACGACCTCGGTTTTGAGAGGATATGCGGATAAAAGTCACACTTCAACAAAAAGAAAGTTTCAAAAACGAAAATTTTTCAATTTCACGCATCACGACAGAAAAATATTTCCTTTTCAATTTAAAAGTATTAATTTCTATCAAATAGTTTCGTAGATTTTTAAAGCACATTGTTATAGTACCTTTTCTTAAGGGGAGTATTCATCCTATATAACTTAATTTTTTTCACTTTCTTTCTTTGCTTAACCTCCTCTATCCATATATTTTATTATAAAAAGTACAACGGGTTAGAAGTCAGAAGATATTTTCCTCTCTCCCTTATCTAATGCAGGACTGTGCGTACAGGGGCAACTACCGAAAGGAATTCCCAAACATGTGGCTAGTTGTGTCATTTTATTTATTTTAGGTGGGAGTCGCTTTGAGTTTTCTTTCATTTTCGATCCATTTTGGCGAAATCCATTTACTCGAGAATTCAACAAAAAGCGTCGCCCCTCGTCTTAATCGCCGATTCGGATATATATATATAAAGAATCCCTTGATGGATGATACCGAACTGAAGCCAATTCCGCAGGAATGATTTATTTTTCGATCATTCAGATTTGGAAACTGGCCAACCGAATCACTATTAATCCCATCGTGACTAATTACGAGTAAAATGAGTAACAGTTAGGCGCTTCGCGTGGCAATTCCTCCAGCTCCTTATCGAGACTCAAAATGTCCTCCTCCCACGCCTCTTCTCCCCTCCCCCCTCCTCCCCACCTGACCCAGAATCCCGTGTCTGCTCACAATCGCGCGCCGCACGCCGAAAGAAGCACGCGGACGAGAGAGTTCGCTCTCCTGCCAACTATTTTCTCTCCCCGGGTGAGCAGACTCTTTTGGCTGCAGTTCAGGACTGGTTCCCCTTTTACGCCGTTTTCCGCCAGTTTTCGTTGGGAGATCATCGGACGTCCTCCGAAGTCGGTTCCTCAGTGGTCGAGGTGAGTTTTTGGTGCGCATCGGTGGTGCATTCGGTGAAGACGCCATTCCGAGGCGTGTGGGAAGGCGTGCGTAATGTACCTGGAAGTGACGTCACGATTAATAGGCTCCACCCGGGTTGACCTCGGGTTGCTTTGGGTGAAGTGAATAACACCTGTGGGATGCTTCGGATGTGCACTCTGAGGATCGACGGTTCGAGACTGTTCACACGCCTTCCTCGTTAAATACTCGAGGTATTTTCTTTTGGGGAAAATTCAACGCCACAATTACGTTTGAAAGACGCAACGATAAACACAAGTGTATGTCTAATGAAAATTGTGAGCTTCAGCTGGTGTGGATGCTGAAGTGCTTCGTTTTATTGCGTAAATGAGTCTCCAGAAAGTCCTTGACGCTGAGGATTAATCAGATATGACCCCATTGGCGACTGCATATAATATGCATCACAATCCGAGCAGTTTGCTCCAATGTTCAATAATTAACTTCTTGATCTGTTTATTAAGTTAGAAGATGAAAGAAAATGGGATATTTTGACATATTGTAAAACATTACTCTTCACATTCCATTCCGTAGGAAAGTTTGTCATAGGAAATGATTCCCATTTCGGCTAAAATCGTGGCATTTACTGATGGAGCTGATCCCGGTTGAACGATCAAAATGAAGATAATAATGGGCACAGAAAATATCACCAAAAGTCTTCCAGATATTGCCAAAACATATTCTTGTAACACATATAAAACAACTTTAGAACGCAATAGTTGAAAAGAGTTTTCATTTACTGCGCACTTTCAAAGAAATGATCGTTGAAGGAATGCTTCTCCATCGGGAGGAGTAGTTTTATTTTTTCCTCATTTCATCGTTGGAAATACTTTTCGAAGGGCCAAATACAGTACACACAGTCTGATTTCTGAGTTTCCACAAAAAGTTGCACCTGTTGTTCTCGCCGAAATCCAAGCTTACAAAATACCAAGAGTAAATATTTTTTCATCGTGAAAAGTGTGATCTTCGGATTGTAAACAACTGAGGGGATCTCCCAAACCTCGGCAAAGCATCGAAGGCGAGAAAGTGGCGTGTCTGAGGATTTAAACCCACTCGGTCTCGTTGCATTGACAACAGTGGGCGTCACTTTCCAGAAGAGCGTGTCTTAGTGGACAACGTACGAGAGTGGGCGATGTCACGGTGTGAATGGATGCGAATTCTCCAGATAAACCAAAGGACGCGATGTGCTGCATTGAGCTTTCAACCACGTAATGTCAATGTTCGTTAGTTGTTATCTTTTCCTAAAGACATTTAGCTCCAAAGGGATTGCACGAAGTTGATTTCATCATTCGATTTCCATGCCACTCAAGTAATTAAATAGTTTCCCGAATATTTTCATAATTAGAGTTGATATAAAGGCAAGGAAAGTTTCATGAATTGTTTTTCAGTAGCATCAGTTCGTTTAAGTTGGTAGTACTTGAAGTATCGGCTTCATAAAGGCCGTCGGCAGTAAAAAATTACAATTCTCATTTTTAATAATCAGGTTTTGAGTTTCCTTGTAAATATTTTCAATAGTAAAGATGATTTACCATTTTAAATTATTCTGAATTATTACGGAGTCAGCGATGGATTTGGAAAATTGTATCAAAATATGTTTTTCTTTTGATCATCAGCTCCTGCAATTTGATTGCACAAGTTACGAAGGTTAGTTTGCAAATTTACCCCAACGTTCGGTATCATTGGATGAACAGATCTTAAAACATTACGATTTGTATGAAAAAGAAGGAAGTTAAGAATGAATTTTAGTATTCTACCGTTTATTTCACGGCAAAAAGGAAAACTCATTTCTTTATTATCATATTAATGTAATTTCTCGTTCCTTTACACTCCGCTCTCTTCATTCTAATCTTCTCCAATAAAAAAGAAAAAAAGATTTGTTCACGAATGTGACCCACTGATTTGTTTAACAATTTAATCGATACTTTCTTCTTTTTATAAATTATCATATTTACTTTTCAATTAACGCAGATTCAATTTTAAAATAA
Source organism: Sympetrum striolatum (assembly GCA_947579665.1). Lineage (NCBI taxonomy): Eukaryota > Metazoa > Arthropoda > Insecta > Odonata > Libellulidae > Sympetrum > Sympetrum striolatum. The sequence continues at coordinate 306,179 of OX388341.1, forward strand.
AGAGTTTGAGAGATTGCTGATAGAAGAAAACATCCGAAATTTTCAATTCACCTCTTTCTTGATTTGGAGAAGAATTGATTTCTTCTCTAAAAGTGGTTCCTCCATTCATAAGACAATGCACTTGTTCCATTCTCATTAATTTAAAATTCACCTTCGCAAGTCCAATTAGACTAGTTTCTACGATCCTACAAGTATTCCAATTAATTAGTTGTAGTGAATGGTAGTAATTCAATGAAAGAGAAGGCAAATACTGCGCAGAAAACGGGGAAAAAGGCAACTGCATGCCGGAGACCACCAACTGGGCACCGAAATAGAAAACGCCTATAAAAATCGCGTTTCAGGGAAGGCTAAACTCAAGGGGTTTCTTAAAGGGAATCATTATGTATCTCCAGGAATGGTGCCACGAGTAAACTTGGGGTGGAATGCAATTCACATGATTAGATGTTATGTACTTTAAATAAAAGATTTCCATTAAAATGTTCAGCCGACACTTTCAGCTCACACGGCTCCAACAAGTTGCAGGAATAAAAATATATCCATTCTCTGTTGAATATGGACAAATTGGGGCTCATGGATGTGGAGAGCGTGTGAAAGCGGTCCCGGGTTCGATTCCCGGTGGGAGCGAATGATCTAAGCTGTCGAAGAACTTTTAACAATACTACAACTATGGACCACTTTCTATTGATTCTTGTAAGCGAATTCTTATGGCAGTAATAATTATCAAATTGTTAATTTGAATGAATTTTAACAACTCTAAGCACTTTTTTCTTCATTAGTGATCGCCCAGTGGTCGAAATTCGACCATAATTCATTGAATTCTTTCGTCTGAACGTTATTGAGGTTCTTTTGTCAAAGATTATACCTATTTAATCATTGCTTATAATTTATTTCATGATTTTTCTATTACGTCAGTTGTGAGCGTGTACAAATACGTTATTAGGGTGTGTTCTTTGCCTTAATTCCCTTCAATAAATCTAAAGTTTTAATGTTAGAAAAATAAATAAAACACAATTACAGCTTGTAGCTTTATTTATTTTTTGATACATTTCATTGTCATTTTTAATTTTAAAGATTGATTTCCATAAAGAATTCCGTATAATCGCCGTAATTATATCCCTGTTATTTATTAATCAGTTAGAGACTGTTGGCTTCTCGGTTAATTGTCCTCTTTTCATAATTTCTGACATGAGTCCCTACCGTTAATTTGGTTTGGAGATAAAATCCCCTTCTAATGTGAAAACGCATAAGCTCGGATCCAACAATCGCCTTGGTCGCCAGGGGGACTGCTTTGTTTACTACGAACAAATTTCACAACATTTTCGTTCATTTTTCTAGATTTCTCGTAATTTCGACTCGAATGCGATATTCTACGACCAAAATAATAATTTTTATTCAGTTTCCTTTCTTTTGGTATTAATCTCGATTTCGTACGACCATTATTTCTGATTTTATTCTTCGAAAGAAAAAATGTCTGCAATCGATCAAAACGAACTTTACGTGCATTTCTTATTAGAGACGATTATACTGGTCCAGAATATGGATATTTGGACAAAGATTTTAACTTTCTGCACTCCTTCTCCATGTAAACTTTAACTATGCCAAATCTCAAGCTTCTCCGTTCGCGCAATATCCTTAAAAAGGCATCCAAAGTTTGCTCTTCACGTATTAATATAGATTCCTTATAAGTTATTTTTTTCCACTTGCAGGCTTCATTTCATTCGGAAAACTAAATCGGAAATAATGAATTTCCTGATAGTCCTAGGTTTTACGCCATTTGCATTCTGCCATTCAATTAAATGGGAATACGTAATTTTCTTTGAAGATCTTCCAAATACATCGACTTGAAACTTTAGAAACAGTCAGAGACCTTTGCAAAGTTCATTACTTTAAACTGCTTGTAGGGGCAGGTAGCAATATATCATCATAGATATGCTTTAGAAATGCAAGCAACAACTAATATATATCCCGGATAAATGTCTTTTGTTTCATGTATGACGGATTGCATGTATACATTGGCCTATTTAGAACATCCTAACGCTGGGTTCGGTGAACTGTGACTCTTGAACGCAATGATTCGTGGCGTGAATAAAACGTTTGTTTCAATTCACTTGAATCGAAGTTGAATAGAGAGGATGATATTTTTCACTCTTTCGCTTAAGAATTAGATTTTTATGAAAATCTTTAGCACGAAAAATGCTTCTATTCTCCGCATATCCAACCGATTTTGGGATAGTTCAAATAAAATCGAGCGGTAATTTTTTGCAGAATTGTTGCAAAGATCAAATAATGTAAATTATTCACACTTCAATAATAGCTTTTTCACGAAAAACACCAAGCAGAGACCCCTGGGAATCTTAATGAACGAAATTCTGAATTAATTTTAGTGAACGAATGAATGAATTTAAAAATAATTTTCGTTAATTTGCTCTGCATCCGTTATTTTTCAATTACAACTCTACAGATAACACGATACAAATGGTCCTCTTATGGAGATGAAGTTGTAACATGAATATGATGTGAGATTTCGTTGATTCGTTCTTGACACTTAAGAAAAGCGACGATAAATCAATTCGATCCTTCGGTGCCCTTCTCATTGAACCATCTATGCACAACATGCACACTCGGAAAGCTTAGTCACTGACATCAAACTTTCGTGGTATTGTCTATTGTACAGTGGGAATAGTAATCTTATTGTGACTTCCGATCGCATTTTTTCAGAGGTAGGCATTTTTGTCCTTTTCATTGTCATCGATGACAAACCTAATTTACGAAAATGTGTAGCTGCTTCTTTCGGAAAAACCCTGGATAACATCAATGGGATTCGCCATTGAAGGTCATCTTTCACTGCAGGTGAACTTATTGAATTCGGTGTCCCCCCATGACTTATATAGACATATTATTAGAGTAACTTCAGACGTGAGAATCCACGTGAACACGAAAGATTGGATTCAATTCAAGTCCGCCTTCTCATCCCCTTAAGTTGCTCCTTCCTTGAAATATCTGCAAGTTGGTAAAATACCAAGCCAACTTGATCGTGATATTGCCAAAGTTCCGTTGGTGAATTTACGGCACAATTCAAGAATAATATAAAATCCGGGACCGAAACTGGAAATTCTGAGCTCAGTAATTAGATAACCATACTAATCATTCGCGTAATTACCCATTCAATTGAGTAGTTTTAGTTAGTGAGCAATTCATACAGCAAACATTGTGAAAAATGCCAGTGTTTGATGACAAATGGCTAGCCTCTTAGCAAAAGTGCACTGTTAATAATATTAATCTTGAAGGTAGCGCATAATCTGAAACTAAAAATGCACCAAAACTGTTAAAAATATTAAAATACAAGGTAGATACCCATATTTTTGTGAGAAGTGTTACCAAAACACGGGACTTCTCCGAGACAGAAGGCCAAGCCGTACGGGGCAATCCCTTGTATAACCGGACGTCTGGCACTGGTCTGGTAAGACTAAACAACGACGACTCAACAGGCAAAAAAGAAAGCAAATCCACCGCAATTTAATGGGCGCAGTATTGGTATTCGCAGTTGTTTACAGTTCGGGAAAACCATCTCTATTGATTCGCATTGAGTTCTAAACAGCGTCCACTGAGACTCCTTGGATTGAGGATCTTTAGAAGAGAGAATTACTCAATTCAGGCGGACCTCTCTTCTGTTCATAAACAGTGCTTCTGCATCGAGAGATTCCATCGTGTCTTTTTGCAATGAAAATAGCGAAATTGCAGAGCGTTGTGCATGCTCTCAGAAAGAAACAAACGTCCGAGTGAATTGAACGACCTCAAAAACGGCTGAGACCCTTTCGTAATGGTGAGCGTGATTGACAATGGCGGAGAGTATGAAAACATAAGATGTACTCGGCGGTAGGATGAGGCGAGACATGGCGAAGGAAGCATACGGGAATAAATCAATCAATTAATCCGTTTTAATCTATGTCTGATAGAGTAGGAAGGAAATTCTAGCTAACAAGCCATTGAACTATTTCATCTTCAACATGGCACTTTTCTTTCTTTATTTGGTATTCACGTCGTCTATCATCAAATTATAATTCTATTTCTGATTCCTAAATTTCGAAGGATTCTTAAAAGACTGTCAAATTCAGCGGAGAATTCGCCATCCACTCTTTTTCCATTCGCTGACTTCCAAAATGTATGTAAATGTACGATGTATGAAATTGATTTTCCTTTCTTATTGCAGGACTTTGAGAAATTAAAATTTGACTCTTAATCAGTGCCTACCAAATAATTTAAATTAATTAAAATGAACCGAGCTTTGAAAGTATTGAATCTGCAACATCATTCCCAATATCGGTATTATTTCCCTCAAATTAGTTAAAAAGTATTCTAAATTTTAAAGGTAAACAAAATATTACCGTTTGTACAATATCATATTCCTAGAATTTTAATATTTTGCCTCTTTCCAATTAGAACTTTCCGTAGGCAAACTCTAAACAACGGGGAAACTGAGTCCCTTCTTCGCAGCTCTCATAATCTCTGAAACCGCCTTCGTTCCTTTCGACGTTCACTGGGATACAACACAATCGAGTTGTTGAGATAATCCCATAAACAGCGCATAAATAGGACTCGTGATTACCAATAAATTCATATTTGGAAGAGGATTTCCGAGAGAAAGTTAACTGCCCCGAACGAGATAATGAAAGTTTAGAAGACCATTTTGTGCGTGGGCTTAAAAGTTTTCCTAAAGCCCCGAGATTATATTTTCGGCGTTCGCAAATCCATGTAAGGGTAGGGCTCCGTCCTTTCCCAAGCATTTCCTGTAAAATGAGTTTAATGGCTGTGAAGGCCTTGCATGGTTGCGGTCTCCAAAGTTGGAGGCGTTTGACTGTGTCTCCCTTCACCTGGGAGATGGAAGATTAAACAAAGTGTCGTTTCGGAAAGCAAAAATCGTATCAAATCGTCTCCGAACACAAATTTCGATTTCTCGCGGAAATGCTCAAAAGAAACTGTACTCACTGTTGTTTCGAGCACGTGTCTTCCGTGCAGCTGCTATTCCCACGCAATGACATCACCGTCAAATCGATTCACGTCGCTGCACTGAACATCGGCGAACGCACTGACGTGTTCCCTTGGACGGCGCTAGCAATGCCGCCGATGATGCATTTCCTCGGAACGACCGAGCAAAAATAAATTAAACCCGAGATACGAGTTAATTTGAATGGTAATGTACAAAATCTATTCCTCGTAATACTAAGGACATATTATCATATTCATATGTGGAGTGTGTTTTGGGTTTAAAAGTATTTTTCAACTAATCGGAGCTATGATTCATTCAGAAATAGAATGTGAGATATCTGTGACAGAGAATTTTCCAATATTGCTATCTTTTGGAAAAAGCGAATAAACGATTCAATCAAATGCCAAAATATTATCTCACCGTGTTATTGAACAATATAGAAAATAATAAAAAAGTAGGTAAACAAGAAAAAATCGTGACATATAGAAATCGTAACTTACCAATTACGTCCTCATTTAATATTATAGAACTCTGCGCTCACATTCACAAAGTGAGATTACTATTTAATTTCATCCATACTTGTTCCTCTTTTCTGTGACATAAACCAGCTATTATCTCAACTATAATCCAATTTAAGCGTATCCATAATACATTTCAAATATAAACAATGATCAACAAGAACCATACCCACATGCTGAACTGAAGCAGTGTATGTGTGTGAATATATTACAAATTCAATAATTTCTTTTAAGCCGTTTCCCTTTTATTTCAAGTAGGGATCGTACGCCGTTCTATTTTCATAGGATTCCCAATTGGCGAGGTATTTACTCGTCTGAACGGATTAGCCTCTTCGTAATTTCTCTCAAGACGATTAAATTTGAAATTAAACTAAATTGACTACGGAGCTATCCTAAAATACGAAAATAATATCTTGTGGTCGAAGACTGCATTGAAGGGAGAGTATATCTAAACGATTTTACCGTTTTTTGCGCTCGGCGAGTGCTATTTATTAATACACTAAAGACATGTTTATATAATTGGTTCAATAGAAGAAGCCGATTACGTGGAAATTACACAATTAGGCACAGACAAAACAAGGGTCGATGCTAAGACAGTTATATTAATGAAGGAAGGACCTTACTGCAGTTTATCAATAAACTGATTAGTCGATACCCATCGATTCTGTCGTGTTACGTAGCATAGGGCAAATTTACGTAATCGGATGAAAATAAACCTGAAAACACAAATATGTGAGGAGAAGTCCTAAAGATGTCAACCTTTTTTGGGATTATTTTCCCTTCGATCGAAGCGTCATCGAGTGCGGTTTCAGTTTCATCTTCCTTTGGACCATTCTGATCTTAGATGACAGGAGAAAAAGTCTTTCTCCCGAAAATGAGACACCGAAGAAATTAGTCGTCATTCTTATCACCTTTCATTCTTAAATTACAAATGAGTGGCAGTGTTACAGACAAATGCTTCATATCGTTAAATATTGACAAATGGTTTGTTTGCTGATAAAATTTAATTTTTAAATTCAACGTCAAGTTACGTGACTATTACTTCTTTAAACCTGTTGATGAATTTGACGTTCATTTGTCAGCAAAAAAACATCCGTCGTTACTTATTTACATAGTATAAGAGACACCTTCGCCAATTGCATGCGATCCTTTTTACAATATCTGCGGCTATGTCATGCTATACGTACGTCTATTACTGTTCGCACTGCTCAAAGGTTTAGCATGGCCCTCGTTTCCGCGAATACCTCATTCATCGAATAACATCAGTAGACACTACATCTGTCTCAGATATCAAATTATATACAAATGAACTCCATTTTCGTGTTTCGAAAATAATATTAATTTTCTGAGTTTTCTGTTCTAAATGAATAAATACAGAATATTACTTACACTATGGATATATCGATATTGTAAATCACATGATGCCAGGTGTAGGTAATTTTATAATAGGAAAATTATCCGAAAACAAACTGTCAAAATGTACTCTTGAAGATTGGAAATAAACTTTTTAATCTGCTACGTTCGATCATCGTGGTGCATTTATTTCGAAGGCCACAGTAAAGGCCCCGACTCAGTAAATGCTGCAAAATCCGCATTTGATCTACTAAAACCAAAAATTTGAATCCGGTCACTATTCTGTTCGCATTCTACCGTCTGTACATTAGTAATAAGAGGTCTATCAGGAAAACGATGCAGCAAAAGCATTATCATATTATGATTATTCTTCTCGTCATAGAACATAGAGCAGCGGAAATAATATGGGTTTTCTTTCGATCGGGTCGTGATTAAAAAAAATGGACTGTTCAGATTATTAGAGTACATTTAATAGATTCGAAGAAAATTGAATTTTGCGGATTAAGCATTGAATATTGAAATGTCTCGATATTTAAATAAACAAAAAAAGGAAGTAAAAGGAAGAAAGCGGCGTATTGTGAATTGGAACGAAAGAGGCCCGAAGATAATCCGCTGAAACCGGAAGTTCATAATAAAACTTTGGAAAAAGTCCGTCTCTCTTCTTTCGTTGAATGGAAATGGACCTCCAGCCTCTTTCTGAAGCCTCTACTGAGATTTAACGCGTAAATAATGATGTGTAACGTCAATGATGCATTTTACATAAGTAAATGTGTAATGGAGATCGGTAATTTATCGGAGAAATCAGCTTAGAATTGAATTAGAGTTTTAAAATGTGCCTTCTAAAATGTGTTCATAAAATACACGTTATTTCGTAAAGAATCAAGTACGGCGTTGATTTGGTGTTAACGATATAACATGACGTTTACTTAACAATATTTGTGGAGGTGCCACTTAGATGAACATACATACAGTCGCATACACACACACACGTTATTAATTAACACACTTTTTCTCAATTGATGATAATGAGTTCTCGCTTAGAACATTGATTCTACTTTCGAAACGCAGTCGTCTCCTAAGCACTGCAACGTATCTGATTGCGAGCACTTTTAATTCTGATTAAGATAAATCACCTCAATTTCTATCACAAGGGAGTTCCGCCAATCTTCAGCTTTCGATATCTCTCATAATAAACCTTTGATGCTATAATATCGAGTACCATTGTAACTTTCTTTCAGACCACATTATTTCAGTCGTTTTGCTCGTATTTCCATACCTCTAAGAGCCTTGTTTTCAACCTTCTTATCACGATACCACATTTTGAAACTTCTTGGTTTCAATCCCATTCCTTTGGCACTAGAATCCTTTACAGCTGTACACACCAAAGAATTTTACGTATTTTTTTAGAATACTAGATGACGCGGTGAACTTCGTACCACCTAATTCTATTTAGTGTATTTATTTCTCATATTCTTGTTATATATGTCGAACTTACCTTCAGAATATTGAAATCCTCACTCTAAGTCCTCGAGTAGAGAGAGAGTAAAACCGTTTTAAAACTCTAACTAAAAATTCAGTAAACAATTACGTTGCTGTAAATAAAACTTGGTTGTTACTGACGTTAAAAAAATTGTTAAAAATTAAACTTTAAATGTTCGTAATTTTTTTCCGTGCGATTCTTCACAGGATATTGTTCTTAACAGCAAATGTTAAAATCTCATGCAGTTTCTTCTTCTTCATAAAGTGTATCACTTATTATCACGATTTATTTTAAATAGACATATTTTTAATGCATTTTGATGGATAAATACATGAACTTGGAATCAACAATCGCTTTCATTGTCAAGGGGGATGGGTTGCTTACAACCTCGAAATTTTGATAAAATATTCACGCATTTTATCAACATTCTCGAAATTTCGATTCGTAAACGATATTTCACGACCAAAATAAAAATCTTTATTCTATTCTCCTTTTTCTGGTGCTTGATTCGACTTTGTACGACTATTATTTCTAATTTAAATTTTCAAATGAAATAAAGCCTGCAGCGAGAAAAATTAATTTTACGTGCATTTCTTATGGAAATGGTTTTTCGATTTTTCAGCTATTCCTTTCATATTTTTCCTAATTTTCTTTTTTCCTAAACCACCTCCGAGGCGAATAAAACAAATAAAATATTCAAATCGGTCGAGCCGTTTTCGAGTTTTAGACGACGTCAGGAACATCATTTCATTTTTATACATAAGAAGACTGCTACTGTGATTGCGTTTTCGTGCATTTGATGCACAGATCGAGAGAAGTCTTTGGCCGTGATCGTCATGAATAATTACGCGATTCGATTGTTTCTACGATAAATGCGGTGTCCCTTAAATAGGCTTCCCTCTCGGAACGCATTCCATCTTCCGCATGAGTCCAGAAACGAAAGCTCCACTCCTATTTCATGACGACGCAACTGCATTGACCGATAGTAAAATATAGGAAACACTAATTCGCTCCGAGTATAGGGTGATTGCAACCAATGTGTTTTGTTATACTTCGAAATTATTCGCAGTTCATCTTTAATTGTTATTTTTACTCTCCTATTACAATTGTGAATTCAGATAAATTATGCCGGGATATATCATTTCTCAGTAATCATTTAAAACATTCAGGGAAAAATAGTCCCGTCATTGAGAACCAATCACCGCTGCGTGTTTATCTTTCTTCAGCTTAATAGGAAAGAATTCTATGTCTATTCTATCTTCCTTCGAAAGTTTTTAGCTCGGTTTTGAATCTTCTTTCGAAAAACAGAAATCAGTTGCAATCAATTGAACGCCAGGATTCACTATGACTATGCCTCACTAATTTCAAGTCAAATATTGACTAATTGCTGCCGGAGCATCAGGTCATTTCTAGCATTTATTTTTCGATTCGATCAGTTCTGTTTGTTTCCTTCCATATCAAAAACAAGTGACATTTTGTTCTAAACAAGGGTAACAAATATTTTAACAATTTATGCAGGAAAATGTACGAAGAAGGGAATTGCCAGAGGGGTCTACCAAAACTATCCTGATTCCTTTACAGGAAAAGAACAATGCTACTGATTATTGGGATTATCGTATAATATGCAAAATATCTCACGCGGAAAAGTACTTCTAAAGGTCTTGAATGGACGGATTTAGAGTAAAATTAAGGGCGACTCGGAGAAGACCAGTTCGTATTTTCAGAGTGGGAAAGAAAAGAGGGATGGGAGTACGAAGTCTGGAATTGGGATGTGAAATGCATCTAATCGAAAAAAACATGAACATTGTGAACGTTTTGAAAAAATGAAGTGCCCTCGAGTATTGAATACTTTGTTCGACTATTTCGAGTATCGCCATCCGGAATGAGTACAACTCTGATTTGGAGAGACATCTTTGGGATGCTATTTACCAAGGTGACCCTTTCAGACTTTTCTTATTGCTCTGTCTCCGGTTGCAGCGCTGACCACCGTCGTGACGCATTCGTGAGAGGGCAAGATTCTCATGTCGTTCACATTGCGAGCGAGTACGTGAAGCTGAAATCGCGAAGAATGTCACCGCCGATTCGTGAGCGATGCCGTGCAATCGTCGCAAGAAAATTCGTGTTTTCAGAGCACTTTTCTCAGATACACATTTGCCCCTGCGTTTGTAAACCTGATAATTCTTGCTATTCCATCCATCGACATATGAAAAGTAGAAATTTTGAGGCTTTGTTTGTGTGTTTATCTTGATTGTATTCCACATATTTTTCCGATTTGTGTCTAACTTTGCTCACGAGTTCTCTGAGATCAAGAAGGAGATGTGTGACATTTATTTTGGATCAATGATTTACTGGGTTTATTGGAAAGAGCATCGTTCTGCGGATGCCTTTCTGCATCGAAACATTCGCATCGATTTGAATTTAGCCTCACATCGCAACTGAGGAGGAACAATTCATTCAAGCGGCAGTATTGGTCAGCCCACCTTTCCAATGCGGTTTGATGATCTAGAGTGAGAGCGATACAGCGCGCCTTCCCATAAGGACCGGATGAACGTCATCACTAAGTAGCATCCATATTCTCTCAGCCATGAACAAAGCAGAGACGGAAGAAAGGTGCGTTTTAATCGATACTGAACCGAAGGCAAATGTTTGATTCAATAAGACGAATCTCTTCGTTATGTCACACGGAGAAACGAATATCAGCAGCCAAACGTTTCGATAGAGGACCAACCGAATTGCGGTCGCCGTTATGCATGAAAATGGAGACACCTCGAAAGCCGTTTATCAAAAATCTTTCAATACGACATTCGCATGCATATATCGTCGATATTTTATAATGGTTGATCTTCTTTGTGTTTATCTTTTCACCTGTCGCTTCCATTAACACTTCGAGGTCGCCATTTGGTCACCGCGAAGGCATTTACTGAAGTCCCATTGAAGACATCGTCCTGAAAACAACTATTAATAAAACTTTAAACATTTATCTCAATTTCACTTACGACAAATTCTTTTTCAGTGAGGAATAAGTAAAGTTTTTGGCGTCGGATAAATTAGGCTGCACGAACCAATTTCTTTAAGACGCTTTTCCACAGAAACGATTTCTTTTGCTAAGACTCGAATCCTTTTTGAGCCTAAATGGAATGTAACCGAAGCATAAACGCCACTATTGCCATAGTTCACATATCTGTCGAGAAAACTTTACATTAGCTGAAGCACAAACACGGAAAAGTCATACTGACTGCTTTTTCTACTATTAAAGACTATAATTATCTTATCTTAAACATAAATGTCTCCGATGTCATGTCAGCTACTCGCTAGTCCTAAATTTGCTGTGGAGAATTTGCGTATACTGGCGAGAAATTGAGCGATAGTGTATGTGTTGATCAAATGAAGAATCGTTGAGATTCGGTCTTCCGATCCACTTAATGAGTCCAGAGGATTATGTCGACCAAATAAGTGGATGTCGATGGAATCGGATGATATGTATAGTATACATAGTATAACATTGTATACACAATAGGATGTGAGGCGAAATCGAGCGTGTAATTCTCGTCGCGATCTCAAGACTGAGAGCGATGGAATGAGCGTGGGAAGGAAATGTAGGCGGTGGGCTTGATAAATCCAAAGATGCAGGAGAGGAATGAATGAAAAATTTAACTGCTTCTATAAGATTCGGCATGGCATAGGATCATATACAATCATTCTTAAGAAGAATCTCGTATTCCTGACATTGAAAAGCGAAAAAATATCCTCCAATAGACTGATCTATTAGTTTCTTACTTCGTTAGTTGGACGTTCAACTGACGGATTTTCCATTGCAACCATGATATGTACCAAAGACTCGCTCTTTTCGCTTTATTTATCTAAACCCCATTCCTGCAACCGAAATACTGCATGTGGTCTTTCATTCACTTCCTGGAAGAATTTGGCTGATTCGACGGCTTAATTTCTCGCTCTCGGTTTTGAGGAAAATTAAAGTAAAATAAAAATATCACAGCGCAGTTACTCACAGTTATGTATTCGCCAATATGCGACTCTTAGATTAGAAATAAAACAGAAGGAATAGATCGAAATTTTAGCTGAAATCATTTCGAACAGCGAAATAAAAATATAAAACGGCTCCGCTACACTCATGTACTGAAATAAATCGGAGTTGTACGTGTTAGGTTGAAATTAATGAAAGCGTAATCACGTGGGTATCGCTAAATGATGAATATTGAGATCGTGAGGTGGATCGCTTGAAAAACGAACGAGGACGACATCAAATTGAACTAGTGATATTAACGATAACTAGAGAAATTGGTGTAATGCTTCAAAATCACCTTCATTGGACATAAAGATGGGCTTCGGGAAATATCTGAAGTAATTTCTCAGGATGAGTAAACAATGAAGTAATTAAATAATGAAATACAGCGATAAAATGTAACAGCTGCAAAGGGAAAGATACAAAGTTAAAGAAGCATGACGTTACAAATATTTTCAAAATAAATACATTTCTGTATAAGCAATTTGTTTTAATTGTAAGTGGAACACCGATGATAGAACTTTCCGATTCCGCGTGCTGCGTTAAGGATGAAAATTGATCATTGATTTAACGGTACCCAATAGTGGAGAAGGCTTTGTCTAATACAAAGGAGTTCTCAAAAGAGTGAAACAAGTTAAATCTTTGACGAATGGAGAGAGTATAAATGTGTTTCCGGATACAATGTGATCGTGGATGCAAACAACGCACGGAGTGGAATATCGAGAGAGGATTCCATCTGTGACGCCATCTCTCTCCTCCGCCTCTGACCAAATTTAGCGAATGACAGCTTTCTCCGTTTGGAGAAACGCCAACCAGTCCTCCGAAGGACGTCCGGAGGAACTCCTCTTCAGCAGCCGAAAGAAATTAATATCCCTTTTGTAATTGTGCACAACGGTGGGGGTAAATGAAGCATTTGTTATTTCGAATGGACGATATCAGCGCCAACACCCGGAGGAGAAAGAAGTTAAAAGAATTCATTGAAACATGAGAGGCTTACAAAGAATTAAATCTAAGTGGCGAGTCTGAATTTTTTCTCTGTCACTTACTCTAATGTAAATGAACATATCGATGCCAAGATTCTGTGGAAACCGCTAGGGTTGCGGAGAAATATGACAGTAATACGAAGTTACAACACTATTTGAGCCATCGTTAAATTACCATACACATTCGAGCATAAATCGACCTTTAAAGAAAGCGCCACAATGAGAGACTCATTTCGAGCGGTAGAAGAGAAAGTCAAATACAGAATCACCATCGCAACTGTTAGCAAATCAAAAGTCAACACGAGATCTGGATGTTGTAAACCAATACTTTAAGTAGAAGACATTGGAAATGGCAGATTTTCTGTTATCTGATGCCCAGAAAAATATTACCATAATTTCGTGTTTTCCGGGTTGGGCAGAAGTATATACATTTATATACTTCTACAACTCAAAGCTAATCGGCAAGAACTATAAAAGCATTCTCTTTTATCTATTTTTACTTTAAGATAAAGAACCCATGATTTATAATTAACATTAACCGGGTGTAATCTCCGTGGATGTATTATTATGACAACGGATATCATCAAAGAGTGAACCCGAGCAAAGACACGCGTTTTACGGGAATCTCGTCGACCAAAGCACGAGATCCATTATACACGAGTATATTCGGAATATATCGTGGACCTTTGGATAAGGAATGATTGGTTTTATAGAAATGCTATTATTTGAGAGTAGAAGACGAAAGGAATCAAATATATCATGATAGAGACCGCACAAAGAAGATGTTGGTATATATGAGGTGGGGATACAACGAGAGTCGTGGGAATCGGAGGAGAGACTCATCCGATTCCATTTTGCTACGACTTCGCTGAGTCGATGAATTCAACCCACCCTTTGACGCAACGCTTTGCTGAAAGTTAAGCATCCTTAGGAACTTCCTTAGCCGGCGACTTTTTTTAATAGCTTCACCGACACGCATTCAGACAGCAGTGCTGATTAGCCATCCTGCGCTCAGATTTTACTGAAGTCATCCGAATTTAAAACTAAAATACGCCACAAAAATTGATCCTTTAACAAATATGCATATCATGATAAAAGTGAAGAAGGTATAAACGCTCTGATATGAACAATTATCTACTCCTTTTTTTTGGCCGCTTTCCATTTCCAAGTAACATTAGGAAACACCTCAAACTAAAGATTTTGTTCAGGTGACAATGCGTGCAATACATAGTCATTCCAAGATGAAATAAAATATATCCTTTTTCGCAGGAACTCAATCCTCTCGTTCAAAATAGCTATTTTAGAGTGAATCCATTCCCCCTTAAATTAGAGATAGGGAAGCAACAAATGGACGAATAGGCCACATGTGATAGAATCATCATTTTCAAAAATCAGAGATTTACTCATGTATATATATCTATTATATGTAGACGCTTCTCCGGATATACCTATAAGTCATATCTATTATATATAGACGCTTCTCCGGATATCTTATCTATATCTATTATATATAGACGCTTCTCCGGATATGCTTATCTATTATATATAGACGCTTCTCCGGATATACCTATATATAAGTTATATATATATATATACGAGTAAAATGTTGCTTGCATACTGCAAGCAGATCGACAACACTATTTTCATGTCGGCATCATATCCGGACGGCCATCAAAAGAAAAAAAGAAAAGATTGAAATTTTTCTTAAAATTTGCCTAAATTCCATCGTCCGGCATCGAACCCGGGTCTTTACTGTGAACTTACTATGCAGCACAATAGAACATCACCATCTCTAGCGATGTGTGAAAATTCAAGCAGAAACATGGGCTACAACTGCCTCAAAAGACGTTCTAATTTTTACGAATTTAAATGGCTCTCTGGATTCGAACCAAGGACGATCTTGGAAATATAAAAATGTTTCTGAAAGTTATTTATGATCTCTATCTATATGCCGAATTTGAAGTTTCTATATTATTGGCAAAGGTTTCAAAATAATTTCTAAAAATCGGATTAACTTCTGATTGCAGAGACACCTGGTGTCGAACCCAGGACTCTTTGATAGCTGTGAATGTACTGTTTGATTTGTATGGACTTGATCTTTGTACATGCAAAGTTTGAAGTTGATATCGTGCCGGGAAGTACCTAAAATTTGTTTCCGTTATCTCCGTAAGAAAAGCATTGGGAAGTGCAAATGGTCCTCTGGGATCGAACCAAGGACCATAAGCTAATATGTAAAATTCGATTATGAAATAAATTCATGATATCTATCGACGTGCCGAGTTTCAATAATCCATGTTATCGGGAAAGGATCCAAAAAAAATCTTAAAAATCGCCGCAATGCATTTTAAACGGCCGATTTTTGCCCCGGCCTAGCATCGAACCAAGGACAATATTCGAAGATATCTTTCCGATTTTCGTTGGCTATGCACGGCATTTAGCGGTCCCTCGAGTTTCAACTCTCTGCTTTTCCGGGAAGTGCCTCAAAAAAATTTTCGAAAATCCCCGCCATGTAATCTTATGGGGAAAATCGCGATTTTGGGGCCCTCTGGAATCGAACCCATGACACTGAGGTTCAAAATCGCAATTTTTCTGGAGATTATACGTTATGGCCAATATGTCGTAAAAATTTCAAGCCATTGACGCTAGTGGTTTAGCCTGTGACTTTGTATCCTCTCTATATATATATATATATACGAGTAAAATGTAGCTTGCATACTGCAAGCAGATCGACTAAACTAATTTCTTAACGGCATTATATCAGGACCGTCCCGGAAAGGAAAAAAAGGATTGAAAATATTCTTAAAATTCGCTGCATGGTAATCGTCTGGCATCGAACCCGGGTCTTTTTGGTGAAATTTCTATGCAGCACATTAGAAGCTCATCTTCTCTAAATACGTGTGAAAATTCAAGCAGAAATATTGGCTGCAACTGCCTCAAACGAAGACCTACTTTTCACGAATGTTTATAGCTCTCTGGATTCAAACCAAGGACGATCTAGGAAATATAAAATATGTTTCCGAAATGTATCTTTAAATTCTATATATATGCCGAATTCCAAGTTTTAATATTATTGGGAAGGGGTTCAAAATAATTCTTAAAAATCGGATCAGTTAATGATTGTAGAGACGCCTGGTGTCGAACCCTGGACGTATTGGAAGCTGTAAATGCACAAAATGACGTGCTAGGACTTGATCAAAATTCATACAAAGTTTGAAGTCGATATCATACCGGGAAGTACCTAAAATGTGTTTCCGTTATCCCCATAAGAAATGCATTGTGGAGTGAAAATGGCCCTCTGGGATCGAACCAAGGACCATCAGCGAATAGGTAAAATTTGATTATGAAATATATTTATGATTTCTAACCCCATGCCAAATTTCAAGTTTCCATGCATTCGGAAAGGGGTCCAAAATAGATCTTAAAAATCGCCACAATGCATTTTAAACGGCCGATTTTTGCCTCGACCTAGCATCGAACCCAGGATATTTTCAGTAAAACTCATTTATGTTTTTGATAGATCATAACCATATATATCGGCTCCTTGAGTTTTAATTCTCTGCCTATCCGGGAAGTATTTTTTTTTAATTCCCGAAAATCAAAGCAATGCATTTAAACGGGAAAAATCGGGATTTTGGGGCCCGCTGGAATCGAACCCATGACACTGAGGTTCAAAATCGCAATTTTTCTGGTGGTTACACGTTATGGCCAATACGTCGTAAAAATTTCAAGTCAATGACGCTTGTGGTTTAGCCTGTGAATTTGTATCCTATCTATATAGCTATATATATGAATGAATCCGGAGAAGCATCTATATCTAATATATATATATAGATGCTTCTCCGGATTCATTCATATATCATATATATATATATATATATATATATATATATATAGAGAGGATACAAAGTCACAGGCTAAACCACTAGCGTCAATGGCTTGAAATGTTATGGCCATAACGTCGTAAAGATTTCAAGTCGTTGGCACTTGTGGAACATGCTTAAACTTTTGATCCCCTATATATATATATATAGATGCTTCTCCGGATTCATTCATATATCATACGAGTAAAATGTTGCTTGCATACTGCAAGCAGATCGACAACACTAATTTCATATCGGGATCATATCGCGACAAAAAAATAAGGAAGAAAAAAGGATTTAAAATATTCTTAAAATTCGCTGAAATTTCATCGTCTGGCATCGAACCCGGGTCTTAATGGTAAACCTACTATGGAACACAATAGAAGATCACCATCTCTAACTATGTGTGAAAATTCAAGCAGAAATATTGGCTACAACTGCCTCAAAAGACGCTCTAATGTTCTCGAATGTAAATGGCTCTCGGGACTCGAACCAAGGACGATCTTGTAAATTAAAAATATATTTCTGAAAGTTATTAATTATCTCTATCAATATGCCAAATTTCAAGTTTCTATATAACTGGAAAATGGTTCAAAAAAATACTTAAAAATCGGAACAACTTCTGATCGCAGAGACACCTGGTGTCGAACCCAGGACACATTGATAGCTGTGAATGCATAGTTTGTATTGCTAAGTCTTGCTCTTCTATCATGCAAAGTTTGAAGTCGATATCGTGCCGGGAAGTACCTAAAATTTGTTTCCGTTATCTCCGTAAGAAATGCATTGAGGAATTTAAATGTCCCTCTGGGATCGAACCAAGGACCATCAGGGAATATTTAAAATTCGATTATGATATATTTTTATGGTATCTAACCTCATACCGAATTTCAAATTTCTATGCCATCGGGAAAGGGTCTAAAAAAAATCTTAAAAATCGCCACAATGCATTTTAAACGGCCGATTTTTGCCCCGACCTAGCATCGAACCAAGGATAATATTCGTAGATGTCTTTATGGTTTCCTTTAGATATGCACGGCATCTAGCGATCCCTTGAATTTCAAATCTCTCCTTTTCCGGGAAGTGCCTCAAAAAATTTTTCGAAAATCCCCGCCATGTAATCTTATGGGGAAAATCGCGACTTTGGGGCCTTCTGGAATCGAACCCATGACACCGAGGTTCAAAGTCGGCTTTTTCCTGGATGTTACACGTCATGGCCATAACGTGGTAAAAATTTCAAGTTGGTGGCACTTGTGGAACATGGTTAGACTTTTGATCCCCTATCTATTATATATAGATGCTTCTCCGGATTCATTCATGTATCCATATATATATATATATACGAGTAAAATGTAGCTTGCATACTGCAAGCAGATCGGCAATACTAATTTCACATCGGCATAATATCAGGACGGTCCTCAAAATCAAAAAAAAAGAATTGAAATTTTTCTTAAAATTCGCTGACAATTCATCGTCTGGCATCGAACCCGGGTCTTTACTGTGAGCTTCTCTGCAGAAAAAAGAAGATCACCATCTCTAGCTATGTGTGAAAATTCAAGCAGAAATATTGGCTACAACTGCATCAAAACACGTTCTAACTTTCACGAATGTAAAGTGCTCTCTGGATTCGAACCAAGGACAATCTTGGAAATCTAAAACATTTTTCTGAAAGTTAGTTATGATCTCTATCTATATGCCAAATTTCAAGTTTCTATATTGTTGGGAAAGGTTTCAAAATAATTCCTAAAAATCGGATCAACTTCTGATTGCAGAGTCACCTGGTGTCGAACCCAGGACATATTGATAGCCGTGAATGCCCAGTTGATTTCTAAGGACTTGCTCTACAAACATGCACAGTTTGAAGTCGATAGCATGCCGGGAAGTGCCTAAATTTTGTTTCCGTTATCTCCGTAAGAAATGCATTGAGAAATGCAAATGGCCCTCTGGGATCGAACCAAGGACCATCAGCGAATATTTAAAATTTTATTAAGAAATACATTTATGATTTCTAACCCCATGCCAAATTTCAAGTTTCCATGCATTCGGAAAGGGGTCCAAAAAAAATCTTAAAAATCGCCACAATGCATTTTAAACGGCCGATTTTTGCCTTGACCTAGCATCAAACCCAGGATATTTTTTGAAAAACTCATTTATGTTTTCGATAGATCATGTCCATATATATACGCTCCCAGAGTTTCGATTCTCTACCTATCCTGGAAGTATTTTTTAAAAATTCCCGAAAATCAAAGCAATGCATTTAAACGGGAAAAATCGGGACTTTGGGGCCCTCTGGAATCGAACCCATGACACGGAGGATCAAAGTCGCTTTTTTCCTGGAGGTTTCACGTTATGGCCAATATGTCATAAAAATATCAGATCATTGACGCTTGTAGTTTAGGCTGTGAATTAGTATCCTATCTATCTATCTATCTATCTATATAGGTATATATATGAATGAATCCGGAGAAGCATCTATATATAATAGATATAGAGAGGATACAAACTCACAGCCTAAACCACAAGAGTGATTGAGTTGAAATTTTTACGACATATTGGCCATAACGTGTAACCTCCAGAAAAATTGCGATTTTGAACCTCAGTGTCATGGGTTCGATTCCAGAAGGCCCCAAAGTCCCGATTTTTCCCGTTTAAATGCATTGCTTTGATTTTCGGGAATTAAAAAAAAATACTTCCCGGATAGGTAGAGAATCAAAACTCAAGGAGCCAATATATATGAACATTATCTATCGAAAACATAAATGAGTTTTACGGAAAATATCCTGGGTTCGATGCTAGGTCGGGGTAAAAATCGGCCGTTTAAAATGCATTGTGGCGATTTTTAAGATTTTTTTTGGACCATTTTTCGATGGCATGGAAACTTGAAACTCGGCATGGAGTTGGAGATCATAAATATATTTAATAATTAAATTTTACATATTCGCTGATGGTCCTTGGTTCGATCCCAGAGGGCCATTTGCACTCCACAGTGCATTTCTTATGGGGATAACGGAAACAAATTTTAGGTACTTCCCGGTATGATATCGACTTCAAACTTTGTATGGAATTAGATCAAGTCCTAGCAAGTCATTTTGTGCATTTACAGCTTCCAATACGTCCAGGGTTCGACACCAGGCGTCTCTACAATCAGTAAATTATCCGATTTTGATGAATTAATTTAAATCCCTTCCAAATAATATTAAAACATGAAATAAGGTATATAAAGAGAGAACGTAGATACATTTCAAGAACATATTTTATATTTCCTAGATCGTCCTTGGTTCGAATCCAGAGAGCTATTAACATTCGTGATTAGTAGGTCTTCGTTTGAGGCAGTTGCAGCCAATATTTCTGCTTGAATTTTCACACGTATTTAGAGAAAATGATCTTCTGATGTGCTGCATAGAAATTTCACCAAAAAGACCCGGGTTCGATGCCAGACGATTAAATTGAAGCGAATTTTAAGAATATTTTTAATCCTTTTCTTCCTTTCTGGGACGTCCCGATATAATGCCGTTATAAAATTAGTGTTGTCGATCTGCTTGCAGTATGCAAGCTACATTTTACTCGTATATATATATATCTATCTATTATACGAGTAAAATGTAGCTTGCATACTGCAAGCAGATTGGCAATACTAATTTCATATCGGCATCATATCGGGACGGTCCTCAAAAGAAAAAAAAAAGGATTGAAATTTTTCTTAAAATTAGCTGAAATTTCATCGTCTGGCATCGAACCCGGATCTTACTGGTGAACTTACTATGTAGCACAATAGAAGATCACCATCTCTAACTATGTGTGAAAATTCAAGCAGAAATATTGGCTACAACTGCCTCAAAAGACGCTCTAATGTTCACGAATGTAAATGGCTCTCGGGACTCGAACCAAGTACGATCTTGGAAATTTAAAGAATGTTTCTGAAATTTATTAATGATCTCAATCCATATGCCAAATTTCAAGTTTCTATATTATTGGAAAAGGTTTCAAAATAATTCCTAAAAATCGGATCAACTTCTGATTGCAGAGACACCTGGTGTCGAACCCAGGACACATTGATAGCTATGAATGCATAGTTTGATTTGTTAAAACTGGTTTTTCTATCACGCTAAGTTAAAAGTCGATAGCATTCCGGGAAGTACCTAAAATTTGTTTCCGTTATCTCCACAAGAAATGCATTGAGAAATGTAAATGGCGCCCTGGGATCGAAAAAAGGACCATCAGCGAATATGTTAAATTTGATTATTAAATATATTTATAATCTCCAACTCCATGCCGAATTTCAAGTTTCCATGCCATCGGGAAGGGGTCAAAAAAAAATCTTAAAAATCGCCACAATACATTTTAAACGGCCGATTTTTGCCTCGACCTAGCATCGAACCCAGGATATTTTCCGTAAAACAAATTTATGTTTTCGATAGATCATGACCATATATATAGGCTCCTTGAGTTTCGATTCTCTACCTATCCGGAAGTATTTTTTTTTAATTCCCGAAAATCAAAGCAATGCATTTAAACGGGAAAAATCGGGACTTTGAGGCCCTCTGGAATCGAACCTATGACATCGAGGTTCAAAATCGCAATTTTTCTGGAGGTTATACGTTATGGCCAATATGTCGTAAAAATTTCAAGCCATTGACATTAGTGGTTTAGCCTGTGACATTGTATCCTCTCTATATATATATATATATATATATATATATATATATGATACGAGTAAAATGTTGCTTGCATACTGCAAGCAGATCGACAACACTATTTTCATGTCGGCATCATATCGGGACGGCCATCAAAAGAAAAAAGTGGATTGAAATTTTTCTTAAAATACGCTGAAATTCCATCGTCTGGCATCGAACCCGGGTCTTTACTGAGAACTTACTATGCAGCACTATAGAACATCACCATCTCTGACTGTGTGAGAAAATTCAAGCAGAAATATGGGCTACAACTGCCTCAAAAGACGTTCTAATTTTCACGAATTTAAATGGCTCTCTGGATTCGAACCAAGGACGATCTTGGAAATCTAAAATATGTTTCAGAAACTTATTTATGATCTCTATCTATATGCCGAATTTGAAGTTTCTATATTATTTGCAAAGGTTTCAAAATAATTCCTAAAAATCGGATCAACTTCTGATTGCAGAGACACCTGGTGTCGAACCCAGGACACATTGATAGCTGTGAGTGCACTGTTTGATTTGTATGGTCTTGATCTTTTTATATGCAAAGTTTGAAGTCGATATCCTGTTGGGAAGTACCTAAAATTTGTTTCCGATATCTCCGTAAGAAAAGCATTGAGAAGTGCAAATGGTCCTCTGGGATCGAACCAAGGACCATAAGCTAATATGTAAAATTTGATTATGAAATATATTCATGATATCTATCGATGTGCCGAGTTTCAAGTATCCATGTTATCGGGAAAGGATCCAAAAAAAATCTTCAATATCGCCGCAATGCATTTTAAACGGCCGATTTTTGCCCCGCCCTAGCATCGAACCAAGGACAATATTCGAAGATGTCTTTCTGATTTTCGTTGGCTATGCATGGCATCTAGCGGTCCCTCGAGTTTCATCTCTCTGCTTTTCCGGGAAGTGCCTCAAAAAAATTTTCGAAAATCCCCGCCATGTAATCTTATGGGAAAAATCCCGACTTTGGGGCCTTCTGGAATCGAACCCATGGCACCGAGGTTCAATGTCGGCTTTTTCCTGGAGGTTACACGTTATGGCCAATATGTCGTAAAAATTTCAAGTCGGTGGCACTTGTGGAACATGCTTAGACTTTTGATCCCCAGTGTATATATATATATATATATATACGAGTAAAATATTGCTTGCATACTGCAAGCACATCGATAACACAATTTTTTTGTCGGCATCACATAGAGTGAGTCCTCAAAAGAAAAAAAAATGGAAGGAAAATATTCTTAATTTCCGCTGCAAATTATTCGTCTGGCATCGAACCCAGGTCTTCCCGGTCATACTTACTATGCAGCACCATAGAAGATCACCATCTGTAACTATGTGTGAAAATTCAAGCAGAAATATTGGCTTCAACTGCCTCAAACGACGACTTACTTTTCCCTTATATTCCTTATGAGAGAAATGTTAATGTGCTCTGGCATCGAACCCAGGAATAGTACGGGCTTATGAAATTTTTTTTCTTAAACCAATTCTTAATATATATCTTCTAGCTGAGCGAAAAGTTCCTTACATTCCGGTAAGTGCATCAAAAAAATTAATGGAAAACTATCCCCATGCATTTTAAATGCGGGATTTTTGCATCGTCCTAGCATCGAACCCAGGACGTTCTCATTAGTAGTCATTAATGTTTTTAATAGTTCTTGACCATATCTGTAAGCTCCTTGAATTTTGATTCTCTACCTGTCCGGGAAGTATTATTTAAAAAATTTTGAAAATCGCCTCCATGTATCCTTAAGGAGAAAATCGGGACTTTGGGGCCTTCTGGAATTGAACCCATGACACCTAGGTTCAAAGTCAGCTTTTTCCTGGAGGTTATACGTTATGGCCAATCCGTGGTAAAAATTTCAAGTCGTTGGCACTTGTGGAACATGGTTAAACTTTTGATCCCCTATATCTATTATATATAGACGCTTCTCCGGATATACTTATATATATATATATATATACACTGGGGATCAAAAGTCTAAGCATGTTCCACAAGTGCCACCGACTTGAAATTTTTACGACGTTATGGCCATGACGTGTAACCTCCAGGAAAAAGCCGACATTGAACCTCGGTGCCATGGGTTCGATTCCAGAAGGCCCCAAAGTCCCGATTTTCTCCATAAGGATACATGGTGGCGATTTTCAAAATTTTTTAAATAATACTTCCCGGACGGGTAGAGAATTGAAATTCAAGGAGCTTACAGATATGGTCAAGAACTATTAAGAACATTAATGACTATTAATAAGAACGTCCTGGGTTCGATGCTAGGACGATACAAAAATCCCGCATTTAAAATGCATGGGGATAGTTTTTCATTAATTTGTTTGATGCACTTACCATAATGTAAGGAACTTTTCGCTCAGCTAGAAGATATATATTAAGAATTGGTTTAAGAAAAAAAAATTCATAAGCCCGTACTATTCCTGGGTTCGATGTCAGAGCACATTAACATTTCTCTCATAAGGAATATAAGGGAAAAGTAGGACGTCGTTTGAGGCAGTTGCTGCCAATATTTCTGCTCGAATTTTCACACATAGTTAGAGATAGTGATCCTCTATTATGTTGCATAGGAAGTTTTACCAGAAGGATCCGGGTTCGATGCCGGGCGGAAAATATGTCTCCCGTTTAAAATACATTGCTTTAGTATTTCATTATTTTTTTGATGCACTTATCGAAATGATAGGAAGTTCGTTAGCGGCTTGAAGATGTATGAAAAGAATTGGTTTCAGAAAAAAATTTAGATAACACAGTACTATTCCTGGGTTCGATGCCAGAGCACATTACCATTTCTCTCATAAGGAATATAAGGGAAACGAAGGACGTCGTTTGAGGCAGTTGCAGTTAATTATTCTACTTGAATTTTCACACATAGTTACAGATGGTGATCTTCTATGGTGCTGCATAGTAAGTATGACCGGGAAGACCAGGGTTCGACGCCAGGCGAATAAATTGCAGCGGAAATTAAGAATATTTTCCATCCATTTTTTTTTCTTTTGAGGTCTCACTCTATGTGATGCCGACAAAAAACTTTTGTTATCGATGAGCTTGCAGTATGCAAGCAACTTTTAACTCGTATAATAGATATATACACTGGGGATCAAAAGTATAAGCATGTTCCACAAGTGCCACCGACTTGAAATTTTTACGACATATTGGCCATAACGTGTAACCTCCAGGAAAAAGCCGACTTTGAACCTCAGTGTCATGGGTTCGATTCCAGAAGGCCCCAAATTCACGATTTTGTCCATAAGAATACATGGCGGGGATTTTCGAAAATTTTTTTGAGGCACTTCCCGGAAAAGGAGAGAGTTGAAATTGGAGAGATCGCTAGATGCCGTGTATATCTAAAGTAAACCACAAAGACATCTAAAAATATTATCCTTGGTTCGATGCTAGGCCAGGGCAAATATTCTCCCGTTTAATTTACATAGCGATTTTTAAGATTTTTTTAAATTACTTACAGATGACTTGGAAACTTGAAACTCGGCACGTAGATATATATCATAAATATATTTCATAATAAAATTTTACAGCTCGCTGATGGTCCTTGGTTCGATCCCAGAGGGCAATTTACATCCTACAATGCATTTCTTATGGAGATTACGGAAGCAAATTTTAGGTACTTCCTGGCAAGTTGTTGACTTCAAACTTTGCATTTAATAAGATCAGGTCAAACCAAGTCATAATGTGTTTTCACAGCTGCCAGTAGGTCCTGGGTTCGACACCAGGCGTCTCTACAATCAGTAATTGATTCAATTTTTAGGAACTATTTTGAACCCCTTCCCAATAATATAGAAACTTGAAATTCGGCATATAGATAGAGATCATAAATAACTTTCAGAAACATGTTTTAGATTTCCAAGATCGTCCTTGGTTCGAATCCAGAGAGCCATTTAAATTCGTGAAAATAAGAACGTCTTTTGAGGCAGTTATAGCCCATATTTCTGCTTGAATTTTCACAAATAGTTAGAGATAGTGATGTTCTATTGTGTTTCATAGTAGGTTCACCAGTAATACCCGGGTTTGATGCCAGACGATGGAATTTCAGCGAATTTTAAGAAAAATTTCAATCCACTTTTTTCTTTTGATGGCCGTCCAGATATGATGCCGACGTGAAAATAGTGTTGTCGATCTGCTTGCAGTATGCAAGCAACATTTTACTCGTATATATATCTATTATATATAGATGCTTCTCCGGATTCATTCATGTATCCATATATATATATAGGGAGGATACAAATTCACAGCCTAAACCACAAGCGTGATTAACTTGAAATTTTTACGGCGTATTGGCCATAACGTGTAACCACCAGAAAAAATGCGATTTTGAACCTCAGTGTCGTTGGTTCGATTCCAGAGTGCCCCAAAGTCCCGATTTTTCCCGTTTAAATGCATTGCCGTGATTTTCGGGAATTTTTAAAAAATACTTCCCGGATAGGTAGAGAATCAAAACTCATGGAGCCTATATATATGGTCATGATCTATCGAAAACATAAATGAGTTTCACGTAAAATATCCTGGGTTCGATGCTAGGTCGTGGCAAAAATCGGCCGTTTAAAATGCATTGTGGCGATTTTTAAGATTTTGTTTGGACCCTTTCCCGATGGCAAGGAAACTTGAAATTCGGCATGAGGTTGGAGATCATACATATATTTCATAATCAAATTTTACATATTCGCTGATGGTCCTTGGTTCGATCCCAGAGGGCAATTTACATTCCTCCATGCATTTCTTATGGAGATAACAGTAAAAAGTTTTAGGTACTTCCCGGCATGATATCGACTTCAAAATTTGTATGAAATAAGATGAAGTCCTAATAAGTCATACTGTGCATTCACAGCTACCAATATTACCTGGGTTCGACACCAGGCGTCTCTACAATCAGTAAATTAACCGATATTTAAGAATTAATTCAAACCCCTTAACAATAATATTATAACATGAAATTAGGCATATAGATAGAGAACATAGATACATTTTAAAAACGTATTTAAAATTTTCTAGATCGTCCTTGGTTCGAATCCAGAGAGCCAATTACATTATTGAAAAGTAGGACGTCGTTTGAGGCAGTTGGAGCATATATATTTGCTTGAATTTTCACACATAGTAAGAGATGGTGATTTTCTGTTGTGCTGCATAGTAAGTTCACCATTAAGAACCAGGTTCGATGTCAGACGATTAAATTGCAGCGAATTTTAAGAATATTTTCCATCCTTTTTTTTCTTTTTTGACGGCCTTCCCGCTATGATGCCGTCATGAAATTAGTGTTTTCGATCTGCTTGCAGTATGCAAGCAACATTTTACTCGTATATATATATAACTTATATATAGGTATATCCGGAGAAGCGTCTATATATAATAGATAAGTATATCCGGAGAAGCGTCTATATATAATAGATATATATATATATAAGTATATCCGGAGAAGCGTCTATATATAATAGATATGAATGAATCCGGAGAAGCATCTA
Organism: Sympetrum striolatum; assembly: GCA_947579665.1. Taxonomy (NCBI): domain Eukaryota; kingdom Metazoa; phylum Arthropoda; class Insecta; order Odonata; family Libellulidae; genus Sympetrum; species Sympetrum striolatum. Next base: position 333,532 of record OX388341.1, read on the forward strand.
TATATAACGAGTAAAATGTAGCTTGCATACTGCATATATTTAGAGAGGATACAAACTCACAGGCCAAACCACAAGCGTCATTGACTTGAAATTTTTACGACATATTGGCCATAACGTGTTACCGCCAGAAAAATTGCGATTTTGAACCTCAGTGTCATGGGTTCGATTCCAGAGGGCCCCAAAGTCCCGATTTTGCCCGTTTAAATGCATTGCTTTGATTTTCGGGAATTTTTAAAAAATACTTGCCGGATAGGTAGGGACTTTAAACTCAAGGAGACGATATATATGGCCATGATCTATCGAAAACATAAATGAGTTTTTAAAAAAATATCCTGAGTTCGATGCTAGGTCGAGGCAAAAATCGGCCGTTTAAAATGCATTGTGGCGATTTTTAAGATTTTTTTGGACCCTTTCCCGATGGCATGGAAACTTGAAATTCGGCATGGGTTTAGATATCATTAATATATTTCATAATAAAATTTTACGTATTCGCTGATGGTCCTTGGTTCGATCCCAGAGAGCCATTTACATTCCTCAATGCATTTCTTATGGAGATAACAGAAAAAAGTTTTAGGTACTTCCCGGCAAGATATCGACTTCAAACTTTGTGTGAAATAAGATGAAGTCCTAATAAGTCATACTGTCCACTCGCAGCTACCAATATTTCCTTGGTTCGACACCAGGCGTCACTACAATCAGTAAATTATCCGATTTTTAAGAATGATTTTAAACCCCTTCCCAATAATATTAAAACATGTAATTAGACACATTGATAGAGAACATAGAGACATTTTGAAAACATGTTTTAGATTTCCTAGATCGTCCTTGGTTCGAATCCAGAGAGCCATTTAAATTATTGAAAAGTAGGACGTCGTTTGAGGCAGTTGGAATCAATATATCTGCTTGAATTTTCACACATAGTAAGAGATGGTGATTTTCTGTTGTGCTGCATAGTAGATTCACCAGGAAGGCCTTGGTTCGATGCCAGACGATTAATTTGCAGCGAATTTTAACAATATTTTCAATCCCTTTTTTTTTCTTTTAAGGGCTGTCCCGATATGATGCCGACATGAAATTAGTGTTGTCGATCTGCTTGCAGTATGCAAGCTACATTTTACTCGTATCTATTATATATAGATGCTTCTCCGGATTCATTCATATATATAGCTATATAGATAGGATACAAATTCACAGGCTAAACCACAAGCGTCATTGACTTGAAATTTTTACGACATATTGGCCATAACGTGTAACCACCAGAAAAATTGCGATTTTGAACCTCAGTGTCATGGGTTCGATTCCAGAGGGCCCCAAAATCCCGATTTTTCCCGTTTAAATGCATTGCTTTGTTTTTCGGGAATTTTTAAAAAATACTTCCCGGATAGGCAGAGAATTAAAACTCAAGGAGCCGATATATATGGTTATGATCTATCGAAAACATAAATGAGTTTTACTGAAAATATCCTGGGTTTGATGCTAGGTCGAGGCAAAAATCGGCCGTTTAAAATGCATTGTGGCGATTTTTAAGATTTATTTTGGACCCCTTTCCGAATGCATGGAAACTTGAAATTTGGCATGGGGTTATAAATCATAAATATATTTCATAATCAAATTTTACCTATTCGCTGATGGTCATTGGTTCGATCCCAGAGAGCCATTTGCACTCCACAATGCATTTCTTATGGGGATAACGGAAACACATTTTAGGTACTTCCCGGTATGATATCGACTTTAAACTTTGTATGAAATTAGATCAAGTCCTAGCAAGTCATTTTGTACATTTGCAGCTTCCAATACGTCCAGGGTTCGACACCAGGCGTCTCTACAATCAGTCACTAGTCCGATTTTTAAGAATAATTTTGAACCCCTTCCCAATAATATTAAAACTTGGAATTCGGCATATATATATAGAACTTAAAGATAAATTTGGGAAACATATTTTATATTTCCTAGATCGTCCTTGGTTCGAATCCAGAGAGCTATTAACATTCGTGAAAAGTAGGTCTTCGTTTGAGGCAGTTGCAGCCAATATTTCTGCTTGAATTTTCACACGTATTTAGAGAAGATGATATTCTAATGTGCTGCATAGAAATTTCACCAAAAAGACCCGGGTTCGATGCCAGACGATTAAATTGCAGCGAATTTTAAGAATATTTTCAATCCTTTTTTTCCTTTCCGGGACGGTCCTGATATAATGCCGTTATGAAATTAGTGTTGTCGATCTGCTTGCAGTATGCAAGCTACATTTTACTCGTATAGCTATATAGCTATATAGGTATATAGATAGGATACAAATTCACAGGCTAAACCACAAGCGTCATTGACTTGAAATTTTTACGACATATTGGCCATAACGTGTAACCTCCAGGAAAAAGCCGACATTGAACCTCGGGGTCATGGGTTCGATTCCAGAAGGCCCCAAAGTCTCGATTTTCTCCATAAGAATACATGGCAGGGATTTTCGAAAATTTTTTTGAGGCACTTCCCGGGAAAGGAGAGAGTTGAAATTCAAGGGATCGCTAGATGCCGTGCATATCTAAAGGAAATCATAAAGACATCTACGAATATTATCCTTTGTTCGATGTTAGGTCACGGCAAAAATCGGCCGTTTAAAATGCATTGTGGCAATTTTTAAGATTTTTTTTGGACCCTTTTCCGATGGCATAGAAACTTGAAATTCGGTATGAGGTTAGATACTATAAAAATATATCATAATCGAATTTTACATATTCGCTGATGGTCCTTAGTTCGATCCAAGAGGGACATTAAATTCCTCAATGCATTTCTTACGGAGATAACGGAAACAAATTTTAGGTACTTCCCGGGACGATATCGACTTCAAACTTTGCATGATAGAAGAGCCAGTCGTTACAAATCAAACTATGAATTCACAGCTTACAATATTTCCTGGGTTCGACACCAGGTGTCTCTGCAATCAGAAGTTGATCCGATTTTTAGGATTTAATTTGAAACCTTTGCCAATAATATAGAAACTTTAAATTCGGCATGTAGATAGAGATCATAAATAACTTTCAGAAACATTTTTTAGATTTCCAAGATCGTCCTTGGTTCGAATCCAGAGAGCCATTTAAATTCGTGAAAATTAGAACGTCTTTTGAGGCAGTTGTAAGGCATATTTCTGCTTGAATTTTCACACATAGTTAGAGATGGCGATGTTCTATTGTGCTGCAAAGTAAGTTCAACAGTAAAGACCCGCGTTCGATGCCAGACGATGGAATTTCAGCGAATTTTAAGAAAAATTTCAATCCATTTTTTTCTTTTGATGGCCGTCCCGATATGATGCCAACATGAAAATAGTGTTGACGATCTGCTTGCAGTATGCAAGCTACATTTTACTCGTAACTTATAGGTATATCCGGAGAAGCGTCTATATATATCTACGAGTAAAATGTAGCTTGCATACTGCAAGCATATCGGCAATACTAATTTCATATCGTCATCATATCGGGACGGTCCTCAAAATCAAAAAAAAAGGAATGAATTTTTTCTTAAAATTCGCTGACAATTCATCGTCTGGCATCGAACCCGGGTCTTTACTGTGAGCTTCTCTGCAGAAAAAAAGAAGATCATCATCTCTAGCTATGTGTGAAAATTCAAGCAGAAATATTGGCTACAACTGCCTCAAAAGACGTTCTAATTTTCACGAATGTAAAGTGCTCTCTGGATTCGAACCAAGGACGATCTTGGAAATCTAAAACATGTATCTGAAACGTTTTTATGATATCTATCTATTTGCCGAATTTCAAGTTTCTATATTATTGGGAAAGGTTTCAAAATAATTCCTAAAAATCGGATCAACTTCTGATTGCAGAGACACCTGGTGTCGAACCCAGGACACATTGATAGCCGTGAAAGCATAGTTTGATTTGTTTAGTCTTGCTCTACTATCATGCAAAGTTTGAAGTTGATAGCATGCCGGGAAGTGCCTAAATTTTTTTTCCGTTATCTCCGTAAGAAATGCATTGAGAAATGCAAATGGCCCTCTGGGATCGAACCAAGGACCATCAGCGAATATGTAACATTTGATTATGAAACATATTCATGATATCTATCCACGTGCCGAGTTTCAAGTATCTATTTTATCGGGAAAGGAACCAAAAAAAATCTTCAAAATCGCTGCAATGCATTTTAAACGGCCGATTTTTGCCCCGACCTAGCATCGAACCATGGACCATGTTCGGCAATGTCTCTTTTATTTTCGTTGGATATCCACGGCATCTAGCGATCCCTCAAATTTCAACTCTCTACCTTTCCGAGAAGTGCCTCAAAAAATTTTTCGAAAATCCTCACCATATATCCTTATGGAGAAAATCGGGACTTTGGGGCCTTCTGGAATCGAACCCATGACACTGAGGTTCAAAGTCGGAATTTTTCTGGAGGTTACAGGATATGGCCAATATGTCGTAAAAATTTCAAGTCAGTGGCACTTGTGGAACATGCTTAGACTTTTGATGCCCTATGAATGAATGAATGAGTGAGTGTGTATATAGGTATATCCGGAGAAGCGTCTATATATAATAGATACGAGTAAAATGTTGCTTGCATACTGCAAGCAGATCGACAATCCTATTTTCATGTCGGCATCATATCGGGACGGCCATCAAAAGAAAAAAGTGGATTGAAATTTTTCTTAAAATTCGCTGAAATTCCATCGTCTGACATTGAACCCCGGTCTTACTGGTGAACCTACTATGAAACACAATAGAACATCACCATCTCTAACTATGTGTGAAAATTCAAGCAGAAATATGGGCTACAACTGCCTCAAAAGACGTTCTAATTTTCACGAATTTAAATGGCTCTCTGGATTCGAACCAAGGACGATCTTGGAAATCTAAAACATATTTCTGAAAGTTATTTATGATCTCTATCTATATGCCAAATTTGAAGTTTCTATATTATTGGGAAAGGGTTCAAAATAGTTCCTAAAAATTGAATCAATTACTGATTGTAGAGACGCCTGGTGTCGAACCCAGGACCTACTGGCAGCTGTAAAAACACATTATGACTTGATTTGACCTTATCTTATTAAATGCAAAGTTTGAAGTCAACATCTTGCCAGGAAGTACCTAAAATTTGCTTCCGTTATCTCCATAAGAAATGCATTGTAGGATGTAAATGGCCCTCTGGGATCAAACCAAGGACCATCAGCGAGTTCTAAAATTTTATTATAAAATATATTTATGATATATATCCACGTGCCAAGTTTCAAGTTTCCAAGTCATCTGTAAGTAATTTAAAAAAATCTTAAAAATCGCAATGTAAATTAAACGGGAGAATATTTGCCCTGGCCTAGCATCGAACCAAGGATAATATTTGTAGATGTCTTTAACGTTTTCTTGAGATATACATGGCATCTAACGATCTCATGAATTTCAACTCTCAACTCTTCCGGGAAGTGCCTAAAAAAAATTTTCGAAAATCCCCGCCATGTAATCTTATGGGGAAAATCGCGACTTTGGGGCCTTCTGGAATTGAACCCATGACACCTAGGTTCAAAGTCAGCTTTTTCCTGGAGGTTACACGTCATGGCCATAACGTCGTAAAAATTTCAAGTCGGTGGCACTTGTGGAACATGGTTAGAATTTTGATCCCCTATGAATGTATCTATTATATATAGATGCTTCTCCGGATTCATTCATATATATACCTATATAGATAGATAGGATACAAATTCACAGCCTAAACTACAAGCGTCATTGATCTGAAATTTTTATGACATATTGGCCATAACGTGAAACCCCCAGGAAAAAAGAGACTTTGATCCTCAGTGTCATAGGTTCGATTCCAGAGGGCCCCAAAGTCCCGATTTTTCCCGTTTGAATGCATTGCCGTGATTTTCGGGAATTAAAAAAAAATACTTTCCGGATAGGTAGAGAAGTAAAACTCAAGGTGCCTATATTTATGGTCTTGGACTTTCGAAAACATCAATGACTTTTACAAAAGTTATCCTGGGTTCGATGCTAGGACGATGCAAAGATCTGCCCTTTAAAATACATGGGAGCCGTTTTTCATTATTTTTTTAGATGCACTTATCGAAATGATAGGATGTTCGTGCTTGGCTGGAAGATGTATGGTACGAATAAGTTTCAGAAAAAAATTTTCATAAGACCGTACTGTTCCTGGGTTCGAAGCCAGAGCACAATAACGTTTCTCTCATAAGGAATATAAAGGAAAAGTAGGACGTCATTTGAGGCAGTTGTAACCAATATTTCTGCTTGAATTTGCATACGCGGTTAGAGATGGTGTTTTTCTGTTGTGCTGCATAGAAAGTATTGCCTGAAAGACCCGGGTTCGATGCCGGGCGGTAAAAATATCCCCCATATATAATACTATGGGGTATCCTTTCATAATTTTTTTATGCATTTATCGATATGTAAGAGAGCTCTTGCTTAGATGGAAGATGTATATTAACACTTTGCTTAAGAAAAAAAATAGATAAGACCATGCTGTTCCTGGGTTCGATGCCAGAGCACATTATAATTTCTCAAATAAGGAGTGTATGTGAATAGTAGGACGTCGTTTGAGGTAGTTGCACCTAATAGTTTTGCTTGAATTTTCACACATAGTTTGATATGGTAATCTTCTATTTTGCTGCATAGTAAGTACACCAGGAAGACCGGGGTTCGCTGCCAGGCGATTAAATTGCAGCGAATTCTACGAATATTTTGAATTTTTTTTTTCTTTTGATGTCCGTCCCGATATGATGCCGATATGAAATTAGTGTTGTCGATCTGCTTGCAGTATGCAAGCTACATTTTACTCGTATATATATAGGTATATCCGGAGAAGCGTCTATATATAATAGATTATATATAGATGCTTCTCCGGATTCATTCATGTATCCATTTATATATTCATACGAGTAAAATGTTGCTTGCATACTGCAAGCAGATCGACAACACTATTTTCATGTCGGCATCATATCGGGACGGCCATCAAAAGAAAAAAATGGATATAATTTTTTCTTAAAATTCGCTGAAATGTCATCGTCTGGCATCGAACCCGGGTCTTACTGAAAACCTACTATGAAAAACAATAGAAGATCACCATCTCTAACTATGTGTGAAAATTCAAGCAGAAATATTGGCTACAACTGCCTCAAAAGACGCTCTAATGTTCACGATTGTAAATGGCTCTCGGGACTCGAACCAAGGACGATCTTGGAAATTTAAAAAATGTTTCTGAAAGTTATTATTGATCTCAATCTATATGCCAAATTTCAAGTTTCTATATTATTGGGAAAGGTTTCAAAATAATTCCTAAAATTCGGATCAACTTCTGATTGCAGAGACACCTGGTGTCGAACCCAGGACACATTGATAGCTATGAATGCATAGTTTGATTTGTTTAGACTGGTTCTTCCATCATGCTAAGTTTTAAGTCGATAGCATGCTGGGAAGTACCTTAAACTTGTTTCCGTTATCTCCATAAGAAATGCATTGAGGAATGTAAACGGCCCTCTGGGATCGAACCAAGGAACATCAGGGAAAACATAAAAATCGATTATGAAATATATTTATGATATCTAACCCCATACCGAATTTCAAGTTTCCATGCCATCGGGAAAGGGTCCAAAAAAAATCTTAAAAATCGCCGCAATACATTTTAAACGGCAGATTTTTGCATCGACCTAGCATCGAACCCAGGTTATTTTCCGAAAAATTCATTTATGTTTTCGATAGATCATGACCATATATAAAGGCTCCTAGAGTTTCGATTCTCTACCTATCCGGGAAATATTTTTTTTTAATTCCCGAAAATCAAAGCAATGCATTTAAACGGGAAAAATCGGGACTTTGGAGCCCCCTGGAATCGAACCCATGACACTGAGGATCAAAATCGCAATTTTTCTGGAGGTTATACGTTATGGCCAATATGTCGTAAAAATTTCAGCTCAATCACTCTTGTGGTTTAGGCTGTGAGTTTGTATCCTCTCTATATCTATTATATATAGATGCTTCTCCGGATTCATTCATATATATAGCTATATAGCTATATAGATAGGATACAAATTCACAGGCTAAACTACAAGGGTCATTGCCTTGAAATTTTTATGACATATTGGCCATAACGTATAACCCCAAGGAAAAAAGGAACTTTGATCCTCAGTGTCATAGGTTCGATTCCAGAGGGCCCCAAAGTCCCGATTTTTCCCGTTTAAATGCATTGCCGTGATTTTCGGGAATTTAAAAAAAATAGTTCCCGGAAAGGTAGAGAAATAAAACTCAAGGTGCCTATATATATGGTCTTGGACTTTCGAAAACATCAATGACTTTCACAAAAAATATCCTGGGTTCGATTCTAGGATGATGCAAAGATCTGCCCTTTAAAATACATGGGAGCTGTTTTTCATTATTTTTTTTGATGCACTTCTCGAAATAATAGGAAGTTCGTGCTTAGCCGGAAAGTGTAAGGTAAGAATTAGTTTAAGAAAAAAATTTTCATAAGACCGTACTATTCCTGGTTTCGATGCCAGGGCACATTAAAATTTTTCTCATAAGGAATATAAGGGAAAAGTAAGACTTCGATTCAGGTAGTTGCAGCCAATATTTCTGCTTGAATTTTAGCAAATAGTTAAAGAATAATATCTTCCATTATCTTGCATAGGAAGTTTCACCAGAAAGTCCCGGGTTCGATGCCGGGCGGTAAATATGTCTCCCGTTTAAAATACATACGGTTTGTATTTCATTATTTTTTTGATGCACTTATCGAAATGATAGGAAGTTTGTGCTTGGCTGGAAGATGTATGGTTAAAACTGGTTTAAGAAAACAGTTTTCAGAAGACCGTAATATTCCTGGGTTCGATGCCAGACCACATAAACATTTCTCTCATAAGAAATATAAGGGAAAAGTAGGACGTTGTTTGAGGCAGTTGCAGGTAATATTTCTGCTTGAATTTTCACAGATAGTTAGAGATGGTGATCTTCTATTGTGCTGCATAGTAAGTATCACTAGGAAGACCCGGGTTCGATGCCGGACGAATAAATTGCAGCGGTTAATCAGAATATTTTCAATCCATTTTTTTTTCTTTTGACGGCCTTCCCGATATGATGCCGACATGAAATTAGTGTTGTTGATCTGCTTGCAGTATGCAAGCTACATTTTACTCGTATATATCTATTATATATAGATGCTTCTCCGGATTCACTCATGATATACCCAGATACCCAGATACCCAGATAGGATACTAATTCCCAGGCTAAACTACTGGCGTCATTGACTCGAAATTTTTACCACGTATTGGCCATAACGTGAAACCCCCAGGAAAAAAGCGACTTTGATCCTCGGTATCATGGGTTCGATTCCAGAAGGCCCCAAAGTCGCGATTTTCCCCATAAGATTACATGGCGGGGATTTTCGAAAATTTATTTGAGGCACTTCCCGGAAAAGGAGAGAGTTGAAACTCAAGGGATCGCTAGATGCCCCCCATATCAAAAGAAAACCATAAAGATATCTACGAATATTATCCTAGGTTCGATGCTAGGACGGGGCAAAAGTCGGCCGTTTAAAATGCATTGCGGCGATTTTTAAGTTTTTTTTTGAACCCTTTTCCGATGGCATAGAAACTTGAAATTCGGCATGGCGTTAGATATCATAATTATATTTCATACTCGAATTTTACATATTCCCTTATGGTCCTTGGTTCGACCCCAGAGGGCCATTTACATTCCTCAATGCATTTCTTATGGAGATTACGGAAACACATTTTAGGTGCTTCCCGATATTATATCTACTTGAAACTTTGCATAAGATAAGATCATGTCATTACTAATCAAACTGTGAATTCACAGCTACCAATGTTTCCTGGTTTTACCACCAGGCGTCTCTACAATCAGTAAATGATCCGATGTTTAAGAATTTTTTGGAACCATTTCCCAATTATATAGAAAATTGAAATTCGGCATATAGATAGAGATCATAAATAACTTTCAGAAACATTTTTTAGATTTCCATGATCGTCTTTGGTTCGAATCCAGAGAGCCATTTAAATTCGTGAAAATTAGAACGTCTTTTGAGGCAGTTGTAGCCCATATTTCTGCTTGAATTTTCACACATCGTTAGAGATGGTGATGTTCTATTGTGCTGCATAGTAAGTTCACAGTAAAGACCCGGGTTCGATGCCAGACGATGGAATTTAGGCAAATTTTAAGAAAAATTTCAATCTTTTTTTTTTCTTTTGATGGCCGTCCGGATATGATGCCGACATGAAAATAGTGTTGCCGATCTGCTTGCAGTATGCAAGCAACATTTTACTCGTATATATATATGGATACATGAATGAATCCGGAGAAGCATCTATATATAATAGATATATATATAGAGAGGATACAAACTCACAGGCCAAACCACAAGCGTCATTGACTTGATATTTATACGACATATTGGCCATAGAGTGTAACCGCCAGAAAAATTGCGATTTTGCACCTCAGTGTCATGGGTTCGATTCCAGAGGGCCCCAAAGTCCCGATTTTTCCCGTTTAAATGCATTGCTTTGATTTTCGGGAATTTTTAAAAAATACTTCCGGGATAGGTAGAGAGTCGAAAATCTAGGAGCCTTTATATATGGTCATGATCTATCAAAAACATAAATGAGTTTTGCGGAAAATATCCTGGGTTCGATGCTAGGTCGAGGCAAAAATCGGCCGTTTAAAATGTATTGTGGCGATATTTAAGATTTTTTTTGGACCCCTTCCCGATGGCATGGAAACTTGAAATTCGGCATGGAGTTGGAGTTTATAAATATATTTCATAATCAAATTTTACATAATCGCTGATGGTCCTTGGTTCGATCCCAGGGCACCATTTACATTTATCAATGCATTTCTTATGGAGATAACTGAAAAAGGTTTTAGTTACTTCCCGGCATGATATCGACTTCAAACTTTGTACGAAATAAGATGAAGTTCTGATAAGTCATACTGTGCATTCACAGTTACCAATATTTCCTGGGTTCGACACCAGGCGTCTCTACAATCAGTAAATTATCCGATTTTTAAGAATTATTTTGAACCTGTTGCAATAATATTAAAACCTGAAATTAGGCATATAGATAGAGAACATAGATAAATTTCAAAAATATGTTTTAGATTTCCTAGATCGTCCTTGGTTCGAATCCAGAGAGCCATTTACATTATTGAAAAGTAGGACGTCGTTTGAGGCAGTTGTAGCCAATATTTCTGCTTGAATTTTCACACATAGTAAGAGATGTTGATTTTCTGTTGTGCTACATAGTAAGCTTACCAGGAAGACCCGGGTTCGATGCCAGACAATTAAATTGCAGCGAATTTTAAGAATAATTTCAATACCTTTTTTTTTTCTTTTGAGGGCCGTCCCGATATGATGCCGACATGAAATTATTGTTGTCGATCTGCTTGCAGTATGCAAGCTACATTTTACTCGTAACTTATAGGTATATCCGGAGAAGCGTCTATCTATTATCTATTATATATAGATGCTTCTCCGGATTCATTCATATATCATATATTCATATATATATATATATATATATATAGAGAGAGGATACAAAGTCACAGGCTAAACCATTAGCGTCAATGGCTTGAAATTTTTACGACATATTGGCCATAACGTATAACCTCCAGAAAAATTGCGATTTTGAACCTCAGTGTCATGGGTTCGATTCCAGAGGGACCCAAAGTCCCGATTTTTCCCGTTTAAATGCATTGCTTTGATTTTCGGGAATTAAAAAAAAATACTTTCCGGATAAGTAGCGAATCAAAACTCATGGAGCCTACATATATGGTCATGATCTATCGAAAACATAAATGAGTTTTACGGAAATTATCCTGGGTTCGATGCTAGGTCGGGGCAAAAATCGGCCGTTTAAATTGCATTGTGGCGATTTTTAAGATTTTTTTTGGTCCCTTTTCCGATGGCATCGAAACTTGAAATTCGGCATGGAGTTGGAGATCAATAATAAATTTCAGGATCAAATTTTACATATTCGCTGATGGTCCTTGGTTCGTTCCCAGAGGGCCATTTAAATTCCTCAATGCATTTCTTACGGAGATAACGGAAACAAATTTTAGGTACTTTCCGGCATGCTATCAACTTCAAACTTTGCATGATAGAAGAACAAGTCTTAACAAATCAAAATATGCATTCAAAGCTATCAATGTGTCCTTGGTTCGACACCAGGTGCCTCTGCAATCAGAGGTTGATCCGATTTTCAGGAATTATTTTGAAACCTTTCCCAATAATATAGAAACTTGAAATTTGGCATGTAGATTGACATGATTAAGAACTTTCTGAAACGTTTTTTAAATTTCCAAAATCGTCCTTGGTTCGAGTCCCGAGAGCCATTTACATTCGTGTTCATTAGAGCATCTTTTGAGGCAGTTGTAGCCATTATTTCTGCTTGAATTTTCACACATAGTTAGAGATGGTGATGTTCTATTGTGCTGCAAAGTAATTTCACAGTAAAGACCCGGCTTCGATGCCAGACGATGGAATTTCAGCGAATTTTAAGAAAAATTTCAATCCTTTTTTTTTCTTTTGAGGACCGTCCCGATATGATGCCGATATGAAATTAGTGTTGTCGAACTGCTTGCAGTATGCAAGCTACATTTTACTCGTATATAGATGCTTCTCCGGATTCATTCATATATCATATATATATATATTCATATATATATATATATAGAGAGGATACAAAGTCACAGCCTAAACCAGTAGCGTCAATGGCTTGAAATTTTTACGACATATTGGCCATAACGTATAACCTCCAAGAAAATTGCGATTTTGAACCTCAGTGTCATGGGTTCGATTCCAGAGGGCCCCAAAGTCCCGATTTTTCCCGTTTAAATGCATTGCTTTGATTTTCGGGAATAAAAAAAAAATACTTCCCGGATAGGTAGAGGATTAAAACTCAAGGAGCCTATATATATGACCATGATCTATCGAAAACATAAATGAGTTTTACGGAAAATATCCTGGGTTCGATGCTAGGTCGGGGCAAAAATCGGCCGTTTAAAATGCGTTGTGGCGATTTTTAAGATTTTTTTTGGACCCCTTTCCGAATGCATGGAAACTTAAAATTTGGCATGGGGTTAGAAATCATAAATATGTTTCATAATCAAATTTTACATATTCACTGAGGGTCCTTGGTTCGATCCCAGAGGGCCATTTGCACTCTACAATGCATTCCTTACGAGGATAACGGAAACACATTTTAGGTACTTCCCGGGATGATATCGACTTCAAACTTTCTATGAAATTAGATCAGGTTCTAGCAAGTCATTTTGTGCATTTACAGCTTCCAATACGTCCAGGGTTCGACACCAGGCGTCTCTACAATCTGTAACTGATTCGATTTTTAAGAATTATTTTGAACCCCTTCCCAATAATATTAAAACTTGAAATTCGGCATATATATAGAACTTATAGATACATTTCGAAACCACTATTTATATTTCCTAGATCGTCCTTGGTTCGAATCCAGAGAGCTATTAACATTCGTGAAAAGTACGTCTTCGTTTGAGGCAGTTGCAGCCATTATTTCTGCTTGAATTTTCACACGTATTTAGAGAAGATGATCTTCTGATGTGCTGCATAGAAATTTCACCAAAAAGACCCGGGCTCGATGCCAGACGATTAAATTGAAGCGAATTTTAAGAATATTTTAATCCTTTTTTTTCTTTCCGGGACCGTCCCGATAAAATGCCGTTATGAAATTAGTGTTGTCAATCTGCTTGCAGTATGCAAGCTACATTTTACTCGTATATAATAGATATTCATATATATATATATATATATAGAGGATACAAAGTCACAGGCTAAACCACTTGCGTCAATGGTTTGAAATTTTTACGACATATTGGCCATAACGTATAACCTCCAGAAAAATTGCGAATTTGAACCTCGATGTCTTGGGTTCGATTCCAGAGGGCCTCAAAGTCCCGATTTTTCCCGTTTAAATGCATTGCTTTTATTTTCGGGAATTAAAAAAAAATACTTTCCGGATAGGTAGCGAATCAAAACTCAAGGAGCCTATATATATGGTCATGATCTATCCAAAACATAAAAGAGTTTTACGGAAAATATCCTTGGTTCGATGCTAGGTCGGGGCAAAAATCCGCCGTTTAAATTGCATTGTAGCGATTTTTAAGATTTTTTTTGGACCCTTTCCCGATGGCATGGAAACTTGAAATTCGGCATGGAGTTGGAGATCAATAATAAATTTCAGGAGCAAATTTTACATATTCGGTGATGGTCCTTGGTTCGATCCCAGAGGGTAATTAAAATTCCCCAATGCATTTCTTACGGAGATAACGGAAACAAATTATAGTTACTTCCCGGCACGATAAAGACTTCAAACTTTCCACTAAGAAAAATCAAGTGTATACAAATCAAACTGTGCATTCCCAGCTGTCAATGTGTCCTGGGTTCGACACCAGGCGTCTCTAATATCAGTAACTGAACCGATTTTCAATAATTATTTTGAACCCTTTCCCAACAATATAGAAACTTGAAATTCGGCATTTAGATAGAGATCATAAATAACTTTCAGAAACATGTTTTAGATTTCCACGATCGTCCTTGGTTCGAGTCCCGAGAGGCATTAACATTCGTGAAAATTAGAACGTTTTTTGAGGCAGTTATAGCCAATATTTCTGCTTGAATTTCACACATAATTAGAGATGGCGATGTTCTATTGTGCTGCATAGTAAGTTCAACAGTATAGAGCCGGGTTCGATGCCAGACGATGGAATTTCAGCGAATTTTAAGAAAAATTTCAATCCATTTTTTTCATTTGATGGCCGTCCCGATATGATGCCGACATGAAAATAGTGTTGTCGATCTGCTTGCAGTATGCAAGCAACATTTTACTCGTATATATATATATATATATATAACTTATATATAGGTATATCCGGAGAAGCGTCTATATATAATAGATATATATATATATAGGGGATCAAAAGTTTAAGCATGTTCCACAAGTGCCAACGACTTGAAATCTTTACGACGTTATGGCCATAACGTGTAACCTCCAGGAAAAAGCCGACATTGAACCTCGGTGTCATGGGTTCGATTCCAGAAGGTCCCAAAGTCGCGATTTTCTCCATAAGGATACATGGCGGGGATTTTCGAAAATTTTTTTGGTGCACTTCCCGGAAACGTAGAGAATTGAAATTCAAGGGATCGCTAGAAGCCGTGAAACTCCAACGTAAATCAGAAAGACATCGCCGAATATGGTCCATCGTTCGATGCTAGGTTGGGGCAAAAATCGGCCGTTTAAAATGCATTGCGGCGATTTTGAAGATTTTTTTTGGATCCTTTCCCGATAACATGGATACTTGAAACTCGGCACGTCAATAGATATCATGAATATATTTCATAATCAAATTAGACATGTTCGCTGATGGTCCTTGGTTCGATCCCAGAGGGCCATTTGCACTTCTCAATGCATTTCTTACGGAGAAAGCGGAAACATAATATAGGTACTTCCCGGCATGCTATCGACATCAAACTTAGCATGGTACAAGAGCAACTCTTTACAAATCAAACTGTGCATTTACAGTTTACAATAAGTACTGGGTTCGACACCAGGTGTCTCTGCAATCAGAAGTTGATCCGATTTTTAGGAATTATTTTGAAACCTTTACCAATAATATAGAAACTTGAAATTAGGCATATAGATAGAGATCATAAATAACTTTAGAAACATATTTTAGATTTCCAAGATCGTCCTTGGTTCGAATCCAGAGAGCCATTTAAATTAGTGAAAATTAGAACGTCTTTTGAGGCAGTTGTAGCCCATATTTCTGCTTGAATTTTCTCACATAGTTAGAGATGGTGATGTTCTATTGTGCTGCATAGTAAGTTCACAGTAAAGACCCGGGTTCGATGCCAGACGATGAAATTTCAGCGAATTTTAAGAAAAATTTCAATCCATTTTTTTCTTTTGATGGCCGTCCCGATATGATGCCGACATGAAAATAGTGTTGTCGATCTGCTTGCGGTATGCAAGCAACATTTTACTCGTAATAGATATAGATGCTTCTCCGGATTCATTCATGTATCCATATATATATACGAGTAAAATGTAGCTTGCATACTGCAAGCAGATCGGCAATACTAATTTCATATCGGCAATATATTGGGACGGTCCTCAAAAGAAAAAAAGGATTGAAAATATTCTTAAAATTCGCTGCAATTTAATCGTCTGGTATCGAACCTAGGCCTTCCTGGCGAACGTACTATGCAGCACAACAGAAAATCACCATCGCTTACTATGTGTGAAAATTCAACCAGAAATATTGGCTTCAACTGCCTCAAACGACGTCCTACTTTTCAATAATGTAAATGGCTCTCTGGATTCGAACCAAGGACGATCTAGGAAATCTAAAACATGTTTTTGATATGTATTTATGTTCTCTATCTATATGCCTAATTTCAGGTTTTAATATTACTGGCAACGGGTCCAAAAAAAATCTTAAAAATCGCTCCAATACATTTTAAACGGCCGATTTTTGCCTCGACCTAGCATCGAACCCAGGATATTTTCCGTAAAACTCATTTATGTTTTCGATAGATCATGACCATATATAAAGGCTCCTTTAGTTTTGATTCTCTACCTATCCGGGAAGTGTTTTTTTTTAATTCCCGAAAATCAAAGCAATGCATTTAAACGGGAAAAATCGAGACTTTGGGGCCCTCTGGAATCGAACCCATGACACTGAGGTGCAAAATCGTAATTTTTCCGGCGGTTACACTCTATGGCCAATATGTCGTAAAAATTTCAAGTCAATGACGCTTGTGGTTTGGCCTGTGAGTTTGTATCCTCTCTATATATCTATTATATATAGATGCTTCTCCGGATTCATTCATGGATATATCTATTATATACGAGTAAAATGTAGCTTGCATACTGCAAGCAGATCGACAACACGAATTTCATAACGGCATTATATCGGGACGGTCCCGGTAGGAAAAAAAGGATTGAAAATATACTTAAAATTCGCTTCAATTTAATCGTCTGGCATCGAACCCGGGTCTTTTTGGTGAAATTACTATGCAGCACATCAGAAGATCATCTTCTCTAAATACGTGTGAAAATTCAAGCAGAAATATTAGCTGCAACTGCCTCAAACGAAGACCTACTTTTCACGAATGTTAATGGCTCTCTGGATTCGAACCAAGGACGATCTAGGAAATATAAAATGTGTTTTCGAAATGTATCTATATGTTCTATATATATGCCGAATTTCATGTTTTAATATTATTGGGAAGGGGTTCAAAATAATTCTTAAAAATCGGATTAGTGACTGATTGTAGAGACGCCTGGTGTCGAACCCTGGACTTATTGGAAGCTGTTAATGCACAAAATGACTTGCTAGGACCTGATCTAATTTCATAGAAAGTTTTAAGTCGATATCATGCCGGGAAGTACCTAAAATGTGTTTCCGTTATCCCCATAAGAAATGCATTGTGGAGTGCAAATGGCCCTCTGGGATCGAACCAAGGACCATAAGCGAATACGAAAAAATTGATTATGAAATATTTTTATGATTTCTAGCCCCATGCCAAATTTCAAGTTTCTATGCATTCGGAAAGAGGTCCAAAAAAAATCTTAAAAATCACCACAATGCATTTTAAACGGCCGATTTTTGCCCCGACCTAGCATCGAACCCAGGATATTTTCCGTAAAACTCATTTATGTTTTCGATAGATCATGTTCATATATATAGGCTCCTTGAGTTTTGATTCTCTACCTTACCGGAAAGTATTTTTTTTTAATACCCGAAAATCAAAGCAATGCATTTAAACGGGAAAAATCGGGACTTTGGGGCCCTCTGGAATCGAACCCATCACACTGAGGTTCAAAATCGCAATTTTTCTGGAGGTTATACGTTATGGCCAATATGTCGTAAAAATTTCAAGCCACTGGCGCTAGTGGTTTAGCCTGTGACTTTGTATGCTCTCTATATATATATATATATATATGAATATATGATATATGAATGAATCCGGAGAAGCATCTATATCTATTACGAGTAAAATGTTGCTTGCATACTGCAAGCAGATCGACAACACTATTTTCATGTCGGCATCATATCCGGACGGCCATCAAAAGAAAAAAAAAGGTTGAAATTTTTCTTAAAATTTGCCTAAATTCCATCGTCTGGCATCGAACCCGGGTCTTTACTGTGAACTCACTATGCAGCACAATAGAACATCACCATCTCTAACGATGTATGAAAATTCAAGCAGAAACATGGGCTACAACTGCCTCAAAAGACGTTCTAATTTTCACGAATTTAAATGGCTCTCTGGATTCGAACCAAGGACGATCTTGGAAATCTAAAAAATGTTTCTGAAAGTTATTTATGATCTCTATCTATATGCCGAATTTCAAGTTTCTATATTATTGGCAAAGGTTTTAAAATAATTCCTAAAAATCGGATCAACTTCTGATTGCAGAGACACCTGGTGTCGAACCCAGGACACTTTGATAGCTGTGAATGCACTGTTTGATTTGTATGGACTTGATCTTTCTACATGCAAAGTTTGAAGTCGATAGAATGCCGGGAAGTACCTAAAATTTGTTTCCGTTATCTCCGTAAGAAAAGCATTGTGAAGTGCAAATGGTCCTCTGGGATCGAACCAAGGACCATAAGCTAATATGTAAAGTTTGATTATGAAATAAATTCATGATATCTATCGACGTGCCGAGTTTCAAGTATCTATGTTATCGGGAAAGGATCCAAAAAAAATCTTAAAAATCGCCGCAATGCATTTTAAACGGCCGATTTTTGCCCCGGCCTAGCATCGAACCAAGGACAATATTCGAAAATGTCTTTCCGATTTTCGTTGGCTATGCACGGCATTTAGCGGTCCCTCGAGTTTCAAGTCTCTACCTTTCCGGGAAGTGCCTCAAAAAAATTTTCGAAAATCCCCGCCATGTAATCTTATGGGGAAAATCGCGACTTTGGGGCCTTCTGGAATCGAACCCATGGCACCGAGGTTCAATGTTGGCTTTTTCCTGGAGGTTACACGTTATGGCCAATATGTCGTAAAAATTTCAAGTCGAAGGCACTTGTGGAACATGCTTAGACTTTTGATCCCCAGTGTATATATATATATATCTATTATATATAGATGCTTCTCCGGATTCATTCGTATATCATATATTCATATATATATACGAGTAAAATGTTGCTTGCATACTGCAAGCAGATCAACAACACTAATTTTAAATCGGCATCATATAGGGACGGTCCTCAAAAGAAAAAAAAAGAATAAAAATATTCTTAAAATTCGTTGAAATTCCATCGTCTGGCATCGAACCCGATTCTTTACTGTGAACTTACTATGCAGCACAATAGAAAAATACCATCTCTAACTATGTGTGAAAATTCAAGCAGAAATATGTGCTACAACTGCCTCAAAAGACGTTCTAATCTTCACGAATTTAAATGGCTCTCTGGATTCGAACCAAGGACGATCTTGGAAATCTAAAAAATGTTTCAGAAAGTTATTTATGATCTCTATCCATATGCCGAATTTGATGTTTCTATATTATTGGCAAAGGTTCCAAAATAATTCCTAAAAATCGGATCAACTTCTGATTGCAGAGACACCTGGTGTCGAACCCAGGACACATTGATAGCGGTTAATGCATTGTTCGATTTGTATGGACTTGATCTTTCTATATGCAAAGTTTGAAGTCTATATCATGCCGGGAAGTACCTAAAATTTGTTTCCGTTATCTCCGTAAGAAATGCATTGAGGAATTTAAATGTCCCACTGGGATCGAACCAAGGACCATCAGCGAGTATGTAAAATATGATTATGAAAAATATTTATGATATCTAACCTCATACCGAATTTCAAGTTTCTATGCCATCGGAAAAGGGTCCAAAAAAAATCTTAAAAATCGCCACAATACATTTTAAACGGCCGATTTTTGCCCCAACCTAGCATCGAACCATGGACCATATTCGGCGATGTCTTTTTGATTTTCGTTGGATATGCACGGCTTCTAGCGATCCCTCGAATTTCAACTCTCTCCTTTTCCGGGAAGTGCCTCAAAATATTTTTCGAAAATCCCCGCCATGTATTCTTATGGGGAAAATCGCGACTTTGGGGCCTTCTGGAATCGAACCCATGACACTGAGGTTCAAAACCGCAATTTTTCTGGCGGTTATACGTTATGGCCAATACGTCGTAAAAATTTCAAGTCGATGACGCTTATAGTTTAGGCTGTGAATTAGTATCCTATCTATCTATCTATCTATCTATATCCTTGAATGAATCCGGAGAAGCATCTATATTTAATAGATATATAGATGCTTCTCCGGATTCATTCATATATATACCCAGATACCCAGATACCCAGATACCCAGATAGGATACAAATTCACAGGCTAAACCAAAAGCGTCATTGACTTGAAATTTTTACGATGTATTGGCCATAACGTGCAACCTCCAGGAAAAAGCCGACTTTGAACCTCGGTGTCATGGGTTCGATTCCAGAAGGCCCCAAAGTCGCGATTTTCCCCATAAGAATACATGGCGGGGATTTTCGAAAATTTTTTTGGGGCACTTCCCGGAAAAGGAGAGAATTGAAATTCGAGGGATCGCTAGAAGCCGTGCATATCCAACGTAAATCATAAAGACATCGTTGAATATGGTCCATGGTTCGATGCTAGGACGGGGCAAATATCGGCCGTTTAAATTGCATTGTGGCGATTTTAAGATTTTTTTTGGACTTCTTTCCGATAACATGGAAACTCGAAATTCGGCATGGGGTTGGATATTATAAATATATTTCATAATCAAATTTTACATATTCGCTGATGGTCCTTGGTTCGATCCCAGAGGGCCATTTAAATTCCTCTATGCATTTCTTACGGAGATAACGGAAACAAATTTTTGTTACTTCCCGGCACGATATCGACTTCAAACTTTGCATATAGAAAGATCAAGTCCGTAAAAATCAAACAGTGCATTCACAGCTATCAATGTGTCCTGGGTTCGACACCAGGTGTCTCTGCAATCAGAAGTTGATCCAATTTTTAGGAATTATTTTGAAACCTTTGTAAATAATATAGAAACTTCAAATTCGGCATATAGATAGAAATCATAAATAACTTTCAGAAACATTTTTTAGACTTCCAAAATCGTCCTTGGTTCGAATCCAGAGAGCCATTTAAATTCGTGAAAATTAGAACGTCTTTTGAGGCAGTTGTAGCCCATATTTCTGCTTGAATTTTCACACATAGTTAAAGATGGTGATGTTCTATTGTGCTGCATAGTAAGTTCACAGTAAAGACCGGGGTTCGATGCCAGACGATGGAATTTCAGCGAATTTTAAGAAAAAATTTAATCCATCTTTTTATATTGATGGCCGTCCCGATATGATGCCGACATGAAAATAGTGTTGTCGATCTGCTTGCAGTATGCAAGCAACATTTTACTCGTATAATAGATAGATGCTTCTCCGGATTCACTCATGATATACCCAGATACCCAGATACCCAGATACCCAGATAGGATACTAATTCACAGGCTAAACTACTGGAGTCATTGACTCGAAATTTTTACCACGTATTGGCCATAACGTGAAACCCCCAGGAAAAAAGCGACTTTGATCCTCGGTATCATGAGTTCGATTCCAGAAGGCCCCAAAGTCGCGATTTTCCCCATAAGATTACATGGCGGGGATTTTCGAAAATTTATTTGAGGCACTTCCCGGAAAAGGAGAGAGTTGAAACTCGAGGGATCGCTAGATGCCCCCCATATCAATAGAAAACCATAAAGATATCTACGAATATTATCCTAGGTTCGATGCTAGGACGGGGCAAAAGTCGGCCGTTTAAAATGCATTGCGGCGATTTTTAAGTTTTTTTTTGAACCCTTTTCCGATGGCATAGAAACTTGAAATTCGGCATGGCGTTAGATATCATAATTATATTTCATAATCAAATTTTACATATTCCCTTATGGTCCTTGGTTCGATCCCAGAGGGCCATTTACATTCCTCAATGTATTTCTTATGGAGATTACGGAAACACATTTTAGGTGCTTCCCGATATTATATCTACTTGAAACTTTGCATAAGATAAGATCAAGTCATTACTAATCAAACTGTGAATTCACAGCTACCAATGTTTCCTGGTTTTACCACCAGGCGGCTCTACAATCAGTAAATGATCCGATTTTTAAGAATTTTTTGGAACCATTTCCCAATTATATAGAAACTTGAAATTCGGCATATAGATAGAGATCATAAATAACTTTCAGAAACATTTTTTATATTTCCATGATCGTCCTTGGTTCGAATCCAGAGAGCCATTTAAATTCGTGAAAATTAGAACGTCTTTTGAGGCAGTTGTAGCACATATTTCTGCTTGAATTTTCACACATCGTTAGAGATGGTGATGTTCTATTGTGCTGCATAGTAAGTTCACAGTAAAGACCCGGGTTCGATGCCAGACGATGGAATTTAGGCAAATTTTAAGAAAAATTTCAATCTTTTTTTTTCTTTTGATGGCCGTCGGGATATGATGCCGACATGAAAATAGTGTTGCCGATCTGCTTGCAGTATGCAAGCAACATTTTACTCGTATCATATATATATTCATATATTCATATATATATATATATAGAGAGGATACAAAGTCACAGGCTAAACCACTAGCGTCAATGGCTTCAAATTTTTACGACATATTGGCCATACCGTATAACCTCTAGAAAAATTGCGATTTTGAACCTCAGTGTCATGCGTTCGATTCTAGAGGGCCCCAAAGTCCCGATTTTTCCCGTCTAAATGCATTGCTTTGATTTTCGGGAATTAAAAAAAAATACTTTCCGGATAGGTAGAGAATCGAAACTCAAGGAGCCTATATATATGGTAATGATCTATCGAAAACATAAATGAGTTTTACGGAAAATATCCTAGGTTCGATGCTAGGTTGGGGCAAAAATCGGCCGTTTAAAATGCATTGTGGCGATTTTTAAGATTTTTTTTGGACCCCTTCCCGATGGCATGGAAACTTGAAATTTTGCATTGGGTTAGAAATCATAAATATATTTCATAATAAATTTTTTGTTTTCGCTTATGGTCCTTGGTTCGATCCCAGAGGGCCATTTGCACTCCACAATGCATTTCTTATGGGGATAACGGAAACAATTTTTAGGTACTTCCTGGCATTTTATCGACTTAAAACTTAGCATGATAGAAGAACCAGTCTTAACAAATCAAACTATGCATTCATAGCTATCAATGTGTCCTGGGTTCGACACCAGGTGTCTCTGCAATCAGAAGTTGATCCGAATTTTAGGAATTATTTTGAAACCTTTCCCAACAATATAGAAACTTGAAATTTGGCATAAAGATTGAGATCAATAATAACTTTCAGAAACATTTTTTAAATTTCCAAGATCGTCCTTGGTTCGAGTCCCGAGAGCCATTTACAATCGTGAACATTAGAGCGTCTGTTGAGGCAGTTGTAGCCAATATTTCTGCTTGAATTTTCACACATAGTTAGAGATGGTGATCTTCTATTGTTTTTCATTGTAGGTTTTCAGTAAGACCCGGGTTCGATGCCAGACGATGACATTTCAGCGAATTTTAAGAAAAAATTAAATCTTTCTTTTTTCTTTTGAGGACCGTCCCGATATAATGCCGATATGATATTAGTGTTGTCGATCTGCTTGCAGTATGCAAGCTACATTTTACTCGTATACCTATATAGATAGATAGGATACTAATTCACAGCCTAAACCACCAGCGTGATTGACTTGAAATTTTTACGACGTATTGGCCATAACGTGTAACCTCCAGAAAAATTGCGATTTTGCACCTCAGTGTCATGGGTTCGATTCTAGAGGGCCCCAAAGTCCCGATTTTTCCCGTTTAAATGCATTGCTTTGATTTTCGGGAATTTTAAAAAAAATACTTCCCGGGTAGGTAGAAAATCGAAACTCTAGGAGACTTTATATATAGTCATGATCTATCGAAAACATAAATGAGTTTTACGGAAAATATCCTGGGTTCGATGCTAGGTCGCGGCAAAAATCGGCCGTTTAAAATGCATTGCGGCGATTTTTAAGATTTTTTTTGGACCCCTTCCCGATGGCATGGAAACTTGAAATTCAGCAAGGAGTCAGAGATCATAAATATATTTCATAATCAAATTTTACATATTCGCTGATGGTCCTTGGTTCGATCCCAGAGAGCCATTTGCACTTCTCAATGTATTTCTTACGGAGGTAACGGAAACAAAATTTAGGTACTTCCCGGCATGATATCAACTTCAAACTTTGTATGAAATAAGATGAAGTTCTAATAAGTAATACTGCGCATCTACTACTTCCAATATTTCCTGGGTTCGACACCAGGCGTCTCTAGAATCAGTAAATTATCCGATTTTTAAGAATTAATTTAAACCCCTTCCTAATAATATTAAAACATGAAATTAGGCATATAGATAGAGAACATTGATACATTTCAAAAACATGTTTTAGATTTACTAGATCGTTCTTGGTTCGAATCCAGAGCGACATTTACCATATTGAAAAGTGGGACGTCAATGAGGCAGTTGGAGCCAAGACCCGGGTTCGATGCCTGACGATTAAATTACAGCGAATTTTAAGAATACTTTCAATCCTTTTAGGACCGTCCCGATATAATATTGACATGAAATTAGTGTTGTCGATCTGCTTGCAGTATGCAAGCTACATTTTACTCGTATATATATATGAATATATATATGGATACATGAATGAATCCGGAGAAGCATCTATATATAATAGATATATATATATATATATATATATATATATATATATATATATATATATATATATATATATATATATATATATACGAGTAAAATGTAGCTTGCATACTGCAAGCAGATCGGCAATACTAATTTCATATCGGCATCATATCGGGAAAAAAAGAGGATTAAATTTTTTCTTAAAATTCGCTGAAATTTCATCGTCTGGCATCGACGCCGGGTCTTACTGGTAAACCTACTATG
The DNA here is from genome assembly GCA_947579665.1 of Sympetrum striolatum. Classification (NCBI taxonomy): domain Eukaryota; kingdom Metazoa; phylum Arthropoda; class Insecta; order Odonata; family Libellulidae; genus Sympetrum; species Sympetrum striolatum. Next base: position 358,569 of record OX388341.1, read on the forward strand.
AAACACAATAGAAGATCACCATCTCTAACTATGTGTGAAAATTCAAGCAGAAATATTGGCTATAACTGCCTCAAAAAACGTTCTAATTTTCACGAATGTTAATGCCTCTCGGGACTCGAACCAAGGATGATCGTGGAAATCTAAAACATGTTTCTGAAAGTTATTTATGATCTCTATCTATATGCCGAATTTCAAGTTTCTATTTTATTGGGAAAGGTTTCAAAATAATTCGTAAATATCGGATCAACTTCTGATTTCAGAGACACCTGGTGTCGAACCCAGGACTTATTAAGGGCTGTGAATGCACAGTTTGATTTGTAAAGACTTGCTCTTGTATCATGCAAAGTTTGAAGTTGATAGCATACCGGAAAGTACCTAAATTTTGTTTCCGTTATCTCCGTAAGAAATGCATTGAGAAGTGCATATCGCCCTCTGGGATCGAACCAAGGAGAATCAGCGAACATGTAAAATTTGATTATGAAGTATATTCATGATATCTATCCACGTGCCGAGTTTCGAATATCCATGTTATCGGGAAAGGATCCAAAAAAAATCATCAAAATCGCCGCAATGCATTTTAAACGGCCGATTTTTGCCCCGACCTAGCATCGAACCATGGACTATATTCTAAGATGTTTTACTGATTTTCGTTGGATATGCACGGCTTCTAGCGATCCCACGAGTTTCAATTCTTTCTCTCACCGGGAAGTACCTCAAAAAAATTTTCGATAATCCCCGCCATGTATTCTTATGGAGAAAATCGCGACTTTGGGGCCCTCTGGAATCGAACCCATGACCCTGAGGATCATAGTCGCAATTTTTCTGGCGGTTACACGTTATGGCCAATAGGTCGTAAAAATTTCAAGTCAATGACGCTTGTGGTTTAGGCTGTGAATTAGTATCCTATCTATCTATCTATCTATCTATCTCTCTATCTATATAGGTATATCCATGAATGAATCCGGAGAAGCATCTATATATAATAGATATATATATATATATATACGAGGAAAATGTTGCTTGCATACTGCAAGTAGATCGACAACACTAATTTCATATCGGCATCATATCGGGACGGTCCTCAAAAGAAGAAAAAAGGATTGAAAGTATTCATAAAATTCGCAGCAATTTAATCGTCTGGCATCGAACCCGGGTCTTCCTGGTGAACATTTTATGCAGTACAACAGAAGATCACCATCTATAACCATGTGTCAAAATTCAAGCAGAAATATTGGTTGCAACTGCCTCAAACAACGTCCTACTTTTCCCTTATATTCCTTACGTGAGAAATGTTAATGTGCTCTGGCATCGAAGCCAGGAACAGCATGGTCTTATCTATTTTTTTTCTTAAACCGATTTTTAATATACATCTTCTAGCAAAGCAAGAACAACCCATTATTTCGATAAGTGAATCAAAAAATAATGAAAAACTGCCCCAATGTATTTTAAATGGGAGATTTTTGTATTGTCCTAGCATCGAACCCAGGATTTTTTCCGTAAAATTCATTAATGTTTTCGATAGATCATCACCACATATATAGGCTCCTTGGGTATTGATTCTCTACCTATCCGGGAAGTATTTTTTTTTAATTCCCGAAAATCAAATCAATGCATTTAAACGGGAAAAACCGGGACTTAGGGGCTCTGGAATCCTTTGGAATCGAACCCATGAAAATTATGCTCTAACAGCAAATACCCGAATTATCCAAAACAGTATTCGATGTGGTAAAGAGAGTTCTCTATGTAAAAGGTTACGTAGATTAGCTCTCTCAGCATACTAAAACTGTAGCCCACGGTGCTATGGATGTTGACTTGGATATAACATTGATGTCTCCTTACACTTTCGACATTGAACCAGATACTTATCGATGCAATACGCTGTTTCAAGAGCACTTTTCGATATATGAACGTATAACCGCCCGAAAAAAGGCGATTTCGGACCTCGGTGTCATGGGTTCGATGCCAGAGGGCCCCAAAGTCCCGATTTTCTCCATGAAGATGCATTGCGGGGATTTTCGAAAATTGTTTTGAGGCACTTCCCGGCGAATAAGAGAGTTGAAATTCGGATCGCTGTAAACCGTGCATACCAGACGAAAACCAGAAAGCTATATCTTCGAAGATTATCTTTGGTTCGACGTAGGTCTGGGCAAATATTCTCTCATTTAAAATGCATTGCGACCATTTTTAAGATTTTTTAATCCCTTCCCGATAACATAGGAACTTTAAACTCTGCATATGGATAGAGATTATGAATATATTTAATACGCGCTTTTTAAAATTTCGCTGATGGTCCTTGGTTTTTTCACAGAGAGTAATTTACATTAGTCAATGAATTTCTTATGGGTATAATAGAATCCTATTCAAAGTCATTCCTTGTATGAAATTGACTTCAAACTTTGCATTAAATAAGTTCAAGTCCTACCAAGTTATTATGTCTATACACATCTGCCAATAAGTCCTGGGTTCGACACCGGGCGTCTTTAAAATTAGAAATCGCTACGAATTTTCTTGAACTCTTTCCCAATAACATGGAAACTTGAAACCCGGCATGTGATTAGAGATTATAAATAAATCTCATATACGCCCTTTAAGGTTTCCCTGATTGTCCTTGGTTCGTTCCCAGTGAGACATTTGCGTTACCCTATGCAATTATATGGGGATACCGAAGTCTTATTCTAAGACCTTCCCAGTAGATGTCGACTTCAAAATTTGAACTAAATAAGATTTATTTCTACCCATTATATGTATTCACATCTTCCGAAATATCCTGGGTTCGACACCAGGCGTCTCTAATTTTTGAAACGTCTGGAGGGAATTTCAAATAAGTTATGACACAGATTCGGAAATATTTTCAGCTCCATCGCTATGGGAATTCAAAATCATAGAGGCGCTCTTCTTTATTTATATCCCTAAAACTGTCAACATATTTGTGTGAATTTGACGCTATATTCGTGCAAATTTCTTCTATTTAAAATAAATTGCGGCGATTTTTTAAGAATATTTTCAATCCCTTTTTTTTCTAAATCTCAGCTTGACTGAAATTAAGAATCTCAATCTTAGGAAAACATTCCGATGAATTTACTGTGGGATAACATTTGTAAACAAATTTCTAAAATTTGAACCGTAACCTCACGTTTTTACCAAACATTTCATTTATCCATTGCAGAAAGACAAAAGGCTATCAAGATGCCGGTCCTTGATTCTTGCTGCAGATGCATAAGCCTAAAAACAGGAACCATCATCACCGGGGTCCTAGGAATAGTAAGTATGGTTTGGAAATGCTAACTGTTTAATGCGACGCCATACATTCTATTTGGCACTTAATTGCATGCTGAACTATAAGTACTGCTTTTATTTTCAATATAGAGAATTAAAACTACCTCGCAAGTATCAAATATTAATTTATAAATATAAACTTTGTTTTTTAATTAGCTGCCTGCAAAGGACGGCAATAAATTGCACGATTTTACTTCTGAATAATTTTCTTCATTTTTCTGTAGGTCATCAGTATTATCACACTGATCGTGGTCCTGGTGACGGATGTCAAGATGCAGACCATTGTCATTGACACATTGCCTCCGACCGTTGGTGAGTCTATCACCTGTACTGAATAATGCCCAAGAAATCACTCATTTCCTGATGGTATTCCTAATAAAAAATATTAATTAAAATAATTAATTTAATTTTCTCGAAAATAATCAATTTCTGAGAAAATCACTGAAAAACGAAGCCATGTTAAACATTTAAAGAGATCCTCTTCTTCATCTGTTAGTTTTCCAGACGATTATGCGATTCCCAATGATACAATGTAACTTTGAGTTCATTATTAATAATTTTTATCTGTTCAATTATATAAAACCACGTGGTATTACAATGTGAAACGAATTAAACTTTCTTGCAGTTAAAATCATCCTTGCGATCAACTTGGCCATGACTGTCCTGATATCTGTACTGCTGATCGTGGGTGCTGTTAAGGTAAATATATTATGGATGCTGTTAAGGTCTATTGCTATCTATCTTCTGGCCCTTGGAGACCAAAGTAACGCCCAGGATTGTGTCGTCCGGAATAAAATATCATGGTCGCCATACATATAAAAAAACAAATATTACTTTTGTATAAATCTGAAAAAACGACCTTATTACAATCTGATTTAAAACAGATGAAAGTCGTCACCTTTTTGGAGTAACTCAGATTCCACCATTACAAGCTGTACAAGTAAATCTGAAAGTCAATTTCTTGGTGTTCCTTGGTGGAGAGTTAGTAATGTTTTCCATCTTTCAAGCATTGCACTTCGTAATATTGTGCAATATTTTAAATGTCCTTCCGAAAATAAAGCCAAATACATTGGCGGCATTTCGGGCGACGTATGACATGCCCAGTTTCAGTACCACAACTCAAAGTGGCCCTAAGATTAGCTCGAATCGAAATAAATTAGTTTAATTTCATATAAGCTTAATGTTGGTAAATGAATGGCATTGGAGAGTTGAATAAAAATCTGCTTTGACCGTAGGAGCTCTACTTTACTCGTTTCCATATGAAACATGCGCTGATTAAGTAATTTCAGGATGCGTGGAACAGTTTTTACTTCACAAGTTACTGAATTGCAATCGGCATAAAAATACACTGATGTCGTGCTCTGCATAGTCATATAAAGCAGTGATTCTACATGTATTCATATCTTAACAAGTATTTTCAATATTTATTCATTCAGGAAAATGGAATTATGGATGATAAATCAAAAACACTGGAGACGGTTTTTTCTTATCCCATTTAATATTTTACAACAAAATGAATATTTTTATAACTTCAACTCAGTAAATGTTCCTACTATTGTTAGAGGTTTTTGCTATCATTCTAAGCTTTATGTAAAATTCAAAATTGAGTTTGAGGAAAATTCATTTTCACAATCGATCACAGTTGCGTAAGTGGCAAACGGCAATCAAATTACCGCTGAATTACTTTCAGCATAACTTTTCGCAAATAATGTCTTTTTCTTTCGTGACAGAGAAACAAGTACATGATGCTTCCGTGGGTGGCGCTGGCCATCTTGCTTGCAGTGGGATTGGCAGTCTCGGTGATCTACACCGCCGTCAGCTTCTACCTGCACAACGATGCGCTCAACGGAACTATTTGGCTTGTTTTCGGGCTGCTTAGCGTCGGTAAGACTAATATGCAAATCATTGTAAATGCATGAAGGTGAGGTTACGGTTGAAATAACCTTTAATGTGCCGTACCCAAATTACGAAACGCACTTCGGGGGGGAAAGAGGGGGAAGGGGAGGTACGGCCAGGCGTTACGGTCCTGGTACGTGGGGGAGTCAAGATTTTCGTTACGTCACGGTTTTAGAACAGCCAAAAATAGCAAAATTTCTGCATGATTAAAGTTTTAATTTAAAACTAGCGCGCAATATACCGGAGATAGTTGGCAGCTCTGATCCGAGCGAGCGTCGAACGGAAGCAGACAAGTGTGGTAGGCTGTATTCCCCTGTCTGTGCGGTGCTAATTATCAACAGGTCATGGCATCGAATCTAGGTGGATTGTATGAATGGCCTTTAAAATTGAAATTGTTTATTAAAAAGTGAATTATTATTAGGAACTAAAAATCTTTCTATCCTGAATTTAAGCCCAAAACTATTCACAAAGCACTCGTTACGTAACGGAGTGGGGAGGGAGTTCGGCCTGTTGTACAAAATTTGAGAATTTTGCGTTACGTAATTTGTGTACGACCCCTAATGACTGAGTATATCTTCCCAAAGATCTAACATGAATAAGGTATTTTGGGGGTTAATGTACAGCGGAGTGAACTGTTGACTTATGGACCAAAATCAAACACTTCCCCTTAATAATAGATTTATCTAAGGAGAAAAGGACGAGAAATTTCCATAAAAAATTATCAGTTTAAATGAAAAGGCGGGAGGACAGAGTTTGAAGAGGCCTTCCGTGGCGTCCCTGCAAAATGACGGGAGATAATTTCCAGTGCAGTTTTAAACGACTAAATACTAAAAGTTGAAATCAGAAAAAATGAGATCAGGAATTAAGCATAATCATGCATAATAGCCGATTTTAAGTAAAAAATAAAATTTTGTTTTCCATAAGAGTTTATAAATTTATAAAATAAAAAAGGAAATTTTTCTTTTCCCTAAGATAATTTCCGCGGAATCATACTTAATATTATGTAATCATAAGAAGGCATTCCATTTTTTATGAAAATAGAACGTATTCGCTCGTTAGCGACCCCCAAGAGGATTGATTTCCCACGAAACATTAATTGAATTGGAAATATCGCTTCGATTAAAATAACCTGAGGATGCAGAAACAGCGATTGAACGATTCTTATGAAATTAACAACAAAACGAACTTTATTATTTGGCAATGTACAGCTCTTTCTACTGGCTCTGTGTTTCTATACTCTGGGATTCAGACGTCCCCGCTAATATGTTCCTTTCCCATGTCCCTCGTTTATGCCGGAAACCATACGTAGCATAACGATGGCCATGGAGGTGCCGCGATTCACGAAGAGAAGTTCAATCTTGCGACATGAAATACTTCATTCTTATTTTAAAGTTTCTAAGCAAAATTTTAAATCGGGAAACGCATGAATTCCGAAGTTGCGCACTGCAGAGGCAGCTAAAGAGCCTAACAATTTTGTCTTTCCTCCACTGAAAGAGTGTCGTTCGCTCGAGAGGTTTTAATACATCAATTTGTTCGTTTCAGCTATCTACGTGTACCTGTGGTTGGTGGTCTTCAGTTTCTACCAGTTGGTGAAAGAGGGTGGCGGCGTAGGCTACCGCATGCCGCCATATTCCGGTTGACCACCTCTCCGTGATTTATTTATCGCAACGTCGTCTTCCGCATTTACGTCAAATGGAATCAAGTGCACGCAGCGGATGCTGGGAAGATTCCAGTAACTTGTTTGTTGAAACACATATATATTATCTTTCCGATTGTTATTTTCTAATAATTTATAGTCTCTCCGATACAAAATTAATGTAAAGTCCGCGGAAGTAATATTTTCTATTTATATATATAATTATTGAGTTAATTTTATTGAGATTCACCGTGCCTGAGCTTATCAATTTGTAATACAAATATTTTATGAGCATTTTTGACAGAAAGTCTTTAAAAAGTATTGCTAAGATCCAGTTGGTGTGCTTTAATTTATATGAATAGAAAATTTATCTGCATACCAGGAATATCCATCCTCTGTAAGATTTTCTATGGCACACTTTGCAGCTACCCTCAGAGAGAATAAGCATTCAGTCGGTCGCATTTTTGGAAGGATTTTCCAATCAAGTTAAAAATGAGTGCAAATATTTCCCAATTTTTGAGAACTTTCAACAAGCAGCGATTTTAATACTAACTGTCCGTCCAATAATTTATTTGTGGCTTTCTTGAATCTCTTTCTAGCAGAAAACGCCAAATCCCATTTTGCCACCAATATGTGAATATTTTCTATTTTTTCAGGTAAATTTTGTATTTTTGTGAACATTATTTTGTTCGATCCCTTCCGAAGTGAGAGAATTTTATTATCGATTTGTAAAGATGTACAATGTTCGAAATAAATTACTTTCCTTCTGTGAGGAAGTTGCGCTGGTTGATTATTACTGTTAAATAATCCCGTTCCCTAAATATTCCCGATAGAAATTTCATTAGCGATCTTTTCACAGAAGAGTAGTAATAGCTAATGGTGCTCATTAATTCTAAACATAGAAACAAACTCTTCGACGCAAATTAACGCGAATGGTCTTCGATGGGCTCGTAACGAGAAAACAGAAAAAGCAATAGAAACGCAGTATCTCCACTGAAACAAATGAAATAAAACTCGAAGCAAATTTTCAAAGTACACAGGAATCGTCCACTGCGCAATTTTTTCGCTTTCCTGGAGAGTCTCGTGATAAAATTAATATATCTACTGATTTTTCTTTCATGGAGATGAATGATTTCATGAAGATGACACATTCAAGCGTAAATTTGTTCTTAAATCAACTTTGCTCTGATATTCACGAGTTTTCAGCATCAAAAACTTTATTTTTAGAGATAAGGCCATATTACATTCATATTCGAGATGTTATAAACCAATTTTTCAAAATATTGTATAGCAATGTCATGGACGTAACTTGCAATAAAACCAAGGCCAAATTAAAAATCTTGCTAGTTACTCGAAAAATGAATGTTCTATCATTCATTTTTTATTGTATTATACTAATAGATTGTTTAAATTCGACTCACCATGCCAATTAAATCACTGCTAACTGCCTTTAATACCAAACTGGCGTATGTTAGGTGTATATAATGATCACATTAATATTACGGTAATTTTAGTTTATTAAATATTTATCATTCTATCCGAAAAACAAATCAACAAAAGTTCGCGAGAGTTTCTACTTGTCGTTAGGAAAATGTTGTTAAAGATATCCAAATTGGAAGAAACATAAACATATTTTACTCAAAAAAAAAACAACAAATACATTCATCTGCATTTACAATGAAACTAAAGGCAACATATGGATAGCAGGGTTCGTATGCTTCAAGAGATCGAACTATTTCTTTCGTACACCATTTTCACTATTCTTTGTGATTACAATGGTCTTTCTACGCAATTCGAGAAAGCGCATCTTATGCATTGGCAGATCGACTGACAACTATTATGTAAGTATATTCCGTAAACGTAATTCCTCTAAGTTGATGTGACGATCGCAAATATCTCCATTGGATTCTCAACTTATTTATGAATGCAATGGATGGCAGATGAGGATTATGCCTCTGGCCATACGATGGAAATTGCGAGAGGAGGAAGAGTTCGTCTATCTAATTTAGAGATTGGAAGTCGTTGCAGACATTCACTGATATTGTCCCTTGTTAAATCAATTTTTTATAAATTACACTTATTTATGACTAGCGGAGTGCCCGTTGATTCTCAACGGAAAAATTAATTTTAATCGGAAGTAATGAAACTTATATATGAAAAAATTTAGATATGAGAACTCTTAAATTTATGGAAAAACAATCCTTCTCTTCGTCCTAAGTGACTTACGAAATCACAAAAACAGCTACACAAATTTAAATCACAGACTAAACTAATGCACCAGTCGCCACAACAAATAGAGGAAACAACTGAGTACCAAATGAATGGAGACGAAATCACAAAAATAGCCACACAAATCTTGTGAACCACAAACGAAAACGAATGAACCAGTCGCTTAGCACGTCCAATATGTCCGAACGACAATGAGCGAGTGACCGAAATCATCGCAACTATTAAATAAACGGTCACAAACGAATTACGATGTATAGTATTTAATCTAATTAGAACTCGTCCTTTTATGAATTAACACTTAATTTATCCTTAAGATGGCGTCGACTGTTCTTTAATTTAATTACTTAACACTTAATAACTAACCCTCTGCTGTAAAATTAACTGTTAGAATTGTGAAAAAAATTAGCATCCGATTATAATGCAAGCGGCGCATCTGTTTAATTATATCGCAATAATTATTTGACCATCATGTTGCAAAATCAGAGCAAACTCTTACCTCTTCTCTTGAATAGGATTTAATTTAATTTCAATGTTTTCAGATCCCGTTGACGAAATATATTGTCTTCCGATATTTTTATAAATTTGGAATGAAGAAACTTAATCCAAGTGAAAGTAGACATTCAAAGTTTTTGGAGTTATCTCATTTAAGCGATGTAATCGGTAATGCAGTGATCAGAAATGCTCGCAAGTTTTTTTCGCGATATTTCCTCAAAAATTCATGAAATTCGAATAACAAAAATTAATTACATTTCCTTTACTTGGCCATTTATTTATCTGTCTCATTTGCATGATTTAACTCGCAACCAAGAAGAAAAACTATAAATTCTGCTTTAACCTCACAGTACCTCTAAAACGAACACCAATAGAAAGAAGATGTACCAAGAAGAGCAAAACCTATTGTCAATATAAATATAGGAATAATTCAAATCATTTGCGATTGTTTTCGGTGATATCGGCAAATAATTGAAATTCAGGGACATGGTTCCTATAGTAAAAATATTCGATGATGATATAATCTCGTGTAAAAGGATAGAATACCTGAAAAGTTTTACGGAGTTAAATATCGAACTAAAACCAAATCATGTACATACCACCAATGATTCTTTGGAGAGAAATTCTACAGTGTATTTAATTGAAAACGTGAAGTAAATGAACGAAAATGATTTCAAAGGTTAAACATCTTGTCAGTTGATTTTTTTTTAATATGCTTATTCAACTAAATTCTTATTCAGTTTATGCAATATTACTAACCTAGGCATACAATCTATTTTTACAGCAATAATAAGAATATGTACATGTATATTTTATTTCTTTCGATACTTGTCTAGAGTCCGCAAAATGAAAACTACTTTGAGTTTTTTTTTATAATTAAACCCTGTAACATACGAAATGCATATTGAATCGTATTTCAAATGATAATATTTGAGCAGCCAGCATAGAACCGAAGCATAAAAATAAAGGACAGTCGCCCATAATCTGAGAGAGGTGTTCCATATTTTATAGTCTAACAAACTTAATAGCGTACCGGCAATCGTTTAAAACGAACATTTAAACATAATATTTAAGATATAGCAAAATACCAATGAGTATGACTATCACCATTAACAAAAGATATAGGTGGATAGTACCTATATTTAAACACATCAATAGACGATCCACTAAAACATTTCTTGCTTTAATTTCCAATTCTATATCTAAAAGCACAAAATTCGTTTACCTTTTTCCAGTCACGTATAAAAGGATTGTCATTCCGTGCTGCTTTAAATCCAATTCTTGACACTTCATAGAAAGCAATCACTGAATTCAGGGATATTTCTACGATCTTCATTGATTCATTAAATGCACGGTGGGACGCTAAATGAAACGATTAGTACTTAGATCGGAATATAAGAATGAAAAATTTATCAACTTACCAACCTAAGAAGATATAATTACTTTATATGAGAAAAGACAATTCATTCAATACGACGATGAATCTTAATTTCACGTAAAGAGTGAACAAACATTGGCGTTGCTATAAACAAAGCTTGGTTGTTGATGGCGCGTTAATGCTAACGAACCTGAATTCAAATTTAAAGTTATAAAGCTTGGCCTTGACGACGGGTTGTTCACAATGTCAGGTTTTCATAAAAGTTTCGTATTTTACTTCCAAATTCTCACAACTTCGAAGTGAAAGCAATATTCTACGACCAAAATAAAGAACTTTATTCTATTTCCTTTGTTTTGGTGTTAGTTTTTGTTTCAAATGACCATTATTTCTAATTTAATTTTATTAAAGAAAAGTACCGTGAAAATGATAAAAATGTCTTCCCATGTATTTCTTATGGAAACTCTTCGACTATCTGGAGTCAAACCGAGTACAGTTGGGTCAACAAAAAGTAGCCTATCATTTGCGCTAAGGAGACTTTTAATATTGTACGAATTTTGAAATTTTGAAAATATTTAGCTTTAGAGTTATAGCGTGAAATAGATTTTTGACCCCGACTGGGGACGAACTGGAGACAGCTGGGTGAATAAAAGGTAGCCTATGTCACTCCCCGGATGACAAATGACCATCATACCAAATTTCATCAAAATCGGTTGGATAGTTTTTGAGTGATGCTGTGACATCCAGACAGACAGATATCCAGACAGACAGACATCCAGACAGACAGACAGACATGAAAATTTCTAAAAGGTGTTTCGGACTCGGGAACAACCCCAGTTTCCAGCAATACAACTTTTTTTGAAATCGGATCAATGTACAGACACGACCCCCTCTACAGATTTATTATATATATAGATATATATAGATTCGTAACTTTCGCATTTCGAGAGAGGGAAACGTCTTTAGGAATCCATAAATGAGAAATCTAACAAATATCCTGATCAACTAATTCTCTGCTCAATTGAGTCTCTAAGACAATATTTTGCTATTTCAATAGCCATAATAATGAATTCTCTCCCTTTAGAGGAAAACTGCAAGCAAAGGCTTCAAAAACTGCGAATGAAGCACTGCACGCTCCCAGCAGAGTCAGCTCTCATCGTCGTCCTTCGCGTACCTAAAAGTGCTTCGGAATGAGGTGAAAATCCTGATGCCTTACTAGACGACTGTGCGTGCTGAACAAGTTTCTTTCATACGCCCTAAATTTGCATTCCATATCTCTCACCAACATCTACACTTTAAGGCTAATGGCAAATAATGCTTTAGGCTACAAAGACTCATTTCATTAAAATTTTCCCTCTAATTAGCTATATACAGTGCATTTTCAGTGCAAGGATACTTATTTTCCATCATCCTTATAATCCTTAAGATATTCCTTTAACGCAATACATTTACATAATGCAGCCAAAAATGGTTTTCTAAATTGTTTTATTTGTCAAAGACAATATAATATACAAATTAAAATGTTATAATTAGGATAGTCTTCCATAGAATTTCAATAAAAAAGCTATTAATAAAGTGAATACATTCAAAAAATATTTTTTTAAACTAACGTTTTTAACTCATAAAAAAATTTTAATGACACTTTCACTGGAAACATTTTCCAGTTTCGTCCTTTCGAAGTGCATTCAAATTTCCTAAATTATGAATTTGTTTTCGATGTTTTGACCGACGATCGTCTTGGGACAGCAGGGACCATTGCTGTAATTGGCGAATCTACTCGTAAAGGCTTCATGGAAATTCGATGAGACTAAAATGAATGCCTTCTTTCGCGAACACTGAAATTTCAAGAACATGCGAAACATCCATGTCGAGGACAAAACGGGAATTATAGTAACAGAAAGACACGTTTTTGTCTAATTTTCACCAAAAGAAAATTCAAAAACATTCCCTTCGTCAAGAGATGGTAGCAAGGAAGCTGGGCGAATTACCTTCTACAAATGGAATACTTTCAGAAAGCTTTGAAACGAAAAGATTCAGTTCCAATCATCCAAACGAGGTATTTTAAAAATAAGAAACATAAATAGTACTGATGTGTAACGATTTCAAATTTTCTTGAAAGATAAACTGGAAAATCATATCAACACATGTCTCGACCGATAGAAAGAGTACTTGGAGTGTCTTTCAGACCAGACTCCTAACAGATTACTTCACGGGTAGACAGTCTACATTTCCAATGCAATAATTAGCCAAAAGTTTAGATGCTTGCGTTCTTTCTTAGCCACCCACATTTGAGAATAAGAAGACTCCCTCGATGTCGCCAAGGGCTTATCCTAATTGTAAAATAAAACTGTCCAATTTTAGATATAGTTTTGCCACATTCTTGTCCCGTATATGAAGAAAACCTATAATCTCTTAGCCATCGTTTTCATCCCCTTCAAAACTAGATCTCCGATGGAGAGTTAAAAATTGAAATAGGATGATTTTACTACAGTCTTTAAGAACACTTTGTTGAGTCATTCACAAATTTCTCAATAGCGATTATACTAATCAAACCGTCAGAGTAGTGCATAATAAGGAATTTTCATACCACTCTGAGTACACTTCTATGGGAAAATATTGGAATTTATTCTCCTTGAAAATGAATGAAGATTTATTCTCATTTAAAAAGTCACTTACTAAGGACATAATCATATATACACTAAGTAAGTATTTACTTGACTAGCAACCTGAATTTATAATACCTCATTCTATCATTTAAACGTCTTATTTGGACAAAATACGCGGCTAATAACCAAAATACATCACTTGCTACGTGAACTTTTTAAAATTTGCAACCCATCCTCCATTTTTGTTTTTTTCATTATTTTGATTCCCATAATTGTAACTAGAAGAGGTTATCAGTGTTCGCCAAATTAAGCTGAACATGAAATTAAGATATTTCCTTAAGTGTACAATCACAAATGTTTGAGTTATGTACATTCGTGAGTAATCATTAAGATAATTATGTCTTCCGACAACGCTTTCATTTTCAAAATTCTCTTGAGTAAACTTATTGAAATTTAATTTTACAAATAATTGTACATAATAGGAGTCACTTCATTGCTCAAATAGCAGTAAAATCTTTTTTGCCTTCGTAGGAAAAATTCATACTCAGGGATTTTCAAAAATATCTTCGAGGAAAACTGTTTAAATGGAAAAATACAAGTGGCCGAGTCAAAGGCCGGTTGGTACCTCACCCCCTCTGACAAAAGATAATAGGAGCTTGCAGAGAGGAATGAGGTCCACTAGACAGGATGAGGAGTGAGGTAGTTTGCTTTCCTCACTGAGCCTATAAGCGGAACATGTCCACGCAAGTGAAGCACAATGACTCTATGGGTAACACTTTTCTTGGTATTCCATAAGGTGGTTAGTGCACTCATACCTCGGTAGCTTTCATTTCATCACAGTCATGATCAAGACTGGGACAAAAGAAAATGAAAGATACATTTTTCTCTATCCTGTACCACTTGACAAATGAAAATATTCCATTCATCGGAGTATAGAAGCATGAACACTCGGAGGGAAACAAGCCCAAAGTTTACTCGGTTTAACTTTTATATTCTGTATCTCCTCTTTCACACGGTGTGGTGAGTGAAATAAATTCCATGCGAATACAACCGCATTGAAATATGTAAATGAGAAATTGTTCAGGAAGTGTTATGCCATCGGTTCATGTCACTTGGTTGTCGTTGGTGGCGATATTTAGCTCAAATGACTTCACTAATTAATATCGATAAAAGTCCAATAAAATACGAATTCGAACCAGAAATAGAAATCAGGTTAGTAATTGCAGAAAATATCGTCCGGAAGCATCACAATAAGGGATAAACTGGGTAGGTAAATTCCAATCACAATAAATAATTCTGTTTCGATATCGCATTGATTTCACGAAGATGAATACAAATGTAATAATTAAAACTAATAATAAAATTAAATATTACGCTTTAAGCTGTTTACATATTTCGGGAAAATTAGACGAAGATGACAAATTTTTAATCGCTGAAATTTGAAAAAGGATCTTGGATAATAAATATGATTTAAAATTGCCCGAATATTTGGCTCTCCTTACTCAACATCACCACGTGGATGAAAATGGCCGCCGTATGAGAAGTCGCTTCCGGTTCAAACTCTTCGGAAACTCACGATATAGTAGACAGTGCAAAATACCGGGTTTTTCTTTCGAGTTTAATTCATTTTCACGTTTGTTCGCAATCACAGCAATACGATGGCCGTCGTCTCATGGCCCTAATCAGTTCAAGTATTTGCATAATTATGTGGACATTGATTTGTGGATTTCATTCGACGTTAAGAGAACGAATGAATATTCTCTTGCATGCAAAACGTCCATAGCTTTAATTTATCACGGTCAACTACGACTAGAAATCACAGACTATGAACCTAGTGAAATGCTCGATGAAACAAAAGAAAATATAATTTCGTCCATAAACGAATGGATAATTTCCTTAAATTCAGAATGATGCAAAGAATTAGAATGTACATAAAAATATTTCACATCAATCTTTCGCCGAGGATTTATTTTGTTTCTTGGGGTATAAACTTCAACCATTCAAAACAAAATATACTATTAGTCTAAGAAAAGTTATTTCATGATATTTTACTAAAGCACTAAAATGAGCAATAAAAGTTATTTTATTTCTTTCGCCTTAAGAGATGAAAATTTTAATGGTCCGACACAACCATCAAAACTTGAATCACTTGCTTACCCGAAAATAATGATTGATTTGTTGCCGAACTGAAGGTTTTAAGAACAGAAATTTGAAATTTAGAATTGAAAATCCATATTCCCTTGAACTTTACGCGAATAATCTGATTTATTATGAAAGCTGTTCGCTGCGAAAGCCCGTGAAAGCAACTTATTTGCCTCGATGATCAACACAATACAGATAAGAATGAAATATTTGAAAACGGTACGGTTCCATATCTTTCTGGGATTTGAAAACAAACTCAAAACCCCCAAACACAGCAACACGAACCCTCAACCCAATTATAAAGGTTACTTCCTAAATGCTTCCGTCACACAAGTAAAATCATACAAACATGTATTACCTAATTTTTAATGAGGACAGTTTTTTTTCTACCGATACTCAACTAAAGTAACAAAGGATAAGATGGAAAGGTAATTGAATTTAAAGGCGTTTGGCTAAAAATTAATTCAAACGAATCAATGGAAGTGAAAATTACTGACGTGAAGAAACTCGATCAGACAAATCGTCCGATTTTCGGGAGGGTGCTCTTACCAATTAAGCAAAAGTTTCGTTTTCTCTGCATAGTGGACAAGAGAGAAGCGGCACTCATTTACGCCACGGTCCTCACAGAAGCATTAGTGGCCAACAAGTATCCAATAAAACGGAGTGAAACTGATAAATAGATCCAAAATAAACCACCCGTACAATGAGAGTTGGGTTCGAGTCCAAATCCTGTCACTTTTCCACATCTGTTAATCATTTGCGCTTATTTCTTGTCTGACGAGAGGCTGAAAGGAAAACTCAACACTTGTTACAAAAGCATCTTCTTACAAAGAAAAACGTCACAGAGTTTTATTAATGTCTGTGTGCATGATAATAATGATATTAACACATGAAATACTTAAGAAATTTCATCCTGAGAGAAATTTGCAAGTCTTTTCGTTTCAAATTGTTGTCACCTGTCCATTATCTACATTCGCGAGAAGAAAAAGACTTGGCGAAGATCAGCACAAACGATGAGAACAAAAAAGAGAAATTTCAGAGGCACTCGTGATGCGTGGGGTCGATGTAGTTCCCAGCCACGCATCCTCTCCTTCTGCCGAAACTCACGCAGCGACCAGGAATTCGACGAATCTGAAAAATATCAATCGCATGAAAATTTGCTAAATTTGGCTGTTATAACAGTCGGCTTGGAAAAGGGGGAGCTTCCAATTGAGCAATCGTGGATGACAAGTCCACGACGGTTGCATTTCGAGAGAGAAAACATATTATAAATGGTGCAAGACTTCGAGGGGACGCAGACATTTTGGCAAATTCAACGAAAACCTCGAATGACTTGAAATGTTAACAAATATAAATTACAATGGCGACCATAATTGGATCATATTCCGAAAAATCGAATTCGAGTTTGCCGTTTTAATCATCGGTGACCCATCGACGGCCAAACTGACGCATACGTCGATTATTCTACTTTTAACGAGTTTCTTAGAGGGCTATTTTCTCAGTAGTTTAAATGTGTCAGAGGAAGGAAGAAAGATTCGCCAAAATTACTTATCGACAGATTCTCGTAGGTTCTACGTGTCTCCGAAGAGGAAGACCACAATACGCAACTTCTAGATATACTTACCTCTGCTACTTCCATAATACACGTAGAAATTTCCTCTCTTTCAGCGATATGGTCCACTGCTTCATTCTCATCCATCGCGTTTAGCGATTTACTCTCATCCTGAAATGGTCACATGATTCACTTTTTTAAAACAAAAGAATCACTGTTCTTACTTTTAATACAGCATGCTATCAATGAGCGATGGATGTCAACTTATTTCAAATATATGTAGAATAGAGAAAAAGACTATTTTTACAACTAATTTACAACGCATATAAAATAATCAGGCTGCGCTGTCAGGTGCGTTACTTAAATTCAAATTGTATTTCATGAAACAGGACTAAGGAACAATAATTTAATCGCTAAGTGAGCTTAAATTTTATTATCACTTGAATCTACGCACGAAATGGGAAAACGATATTATTGAAATGCGTGTATTTGTTGCAGTAAGTTACAAAGAAGCTGATTTTAATGTTTTATGGTTTATGATTATGGTTTTACCACTAAAATCTCCAAAATAACACACGCTTATTCCACCAAGTGTGAAGAAATGTGTACTTTAATTCGCAGAGTAAGCACCAATGCTCAACATGCAATATGAAAGAGGAAAGAGGAAGTTACACTCGTACCTGATCCGCATTATGATGCCTCTCCGGAGGATGAATCAGCATGCCTTCCGAAATCTGAGCACCTGCCACAGAGGCTATGATGAAGAGGCTCAGCAGGGGGGTGAGCCATGGGACTCGCATTATGTCCCTGTCAGAGGAACAAGTAGAGGATAAAGACAGTCGTCGATATACAATTGTTGTATTATGCAATATAAAAACACTTTCTCAAAAATGTCCACCCGACTCTTACGAACCGAACTTAAAAGTATTCTTCCCGGTAGTCTACATTTTTCGATTGAAACAAAATAAATACTTATCATGGAATGGGACTATTTATTCACTACTAAATCAAAAGAAAGTCCTAGAATTTGTTTTAAAAGGTTTTAACGACAGGAAATGATGTTATGGACCAAATGAAACATCTTTGGCTCGACAAGAAGGCCCCGTTCTATCGCTGAACCAAAGCATCGCATTCAATGATCATCCACCGATATGATTTCGTAGTTACGATTGAGCGATATTTTAATATTCTAGATCGGGGTGCGTCTAAGGCTCCAAGGATAAATGCGAAACGTAATTTTCAGAATGATAAGCCGTAATGAGTGCTCCCCACGGCGTGTCTTATACGTAGCGAAATGCGAAAACTGGAGTATTTCAAACCTCGAATTCCAGAAAGATATGGAGGGAATCCTAGGAGTTCCTCTGCGGAAAAAGAATTTGCACCAACACACAATCGTCCATTTCATGGATCTCTTTCGACGCACTAATCACGACGACCATTTCATCGGCATAACAGCGATTCCGGATGGGAACAATGAAGTGCAGTGCTAACGGAAAAATTTTGGTGACTAATGGGAAACGGATGGAAGCGTACGGCACAACCTTCAGATGCGTCTTCAATCGTTCGATTCGTGCTGCGTATTGCCGGAGAAAGACTTAAGGAGGACAATAACACAGCAAGCAAATTATATTTTTCCCATGCTTCAAACGAAACTAAGCGTATTCTCTTTAACGGTGCGTTTTTCCAATAAAAATATCCCCGTGGTTAAGCTTTCGCCGGCAAACATTTTCACACGCTCTCAGAATGATTCAATCAAGGCGATTTGAGAGCCCGACTAACAGTCAACTACGTTAATACTTGAGTTCAATTCTACTGTATTAATGTTGCCAGAAGAAACGAGAGATGCATTTCTTCTTACCTTTGATGTAAAAAAAGACTTTAAATATATCCGTAAATAACAGCTGTTAATCAACTACAAAGAGAAAAGATAATTTACCAAAAATTTCGAAGTCACCCAATTTGTATTCGAACACGATGGTAAATTATTTAAAGCAATCACATTTCCGCCATTGCGAGGGGACCGAAAATTCAACAGCCAAAATGCCTTAGTTCACATAATTCTCCGATAGAGCATTTAATCGCAATAATACGCGATTCAAAAATCTGTATTTGTATCAGAGCGAACTAATTGCCTTAATTATATATGACGAGGAAATTAAAACCAATTTTATTGTATTTTCAGGAGAAAAAACCCGAATAAAATTACGCGGAAGAAATTTACCTTCCTCAGCAAGTACGGGTCCGGAACTGCTTGAGCATTCATCGACATTCAGACATTTACAACAGAACGCAAATTATTCTTAACTCGAAAACGATATCTCAGACGTATTAGGAATCTACACCAACAAATACATCCCCAAAAAATTTTCCAGGAAAGATAGTTTTACCTTCGTGATTCCACCGACTTCTTAGCGAGGGCAAACCTAAAGAAGAGTTCGTTCGTTTACACCAACCGGGCTATAACTCGTGGCTTTTATACTCGAGGAAGCCTCAGATGGTATCGAGAGTAAAAGCAATCAAGAATCGTAGTAGTAAGGGAGGCTTCATCTTCGTACGGAAACCCTTTTCTGCCCCTTAATTTCCCATTCCTCAGATCATGCCCGAAATAGTCATTTCAAGTCGATTGCTACCAATTACGAAATCTATTTGTATCCTTCATTTCTCTCATTTCGTGAAAATCTTTGGGACCCTTTGGGTGTTTGCATGGCATTGCAACAAAATAATAGCAACATTATCCCCATGTAAGATACACTATTCCTGGAATTTTATACTATACTGGTGCATGTTATATTGGCAATTAGTACCAAAGAAGGCCCTATGTGGTCCTCCATGACGTTGGTCTGAGGTTTAAATGAACCCCGGAAACATTTGTGAATAATATTTTGATTTACAAATAAGTGATCCGTCACACCCAACAAAATGTCGTGGTATCGACAGATCTCAGATAAAACTGCACTGTCTCAGTTACTTTTAGAATTAATGTTTGATTAATGACGTAAGTATCCCAACAATCATAGAGGAATGCAAATTAGTAAGTTTCCTGCTAACAATTCTCCAGAGAAAATTGTTGCATTTATTGAATGCAATTGCATTGAAATGTTTAATGAATTAATCGAGCGAAACCGATTGAAATCGTGTAAATTTGTTTTCAATTGATCACTTTATTTTCTTAAATTGTGATTCGGAAATCGATAATCAGCATGACACGAAATTTATTCCTCCAAAGTCGAATGCGCTGCCCACTTGAGGGGGCCCTCGCACACACCTGCTGGAAATCCTCGAGAGAAAGAAGGAACTCGAAAAGCGATTTCTCAATAAATTCAGATAAATGATACGCGGAAGACGTAATTGATATTACATGGGCGATCTGCCGATGAGCAGTCGTTCTAAGGACTCGTTCTTTTCGCTAACAATACTCGATCACATATAACACACGAGGAAAGGCGAATTGCAGGGCACCGAAAACCATAGAGATGTATCTAAATCAATTATAAAGAATATCGAAATATCATCGGGAGAACAGGAGTCTTAAAAAAGTGACCTTTAAAAAGTATCTATTTGGAAGGAATGTTCGATTGGACGCTCCTTAAAAATGCTTCACATTAATAGCTATGCTGCGGAGGAAAATGTGTACAATATTTAAAAATTAAAAATGTTCAACTGGTTAAATTGGCAAATGGTGCTATAATACTGTGCCGATACGGTTATAAAACAACGAATTAACGTTAACGAGCAACAAAGTTGTTTAACAAACAGCAAAGTTGGTTAACGAACAACAAAGTTGTATAACAACTAATAAGAGCTGTCAAAACTTTGGTATGACTTGAATCCTTGTGGACTCCTTAAATCTGTTTCCGTTTCGAGTAAAATCCACCTTTAACTACTCCAGACTCTCAAGCGTATGACCTACCTGTAAAGCATACGTTTAAAGTACATACTTTACTTAGCAAGTTTCTATTTGGTTTGAAAATTTAGGACATAGGAACCCAAATTCCTAAAAATGGATTCTGTATCCAAGTGGTGTCGAACCCAAGACGAGATTGCTTACAACTATTTGGTTTGGGCAACCGTTTCTAAAAATGCCGTTATCCCAATTTGAAATTCATAGAAATATGTAAATGGCGCTAAGGCATCGAAATAAGGACCATTGGGAAAACATGAAACTGCTTTCATGAAATGCAATTATGATTTCTGTTCACTTGTCGGGTTTTACGTTTCCATGTTGTCGGGAATAGATTCAAAATAAATCTTAAAAATCGCTGCTATGTATATTAAACGGGGGAATTTAGCACCCTCCAGGGGACGAACTCACGCACATTTGGTGGCATTTCTATGATTATTAAAATAGAAGAGCGCGTCTACTGGGACCTCCGTGATTTTGAATTCTCTATCCTACCGGAATGTTGCTAAAATTGTTTTAAAAAAACTCCAAAATGGCCGTAATTACGGCCTTTTTGCACAATAGAAGATCACCATTTCTAACTATGTGTGAAAATTCAAGCAGAAATATAGGCTGCAACTGCTTCAAACGACGTCCTTCTTTTCCCTTATATTCCTTATGTGAGAAATTTTAATGTGCTCAGGCATCGAAGCCAGGAAAAGCATGGTCTTATCTAAATTATTTTCTTAAATGGAGTCTTAACATATATCTTCTGACAGATCAAGAACTTTCTTATCGTTTAGATAAGTGCATGAGAAAAATAATGAAAAACTACCCCAATGTATTTTATCTGGGATATATATTTACTGCCCGGCATCAAACCCATGTCTTTCTGGTGATACTTCCTATGCAGCACAACTGAAGATCACCATCTCTAACTATATGTGAAAACTCAAGCAGATATATTAGTGCAACTGCCTCAAACGACATTCTACTTTTCCCTTATATTCCTTACGTGAAACATTTGTATGTGCTCTGGCATCGAACCAAAGAATGGAATGGTCTTATCTAAATTTTTTCTTAAACCTAGTTTTAGGATACATCTTCTTACAAATCAAGAACTTCCTATCATTTCGATAAGTGCAAAAAAAAATAATGAAAAACTACTCCAATGCATTTTAAATGGGAGATTTTTGCATCACCCTAGCATCGAACCCAAGACATTTTCTGTAAAATTTTATACTGTTTTCGATAGATCATGACCTTAGCTCCTTGAATTTTGATTCTCTACCTATCCGGGAAGTATTTTTTTTTTAATTCCCGAAAATCAAAGCAATGCATTTAAATGTGAAAAATTGTGAATTTGGGACCTTCTGGCATCGAAACTATGACACTTAGGTTCAAAGTCACCTTTTTCCTAGGGGTTTCACATTATGGCATATGCGCTGTAAAATTTCAAGTCAATGACGCTTGTGGTTTAGGCTGTGAATTTGTATCCTATCTATCTATATATATGAATGAATCCGGAGAAGCATCTATATATGATAGATACACCATTGTCCATACTATTTATACAAACATTGGGAGATTCTATTACTTACTGAGGAATTAATATATATTATTAGTTTTTATTAATCATCTATCGATTCCTTTGAGTAAGGTGAATTAAGATTCCTCTGAAATAAAAATATACCAATTCCTTTACTAAGTAAAAAGTCTAACTTCAATGATTACTATAATTAGAATTAGATTAATTACTCCACTTTTCAATGGAGAAGGGATATTGAGATTTTTATGGTACTTGAAACATAGATTAAATGGAGAGAAATATTATCTGTTTCAAAAATTTGGGCAAATTACCAAATAATGGTATAAACAACTTGAGATAGTTAAAAAGTTTAAATAGTATCAAATCACATTTCCATTTTATGCTTAACTGAATATACTTGCAATAGACCTCTGGACTCACCTTTAATTAGCCTTCAAACATATTCTAAAATATCAAAAAGGGGAAATACATACGTAAAACGTATATTTCAGGTAATAATTTGCCATGTATTTTTTTTATAATCGCAAGAAAAGGAAGCAATTTTGCTCAGCAGACACCCCAACCTCAATACGTATTTCCATTGGCTGACGTAAATGTGACGTCAGCTACCACATCCGCGCGGCCCTTTAGTACCTTTAGCGGTACGGTCCATTCGTTATTTTATGTTTGCGTTTAACTACTGTGGACATCATTAATTAAGCATACAAAAAAAGGAAGAATTATATTTATTGTATGAATCTTAGGCATTATAAATATTTATCAATTTATAAATAGGATCTAAATAATTAAACCTAGACAACGCTACGATGACATCAAATATATGGTGCGCTTCAAAGAAGTGTACACGACTGAGCATTCACCTGCGTCTCTAAAAACATGAATCGAACGTAATAATTTCGCATTTTAACTACGCAAATTTAATATGTTCTTAACGACCATTAATTAACTAAGGATGCAAAATACGTCTTTAGTTAATAAAGATGTATTCAGCTATCAACAATGCAATATATACAAAACATACATGTTTCTGCCCTCGTGCACATAAAGCAATATCTAAGAACGAATGCTAAGTTGCATTTAATGGTATTTGGCGTAGTGTAGCAAATATTGTTATATTCATCGTGTTTGCTTACGTCAAAATGATCTTCACAGACGCAAACGGATAATTTTTGCGACAGAACATCCTTCCGTCGACACTTCATCATCCACACCGATCGTCTATAATAGATACGAGTAAAATGTTGCTTGCATACTGCAAGCATATCCATAACACTAATTTCAAGTCGGCATCATATCGAGACGGTCCTTAATAGAAAAAATAATATGAAAATATTCTTTAATTCGCTGCATTTTATCCGACCAGCATCGAACCCGGGTCTTCCTGGTGATACTTATTATGCAGCAAAACAGCAGTTCACAATCTCTAACTATGTGTGAAAACTCAAACAGAAATATTTGCTGCAACTGCCTTAAACGACGTCCTACTTTTCCCTTATATTCCTTATGTAAGAAAATTTAATGTGCTCTGGCATCGAACCAAGGAAAACCATGGTCTTATCTATTTTTTTTTCTTAAATGGAGTCTTAATATACATCTTCTACCTAAGCAAGAATCTCCTATCATTTCGAAAAATGCATAAAAAAGTAATGAAAAGCTACCCCTATGTATTTTATATGGGGGATATATTTACCGGCCAGCATCGAACCTGGGACTTTCAGGCTATTTTTTCTATGCAGCACAATAGAAAATCACCATCTCTAACTATGTGTGAAAATTCAAGCAGAAATATCGGTTGCAACTACCTTAAACTACGTCCTACTTTTCCATTATATTCCTTATGTGAGAAAATTCAATGTGCTCTGGCATCGAACCCAAGAAAAACATGGTCTTATCTAAATTTTTTTTTAACGAATTCTGAATATATATCTTCTACCTAAGTAAGAACTTCCTATCATTTCGATAAATGCATAAAAAAATAATGAAAAGCTACCCCTATGTGTTTTATGGGAGATATATTTACCGCCCGGCATCGAACTCGGGTCTTAATGGTAATACTTTCTGTGCAACACAATAGAAGATCATCATTTCTAACTATGTATGAAAATTCAAGCAGAAATATTGGCTGCAACTGCCTCAAACGACGTCCTACTTTTCACATATATTCCTTATGAAAGAAATTTTAATGTGCTCTAGCATCGAACCTAGGAACAGTATCGCCGTATCTAATTTTTTTCTTAAACTAAATCTTAATATACATCTTTTAGCATAGCGAGAACTTCCTATTATTTCCATAAGTGCATCAAAAAAATAATGAAAAACTACCTCAATTTATTTTAAAGGGCAAATTGTTGCATCGTCCTAGCGTCGAACCCAGGATATTCCCTGTAAAAATCATGTATATTTTCGATAGATCATAACCATATGTATAGGTTCCTTGAGTTTTGATTCTCTACCTATCCTGGAAGTATTTTTTTTAATTCCCGAAAATCAAAGCAATGCTAATAAATGGGAAAAATCGGGACATCGGGAAAATCGGCAGTATTTTTTGGAATTGTAAAGAAATATTTATCCGGGCCACTTCTCGTCGTATTATTGAACTTTGGGCACAATGCAATACGTAATGTTACACTTTGCCATTTGGAGGTGTTCTTTTAACCACAGAATTTGCAGTTATCTATACACAAAAACCTCCTCATACACTAACGAAACATACGTACCAAAAGCATGGATGTGGTACCTGACGTCATCCAAGATGGTGGTGGTGCGAATTACGTTTTGACTGAAGTGAAATTGTGAAATTTTCAAATGCTTGTATTTTGAAAACAAAAAACCTTTCGTACAAATTTCTTTGGGTGTTAGTAAAGTTTTTCTCGCTAGTATTCACCAATGTCAATATCTCAATAGGTGTCCAGAGGTCTATTAGACATGGGCGCCGTTATGATTTTTGTCAGCGGCGGCGTAGGGGGAAAATGAAGCCGGCGGCGGCGGCGTAACGGCGTGAACGCTGACTGCTTAATCGTCGGCGGCGGCGTGTAAAATTTCGTTCGTATGCGGCAGAAAAAAAGGCGAATAACTCGAATATCTGAGAGTACATTATTACAATTATATCATACCAATAAAGACAATGTAGAGCTATCTTGAACACGCAGCACAATGGGCTAGAATCGAAAAAAACTGGCAAAAAATCCTTTTCTTGAGTGCGGACTTTAGTACTGGCAACTCTCGAATAAATCCTGCCTATTACTACCAAATTATTTACGCTGATTTCTAACCAATTAAAATTCTACAGGTGGTCAAAATTGACCAAAATTCACGAATAATGCCAGGTTTAGATTTTTGCAAAATTCTTCAGCCTCAAACCAAACCCAAATGAGCAGAATCATTGGGAAAAATCAATACAGTGTTAAATAATCAAACCTTAAGCTTAATTATGATTTTTTAAGTGTTCACAGTTGAATATTTGAATTATTGCATCACTTCCATCAGATCTCTGAATTAGCTTCTGTTGGTGAAATACTCACTTCATGCAACATGTCTTTTAAGTTATATTTCTTTCTCTTTCCCTCTCTTGGACCCTCCGATTTAACGAAAACGAGCTCACATAAGACGCTGCCTGGGAATATTGTATGCAGAACTTGAGGTATGGCAATGCGAAGTTTCAAAGTTCACACTCAAAAAATATTTCCTTATTCTTGGCCAGCATTTTTCGATTCTAGCTCGCTCTGCGCCGTAAAGGTGTTAATTTGGCAATACGTTGCTTCCCTTATTTTCACAAAAGCATGCTTCTTATAATTACGCTACATTACTTTAAGAACGTTTAAAGAGTGGTATCACAAATTGGGCATAATAGCCAGTAGAATGTCGATCAATGGATGTAGTATTGTTGTGAATTAGTTTTAACATCACATTTGCACCACATTTTTCAAGTATGGAATCCAGGAATAGAAGTTCAATTGAAATTTCCAGAAAATAAAAAATGTATAAATGATGAACGCAAATCAAAACATTTAAGTTAAAACAAACTAAAAGAATAATTAGCAAATGAATGAATGAGAGGAGTATAAATAAATATATTAATAACATTCAGCAGTAGGTTACACTCTGTCAACAAAATCTTTGCACAACGCATAGTTGTCATGGATGAATACCATTTTATTCAATCTCTGTGGCTCTGCTCTTCTTATCGTTGAGAGTGAGCCCTCATATACTAAGACTCCTCTCAATGGGAGTGCTGGTTGCGGGAATACACTATGTTCTAATAAAGATATTCAAATCGATTATAATGTTTCATAACTCTGGATTTGACGTTTTTTTATAAATCAGAAGATGCTTCAATTATTAGGAATTGAAGTTAATCCAGGAAAATACTGTTGTACCCTATGAAGAAAATTCTCTTATTGGAGTTAACATTTTGGTTTACATATATATTCAAGATGGTTTTTATCAAAGTATTCACATAAATTATGATACGTAATGAATACACATTGCTTGCCATCAGGGTTGGCTTTAGACAATTGGCAGCCCCAGGCAAAATGCATTTGGCGGCCCTCCCGTTTGTAATATTACAAATTGAATAATGGTGTAAACCTGACAAAATATAACAACAGGCTCTTTTACATTGAATAATAAACTAAATTATTAAGATTCTTTCTATCTAATTTTTTTGTGAGTTATTTGAGAGTCAATTAATAATAATAATCTTGTTATGTAATAATTTGGCCAAAATTTGGCGGCCCCAGGCGACTGCCTAATTCGCCCTCCCATAAAGCCGGCCCTGCTTGCCGCTACTAAAAAGCCCAACGTATCTCAAACGGCCCCATGTTCATAAGAGAGATTGATGCACGCAGTAGAAATATACGCGTTGAAAGAGAAAGTTAGCCTAAATTAATTTTAATATTATACCACATGGAGATACAGTAATTGAAAGTTGTTCAGTGAAATTTAATTACAGTTAATTATCATCATATTTACAAGGAAAAATAAGAAAAGAAAAATTTACAAAATGAAAACTTTGGAAATTCGTAGCGAATTTGTTTGTACTAGTTCTTTAAATACTCGCTCTCATTTCAAAAGCGAAGAAGTTCTTATTCTTGATAATTTGCTTCCTTTTATGATCTTTTTTCAATACTTTTAAATTTCCTGTTAAATATTCTGGGAAAATACATCCTGAAAAATTTGAAGGGAATGTCGAGAGGTTTGAGAAAAATGAGTGCAAAAAAGTAGTTGCCTACTACTTTTGGCTGTACTTCATTCATTAAAAACATCCAGCGAGATAGTATTCTGAGAAAGGACTGAATTTTATTCGTGTTATTTTAATCCCTATTTTCTATTATAAACATTCGAAAACGAACATACATTCAGGAAGTTACATCTTACGCATTGTATTGTATGAATTATATTATTATATACGAGTAAAATGTTGCTTGCATACTGCAAGCAGATCGACAACACTAATTTCATATCGGCATCACATCGGGACGGTCTTCAAAAGAAAGAACAGGATTGAAAATATTCTTAAAATTCACTGCAAGTTAATCGTCTAGCATCGAACCCGGGTCTTCCTGGTGAACTTACTATGCAGCACAACAGAAGATAACCATCTCTTACTAAGTGTGAAAATTCAAGCAGAAATATTAGCTACAACTGCCTCAAACGGCATCCTACTTTTCCCTTATATTCCTTATGCGAGAAATTGTAATGTGCTCTGGCATCAAACCCAGGAACTGCATGGTCTTATCTATTTTTTTTTCTTAAACCGAGTCTTAATATATATCTTCTATCTAAGCAAGAACTTCCTATTATTACGATAACTGCATCAAAATAAATAATGAAAACTACCTCAATGTATTTTAAATGGGGGATATATTTAACACCCGGCATCGAACCAGGGTCTTTGTGGTAATACTTCCTATGCAGCACAACAAAAGATCATCATCTCTAACTATGTATGAAAATTCAGGCAGAAATATTAGCTGCAACTGCCTCAAACGACATCCTACT
The DNA here is from genome assembly GCA_947579665.1 of Sympetrum striolatum. Lineage (NCBI taxonomy): Eukaryota > Metazoa > Arthropoda > Insecta > Odonata > Libellulidae > Sympetrum > Sympetrum striolatum. The sequence continues at coordinate 387,202 of OX388341.1, forward strand.
TTTCCCATGTATTTCTTATGAGAGAAATTTTAATGTGCCAGGCATCGAACCCAGGAACAGTATGGTCTTACCTAAATATTTTTCAAAACCCTAAGCTTAATATACATTTTCAGTATAAGCAAGAACTTCCTATCATTTCAATAAGTGCATCAAAAAAAGAATAATGAAAAACTACCTCAATGTATTTTAAATGACAGATTTTTGCATCGTCCTAGCGTCAAACCCAGGATATTTTCCGTAAAAGTCAATTACTTTTTCAATAGATCATGACCATATATATAGGCTCCTTGAGTTTTGATTCTCTACCTATCCGGAAAGTATTTTTTTTTAATTCCTGAAAATCAAAGCAATGCATTTAAACGGGAAAAATCGGGACTTTGGGGCCCTTTGGAATCGAACCTATGACACTGAGGTTCAAAATCACATTTTTTCTGGTAGTTACACGTTATGGCCAATACGTCGTAAAAATTTCATTCAATTCTTCGTACCAAGAGCTTGGTAACGAAACCAAGTTTGCAATCGTACCTACTTTCATTACAGGGAAAAATTTGTTTTACATAATCGGTAACAATTTTTTCTGGTGACAAGAAAATCTTTAAATTTTAAATAAAAATATATGCCGCAATATCGTGTTAAATGTTTGTGTTAGTTAAATTTATATTTTTTGAGATATCATTTTTCAAATTTGGCGCTCTGTTTGAGGGAACTTATTTATTTCTGACTGCGATAAAGTACCAAAAAGATAAAAACAAAAAATTTCTATTGCATAGTTACACATGCAATATATCAAGCTATAATTTTGTAGAACTTATTTTTCTGTGGACATTCTTGTTTAATTTTTATTCAACTCAAAACTCAAGTAACTATAATGGAAAGACCGACAATAAATAGCTTTTTCATTTATTTAAAATTAATAACTTTGTTTACTAATTTGATATGATATGATATGATAATTTATAATTCCTTTAAAACTTATGTCTGATAATTAGAAACAAGTTTCCGCAAATTCTAAGGCAAAAAACAGCAAATATGTGAAGAAAACTATGCGTAAAGTGATAGCCGCCTGATTAAAGTGTACCCCGCCCGGGCAAGGCAGACTTGTCAAGTGAATGCCACCTTCTGGTGGTACTCACTGTACAGTGACTCCTGCCCGTTAAGTGCTCCACGACCCCTACACCGGCACCGATTTTGCCGGCACGTGTGCAAACGGCCTAATCGTAACACCTATCGATATCACATATAACTCAGCGCCCTCGTGGAAAGCCCGATATGTGTTCTATCAGTTCAAAGCATATCTCTTCGAACTACTTGTCAGCATATTTTCGACTGTGGGACTTTGTTTTTAAATCCAAGCCACGCTGCGCCGCCGCCGATAAAATTTCCGGCGGCGGCGTGCCCAATATTGTCGGCACCTGGCCTAATCGGCGCGGCGCCCATCTCTACTTGCAATGGTGAAGCTGCAATAAATTTCAAAACTTACAACTTGTTAGACAGCCCTAATAATGGATTTTACATCTTACCTCTCATTGAAACTTATGGTATTCCTTCTGACATACTTTAAGTCATAATTATACATTTCATATTGTATCATTCAGATGTTAATCCGACAGATGAGATAAAGGAGAGTTTAACAATTATGTTAATGTTCCAATAATCTACGAAAACCTTTCAACTTTAGCTTCATTTAATTCCTAAGCCAAAAAAGACATAACTTTGGCTAAGTAACCTCCAGAATAAGCAATGAAGATTCTATGATACAGTTCCTGAGAAGTCTATTTTTAATAATTCATGTATATTTAACATATCAATATAATAAATATTTCATATTTTGCTTTTACTGAAACTAGCGTTTCTCATACGAAGAATACCTGCTTCTCACAAAAACCAATCTCATTATAAATAAAATCTTAATAAGTTGCAATAACAAAACAGTTTTGCTTAATAATCTCCACAAATGGTTCCATATCACTCCATTTTCAAAAATCTTGGCCGATCTTACATTAATCTCTGCAGAAATAAATGAATATTAAAGTAAATTACGAGCAACATTAAAGATTTTCAATTTAAAAGGTGCAACCAATTTTTGCATTCTTCTGACCTCAATATTAAGCAAGTAATGGATATTTTTTTTCAAAAAGTGTGATAGTGAGATATTTAGTGTAATATTTACTCTACGATTTCCCATTAAAAGTGTCTCTTAGGTAATAATATGTAATTCTAGTACTTTTAATAAGAAAACTATCGCTGCTTGTAACAACTCTAAGCCAGAAAAGTTAACCTACCTTCACATATAGCTCAACATATTGGAATCAAATTGTAGGCCAATTAATTACATGCTTTACATGTAATACTAAACATATATAAGTAAGATTAATGGAAGTGGAATGAGCAATGTTCAAATTCAAATGAGCAGAAATCAAATTATATTACACAGTATTCATTTGCTGCATATATTTATCTTGTTACAGCAATCTTTAATGCAAATAAGACATTTCAACTTCGAAAGAAAATTGAAAATCTTTATTTGGAAAAGTCTTTCATAAAAAACACCTCCAATGGTCGATCCTGAGAATACAATGCAACTGAATGTTATACATTTTCTTTTACTTCTGTCTCCCCCTGAAAATATGAAATGAAACTGATAATAGTAACAATGAAGTACAATTGTAACCATTGGCTCATAAAACCAAAAGTATTGAACAACAATAACTTTGAACATGATTATGAGAGACATATTGACATCAACACATGACAAAGAAGTTTTAACAGCTTATTGTTGATTTTACACATAGACTGGCATTTTAATTCACCAGCAAAATACAGACAATTCTCATACATGATATTTCCAAGGAAGTATGAGAAGATTTTGATAAAAACAGTTAGCAAATAACTTGGATGGAGGATGAAAAAATACGAATTGTGTAGCGAGGTTTGACTTTATTCCAGGAAAGGAGAATTGATTAATAGCATCTTTAAATGCTTACAGTGACATCTAGCTAAGAGTCAGTCCTTTAAGTTAAAATTGAGACCTCCAGAATAACTCAAATTGCATCAGAACACTTCAATCAAATTATTTGTTTGACTTTCATGGTAATTCCAGTCACAAACAGTTTTGAGAAGCAGAAAATCAAAAACTGCATACACATAAAATGACTCACAGTAAAATTATAGATAAGTACATTCCTCGCCAAATCGTGAGTACAATCACTGACTATTAAAGTTGGATAATTGAAATTTCCTTTGACCAAAAGTGTTTCCCTAAGGAAGGAAAATGCTCAGGTGATGCGTGAGGGAATTCATACAAAAAAACTATTTCTAAAAAGTGTTAACTAAATATGAAGTTAGACTCAGATAAACCTACAATTAAAGTTTTGCAGTAAATTTCCATTCAAGTAATAAACAAAAATTTCATAAAAAAATAATTTTCATTATTCTTTTGAAGTAATACACAGCCTTCTCGATAAAAAATAGGATCGCTGAATACAAAATGTATCTAATTTAAATTCAAGGAAGGCCAAATGTAGAATGGCAAAATAAAAACAGCACTAAAAGTTCCAATTCAATTTACCAAACTATTAGTAGTTGAACAACATGTTGCAATTTCTCAGCAAGAAATATACCACCACAGATATGAACATTTGTACATAAAACAGCAATCTATTAGTGTCTTCTAATGGTGCATTGGATCTACAGCGTCTAATACTAGAATTATAAGTTGCTGTTTGGGGAGGAGTGGAATCCATTCAATGACAACATTAATTACTACAATTATAAAACAAGGCAATTTGACTATATGTTGCAATGACTAGGAATGATTCACTATTGACATCTCCATTGAATGTAAGTCAGTATTCCAAAAATAATTTAATAGAAATTAAAGGAACTTTAAAGGCCAAATTACCTAGGTCATCCTACCTAACTGCAATATTAATCCTTCCTTATTCACCTTCAAAAAAAGTCTGAAAATGAATAGCTAGGTGATTGACAACATTTACCCTGGTCTCCATAACAACTAATCTGTCAATGATCAGTATTGTATTAGCGACAACGAGAAAAGTGATATTTTTTGTCACACAATTAACACATTTCATCAAACCAACATTTTAATCTTGGTTTGGATTACTGTTAAACAATTATAAATCCACTATCTCTATTAAACAAATATGAACACAGCAGATGAAATTGGAAAAATAAATGCATTGTCTAGCATAGGAATGTACTTCATCCGTGCATCTGTATTTTGGAGTGACTGTACCGGAAAGGGAACAGCATATGCAGTAAACTCCCTACTCCAACAAACAAAACACAAACGAATATCACACATTTGCGATGTTTGCGATGACAGACCGAGAATGACATCTAATGACTCTTTGACATCTCCCAAGCAACAAATAGTCAATCCTTAAGAATAATTTTGGCATAGATTCCAAATAAAGAATCATTTATTCAAATTCACACCTCTTCTACTTTTGAGCTATTTTCCGTTTGACTTATCCTCCAAAATTAGAGTCAAGTAAAAATAGGCTTACATAAAAAAAATACATTTTACATCTACCATACTCAGACATTTTATTAACCAGTGTTACACTTCTCGCCGATACTACCATAGTTTATTTCTGTTATCTTAATGCTATGGATTCATTAAACAGCTTGGTTGGCAATTTTCCATGATTTCACGAATACCTCTTACATTTCTACCTTAAAAATTAGTTAAATAATGAAAAAACTGATAGGAGAGAATCTGAATTAATTTCACTCAAAATACCAAAACAAACACCAGTGGTGTTAAGAGAACGTAAGGGGGATGGGCTACAAATAAATTACTCTAGCAAAAATACAAAAATAAAAAGGTACATACATAATTAAATGGAGTTAACAGAATGACATTATTAATAAACTTTCAAGTTCCATGAGCAAAACAACTCCACAGTGCATTAATTATAATACAAAGGAAATATATGTAAAATCGCTTGGAAGGGAACAAACTATTCAGTGTCTGAGAGAATGAGTGACTGTCAAATACTGACGAATATTATTTCCTCATCAGAACCAACCTCGTATTCATCAGAGTGTGAAGAGAAATCTTCATCACCCGTTTCGTCGTCATCATCATCCTCTTCATCTACCTCATATTCTTCATCTTCACTATCACCAATATCTCTATCACCATTTCCATCACCACCCCTCCTATCTGGAGGATTGTCACGCTGCCTCCTTTCATTTACTATCCCTCCTTCAATATCAATCTCTAGCTGCATTCGTACGTCTAAGACCATGAGGCCCACAAATAGGAGAAAAGGAAGCCTGAAGCGTGACTCCCAAGCTAGTTGCATTAAAAACAAAAACCCGGAGCGTATTGGTCCATCCACGTTTACAAATGATTGATGTGGCATTCCCACCTGGTTGTCATCCGTTTCTAGAAAACGGATCCACATGGCCTAGGGAAATCGGTTTGAATTAACAACAACTAGACCATCCTTACTGATGATTTCGTAAATACTTTAACAAACACATAGTTACCGATTGATTCCTCAGAGTGAATCACGCCACTGGAAATCATACCGTTTTACCACTTTCAAATGAAAATATATTACACTTAAATACATAGGTAGCATTTCCAACATTCATCTGGAAATGCTTGCACGTTATGTTATGCATGAATTTTGTCATGAAATCTCATAACACTTGAGGTAAGGAAAAATTAACAGATGACTAACGAAACGCACTCGACCTGAATATCCTGTATGCGAACTTTGAACCGCCAAGTGGATTTAATAGCTCGTCTCCGCCATCCGAAACCTTAGAAATGGAAATAAGCTTTGCAGGGAAACGAGCTCTTGTTACTGGAGCTGGCCAAGGTAGAAAAATTCTTAAAAAAGATAATTATCTCCTGTGAGTACCTAAGAAAGAAAGAACTGTATCCCTTCTTTCAGGAATAGGGAGAGAAACAGTGAAAAAATTAGCTAGCTGTGGAGCCAAAGTAGTAGCACTGTCACGTACTCAAGAGCATTTACAATCCCTTGCTCTCGAAGTCCCTAACCTTGAAACAATATGTGTAGATCTCGCAGATTGGGACGCTACACGAAAGGCGATCCAATGTGTAGGACCTATTGATTGTCTGGTTAATAATGCTGCGGTGGCTTTGCTGGAATCGTTCATGGAAATAAAACCAGAGGACATTGACCGGTAATATTGATATCAGTAAATTATTTTCCACTTGCTAAATAGTTCCCTTCACGATGACACTTTATAATTCATAGATCCTTCAACGTAAATGTCAAGTCAGTGATAAATGTAAGTCAGATCGTAGCCAAAAGCATGATAGACAGGAAACTAGGCGGAGCAATCGTTAATGTGTCATCTCAGGTGAGCAAATTTTCCAATATTTAACCAAAAAGGTGGAAGAAACTTGAAAATTTCCTTTACAGAATTAGAATAATTCGCGTGCTTTCGATCTTTATTAGGCATCGCAGGCTGCCCTGGCGGACCATACTGTTTATTGTGGAACGAAAGGAGCTCTTGACATGGTTTCTAAAGTTATGGCTCTGGAATTAGGACCTTATCAGGTATTCGCCTGTTATGAACCCCTATAAATGTTAAGCATTATCATTAATAATTCCACCAACAAAATTATAAGAAATTAATAGAATCTGGCGCTTCTGTCAGCTCGTTCGTACATATTGAATTCTTTTTATTGTAGATAAGGGTTAACTGTGTGAATCCAACTGTGGTAATGACAGCAATGGGGAAAATTGGCTGGTCCCAACCAGAAAAAGCGGAGCCAATGCTGAAAAAAATACCCCTTGGAAGATTTGCTGGTAAATTTACTCATACATTTTTGAGATACTTAACTTTTGCATTAAGATTTCCGAAGTTCATTAATGATGTTGCATACTTAGTAAATATCTTTTGATATAATTAACAATTTTTACTCATTTCTTTATGGGAATGGAGATATTTCCTTCTCAAAATACTTTACAAGTCCCCAGAGAAATACATTAATATCCGTAACTCTTGATACTGTAATGGACATATTCTATTAGTTTGAATTACCCCTGATATAGTTTGGAAATCCATTTTCTATTGTCTGAGAATATTTAAGAATGGCAATTATAAATGGAATAGTTGTTAAAATATAAAACATTTTGCGGCTAGCTGAACAAGGAAGAAAAGTTGTGTTAATCCACTCCGTTTAAATTGAGCAACTTAGAACACAGTAGGGTATTATTGTGCTATGAATACATAAAATTAAATTAGCGAGTGCTTTCATTTATAAATAAAATTTTATTTTCTTCCTTCTTGTACAGCCATAAAAAGTTATATATTTTAAAAACTGCATCATTTGAATTTATTTACACCACAATATACACAATAAGCACAAATTAAGTTTCTAGCACTTGCTTTAAAAATAGAAACACATTCAAAAAGCTGTTTCAAGTTGTCAAAATTATTTTTTCAATCTGAACCTACAAATAAATAATTGGTCATCAATTTTAAATGCAACTATATGTAATTATTTTATACAATATTGTGTCCAAACAATTCTCATTTCTGATCAACAGAAGTGTCGTGGAAGGGAAAAACCTGTATAAAATTCTGGACCGTCGTTAACGTCATTTCATATTCACATCAAAAATGTAGATAAAAAACCTAAAATACCAAATTATTACAAAATAATGCTGTTATTGGCTGGCAATTTAGCAGTTAGCAACATTTTTCAAAAAGAAATACCCAGTTCAGAAAACATTAAATGTATCTAAAACTATCCTTTTCTGCAAAATTTTTCATTAATATTGTCCTCATACTTGCTTGTTTACTGAAACTGCACTCATAAACAAGAGCTTAAATTTACTCTTAAAGCAAGAAAAAAATTTCATTTATGAAACGTTAAGTCTTTCTTACATGAGATCAAAATACTTAGCTGAATTAATGTTCCTGATGTCAAATTATGTGGGTGTTGCTCCACATCTGATTCACACAATCAAATTACTTTTATTTCTGAAAAAGGCTCAACTTTGCCCAGTATTTTTAGAAATGATATGCATACTCTAGGCATTAAATTACTCCTAACTTAGGACATTCTTCACATTTCCTACCATTTTCTGTACCCTCTGACAATCATGGAAAGTCTTTCAAAAATTGAAATTACTTCCATGCATTTAAAATGTTTTCCAGAGGTCCACGAGGTGGTTGATGTCATCATGTTCCTCTTAAGTGACAAGGCAGCAATGATAAATGGAGCTACATTACCAATAGATGGTGGATTTTTGGCCTGTTAAGTTTTACTGGAAGGATGATATATCTCCACAAGAAGCCATTAGGATGGATTTGTAGTTACTGAGAGATGAAATAAATTTTTATGGGTAATAATTATAACAACGAGTGATATAAAAATTCCCAACTATATTTTTGGGACACATTGTACAAAAAAGGGAGTTAATTCATCATCAAAGCTCCCCTCCATCGTGATTTCCCCATTAAGATACCAGCAAAATCCAACGAATAGCACTAAACAGTATTGATGGCAAATCAAATACCAATTCTCTCTTACACAATGTCATGATTGGGAAGGGAATAATTGTCACAAGGCTAATGAATCACAGACTGTAAAAAATTATAACGCAGTTTCAAACTGGCGACAACACATGCGAATTGTGAGAACTGCCTCTTCAAATTCTGACTTTATGGTGCATAAGTGTCCATTGTTACAACAAGAGACACCATTAGTTTGCAATAAATTGATTCCTTCGAGTTGAGAGGACTTCTTAAAATAATAGTATATAAAATATCAATTCAAAAGGCAGAAATATGCAATCACATCATTTCAACAGGGTAAGGTTGAGAGATGGGGGAACACCAAGTGAATTCTAGTCGCCAGTTTACCCCCAGGACATTGAATGAACAAGGAAGAACACTGTATCCATTAAACATTTACACGGCTTTCAGCATACATCCATACATGACACACACATACAAGCCCCAATTACACTACACTGAAGCCTCTCATACACACAGCTGGCTATAAAAAGGTGGGCTACGACCGTCCCAAGCACTTGGTACATATTGGCTCACAAAAGCCACCTTAAGCAAAAATGTGAAAGCACAATTGCGAGACCAAGAAAATAAATTTAAGAAACAAGAATGTTGCAAGCGCATTTAGTAAACACACAGGTATGTACGATACGATTTGCAACCCCCACAGAGTGAGGACAGAGAGGAGGAATGAAGAGAGTTTCAACACTTTATAGCCCACCCAGCCAAAGAGTCCTAAGAGCTTCCTTCGTGATGAAGATCACCAGTAGAATTGGTCAAGTATGTACACTTCCTCAAAACCAATTTTTCATACTCTACCTCCAGTCCCTCACCAGAGCTTTACAGGCTATAATCATCGCTTGTTTGCTACTCAGGACAGACTTTCACATGCTTAAAAAAGAATTGGGTCTGCAAAAAATCAGAGTATAAAACCACGATATTTGAAAATAATCATTCAAATCTTCCAACCAGTTCTTAGGTTTTCATAGCCTCTATCTGTTGGAAGCACACAGATACAGGTGGGGTAAGTCACATTCACTTTCTACTTTCCCCTTCTCAGCCGAGGTGTTAAGTTCCAGTAGTTTCAGTTACTAGGGGAATGTTCCCTGTATGCTCAGTTCTGGGCTCCATTTGGGCACATCAGGCTTTGTTAAGAACGGGTGCCATGGGGAGGCTGTAGGGGACGGAGAGTAGCACTTCAGATTGGACGACGACGGCTGCACTTCTCTCCGAATGACGGACCTCCCAATGAGCACCCAGCTGCACCTCACTTCTTCGAATGCCTCATGCTACCACCTCCATCCTTAGACACGCTACCGCGGCGCCCGCTGCCACCAACACCAGACACTGGAGGAGCCATCTGTATGACTGAGCTGTAATTGAGACAAAGCATGAATATTACCAGAAAAGAAATAACTCGGAAGGCCTTGCCAGGGAACAAAAGTGAAAAAGTTTTAGATTGTGACTTAACCCTTCCAATTACTCAGGCTGAAAAATTGTTCGTGTGTTGTTCAACTAAATTGCAATTATCATTTTGGAGTAATTTTTTTTTATTTCTTCAACTTTACAAGGAGTAAAAATACACTGAATATAGTTGAAGGAAATACTATTGATTTCCCCTCAAAAATGAAGAAACTTTCATCTCCATCGTTAATCCCCGCACATATTTCCCATCTCTCTCTTATCTGTTTATGCAGCAATATCCTTAATTATATTAAACGTTCTTAGAAGGCTTAACAAAGCCATAAGAACAAGTGATACATGAATCCACTCTGATTTTTCATTACTTTCTAGGAATCACGCCTTTCACCGTGAACGAGAGAATACTGAAAAAATGTTATGGATGGAAATGAGAATATATTAACTGACACAAGAACCAACCAAGGAGCACTAACAAGGGGCACAAAAGCATATTTTACCTAAATACAGTAGAAGTCCATTATAAACAGTACGGCATACATCGATAGTTGCGTTATGGCAAGTGACTTTTTAGCCATTGTCCATCTCACTGTAGAAAGGATAGGAAGTTACGTCCATTATAACGAGTGGTAATTTCTGAAGTATCGTCATCACGAGTGCTATGAGTGTCAAGCTAGTCTTGCAGGAGGCATATCTCGGAATCATTAATTGACCAACAATTGATTAAGTCCACCAAGCCAACGGAAATCTGAGGCACGTTATCTCTTCAAATGGCAGAAAAATATTTAATGCAAATATTATCGTCACGTAATTCATGCATTTATTTTCCACAAGTCGCCTCACCCTTCCTCGGCAAAGATGCTTCATGGAGCTTTGATTAGAAATTTCTTAAGAGTTTCATTCTCCCGTTTATCCCTCCATACATCTTATTCCCTAATCTCTTGTTTCTTTTCGGCGACAACCCCTGTAGTCGGCAGAGGAATATTTAATTGAGTTCTCATCATATTGGCATCCACCCGTGGGATTTGTTTTCATACTTGGCACCAAATCGCCTGATCCTGGATCAGTGGGAATATAGGAGATAAAAGCAGTGCTTTCCCAGGGTAACCTCTTGCCCTCCCTCGCCATATGGTCATTGCTTATGAAGTAATAATAAAAAAAGAAAAAAGTCTTGAGAAAGAAATTTGATATGAATTAAGATTATCTAATGACACGCCATTATTTTTCGAGCAATAATTTTCCACATTTTATTTAGAGGACATAGTTTTGTTTTTATGCATGAATCAATAAAATAATGTGTGAAATAGAAAATGTGCCGCTGTAAGTAATGGGCACCCGAAATTTGAGCGCCAGACATTGAAGAATCATTTGCCCTCAAATGTAATACGCCCGTTAAGATATGCAGTCACGCCAGTCACTGCACCTTATACGTCTGTACTATACAGGCATACACTACTATATGTATATATTATTTACAAAATTTTGGTATTGGTCTATGCCGAAAGTCCTAAGTGCCAATTCAAAATCGTTCATTTAAATTTTTTTAGGGGTAGCCAATTTCCTTTCAATTAAAAACTATCTGCTTTAACGTATATAGTGCAAACATCGCTAGCGGATTGGTGGAACTTTTGCCAAGTTATATGCAACCAGAGTGATCCTAGGATGCTGCCGGCCCCACGCTACGGGACATGCCAACAAGTGGTATTGTTTTTGAATCTAGTTTCCCGTTGATTCTATGACACACCCCAATTTTTGATGTGAGAAAAAAGACCCATAAGGGTGCGCATTATTTTCAAGTAAATACAGTATACTTGACCAACATACTTTTTTTTACGCATTATGAAGCATTAGCATAAGGATTAAAAACCCTAGTTCCATTTCTGGCGCACTTATCGCTCTTGGATTCAAAAGGACGGACTTAGTTAGAATTTGTGTTAGAAATCGGCTATAACGAGTATGCATTATAACGATTACCTTTATGATTTTTGTCAGCTCTCGTTATAACGGACGTCTACTATATAGTCAGAGACTGAGTTTATGCAATGGTTTGCAAGTCTAAATTTTTTGAGAAACAATTATTTTACTGAGCATGCATGAGCCAAATTCTTCACTATTTAGAGACCTTGTCAAATATTCAAATTTGGTCCAGGAATTTAAGTATAGCGAATGATTAACCAACAACCAGTTTAGAAATACATTTATAGCATTAAAAATTAACAAATAAATTACTTTGTTTTATTCTACGTTTATGCAATATTTTTTAGAATTGTACATGGATAATTTTCACAAATAAGGCAGAATTAATTGCAGAAAATGCAATAAGAAACACCAAATTATGTAAATTTGCTAACTTCAGCCTCTTATCTTTCCATGCTCAGATCAATAAAAACCAATCACAGCCTGTTTTTAGGATACTCTTTCACCAAGCCAAGACATCAACCAATCACAGAGACATCTTGCAAAGCAATTAAAGAGTAAAACCCAAAGAATCACAAGGATAAAGGTATAAAACAGAATATATTCCGACATGGCTAAAAACCAAGAAAGTTGAAGATATAAGTTAATTAATGAATTTAGTTCATTTTTATGCAAAATTTCAAGAAATATACTATTAACATTAAAAAATCTGTCAATTTAACATTCATGTCCAACATTCTAATCAGACTAATATTCTAATGCAATGAGAAACTTACTTCTTAAATTGCACCATAAGATAGTTATAAAAGATTTCCCACCCTCAGTCTAGTGTTCAGTTTCCTACCGAGTTGCATTTATCCATAAATGCAGCTCAGTTTATTTATGAGTAAATGCACCTAAACTGAGGAAGTTTATTATTATAATCACTTTCTTTCAGAAAAATGATGGGTTCATTGTCAATGAACAAATAATGGTAATCAAAAGATCAACCACTTTATTTGGAAGGAGTGCGAAAGGATAACTATCACATACTTATAAAATAAAAATGTTCATATGCTGAAATATAGATTCTTAACGAGAATGAATGAATCACTTAAGAAGGATTCATAACTTAATTCAAAGAACTGAATCAACAGAAGAAATTCTCCTGTCATTCAAAACCGCATAAGTAATATAAAATAGGTAAATGGCTTCATGAAATCAGCATATTCAACGTAATTAAAAAATAATTCATACTTGGACTGCTTTGAGGTATCTGCAGTAGCAAGGCCACTGGCTAGGTCTGATGTTGATGCGTTGCCGTCCCCAACTCCACTGGTTCCACTTACATTTCTACGCATTCTCATGCTTAAACGCCAGTCAGTATCACCACCTCGGCCCTGAGGAGATGCTGAAACAAGATTAAATGTCTTCAGTTGAAAACCCATCGAGAGTTGAGAATCACTGCAAGGAAACGCTAACTCAGAATCAATGGCCAAAATGGAACCCTATTGATGCTTCTACGCATCACCACTATTACATTATTCCATATTATTATGGAAATGCTTGAGAAGAGACACTAAAATTGTAGGAAATCATTTCTCAGCAATGCTAATTGATCAACAATATTTACTAAGCAAATGAATGTCAGTAAAGAAGAAAAAAAGGCACATTCCTGCGCTACAGCAATTAATTTATATTGTTAATTATGAGATCATGATTCTAATGAAAAAAGTTACATTCAAAATTAACACAAACTTATAAATATTTGGTTAAGTAAGAGAGAGGTTGGAAAGCATTCTTCTATTATAGAAAATGCATTTCAACTGAGTGATATGTTGGGCTGTATTGAAATAAATTTTAACTTAGATACAGTCAAAAATAGCTAACATATGTTAATCTAAAGTCATTTCTATTCACACTAACACAATTTTTACCATTTATCCTATAGTATTGCAAGAAGCAATTACTTTTTCAGCCATAATTATTAAATGCTACTCAACAAACTTCATGCTTATTTTTCATGTAAATTATGTCCACAAGTGTTACTAAGTTTAAGAGAGCAATATAATATATAGTTCTTCAAATCTGAAAAGAAATTATAAATTATAGGAGATAACTATTTGAGATGTCCTGAGTAACTTTCTAACACATACAAGACGAAACAAAATTAATAATTTGAGTATGAAATGCATCTCAAGACTGTGTTGAGTCAAATGGAATGACCCAGTCAGATAAATTATACCACTGATAGCTTTGGAGATTAAGATGGTCAATTTGATGAACAAACCAAATAATAAAGACAACTCACCAGTATTGGGATCACCACTAGTGATAGATATCATTGGTGGTAACGGTGGACGAAGTGCATCGTCTGCACGAACTGCAGACTCAGGTCTCCAAACCCGCCATGAATAACTACCTCCAACACCAACTGCACCACTTTCCGCTCCTGAGCTCCCACTAACCATAACAGGGGCTTGAGCCATTCCTCGATGAATGTACCGCCTTTCCCTCAGAGGCTGCTGCTGTTGAGGCTGTTGTGGTTGTTGTTGTTGTTGCTGCTGCTGCTGTTGTTGTTGCTGCTGCTGTTGCTTCTGCTGTTGTATTGCTTGCTGAGGTTGTTGCGGAGTCTGCTCTTCGGGATTTCCATGCTTTGAACCACCCTGACAATGTTAACCACTGTTAGATATCTCCCTTTAAATCTTCCTGATTCCATATTTTCATAATCACATTTCCACTTCATCATTTGGATAAAGAGGAACTGTTCATATGAACTAACTACTTTCATACCTCGGCATTGTTACTACATGTGAATGACAATAGGAAGTGGTAAAAGTTTGCAAGAGACTAAAAGAACCAACATGTATCCTGCACCTTGGGTTTGTGGGATGGTAGGTTTTCCATCATTTTAGTACCGGGCTTAAAATGCACAAAAACATAAAAAATTGCTAAAAATTAAGTAGAGATAAATAAGCGATATGCAGTAAGATAAAATACCTAATTATAATAGTGCTGCACAGTAAAGAGCCTTTTTCAGTATCAGTGGGCATCGACAACCTCCCCGAATATCTCTACCTTTGGCATGCCATTCTCACGTAGCGAGTCTCTTCTATGCAGAGCATTATTGACAAATTCTCTCGATTAACAAATTCCTTACGCATGCCCACGGCATATTTTGAAGGAAAACAAGAGAACGATTAGCAATAGCTGGCAACTGCAAGGGAGTGAAGGTCGTTTCACGGAGCACACAATAAGCCTGCATGAGTATAGCCCTCCAAGGAGATGTCCATACAGGCTCTCTTCAATGCAATACTATTATATGTACAGCTATGAGCAAAAAAGACTTAGTCTTATACAGCCCTGGAAATTTAAAGTTTTTTTTGCACATAGCTGTACATACCTTGAGAGTTATGCAATAGCTTTCGTACCTCCGTTGGCCTTTCATCTTAATTTAGTACTGTCAAAAGTGCTTTGAAACCTGAGGTCATTAAGCACATGCATGCCCCAACTAGGAATTCAACCTGTGACCTCTGCCACCAAAGTCAAAATGCAACCAACTTATCAATCTAGATGCCCCCACAGTGGCAAGTCATTTATATATTATGATTATTAGTGTACTTAAATGTATATGCCTAACTATTAGGACATCATCATTTACCTGGGCCTTAAATTGGCGGTATTCCATTAAAATACATAATAAACTCCAAACGTTCATACACACAGTTCAGTCTAACCTACAGCAATGACTCGACCATTTTTATCAATGAGTCATATAAACAAAAATGATTAATCATCAAGAATCGTGACAGCTGTATCCTAACAATGAAAGGGCCCATCTTTCATCTCAAAGCCATGATTTACCACATATTAATGGATAATTATTGTTAAACATCTTTTAAGTTACTGACCAATGTAATAGACACAAAGTCAGCCCCAAAACACATTCTACTAAAATAACCACTTCATTATTAATTGACTTGGTCTTGGGAACAATAACTTGTACTTCACTGGCATTTTAGTTCAGGCAAATCAACTCCAATGGCACGTATCCACCTATTTAACCCTCCAAGACCGGAATTATTTTTGCTTGTAATCATTTTAAATTTCTTACGTATTTCGCTTTGTGATTGTCTGAAAACAATACCCAGAAAATATTATGCCAAACATATTCGTAAAAGCAGCCAAACAAATAGAAAATTGCAACATTGTCATCGAGCTCTCCTATTCTGTGATACAAAATTAAATAATAGTTGGTGTCGGATGATGCCATCCGTAGTCCGTCGAGGGTTAAAAACATTAGTGAAACTATTGTCATAATAATTTGATACAGACATAATGGTATTAAAATACCATATTTTATAAAAACCATATTTATCAGCATATAACATGGACTGTCTTATATCATGCAGCAAGATTTTCAAAAAGAAATCAGAGTTCAAAAACTAAAATTTGAATGGTCAGGGAACAATGCACTCTGCAGAGCCAATGACCACAAAATCATGTCAATCATTACAATTTGCTAAATTAAAGGTGATCAATAAAGGCAAAAATCTCTTTAGAAGTTCTTTTATGGCAGAGGATGATTTCAGATGGTAGCATATTTGTGCCTCACACTCGGTCAAGTGTAATTATTAGGATAACAAATTTTTCTTCTGTACGCTTCTTGTTTCCAATTGGCAGGTTATTCGATACTTAATCACTTTAAAACTATTTATTGTACATAATCAGGCAAATAAATGCTTAGCAAGCAAAGATTAGCACACAAAAAGGGTTGGTCAGCTGATTTTGAAAAGTACACATGGTGAGAAGTTGTTTTCAGAAGATGAGACATTTTCAAAATAAAATACCTAAATAGATGTTTTAAACATCGAGTTAAAAATTAACGATTATTTTTATTTGATCAAGTTTAAGTTAAAAATATACACGTAAAACACACCATATGAATTTCAGGCCTTAATATATAAAAATGTGTTATATGCAGATGAATATGGTACTTTAAGATAAGATTCTAAATTGCTCATGCTAAGGGTGAAAAGAGTTGGTGTTTCGAAGCAAAATGGCTATCACATGCATGCAATGCTCTCACGACACCATGCTTTACTCTTAGATGGGAGTCTAGAGAGTGGCCATATCTTTACTCAAGGCTTCATTATAATTTTATATTACCCACTTTCTTAATAGAAGTCAGAATTGATTTTTTATTTAGTTTAATTTATTACTAAGTCGGTGCCTCACTCTTTTATAAGAGACAAAGGGATGGCAAAATAAATTTGCACTAAAGTGCCAGAATAAAATACCTATGATAAAATTATCAGTTACAATGACAGAAAGAATGTCAGAACTGGTAAGGAAGGACATAATTATACCGGAATAATTAAAACAGCAACTCCCATATTGATCCATTTCAGGTAATTCAGTTCACTACTGAGATTATTAAATAGTACATTAATAAAAATCTTTGAAATCCAAACTTCGCATGAATAGGGAAAAACCCAGAATAAAACTCAACAGCAGGTGTAATTCTAAAAGGAGAACTCTCTTTCAAAGGGATTGAATGACAGGATGTCTAAATTCACGTACTTTCTCACTACTTAAGGAGATGGAATTAAAAGACACTTTAGATGCATGATTAGGGTTTCAAAATTACTTGCATGATACGTGAAGGTGAAATAAAGAATGAAGCTATCATAATATAAGATTAGGGTGCTCAAATGAAAAGTTACGAGATGACACTGTGGGTATAGTTGAAGTCTTTATCCAAATTAAACACCAGAGGCCTAAGCATAACTATCCCACTGTTTCATGAGCCAAAGGATTCCCTGTTCCCAGAATTCCTGTGACTGTGATAGGAGCAAATCCTTCTCTGATTGACTGTGTGTTCAGTCAATTATGGTAATACCAATTATACAGCAGGGCGTAGAAGGACATCATGGCATTTTCATTGCAAAAGTCAACAATTGATCAGATTTCTGACTGTGGAAGGTGTTAAACTGGCCGATATCCATCGGTGGATGGTGGGCATGAATGGAGGAGACTGAATGTCCGTCAAGTCCACTGCTCCGCCACGTCCACACGTCTCCAGGGTCACACAAAGGCCAAGTTCAAGAATGAACAGCTTAAGCCTTCTTGCAGCCCCCAAATGTCACCCTGCAACTTCCATCTGTTAGGTTTGCTAAAAAAAACATCCCTAACATGGCGAACTTAAGGACACAGTGAAGGACTGGCTCTCATTCTGGGAATGGAATCATTGTATGGAATTGTACAGAACACACAATCTATCAGCAAAGGACTTCCTCTAGTCACAGACACAAGAATTCTGGGAACAGGGAATCCTTTGACTAGTGAAACAGTGGCATAGTTGTGCTCAGGCCTCTGGTAATTATTTTAGATAAAGACTTTAACTACACCCACAGTGTCAAACCTACACCCTAGTACATTAAAATTTTCATCAATGTACTATTTGATAATTTGACTTAGAATCACTTTTCAATTCATTTAACTTCAATTACTTTTTTCAAGAAAATTAAAAATTAGATAGACTAAATGAGCACACTTACAAACTTTAGCATATTCCAGTCAAATACATAGTCGTAGGTGAATCCTTGCTGCTGGAAGAGAGTGCGGAACATTTGGCGAAGGAAGTTATAATTCGGTCTTTCCTCAAATCTGAGGGCTCGGCAGTGATCCAAAAACAAGCCAAACTCACCTGAAAAAGGAAGCCACCAAATAAGTTTCACAAACTTAGAATAAATATCAAAATAACTCAACCACTTTATAGCAAAATTCAAACAATAATTACTAATCAACCTGCACAACTATTAATAATCAGTATTGACAGTGGTAGTATTAATAAAAGAGCTTCGACAGCTTATGTCATTTTGCATGATTGGGCCTGCCAGGAATCAAACCCAGGACCGCTTTCACAAAAGCAGAACAAGCAGCCTACATGGCTATCTGGGAGCCCCAATAATCAACCAACATGTTGTAAAAAAAAGAATAAAATAATGTGACACACAAAACTGGTATTATGTAACTGAAGATGAAAGAATTCATAAAAAAATTTCAAAGTTAATTAGAGTTAAAAGATACAGATTCAGGATTAATTTTGTAGGACTTATTAACATGTAAAGTTTAATAAGAGTTACCATCATCGAAGAGCACAAAACTTTAAATAGTTCTGCAAAGTATGGTAACCAGAATCAAAATATACACACCCTAACAGAAACGTTAAGAAACTCAATGAGTGCTAACAGTAAGTTCATTAACTATGCATAAAAAAGGCAAGCATCAGAAATCAACTCTTTCTTCACTTCATAGGCCTATCTAATCAGGGGGTAGAAATCATGAAGATTCATTCTTTATGACATGATAGTTTTGGCTACAGATACTTTCTTAAGTACGGTTACTTGACAATATTAGTCAAGCCAAATCAAACTTAATATAGAAAATGTATTACACCACAAAAATGTTAGATGACAGCAGCAGAATGACACATGAAAGCCTCGTGATGGGAATTTGATAGCTAATTGACTAATATACATTTACATTTAAAACCTGCAATCCGTTAGTGGCCATCCAGGACACCTAATAGCTTATCTAATACTGTGTAATTACCGAAAGTAACTATCTGTACTGGCAACTATTCCCTCGATTGCTTTTCTCTAAAAGATCGTGATATATACAAACATCAGCAACCCCAGCAAGTCTTTGCCAATTTAAACCACAACACTCTATCATAATTTTTTATCATCATGTGCAGAAAGATAAATTGCTTGTAGGGTAATTACTGTTTTGGAAGACTATCTGTCTTGAAGCATGGATGAAGTTGCACACTCGTCCTAGATTTGGTATCCCAAATAATAATTATGGACTAAGATTTCAATTTGATCGAGGTAAGTACAATAATTAAAGCAATTTAATCTCGTACCATTCGCTACTGGACAGGATGATATAGAAGAAATGTTAGTTGAAGATGCAAAGAATAATCCATTAATTATAATTACACATAATACAGGAAAGAATACACAAAACAACTAACTCAACTATAGAAAATCCACAGAGGTGATTACTTAAGATAAACCAATTTCAACCCTATGAGAACAATTAATTGAACGTATTCAATCGCAGCGGATTATAGCACTAATAATACAACTGAGTTGGGGTGATCAAGAGTTTGTATACTCACTAGGATACCCCTTGCACAGCTCTGTGATAGGAGTGGTCATCTTCTTTTCACTTATTCTTTCATACTTCTGCCTCTTAGTGGCAGCTCTGAGACCTTGCCAAGGCAGAATTCCTTTGTTGAAGTACATTAATACATATGCTAAAGATTCTAAATCATCTCTTCGGCTTTGCTCTGAAATTAGACAGAACATAAGTAAGCACGGCGCCGCATGGAAGATTCTTAAAACAGAAAAACCTTCTTCGTTGCAGAGGAATCATTTTTTTTACGACTGAAGAGGTGAGGGACGGATTCGTCCAAAAAAAATAAACTATGATGATATTCCACAAATTTAAATGACGAAACCAACTCACCAACTCCTAGATGCGTGTTGATACTGGCATACCGAGCAGTACCTGTCAGATTCTTGTTCTCCCGATATGGTATATGCACGTGAGTCCTAAAGTCTCTATATTTTTTGGCCAAACCAAAATCTATTATGTAAACTAGATTTCCTTTCTTTCCAAGACCCATAAGAAAGTTGTCAGGCTTAATGTCCCTATGAATCAAGTTCTTACTGTGCATAAAATCGATCCGGCTTATCTAAAATTAAAAAAATATATAGAGAAAAGGATTCAGAATGAAGAAAACATCGATAGAATAAACATATACCATAGTACATACAAGCTGATCTGCTAGAAGAAGAACCGTTTTCAAGGAAAATCTGCGTGAGCAAAAATTAAATAAATCCTCCAGAGAAGGACCAAGTAGTTCCATCACCATAACATTGTAATCGCCTTCTGAGCCGCACCACTTTATCATAGGAATTCCAACTGCGCAAAAAAAAACAATGCATAATGTCCGAATATAAAAGAACATTTCCAACAACTTTAGAAACTTTAAGACGAATACCTCCTCCTTGCAAGATCTTGTAAATTCTTGATTCCATGTAAAGCTGAGGATGCCGAGTTTTTAAACATTCTAGCTTGATTGCAACTTCCTCTCCAGTGGTTATGTTCGTGCCTATATAGAAAAAGGTGAAAAACATCGTTAAACACTTATAAAAATTAATCGATTCATTACAGGGATTTCATTCAATTATACCCATTAAGAAGGTATTGTAAATTAAATAACATGCGAAATTAAATCACAATCAAAGATAACCAAATACAATCGGTGAAAGCATAAATAAGTTCGTAACTCGACATAAACCTCGAGCTTTCCAATGACTAACGTCGACTTACGTATCGGATATTCAGGCTACAGTAGTTACGTCAAATAGGAAACAACGTCGAATAAAAATTAAACTAATGATTTAAGCACAGATTAAATCGTAGCAGCAGTGACAAAAGTAAAGCATACATCACGGATTTTCAGGTCATGAATGCGAAAGAACGCAAAGCGACTAAGTCAATTAATACGAACAATTAATTCAAGAGATTGCATAGAAATAATTACCCAAGTAAATGTCTCCAAAAGATCCACTACCTATTTTGCGCCCTAACCTATATTTATTACCCACTCTTAGCTCCATTTCTGGAAGATCGTAAACGTCGAATTAAACAATAGAAACATAAACAGCTTCGAGGTAAGCAGCCATGTTGAACCTTGTACATTGACACTACAGAAAAAGATTGGAATTCTTCAGTTCAGTGCTCTCATACTTGGGGCTATATTAGAAAATGTCGGCAACAAATACAAACGCCGATCCCTAAATAATAATCCGCTTCATCAAGAAGCGAGATGGACGTGGGATAGCAAAGGATTATTGAGATTTCTCATTGTATGCAACACTTATTCTAATGATTCTGTCAGAGCCAGGAGGTTGGTACAATGTTTCTCGCCTGGAGTCGCTACCATCGATTTATCCTAACAAATGATATTTTACGAGCCGCCTCATTTTCTGCGATTTTTGAAACTTCAGATGATCGTCACCATGGAATTACATCATTAAAGGAACCCTTTCGCATCTTATTCTATTGATATTTATTATTTTACTGAGAAAACTTATTTATTCAATCAAACAGAAACATTTAAAAGGATAAGAAGTTTAGAAGTGTCGAATTTTTCATTATATCGAAAGATGAATCGTTTCGTTCAGACAACTAGATTAGCTTTCAGTCATCAACCAGCCCAATACTTGATTATTGACTTAGGATATTCTATGGATAATTTAGTCTTAGAAAGCTGCATTACTGTAAGTAAACCTTATGAAGATAACAGCAAAGTGTAAACGGCGATTTCAACATTATTTTCTTATCAGGCGCTGCATACGGTACTTTCTCTTGCTTGTTCTATTAGAGGAGGAAACAGGATTCCAGGATTTGGCCTCTCTATCATAGGGAATAATTCAAAGTGTATATTTCCGCTGGATATAATTAGAGGAAATTACAGAAAGTTGGAAGAGGCCTTTACCTCCATACGCGATTCGGTAGTAATTGTGAGCTCGGATAAATTTTCATTTAACCTAAGAAGAGTTGGATGATTTCTTCTCAATTCATTCCAGGTTCAAATAGGTGATCCAACCGAAAGATTTGATGAGTTACTGTTTCAGTCCTTACTAACGGCTATAAGTGATTTTAAGTCCAAGTCGGATTCAGCTGTAAGTATGCATACACAGAAAAAGAAGATTCAAAACAAAATGTTTGTCTAAGACATAAAATTGCAAGAAATTCGTAACAGAAATAAAATCAGGTTCAATTTGTAAACTTTAATATGCCATATCTATATAGGAGCTCAAAAATAACTTTTTTTACCGTGTAGTTACAGGAAGAATGCCATATCAATGCTTTAAGGTGAACTTAGACCTTCTCTCGGGTATAAAGATGGCAAAAAGTCAATGTTTAATGATTATATATATATACTGAAATTTTTGAATTTTATTTATTAAACAATGGATTCCTCAGGTTGGAAGTAATATTTGGCAGTTTTCATCCCAACTACAGATAAATATCCTAACTACAAAACCAGGTTTGGCAATGCAAGAATGTTTAGAGCAAGCAATTCAAAATATCTCAACTACAAGACTGAAGAAAATTATGGTATCTAATCAATATATAACTGAAAAATGAATTCATACTTTTATTACTTGTTAATAAAAATAAGAACCGTTTAATCAGAGACAATGAAGAAAATGTGTCTCATTGTTAAGTAACTCTGCAGGTAGTGGAATTGAAACCCTTACTTTCTGAAATAGTGGAAACTAAACAAAGCCAAGCATTTTACCTGTCCCGGACTCTAGGTTTTGTGGAAGTAGTTCAAATACTTGCTAAGAAAGATAATATGGAAGAATTCTTCAAGGTGAAGCTTTCCTAGTTGCATTATTTGCTATGAAAACAGTTATTAAACACTGTGAAAACTAAGCTCTCAAATATGAGTTAAAATGAATTTTAATAGTAAATTACGTTGTAAATTCTTAATGGAGATATAAGATATATGGAGATATAAGAACTATACAATGAAAATTGTTTCCAATTCAATTTGGGTTTATCAAAAATATTTCAGTGAGTTTGACAGCTGGTACTTACCATGTACTAGATTAAAAGGAAATGCTGATAATACCATTAATTATAATATTTATCAAAAAAAATTGAGGATGGCTATTTCAGCAAAATTATAATCTGACAATCAGTTTTAAAGGTACAATTGTCAGGTAGTAAACTACACTACTCGTCAATATAAATTTTGAGAAAGAAGATTTCATCTCTTTCTTAACATTAATAATTTATGCATTTCTTAAGCTTAAAAAGAAAATACCACAAAATCTCAGCTTTTTCCATCAACATTGACTTAATCTTCCTTTTATGCACAATTTATTTCTACAGCAATGGCTACTTGATTATAATACAGATACGGAACATTTAAGGATTATATTCCCTAACGAAGATTCTATAAAGTCTATCAATCAACTTGGCAATCAAAATTTTGTCTTGAAATGTGACATATCTGAATGCTTAATCAACCCAAATACATTACCATTTGGACATCGATTTGCAATTCAAACAGATTTCTCAGTCTTCCATTTAGGTGGAAGCTCATTAGGAAAGTCACAAGGTCACCAAGATAATATAATTTTACATATATACCAGTACTGCACATATTTATTAAAGTTTTGCAATAGCATACGTAAAATGGTTGATAAATTTCAGGTACAAACCTGTCAATCTATGAGTTGTTTGTAGTAGCTCGGCTTTCCTCCGGAGGAGTATGCGAATCACTTCTGTTTGGTCAACCTCTGCGCCTCTTCCCTACTCGGTGCTGGCGCTTTGAGTGGACTAAGCTCATGAGTAATCAACAGGTTGTTCTATTATTCATTGATTCAAGTATTTTTCAGTTAATCTGAATAATATAACTGTTAACCCTTTCAAATTTGAACTCAACAGAGTTTTATGGCACTTTGCAACAACCTCATGGCCAAAGAAGAGTTTCTCCTAGCTCAGCTCAAACCTAATTTAAATTCTGAGAATGTTTCCGGTTATTTCATTTTAGTTCCAGGTAACCTGAAAACAATTTTACCATAAAACAAAATCAAGCATGAATTAATGAACTCTAAATTATCTTAACTGCAAATCTAATATTTTACTTGAGTTGGTAAATTAAATTTTAAGGAGAAATGAGCTTCCTCCTGAAAGCTGTTGCTGCAAGAGAGCTAGTATTGCCCGAAAAAAATACCAAAGCTGACAGAGGATGTCCAATTGATGGAGTTCCTGCAGATCTCTCGAAAATGGTTTCATATCTTGAAAATTTACCATTCTTGCCAGAATATGACCCTCTAATTTGGCAATCAAATTTATGTTCTTCTTTGGTAAAACATTTACTGAATAACTCAGATCCAGTTGATGTTCAAGATAAAGATCCAAAGGTAAAAGACAACATTTCTATTTAAAAATTCAATACGTTAGGCTTCCTAATTAGTAGCAGAGGAGCAAGAGTTCTCTTTTTACAAAATACAAAACATGCATCTGAAAAAATTATGTATTCAGGGTTATGGAAAAGAGTAGCATATAATACTCTGTGGTTTAGTAAACATTTTTCTGTGGAGTTCTTGTACATTAATAATTACCACAAAGTTATATCCGATTATGTATCATTCATTTGATTCTTTATACAATTTTCTGAATTTACTTCACGAGAGACCTGGATGTCAGCTAAGAATACACACACGTAGGACAAAACGAGAGAAAAACAAGATTAATGAAGTAAACTGAAGAATTAAAATTGGCTAGATTACCTTCAGAAGGAACTCCCACATTTTTAAGTCAAGAATGCCAATGATTTTGAAGAGGACGGTATTCAACCAATGCGTGTTAACAGTCTTGATCTATGGAAGTAGCACTTGGGTGTTAAATGCAGCAATAACCCAGCAAATTCAGACAATGCAAGAGGGCGCTGCATGCTCAGAAGAAGAGACGGGAAACTCAACACCTGGGTGAGGACAATGACTGAAGAGCCAGACATCATACACGAGGTAAGATTACTAAAATGGAGATGGACATGTGGTCAGACAACTATTGGACAACTGTAATTATTAACTGGATACCAAGATATGTGATGAGACCAAGAAGATGACTAAATGAAAGGTGGAATATCATCAAGAGCTTAGGTGTAATGAGAAGCTCAAGACAAAGAAATTTCTAAAATTACTTGGAGCAGCCTACATATGACAACAGATTGAAAACAGCAATGATTATATATAGACGTTTCTCCAGAATTATGTACCTATATATAGCTGATCAAAATTCTAACCATGTTCCACAAGCACCTCTTACTTGAGATTTTTACAACGTACTGGTCAAAGGGTGTAACCATCAGAAAAAAATGCGACTTTGAACCTCAGCATCATGGGTTCAATTCCAGAAGGCCCCAAAATCCTGATTTTTTCCATAAGGATGCATTGCAAGGATATCAAGAAATTTTTTAGGCATTTTCTGGCTATTAAGGGAGTTGAAATTCAAGGGATCACTGGAAGCCGTGCATATCCAACGAAAACCACAAAGACATCTTCGAAAATTATCCTTGGTTCAATGCTAGGTCAGGGCAAATATTCTCTTATTTAAAATACATTGAAATGGTTTTTAAAATTCTTTTTTAACCCCTTCCCCATAGCATAAATACTTTCTTTAATTCCAGAGTGCCATTTACATTCCTCAATGCATTGCAAATGTGGATAATGGAATCTTCTTTTAGGTTCTTCCCGTCATGATATCGACTTCAAACGTTGGATTAAATAAGTTTTATATATTCACATCTTCCATTAGCTCCTGGGTTTGACACCTTCATCTCTGCTATTTGAATCGTATGGCGTAAATTTCAATGTTTTTATGATTAATTTACCAAGGTGGAAATTTTATGGCCAGGCATGTGAACAGAAGTAATGAATGTTTCATAAACACAGTTAACCGTATGATCATTGGTTCGATGCTGAGGCACCATTTGTATTCTACCATGTATTTCAAAGAGGGAATACAGAATTGAGTTTGAGGACCTTCCCGATATGATATCTACTTGAATTTGGGTACAAGTGGAAGGCAGTAAATAATTAGCAAAAATAAAACTTCAGCTTTATGTTATAAAATATGAGGAAAAGCATGATATCACAGTCAATAGTCAAATGATATGAACCAGCAAATAACTGAGAACCAAACCTAATTCATAATGAAAGTGGTTGCAGCAGTTTCGATCAGTGCCATCAATTGTTGCGTAAAATGACAGGCATAAATAATAATCAATATCAAACTAAACTAAGCATAGCCTAATGGCAAACACAATCACTTCCATTTTTAGCTAAATCTGCAATGACATAAAAAAACCACCCAACTTAAGTTGATGGAGGAAACAAGATGGTTCTCATATAGTAAAATATTATTTCGTTACTTTTACCTCAGTTCTGATTAGTTTTAAATACAGGGTGTCTGGATGAAAGGTATTCAAAATAAATACTTATATCTTGGAAAGAATTTATTATACACCTGTCCAATATGCACCATTTGAAAGGAAATTTCTCCAAGAATTTCAATTTTTTCCGTATATAATTCGCCACAACAATGAATAGATATCGGCGCATGCGCTAATATTTGTCCATTGTTGGGATTTGCTTCCTATGAAGTAAGTAATAGTGACACCGCAGAAGAAGGTTGTACGTGTGTTAAGGGTTTGCTGAATTAAGGTCTGTGATGGCTGTTCAGTGTTGTTTTAGAACTTAATATGGACATGAATCTCAAACAAGCAAAAGCATCCGGTTCTGGGACAACAAAGAGAGAAGTACGACATGCCTGGGAGGTGGGCCAATCGCTTGGCCTCTTAGGTCGCCAGACAACCCTATTAGATTTTTTCCCATGGGATTATGTGAATATCGTGGAATACCAGGGGAAAAATCAACAGCATTGAGCACCTGAAAACCCACACAATGGACGCTAAGGCTACGGTAACACCCAACATGCTTCAAGCAATGTACGATGAGGTCGAATATTGCTTGGATGTTTGCCTTACCACCAAGTGTTCCCATATTGAAATAAATTAAGTGAAAAACAAAACTTTCAGAGTTATACACTGTAATGCTGTAAACCTGAAATGTTGATAACAAATACTTCGAAAGATGTAAATATTTTATTTTGTATACCTTTCATCAGGGCACCCTGTATTTCTTGTTTGTGGTTTTCGTAATTTTGGATACTTTGAATTCTGGCTAGTATCAATTTTTGTCTTTTATGAACTTATTTATTGGCATATAATGCACCTAATCTTCACATGCTAAGTATTGCATTTCCCTGATTAAGTAAAATACATAATTTTAATGATTAAATATCGAATAACCTGCCAATTGGAAACAAGAAGTATACAGAAGAAAAATCCGACTACCTACTAATTACTTATTAACACCAAGTATGTGACACAAATATGCTACCGTCTGAAATCATCCTGTCATAAAAGAACTTCAAAAGAGATTTTTGTCGTAAAGACATTGTAAAGAAACAATCGAATCGGATTAGCAGAGCAGATTTATTTACTTCGAATAACTAATAGGAACGAGGAAGACCATCATGGCCGACTGATTGAGGATCGGTCGGTAGCTGAGGCACGTCTTGTCACAAAGGCATCGGTGGGCAGAAGGCCCCGCCCCTAAGTTGGGCCTTCCTTATATCTCTTTCAGAAGGTACAGAGGGCACCACCAACCAGGAGGGTCCCCCTTGCCTTTGTCATCCCTTGCCCTCTGTCCTTCCGACATTTTTACCTTTATTGATCTCCTTTAATTTAGCAAATTGTACTGATAGACTAGCTTTTGTGGTAATTTGCTCTGCAGAGTGCATTGTGCCCTGACCATTCAAATTCTTGTATTTCAAATTTTAGTTTTTGAACTCGAATTTCTTTCTGAAAATCTTTGCGCGTGATATATGAAAATGCATTTTATAGACAGAGAAAAAATAAATAATTATTTTTTCCCATCAGATGTGTATATGTATTAAAATTTTGTCCTTATAGAAGATAAAGCTATTATACAATAAATAAGTATTATTATTTAGGGCTAAAACTTTGAAGTGATGATAGCAATATACTTAACGGAGATTAACACTGCTATAGGTTCAAATTAACTTTATATTCTTGCAGAAATATACAAAAGATAACCTTCAACAGCTCTTTGATAGCAAGGGGGCAGATTGTTCAGAACAAAACTTTTATTTTAAATTTCCATTCATTTCATCTTAACTATAGCATTTCCAAGACTTTAATTCAGTTTCCTTTCTTATAGTGCTATCATCTGTTTCATAGAATTATCATTTCTTCTTTAATTTGGAAAAATAAATAAAACTTGCAAGAGATTAAAATTTACTTTATGGAAATTTTTAGTTTTCTATGCAATCCTGAGGCAAATCTGAATTTCTCAGATTTTTCTGGAACTAACCTTGATGCAAAATATGGTAGAATTCAATGGAGTGGTCTATATATTTATAAATATCCAGAGAGAGAGAGAGAAGCTTTGATAACTATACTGATAATAACTTGTAAATGGGAAGGAAAATTGAAATAATGACATGCCCTTAAAGGCTATATCATTATTTATAACCTGGCTTAGAGTACCAAATGATGTCGAAGAAAGCTTGTTCTATAGGCCTACATATTCTAAGAATGATCAATGAAAACAAAATTATCTGAATCTATCCAGCATGGATAGTACAGTCCTGGCCAAAATTAACGCAGCACCGGCCGTAAGGATCACTAGGAAGGTGCTGCGTTAATTTTGGCCAGGAGTGTACATACAAAATATTTTCCAACACTCGTAACTTTTACAGTACTGAAACTTATCTCATAGAAACTATTAATTTGAATTTCCAGGAGAGTAGCAGTAAAAAAACACCAATTCCAAACATGATTGTAACAAACACAATCAATAGACTCTGTGTCAAAGAGGGGAAGAGCTCGAAAAGGGCAAGAACTTCAACTAACAAGAGGGCAACAAGTCCCGCATAAAAATGGGAGAAGAAACAAGCATGCATTAAGCTATTCTTGCATGTTCTATATAGAGCAAGTACATAAGAATTTACATTTATTTTTTCAACTGGATTATTTGTTTTGCCCAATATAATATTATTGTAATATCCATTGCACTTACCTTCTTTTCAATCTTATGTTAATGTTGAAAGAAAATCAGAATAAAAAGAATTTTCTTTAAAGCCATAAATCATACTTGTAACTTATTTTGATAATGTTACAAATATATCCAAATATCTTTATAGGACATGATGTATATCAATGTTTATTCTTCAACATAACTCACTGAATCAATATTTTTCAAATGTTATATAATTTATTGTTCAAATCTGGTTAATAAACCTTATACACTTCAATATGAATTTCTTTTGTCCCAAATACAGTACTGTAGCCTCAGCTACCTTGGGAGACATTATAAACATTATGTTGATCAAATATTGACAGGTGTCATTATCACTTTTTTGTCTGGTGATGTATCAAGAAAAATATACTTAACTCTAAATAAAGTTATAAACATTTCTCTACAAAATTTGATAATAAATCATTTCGAATTAAAACATTTATACAAAGATATTTTTTCTTCATATATCTCTTTTTTCCATTGCCTTAACTCTCTAATTATTCATCAAAACCAATGCATTCCTTTAAGTTTCTCTTGCAATCAGTCCACAAGTACGAGTCCAAATGGTGCTAAGTTGCACTGAAATTAGATTCACAGATGCTGAAAATAATACACCTTGCACAAAGCCAGGAATGAATTTGGAAGGAATAAGAAGTAAATCAAGTCAGATGATACAAAATGCAATGGAAATTATAAATGCACATACATTCAAATAGGAAAGCACTCACACAATTACACAGGCTTCAGTTGCATTAACCATCACCAAACTCATATGCATTTTAAAAGCTCATTCACTTGTCTACATTTAGTCCTTTAAAAATGAAAATAAAAATAACAAATTCTCTTTATGTTTAATGATAAAATTTTCTGATGACTCATCCAACCTCAGTTATTTTATAAACACGACAGGATGTGATCATCACAAAATTTTTCCAATTTCAAAGAGACGTTATTGGGAGCGCATCAATTTGGTCCTACTTAAATTTACTAAATTAGGGAAAATATGAGAATTAAGAGAAAATATAAGAATTTCAATATTAATGAGCAATAAGGCATATGTTCTCATGGCTTAGGGAAGACATACAAGAATTTGTTAAAAATGAACACATACTGTAAATGTTTAACAGTACATTAAAATTGTGTGAACAAAATGACTTTTAGTGAGTCACAAAACTACAGAAAATACTGCTTTGTCATCTGCTGCCAATTACATAAAATAATCCATCTGATACAGTAACTGTATTCAGGAAAGGTTTCAGCTGGCAGACTTAAGTAAGCCATTTGAAATATCACACCATTCTATTAGCTGCACTTTGAGGACAATACATTGGATACAATGGGACTCAACAATAGTATTGACTAAAATAAAACCACACACACATACAGTTCAAACTTCATGGAATGCAATATGAAAAGGTTCGAGCAAAACTGCTTAGCCATATATATATAAATTTTAAAAGGCAGTTAGATATTGTTAAGCTTATTTATCAAAACCATTGTGAACCAAATCTTTTTACCCTACAAATGATGCCAAAAAACTTATTGGCATAGTTAGTTACAGAGAAACCAGTAAATAAACTTTTAGGTAGGTGTGAAATGCTTTTTCACCTGTTCTATTCCAATGGAAGGAACTTCCACCATAGTCTTCGACCACTCACTGTCTTCTTTCACACAACTTCCTCAAGGTCTTCCATGATAGCCAGAGGAGCTTGAACCATTGTCCTCTTTTTCATAACACTAATCTGAAAGATAGCACATAAAAATATTGAGCACCTTGAGTTTTCATCGACTATTCCTAAAGTATTAAACTTACTCTATTACTAATGACTTGAACAGTATAATTGAAAATAATCACTTGACTTTAAGCAATGATTAAACAATTTAACTTTATCTGTTGAAGATGAAATCCATTGCTCATAGAAAAAGCACAAATTTATTATGTTAATGAAAAAGGTTGCTCCATCCAATCAAAATGGATAATCACAAACAAGAATGATTAATCTATCACTAGCCAAATTAATATTACTGCACAAATGAAGATAAAGGACAGTCAAAAAGTCATGCATTATCAGAAAGAAAATCAAGAGGAGATTTCTCATAAATATTAAAAATAAATTCTCTTGCGTTCCATTCCCAAGTTCCCAGAACCATTAGAGAAAGGGGCAAATCACCCTCTTCCTGATTTCGTAATGTTTGATGATTAACAAATTAGATTAGTTACTATTTACATTAAAAAATAAAGCTCGAGTATATTTCAGTTAATGCCAAAGGAAAAATATTTTCACACTATCCGTAAGCTTCGGTATAACAATGGTGTAGGTGAGTTAAGGACGAGGAAAGACTTTAAAGATCACTGGTCAATATTTACTATCAATTCTTTACTTCATTCATAAGAGGAAGATAATTTTACCATACTCAGCTCATGTACTTCACAATGTAGTATTTATTCTTTAAAAATTGCAAAATTCGATGAATAAGTGGATTGCTGGAGCTTCTTTTGATAATATTGAAAATTAAATATAAGAAGCAATGGCATTGCCAACTTAATTGTAAAAAGGCAATTTTTAAGTATTTTTTGGTCATAACTCGGGGGTCGTACGCAGATCACTTAAATTCTCCAATATTCAGCCCCTCCCTCCCCCCATGCAACAGGATCGTAACGCCAAGCTGAACCCCTCCCCCCACCCACTCTGTTACATAACAAGTGCTTTGAGAAAAGTTTTGGGCTTTAATTCAGGAAAGAAAGTTTTTTAGTTCCCAATAATAATTCACTTTTTAATAAACAATTTCAATTTTAAAGGCCATTCATACATTTCACCTAGATTTGATGCCATGACCTGTTGATAATTAGCATCGCACAGACAGGGGAATACCCTTCCACACTCCACTCGCACTCTGACTACTTCTACTTGATGCTTGCTCAAATCAGAGCTGCCAATTTTCCTATTGGTAAATTGCATGCGAGTTTTAAATTCAAACTTTAAAAATGCAGAAATTTTGCTATTTTTGGCAGTTCTAGAATGTGACATTCAGGTGACACCAGGAGTCTCTACAATCAGTAACTGATCCGATATCTAGGAATTTTTTTGAACCCCTTCCCAATAATATAGAAACTTGAAATTCGGCATGTAGATAGAGATTATTGATACATTTCAAATACTCTGTTTTAGGATTCCTTGATCATCCTTGGTTCGAT
The DNA here is from genome assembly GCA_947579665.1 of Sympetrum striolatum. Taxonomy (NCBI): domain Eukaryota; kingdom Metazoa; phylum Arthropoda; class Insecta; order Odonata; family Libellulidae; genus Sympetrum; species Sympetrum striolatum. The sequence goes on from OX388341.1 coordinate 420,016, forward strand.
CCCAGAGAGCCATTTACATTCTGTATGCATTTCAGATGAGTATAATGGAGTGTTATTTCAGGACTTTACCGGTATGATATGGACTTCAAACTTTGCATTAATTAAGATCAGATCCTAACAAGTTATTATGTCTATTTGCATCTGCCAATAGGTCCTGTGTTCGACACCAGTTGTCTCAAAATTAGAAATTTCTACGATTTTAAGATTTTTTTAAAACCCCTTCTCGATAACATTGAAACTTAAAATTGGCATGTGAATAAAGATTATAAACACATTTCATATGCTTGCAGTATGCAAGCAACTCTTACTTGTACTGAATATAGTTCTTCTACCTATTTTTAAGATAAGGTAATGATCAAAGGAAAACTTTGAAACAGAATGGAAATGCATAATTCAATTTGATGAAAGCAAACAGTCGAAGTTACGTGATGAGACTGTGACACTTTATGTATCGCTGAATTACAAAATTATAATCCTCAGAAAAGACATTATGTGATAACAGAGAGAATGATATTTAAGGTGTTGAAAACAAGGCTTTGATGACTGAATTAAAAATTAGAAATCTAAGAAGGTGATGAGGACAACACTCTTGTTAGCGTTAGATTAGATCTTTGTGGAAAATGAAAATGGCAATTTTTAAGCCAGATGAACCTCCAAGTTATAAAAGAGTTTTTTGGTGCTCAGTTGTAGTGAAGGCGGATACTAAGAACAGCAAAATGTATAAGGAAAAGAAACTGAAGCTATCACAAGCAGAGAAGCACCCTTAATGAAAGAGGTTCTCATATCCCACTGTGAGTGAAAGTAAGAATAGCTTTAAGAAGTACTTTTGCTTTTACTGAAGTATTTTGCCTGAAGGTTCACTTAGTGATCTTTGTGGATCACCAGGGGTGTCTATGGACCTTAAGTATAACATATACTACTCTGAGAGAGTGAATTCTTGATCACCTTACTAAACAAGTAATCTCTAATAATCATGCAAGAAAACAAATACTATTTACATTCTAGTTACAAAACTAAATATCTCCCTAGCAATGAGTAATCTGTGGAAAGGTGATATTCTATTAACATTTCCAATATCTAAGTTTTCAGGCTCTATAAAGGGGTTTTTCTCCATTTGACGTATTTGACAAGGAACGTATAGCTCTCATTATAGATAAAGAATTAATTTGAATGAAGGTAGACTTCAAGGAGAAACTATCCAGGTAAAAATGTGACTATTGAAGCAATGAAAAATGACTTTCCAATAACCTAACCAAGGTGCAGCTCACTCGTGCAAATATTCCCAAGCTGCTCAGAGCTGGATCCTGCCATGTGAATTTTCAATAAATTTAATTAATATTTTGCTTTAGATGATTAAATTTTATTTACAATAACTCAAAAGAATGAAATACTAATAGAGACAATTTAAAACATGGAAGATTTTTCATTGAATAAGTATAATTTTTGTAATATACATATTTATAATTAGTGATTGAATTTATGATTGAAAAATATAGTAAAGACATACACTAATATTGCCAAAACTAATTATGCAATTCATCTTATCAAATTTAGGAAAATATTAATATGAGTGTAAGATAAACAGCAGGAATTCCAAGCGGTACGGTCTACGGAGGATTAGAATGCCTCACTTTCATAAATAATTGTACAACTGGTTTCTTCATTTCAACTCAAAGAGAAAAGATTAGCAGTCAACATTATTTATATTCCACTACTGTATCACAGATTTTATCAGCTCATTATATATATAAAAAGCACCCATTTACTAGTTATATATATAAAAAGCAAAATCCGTCCGTCCGTCCATCCCCTCTCTATATCTCAGAAAATATCTGTCGTAAAGCTATGAGACAAACTGCACTGTATTTATAATAAGCTGAAAGCCCCATGAAAGCTATTCTCATCTCTATGAGGGCTCGGGTTCGAACCCAGGACTCCATAATATGTTTCCATAAGGAATACACGTAAAGTTCGTTTTTGTACCTTGCAGGCTTTGTTACTTTTACAGAATTAAATTGGAAATAGTGGTTCTACAAAGTCCAAAAAATTACCTACGAAGGTAAATTAAATAAAGAATCTGATTATTGTGGTAAAGTACACTTTTTGAATAGAAATTACGAGAACTATGATAAAATAAACAAAAATTTTGTAAAATTTCGCTATAGTAAACAACCAGTCTCCCTGACGACCAAGGTTATTGTTCAACCCGATACATTCATTTTCTCACAAGAATACACGGGGATTTTAAGTCCATACCGAATTAATGGTAGGAACTAATGTCAGAATTTATGAAGAGGAGGCAATGTAATGAGATTTCAGAGAATGTAAACAATGATATTTAAATAGCAGGAACAAAATATCGGCCATTTTGGAGTTTTTCTTTATCAAACCGATTTACAAAAGGACTTTTATACGTTCGTTTGTGGTGATGACGAAGAAATATTACGTCGAGGAAGATTTTTTGAGAGACAGAATTTCAACGCAAACTTGATTTTCGATTTCAAAGCAGTGCGTTTGTGGTGATTCTAAAGAACTACATAATGTTCAATGGAATCGTATTCATAATTTTTTGCAATTTTGCTAATATTCTTGGCTTAAAATCCTATGATTCGAAGAATTAGGGTATTGATAAGTTATATATTCATCATTAAGTTATCTATATTTAAACGTTGCATATTTATTAAAAAATTGAAATTATGACCCGTCATGCACGATGATGATCACCAGTATCTATAAATATTCTTCTTTAAATACAGGCCATCTCTGGACCATGTAATGTGGCATTTTCATAACAGCCTTACTCTATTAAGAAAAACTAATATTCAATTTATATCTTCCAATCCTAATATTCAATTCATATCTTCCAATCTAGATTTTTAAATGACATTTTTACATTTCTAATATTAAATAATATCCATAATATTTTGATTGTTGAACAAAAGAGAGATGAAAATAGGGTTCACCAGGACTATGTGGCAATTGGCTGCTGAGATTCCCTGGCGAAGGACATTTTGGACTGCTCAATTAAGAGGCGCTAATGGACTGCAAAGGGATTACGTTGCAAGCTGCTACTAGTTGAAGTGATTATTTGGCAAAGGACCATATGTCAAAGAGAAGACCTGGCAATGGACGAAAATATAATTAATCGATCAATCATTGATTCTACCAACCCAACCAAACATCATCATCATATTTATTAATGATTGAAACATTAATTAAATATTTCTATCGCTGGGTCATCTCTTCAACAAGAAGTCCTTAGCTCAATAGTCCCTTTCCCAAGCAGCCCATTGCCATATTTCACCAAGCAGTCCTTAGCTGAAGTGACCCACAAGTCCTGCGCCAGGGAATCTCATTGTGGAGATTGCCAAGTAGTCCTTGTCTTGGTCACATGGGTGACCATGAAATTAGATACAAAGAGGAACAAAGCTGAAGTCAAGTAAGGGAGAGTTCTATATCTTACAATTTTAATGTCATGTACTATGACCAAACAAATGTTTTGAGTTTAAAAGCAGAAGAAAACAAAATGCCATGCACTGCATAACTCTGAACTGAGTGATAGAACGAGCTTTAATTCAAATATTAGCAACTAAAAGATGATAGATACCAAAGGATACTTACTCACGGAGACTAGAGAATTCCATGGCAAGAGAGAAAGAGAAAACGAAGTATTAATTATTACACAATTACTTAACCCTAATGATGCAGAAATTGAAATGATTCAGCAGACAATGACACGCTTTTGAATTTAAGAGGTTAAACCACAGCAAAATAAAATTGACACCCACTTCCACATTAACATTGAGAACCAATCATTAAAAGAAATCAAGCAAAGCTCACAAGTGTGAAGTTGAAGCTTTAGTTAAATACATCCAAAGTGTGTCTAACCTCATTCAGAATACTTCTACTGGGTAGAGCATCAGTCCGGATGGGAGACTCTTCCTGACCTAATGCTACAGAGGATAAGAGATCGATTAGCCCTACCTAAAGAGAGGTAGGCAACCACATAAATATATCTAAACTATGAAAACTATTGAAAACAAATATGGATTTGAGGGATAAGAAAGGAAAGATACATAGACTTCTACATGCCTTGTACCTCAAATTACTATTGGTATATCAATCCAAAAATTATAGTTATTTGATTGAATTTTCAATATAGGCATATGTATGAAATCTTTCAATCTCAACCGCAATATCACTTCAACTTATGAGATACTTTTCAAATACCAGAGACATAAATAAGCATTTCATATGAAGGAGAAAGCTAGCCAGGTGAAGAAGGAATGAAGAAGCAAGCAGCTCACAAATAATTAATGAACATTTGATTACATCTTCTTTAAATCCATAAAAAGTTGAAATTCATTTATAATGACAAAAATTACACAATAGCAGTAGAAATCAATCAATATAGGTTTATAGGTATCCAGAGTTAATCTAATATCACTTTTAAAATGCATAACCACTTGTATCAATTGAACTTCCGCATTACCCATAACATAGATCAGAATCAAATCAGTCAAGATGCATAGCTATTGCACATATTAAAAATATCAGACAGAAAAATATCCACAAGTTAATTGAGAAATATAGGGAGAACAGGCCATAGATTGTGAGATGTGCTCTGGATACCTTTTCTGGACTGTGAGGCAAGTAATGAGATGTATATCCAGAATAAATTGCTTCAGCATTGGCTCCAAAGAATTTGGAAAAGAAAACACTTTCTACAGACAACATAAAAGCACATGCAAAAATTTAGGCGGGATTAGAGCAGAGTGGCTTCTTTTAAGCAAAAGTAGACAACATGCTTGTGAGAAAATAAATCACATGCTATGGCAGAAACTCACTTTCACCAGCAGAATTGACAACAGTTGAAACTTCACTTGAGCTGATAGTAGTTGTCTTTACAATTTTAGACGACTCTACTATAGAACTGCTAACTTCAAATTTTTCTGTTTTAAGCTCCACTATGCGGCTTTCGTCGTTCATTGAAGAACTATGGACAGGTAAAAATAGATTAGTGACAATTTTGATTAAAAGACTACCATACCTTAATCTTTCTGAGGTACTTACATGAGATGATCTTTTACTGAATCTATAGTGATGTCGCCCGTGCTTATGTCATGTAAATCTTCATCCTCTATTGTACCTCCATTTTCTTTAGGGCTTTCATCTCTCGAAAAGTGGGTTGTGGTCACCTCAATTCTCTTCACTACTTTCCCTACCTCAACCTGACTTTCTACTACATTACAAATATAAATCAAAATAAAAGAGGTGCAAAAATAAATGATAAAAAGCAAGAATAGAATATAATGTGTTCTGTTTACAAGCGTTGGACTAACCTTTCCTCTCCTCTTGATTTCCATTCAAAATTGGCCTTTCTATTTCATCTTTCTTTTCTTCAGCTGCTGAGGAAGGGCTCTCTTGCTGTTTGGCCTCTTCCTCTTCTGCCACAACGCCCTCAACCACTGCCTCCTTCTCTTCCTCAGCAGCAACTGCAGCTTCAACTTCTGCTTCTTCTGGTTCAGGGGACGTGATCTCCTGTGATTTAGGCCTTGCACTTTCTGGCAGAATTAAGTAACATGCAGTTTGGGTGACCTTGGTGGTTGACAACGTAACACGTTGCAATTCACTAGTCGAATGCAAGTAGAAAGCTTCTCCCATTCGGGTGAAAGCCAAACTAGAGATGCCACTGGAAGATAAGATTATAATAAACCCAAGTTCAAAAATAATTAAAGGAATATTCACGAAGTCTCATCTTACTGCAGCGAAATAGAGAATTTATTTATATTTTATTATAGCTGATTTCCAATCCAAGGCCAACAAGTGCTACAGTAGGGATTTTAATCCAAATGGTTCAGAATGCATAAATAAGTACGTTTACATTGATTTTTTTCAATTATTCATTAATTCATAAACCATAACCCGAGCGCATCCCCAAACATAAAATATGGAAAATTACTGCTCAATAATTGTCAAAAAGTAATGGTATAATCCTAATTAGGAGCTGAATTTTTTACTGAGAACCCCAATGTCATTAAAAATTAGTATAACGTCATCATACGTATTTACATCATTCAGTTAAAGTTCTAACTTTTTAGATTAATCTAAACAGTATTGTAGAATAGTAGAAAGGTTAGTCATTTTTCCAAAATACGAAGCAAAAACTACTGTGTCTTGTATTCCTACACCTCTTGGAACACACAACAGCTGGTAATTACATATATCAATTGAATCAGAAGTAATGATCACGTCTTGTACCACAACGCAAAATCTATTACTTACTTTATGTCTTCCCTGCGAATGCAAGGGGCAACTATCTGTCTGCGTAAATCAGGAAGACTAAGGACAATCAAATCTCCGAGGTTTGTGAGGCAAAGAAGACAAGTTTCAGAATGTGTTGAGGGGCCACAGAACTTTGCATGGCCAACCCTCCTCACTCTTGCTCCTTCGTGAGCTGTTAACTTCAACTTCCACAAAGGCTTCAGGCTCGGTAAACTAAACATCTTTAGGAATGATAAATAAGTAAATGATTAAAGACAGAAGGTGAAATGATAACAACCATCACAGAAATTATCAACAAATGGGAAGAGATCATATTTTATATTAAGGTAATTGCAATAAACCAAAAATAGCTTTACCTTGAATTGCTCTTCAGAGCAGATAAGTACTCTATGAGGTGCTGAATTGTCTGGTTGAGGAGCTAATCCTTTCTCGACCTCCAAGGGTTCAGGCAGTGGCACAGCATTCCCATCGACCACAGCAATTGAAATGACAGGTGCTCTATGCTTAAGCTGAATTTCTTTACCTAAAATAATACAAGTCTTTAAGTTGAATGAAATTTAAATAATCCGATAAAATGCAAGAATTTATTATTGCATTCACATCGCAGACCCAATGAAAAAATGAAAAATCCAAGGTGACCTCAAATTACAATTGGTTTGACCCCAGAGATTCCCAAAAAGACCAATTTTTGCATAAGAATGAATCATCACACCATGTGCTGTATTTTCCATTTAATTCAAAAATTTTCGAGCAATACCAGATGCTTTCTATTAGTAATTTAATAAATGCGGAGAATTATATTGATTTCACTTCTATATTTTATCATATCCCTCCAAAGAGAACACTTCCTATGAAACAGAGTGCAACTGAGAGTTGCTGTTGCAAGGAGAGCTTTGAGATATGAAAAACAGTGTTGGGAAGAAGTTATGAAAATAGGTTAAATGCTTTAGAAAAATACGAGGGTCATCCAGAAAGTAAAGAACATTTTGGCATAAATAAATAAAAACGAAAGATGTGTACACAAAACTTTACTTACAAAGTCACATCTACTTTTAAATGTAGCTGCCATGATTATCTAGGTACTTATTATAACATGTAACCAGTTTTTTGATGCTGATTTTATACTCTTCTACCACCAAAGATATTAGCCAGTACGTCACTGCTTCTTTGAGCTCTTCATCGTTTCAAAACTGTTTTCCACAAGAAACTCCTTTAGTTTCTTTGGAAAGAGATGAAAATCAGTGGGTGCCAGGTCAGGACTGAAGGGAGGATGTCCAAAAATTTCCTCCTTAAGATGCTGAAGCTCTTACCTGGTTTTGTGCCGATGCATGAGGCTGAGCATTATCGTGAATCAAAAACACCTTTGCTGACAACATACAGTCTTTTTTTTTGAATGGAATGTTTCAATCACTGTAGGGTTTCACAATATGATGTTGAGTTGATTACTGCTCCTCTCGGCATTAACTCCACATGGATTAAACCCTTTTGGTCCCAAAAAACTGTTGCCATGACTTTTCTCAGGTGCAGATTTGGTTTTTCTGAGTTTTGAGGTTGAGTTAGTGTGATGCCACTCCATGCTCTGGCACTTGGTTTCCACTGTTTTGTAAGAAGCCCAAGTTTCATCTCCCGTTACAATTAAGTCAAGAAATCAGTCACCATTACTGCTGCATTGGATAAAAAATTCAAGGGCTGCTTCCATCTATTTCATCATGTGGGTTTTAGCCAACACCCAGCAAGCACATTTCTTGTATAGCCTGTGTGACTATTTCATGTAGGAGGGATCTCGAAATTTGAAGGAAATGTTCATGAATGGTTCTCAAAGTGAAACGTCGGTCTTCCTCAAATTTTTCTTCAATTTTTGCCTGCAACTCCTCCGTAACAAGAGATGGCTTCCCACTCCATTCTTCATCATGCACACTTGTTTTTCCATGATTAAACACGATGCACCATTTACTCACTGAAGATTCGTTCATTGCATTGTCTTCATAAACATGCTTTATTTGCCAATAAATTTCGATGGGCCAAAAATTTGGTGACACAAATGAATGACACTTCACATCTGGTGGAATTTTCTACATAGGCAGCCATTTTGAAAGACCTCAAAACAAAGATGTTACCAAACAGATATTGAATCTCAGCTCACTTTGAGGAGGAAGACAACTGATGAGCATGCAATTTTGGTTTAAGGGCTATGATTCGCAAACATTCTTTACATGCTGGATGACCCTCGTACATGTGAAGGATACACTAAAATGGGTAATAAAATTCCACACCATTTGGAGAACACGGATGGACATGAAATAAAAGGGAAAGAAAAACAACAATTGCAATGATAGGAACAGTGAAATATGAAAAAAGAAATAGGACAAAAAACATAAAGATGCCCAAGGAAATGTAAAATGGAGACAACTAATAGGAATAGATCAACAGATAAGAAACCAAAGGATGATCAGTTTATCTGAATAAATCCATTCAGTATTGAGTTATTTTTCTCCGAGATATTTCTACTGATCTTTCAAGGGAGTAAGATAACCAAAAATTAAACAAAGGACTCAGATGCTATTATTTGAGCAGAGAATTACCTAGTTGTCCAGAAACATCTTCCTCCATCCTTTTCTGACCGCTTGGGATAGTAATGGTGAAAACAAAAACAGTTCCATTATTTGTACCAGCCCACAAAGTTGGAGTAGTTGACTGTACTGAAAATAAAAATAGAAAAAAAAATGAATGCATAACATAATGAGGAGTATACAATTAGTGAGTTTCCTCATGACACAGAAAATCAAAACTCTATAGGAATTAAAAAGCATTTATTTATTATCTGAATTTAATATTACCTGTAAAAGTTGCTCGCGTACTGCAAGCAAATGTTTAAAGTACTGTACTTCGCAAAGTTTTAATTTGGTTTGAAAAGTTAGTACACAGGAACCCAAATATCTCTATGTAAAAATCGATTCTGCATTCAAGTGACTCGGTCGAACGTAGGACTTTTTTAAGATGACATTGCATTAAACTATCTGCTTTGGGATATTTCTAAAATTCCACGTCGATTATCGAGATTATTTTCTAACAAAATTCCTTATTAACGTTTAATTGGATTCAAGAATGCAAATGGGGCTTTGGACCAATGAGCATACGTTAGAAAATAAACTGTTTGTGAAACATTCATCACTTCTGTTCACATGAATGGCCATAGAATTTCTAACTAAATCAATCATAAATAATTTGAAATTCCTTTTGGAAGATGTGAATACAGCAGTCCTAAAATAAGACTCCATTATCCCCATTTGAAATGCCGAGAGTAATGTAAATGGCTCTCTGGGATCAAACCAAGGACCTTCAGGGAAATGTTAAACAGTGTATAAGAAATGTATTAATGACTTCAGTTGCTGGCTCTTACGTTTCCATTATATGTGGAAGGGGTTAAAAAACATCTTAAAAATCGCCGCAATGCATTTTAAATAGGAGAATATCTGTCCTGATCTAGCATCGAACCAAGGATATTGTAAATGTCTTTTTAGTTTTTGCCAGATATGCAATGTTTTTCAGCGCTCTCTCTAATTTGCAGGGAAGTGCCTAAGAAGAATTTCCGAGAATCCTCGCAATGCATTCTCACGAGAAAAATTTTGGATTTTGGGGTCTTCTGGTATCGAACCCATGATACTGAGGTTCAAAGTCACTTTTTTCCGGCGATTACACACTTGGGCCAGAACATCGTAAAGAAAAAGAGGAAATTTCAAGTCAAAGATGCTTCTGGAACATGTTGTTAGGGTATATATCAATTGTCCACTTAATGTTTATGGAATAACCCTAATGCTTTCATGAAGTAGATTCTATGTTTTATTGTATGCAAGTAAAAGAAAAGGATTTATGGGTTAAATCATCTGATAGATATTGGAATAGTTTCCTCAATAAAAAGTTGGTACAGATAGGATTGATTAGTTTAGTAAGTGATCCTATACTGATGACTTGTTGATATATGACAGTATGACAGATAAAATTCTCAAGTTTAAATGTACAGTGGCTAACAACTGAGCATCTTGGAGGTGTCAAACTAGTTATTACCAAGGATAAGGAGGCCTACTAGAGGTGAATTGCTTGTGAGTCAGGAGGGTTATGTTCAAAATGTTGGAGTGCAGAGGAATTGTCTCCCAGAGGAAAATAGAAAGGGGAGAACCCTGAACGAATTTGATTCATCTCTATATCGCAAGGCAATAGGGTGGTGAAACAAGACTTGATATTTCCGATACAGTTTGTAGGTTAAGTCAGTTATGTGCGAGACTAAGAGCTGAGGATTGGAAATGTGTAAAGCATGTACTGAGATAGCATAAGAATACAATGAACTATGCTTTATGCTATTCAAAAGGAGGTATGTGTATAGAGGTGTATGCTGATGCAGATTGGGTTACTGACAGAAGTGATACAAAATCTATTTCAGGGTACGTTGTGAGGTTAGCAGGGGATGCAGTGTCCTGGAGGAGTAGTAAGCTTGGATCTAATACTCAAGCTGAGTACATTGGTTGGCACAAAGCTGTAGCAGAGAAAATTTCGTTGAAAGAATTTTCAACTGAGATTGGGCAGTGTAGGTTCAATGTGTAATAAATGTTGATAATAGAGGCGCAATGTGCATTGCTAATAACAACTCAGTATCTGACTGGAGCTAACACATGAATATAAAATATCATTTTATGAGAAAACTAGTTGAGAATGACGATATCCATTTAAATATGTTTCTTTTTCAAAAAAAGGTGCTGAGCTGTAGATCAAGCCATTGTGTGTGTACCCAAGCTCAGTTGTTGGGGTTGAAATCCTTTGAATATTTTACGAGTGCGATGTAAATTATTTTGTTTTTAGTGTCTCTTTTTGCTGAGAAAGAAGTTTATTTATTTTTGCAGCGCATTTTTTCTTTGAGCATAGTATTTTTTTCATTATATTGCAGGAACCTACATGCATTTGTTTTTACCTAAGGTTTATTTATTTTTACATCATATGCTGGTGATTGTTAGATAATCAATGTGAGATATAACATTTATGAAGTGTAATGAGGAGAGGTGTTGAATTGCGCATTAACACATCAATAAAGGTTCAGTACGTGATTATTATGTAAAGGTGCGGTTTCCTTTGTTTTTCTTGTACAGCAATTGCCATATTGACGAATTAAACAGGAAGTTTAGTTCCTTGCCAAAACCAAAGCTTTCGGACGTTATTTGTAACGCTCCATGTGCCCTCATAAGCGCATCTTTACGTGCTTATGATGGAAATCTGTAACAGTTCCAACCGTAAGAGAAAACAGTGGAATAAAGGGAGTGAGGAGAGGTGAGATAAAAGGGGTTAAGGGATAATGCGAAATGGAGGAGATTGAAAAATAAAAATACCTGTCTTCGATATAAATAAGAAACCCAGGTCACATCTTGTATATTTTTGTATAGTCTAGTAGAATGTTCCTTAAGGAGTTTTTCTTTTTTAACGTAACAAGGCTAAAGAGATAAGGAAAGGGTAAAGGTGACTTTGCACATAAGGGCGTGCACCCAGGAAATTCCCAGGGAAAAACGGACTTGAAAAAAGTCTGACAGGGCCGGGAAACGAACCCGGGATCTTCCTCTAACCGGGAGGTCCGTCCATTCAAGTCCGTTTTTCCCTGGGAAGGCTAAAGAGCTTGACATTTGTTTGTATGGCTTGTCGGAGACTCTTCAAAACATCACAACACTATTAACTGATATTCCAGAAGGTATTCAATATCACACTTTGCAGTCTTTTCTTTCCTGTTAATCCAACTGCCTTTGCTTTCTAAGAAGTGTATTCTCCTTTTATAGTCATACTATGATTCTTGATTTAGGGGTTCAATGATTCACTCCATCACTAGTGATTATATTCAAGAAAATAGAGCATTTCCTTCAAGAATTCACGGAAGATGAAATTATTAGAGAATAATGTATTATTTTATTAAGGATACTTCTATCGATATATCAAAAATACCTTAAAGAACTAAAAAACTTTACCAAGTATTAAACCAATAAATATAGATGTAAAATAAACATTTTCTTTAGTTTGAAACAAAGTATTGATTATCTGCATTATTGGATTGGTTAGCAACCCCAAACTGAGACATTTATCAATATCATGTACATATCATGTACATCTCATTAAGCTGGTATACATACCGCTTACAATAAAGCTGCGAGCAAAATACAGGCATCGGACCATACTTCCGAGGGAGTCATCAAGTGGACGGGCCTCCACCTGCCTCTCCACCGGCCGCGCTTCCACAGGACTGAGAGGTCCAGCAGAGGTTGAAGCGGGTGACGTTGCTCCTCCTGCTGCCACCTCACCACTGCCCGAAGCTCTACGGGGGGAACACATAGCAATAGAGGGTTTTACAGCTGAAGGGTCTACATTAGCATCATCAGACTGTTCTAAAGGCAGCAAAGCAATACTGGATGGCCCCTCAGTAGGTGAAAGAGCTCCAGGAACAGTTTCTGTTTGAGGTGATACAGGGGTGGCTATTGGAGATGAATCAATGAAAGCAAGGCTTGACAAAGATGTTTGATCTGGACTACCATCCAAACCAAGCGATACAAGGGATGAGTTACTAATTTCATCCCATTTAGAAGGCTCGCGGGCCAAAGATGAATGGGTCGGTACCCAGGGAGCAATCCTGGTTGGTGTAGTAGCCCTCTTGCGATTTATTACTAGAGCTTTGATCCTCTGCCAGCCACCTTTAGATTGTTCGACCTTCTTTACAACAGCAGGCTCTTTAGCCTCTGTCCCCTCATCCTTACCTGACTTTGCTCTTCGTATACATTCTAAACCGATTTTGCTCAACATTGGGCGAGAGACAGTGACTTCAGATCTCATAGGACTTGTCTCATCAAGCCGAGATTTATTTTCACTCATTGCTCTAGAATCTAGAGTACTTGCCCTGGTGGTCTGCGGATTAGGCATAGATACTGCTACTGGGAGTGCAGAGGCATTAATATGTGCAGCAATGTTTACAGGAGTACTACTAATATCTGATGTAGGATATGGAGATAATACAGGAGCACTATTTCTACGAGTCAAAGAGACAGGTTGACGCAGGAATAATGGGCTGGGTGAGGCATTAGTTTTATCTAGTTCATCCTTTGCTGGACTGCTGGGGACATCCTCAAAACCCTTTTCAGCAGACCATCTGGGGCAGCATGCAAATACAACGAAGCAACGTTTCACTTTAAGGTATTTCAGAAATCATGTCTCTCTCAGGCAATAACGAACATGAATGTAATTCTTTGGATTTCAAATTAAATTCATGCTCCAGCAACGTAACAGCTAACGCAACAGCTAACGCCTATACAACCAACAAGAAAAATGCAGACAAAGTTTAATCATGAACCCAAAATAAAGATGCATGCACAGCTCAAAGGACTCTGAAAACAAATGGTAAAATCAATTACAGGTCAAATAGAACAAAAATAAAAAGGAATATTTAATTAGGGTGATCTAACTCATTGGTCCACCAAATCTGTGCAAGACTAAAAGAAAACAAAAGAATAAACCAAACACCAATGTAACAGCCTCTAATTCATGCTGAAATAAAATTAAAAGACAGTCATATGTATGTACAATCAATTTAGTAATAAATATAGAATAATTGAAGGCATGGAACCAAAACCAAGTGTACTAAGCAAATCAGATCCTGAGCCAAAATAAAATAAAATGAACATCAACATGGCAGCCAATTACCCAGGGATTGTCCCCTCATCTGCAAGCAATCCGTCTGCTGTTTCAGCACCATTGGCAGAGGGTGGAAGGGAAGCGGGGGCTGCTGCCCCGCTCCCCTCATCCTCTGCACCCTCATCTTGCTCCTCCAAATCTCTGATTAACAGAATCATGTTAGTAAGGGCTAACTATTAAAAATATACCACCAAAATTTATTTCATGTATAGATGATAAAAAGCATGAATGAGATCTGCAAATGCAAGAAAACTTTAAATCACATCCTTTAGAGCAGGGTTTCCCAAACTTTTTCTGCAATGGAACACTTCGCAAACCTGGGAAGTTTAACAGAACACTACGCTTATACAGTAGAACCCCGATCTATCGTTTTTGAAGGGACCGAGAGAAAAGACGATGAATGCGGGAAAACGATCAGAACGGGAAATGTAGACTCAGCTCTCACTATTAAAACGAAAGTTTATCCAAAGAAAACCTCTAAAGATTTCGAAAAAGAACGTACTGAACTCCTAGAGACGGTCCAAACAGGGTGAAATATGCCAGTAAACTGAGAAGGCCAAACAGGACTCTTACGCGCACCCATGTGAAAGCTCTCCAATAGGATACAATGTAATAAAACAGCCCCGGATGTGTTTAAAAATTGGCCGTTTTGAGCAAGTGCTACGACAGCCTTAAAGAAAGTTCATGCCAAGCTCTCAAAGAAAATTTTTGTCGCAATTCCTAATACTTTGTCTTTCTTCCTCGATTGGGCCAAAAATCTGAACGATGGATGCAGGAAAATAATATTTCGATGGACGATGAATGCGGTATTACTTTACATGTCTCCTTATGGGCCTAAGTCGGGACTATAGAAAATAAACGATAAATCCGGGAAAACGACAAATGCGGGAACGATGGATCGAGGTTCTACTGTATTTAGGTTAGGTAATTCTACTTGTAAAATTAAAAAAAAATCATTTAATTACAAATTATTTTTAAATATAAAACAATAATATTGTAATAAGAACTTAAAATATGAATCAATAAAGCATTTGATGTCTTTAATTCTCCAATTTTCCATTGACACTCCAAATTGTCACGGAACACCTATTCAGGTTCAGCGGAACATAGTTTGGGAAACTCTGCTTTAGAGCAAGCTCACAAGCATATTTGTAAGAAAATTGTTCATCACTTGCTAAAGAGGGAAATTTGCATCACACTAGAATATTTTTAAAACAGCAGAAGAAAAACATCTTGATATGGCAACCCTTGAGTTGGAAACCAGTGAGCTTGCCTTTAGATTTGAAGTAAGTTTCTTTAAAGGCAAAATATCATCTCGAGTTGGAACTTTAAATGAATTTTCTTCTCTTGTAAGTTTCACTAGAGAAAGAACTGTCAACCCTAATAACATTGTTACAACTCCTTGTAAAAGCAGACCTAGCTTGTAAGCTGTAGCATAGAATCTTCATCAGTGGGTTTTGAAGCAAAATTCAACAATGTCAAATGTTAATGCAAACACACTTACAAATCTTTCCTCTTTCGGTCACCTGACCCACTTGGCGATGCTGTACCACCACGTTTTTCCCCAGCTGCATGCCTTTGGGACCTTCCTTTTCTTAGGCGTCTAAATGATTCTCTTAAAGATTTCTTAAATGACTTACGACGGGATATAGGGGCATCTCCTGCTCCAGAGAGATCTGTAAAGAGAATGAAGTCATTGAGAAAATTATGATAAGGACATAGATGCATTGCTTTAGCAGAGACCAGACAAATATAAACATTTTATTAATTCTGCGCATTTCCATGACTTTACTTAACAATCAGGCATTGAAAATTCTAAGCAAAAGATTTTGTCAACATTAGATTTGCAAATGGGGCCCTGGTACAACCACGATGCACCATCTGCAAACATTTAAATTTGCAACTCTCAGAAAAGGGCCCTCTTCCAACATACCCTACTCAAGCAACAAACTCCATTCAGAAGACCTACGTTAAAGGTGGCCAAATATGTTAGGCCCAGGATAAGTTTTCACCTTCATTGGTCTCCAATTAGGAAAAATTAGTAAAAATACAGAAATGATGCAAGTTAATTCAAAGTGTAAAGAGATAAATTTATAATGAAATAAAAAATGCCACGCGGGGCATAAACCGTTATAAAGATAATAACTGATAAAAAGATTGAAAGTTGGGTGCCAATATTTAAAAGAACCAATTATTTAAAGTTATTGCGAAATGCATGCACTCAGGGTCGCTCGGTTTCCGAAGGAAATAAAAATCACAATTTCTCTTAATCAATTGATATTAATCTACTCCAATAAGAAAATATAAGATAAAAAAACCTCAAAACTAATGAAAACCGTACCCCCAAAAGACACACATAATGTAACTCAAGAGATACAGCTTGACCAGAACGGTCCTCCAAAACCCAGACCCACTCCTGTTGTGTTCCCTCCCTTTGCGTGAATTCGTCCCCCAATTATCTTGTTTTGTGTGTGTAAATATGTGTTCTGTGAGTTAGGGTATTATAGTGTAGTATAAGGTTTATTGGTGGTGGTGTTTCATGTTTCATTTCTTCATCTTTGCTCGGTTGGTGTTTCCTCGAGTTACAATACGCGTGTCTTTTGTGGGTACGATTTTCATTAGTTTTGAGGTTTTTTATCTTATATTTTCTTCTTGGAATAGATTAATATCAATCGATTAAGAGAAATTGTGATTTTTATTTCCTTCGGAAACCGAGCGACCCTGAGTGCATGCATTTCGCAATAACTTTAAATAATTGGTTTACAGTTAAACTAAAAATAACAGTTTACGCCCCACGTGGAATTTCTTATTTTATTATAAATTTAGCTTGTTATCCACAACCACCTGAAAAAAGGGTTTTAAATCTCCAAAAGCCGTCTTTGCTGGTGTCCCTTGCCTCATTCCACGGCATTCAGAGAAAAAAGGAAAGGATGCTGCACTTTTAAATACCCAAAGTGCCGTAAAATAATAGGTATTTTATGACAGATTTTATTCAGCAGATCAAAATATGTAACAGCCTCTTGATCTCACCAATTGCAGAATACAACCTTTAAGTCATTATTTACTCATCTTAGATTGGATGCAACTAGTAGCCCCACCATCTCCATACTTCTGACTCTCTTTGATATCATAATAGATTCAATTTTCCTCTTCAGAAATGATTCAACGCTGAAGGGCTATACTCTTGTCTTTCAAGCAACATCTTGCAGGTGACCTTTTGCAGTCTCTCCTTCTGCTAGTATGGGAACCCGATTTCCTTCTTCATCACCATTGTAAGCAGATGTTTTTAGTCAACTCTTCAAGCATTCAACATTGACATAATTTGAATTCAACATGGATCTTTTTGGATACTTTGCATATTCGTGTCCTTAAAATTTTATCAGCTCTTGATCACTTAGATCAAAATCTCTTCATTTTAATTGCCATTACCAATCTTTACATATGGTATAAGATTTGTGGATATCTATATGCAAATTATGCATCACTGTAGCGCTTCTTTTAAAATAAAATAATGTAGTATGACCTACAGGCAGTGATGGCAGAGTGATTAGTATGCCTACGTAATAATGCTCCAACACTAAGGTCCCGGGTTCAAATCCCGGCTAACCAGATTTTTCTGGTTGGGAAATGGTTGTGTGTCTTTGTAAATAGTAATAATTACTGAAATGGATGTAATTGGGATTCTTCCTGTTTCCATTAGAGAAATTATTATTATTAGTATCACAACAAATGTTGACATTCTCAGTTCAAGATGAATAACAGCTATTTTTCAACAGCCTTGGTGGCTGAATGATTAGCTATGCTATCGCTCTGACTTCAAGGTCCTGGGTTTGAATCCTGGCTGCTCTAACTTTTCTGATCAGGGAATGGTTATGAGTGTTTGTCTATTGTTGTTGTTGGCAAGCACCTCCTGGTAATATGTGGAGGACTTCACCAGAAAGTGGCTACAGCACCACAGCAACAGAAAAATGAATGTCTACCACTGAGTTAATAAGAACTGAGTGAAGAAGAACTTCGTATGCAGTACTACTTTGGCTACCTTTTACAAATGGGAAGAATTGTATTCCTATTTCTTATATTACCATATTTGACGGCATATAAGACGCACCCTCATTAAGTTGGCCACTCACAAGGAAAAAAAGTTTTAATAGATGTGCGAAAGCGCGGTACCGCAATAACTTAAAATGTAGTTTCTTTTAGTTGTCTCATTTCGTAAAAGCCAAATATTAACACAATCATTGAATGCAATTATGAAATAAGTAGTATATGCCATCTGAGCTAAGAATAGCATTCAGTATTGAAAGTTAACCTGTGGAGGTCGAACCTTCACGTTTAAGACGCAGGGAAATTTTTCGAGACATAATTTTGAAAAAAAAAAGGTGCGTCTTATATGCCGTCAAATACGGTAAATATTATATTACCTAATTTCTTTATAAAATACTTCCATTGCAAAAATGATGTAAGATTTTTATTTTACTTACTAGCTCTGGTGGAAGAATTTGGGAGCTTTGGAATCCAACTTGGTATAACCAGCACTCCACCATCCTTTCTCCATAACTCATTGAATTTGACATAATATCAAATTCCAAAATTTGTAGTATTTTATACTTAATGATTTATTAACACAGTTTGTGAATGAGAGTGAGCTCAATTGTCTTTCATCCTCTGCTCTCTAAGAAAGTTTCCTTTCGTAGATCATTAAACAAATGATTATATCCCCTAATTTATTTTCCTTTATAATGTTATGAGCATTCTATACAAAGTTGTTGAATTTTAAAAAGCTTCCTGGGAAAACTGGCACCAAGTAACTACATGGGTAGCTAACACTCCAATATTTTGTAATCCCTACTGAGACCCATATCATGAGTAAAATAAATGATAATAATATATTAATTAACTCTATAGATGTGATAGAAAATCTTTTAAATTATTTGATCAGTTAGGTTAATTTAAACGATAACTTACCATTTGGGTTGAGGGTGCATTTTGTTAAAACTGGTCTGAGTCTTTTATAATCAAAGAGAGCAAGACCATGAGCAGTTCCAGCAGCTACAAGACCCCATTGAGCATGAAGAGCTAAGGATGTGACAGCAGCTGGAGGATGGAGCTGCAAAACAGAAGACGCCTGGAATCCTGTAGATGAATCTGTTGGAGCTGGTTTGCGTAAACTCAGCTGATCATGACCTTTCCACACAAAGCCATCTCTGTCACAAACAATGTTCATTGTGATAACCTGTAATTAAGTATTTCATATTAAGGTCTGCTCTTCTTACACTTCAGTGGCTTCGAAAATGAACTGACCTTCACTTCGGGGGCACTCATCTCTACATCAGCCTGAACCTCAGGAGCTATTTGAGCTACAACAACATGACCAGCAGTGCCAGCTACAGCTAGTGTTCCAGAGAGTGGGCAAAGGGAAATCTTTTTGACTGCAAGCCTAGGATCATCCGAGTACGGGTCAAAAGCACCAACCTAAT
Source organism: Sympetrum striolatum (assembly GCA_947579665.1). Lineage (NCBI taxonomy): Eukaryota > Metazoa > Arthropoda > Insecta > Odonata > Libellulidae > Sympetrum > Sympetrum striolatum. Next base: position 439,488 of record OX388341.1, read on the forward strand.
TTGAAAAATTAATGAGTATTAATTTAATACAGTATTAATGAGAAAAGCTACATTACTTTTAAAGTATGTCACTAAGGTTTTTTGTTTCTGAAACCTTCGGAGAAAGAATTTACCATTGTTTATAGTTTTATTCACAATTTACATAAACTACACTCATCTTGATGGTTATATCACTATGAATTGACACACTTATATTGGATTCTAGAACTCTCTACCAATTACACCTCTTTCAGAACTAATGGAAATATAAACCCACTACATTAATTTTATTTAAGATCGCAGAAATTCAATTAAGTAATTTTATAATATATTTTAAGGTGATAAATCACAGATATTCACAACATTGAATGTACTAAAGGGTATAAAGTTAAAATAAGAGGAATTAATTCTCAGCAGTAATAATTAGAAATATGGGGTAAATATTAATAAGTAAGATATTCAAGGAAAAATCAGAAAATATAATTTAACGAGAAAATTAAAACAGAAAAAGGAAATTATCATAAATAAAATCACTACAACTGTAACTTCTTAATGTTTGGCTACCTTGTACACAAGATGAGGATCTGAATTCAAACTAGAAAATTCCAGTCAAAGGCATGTGTTGGGCAACTACCAATGTTGTCACGGATAGGAAAGTACGAAAACTGTAGAAATTCACCCTTCACATAGGCTAAAAGATGAGATGGCTCACACTTTTTAGATACTGCATTTATTGGCGTATAACACTCACTCGTATTCCAAACATGTATGTCAGATATTCACCCTAGATGTTAATGCATATATTACAAATTTTATTTAAATTTCATTAGATAGAAATAGTCATATTCGTTTTTACTTCAGTTTCAAACATATTTTTTTGGCATTTATGGTATTTTATTTATAAAAATGCTGCCACTCCTTAAGAAATCTTAACTATACCTTTCAACATCAGCCAACTAACAATCAAATGTACTAACATCATATTTTTCCAATAATGTACATTTGTTTCATTTCTTATATTTCTTTGGAGGATATCCAGTAAATCTGGATTAATAACGTACCTTCCTAAACGGAGGCCATTCCTCCTCTTCCTCCTCTTGATTGGTTCCATTTGCTAGAGGGGAATCCAAGGCATCAATTCCTTCCTCTGAACTGAATAATTCCGCAGAAGCAAATTTGTACAACAACTTAAGTGTGACGCCTCTTGCATCCCAAAAACGCACGGATCCATCTTCGTGGCCAGTGAGAAGTAATTCTCTTGCATCACTTCCTCCCTTATCCACGCTTTCTTTCGCTTCATGAAGATGCCCTCCATTTATCATCCATTCCTGTAAAGAAGTCATACACACGTAGAAACAATTTCAGAAGGATTTCATAGTAAATATGAAAGAAATATGCAACAAAGAAACCAGGGAATAGAAAAACTAAAGTGATATACAATTTGACTTTTAGATTTTGATCCTATTTTTTAAACTTATACCCATGAGTCTAAATTCCATTACACACGAAATACCGTTTTTACTCAAAAATAACAGACCCTTGAATGTTACGCGCACCCCAAAATTTGAGTGTTGGAAATTGAAATATCATTTGCCATTCGCAGCACCATATACATGTTCATTATGCACCTATACAATTCTTTATATATGTATATTTATACGAGTAAAATGTAGCTTGCATACTGCAAGCAGATCGACAACACTAATTTCTTGTCGGCATCATATCGGGACGGCCCTCAAAGAAAAAAAATGGGATTGAAAATATTCTTAAAATTCGCTGCAAATTAATCATCTGGCATCGAACCAAGGCCTTCCTGGTGGACCTACTATGCAGCACAACCGAAAATCACCATCTCTTACTATGTGTGAAAATTCAAGCAGAAATATTGGCTCCAACTGCCTCAAACGACATCCTTCTTTTCAATAATGTAAATGGCTCTCTGGATTCGAACCAAGGACGATATAGGAAATCTAAAACATGTTTTTGAAATGTCTCTATGTTCTCTATCTATATGCCTAATTACATGTTTTGATGTTATTGGGAAGGGGTTTAAATTAATTCTTAAATATCGGATATTTTACTGATTGTAGAGACGCCTGGTGTAGAACCCAGGACATATTGGTAGCTGTGAATGGACATTATGATTTATTAGGACATTATCTAATTTTGTACAAAGTTTGAAGTCGATATCATGCCGGGAAATACCTAAAACTTTTTTCTTTTATCTCAATAAGAAATGCATTGAGGAATGTAAATGGCTCACTGGGATCGAACCAAGGACCATCAGCGAATATGTAAAATTTGATTATTAAATATATTTATGATACCTAAACCCATGCCGAATTTCAAGTTTCCATGCCATCGGAAAAGGGTCCAAAAAAAATCTTAAAAATCGCCACAATGCATTTTAAACGGCCGATTTTTGCCTCGACCTAGAATCGAACCCAGGATATTTATAGTAAAACTCATTTATGTTTTCGATAGATCATGACGATATATATCGGCTCCTTGAGTTTTAAGTCCCTACCTATCCGGCAAGTATTTTTTAAAAATTCCCGAAAATCAACGCAATGCATTTAAACGGGAAAAATCGGGACTTTGGGGCCCTCTGGAATCGAACCCATGACACTGAGTTTCCAAATCGCAATTTTTCTGGAGATTACGCGTTATGGCCAATATGTCGTAAAATTTTCAAGTCAATGACGCTTGTGGTTTAGGCTGTGAGTTTGTATCCTCTCTATATATATATATATATATGATATATGAATGAATCCGGAGAAGCATCTATATATAATAGATAGATGCATACACACTGTATACAAAATACCGGTGGTCGTCTATGCCAAAAGTCCTATGTAAGCGCACACAATTTAAAATCTATAAAATTGAATTCAAAACGTTTGATAGGCTAGCCAATTCTCTGGCAGTTAAAAACTATTGGCTGTTGATTCTAAAATGCATTTTTAACATTTATTAGCAAAAAAAACTAAAAGAGTGTGCATTATTTTAGAGTAAATACGGTAATAGCAAGGTGTCTCAAGGTTTCATTGTTTGAACTAAAGTACATTTCCACTTTCTACTTTCCTTGGTCTGTATAATATGGGTTAGGTGTAAGAAGAGACTTTCTAGTCTCAATCTCGCCCGAATAAAGGCCTTTTATTATTATTATTATTATTATTATAAAATGTTTTTGACATCTAATTTGCAATGCTGAAATTCTGATAAATTTTATTAAGCGTAGCAACTTAATAAATCCTTCAAAGCAAGATTTAAAAACGGCTTCTACAGAAAGGTAAATAAAACAGAAATGCAGCCTAATTTTATTGAATTTCAGAATTGAAGCATAACAAAATCTAATAATTTTCTATGATTTCATAATTGGTGTGAATTATTATAATTTAATTTTGTAGCGCATGTGTAGGACGACATGCTATCAAATAGACTGTAATTTTAAAAGAGAATGACTTTATTTCGTACTTTGCCATTCTTTTTTAGATTATTTTACAGCCTCAGACAACCGGCTCGTCAATATGTCATTCGAGGCAAAATTATTTATTATCGTACAAAGCGAGCTTTTCTGAGAAATAGAAATTTACCCTTTCAGAATATGTTTTGCACATTTTCTCCTTTCCTGCTTCCACAATTTTCTCCCACAGAGAGTCAGGGACGTTGGAAACGTGGTGGACACATGTGATGGCAGATCCGTGAAGGGGTGCAAGATATGGAAGGGTGAGTTGGTGCCAGTCCTCACTTTTCAAATCTATGGCAATAACTTCTTCCTCAGCTAAAACTACAAGAGCCTCAGGTCCTTCAGAATGAGAATCACCACCTAAGGAGAATCACCACCAATAAGAATTAATTTCTTGTTTAAAGACGATTAAAAAAATACATTTTCACAAATTAACCATAAGTCAGAATTTAACATGTTATAGTTGTTGCTGTTTCTTAAAAGTGCTAAGACAGCTTAGGCCATATCACACATTGGTTTCCACGAGGAATCAAACCCGGGTTTGCTTTCAGCTAAAAGCATTGCCCCACACACCCAAGAGCTGTTATCACAAAGTTCACTGACTACTGCAATCATTATGTCAGTATGAAACTTGACGTTATTAATGCCTGGGGATTTCAATCAGAGGAAATAAAAGATTTAAAAATGAGTCAGCTTCTAGACTCACATAAGCAAGCCATTCTGTACTTGATTCAAATTTTAAAATACCACCCATGGACAACACCCATTGGATAACGTCACAAAGAGTAGAATTACAAAAAAGTTGACCATTACACTGTTCAAAATATGCTAAAACCAAGAAAGATGCACAAGATATTAACTATAGCTAAGTTTAATAGAGTGCCACATGTTTCTGAGTTATAATTTTCCATACACTTTTCAGAAATTTGAATTTACTGTTGGAAGAAGTTCTGCTTCATATAAGTCAAACTTATGCAAGTCTAGCACATCTGTGTCTTGAAAATGTTATCAAACAAATACTTACCTTTAGGGAAAACATAATATTAGATTAACCATTAAATCCTTTAATTTAAATGAATCATAGGAAGCATTCCCTTACTACTAGTTCCGGAGTTGAAATATTTTATAATTTACATCTGTAATCTAGTATTTAGAGGAATCATCACTGTTGTTTAAATTTCTCAGTAAATTAAGACATCCGAGCTGAAATTGTCTTCCATTTACACTCCCTCTTCTCTAACAGATGAAATACAGATAAATGCCCACCACAGTTCATTGGCAAAAAGTGACACAAATTTAGGTTCACTCCTCAAAATTAATTCAAGTATGAATGACTTTTAATTAAAAGGCTAAACACCAAATTAGTTTAGAATTGCACTGCTACAAGACAATTAAAATGATAAATCTGTAGCTGATAGAAACATTTGCAAATTAGAATACAGCAAAATCACAAATTCTAAAAACAAGAAGATCTAAAATAACACATTTAACATAGCATATAAATTACCTTCTGAAGATACGGGAGTTGAGTCAATAGTAAAAAAATCTATCACTTTGGATGTAAAATCGAACACTACATGTTTCTTTCCTTGTAGCACAGAAATGGTGTGCCGGTCACTGTAACTCGCGCGAGGCATTCCTCCACTAAACAGCATGAATTCATCCCTAGTAAGATAACAATGATAAACAAAAAAAGATTTGTTTTATAAATAAAGTAAAATAAGAGAGGTTGATGGAATTATTTAACATTAAACATAAGATGCAACAAGACTCACTTTGAAGTCGGTCTCCATAAGAATTTCGTAACAGATTTGCAAGGAAAAGGCCCATACAAAGTGGTTGGCAATTCTGAAGGCTTATCTCCAACATCGATATCCCAGAATGCATAGCTGCCATCATTGTGAGAGGAGGCAAACTTTTTCCCAGAGCTGTGCCAGCACACGCTCTCTAACTGCTGACTGCTAATATAAGTCTGAAATGATTTGTAAAAACAATAGTTGTAATGTTTCAATGAAAACCAGCTAACAGAACATATTGCTATTCTATTATAAGTATTCAGCCCAAAGGCTGGTTGGTGCCTCATCCCCTGTACTACTCTCATATATAATATGAGTATAGCTTATGCACTTTCACTGTTTGCCATCCCACATGTCTATAAATATCAACCACTCCATCGATTTCAAACTGATTTTACATACTCAACCAATCTGAAAGGAAATTAGTTTTTTTCATACTCAACTGTGGTAAGTTTGACTCCATGTAATTCTGAATGATACCTATAACAAATGCCTGCTTGTTTAACCTCTCCCAGGCATTCCTTTCAAAATATAAAATTAGAAATAAAGGCTGCCCTGAATTGGATCAAATATCAGAAATTAATTGAAGACTGATGGTCAAGGAAATCTGTATTTGGTTTTAGGTTGCAAAAATTTACAGTGGACATAGAAGCAATTTGTACAATTTTATTGTTTCAAAAACTTATCTTCTTAAAGCAAGATTCGTAAGCAAAAACTACCATCAAAGAAAACATGCAGAATTCAGGCAAATGTTGATGGAATGATGAGAAGAGAATTTTTTCCTCAAAATATATTGCCCGAAATTGAAAAACCAAAGTTTTGAAAATGCTGATTGCATATACAGTAGAGGATTATTTATCCGAACATCTAAATAACGAACACATCCAAACAACGAACATTTCACGACTGATATGCAGTAATTTTGAACGCCACTGCTACGTATGTTTTGTGCCGATCTTTTGAAGTTGTGTAACAAGTAAGTATTTACACTATATTAATAAACCTTCTAATTTGATAAAAATAAGAAGAACACGTGTCCAGCAGCTAGCTCAAGCGGTGCAAACGTCAAGAGATAAAGACAGGTGCTGACGTTAGTACAAAAAGTGGACATAATAAACAAACAAGATCGTGCTGTAATTTCATCCAATCTTCAGGAGGAATAGAATATTAGCAGGAAAACTATACATGATATGAAATCACAGAAGGAACAAATTCTTCAATTTGTAGCAGAATCTGACTCAACGGTAGTCATTTTGAAAAGAAAAACCTTACGGGGACAGTCATGTATAGTTTACTTTAAATATAAGTTTTCAATTATATTTATGTGCACTATCGTCACTAATTTCGTACTGTAACCCGTCAATGCCTTTTTTCAGTTCCTGTTTGTCATTCTGGTTAAAATACCTATTATCCGAACATATCCTATCTGCAAGCCGACCTCAGTCCCGAAAAGTTCGGATAAACGATCCTCTACTGTATATCATTGACAAGATTTTCACATATATTATCCATTTATTCAATATTCATCAATTATAGTTCAAACTATGTTGCAGATAATCTCTTAATATTTATTAGTGGTATAAAAATATGCAATATTTGAAACATGTAAAACATGCAATTATTAAATACTTACTTTTGAAGTTAGAAAATATTCCATCATAATTTACAAAACTTCATTGTTATAAACAATAAAATTTTCCTATGATTAAATAGTTAAATGCGATGGAAGAATAATGCAGTGCATACATAAAATAGTGAACGAAAAATACAAACAATACATCAATCAAAAGAATTATTATTACTTTTAAATGGAATGAATTACAGGAAAAAGCTGTAGGAATAGTTAGTTTTTCTTTAGTAAGAAAAACCAAGGTATGATGCTGTTCATCAAACATCGTATGAATTCATTTTTATTAGAATTATAAAATTAATGGTAATTCAGAAAAATTAAAATTGAAAGAAAAACATACAAAAATAAAATTTCACAAATTAAAATTAAAATTTTCAGAAAACTATGTGTACCAATTTTTAGATACAATCAAGTGTCTGAAGATATTGTTAACAAGCCAAACTGCTTCAATAACTTAACAACAATATCTCTCTACCCTGAGAACAGGTTAGCTTTTAGAAACATTAAATTAATATATTTAAATTCACTGGAATATGAGAAAACAAAAATCAAGAAAGATAAGATACAATAATGAAATTCAAAGTACTTTATGGATTAAAGCTTGGGCATAAATGAATCATTCCTAAAAGCAGAACAACATACCTGATCAGCTCCTGGTTTTTTCCTGTTCCATAAAACCATAAGCCCTCTGTTATAGCCAATCAGAATCTTGTCTGGGTCTCCAGGCTGCTCCGCTATGGCTTCCACAGCTCCTGGAATTTTCTTGTAATCCTCAGGAATGCTGAAGTGTGGTAAGGATAAAGAATAAATGCTCAAACATACAACTTTTGCAGAAAATAATTACCAAACAAGCTTCACTCTATTTTATATTGAATTCTCTTCTCTTTAGCTGCATAAACTACTAAATTAAAACATGGTAAAACAATTTTTAATTATAAACATTCTTCAAATTTGATTAATTCTATTAAATTGAGAGGGGCTATTTAAAATGTTTGTTCTTTAAAACACACCGAATAGAGAAATTTTGAAATAATACATGATTTCAAATTGAAATAAAAAAATCTGATGTGGCCAGCACATGACTTTCTCCATATATATAAGATGTAAACATTTATCTACTGCAGTAATCTCGAACTCTATATTCCATCTAAACTTGGAATATGAGTGATTAATATTATATATTATCTTTGACGCCAAAAACATGATAAATAATGTTTTACGGGACATGATCGATGAAAAACGATGAAATTAGCCTTTCACCCATACAGCCCAGAGCGCCCACAAAGTACATAATCAGCAACTTCCGGTTTATCAGTATTTCATGAATAACTCCTACACAATCAGTGATACAAAAATAGGTTTCAACCAAAAGTTATAGTAAATTACATTTTATAAAACTTTAATAAATATTAGTATATACCTAAATATCATATTTATGGAGATATTTTGAAAACCGGAAATGAGCTTTGAAGAATGAAGCTCAACTTCCGGTCAGCTGATTTACTCCAAAAACTAATCAACTCTAAAAAAACTAACCAAAGTACAATATATGAAATTTGGTGTTGATATAATGAATAGTTTTTATGTTAGAGCGCCCACAAAGTACATAACAGCTACTTCCGGTTTATCGGTATTTCACGAATAACTCCTAATCAACCGGTGATATAAAAATATGTTAAATACAAAAGTTATAGTAAATTTTATTATCTAAAACTTTTATAAGTAATACAATACACGTATATATCATATTAATGGAGATATTTTGAAAACCGGAAATAAGCTTTAATGAATGAAGCTCGACTTCCGGTCAACCGATTTACTCCAAAAACTAATCAACTCTGACAGCACACACCACAGTACTATATACGAAATTTGGTATTGATACGACAAATAGTTTTCACGTTAGAGCGCCCACAAACACACACACACATACAGACACACACACACACACACACACACACACACACACACACACACACACACACACACACAGACATCATTCCGAAAATAGTCAAAACGTGTTCTAGGGACCCCAAAACATGTATTTCCGTTGAAATCTCGAAGTCGAATTTTTTCATGAAAACAATACTTTCTCTATACTTCGTATATGGAGAAAGTAAAAACTGAGAAAATTAAAAACGTTCCCAAAACTTAGGTTTAAAATTTAGGCACCCCTCCATCTATAAGGAAACCAAGATTCTGAGATTGAGAAAAAACCAAAAAACATTTCCTAAAATGATTATTTTTCAAATACTAAAGCTCCATAAGGTCTAATGCACTCTAATTCCAAATTTGTGTTCTCAAGTCTATTTTTTTGCCTGACAGAGAGTATTTTTATTTTCCTTCATCACTTTAATAATGAGATGATAAAAGGAGCTGGTAACTAAAAATTATTGACATACTGCCTATTTTTTGAGAATATTTTACCTAACTTTGTTTTCTATTCACATACAAGGATAAAAAGTAGTAGCAACACTGAATTTATTTGAACCTAGCTATATTAAGAGAAAATAATCATATTTAATATCAGTCACCTTCCGTCATACGTGAGGAAGGCTTCGTACACTGTCGGTCACCATCTCTGTCACGCAAGGTTTGCCCTATGGTACAGATGATGGCTTTTCCTGTGGAATGTTTCCTTCATTTTGGCGAAAATATCTCAATCACAGTGATGGATTGGATTGAATATAATGGATGTTCCAGTACCTCACAGAGTGAGTTACGTTCTTTGGCTGAATTAGCAGTGCGACACTGACATGAAGGACAACGGGATTCCCAGTCAGAACATGCTGTCTCTTTGTTCCGAGTGCAGGATGAAGGTGATGTTTCAAGAAGTGGCAGTAGTAGGCTGCATGGACCATTTACCACTGAGGCACAACATTTTATGGATGTAACAAGCCACAATAAGCATCACTTTGGTACCACTCTGTACAGAGAATAAGTAGTTTGAGCAAAGAGAGGCATTTATTTCCATTTATTGCCATTGCTTCAACTGCGGTTCATAATTCTGAGCCCAGGTTTTGTCCATGGTGAGGATCCAAGTAAATCGCCATCCTCCCCGAGTTGGTGATTGAACAATTACTTTGCATACGATGCCACTCCTAAACATATTGTTAGGGCACTGGCCTCCTGCACTGCAGCTCAATTGACTGACAACTTCACGTACACCTTTTAAGTTATTGTTGCTTTTTATCCAACCCTTGTAATCACACCATTTCCTTTTCAAGACTTGAAAATAAAACCCATGAGAATCTTCCCATCAATTTATAGATGAAACAGAAACCCATGACTGGATTTCAGAGGAATGAAATAAAGGATAAATGAAGTTTATCTGAATGTTATCAATAGCTTAACTCGGTGGAACACCATAGTGAAATAAATCTGAAACTGCAAAGAGGTTCGTCCGATTTCTATATTTAGTCTGTACTTTCATTCTTCCATTACCATAAAAATCTTTTTATAAAAAAAATTTTAAAAGAGAAAAAATTTAATGAAAATAAGGATAAAATTTAATTCATGCATTACGTGACTATACTAACTTTTGCATTACTACATCGACGTAAATGATGGTCTCTGACATCTCAAAGGTCTTCAGGTTGAGCAAATATATATTTCCACCTTCAGTTCCAAGCAGTAAATGCTCTCCCGATGATTCCAAACATATTGCCGAGATCTTTTTCAGCCTAAAAAAAGAAAAAATATTTAATACCATATTTTCAGGTAGATAAGAAAAGTATCATACATAAAAATAAATTTAGACAATGATTTGAATGGCAGAACATGATACATTTTAAAATGATATTGAATATACAATACCACTAGCCTAACTAACTTGAAATAAAATCCAAAGAAAGTTTTATCTCCTTTCTCAATTGTCCAGAGAAAGGTACTTGTGATCATTTTGGCTGAAGAAAAGCAATATGAAATTCCTTTTTAAACTCTTTCATGCATAGTGACACATCCTGAACAATTGGAAAATTTTAGCAGATGTCACAGTGTTAATAATAATAATAATCACAATCAAAAGAAAATTTCTCAATGTATTTTATCTGGTATATACACTTTATCTCTACCATTGTCACAATCAGAAAATTTGAGACATTCATATTATCACGCATGTGAATGCTATGTTAAAAAACAGCAATACAAACTTGATTCAGAAACATCTTAAGTTGATTTGAATGCCTTAATTACTTACTTCCCCTCTAAGGACTGAGCTTTCACTTCTTCCATAACTGCAACTCCATCCTTTTCATTGATTTCCCACAAATGCAAGGAATTATCCGCACATAGAGATACAATACGACCCTATGAGAGACAAAAAGGCACATTATACTTCGAATGAGTAAGATATGTTAAAAAATGGCTTCTCTATCTAATCATATATCAAAATCTTTAATTAGTTGGCCAGTTTAATTACCTGATTCGGAAGGAAGACAAGCTTGGTCACAGCATATTCGTTACTCTGGTGCTGTCCATAAAATTCCACCCCTGGTCTTCCAAAACTATACATAGTTAAGGTAATCATACAAAATTCTAACATGAAAGCTACCTTAGAGGTCATACACAAATCACGTAATTATGTCGGCTACATAATGAGTGCTTTGTGAAGATTTTTAGCTCCCAATAATAATTCACTTTTTAATATACAATTTCAATTAAAAAGGCCTTTCATGCATTTCACCCAGATTCGATGCCATGACCTGTTTATAATTAGCATCGCACAGAACACAGACATACCACACTCCACTCTGACTACTTCCATTTGACGCTTGTGCTTGCTCGGATCAGAGCTGCCAACTTTACACAGTAAATTGTGCGCGAGTTTTAAATTCAAACTTTAAAAATGCAGAAATTTGGAATGTTTTGCAATTCTAAAACCGTCATGTAAAGCAAACCTTGATCCCCTCCCCCCAAATACTACTCTATTACACTAATGTTGGAATTAATGAGTAAATACAATAAAGAAGCAATCACTATGAGAAGGATACACTTTGAGGGCGCCTGAAGATGTTCCAATGGCCATAAGCCTTAGCGTGGGATCCCATGCCAAAGCTGAGGGCTTGTTTGGAAAACCATGTTGAACAGTCTGGAATAAAAAAAAAGAATATTTCTTAAAGAGAATTATGAAGTATTCTACAGGTTAATTATAATTAAATACAGTACAATATAACTTAAAATGATGCAAAATCGTCCAAGTAATCATAAAACAAACATATCAAACAAAAGAAGAAATGTGTCAACTAAAACTAAGCACCTATCCGTGAGTAATTAAAATAAAACTGTTACAGCTTCATTAGCAGTACTAGTTGAAAAGATCATTATCATTAAGAAAATATGCCCATTAGTTTAATTTCTCTGATCTACAATTTTATTTGAGTTGAAAGTCCACATCTGATTACAATCACAAAAATCAAAAAGAAGATATATACATATTTCCATAGGGAACATACAACTGAATTAGACAAAAATTGTAATTTGACAAACGATTAATATCAGATAAAATTTGAAAAAGTAGTTCTTTTAATATGCTTTTTTACTTTCTCTCTCAGTGGTGGTAGTTACAGAACTATTATTCTGTACGTGAATAAAAATTGTAAATTTTAAGTGCACATTAAAAGAAGAAGATGTGTCTGGGACCCTAAAAACTGCAATGACTTAAATAATTTCAACAAAGTCTTAAGTTACCTAATTTGACAGATAGAAAACTGAATAGCCTAATTCAAGCATTAAACCCTTTTTTACTCAAATGAAAAATAATCTAAGTTTAATTTTATACATGCAACCAAAAATCACACAACGAAAGATCATATATAATCATGTCGTAATCTGGAAAAAATATGTAGACTTTTTGAAGAATATATTCCTATTAGTAAGTAGAATACGACGAAGTCTGACTTATTGCTGAAGGAAATAATCTTCGGAAAGACTGAATAGAACAACAGCACACAAATGATCCGCTAACTAATGTGAGGGAATCTCATAAAAATATCTCTTACTTTGCATTCTGTTAATTCAACGAACAAATATGTTAACACCTATCATACAAGCTAACAAACAAAAGTTAACAAACTTCCTTACGCTTACTGACGAAATTCATCATAAAAATATTCTCAAACGAAAATCATTTATAGTATCACTAAAAATCAGTAAGTCAATGGAATTAAAGCTTCCCTTCGAAAGTGTAGGCAATTTGCGAAATAAGATATACAAATAATTATATGTTTAGAGTAAGTTAGCCTTTTAAGAAAATTCAATAATCTACTTTTAGTAATTAACAAACAATTATGGATAACACAATTTCAGAATAGCTAGAGATGCTATCTTTAACTTAGTTAAAACCTGCATGGAGAGAAATATAAAAGGCGGGTGATGACTGCGATATTATCTTAACAAATGAGACACAGATATTAACGCAATAAAATCCCCTTTTCATGATAAACCGATCTTTCGCTATTTTTCCTCTGAATTATCGCAAGCGCTTATATTATTCCCTCGGGTGATCGGATGGAAAGATTGTCTAATGTTTCGGAGGGAAAATAAATGACAAGGATAGGAAACAACGAATAACGGGGACCTATCAAATAAGGTACAGATGGGATAAGCGGATGGAGAGAGCGACACCGATAAGACGATGTACTGGAGATAAGAAGCGGACGGGTAAACAAGACGATTAAAAATTTCGAAAACGAAAAATCCTGGAAGAATGCCCAGAAATGCTCTCCTTTACATCAACTCCTATTTCTTCCACTATGTACAGAGGTAATTCCATAGGTTTATCCGGTAAGGTAAATCTACGAAACCGTTTTAGCGTGGAAAGCGATGAGTAAGCGGTTGGGTTTGAAAGGAAGGCTGGATGAGATTATATAGTACGAGTAAAATGTTGCTTGCATACTGCAAGCATATCGACAACACTAATTTCAAGTCGGCATAATATCGAAGGAAGAAATCCTCAAAAGAAAAAAAAAAAGGATTGAAAATATTCTTAAAATTCGCTGCAATTTATTCGTCCGGCATCGAACCCGGGTCTTCCTGGTCATACATACTTACTATGCAGCACAACAGAAGATCAGCATCTCTAACTATGTGTTAAAATTCAAGCAGAAATATTGAATGCAACTGCCTCAAAAGACGTCCTACTTTTCCCTTATATTCCTTATGTTAGTAATTATAATGTGCTCTGGTATCGAACACAGGAAAAGCATGGTCTTATCTAATTTTTTTTTTGTTAAACGGAGTCTTAATATACATCTTCTAGCTAAGCAAGAACTTCCTATCATTTCTATTACTGCATCAAAAAAAAATAATGCTTCCACAATGTATTTTAAAGGGCAGATTTTTGCATCGTCCTAGCATCGAACTCAGGATGTTTTCCGTGAAAGTCATTTATGTTTTCGATAGATCATGACCGTATATATAGGTTCCTTGGGTTTTGATTCTCTACCCAACCGGGAAGTATTTAAAAAAAATCCCGAAAATCAAAGCAATGCTTTTAAATGGGAAAAATCGGGACTTGGGGCCCTCTGGAATCGAACCCATGACACTGAGGATCAAAATCGCAATTTTTCTGGAGGTTATACGTTATGGCCAATATGTCGTAAAAATTTCAAGTCAATGACGCTTGTGGTTTAGCCTGTGAATTTGTATCCTATCTATCTATATGAATGAATCCGGAGAAGCGTCTATATATAATAGATTCAGTGCTGCAGAAGATACGAAACTAATTTGTGTACCGAATTAATCAGCGCATAACACGAATTTGTCTTCCAAATATTTTTCGCCTGAAATTAACACTGTTATACGGGTATATAACATATTTTATCTTAATTAAACAGGAGGAATCATACTCATTTTGAAGTCAGTTTAAAACGCCTTTGTTTAGGTATTTGATTTTGAAACTGTCTCGTCTCCCGAGAACGTTTTCTGATAATTTTCAGCCTATCAGCACTCGTGCTAAACTTAGATATAGATTTGTACACCGCGAGCCGCCAGTGGCCTATGGCAGGGAGTGAACAACATCCCGATTCCCACTACTCTATTTGCTTCTCTAATAAACTGCGGAATGAGCGATCTCCGTATTTGCGATCACTAACTTCGCCTTCCTTTCCTTTGCACGATTTGCCGATTCTTTCCGAAGATCGCGTTCGTTTAAGATCGGAACTAAAAACTAGGAACAGAGTTCCGAAAAGCTTATGCCGGTAATATGACCAAAACTTTCTATCTTCACATGCGAAACATTGCATTCCCACGTTTATGTGTAATAAACAATGTTAATGAAAATACCTGTCAATTGTGGAAACAGAAGAAGAGAACCAAACATCTGTGCAAATTACGTATTAACACTCGAGCAGGTGTGCGACACAAATATGCTACCATCTGAATTCATACTTTGTTACAAAATAAATTGAATTTATCTTTACTCATCACCTTAAATTTGGCAAATTGTAATGATAGATCAGCTTTCATAGTCATTTGGAGCTGCTCTGCGTCCTGACCATTACAAATCTTCAAATTTCCTTCTTTCATTAGCGCCCTACACTACACAGAAGTCAGCTACTGACGCACAATTCCAGCTTGGTTTTCTACATTTATCTTGAGGAGTACTCATCGACGCCAGATTTCACATCCAATCAGATTGATCATAGAAGATCCCACAACTTTCTGTTCGTAAGATTTAATCTAACAAACAGCATGATTCATTGATTGCAATGATAACTAAATATGTCTTTATCAACTGAAAATACACCAACCAAATTGAACTAAGTTTTTCTCTAATCAAAAATATATTTTACTCCGAAGATCTGACGGAAGCTAACACATCTTTATAAGTTTTTTAGAGTTTGGCAGTTTTCAAGAATTAATATTCACCCATTTTCAGGGCTGCAAAGTTTCAAAGAATTCATCGCTCTACCACTAAATAGTTTAATCCGTATCCCGCTTGGCAATTTTAATTATAATTACTTTATTATTCAATTTATTTATTCCCTTTGAATTCGACATTTACAGCGAATATCTCAAGAGCAGATCTCAATTATCATAATCAGATATCAATCGAAAAAAATTACAAAAATCGTTCATTATTCAAAAACTCGTAAAGACCTTTACTTTCTTCTTCACACCGGAGACAAATCCTCCATTTTTTCCTCAAATTTCCATAATCCTTTCCATTCTCATTACGAAATTTCGAACAACGCAAGAATGTCGGCTATTCAGGTAAAATAATTCAGTTTCGCATTATTTGAGATTTTTAATCATTAATAAAATTAAAAATTATCGCTTGGAATTTCAAGTTGACGATATTCTACGAATGAGTTAAAATTAGATTTAATTTTAGCTTCAGCGGCGCAACTCATGAAAATAGACTGATAGTGTAAATATTCAATTAGAAAATGTTTACAGTTTAAGAATACTGAAAGTATCCAATTTGGAAATACGAACCATAAGGTGAACAAAAACATTTGGATCAACTTTCACATGACAAACTAGATTCCGATTTTATTAGCAATGCATTTTCCGCAAAAAAAATGAAAGAGCATTTTTAATAACGCGGAGTTAAAAGTTTGGATCCTTCTTTTTATCACAAGTGTACTCCTCCTACGTCAAGGCTGTTAATTTCACTTAAATAATAGTATACTAATGATTTCACTATTAAATAAATGTGCATATTTATTTAAATATGCATGCATAAATTATACATGTATATATACATGCATCATTGAATCAATGGGTTCTAAACAAAAATAAACTTGAAATGTAAATCCATAATAATGATTCAACGTACGCATTACACTATTTACTTGACAGCCATCCGCAAAAGTCGAACAGGATAAATTTGGAATAAAATAATCATTAACTACATATCTTTAATGATTAGTAATGACCCCGTCTCTTAAGTGACCGAGCGTTGCTCGATGCTGATTCAGTGCGAACTTGTCCTTCTTGTCTCGATGGAAAATTGTCAAACATGTCATTGTCTATACTTATAAGAAAGCTGCAACTGAGCCGTGTTTGTAGTATTACATTGAAGGAATTTAAAAAAAAATGTTGCATTTATCATTTTATGTTTCTCGGAGTCTAAAACAGTCATTTTAAAAATGTTTGTCTGTCAGTTATCGCAACACGCAATAACTACCCGACGGGTTTTGAGACATAAACTGCTCTTTATCCCGATAAGTAACATTTTTCGACGGGAAAATGGACCATGATGATCTGCAATGAGCAAAAGGGAGATGGATATGGGAGGGTTTCAACTTTACCATACGATGAGCTACTTTTCGTGTTTCATCTTTCGTTCGATCTCACATGAAATTAAGTATTTTCATGAGAAATGAAGGTAAAATTCACTTACGCCACTTCCAGGCTTAAATTCCTACTGCAAAATTAAATTAGAAATAATGGTCATGAGAAATCGAGACAAGCACCGAAGGAACGGTAACTGAATACAGACTCTTATTTAGATCGTGAAATATTGTTTTCGGATCAAAAATGCAATAGTTTTGACAAAATGGAGGAAGATTAGCTAACATTTTTAGGTTATAAACAACAGGTCCCTCTGACGACCAATGCGATTGTTGTCTGAAATGATGAAGTGGCGAATGAAATGTCAGCAATTTCAAATTATTTTATGATACATGAACCGAGAAGATGGAAATGTATTATGAGCAGGTATGTGAACAGAAGTTATGATTATATTTCCTAGCCACAATTTTACCGTTTACTTATAATCATTGGTTCGACACCAGAAAACCATTTGCATTCCCCATCAATTAAAGGGAAACGAAAGGAAAAGCGAACGCCCGGAATATTCATTGAACAAAGCGACATTTTGTAGAATGAAAGTTTAGACTACAGTGAGAAACGTTAGTTATTCAGAATTAGATTCAAATCGAATTTTCGCTAAGTAGGACATAAATTATGGAGATGTAAGATATCAATAACTTGTATAGCAGATTCCATCTTACTGAGAATACTATACGGAGGTATATCTACAAGTAAGAAGAATCGGATGAGCAAATGTAGAGCTGCATTGGCTACTATACAACAAGCCACTGGATTAGCAGAATCGCAGACCAAAAGAGATTGACAAAATTGAATACAATTAAGGCCCATTCGAATCCTTCGCATAATGAATGGCCACTAGAACAGTCGTCGTAAACTGGGAAAGCGGTGTCAAGGAATTACAGGAAGAGGAATTCAATTGCTATTTATTATACCTTAATTTACTTCCTTTGAGCAGCATATAAGGCGAATACTACATTATGCTTACAATTAGTGGAAAAATATTAAATATCTTAAATTCACTTCATTTTAAAGGAATTAAATTTATGGAATTGGTTTTAAACCTTTAGCATCAAATGGTACTCAGACGTTTAACTGCGGTCGAAATAAACTTAATATTCTGGTTGGCAATATTATTGGCAATACTTTTTGTATTACAACATTAACTGCAACATTACTGTCAATACAAAAAGGATTGCCACTAATGTTGTTGTACGTACAGAATGACTTAAATAAGAACATTTTACTAAATACCATTGGATATGAGCCAAAGAAATTAAAATGATCTTGGCAATGGAAGACAGGCTATTCCAACCAAAGTAAATATCCAACATCTGCTATTCATAATTGTAGAGCTCATTTAAAAAATTAATACATTTGGATAATTACAACTTTAAATATAAGTAATGAAATTCATCGAGCAAAGAATTGTGAGAAACGCACTGTTTTTCTCGAAGCATCTTTCATCGCAAGAAGAATTAAAGAGAGCGACCGTTTCATCTGCACTCATCAGGAATTTTCTTAAAGAAAATGAAGTTCATTTATTGAGAACATTTGCTTCAAACGTTGAAAATGACATCGCTTGAGGGTCCGATTTCAAGTCGAGTCCACCTGTCGGACATCAACGGCGAATCCGAAGCACTCGTGTCTTGTTCACGCATTACGACATCCCAAAAGCGATCGAGGAAACCCTGGAAGACTAGGAATCCTGTTATTCAAAAAACAAACAGAGCCGTCTAGGAATAAAGCGATAGTCTATTTGGATGGATCCCCGTGGCAGCCAAACAGGGCGTGGTCGATGATCGATTGCGCCGTGGACAACTTATCAACGGAGAGATAACCAACTCCGTGAAGAGGGTAATAAATACCACTCTCCTTCCTCCTACTGCACCCCAAATAATTCGCCGACACCTGTCGCCCTGAATTTCGTCGACTGACGATCGCGGTTCCTGACGGATGCTGCCCGACTGGACAGATTCAAGATGACGATGACAATGAGTTGGACTCGGATGAATAAGTTTCGCGGTTCGCCACGGCCTGAACAAACTGAGGAATGAGGTCGTTTGCTTGAAACATCAATGAGGCTTAACATGTTTACTTTAAAAAGTGGACAAATAGATTATTGAGCTACAAACGCTGCGTACAAACAAAATGAAAATTGATGGATATCAAAACATATTTTCCTCCGTGTCTTCCAGGAAGTTGTTGTGCCATCATATTCAACGCCCATTCCCTTTGGTCACTTACCTTTACGTCATCCTTTTCTTAGTATACCCTAAATTACTTTCTTTATCAGTCTCTCTCCACAAACGATTGCCATCGCTTTATTACTTCAATCAAAACCCTCTGTTCCCATGCATCAAACAAAGAAGCAACGTCCGACAATTGCCAAATCAAGAAGATGCGTGACCGCACGTTGTCTAAATGCGTAACACACGCATTCTGAGCTGTAGGATATAAAAGAGATGGAAAGCGTGAAAGAGAAAGAGTGGAAAATTCGAAAGCTTTCACTGTAATTAATACATCCGAATGACGATCAGTCCTGTCTGGGCGCGTTTTCTAAATTAAACGAAGATTTCAAAGCACAAAGTAACAATCGCTAGGAGTCGATGGAACCTAGAAACAAGATAAAAGCTTCGTATTCTGGATTCAACAATAATTATTTAAAGAATATTATGAAAATTAATTGAGGTGGCATCTTAGATAAAGTCAATCTTGAACGTAAGCATAAAATAGAAGTTTAATCAAATATTTTTGACGGCGATACTTCTCTTTCGTCGAAGTTAGCATTTGTTATGGTCAGAGGTGTATAAGTGTGGTCGATGATCACACTGTTCTCAAAGGTTTATCAAAACACCATTGCCGATAGACGGAGCGCCCGAAGTAGTTTTAGAGAATGTGTATCGGCGTATATTTGGAATTGACTTTCTCCTTTCATTTAAAGTTTAAGACTTCGAAAACAGTTTAACTGTAATAAAAATAACACGAAGGAGACAAAATTAGCATACAATAAACGTCACTAGAACATAAATGGAAATAGGAAAAGGAGCTGTGGAATTATTGCATTAAATTCGCAAGATTCGACGATAAAATGTCTGCATTACTCAGGAGAATTCGTCCAACAACAGTTTTTACCAAAAAAATACGCGACGGAAAGAACGAGATGTTAGAAGCGGTGATCATCGATGCTTGATCGAGGAGAAGCGAGATTCCGAATTTTAGAATTAAATTTGGGAGTATGTCCAAGACAGCAAACGACTTTTTTGCTATTTCCGTCCTCTGAAGTCCACCTCGACCGAACGTTTTTACGATCTCTGGGGGCCTCCATGAAGACGACGGAGGAGTTGGATTCCTCCGAAGACCAGTAGCTCTGAGAGCAGGAGCACCAGCATTAAACCACTAAGGGTAAGAATATCGCCGAAATATCAGTCGAGATCATTCTGATTTTCCCTTACAAGTAATGAAGGCCGTTTGAAACACAAATTAGTATTTGAGAACAAGAATTGCACACTTCGCATGGATACATTCAGCATTAAATAGGCAAATTTGCAATATTGGGGTTGAAAAGTGCAAATAAAGAGCCGTAGAGACATTTTACCGCCGTTTTGACAGAGAAATTAACAAAATAAGCATTCCAGGAGAAGGTGTACTTAAAAGAAATATCGAGTGCGTGACTTGATCAATGAAAATCAAAATTATAATTAATTAAAAAAATGGAAATATCTTAACGCGGAAATATGAATTTCGGTTATCCGAAAAAATTGAGCATCAATTGAAAGAGAAAAGAAATCAGTGGAAATGGGAGCCAAATTCGAATGAATCCAAAGAGCAGAGAATTGAGTGGGCAATTGAAAAAGCTGTCATTTAAAAGCCCACACGACTGGAGTAGGTCCCTTCTCGTCTACTAAGAATCGGATAACCAGAGAATCTAGCAAATTATCAATCATTCTGCGGCATTTTGAGGGAGGTCGAAATATCTGTTAGGAAATGTCCTTCTTCAATCGCTTGCGTAACCACAAAAGTGACTCCATATTCTGGTTCAATCGTAGACCGAAGCGAATCCGATGTCTACTCATTCGGTACACAATCAGCATTAATTCGGCGCTAATAGATGTCAACACTGAGAAACAATGGCGAATCTGAAATCCAGCTATTCCGATGCAATCAAAAAACAATTCCCACACGAAAAGCAAAACATTTCTCGCGAGCGATTTAAAAAATACAAAGCTTTTGTTAGAAAATTTAATGGTTGAATCGGATTGGAGGCCTTTCTCTGCGAGATATTTCAAAGGTTATTTTTTTCGATAAGACAGATTGACCTGCTGTCGTAAATGCCGAAACGAGGAAAGGTGTGACAACTCGAATTTCAACCAGAGGTCTATTACGTAATTTCGCGACAATCGACAGCACAGACTACTGTTGCGTAACGCATTAGCGGCCTCAGAGAAATGGTGTCTCCTGAATTTGCCGATGCAAATCTTCCGGAATCCGTCAATATCATAATGCGTGAGCACGAACCTATTGGCATTCCGAGAAATTACGACTATCGTTATAACACTTAAAATATTATTACAATATATTTTTTCTAAACAAGGAGCTAGCGATTATTTGAATATAAATATGATTATTGCAGAAAGGAATACTCAAGGATTGACGGATTTCAAATGACAAATTCAGTTTTTTTTTTCTCTGTTGATCAATCTGAACATTAGTAGGCAGCAGTTTAGATAACTCTCCATTCTTCTTGATTCTCCATCTTCCTTTATTTCAGATGTATGAATTTACATCGTTCTCATTTTCCGGAGCATTTAATCATGTCAAATGATAACATTACTCAATCGGACGATTTAATTTTGGCGGAAAGCGAAGTTGCCTTTAAAGCGAAAATGCAAATGGGAAAGAGTACGGAAATTGTAAATTTCGATCGGAATGGACTCTCGATTTTGCAAATCAGAATTTCTAATTCACAATGGGAAATAATTAAAGGGATTTTCGCATGAAGTGTTTCAAATCGCCAGCACGTAAAATCTTTCCTCGTACATCAAATAAGCAACTCATAATCGTAATCTATTTGTCATGATGAAACCATTTAAATTGTTATGTAAAATTATTTAATACGACGAAAAGTTAATTTCGATAAGAGTAAAATAAAAAGAAATTGCAAATGATGCAGAAAAATGGAATCAAACTGAATATTCCAAAATCTTCATAATACAAAATCTCGATGTGGTCAACCGAACAAGCTGAACAGATGACGCTTTGAATGCAACATAGTCTTTGTATTTCAAATGTTAATAGTTCTGCAATCATTGACGCCTCCGTAAAGCGGAATACGTTGCCACGGGCAGCTGTTACGTAACAATGGCAACCTGACACCCAACAATACACCCCTGCGAACCCCTCCTTTTCACCATACGGTTTGAAGAAACTGAGTGTACTTCATATATTTGTCGCAATGTCCAAAGAGAAACTTTTTTACGGCCAAGTGTCTATTCATACTGTCCCATCCTATACATGGCCTAATTACAATGGATACCTAATGTGCAATAATATCGATTTACACATCGCAAATGAGACAATGATAAACCTAAATCAAGCTTTCACCGAACCTAATTTTTCGGAAAAATGAATTTTACTGCATTCGATTTAAAGTTGAAATATAAACCGATGGAAATACAGATCTGAAGGTTTGGTCTACTGATTAGAATTGGACAACAAAGAATAACACAACGAGTGCAAATCATGAGAGGTCAAAGTCAAAAATTTAACAGATGGGCTATTTTTCATCAATTTCATCGCTATGTTTTACCATCAAATTCGTGTTACATTTTCCCTTGTTTATAATATTTTCATTTATGTTTTACGCTGTTCCGTTTTTTACTTAAGTTTAATTTACTTTAATGACACTTACCTTGGTAGGGATCAGACGAATATAAGAATGAAAATGGACTGAATATCAAAAAAGCAAAAACGTCGAGTGAGCATTTATAATGAAAATTGGCTTAATTGACAAAATAGTTTTCGGTTACAGAATAAAGCCGTACCCGTTGAGGCCCTAATGAACTCATCCATCGAAGCAGACGCCCAAACAGGATTTTCGGGGGAGGCCACAAAAGGCCCATCGGCTTAAGGAGCACGCGAAAGCCTCCAAAATGGCTTACGGAGAGAGTGAAAGTGAAACTGCTGAAGAGGAAGAATTGTCGCAGGGACATTTCCCTCCAACTCTAGATACTGGAATCATTTTCATTAAGGGCTTAAAAAGTATATCCGGTTTCAACATTGTAAGTGGGCAAATGCTGACCATCGACTTCTTCAAAGTGGCTGTTTCGATGAACATGGAGAGGGGAAAACCCTCTCTCTTCGGGGATATTCCTCCGAGATGATGAATAAACAAACATCACCGATGACACGAACAAATAATAAAACCTTTGCCATGCCTTACAGAGAGCCTAGTAAAAAGATTAACGCAATTTTAATTAAATGACAAAAAATTCGTTGAAGATCACCAGCCTATCAGAGAAGGAATCTAGGACCTACAACTAAGCACCCCATTACTTACTCTACAACATCATCACAGAATAAATCATAAGCTACGAAATAAAAGAATATGCAATTGTTTAAGAGCAATTATACTTTCATACGCATCCTAGGGTGCGAAAGGAGCTTCTTTTTTAACTTTCTGCATTTTTGCGAATTCCATTGCTAAAGGGCACCGATGGACCAGGGCTAAAGACAAACGATAACGTGAAAATTGTTTAATAATGAAGGAGCAAAGTGTGAAAGATCCTCGTTTAAGCGAATTACACTAATTCGCGAAATATTTTATTAAGAATGATATCTCCCAGAAGCCGGACATTCCGTGACGTAAACGAGCGAATGCCACGTGCATTAAGGGTCACTCACGGCCTAAACTCGCTTTTTTACTCGCGCTGACTCAACGAAAATAGAAAACTAAAAGGGCGTGAGACGGCCTACTCTCGAATGTGCGCGAATTCCACACATTCCGGAAGATCCTTCAAAAGGCTCTCATCGGCTGACGAGAAACCAATTTTCTGGTCAACGAAGATCTTATTGGTTCATTCGGAATGCTATGTGGGACGCTCGCACATATTAGCATATATTTAAGTATTTAGACATTTAATACTTCTATTATTGTTAATTTAAGTATTCTGAAATGACCGACAACGAAAAGGCCCTCTCTTGTTTATCAATGAAAGAAAGAGGTGTTTTATTTTCGCTCACTTGATAGGAATGTTAGCAAAATAACAATGTACACTCCTGGCCAAAATTAACGCAGCACCTCCGTAGCGATCCTAACGGCCGGTGGTGCGTTAATTTTGGCCAGGAGTGTACTATTCATTTACACAGCACAGAAAATATAATAAATTTAATATCCAAAACATCAAAATGGAATATGTTCGAATACTATTGTCTACACTGATTATAACTCGACCAAGATTTATAGAATATATAGTTTTTTCATTGAACTAGAATGTGCTGTTACATACATGAAGTGGGCGAGTTCATACAAGACTACGGATCTTCGCCAGCCGACTGTATCCCATTAGTTAGAAGAGGGGCCTCGAAACAGGAGCCAAAAGATGCTGAGGAGGCGATCAAATGGGTGTTACAATGGCGTTGCTGTAAGCAACCGCTCAAAGGGGGCATAAAACTTTGATTGCCACCGCAAAGAGGTTCCCTGTGAAGGATCGTTCATTCCTAAGTGAGAGGCTGTGTTGCTTTCGTCCAAACAAATACACTTAATTAAAAGTGCGCTTTCGTACGATTGAGAGTGTTCGACGGGAACGCCCTTTTGTGCTCTGGCAAAAGACAGCTGAAAACTTTAATTTTACGCTATGTAAATACGCTGCGTTGGTGACATTGAAAGGAATGAAGGAAAATAATTCCTAACGTATGTCTCTCAAACACACAAACAATGGACTATTAAGAACCTTCCATTAAATTAGCAAACGAATCGACTACGAATATTTCCGACAAACACACTCCGTGGTTGGTCCATATCTCGACTAAGTAAACCGCACTAATGCGAGATTAACAGCGAATAATTCATCGAAGGGTTAAAAAGGGATTCCTCGGCCGGATGCACACGTCAGAGAGACGCGAGATAAATGTTAAGTGTCACTTTGAGCCCCGCCGGAAGTTGAGCTCGGCCATATGAATACACTTCCGTATCTTATTTAAAATCGATCCTTCGAAAATGTCAAACTATACGTCTCACGTAATATAATTATTACAATTATCATAAGAATTGCAATTACGCTCATTTTAACAATGCATGAAAATACTATAGCAAACCATTTGAATCTGATTTGAAAATGGAGACGGAATAAAATTAATTAAAAGTTTTGGTGTTGCAATATCCTACGCATCCTTGGTACCTAATTAAAAATACGACTAATGTATGTACGCGCAAATATTAATATTCAACATTGGAATTTTTATATTCTGTCAATTTAAAGCAACCCATTTTCTGATCTCAACTATTATATCCGTGGACAGCATTGAAAGAGATGGAACGATGGAAACGCCTCTGATTTCAATCGAAGCCAATAAATTGCACGACTAAATTATCAAATCAAGAAAGATGATTCAATCAAGAGAATGACGAGCAGGTTAAATACATCTCGTCAAAAGGAGTAGAATTAACCTAATTTAGTGTTACTGGAGACCTTAATTTTCCAATCTTCTGAAAAATATTGCTTCTAAATATGAAACAAATGCTATGGAAACTTTCCGTTGCGTCTTGAAAAAAATTTGTATGTACAAAAATTCTTTCGTTTTAAACCGAACGAAAGAACAGGCTCAGCCAGTGTAAAAAGATTGGAGCTCTTTTTAGAGGCGAGAAAATATCACTAATGCTTCAGATGCAATCACAATAGACATATTTTTAATAAGAAATTTAGTAACAGTTGTTATAAAGTTGTTAAGTAATATCGCCGTATCGCAGCACAGATTGGTGAACTCCTGAATTAAGATATTAATTCGCACCACAATAATTGCTTCTCTGTGCATAAACAGAAGTAAAAGGAAACTCGAAAAAATACAGAAACCTTTAGTTGGGCTATCGTTAATTGAAAACAAACCTGGTGTAAACATCAACGTCATAGAAAATGATGTCTATCCTTAAAGCAACGCTAATCGAGACTTGCCGTATAACACAATTGCAGTTGCTTTATCAACGTAAGGAACTTCTCTTACGATCGCTATATCTCTGCGGTGTGTCACAGTACGATCTTCTTCTAATCGCTCAGACAATCTCGAGCAAACAGTGAATCATTCTCTCGCTTTGACCCAAAAAAGTCCGATTCGTAATTCAATCGACGGCAATGAAAACATCGAAACAGCATCCATAAAAAGAAAATAAACCGAAGAGATCGCGAAAAATACGGATTTCTCATTATACGCCCACGACGGGGTACGAGATGTAAATAGTCCAAAGGAAGTAATCAGCAAGCCCGACAAGTGAAGCAGGTCAGGGGATGAGGCTAAAAAACAAAAGACGAAAAGCCATAGGAATGGTGATGATCCACTTACTGCATGGGCTTAAGAGCGAATAAATGCAACAGATTGATCCGCAAACAACGAATGCGAGATTGGCAAATTTTCGCGGCGAAAGGAAAAATAGGCGACGAATTACAATCCCGAGATTCCGGAAATAATTGGATAAAAACTACGGGTCATCTCTAGCGATTTGGTTGCTAGGGACGGTTTCCTTATTTTGGCGACACTATTTAGCTAGACATGGTACATACACACGGAGTCCGCCTTTTCGAACCAACAATATTGGCTTTCGATTGTTAATAAATAAAAGTAGCATTGCTCACGGGGGGGCTGAAAATTAATATTATATTCGTGGAATACCTGGGCCTGAGAGATATCTTAAAACATGAAGCTGCTTGAATTCTCATTTTATCTTTTTTGTTACGCATTTTCTTGCTTGAGAGACTTTTTTGCCTCTCCTAAGGGTACATAAAGCGCCATTTTCAAACGTAATCCCTTCCCGGGATTTTTATATGCTAAACCACAAAGATAAAATATAAACGCACGCTAAGCGAAATAAGATTTTTGCGGAATCCACTCCGCAAAAAAACTATACTTGATTGAATAACTACATGAGCGTCTATCATTCAGTAGGTTCACCTGATTTTCTATTTCTTTCGTTTCACCCACCCTTTGGGTCATCTAACGTATTTCCACCACCGAGAACTTTCTTTAGAAACCCCTTAAATCTCAATATTTATTACCGATATATTATTATAATATTTATTCTCGAATAATGGCGATTTTCAATTCCTCATTTATTCGGGCAATGAGTTCGCAGCAGGGTGGCTCCAACAGCTGGGATCAATTGCATTTTGGGGCTGTGACGTCATCAGACGGCGATTCCTCGAATTCCATTCGGCGGCTCGTAATCATGGCTCTCTCTCGGGAGACGCCGCTAAACGTACGACATCTTCCATTTATTCGGAGAATCGAACTTTCCTCGCTGCGAATGAAGTGCAAATTCGGAGACAATCATTACTTTGGTTATTGTGGAAGGGTCGAGTAGATACTGAAGATAATATCCCGCGAAATAGTTAGAACACGTGTCCATAGAGATCGCTCTGCAACGAACTTTTACAACCACAGACTGAATACTGCAGCTAACTTCCATTGCAATTTACAATCATCAACTTCTATGCGAGTCGAACGCTTCAACGATACTTTCCCACTCGCTCAAAACAATCGAATGAATTCACTCGGTTAGGATTGATTGAAAAATCTAAACGCTTTATTCGAATAATTCGATTGTTCCCACGCCGAGGCAAAAAAAGAGGAAAAAGCAGAAGAGTGATGAATGCATATGGAGCGAGCAGGGCCACATGATCACGAACATGTAAAACGTTCCATCCATCAGCACGTGAGTACAAATAAGATACAACCGGGCTTTACGAGGTTGAAAAAACTGGGGAAAACCTACTAGGAAATATACGCCTGACTAAAAAGAATGTTTCGGAAAATGTAAATAAATAACTTCCTTTTTTATTTACATTCTGCAGATCGTCGATGACCACGGATCTCTCCAACGGGAGCCTCAAAAGGCTTTCCACATTTTTAGGAGGAGATCCTTTATTTTGTTCCAAACGGACTTCCTAGTGAACTCTTTTGACAGAAACGATCTGTCGAGAGGAATTCATCCGGAGTGACGGTGGAAATTTGATATTCGGGTGACAGAAGTCTCCTCAATTTAATATGATCGCCGCTTAGGAAAATGCAATTTTTATTGAGAAATTCCGACCCCAAAATACTCCATAATTCCGTCGAAATTAGAAAGAAGGAATGAATATAAATTATTTATTAATGTAACTGTCAATTTCCGAACGGCAGAAATAACAGTTTCAGGTTACTTTCTTGTAAAATCAGATACATTAACGTATTAGTGTGACTGATAAGCAAATACACGCGAAGAATTCGACATTACGTATAAGGATGTATTGTATTAGTATTCTTTTTCATTTTGTTATATAGATTTATATAGTTGTATTTTTTTAAATTTTTTATACTTGTATTTTATTTTGTTATATGATTTGATTTTTTTATATACTATGTAATATGTAAATGTTTTTGGTTAAATGGAAGATGGGACTAAAAAGTCCCAATTCCGCCTAATAAAGTCCTTTGTATGTATTACTTGAGATAATTAAGGGTAGATTTAATCTTAATGCATTCTTTGATTGAAATGAATCATTATTTGTAAATAGTAGTAGTTGTATTGTTAAAATTGCTTCGATAGCTTAGGTCACATCGGCTCCCACCGGGTATCGAGCCCGGGACCTCTTTCGCCAAAGGCAAACGCGCTGTTTACACGACTATCCGGGAGCCCTGTTCGTAATTAAACAACAATTGTTTGAAGGGAAGTCGAAGAAGCATCTAAATGAGTCATGAAATGAGCTATTACGTTTGAAAAACTCTCTCAATTTTAGTTATAGACCATTCCAAATATGACGAATATCTCAACGGATAAAAATGAATGAGTGAAATAAATTCGTGTGAAATCGTACCATAATACTTTCGCGTGGGTTGAAGTTACAGGAGTAATTGTTGAAAGATTTATTAAAATTTAAGTTGGGCTAAAATATATGCATCATACTCAAAAGAAGAGCAGATATTCGGAAAGATCAAAAGATGCCAAAATCAGGGATTATAATAACGGGAGTTAACCCTTACGCATACATTTCAATACATCGGCAAAAAAATACTCTTTTACTCGTGTTATTGAACAGACGGAGGAATCTGAAAATTCAAAATTGGGTTTAAATCAAGATTAACAAAAAAGAGTCAATTTCTTCGAATTTACTTCGAGTATAAGGTTGCAGCACGTCGGAGGGGATCACGAAAAATCACAGCGTAAAATCACGGAAGAGGGATGAGTCACGGCAGTTGAGTTGACAAGGGCATTACGAAAACCCCGCTGTAATTCGGCAAATTGAATGACGGAATATTACGCGGACGACCATAATAATATGAGTAATATAAAGTGATTCCAGTGAAGTAGATAGATCACCAACCTCAAATATAGTTTGATAAACAGACGACTAGGGAATCATTGAGACTGCAGCAAGGCTGTATTCAGAAGGCCAGTTTCGCCGGCGCGAATTCAAATTTGCGCTGCAAAAATTGTAGTAGCAATAAAACGATCGAGTTCGAATATATTACTCAGGAATTCTGTCCGCAAAAATTTAAAACAGTCCAACAGAATTAATGAGACAATTTGTTGTGTATTTCATGCACGAGTGGTCCATTGTATCTTTCACCATTCTATGAACAGTTATTAAATCGATGCAACGAATCAACCGAAATAGATTGATCAAATTATACATGAGAAAATAAATCATCTTGATAGTAAGTTTACTTAGTGTAGCAAATTACAAAAATTAATAAAAAATCTCAATTTTAAAGGCCATTCATACAATCCACCTAGATTCGATGCCATGGCCTGTTGATAATTAGCATCGCACAGACAGGGGAATACAGCCTACCACTCTGTCTACTTCCGTTCGACGCTCGCTCGGATCAGAGCTGCCAACTATCTCCGGTATATTGCGCGCTAGTTTTAAATTAAAACTTTAAATATGCGGAAATGTTGCTATTTTTTGCAGTTCTAAAACCGTGACGAAGCGTGACCCCCCCACCCCACGCCTGGCCGGACCCCCAACCCCCCTAAAAATTGCGTTACGTAATTTGGGTACGGCACATTAAAGGTTATGTGTATGGCCCCTAATACGACCGAATGAAGAGATGCACTATTTTAGTTCAATCTATGTGCTTCGATTGTAAAACTATTCAATAAAATTTCTGCAAGATTGCTAACTCAAGCGCATTACTTTCTCCCCGAATATTGAAGTGGTGCACCGACGTGAAAGTTGGGAAATCAATAAAGTCCACAATTGTGGTCAACGGATTGCAAAATAGAAAAAGTCAGGCAAGAAAAACTATTTGTGACAACCAATACAATATTTTACGCATGAAAACTCTGGTCTCTGAAGGAAAATGGACTAAATTCGTGTCCGAATTGCATTCGAAATGAAATGGCGATGACCACCGGAAAAATTGCAGCCGCCGCTTAAATGTATTGGTTTCATTATCTGAGACCACAATGAGGTCGTGGTTGCAGAAGGAGGGCGGTCTAATTAGCGAAGAATTAATGGACACACTCACTAACTCATAATTAAGCCACGAGGTTACTCAATTTAAATCCATTGATGGAGCCAAAAGAGTGTACCAGTTTCTAAACTTTTTCAATGAATAACTTTAGAAACAATTCCTAATTGAATAATTAAGGAATGGTATTATAATGCGACAAATAGAATAGTGACTAATTTCCGAACTACTTATAAGTTATAACTAAGTTATGATGTTCAATTTTCGTTCTTCTGTAGATACAGAATAAATGTGGAGAGCCCGATGTTTTATGCGGTCTTACCAACAATTTCCTAAGCAAATTCTCCCGTATAATTAATTTCCATAACTCATCAGTAACTAGCAAAGAGAAATAAAACGAATAAATTTATTTGGATATTGAATTCATTTTCATTTCCCTAATTTGACGTTTGTTGGATTGCAGGCAAAAAAAAAACAAAAATACACGAAACAAACTCGACGTAGAGGTTTCTCCACCGACCGAATGGTAAATACGGGGTTCCTGTGGATGCTCCATTTCATCTCTATCCTGGTTGAAATCTACCCAAAGCTGAATATTGGTACAATTATTGGATGCTTTCCAAAGTGTTGTATAGAGTCACTCTCTTTAGTACTGAGCTGCACTTAATTTACTCTTAGAATTCTGTTTCAAAGATCACTCCTTATCTTAAGGAGGCCGAGGCGAGGAGTACAAATTATGAGCGGCTTCGAAACAGTATCAAAACATCCCCTGCATACGGATTCTCACATTCGTTTACTGAGTATGAAAATTCTCAAATGATGTATCTAAAATTACCATTATCATTCTCTAAATTTAAAAAATAAAGAGTAAAAATAATAGTATGATAATAATAATAAAAAAGCTTTGCTTTTCCCAAAGGATTTATTTGTACTATCGGTTCTACTTCCAAGGAAGCATCCTTCAGGTAACAAGAAAAAGAAAATCATTTCTTGTTACCAGAAGATGCTTCCTAGGAAGGTAGTACAAATAAATCCTGTGGAAAATTGCAAAGCTTTTTAAAATTATTATAACGGCTTTCCACAAAGTTACGCCTTCCCATATCAAATAGTTTAACATTTACATATAACAATAAAAAAAGGACTGGAATTGAAAATCGATTTTTCCGCATCGAAAATCGTTGTAGTTTTTATTGTAGACCTCAATAATCCAGAAAAAGGGATCGCATTCTTTAAATTGCTTAAGTTTTGTTTTCTTCTAATTATAATGATATAACTATATGACGTATCTTACGTCAACGTTAGGAACTAGCGAATTCGAGCAAAAACCACCCTTCGATACAAAACCCAAGAGTAGCCACGTGACCTGATGGCTGTCATCGCTTTCAGGAAAGCTGACTAAACTGGCGTACGGATTCCTCAACAGCCTCCACCTCACGTACGTTCTTTTTAAAGGGGTCACGTGATTAAGAGTGACTCATTGCTGCGGATTATGCATTTCGCTGATTCTCTCATTTCGACATTCGCTCGTGATTTTATTTGCAGCGTCTCCGAGATTTTCAAAACAATTCGAATGTGATGCATAGTTGGGAGGGACGGATCGAGCTAACCTTCAAACCGAAACAAAGCAGTTATGAATTACAACGCCACCTATTGTGTTGGATGTGAGCTTTTTAGGACCGCCGATCAAAGTCGTCTGCAAAAACAGTAAAAAGAATAATAGGAGAAAGATGAGATAATCGCGATCAAACAAATGAATAACTACATAGATTAAGAAATCGCTAATATGTAGCAGATAACACTTTTCCCTCCGGATTAGGGAAATTACTTATTTGTTGAAATCATTAATAAAGTTTGGTAAGCAACGCGATTGCTTGATCGAATAAATGTAAATAAATAATAATAAAAATGTATATAAATAATGAAATAAACAAATGTATTAAAGAAAAAGGCGCTTTCCCGGATGAGGCGCGTTATGTTCAGGGTGTTTAAGTATTTTTCGCAATAAAAATGATCATCGTCCCGCGTCTTCACGCCGAGTTTTCTGTAACCACACGATCGATTCGCTCGTGATATTCCCCGAGGAACATCGGTGGATCCAATCCGTAAATATGATTTGCGAAGGATTTTGTATTAGCAACCGTTTAAAGTTGTAATTGTATCAAATGAAATCTTATTTCGGTACGAAGTCATCGAAGGAAGTGCACCTTACGAATGAAACAAGAACAGTCTCGACTATCGCATTTCATACGTTTCGCAGCTTAAATGAAAGTTTCCATAAATTTCTGGCACGAGAAAAACCGAGAAGTAGCCGAAGTGGGGGAGGCAAGGGCATTGTTTTGGCGTTCTTGGGCGAAAATAGACATCTAACCTGTTGACTCCGCCCGATCTGCAGACGCCTTCAAACTATATTTATTCTAAGCCAATGGAGCCATTTAGCTCAAACACTCTCTCTCGATGGCAGTTGTTTCGAACGCACGTAAATAATTCAAACACACAGAAATACTTTTCAATCCCCTACGGTTATAATACTTCCTCCAAGTTGACTCCACCGCCATATCGTAAATACAAAAACAGAAAACAATTCACGATTACATTCACGTTTTTCCGAGTAGGAATCGTAACTAATGCAAAGTACTGCTTTAATGTTTGATCGATCGAAAGCTGCAGGAATTAGTGCATCGTGACTGGCTAAAGCTACTGACTTCACGTTTCACTATGACGCTTGTTGATTTTCAGGACTATCACACAATAGTGTCGAGTGTGCAGTCATTTGAGAGGCTGTGAAGATTTTGAACTGCTTAACGCACCTCGCGGCAATCCTCTTAAAAGTTGCTCAATGTTTCTTTCTAAACTAATTACCAAAAAAATGAAGATAAAATTCGTCAATTGGATAACTTAAATACAGTTATAAAATTTATCATTTAAGGAAACTG
Source organism: Sympetrum striolatum (assembly GCA_947579665.1). Classification (NCBI taxonomy): domain Eukaryota; kingdom Metazoa; phylum Arthropoda; class Insecta; order Odonata; family Libellulidae; genus Sympetrum; species Sympetrum striolatum. Next base: position 473,235 of record OX388341.1, read on the forward strand.
TTTGACTGCGAATGAGCAGGAGTAACTACTTCAATACTAAATAGATCAAATTATACAAGTAAATTAATTACAGGAAATCCCATCGCTCTATGCAAATCTAATTCATATAATGACCTGAAAAATGCTTCTTTTTACATAATCGTCTTCGAATGGTTTCCACCGAAGCCTCAACTTTCAAAATGCATGTCATCGATGCCCCAGCGATACCACCAATAATTAAAAATGGACAGCTGATGAGTAATCATGACACTCCCTGATCTCTTTGTGCATCCGATTTGTTATTGATCTGAAGGAAAAAAAGGAGAAAACATTGTTCGAAAGACGAAATAGTCGTCATATAGGATATTCGTTTGCTGCGCTACGGCCGTATTAGGGGGAAAATCACGAAGTCACTGAATCCCCTTCGAAATTTCCATCGACGATTCATAGTAACTTAATTTGGACCAGTCAAACACTTGCTGCAAACGGTACAAATGACGTCAACCGCTAACCAAACTAGTAAAGGTAAATATTCGTCTAACGATGCAGAAATTCGATTGCAAAGTAACGGTGAATATAGTGAAGACATGGCTGAGAGAGAACTGGAATCTACCGATGACATCACTTCCTTTTAACTACATTTATCACGTCGATTACGCGGAAACGGTGATATACGCCCGAGGACATCAAAACACTTTTCTCTCCAGACTACTTTCAGTGCAACAGCACCAACAATTAACATAGAAAGTAATGGAGTTTACATAATTACATTTTATTATCTGTGCGGCTGTCTAATTGTCATGCCACCGACTTCCTCAAACACGCTGATAGCTAAAATGCATTGTTTATACATAGAGCACAACACGTTCTTTATAAATACACTCAATACTTATGAGTATTCCGCCATATTATATGTGCTGCTCCCTTGTGCAATCTTAGACCATGTACACTACCTCGTCTTAGTTCAATGTTTAAAAACTCCCAAATTGGAAATTCCACATATGCGTACGAGGGACTACATACGCTTCTCTATTGTCAGAAATAACCGCTGGGAAAGGAACCATTTACGAAACAACTGCTATATTTATTGGGATAGAGTATGGAATTATCCTCGTCTATCGAACGGACCTTGTTAATCGGCCTATTAATTTGATCGAGCGAAATAACGCAATCATAACACGATAGCGATAACGGAGATTAGCACGGACTAACGAAGCTATTAGAAGATAAAAGGCACTAAAAACAAACAAACAAGAAATTATTTTCAAACAAACTTCTGCTATTAAACACAAACTGTACAAGCACTCAAATGTTTCTGTTGCCATACAACGATGAACGGAATATTGCTCACTTGTTTTTTGATACAGGATGTCTTTCGATCAAGATATATGCGAACAAAATTAAATTAAAGCGAACATGTATTTCTGGAGAACCAATCCTGCCCACGCATTGTCTACGATGTCTGTGACACACAATAGATACCGTGGTATAGGAATGGTATAGGTCGATGGCATCTCGGAGTCACAATGGCAACCACAAATGAGATCCACTGCAAAAACATCCACAAATACTTTGTTCCGAAGAACTCGAACGAAGCGCATCCTCGATTATCCGTATGAATGGGAATCACACGGAAAACATGTAAAAGATATAATGCGATTTAAAAGGATTACCGTGCAAAAAAAAGGAAAAATATGTGCACCTCTTCGGCTGGGAATATCCGGAGGTGAAACCAGCTTATTTACAGCTGCTTTCTTAAGTGTTCAAACATAAATAGGAACGAATCGCACTTTTCTATTTCTGGATATGCCCGTTGTCTGCCCCACTCATCCCTCTATAGTCATAGAAGCCCACATAGAATTGCCATGTGGGCAGCGCGTTAGGCGGTCCTTGGTTCGAATACAGGTGGGAGCCCATGTGCGAAATAATCTTTCGAATCACTTTTAACAATACTGCTACTAGCGAAAAGTACCTTTCCTTACTGACTATTTAAATATGTCTGCTACCAATTTTTATGAATGGAATATCTTTCACAGGCCATTCGAGAAACAGAGTGTTATGCATATTCTATTTCAATTCATAGCGGCGATAAAATGAAAGATACTAAGGATAACTAAGTGAAGAGTTAATATGGTATATCTTGTAAAAAATCCATGGCAAACAAACTTATACTAGACCACTATTTAAAATTTTGTTTACCATGGAATTTTTACAAGATAATAAGTACCACAAAATTATTCCTGAATCTGTATCGTTTGTGGTATATCTTCTGGTCTCTCTTAAATGAAAATCACTTCTCTGTTCTAAAAATGCAATCACCGGATTCGTATGTGTAACACCAATCGTAATTTTAGAGGGATTTTCTTTTTATTTTTTCGTGCTTTAGAAGCCAATGACGTCACGGAATTCCCTGATCCGTTAAAAGGGGGTACGTTCTCCCGGAGGCTTTAATTTTCACAGACAAAATAATTACTTACGTACTTTTGCTGCAATGCTTCATAATTAAATCGGGAAACTATGATTTATAGAAGAAACTCTGACGTATTGAATGAATATTAATTTGACATCAATCCTCACCACATATAAATGAATCAAACAAAATCGTGTTCCCATATGTTTCGGTAGATATAAATTGGCATTCACGAGTGAAGATAATAAAGATTCTTTCACTATTTTGCGACATAGCACCATTTTGCATACACCAATGTCACAAATTTAGAATATAGATAAAGACGTACCCCGAGGGTCGCTAATGGCGTATGGCAGGGAGTAACACCAACATCCCAACCAACCTCGTTGCATATTCCCAGAATCCCTTGAGGATTGCCCCCTTATTTGCACAATCATTACAGTTCATGGAAAACTTGTCTTCTGACCAAAAATGAGATTCTACATCCGGAAAGACTGCCACCCGATTGAATACCAATCTGCAGCGTATAATGAGTTGGAAATATTAGTAAAAACCATTGAAGAACTACTTGTCTCGGAGCAACAAGAGGCGCTTACGGGATCGACAACGGCTGCAGACGCGGATGACGGGAGTGAGAACGCGCCCGTCGAGGACTTCATCCGGCGAGATTTTGAAAAAGCGAGAGGAATGCGAGGGACTCGCTTTCCGATCAAACAGTCCATCAAGGCCAAGAAGCAATCCAGATCGGAGCAAATAGGTTACGTGCGATGAATACACCTAATTGGACTTCCGCCATCGAAGGAGCCACGGATGCTGCAAAGTGTTTCTCCCCTGATCATTACGATCAAAGAATGGGGAAACAAGCAACTGTTCATTCAAATGCGATCTTTGACAAACCAGTGAACTTAAGTCCACGATCTTTAGTTCTGCAATGGGACTGAAATGGGAAAGACATTCATCGAAATTAGATTTAAAATTGCCAATAAACTAATCCGCAAATTTTAAGATTCGGTTCAAATTAATAGAAGAATAAATTTTGAGTAGGTTTTTTACACCATATAATAAAACCAAATCAATACATTCTCAAAATAATTACTTTCGTTAATTTTCCAGTTTCTTATCACGGCTTCAGTGATGTAGAATAACGTCCTCAATAAAACGACTGAATTTTTCCGATAACAAATTGATTAAACAAGGAATCACATGGGATGTTCTAAACATTGAAAACTTTTGCGAAGAGAAGAGAATAGCGGTGGTAAATATCTTGCAAATAGCTGGATTATTATGGAAATATTTTACGTCTAACTTTTCGTTAGCAATTTATGTTTAGTATAATCGCAGTACCGAGAGAGACGCGTTGCATCTGTTTACGGAAGGATCGATAAAAAAAAGATATTACGAAACAGTCAATGGAAAGCAAATGAAACAAATTCAAGATATAAAAAAGATGACAAATTAAGATTTTCGTATAAAAACCCTCCTCTTTACAATATCTCCATTTTGGGAACGCAAAAATTGTTGACAGACTTAATATTAATTGGTGCTGTAACTGTAACACCCGCTTTATTGAAAACAGATAAGTTGGGTCATTAAGTAAGGTTGAGTGTTATTTGCAATTTCGATATTCTTTTTAATAGAATTTTACCACGAATCTTAATTGGATAGCTTCAAAACCAATCAAAATTTTGCGAAAATAGACTGATTTTAACACAACAGGTACCATCAACAGGCATTCACCTAAAACCGCTGGTGCTCGGCGCCATTTTCAAACTCGGCGCTTATCAAATCGCAATTCGAGCGCAACATCCGAATAGGCGATTCTTGTTTTGCGGTCGAAGGAGTTGATTTGTTACAATTTAATTATAAATTACGATTTCGCTAAATGGGCAGAATTAGCAACGAAAACAAAGTGGATTCGAGATTAACATTTCCAAACATCGGTTGTCAAATGTTTATAAAATCGTAAAATGTCGCTCATCAATTTAAACGAAGTTTCCTCGAGCAGTCGATTGCGCTCTGTTCCACGGTAAGCGACGACAGTGGATGGGATTTCGATTATTCAGCTAATTAATAGTATTTTCTGGGCATATATTTGAACGGCAGCCCTTTTGCGGTGATCGCCTTGGTTTTCTTGCGAGTTGTTGACATCTGCCAGAGGACTTCCCTCCTCTGAAAGCAGCCCTCAAACCCCCAGTAAAAAGTGCTTTCTTTCACAGCTCCCTTCTTATTCGTGCCTCTCCAAATAGTCTTCTTATTCGAAGAAATAAAAATGCTTTTAGAAATATTCTGCGAGGGTGAGGAATTGTATGTATTTGTGCAATGCGTATGGAAGCGCCATCCAAAGCTAATTTCATAAAACAATAGCAATTTTAAAATTCGTTAAAAAGATAATAAAACGAGTTTACAATGATTTGCTAAATAACATAAATATAATAAAGTGCTGAAAAAACTCATTGATTCTACTCAGATTACTTTCATTTTCTCTGTTAACCTAAAATGGTTTCTAAAACAGAATTTCTAATTATTCTTATCCCCTCATTTATCCGCGTTATCCCTAAACATGCAAGTTTTACACAATTGCCCTATTTTAAATGACACAAACGCGCGTATAAATAAAGAATATATATGTATATGGTGAGGAATGACGCTGATGACACGGTTTAAATGCATTCGTCGGCGGCAAATCCTTGCTTTGAATTTCTTCCGCTGAAGAACAAAAGCCATTGCTTGAAAGAGCATTTGAACATTCGCAGAGAAATTAAAACTGGAAACCGCATTTCTCAACAAGTCACTTCCATACAATCTATTAAGTTATTCAAAATTTAACGTGGACATTCGTATCAAGGGATCAAAAGCTATGAAAAGGTGATTATGACAACAGAATTACCGATGGGCAAAGCATTGTATTTATCTTTTGAGCCTCCTGTTGTGAGCGTAGCACCAAAGTAAAAGAAGAAAATTGAGTACTTTTAAGAGTACGCAAAGGTTATCGTGTTAAGAGATGTCAACGATATATAGGTAATCCAAACAATCCACTTGCAACTGACAGGAAAAATGTATCGAGTGAAATACAAAGTGGCTACTTAGCCGCAAAATATGGTAATGCGTTAACGGGTGAAACAGTTAACGAATTCATAGGATCGTCTACTCTTTCTCGGCTAGCGAATGTTTTGCAGAATACTCGTGCAGTGCACAGACTCTCGATATTTAGAAGTTCTAAACAGTTACCGCTCAATCAATTGTACTAGCTGAAGAAATTGGTACCTTTTTAGAAGCATTTACATATATTAGTCGATTCGCGGGAGATTTCAGCTGACGACGTTTTCGACTCACAAGATTCAGGAAAGGCGAAGATTCTGAAAGGAACGAAGTATTTTCAATTATCGGAATCGCAAATTTGTTTTTACGACTTTTGTCTTTCCTTTGCCTAACGCACGCACAATTCTTCCGATTTTCAAAAACAGGATATACCTTTCGTCGATTATTTCAGCAACGTTCTACTTCACAAAAGCCATTCCTCCTTGGTTGAAAGAGAGTTCATTTTTAGATCTAAATGCCGACGTAAACGCCCTGTATTTTTGACAGGAGAATGAGTTAAATCCGAGGACGCATTGGTATGCGTTTCGCGCGGCGAACGTCGTTTTATTGGTCACGGAAGAGCATCGATAAGTACATTTCCTTTATCTGCAGCGATACTAAACCTGTCGCCCTCAAGGTCTGCAGATAAACGATTTCTTCGTCGGCGCCCAATTCGAGAGGGCCACTGCATCCACCGAAGGGTCAATCTCCTCGCGTAAAAAAAGAAAACAAAAGACTGGAAAGTAGCGTTCCAATAACGCGACCGAGATGAGGCCGTAAGACGTTCCGACTCGATGGCCGAGAATAAAAGGGAGGAGTGGGTGGGACCAGATTGTTTCAACCGCCCAGTGCGTCCCAAGCAAAGGAAACACATGCTCGACAAACTTGGCGTCTTTTGTTTTTACTTTCAAGTGCGCGTGGCTGAAAAAGACCGCCTTCTTTTCGGGTTCGACGAACTGCCAACTAAAACCAGTTCGACATCCAACGGCTTATTCCTCTCCCTTTTTAAGTCAATTAGATCCCGCGGGAATTTTAATTCCAATCCTGTTTACTTCGATTGATGGGCCCACGAGAACTGCGCCAAAGGACTGTTTGATCGGAGGAAACCTTACAAAGTCACATTTCGCTCGAAGGGAATGCAGGGATACAGCAAAGAAACAGGAGAAGCGGAAGGTGTAAATGAAATGGACAGAACGAGCGACTGACGTCTTTCGAACGAAGAAAGATTCCTTTGATAAACGTCGATAAAAGTGGACCGAGGCACCACAGTCTGCAAGACAATATTAGAAGAGGGGGAAGACCTATATTGGTTTAAGAGAGGCAGGTAGACCTGAATGAATCAGATGTCATACACAGGAAAACGAAATAAATTCGTGCATTGGTTTCGGAGGCGGCGCCAAAGACCGCAGCTGAAGACGTCGACGGATTAGACTCGAGTTCCACATTTAAATGGTAAGAGCGACTGCAGACCACTTACGGCGCTTGAATCTCGCCTGGAAAAGAGACAATGTTTTCTTCCTTCCGGGAGAATTCCCTTTCGGACGGAATGAATTCGCCCCCACGAACCGGAAACGATAAGAATTTTGTTGAAAGGCGTGGGCGAAGCACTTTCTCCCCTCTCCGAAAAAGAAGCCGTTTACCTTCGCGGGGTTTTCGTGGATGTGCATTACGAGAGATTCTCCGAAGAACACAACAAAGAGTTGGAATGCGAGGGTGGCCGTCGACATCTAGAGGGCTTCTCCGGTGTGCGCATGCGCAGAGAGGGAAGGGGGCAAATGACCTTTCGGTCGATTCCCACAGGTGAGGGGGGACGAAGACCGTCGACGGCTGCGTAAGTCGAAAAATAAAAAGTGAGCGCCGAGCAGCGGTTACTTTTGCCGGCGTTGCTCACTCCATCTTTCGGTTTCAACACCAAATCGTACTTATTATTATTCTGTATGTTTTACGGATAACTAATCGGGATTTGATCGTTAATGTTTCTCTAATTATCCGGAAATACGTTCGCCATTTGCTGTTTTATCGAGTGCCGCGTTTTAGATCCTAAACACTAATCGCAATCGACCACAGTTTCGCAGTAAAAAAAGAAGTCTACTTTCGCAGTTTTTCCATCAGAAGGCATTCATACAGCTTCCTGGTAACTTCGACGCCCCCTACGATGGCAGACCTTCTAGTCACTTTGATACGACGGAGGGACTCTATCGTGACTTAGCGAAGACAAAAACTGCGGGAAGCTGGAGGAAGGGGAAACTGGAAGAAGGGGAAACTGGAAGGAGATACTGGAAGAAGGGGAAACTGGAAGAAGGGAAACTGGAAAAAAAACACGAGACGACGATGGAGAAGAGTGGAAGGCAATCTTCGGGACGAAATTCGAGGCGAAATCGAGAGAAGTCGATGGACTTCTGACGAAAAGCAGATGGGAAAGAGATGATTCATTTAAAAAGAGAGCCGGAATTGACGTAATGAGAGAAGAACGATTAAGCGCGGCCGCTGGGGTGAGGGAAGAAATACCAAATTTCCAGCAAGGTCGATGACTCTGCGGATGGTGCATCGTAGAAAGTTGGGAATTTGCGCAGATGTCAGAATACTACAACAGAAACTATTTCATTATCTGGCGACTAACTAAACTGAGAAGAGAGATTTCTCGGATCGGTCAGCCAAAAAGCTACAATGCTAGAATCTCCGAAACGTGAGGTGAATGTTGCAGGGGAGGCGAGTGAAAATTCATGTGAACCGTTACGTAATAACCTTCAAAGGGCACGAATATATCGCTGCCTTTTAGATGGAAACTACCAGAACTTGTTGAATGTGAAATATTAAACCAGAAGCGCATGCCGTCTAGAGGACGCAGAGAATAGGCAAAACGAAAACCACCGACAAAAATATTTAATTAATATTTCTGCACAGAAACTCGAAGTCGTTAAAAAGAATCGTTACTTAAACGAACACAACTATAATAAATGTACGCTTAAAACTTAATAAGAGAAATAAAACCGTTCTTTTCAAAGCTGACGATTATATGCTTTACCCTATATGTACAAGACAATATATTACACTGATGAAAATTTAATAAAATTCACCAACGCCCCTCGGATCTGAGAGAAACCCACTTTATTTCTCAAAACTCAAAAAAATTATTTCTATAAAACGAATTGAAAAATCGATTAATTGTGCAAGGCAGCGAGGTCGAAACAAAATAATAGAAATTATTATTGTAAACACGCGTAAAATCATCGCCGAACTCTATTTCATGCTTCAATCACCAAATTAGATATGCATCGCTGAGGAAGACATTTCGACTGAAAACGTAGCAAATGTTCTTCGGGTGCACAATGAGGCATAAAACATCCTCCTCTTTCGACTGACACTAAATATCTCCAGACGTTCGCAAATATGACGTCAAAGGCAACATCCGTACGAGGGGTGTCAACATGATCCAACAGGGACGAAAAATTCGAGTAAAGTGACACGAACTGTGTTTCAGGGTCCACAAAGGCAAACGCTAAGGGAAAGAGGAAATAAATATGCGTCATGAAGCAGGTTCTACTGGAGAAAACCGCGGAGTCAATCAGATTTGGAGCTGTTTTTCTCACGAACACACTTGAAATACCGGTATGGAGCGATATCACTTCTCTGAACGCGGGACAAAAACAAAATGAGTAAAAACGAAACATTCCGATATTGAAAGCAACTAATTACCGTGGTAACCCACAAATAAACAACTGCAACTGTACTTAGCGCAGAAAATATATGCAGCGCGATAACTAATATAATTTAAAAAAAGAAAACAAACGTACTTTATCCAATTCGTTTAATGGACAGAGTATCAACGGGAAAACTTCAGAAATCAAGTACAAGTACTTGGTAGCAGCAATACCAAAACCTCCAATGCATTATGATTCAAGAACATAATTATCATAAATATAATATTTATGATATTTAACGGGCTTAAATTACAAAAAGTTATGCCATTATGGAAATGCTAAAGAAATAAGAGGGTTAAAATGCAACAATAATTGGAAAACTGTAGATAAAGTCGCACGATCCTGAAACAAGAAAGGTGTGTAGGAAAGCGTGTGCTTATAAAAGATCTTAAAAAATAAACAAATAAAGAATAGAAAATTTATAATGCAGTTAACTTGAGACTAAAAAACTTTATGAGGTAGTAATTTATAATTTAAATAATAAAATTTCTCATTAATCTAAAATCTCTCCCCAGTACCAAGTAATAATGACGTCACACTCGGTAACAGAAAGTGACATCACCGGCAAAGTAGGTATGTGTGCGTCCATAAAAACGGTGAAAGTGCTAAAAATGAAGCAAAAATAACAATGTCTGAACACTATTTCTCCCTTACAAAGTTTTGCAATTACCTTAACATTTAAATACGATCAGCTAAAGGTGACCGACGAGGATGTTAACTGTGACTAAGAAAGTCTCCTGCATTACATAAATATAACCCGGGAATATTCTGAATGGGAATAAGTATAATAGAAGAAGGAATCAAACGATGAAATGCAGTTTCTGATAAACAATTTACTCCATTCACGCCTTATCATCCTATACACCGCTCACACATTAACAGTACTGTAACTCATTCAAAATTACGTTCTCACCTAGGAAATGTTCCACAAGTTTCACTATTTAACAAAGTAACTACTTAGAACAATGAAGTCTAAGTAAATTAAAGATATACAGTCCTATCAACAACGTACAAAGATGTACAACGACGGCCATGAGAAAACGCTTTGTTATATGAAACAGCAGTTCAATGATAAAAGATTTCTATCACTTCTGTTAGTTCCGGTTAATGGAGAAAGGTAACAGTGGCACTTACCTTCTTAAATGAAAACAACTCTTTCTGAATCTTCTGTCTCTCCGCTGAGGGCTGTTGCCCTTTTCCACGTATGAACTTCAACATATTTACTGGAAAAAATAAAAGATGTCTTAACACAAAGTATAAATAGAAAGCGATGCAAACTTTTCAGTTTCAACAAATAACTTCTCAATAATGCTTCTGGAAGTGGTTCAAGAAATTTGAAGTTGAAAACAACAAGCGACGCGAAATAGAAACACAATTCTCAATAAAATATAAGAAAAGACATACATAACCACCTTAAAATCCACTAAGAAGCATGTCAACGATTACTATCGTAAAAAACTCCACTCAAAGCAAAGCGGTTCCGCCAGCAACGCTTTGAAGGGTGTATACGTCAACTTTGTCGCCTACTGTGGTTACCAGTAACAACCACTGTGCTCTCACCGGCAAAGACTCAAACTAACAGTTGTCTTAGTATGAAAACCGACGAATAATATGTAATAAATATTAAGACTCACCATTCAAAAATAGTGCACGATAATATGTATCTCACACCCAAATTCCAGCGACACACTACGATCAGAACACCGAACAAACGTTCACTAAGATTCACATAGACGCTTTAACTTCATTAGTTTCTAAGGTAACTTCGAATATTCATTCGCAAACACAAGAAAATAATTTATAGAAATAAAACACAAAAATAGGTTTATGATATATTAAATAATACGGATTTTTATTATTTGTATTTATAATTTCATAATAATTTTATAAAGCATTGTTATTTTAATAAAAACACAGGACTACTTTTCTTCCTACAACGTGAATCGTATGAACCTGGAGCACCTGGAGAGACTGACTGCGACATCTCTCCCTGAATTTCCGAACCATTGCGAAGATTATCGAATGTCATTTAGTAACCCGGCGTGACTTTTGTTTACAGTAAACAAATTGTGTTTCTTCTTCATTCTGACTTCCATGGATGTAATTTATTTTATCTCATAGTTGAACACTTGAATGTTCTTGATGTATGACTTACATTTATTTAAAGTGGCAATTACTGGAGATTCATTGGTTGGAAAAACATCTATAATTCAAACATTCACCTCTGGTGGAACTCAGTTTTCTCGACATTACTCAATGGTGACTCATTTCAGTTTATTCATTAATTCACGTTTGGTTATTCGTTTGCAAAACTGTTCATTTAAACTTAACTCGAAGTATTTTCACCTCAGTAATTATACACCATTCATTACAGACATCTGATGTTTGTTTGAACTCGAAAGACGTATTTATACCAGACAGTAAAGATGCCGTTGAATTACTGTTGTACGATTCAGCTGGAAATGATTTGTACTCTGATTATCTACCTAAATTTGTAAGTGTCAATCTAGTAGTTCATTCGTATTCTTATGTCGCTAGTCTCACATTACTTAAATATTTTTCAGTGGATCGGTATCAATGCAATACTTGTCGTGTTTGACGTAACCAGTGCAGATTCATTTGAATCAGTGAAAAAATGGGTTAAGATGGCAAGAACGGTGGAAGGGTTACCTTCTGCCGAGTCTTCTGGTGAGATTTCCCTTCCGGGTGTTTTATATGCTAACAAGGTAGATCTTGAAGGTAGAAGGAAAGTTAGCTCTGAGAGAGGGAAAAACCTTGCCTCTCAACTGGGATTAGCGTACTTTGAAGGTTCTGCAGTGAGTAATTGGTCTAAGTTTTAGAAAAATATTTACTTATTAGTGAAGAACTTGGCTTTCAGCTTATATTTTTCTTTCAGAAAATCAACATCATGATAGAAGAACCATTTACGTACCTTGCAAATGAATTGTATAAAACTTCAGTCGAGGACAACATTTGATGGGTCACCTAATAAAAGAACGATTTTTTTGTTTTTTTTAAAGGTATAAATGTTCTTAATGTTGGCTTATCTTGAAGTATAGATGGCTTTTAAATATGATGGTCACATAAAAACTCTACAAGTAAGATTCAACATGTAGATTTTGACTACAATTATTTTGAAAGTCGACTCGTTAAAAATAAATTACTCTGCAACTTTCAATTATCAGTCTTACTGATTTTGTCTGTCTTGTTATTTAATTTATTGTATTTACAAGTCATTAATATCGATTTTCAGACATTTTTTATTCAATAATATGCTAAAGCTTGATTCCAATGAAGATTTATGGATGTTTAAAATTGTAATTTCTCTCTCATTCCAGTGAAAGGTAATTTTTTGTTCAATAAACAATATTGTTTCATCACCTATTTGTATGGAATCATTCTCAATTAAAAGTGAGAACTCAAAAATTATCAAAATACCTTTCCCCTTTGCCCACCTGTTTTTCATTCGCATGCCTCCGAATGTGTTACTATCATTGTCCAATAAAAATATTTATTTATTTATTTGACCCTTCATTGGCGAGGTTAGGCCCAAGTGGTCCTCTCTTACACCTAACCTCGTATGTCGTCAGAAGATGAATAATTATAAATCAAATTAAAACAAAAAGACAGAGAAGAGTGTGGGGAAATTTACAGCTGAAGGTGGCCAAAGAAAAAACCCACAGAGAAGGGGGGTGAAATAACTCGCAAAAACACAGTAAAAAATAACAATGAAGTATAGACAATAATAAAATTAAGTAAAGCATATACATAAATCAATAAATATACAGAAAAATAAAAAGAATTAATAAGAACCAACTGAAGTACTTCATATTATTTCTATAATTGTGCTGAGGTATATTAAATGCAAAGTCTTTCCTAAGACTACTCCAAGAACTTTGGTGTCTGGTAGCAAATATATTTGAAGGCTCCCAGTTTCTATCTTCATACTCTTATAATTAAAGAAAAATTTCTCAGCTTATTACAATAGTTTCACTTACTACTTGAATATAGAAATAATTAAATCTATATCTGAACTGAAATTCAAACGCAGGACCTCAGTTTTGCTTACCTCAAACTCATTGAGGCCTTACAATCCTTTGGATGATAAAACTTTTACTTTTTGTTCTGTTAGTTATCTATCATTACTGTTTTTTATAAAACGGAATTTGAGTGGCTTTGTCACTATTGGGGAATATCCTCGTGAGTGAGTTGAGGGTGGCATCATGGAAGATTCTGCTTTGGTCAATAACTACTTTTATTACCTTTATAATTCTCTTGTGTGAATCATTACAAAAATAGTTAAAATGGAATTCCACCAAAAATTACCTTGAAAGTGTTTTCCTCTCTCTTTCTACTCATTCATTTATTGTAAACTTATCTAAGCCTCAGTTGGAGTGTAACTCCTATTCTCTGGGCATTTTTATTGAGACAAAGCTTCAAAATTGGTAAGCTTGAAACTGAATCTGCTTTCTACCAAGCAGAAATAGCTATAACTTGCCTCCTTAAATTGATTTCCAGTAACTGGCAAGAAGAAGATTTAAAGGAGAAGGAACTCCATCAGTGTCTCTTGTGCTTCAAATATTTCAAGTGAAATTACAGTCTGTTTTTTCTTCTAATATGGTTTAAGTAAAATAACATTTATTTAATAACCTCTAATTTTGATGAGAATTTCTTTTGACTATTGCTTCCCAATATTGTCCATCCATGTTAATTCATAGGAGATTTAGAAGAGTTCTGAAAGCCAAGAGAGATTTAGATTAATGCAATATCACAGGATATTGTGGAATCGCTAACATTCAATGAAGTTGAGGACTTTTATTCCCGTTCAACAAAAAGTGAGAAATGAAAAAGTGATTGAGACTTAAACCCACATTTCCCACTTTCGGGGCCAGTATTCTAACACCTAAACATCCATGCCATATCAATTCCACTTGAGTCAGAAATCGCAGTATTAAAAGTTTTCTTGAATAAATTTCTACATAATTTTTATGAGTGAGTTACTTATGATCATATCTATGATGATGGAACCCATAAGACTCATTGCTTTCAGACTGCATTTAATCTAAAGCAAGAGTGCAACATTTATTGCTATTACATATTCAAAAAAGATTACGATAAACTCATACATATAAGGATACAATCATAGAGTAAGGATATTACCTATGATACAATGAACAACACGTGATGTCCCATCACATATATGCTTGTTAATTGGGATGATATCATTCCAGTGATCTGTTCATAAATCTTTCTCTCTAAATTTTGAAACCTATTTTTATATCCTGTAGATGAAGTTTACATAAAGCATTTCTAGGTAATGGAATTAAAAATTGCCTTGTCATGTAATCACATCTATTTTTATAGTAATCCATACACTCTGTTTACAAAACTCACCTCTTGTCTCCCCATTCATTCTTGCAATCAAAATCTCATTCCAAATCAGCACTTCCTCATAAATTATCCACTTCTACTTTTTCGAGACTACAATATGCATTTCAAAACCAACCACTATCAACATCCTGCAGTACTTCAATCCATTATCCAATCCAACATTTATCCAAGATGCTTCAATGAATTCCATCAACATTATTCTAGCTTACATACTTCTTTCTACCCCCTGTCATCAGTTCTACCTTAAACTTCATTTTATAGTAACAATTGTCTTTCTTTGATCATTTTCATTTTAATTATAATGTAATCAATGGAATTAATGTATTTCTTCCAGTTGACTATTTCTCTTTCATGGACTCTCATCCACATGAAGTACAGCTCCACACAAAAAAATTGAACGGCATAGTTGTAGCTGCATAAGAATGAGGGACTTTGAAATACTTGACTTGGCGAGACCGGATGGCCAAGAGATAAGGTTGGTTCTTATCGTGAGGTCCCAGGGAATGCAATATCAGCGATTTGTGGGACTTTTTTGGTATATAGACTATTTTGAAAAGGGTAGTGGCTGTGAGTTAGAAACAGATTTATCTTTAATCTTTACTAGGACACTCAATATTTTCCACCTTCATATAATTTCAGGCTCCCTTGAATATTGATGTCTACAACTTAAATATTTATAATAACATTAATTATTAAATTGAAGTTTAAATTAGTCAGAATTTAAAAAAGTTGTAAAGGTTCATTTTATAGGAAACCATCATTTGAAAAAGTCGTTCGTCGAAGTTAAAAGATTATGTCATATTTTAAAATGCATGAGGGTGTTGCGAATCCACCCAAACCACTTTTCCATAAATAAAATAATGTAGTAAAATATTTACGCTGCGATTATCTGAAGAAAATCACAGTAACGCATATCGATAACTCAACGTTCAGTATTTCTCGCTTTTATGCGTACTAGTATTTCATAAGTGATTCGACAGCGGAGGTCATTTCGCATGTAGTTTCCCACCGGAAATCGAACCCGGGACCGCTTTCATCCAAGTTGAATGCGCAGCGCAAATGGCTATCCGGAGCCTCTCTATTTTTCTTCTCTAAGCCTTATTCCCATATATACTTTATGGCGTCGGCTGATGGTTTTTTGGGTGATGATGAGGTTTGTTTTGGCGATGATATGACCTTTACGGCCCACTGCCTGGGCAGCGGAGCGTATGATCTATGAGGTAAATATAGGGTTACCAGATGCTCCGAGTCGAAAAAGCGGACATTCCACGACCCCCCCCCAATTACTAATCGAAAAATGAAAAAAAATTACAATTGTAAAATTTAAAAAAATAATAAAAAATAAAAAAATTATCAAAAAAGTGTTACTTACTCGTTGAGCCTCGAACCACAATAGTTTTTTTCTAGTGTCTACCAACTGTCAGGCAAAAAATATAATAATAATAATAATTTATTGATCATTAATTGTTACAAAACACAATAGATCTCGTCATAAAATAAGTAATTAAAACACTAGTTCATTAAAATTAAGGTAAAAAAATTCACTTATTGAACACAATGGTTTAGAAATTAACCAGTTAAAAATTATGCTGTTAAATTTTACATCATTGCACTGCACTGCACCTACAGTGCATTGAACATTTTTATACACAAATTAGAATGTGTGTTTTGTGTTTTGGACAATCTGAAGTACTTGGTGAAAGATTGTGTATAATGGAAATATCTATAAAAATAGTGGATTGAGAGAAAAAAGCGGACATTTCAGTAAAAAAGCGGACAAGCAGACACGGGAAAGAAAAAGCGGACACGTCCGCTTAAAAGCGGACGTCTGGTAACCCTAGGTAAATAGGATTTTTTTTTGGTTAGACCTTTGACAGATTAAGACACCCCAGGTATTTTAGGACTCGAGTCTTGCGGTTTAAATGAGAGCGAGATTACGCAGATAAAAATGTGAGGGAAAAATTAACATTCAGAGAGAATAGCAGTTCTACCGAGATACAGATAACTCCCCTCACAGAAGGGAGTCCACTGTACCTTCCGGTAGAGATGACTCCCCAAATATTTTTACATATTTAAAGATAACATCGATAAGTTCCACATACGTATACTATTAGAGGAGAAGGTCCAAATACAGGCTAGGGTCTAGAAACGGGCTAGTTTCTGTTGTAAAGCCGGAGGGTTTCGCACTCCATCAAAAATGGCGTGAAACTAGTCTTCTAGGTCCGGTTGAAAAGCGACGTGCAGTTGGTGCCCATCAGTCAACGCGTTCAAAAGCTGTGCGTAAAAAATCATCGATTGTCGTGTTTTTCTGTTGTCAAACTTTCAGCAGGTATGTACAATATTGTTTTTCACCAGTTGGCTGTAAATGTTATTTGGCAGCAGGACTGTGTTAACGTTGAGTTGGTGAACAGTTTCAATGCCTCATTCATCATTCTACTTCATAACAATACTTGCCGCCATGATGATTTTGTAAAAGGGGGTTTGGTCTAAATATGGGCTAGTGAGTGAGGTCTAAGAACGGGCTACCTCTCTGGAGCAGCCCATATTTGGATCAGACCACCTTCATTGGGAGGAATGGACGACCCTCGATGATGCTGTTCGTCAACGTGCCAGTGACATATGCGCCCGGAAATTCACCAGCATCCAAGGTAAAATACTCCATCTAAGTGAAGCCAAAAGTGCAGCCCGTAAGAGGATTCCCCCTCCGGTTGACTCCCACGTTTTTCATCAACGCGTGCTTAATTTATACAATCACCAGTTTTCCAAAGAAGAAAATTCACTCCTAATCGTAAGGAATTAGAGAAATTTACTATAGACAGTGAAATTGCTATGAAGAAAGATAGCATTCGCTCTAAACAACGTGTGGCGGATTCCATCACCCATCCGAGTCTAATTCACGACCGAAGCCTACCCCCAATCTCGATTGGACACGCATCACCCGAGATATCAGAAATTCGATCGAATCAAAAGAAATTGTTATCCAAAAAGCTGACAAGGGGAATTGTGTCGTCATAATGAATAAATCGGACTACGTATCCAGATGCCTGGACTTCATCGTGCCCCGCGACCCCACTCCTGCTAACCAGAGGATGTGATGTGATATATTGTGATGAATCCAATAGCCCCCTGGTTTTATGGCTTCCCCAAGATCCATAAACCCAATACGCACATCAGACCGGTTGTGTCGTGCATAAATTCTCTCATAAACTTTGTCTGAATGATTTTTCCAAACGCTTAGTTTGAAAGTATTCTCGAACTGATATCTAGGATGAATTTATTCGAGTTTCTTTATTTGATGGCTTTCAAACTTTACTTCGAATGAGAACTCCAATGAATATCTTTATTAACTGTGACACCGAAATAGCTCCAACGCTGTACATGATTAAACGCAGTACCGTAAATTGGTCCATCCATGAATGATCACTTTGAAAAGTTACGACTAAGTCGTCATAGAGGAAGGACTTATTTTATAAGGCTAGTTGTAAGACTTAAAAGTCCCAATCCTGCCCTAATAAAAAACGTTTATTATTATTTTAAATTAGCTTTCTTCGGATGATTTCACAAAGACAGAATCTAATTATCATCAGCCAGAAGGCATCAGCAAGAAGAATTATTATGTTTTGTCATTGATATAATTGTCTATGGAGTAATTTACGTTCTCTAGTAAAGTCCTTTTATTATTATTATATTACTGAGCAACTTCGTTACGGTTTGAAAAGCCATCTGTGGTTATTTTTCGTAAGGCTCCGATCAAAACATGAGCCCTAAGTCTTGGCATACATAGGAAAAATAATTCAATCCTTTTAAGTGGAAGAAAAGGAGTTTTTCTCGATCATAATATTAAGTAGCGGCGATATCAAAGAAGGTGCGATTTAAATACTTACGTGAAAATAAGAGAAAGATCGCTTGGAAGGAAAACAGCGAGGCAAATTTTCAACTACCAAGAATTTTCTGCAGTCTAACATGTGGTATAATGCGGGTTTTCACGTTAGGCTAGTCAATCTTTTCGATTGTCAGGGTGTTTTTAAATCCATATCTATCTTAACATTCGAGAGGATGAATCTTATTAACGAAATTGGAAAGTGTGAAAGTTTACCTTGAATGAAAAATTTGCCATCCGACATCAATTGAACTCATCGACAGATTAACACGCGAATTATAATCACCGATAGGATCATAATCTACAACAGTAATTCCAAAACCGGCCAAATATGGCCACTTGCATAATCTCAGAAGGCCTGTAAAATTAATAATCGATAGAGATCAGAAATATTATTGATTACAAATAAAATATAATTATCTCTTTTAATTTCAAACCTATTTCGGTTTTAGAGTGATTAGAGATAAATAAATCATAGAAAGAGGTTTATCAAAAATGTTATGTAAACTTATATGTTTACAAGAACACGTCATGTGCCGTTTGGTCAGTTGAGTGAAAAGATTGAGCACGAGTGGTTACGGCGTTAAGTGAGCTAGAATAGAAAAAAGCTGGCCAAAAAAAATAAATTGGTTCTTTTGAGTGCGAACGTGGAAACTTCGCATAGTAATTGTTGAATAAACACTGCATATAATTGCCAAATTCTACCCCCTGCGAATTTCAACTTCAAACCAATCGTGAACCAGAATGAGCAATTTCATCAGATAAAAAACGATGCAGAATTATAAACCTCATCTGTATGCTTCATAATAACGGGTTTAAATGATCGCAGTTAAATATTTGCAATATTTATACAACAAAAACTAAACGTTATTTTACGGCAAATTTTCACTTAAAGTAAGGAAAATCGTAATGATGTACCAAGATGTACACGAGCTAACTTATACCACAATGTTCTTTGAGGCATTCTAAAGAGGAACCTGAAATCAAATCCTCTCCAAGGACCCGCTCCCAGGAACCTCTCCCCGGATCCACTCCCGGACCCCCTCCTTGGACCCTCTCACCAGACCCGGAACCCCTTCCAGGATCCTCTTTCCGGACCCTCTCCCAGGACCTTCTCCCAGGACCTTCAACCCGACCATCTCACCTGACACCCTCCCCGGACCCACAACCCGGACCACTTTTCCGGACCCTCTCCCCGAATCCCCTAAACGGACCGCTCCCGGATCCTTTCCCTCCTCTGGGTACATACAACTCCACGGACCTCCTACCTTCCCTGAACGACCTTGCCCTCTCCGGAAGCCCTCTCCCTCGATAGAGGACCTCATCCTCTACGGACACCCTCAAAAAACGACCTCCCCAGATGTCTCCCTTCGACGTCGTCTCCCCCAACGCCCTACGAATCCCCGGACGAGCTCCACGCACTAAGTCCCACGAATTTACACTTATTTTTTTATGTCGCGGTTAGGTGAGGCCTTTTGTCACCCTCTTTTGCTTACAGATATTTAACAAGTACAGGTATAAAATAAATATCTTAAAAATAACGTACATAAATAATTACAATAAAAACAGAGATATGAGTACACACTTAAGGATATTATAAAATTGCTGAAAACCAAATAAAACAATTGAGGTAGAAAAAACACATACTATGCAAAAATGTGCATTGATAAATATATAAAAATGCTATCTTTAAATATGAACTAAATACTGAATAGGTAGATTAATATAATAAGAATATTACATAGTTATCTTGCATCACCATCAGCCACATGAAAGATTAAAAGTTAAAATAGGTCAACATAGTATGAACACATAAAGATACACTGAATTGTTCAATTGATGATACAATACAAAGTTAAGAATAAAAGTACATTATTGGGATGTCCACTTCACGGATAAATTTCACTTCACTTCATACGCCAAGGATTTTTTACCTAAATAATTACATTCATAAATAATTTCAGTACTTAAAAGTGATAAATGTATGGATAAAATAAAACATATAAAAATTGATAAAAATCTGAGAGATGAGTTGGAGAGAAAAAACATGTACTCACTACATAAAAATATGCATATATACATGAATAAATATTATTTAAAAGATGGCATAAACACTGAATACATAGACGAAATATAAAAATAGAATAAATAGTTTTAAAACGTGCATCACCAGAAATTACATGGAAGATTAAAAGTTCAAGAAGGTAAAAATTGTCTAAATTGATCAAAGTGCACTGAAAAGTTGAATAGAGACTTCAGTAAATAGAGTTCACCATTAGAATAAATAAAATTACAGAATTTAAATGTTCACATCACGGATTAACTTCGCTTCACTTTATCGGTCACTGATTTTGTTTCTTAAGGAAGTGTTTATTTATTCCTTTCCGGCGAATATTAACGCCATCCCCAGACGTAGTCACCCGACGTTGTCTCCCGACGCCGAACACCGAGGTGGTCCTTCGAGGAAGATAATATGATTATCATTCAGCAAAACCAAGACATAGACAATTACACACATTCTTAAATCCTGAATCGCATAATGAGTCTCCGCAAATCACAATACTGCGTTATAACGCAATTTAATTTATATCCTGAAAAAGTAAAATTTGAGAATCCCTGTGCTTCGCTGTTTTATGTCTACTACTACACCCGATTTTATAAATTAGGATCTTTACTAAATACTCTCAATAATGGTATATCTATTGAACCAAATTAAGGAAGATCATTATATAAAATCTATATAAATTAGTAATAAGCGTGTTATAGTGAAACAAATTAGAGCTACACGTATTACCTGTGGAAGATAATGATATAACACACGTGAATAAGTAACCAACGCGGAATTCATTAATGTATGAATCCTTTTTAATTAATTCTTTTTCCAATTTGTCGCGAAACAAAGTTAAGTGGCCTTGTCCTTAGAGTAATCCTAAATGTATACATTAAAAATGCGATTAAATATATGAGTTACTTCTCTTTAATAAATCGACGTAAGAATCTTAGAGGGGGAACCTTTGCTTTAAGTTCAATAAGACGCTGAGAGTAGAAACTGATTGATGACGAATCTCTTAAACTGTATTTATTGTTGGAAAACAATGATTTGGACGTTAGCATTTACCAAGCATGTTTCCAAACTATTGGGAAAAATGGAATATCTTATGATCATCCATCTACATCGATCCAAGGATGAAAGTCACAATGCTCGAGCAAAAATGAGTCATCCATTAAAGCATATATTCATCACCTAATCTATGAATCAGGTATAATTTACTTGGATTAGAATCACTCGTAAAGTGTTACTCTCTTAGGTCGCAGATGTTTTTCTCTCTTTAACTTTATTGAAGAATATATTACAACGAAATGAGAATACGAGAAAACTTTTAAAACGCAATGTTTATTTTAGTATAAAAAAGTAAGGCCATTTGAATTACTTGCACCCTAAAAAAGCTGAACTGACGATTGATTATCAACGTGAAATTCATAACCAAACGCAGCAAATGTTTATTTATATCTGTCAATTTATCAGCTTAATTTCACTGCAACGGTTTGAAAAAGGAACGTTTAACAAACTATTGACGGTGCCAGGACTGTCAATGAGTAGTGATACAAGATCGAAAGTTTGAACCAGGGATTAATTAACCAAGACTGAAGATGAAAGATTTCAGAAAATAACTACTCGTATGGCGTGCCGTTGAAACTAAGTAACTATTAAAATCGCCTGAATTCTTTTGACAAAACGTAACTTCTTTGAATAAACTAGAGGTTGTTCTTTTAGGTTAAAAAGCTCTCTCTAATCGTTAAATCTTAAAATGTTTTCAATAGTTAAAGAAATTCTTGAAAAATCAACCAGAAAATAAAATTTCACGACGAAAAAAATAAGTCGAAATCACATTTCTCATCTTTTGATGCAATCTCAAATTCGCAATAACTTGCGTAGGTTAATAATTAATTTTTGAATTTTAAATAAAGCTTTTGAAAATCGTCGCCATTACTTTGATAGAAAGGAAAACCATTGTGCAAATAAAATTATCCAATATTTTTATAATAAGACCGTAAGTAATCTTTACAGCCCGAAGTTTTGTCTCTCGCATTTTACTAGATACTTCTACGCTAATTAGGTGATGTAGATTTTCTTAGACGTTTATGAAGCAATATTAAAGACCATTTACGATGAGCTCAACTAAGTGTTGGTTTCAACAATAGTTGCTCTGGCACTTTTTCTTTCCAGAATATATGTACTTCATCGATAACATAAGTATTTACGGAGAAGACTAAGAATTAGTCGAAAGTTTAATGACGAATTAAATATTTAGAAGTATATCCAAAGTTGGCAAATGTAAAATATTAGTACCATCTCAGCCAAAAACTGAGTCATTATTTCAAAAAAAAGTCTGATATAAATTGAAAGTAAATCAATTGAGAAGGACGGATGACGTTAACGAATGGAAGAAAATCAGAAAAAGGAAAATATGTTTGCTTAGAATACGAAATATCGATCATGAAAAAATGGGAATTATAAAAAAATTTAGTTTTACTCATTGTATTCTGTGTTCCATCCATGGTCCGAATAACTCTCCTCAGCATCTATATGCTCCTACTCATGCTCTTCCATGATGGAGAAAGGTTCCAAGCGTATTTCTAAAGAATAAATACAAAAAAAGTAAATGAATATTGGTATAAAAATATCGTAAATTAAAAAATACGCACAATCTCTCATTATTGAATAGGAATAGTATTAACAATAGCTTCAAATTATACTCATTGTATTGTTTATTCCATCCCTGGACCAAGCATATTTCTTCAGCATCTCTGCGCTACAACTCTGCTCTTCTATGATGGAGAAATTGTGCGAGCATGTGTGAACGGAAAGAAATAAGAAAACAGTGAATAAAGTAGTATTTTTGAAACAGAAAACATCGTTCATCCAAAGATATGTATCATTCTTGAATAGGAATAGCAAAATCATTACATTCCATTTGTACTCATTCTTTGCTGTGTTCCATCCATGGACCGCATTTCTTTTCGTCGGTTTCCCAACTCTTCTTTTCTGTGACGGAGAAATGCTTCGAAGCTTGATTCTGAAGAAAAAAGTAAATAAAATGATAATTTTTAAAAAACAAAAAACCCTACGTTTATCCAAAAATACGCACTGCTGATCATACTTAAATAGGAATAGAAATAACATATAGATTCAAATTATAGTCATTGTATCCTATATTCCATAAATGGACCAAACATCTCTCCGCAGCATCGCCACGCTCCTTTTCAGCTCTTCTACAATGGATAATGTGTTGCTTAACATGACGAAGCGTCTAGGAATACCAGGAAATATAATATTACTAATCATCACAAGTAACATCACCTTTCATTGAAGTACCATGTCCCATGAAAGAGTTGTCTTTTCACTATCAAATGAATTTCTTACTTATTTAATATTCTAAAAATCTAATTTTTAAAAGATCAAAACTGTATTTGATCGAAAAACTTGGCTTGGCTTTCGTTATAACACCGGAGTCACGGAGGGAAAATAATCCAAAAGCCGGAGAATTCACTGCATCGGAATTTTAAACAAGAAATAACCCCTAATTAATTACGTGTTAACAGATGTTAATCTAATACGATAGGGATGTTTAAATAAAGGAAGCATTTAAATTATAAATGATCAAAATAAATTACGATCCAAATATAAACCCCTTTGGTATAACATTAGTTCATGATATCCGCTAATAATCCCAAAATAACAGTGAAAAATATTTATAAACTCACTCTATTCTGCTGTTATTATAATTTATAAATTATTGTGAAACATCATACTCTCAATATGATTACCCAAAGATAAGTCGCATGAAATACATAAAACGATAATTCCTCGTAAAATAAAATTCAAATGCTTACCAAGATGTTCCACTAAAATAATCTGGAAATATGACCTTTGATTATTTCCGATGTTCATCCTCCGAGATGAGAAACGTTTCCAATCTAAACCGTCCATTGAATTTTAAATTTAAGAACTCCAAACTGACTTCCTATTAATTAAGACTCCTAAAAGAGAATAAGGAAACCATAATTCGGTGCAAATAAAGATCTAAACGTTATTCAAGATGACATGCAGGGCTATTTTGAATAGAATAATAAAGTAGGGCACAGATATGGAAAATCTCCTTCTCAGGGACTGATGATAAAATTATGACAGCCGGTAAAATCAAAGTTGAAATATCAATAAAAATCCTGTGGATTACGTTTCAGTAGATATTGTCCATTTCTGACCTATACAAACTTGGGAAATTATTGATTGCGGAATACAGTTCCGCTGTATTGTATTTGATTATTCAAAATAGTTTCCAAAAACTACAACTCTTAATGCGATTTCTGGTGAGAAATAATTCGACCCCAAAGGCTGTAGGAAGGTTTCGTGAAAACAAAGGACAAATAGAATCTGAATAATGACAGTTAGCTCAGCTGTATCTCAAGGTTAAAGAAAAAGAAAGATGAAATAGACGCGAGAAATTGCTCATTAATCTGTCACTGTCACATCTACAAACAACTCATTTGCTCACTCACAAAATATATTTACATAAAGATCGAAATTACATATTTTAGCTCAAAACAAAATGAATCCTTCGACTTTAATCTACAGTAGTTCATGATGATACGCATACTTACCAAATAAATGATATCTCCGACGAAGTCTTCTTGGCGACAGGAAATACCACCTAATTTAATAAATACTTCCTCCTCGAATGAAATATATCGAACAATAATCAGGTAAAACTTCGACATTTGTTCGCGTATGCACGGTTTCGAACCTTTTGAATCCCTACAATTCAAAAGTTAACGGTGTTTTCGACTAAAAGACCGGCAGCAACTCCTCACTGAGTGAAGACTATGCATATTTTTATGTAGTGAGTACATGTTTTTTCTCTCCAACTCATCTCTCAGATTTTTATCAATTTTTATATGTTTTATTTTATCCATACATTTATCACTTTTAAGTACTGAAATTATTTATGAATGTAATTATTTAGGTAAAAAATCCTTGGCGTATGAAGTGAAGTGAAATTTATCCGTGAAGTGGACATCCCAATAATGTACTTTTATTCTTAACTTTGTATTGTATCATCAATTGAACAATTCAGTGTATCTTTATGTGTTCATACTATGTTGACCTATTTTAACTTTTAATCTTTCATGTGGCTGATGGTGATGCAAGATAACTATGTAATATTCTTATTATATTAATCTACCTATTCAGTATTTAGTTCATATTTAAAGATAGCATTTTTATATATTTATCAATGCACATTTTTGCATAGTATGTGTTTTTTCTACCTCAATTGTTTTATTTGGTTTTCAGCAATTTTATAATATCCTTAAGTGTGTACTCATATCTCTGTTTTTATTGTAATTATTTATGTACGTTATTTTTAAGATATTTATTTTATACCTGTACTTGTTAAATATCTGTAAGCAAAAGAGGGTGACAAAAGGCCTCACCTAACCGCGACATAAAAAAATAAGTGTAAATTCGTGGGACTTAGTGCGTGGAGCTCGTCCGGGGATTCGTAGGGCGTTGGGGGAGACGACGTCGAAGGGAGACATCTGGGGAGGTCGTTTTTTGAGGGTGTCCGTAGAGGATGAGGTCCTCTATCGAGGGAGAGGGCTTCCGGAGAGGGCAAGGTCGTTCAGGGAAGGTAGGAGGTCCGTGGAGTTGTATGTACCCAGAGGAGGGAAAGGATCCGGGAGCGGTCCGTTTAGGGGATTCGGGGAGAGGGTCCGGAAAAGTGGTCCGGGTTGTGGGTCCGGGGAGGGTGTCAGGTGAGATGGTCGGGTTGAAGGTCCTGGGAGAAGGTCCTGGGAGAGGGTCCGGAAAGAGGATCCTGGAAGGGGTTCCGGGTCTGGTGAGAGGGTCCAAGGAGGGGGTCCGGGAGTGGATCCGGGGAGAGGTTCCTGGGAGCGGGTCCTTGGAGAGGATTTGATTTCAGGTTCCTCTTTAGAATGCCTCAAAGAACATTGTGGTATAAGTTAGCTCGTGTACATCTTGGTACATCATTACGATTTTCCTTACTTTAAGTGAAAATTTGCCGTAAAATAAGGTTTAGTTTTTGTTGTATAAATATTGCAAATATTTAACTGCGATCATTTAAACCCGTTATTATGAAGCATACAGATGAGGTTTATAATTCTGCATCGTTTTTTATCTGATGAAATTGCTCATTCTAGTTCACGATTGGTTTGAAGTTGAAGAATTTTGCGAAAAATTGAAGACCGACATAAAATTTGGTCAAATTTTACCCCCTGTAGAATTGTAATGCGCAAATAATTTCGAAATTATATGCAGAATTCATTCAACAATGACAATGACAAGTTTCAAAGTCCGCATTCAAAAAGACCACTTTCTTATTTTTCGCTTACTTTTTTCGATTCTAGCCCACTGTGCGT
Source organism: Sympetrum striolatum (assembly GCA_947579665.1). Lineage (NCBI taxonomy): Eukaryota > Metazoa > Arthropoda > Insecta > Odonata > Libellulidae > Sympetrum > Sympetrum striolatum. The sequence continues at coordinate 500,113 of OX388341.1, forward strand.
TTCTGTTTCATAAGCGGCCTTTTTTATCTATTGTTTACTTCTTATACACATTGGAACGCTGATTTCAACAAGATACGCGCTAAAGGAACTTAATGCTTTGCAATTGCAACCCATTGATTAACTAAAATTTTCTTCATCGGTCGATCCTGAAACTCAAATTTACTTAATAACTTTCACACCTCTCGGTTTGTATGAATAAAGAGAAATAAATTTATTGCAATAAAATATATTTCCGATGCACGCTCGGGTTTTAAATATTACATATGTTCAATGGTGCGGATTTATATGACATATGATACCTCTAACCGTAAAAATTTCTACAAAGATTCCAATTTAATAGGATATTAAATTTACACGTTTGTACTAAATGCCATAGATTGTTAATATTTCATTTTTGTTTATTAACTAAAATAAGGCAGTCGATCGATGCAAATGTTGGACGGAATAAAACTATGAATGTAAACTAACTATTTTTAATGTTCTATATTTAGCTGAGTTGAACGAATAAAGGAACTCTTTCGAAGAAAGAGAAGCACCTTCTGCGATTTACGAAATAATACGACCCTCAAAAGATGTTTGCTAATTCCACTACAATACTGCATGTAAAGTATGATTGCATACGATTTTAAAAGCTATTTTTAGCCCAATATATCATCAGTACTAAATGCAATTCTCTCATTTAATATTTTAGGTGTGTAGTTGATATTTTGTCCGAATATTTCGAAAAGAAGGAAATTTGTGTGACCATGTTTTTTTGATGTAATAATATATGTTGTCGAAACAATGAATTGGAACAGGTATAACTCAAATCATAAAAACAGTAATCTCTCAACTCACCTAAATTGTAACGATATATTATCGATAAATATGATCTCCTTGGGCTGTTACCACTTCGACGGCTAATCATTCATAACGTCAATTGTATGAGGTAACTGATATTTTTCCTCACCTACAAGGTTTACTTCTTAATTTAAATTAAACAAAATTTGGTAAATGGAGAGAGGATGGCTAAAGACTAGCATAAGGATAAAAGATAAAATATATACATGTATAACGAAGTATAAAACGTAAAAATAGAAAAAAACTATACTCGAAAATGTCCTCAGAATGATTTAGATCAGGTATTCTCCCTCCAAATATTCATGTATCGATAGAGTCAAGCTTTTAAGAGTGAAAATATTAACGTAATAATCAACGTACTTCTCTCGAAAATATTTGACTGTTTTTATATCTTAATAAAACCTTGACGGATCTCTAACATTCTGTAGAGCGCATCCTTTTAAAAACCCGCTCAAATATCCTTTCTACATTCTCACTATGAATAGCAGATGCATCATACGTCGATAACGTCGCTAATTAACATTGTACTCTGTGAAATATTTGAGTAATTCTCTCTTCTAATTTGAGTATTAATTATGATGGCTACTCAAATATATAACCTATGTAAATAGGAAAAACGACTTTGTCCCGAATTTAATCAATAACATTGAGGATAATTGAAAAAAACATAAGTATTTAAATCTGACATTTGAGTAAATCCGAACCTAATTATTTCGTAATACCATCTTGAAATTTTTCGTTGATATACTTCATCAGTAGGTATTAAAAATCTATGCTTGAAAGAACATTCTTCTTCTTGACTGTGAGCCTTTATCTTCACGACCATCGCTTAAAGTATCCGCCTTTTTTCTTCAAGGATCATTTCCTGGCGGATTCGATGCTCTTACTACCAACGGCGAATACTGCCTACCAATATCCCTCAATGCAATGTCACGGAAAAAAAGAAAGATTAGAGAGTAATAAAAATTGTAATTTTCTCAATTGCAAAACCTTAAAAAATCTTCCTTGAATATAAACCCCATGCTTTGAATCTTACATAAACATCGCTGATTTGAGGGGGATCCGCTTGGTGACTGATATAGCAATGGGTAGATGGAAACAAGATTAGAGCGAATTTCTTTTATGGTATATTTATTCCGCTTTGATTTTCTATCACTATCATAAGGTTGTAACATCTTATTGAAGGGATAATCCTAGTATTATAGAAAAACACTGCTGCTAACATTTCCTGATGTGTAGAATATTTTTCTTTTTGTACAGGGTACAGAAATATGCGGCTTTCATCTAATTTTAGAACAGTATATAGTTATGGTGACGTGAAGGCCCTTTGGGTATGAGTAATAATCAATCATGACGCGGGTAGTTCCTTAGGGAATGATAAGAAAAGTTTTTAATCATATTTTGCTTTACTTCCGTGGGTATGTTCCGCTTATAGGATTCTGACTTGGCGAGGAAAACAAGGCAAACTACCCTAATGTTGCCTAGCAAGGCTCATTCTAATTGCTATTGATGGCCAAAAGTGTAGGAGAGTCCAACCAGTCTTAGGGCAAAGTAATTATCAGAATTACGTAAAGACACCAGTTGAAATATTCTCCCGAAGAGTGGAGGATGGAATTTATAAGGCCCAATAAGAGATACGCTGTGGAAGCAGGAGTTCTACATATAGTTACTTGCCAATAAAATTAAATAAAAAGCAATATTTTAGCACAACTCATTATTTTCATATTGTTTGCCCCCTGTAAGTTTCATTACTTTGTGTTTCTTACGTACTGTTCTGTCAACTGTATAAAAATAGAAATACCGCACAAATTTATTAGAAATATTAAGAATAACCAGCTATTCGTCACCAGAACTGGCCATCTTAGGCGCCTGCAAGCGACCAACTGAGCGTCACTGTGTGTGTACATCTTCTCGCTAGGTAACAAGCTAAGAAACAGCGTGTGCCCTGCTCCAATTCGTTTTTACTCTAGGATTACTTACTGCTCAGCGCGAAGACCTAGTGTTCCCATTGGCAGTTATTTTTTTAATAAATGAGGCAAGGAAAAACTACATTGCCAATATTTTCTTCAATTAGCCAAACGGCTAGACAGAAAACTCTAACGGAATATTTTGCTTACACTTGTTAACTAAATGACCAATACGACTGACGTTCCTCAACGACATCTATACCTCAGTACATATAATACTAACTAACATACTTATGATGTTGATCATTAGGAGATATATATTATATGCTTCCTTCTTTTAAGAGTCATTGATGCAAATGAAAATGTAATCATGATGTATGGCTTTTATACAATTCTCATAGCACAATTTATAATGCGAAACCAAAAGGAAAACCAGTTTATAAGGAGCTCAGAAAATAATTACGATGATTCTATAACATGCGTAAGAGAAGGTAAAAATAACTAGAAGCTATCTCTTTTCGGTTATATATATTTCAATAGCGTTTTTGCATAAGTGCCTCCGTAAGAAACCTGTCGTCTTGAGAGATGACGGAAGGAGTCGAACGTCGTTGCGAAGGAGAAAGGGAATCGACGTTTTCCTCTGAATCTGTAGAAGTAGTGAAATAATCATGGAAAGCGATAGGGAAGGGGCGGGCATAACGGCCAGGCTAAAGTTTGCTGAATATTTTACCTAACTTACAATCAATCTAGTTAGTTATAAATCATAGAATATATACATAACCTATTATAGTACATGCCTGAATTTTTTTCTTGTCGTTGGACAAAGGAAAAGTACCTAAATAATTTAATTTCTGAAAAGTACCCAAGTGGCCGTTGTGCCCGCAGGGGTAAGGCATAATGGCTAAAAAGTGGTTAATAAATTTAGAAAACGGGTTTTAACTTTGAAAAATGTATTTTAGGAAAATTTAACTTATTTGCAGTAAAAAATTATATATTTATGAAAAATTAGCACAAAATAATTATTTTTTCCAATAATATTGTGAAAGTAGGCCAAAGTATTTTTATAAAAAAAGAAAAAGTGATTCTAAATAAGTTTAGTTACATTTTTCGCATAAATACCCATCGTCCTCTTCCCCGACACCAGCACACAGTTCCACAAACAGCATCCTATTGGCCACCCGCTGGCCATTGTGCCAGACGCCATTCAACAAAATGTTGTTGTCAGTTGCCAACAGCCAACGATGAAGCATTTTTCAATACGGAATTTGGTACCCAAGTTACCACTGTCTTAATACAATAACATTCGAAAAACCTAAAAAAGTTGGGTAAATGTGTAATAATTACAAGAAGTAAGGACGTATCTTAGATCAGAGAGTATAAAAAACACAAAAATTGCAATAACTCGTGATGACGCGGTCCTTTCTCCTTCCGGCGACTCGGAACAACTGAAAAGTTTATGGTGGTGATCTTCACTCGTTTGCCATGCGATAGCACCACTGCAAAGCCTCACAAACCCCCCTGCCCGTCCTTCCCCTACCCGAGTTTACTTACGCAGGAGGGAAAGTCGTAATAAACATTGAAGGTCGATGTGAAATGAAACTCTCTCTATTTCTGGAGAAATGAACGCGCAAACGAGGGTCTATTCGGCCTAGAGAGAATTCGCCGCACACTTTCGTTTTCTGTTTACAAGAACTGAACGGGAATAACGGAAAGTGTACGCTTCAGAATGAAAACGAAAGCATTTCCAAGGAGTCGAGTGTACACGTTACGATCGAAAGGGAAAAGGCATTGACCTGAAGTCAACAGCTGGAAATGAAAGGAAGTTGTTTTATTTTTTGAACCCTCTTCGCGAATAGCAATACATTATGCATCCATCTTTCTATCAATACTAATCATAGCTAGTCAAGATAGGGGTAAATTAAAACTATGAATTTATTCACCCTTAATTCTATAATATGGTATTTTCAGTCCTAATATTTATGGTCGTTCGCTCTCTATAAACGAAAATGAGTTCAGAGCGGTTCGAGGAAATGTGACGATGAGGAAGTTTTATTTCGTGTATTTCGGAGAACAAAGCGTGATTTTATTCTTTATAGCTACTTAAATAAAACTTTAAAATCGCAATTTATTAGAGCAGAATCAGCAACGTAACGTAATTCTGAATAATTCTGAGATTGAGATATTTCTAATTAGTCCGCATCCATAAAGTCCACCGAATACAAAAAGATGTATAAACGATGATGAAACAAATTACCAACACAAGACTTACAATTAAAATAGAACATTCTGTAGGAATTTGCATTAAAATTGGGAAATCAATGAAATCGTTCAAACAAGTAATGAGCATTATTTTTGGAAATGTAATCAATGGTGCAAGCCGTGACTTGGTGGAATTCCATATCAATGGAAAAATGAAAAACTCACTAAAAATTCCACAAAATATATTTCTTCCTCTACTGCGACATGTTTCAACTCACAGAGTTATCATCAGGCAAAGATCACAAAGCATAACAAGAATATATACCAGAGAGCATGACCAATACAACCAATGAGAATAAGGAAGGGGGCGGTTAGGGAGAGTTAGACAAACCAATTGTGGGAGGGGAGGCTGGAGAGAAACCGTTGACAGCAGGGGGGACTGTGTTGAAAACAGGTGCATATTAGTGAGAGTGTAAGTGTTGTGTGATTTCAATCTCTTCTAAGATGTTCAGTTTTTACATTTTTTGTTGAGTGTGTAATAATTTAACCGCAAAATCTGAATGATGTTTTTCCTCAAGTAGGCGTTTGGCAGAATGTGAAGCGTGGGATTTGTTATGGAAGCATCTTTCGTGTCCGTGTATTCTGGTTTGGAGATGTCTACTAGTTTGTCTGATGCATATAGCCCCACAACTATTGCAATGTAATTTTTAAATTCCTGCTCTGTAAATAAAATTGATTTTCTTTTTATTGTTGAGTAATAAATTTCCTAAATTTGATGTGGTGTAAAAGGCTGGTTTGATGTTATGTGAATTGAGAGTGCTAGCAACAATTTTGGAAATATTAAGTTTCCTTTGTTTACGGGAAAGGATGTTGTCGATCAACTTTTCAGAATAGCCATCTGTTTTATAATGCATAATTCTCGAAAAAAATTATCCGCACTTAGGGGAACATGAAGTAATCTGTGAATCATACTATGGTATACGTGTTTGTGTACAAGAGGGTGATTAGACAAGTGATGTATTGTATGATCTGTATGTGTAGGTTTTCCGTATATGGAAAAATTAATAGTGTTGGCATTTTTGGAAAGAGTGAGATCAAGGAAATTTAGTTTGTTATCTTGTTCTGTTTCCAACCTAAATTTTATGTTCGGGTGTAGACTGTTTAAAAAGCAGAGGAAAACATCCAATTGTCTAAAGGTTCCACTCCATATACAATGTATATTATACATAGTACATCATCTACATATCTCCTCCACAAACCAACATGCTTAAGTGAATTTACATTAGAAGAAAATAACTTAGTTTCAAAATTGTTAAGAAATAACTCAGCTAATAGCGGAGATAAGGGAGAACCCATGGCTAACCCTTCATGTTGTAAATAATATTTCTCATCAAACATAAAATAATTTTGCTTAATACATATATCCACAAGTAACAATACCTCTTTTATGACAACGTCATTTACATTATTGCACAATAATTGATTTTTAATAATGTCCAGCACTTCTTTCTTAGGAACAATAGTAAACAAGTTTGTAATATCAAAGGAAACAAATTTAGAATTACTAACCAAATTAAAGTCCTTGAGTTTTTGGGTTAGTTCTATCGAATTTTTTACACTAAACTCGGGGGAAAAATTTAACAGTTTCAATAGAATGGTATTTAGCATAGAAGCAAGTTTATGAGTAGGGGATAACATACAGGAGATGACGTATTGGATAACAAAGTTTGTGGAGCTTCACAAGTCCATACAGTCTTGGAGAAAGTGGGTTGGGATTTAACACTTTGTAGAGATCATTTGGAATGCTGTGGAACAACGTTTTATTAGTTACTGCACTTGTTTACCATATTTCATAGTAGGATCATGCCCTAAAGATTCTATATTATTGTCACTGATGAAATTCTGACACTTCTGGTTATAATCTTTCTTATCTATTATCACCACACACTTTGTCTGCTCTAGTTAACACTAAATCTTCAGTTTCAAGACATTTCTTGATGTTCACTATTGTAGAATGGAACTGGGAGGGAGTTGAGGGAGCACTACATTTTAATCACGCAGAAACGCTATGGGCAAGCGCCAATTTGAGTGAACGATCACTACGTTGTCTATTCGAAATTATTTCACTAGATTAGATTTTTGAAATCCATACGGTTTCTCTCTCTCCTCCTCCTCCCTCAATTGGTTTGTCTAACTCTCCCTAACCGCCCCCTTCCTTATTCTCATTGGTTGGATTGGTCATGCTCTCTGGTACATATTCTTGTTATGCTTTGTGATCTTTGCCTGATGATAACTCTGAGAGTTGAAACATGTCGCAGTAGAGGAAGAAATATATTTTGTGGAATTTTTACCAAGTGAGTTTTTCATTTTTCCATTGATTATTTTTGGATTACATGTATAAAAGTATGACTCATGGATCCAAAATTAAGATCATGTAATTATTTACTTCAATTATTTACTTTTTGACTTCAGAGATGACACGTGTCAGGATTACTATTCTACAAAATAAGTGAAATTGTTTAGATTCTAAAGAGATATTTATGATAATTATCCTTACTCTCCACAGCATCCTGAAATTCCAAGTTGTTTGTTTTTTACTTCCCAAAGTCGTATAAACTCTGGCTTCAAATATTTAAAACATCATATTTTGGTGGCATTATTGAATGCTCATGTCATTATCTACGTCTGTCAGCTAATTATTATTGCCACTACTCTAATTATGCGCAATGCTGATGATAATTTATCCATAATGGGTAGTAACTAACTAATTACATTAAACCCTTTCAAGTGTGCGGTGATCGAATTCTTGCTGAAGATAAAATGTTTGATTGAGGGTATTATAAATAATGTAATTTCATTCCGTCGTCCGAAGATAACCTCAGAAGTCATTTGAAATTCCGAACAAGACGTTCAATCAGATAATACGTGCACGGAAAATTGAATTAGGGAAACTAAGCTACCAAATAAAATTAACATATACTGTGCGATAAGAATTATTGATCAGTAGAAATGTGTTCCATCAAACGAAAGTAAACCTAAATCTAAAATATATAAATTAGTCGTCATTAAGTTACCTGGTTTGGGTACATTTGAATCCCTCTTGCGAAGACTCGTTGATAAGGAGAAGACAACCGGAAGAATTGTTGGAAAAGTGTATGAATACATCTCTCACTATCTGGAATAACAAAAAAAGAAATTTAATAATTCAGTAATAAAAATTACGATAATCAGTGCTATTATCATTGACTGAATCTGCAGTTTCATGGTCTTAAAGTAAGAATTTGTCGCGAATTGCTGGCATAAACTAATACAATTAACTAATAAGTCAAAATGGGATGTTATTGGCAAAGATTGTTAAAATTAGATCCTGAAGATGGACATAGGTAGCTATATATCTAGATATGTAGCAACAAATGCAATTTATAATACATTGAAATAAGGATATCCTTTTGTAATATGAAAGATCGTGAAGCCAAATTCCCTTTTTATACGTTCTTACCAAATACCATTTATGGCATCTTCTAAAACTCATAGAAAATGTTACCATGAAATTATTCTCTCGGTGCATAATTTAGCATAATCAGAACAAATTAACAAGGAAGCCAATCATGAATAAAAGACACATTGAATATGATAAATTCTGATGTAAGATACTTAAGAAGTACTTTCTTTCTAAGAATTTGTTTTATCGATTCGGGTGAATTTCCGTAATTGTTAATAATAATAACTTCTCTTATGGAAACAGGAACATCCCAATTACATCCATTTCAGTAATTATTACTATTTTCAAAGATCCAAACCATTCCCTAGCCTTGAAAATCCGAATAGCCGGGATTCGTACCCGGGACCGTGGAGTTGGAGCGACAACGTGCTAACCACTCGGACACCACGTCCGGTGGAATTGTCCCAAAATTGGCAGCGGAGTAATTCATCATCGTGGTTGCATATACCGGAAAATGTTTCTAATTGGTTTATGTTTATATACGAATGATTTTACTCCTCACCTCCTTTTTTCTGTGAGTACTATCAACCACGGGGTTCCTCAGGGATCTATACTTGGTCCACTCCTCTTCTCCCTTTACATTCAGGACTTACCAAAGTATATAAATCACTCTTCCTATCATCTCTATGCAGACGACCTACAGATTTATCTATCCGATTACCCGAAAAACCTCACTAAATCTCTTGAACTCATTAATCAGGATCTCTCTCGACTACATAAATGGCTACATTCTATAGCACTGAGTATTAATTCAAACAAATCTCAAGCCATCGTATTTGGGAGCCGTAAGATTCTTAGCAATATTAATTATCAGCAAATACCTAAAATAAAAATTGACGACAAGGAAATCGCATACTGCTCTTCCATTAAGAATCTCGGTGTATACATGGACCAATCCCTCACTTGGGTGCCTCAAGCAAATAATATATGCAGAAAAACGTACTCCACACTTCATAACCTCAAAAGACATAAATTTACACTTCCGATGCAGCTAAAAAAGACTGTTATACAAGCCTTGATCCTTCCCATATTCGATTATTGTGATGTGCTTCTGAACGAACTCACTTCGCCTGCTAATTCCAAGCTAAACCGTACTTTTAATCATGCAATTAAATTTATCTTTAATGCCAATAAATTTGACCATATTACTCCTCTTCTGAAAGAACTAAATTGGCTACGACTTGACTCCAGACGAAAGCTACATACACTTAACCTTGTACACAAAGTACTCAATCAACGTTGTCCCACGTATATCTCTTCTTACTTCAATGACCTCAACAGCACTCATACCTTTGGTACTCGTTCTTCAGGCCAGCTAATGATTCCTTCTCATAGAACCGAAATCTGCTCAAAATCTTTTATCGTTCTTGGAGCGAAGTATTGGAATGAACTACCCAACCACAATCTCAAATGCCTCTCACTTCATTCCTTCAAACAATCAGTCTCTAACATATTAATTAACAAGGATAATTAATTTTTTTTTCATCAGACACCTTTCACATGTCCACTACTAGTACCATCATCAAATCCCGAGGGTAACATTATAACTTGTCTTTTTAAAATAATAATAATTATTACTATTTTCTTTATTTTTTAATTTAATTTTTTTTCTTTTCTTTTAGTATTGATACTATTTTTAGAATTATTAATATTTGTACAGCAGGTAAATCATGCTTTATCTATCAATATAACTTTAATTATCCTTACCAGTATAACTATTATATAATATTTAAATTGTGGATTATTAATTACATTATAGTTGCTTATTAATCTCAATCTTTCAGGCCTCCATTACTTAAATCGCATTTCCGAAAGCTCTTTATTTTCCGTCTACTCTTCTTCTTCTGTTTTTTCAGGTAAATGACATCCGTGGTGAACCATCAAGAAATTACTCAAAAATATTGGTCATCAATTATGCAAATGGTGATATACCTGCTTGTATTTATTTCCATCTGTGTTTTCGCGGGTTTCTTTCGCTCCCCTTCTTGTGTGAGCGTTTTTCCGCACAGTGGGTTTTTCTCCGAAAGCCTTCAGCCGAGGAGTTTTTCCCCACACCACAATTCTTTTATTTGTTTACCTCTTCTTTGTATTTTCTTTATATATATATATGTATTTGTATTGTTTTTCCTCCTTTTCTGTAAGTAATATTAGTAATCCTTAATGGTTAGGTGTAAGAGAGGCCCTAATGGGCTTAACCTCGCCAAATAAAGAGTTTTTATTATTATTATTTTTCCACCTAAGGGTCCAACACAATGTCTCTCAGACTAGGTTTATGTATATGGTATATCTTTCCACTTTTATTACTTTCTCCATATACGAAGTATAGAGAATGTATTGTTTTCATGAAAAAATTCGACTTTGAGATTTCAACGGAAATACACGTTTTGGGGTCCCTAGAACACGTTTTGACCATTTTCGGAATGATGTCTGTGTGTATGTGTATGTGTGTGTGTGTCTGTATGTGTGTGTGTGCTAGTGGGCGCTCTAACGTGAAAACTAGTGCTCGTATCAATACCAAACTTCATATATAGTACTTTTTTTTGTGCTGTCAGAGTTGATTAGTTTTTGGAGTAAATCGGTTAACCGGAAGTCGAGCTTCATTCAACAAAGCTCATTTCCGGTTTTCTAAATATCTTCCTAAATATGATATATACGTGTATTGTATTACTTATAAAAGTTTTAGATAATGTAATTTACTATAACTTTTGTATTTAACATATTTTTGTATCACCGGTTGATTAGGAGTTATTCGTGAAATACCGATAAACCGGAAGTAGCTGATATGTACTTTGTGGGCGCTCTAACATGAAAACCATTCATTGTATCAACACCAAATTTCATATGTAGTATTTTAGTTGGTGTCGTTAGAGTTGATTAGTTTTTGGAGTAAATCAGTCAACCAGAAGTTGAGCTTCATTCTTCAAAGCTCATTTCCGGTTTTCAAAATATCTCCATAAATATGATATTTAGGTATACACTATTATGTACAAAAGTTTTAGAAAATGTAATTTACTATAATTTTTGTTTGAAACATATTTTTGTATCACTGATTGTTTAGGAGTTATTCATGAAATACTGATAAACCGGAAGTTGCTGATTATGTACTTTGTGGGCGCTCTGGGCTCTATGGGCGAAAGGCCAATTCCATCGTTTTTCATCGATCATGTCCCGAAAAACATTATTTATAATGTTTTTGGCGTCAAAGATAATAATATATATATTAATCACTCATCTTCCAAGTTTAGATGGAATATAGAGTTCGAAATTACTGTCGTAGATAAATATTTACATCTTATACATGGAGAAAGTCATGTGCTGGCCACATCAGATTTTTACTTTCTCCATATACGAAGTATAGAGAAAGTATTGTTTTCATGAAAAAATTCGACTTCGAGATTTCAACGGAAATACATGTTTTGGGGTCCCTAGAACACATTTTGACCATTTTCGGAATGATGTCTGTGTGTATGTGTGTGTGTGTGTGTGTGTGTGTGTGATAGTGGGCGCTCTAACGTGAACACCATTAGTCGTATGAATACCAAACTTCATATATAGTACTGTGGTGTGTGCTGTCAGAGTTGATTAGTTTTTGGAGTAAATCGATCAACCGGAAGTCGAGCTTTATTCATTAAAGCTCATTTCCGGTTTTCAAAATATCTCCATAAATATGATATATAGGTATATTTTATACCATATAATAGTTTTAGATAATCTTTTTTACTGTAACTTTTGTATTTAACATATTTTTTTATCACCGGTTTATTAGGAGTTATTCGTGAAATACTGATAAACCGGATGAATATAATTATGTACTTTGTGGGCGCTCTAACATGAAAACTGTTTGTCGGATCAACACTAAATTTCACATATAATACTTTTATTTAAGTCGTTAGAGTTGATTAGTTTTTGGAGTGAATCGGTTAACCGAAAGTCGAGCTTCATTCTTCAAAGCTCATTTCCGGTTTTCAAAATATCTCCATAAATATGATATTTAGGTATATACTATTATTTATAAAAGTTTTAGAAAATGTAAATTACTATAACTTTTGATTGAAACATATTTTCGTATCACTGATTTTTTAGGAGTTATTCTTGAAATACTGATAAACCGGAAGTTGCTGATTATGTACTTTGTGGGCGCTCTGGGCTCTATAGGCGGAATGCCAATTCCATCGTTTTTCATCGATCATGTCCCGAAAAACATTATTTATAATGTTTTTGGCGTCAAAGATAATATATATATATTAATCACTCATCTTCCAAGTTTAGATTGAATATAGAGTTCGAAATCACTGGAGTAGATAAATATTTACATCTTATATATGGAGAAAGTCATGTGCTGGCCACATCAGATTTTTTCTCATTGGGGTTATACTAGACAATGGTAGTTAATAATAACACTTATCGACATTAAGTATTTCTTTGTCAGTTGAATAATTAGAGGTGAGAAGTGATGTGTATTAAGAATAATACTTCTGTCTTACCTTCAAAGTTTTGAAAAGCCTGCGTTAGTCACACATTCCAAGATACCCTCTATTCAACTATCTCAAACCACATCAAATCTGTCTCTTACTACCACACTATTCCCGCTATGCTAAAACTCTTCAGGTAAAGGAGAGAAAAACATCGCCAATTTAAGAACTGTGTTAGTAATAGATTATACATTATATATATATTATTATACGTTCTTCACATTCTTCACTCTTTTTTAATGAATTCAGCGTCCGCATTGCCGAGAGTCTGCTGCCACAGTTTAGTTCTATTGTTAGAATAATGTCAGATTTCACAAGAAAATATAAAGAGCACTTACGTAACTAGAAGACATGCCACAAAGGGAGACCAAAGAAAGGCCAAAGACACACGAAAGTCGCACGACAGGAAGAACCAGTTTCGACTGTCATTGTTTTAAGCACACGTCACATCTATTTCCTCCTCTTTGGCAGAAAAGCGCGGAAAGTTCATCAAAATGGCCTCTTCCTTGGCTGTTTCAGAATGCCGAAGGAATTGAGACATTAAATTGCTGATTCCTTGTCTCCATTGCGGAGGAAATCGGTTGGAATTGCACAGCGTGTTTTCTTGTGAAATTGTAGCGGCAGAGTAAATGTGTGTGTCACAGTGCACACGCTGTGTGATTTTCGGTGGAATAAGGAAGAAAAATGAATCCGTCGCCCCTCAGCTTTACTACACGTGTTCGTATCGATACGAGTGAGAAAGGGTTCTGGTGAGAATAGTGCTGCAAAGTGTCTATGGTTCAGTGTTCTCTCTGTATATAAGCAGATTGACAAAGAACATTCTGATACGCCTTTATACTCGATCTGCGAAATCTGTTGCTAAAATGTAAAATTGGTTCCGAGGCAATGCCCCGCGATGGATAGCGTCGGAGGTGAATATATTCGGACTCATGCTTCACAAGTGATGCTGACATTGGAGGAATATTAAGGTAAATACAACTGATATAACATGATCATATACTCGGTGATTGAATTCATATACCTAATTTTAAGATTTAGCTTTACAACTTAGAAATATGTACTCTCCTCGCCTAAACCTCAGAAATTTCCCAATCCAGGACTCAATTCTTATTTAATTCATCTAACTACGCCATGAATATGTCATTACATAAGCCTCTTTCTGGTCATCAGGCAGAACATTCATTTGTTTTACTAAATTATTGGAATGATGTTTAGGCGCAGAGTGAGTTATTTTGCCCTTGCTTCTTTGATCTAGATTGCTATGAGAGAAGAAAGTACATGTGTAAGTAATATATAGCAGGAATAACCAGCAGTAATGCCAAAATTAAACAATATAAAGACCTATTGTCTTCATAATATGTTGCTCATATCCTAGTTACTTTGATTTCATAACTGGGATTAATGAGGGAGAGATTGCATAAACGCTAAAATATTCCCTAATTAATTCATCATTATGCATCGCGGGGAAATTAAAACTGTAGTGTTAACACAATTCAGAACATTAATAATGTAATTCAAAATGCTGTGTAAAAGTAGTAAGCCTAATTGCATCTTCCTGGAGGAGAGTAAACAACTCATTAGGCCCTTATATTCACCGCTATCTCTTTCCAAGGTCCTCTGGAATTCCCTTTGAATCTTTTCCAGTTGGAGGTCGTGTATTTCCCTTCTCGAATGTCAAGAAAATGCTATTCTTAGAGATATACGACTACTATTTCATGAGATTTTCTTCATTACTTCTCACTCTTTGCTTTTTGCTCAATTACCAAAGCATGGCCTCACTCCTGATTGTCTTGATTTTGATGAATTATCATTGGAAAGTCATTATTCGATCCCCAAGAAATGAGTGGATTGTGGGAGGGGAGTAGTTTTCTGGAAGATTTCGCTGCTGGTATATAGATAGTGAAGACAATGTTAGTTGGATAATTGATCAGTATAGATTTTGTGAGAAGTTATTTGTGTTATTTCGTGTCTCGTTGACTCCAACATAGGAAATATTTTAAGATAAATTGCTGTATAATATTTCATTCATTTCTAAATGCCATTGCGTTGCTTTTAGCATAGCACAAACATATAGGGAATGTTTTTCCTATTTTTTGGTAATACAATTAATAATGATATCGTCATTCCTATATTCATCATATTAGGCGAATCATAAGGGTCGTAACTCAGAAAAAGTATAAAATTATCAATGACCTTAATTACTTCATTTGTTTAAGGTTTTTATTATATGGTACAAGATAGTGATATATCATATAATATAAGATTATAAGATATAATCATAAATAAATATTCATTTTCACCCTGTTTGTTATTATATCAAGCATTTTATGTTAAAAAAACTTGAAATTTTTATCAAGTTTGGAATCATGTTCATAATTTAGTGGTTTATGGTTGGTACTACGAAATTCACCCGGAGCAAAAAGAAGGTAAAT
Source organism: Sympetrum striolatum (assembly GCA_947579665.1). Classification (NCBI taxonomy): domain Eukaryota; kingdom Metazoa; phylum Arthropoda; class Insecta; order Odonata; family Libellulidae; genus Sympetrum; species Sympetrum striolatum. Next base: position 515,465 of record OX388341.1, read on the forward strand.
TTTAAATTTATAATAATTTAATTTAAATAATTTTCCGCTAAATAAAATTAAAAGTTAATAATCATTATTATATATGTCACCTATTGCGATATCGGTCAGTCGTTAGAAAATTCAACAGCCAACCAATGAGAGGGCTGCATTCTTGTTCTAAATTTTACCCGAAAAAAATTTTTTAAAAGAAAGTTGTTTAAAAAATTATTAAATTAAATTTAAATAACATTCTGAAAAATAAAGTAAATTTAATAATGGTTTTTATTTACGTAATATATTTCGATATTGGCCGTTCGTTAGGAATGTCAATGGCCGACCAATGAGAGATCTGCATTCAGATGTTTAAAGTACTGGAATTGGTGAAAGTGCAGAGACTTCGAAGATTTCGTCGAGAGCGGACGTGTTAGTATTTCGTATTTGGAAAACCGTTGGATATTTGAATTCGTTAGTGTGAGATGGATTCGAAACGCAGGAATACCAAGATAACTGTAAGTTTTCATCAAGTTTAATTTAATATACATTAAACTTTAGTGACTATTTTTCTATTTTGCAAACATTTCTTGACTTCAAGTTATTTTTTTTATCATTGAGGATTCTATACATATCCAATTAGTGCATGATAATTGAACTTTATGCCAGTTATAAGGATGTATTCAAGCCAATGTTTAAAAGAGTGATGTGCAAGTTTCGATATGTATTTCCGTTGTAGTTGTGTTTTTCTTAATCCTCAAAGATTTGTCAGTATGTTTGAGAGATATCAGTTAGATAGGTATTATTTTAATGAAATATCTTCTTCCCAATTGTCTACTTTTAGCTTTTCCTTAACATTTTGTTTTTATCCCATATATCCTTGGCACTCATTCGTTTTAGAGAGTAAGCTTTTAATAGCAAATCAGGACGTTATGGGAATGGGATAATTTAATTACGCATGGAACTTACAAATTTCATTAATAAAAAGGATAGATATGTTATGTTGCGTTGGAAATTTTCCGTACTGTTGGAAGATGAAGTGAATCCAAGAATATAATGTAATTATTATACGAGATTGGAATTTAACTTCATTTAGTAATTGAAATCTGTGTTTACTCGTCTATTTTATTAGAGATTAGAGGGAAATTAACTTTAATCTTATTTCTGGTGGTTTGTAACATGGAATTATCAATATCATTATAAACTCGCTATATCGAGAGAACATTGATCATGATTGGCGTTCAGTAAAGCATTCTTATGAAGTAATTATGACTGTTGATTTTGAAGAATTGAGTCACGAGAATGGTATACTTGTAATGTTTTCTGAGGGTCTCTAATTCTATTAACGGTACTTTGGATTTGAATTTTGATAACGATAACTGGGACTAACTTACTGTTTTAGTATCAAGTACCATATTAAAATAATAACATATTTAAATTAATGAATTATATTTCCATGCTGAGTAAAAGTTTAGCTTGTATACATATGACAAGACCCATTTTCATTTGGAATTCATTTATTTAGAAAGATCACATTGTCTTCATTCAGTAAGTAGTTTACCAATAATGTACGATATATATAATATATATTACGATATTTAAAGTTATTATATTTATATTATTTAATATTAGTATTGAGATAGTATACAATCTCTTACGATTCTTTTTCTCTTCCTGGCCATCATTAAGTCGAATCATCTGCAATACAATGTAGTCACTGGTGATGCTGCGGTGCTTAGAAAGATTAGGAGAGCCAGGAAGCGGAGGATGCCTAATAAATTGAATATTAAATTATATAATGCGTATTTAGTTTAACTGTCATTGCTGTTAATTGAGATTAGGTTAGCTATTGATATCAAAAATAGAATACAATCTCTTACGATTCTTTTTCTCTTCCTGGCCATCATTAACTCGAAATATATGATATACAATGGAGTCACTGGTGAAGCTGCGGTGCTTAGAAAGATTAGGAGAGCCAGGAAGCGCAGGATGCCTAATAAATTGAGTATTAAAGTAAACAATGCGTATTTAGTTTAACTGTCATTGCTGTTAATTGAGATTAAGTTAGCTATTGCTATCAAAAATAGAATACAATCTCTTACGATTCTTTTTCTCTTCCCGGCCATCGTTAAGTCGAATCATCTGCAATACAATGTAGTCACTGGTGATGCTGCGGTGCTTAGAAAGATTAGGAGAGCAAGTAAGCGGAGGATGCCTAATAAATTGAGTATTAAAGTAAACAATGCGTATTTAGTTTAACTGTCATTGCTGTTAGTTGAGATTAAGTTAGCTATTGTTATCAAAAATAGAATACAATCACTGACGATTCTTTCGCTCTTCCTGTCCATCATTAAGTCGAATCATCTGCAATACAATGGAGTCACTGGTGAAGCTGCGGTGCTTAGAAAGATTAGGAGAGCCAGGAAGCGGAGGATGCCTAATAAATTGAGCATTAAAGTAAACAATGCGTATTTAGTTTAACTGTCATTGCTGTTAATTGAGATTAAGTTCACTATTGTTATCAAAAATAGAATACAATCACTTACGATTCTTTCTCTCTTCTTGTTCATCATTAAGTCGAATCATCTGCAATACAATGGAGTCACTGGTGAAGCTGCGGTGCTTAGAAAGATTAGGAGAGCCAGGAAGCGGAGGATGCCTAATAAATTGAGTATTAAAGTAAACAATGCGTATTTAGTTTAACTGTCATTGCTGTTAATTGAGATTAAGTTCGCTATTGGTATCAAAAATAGAATACAATCACTTACGATTCTTTCTCTCTTCTTGTTCATCATTAAGTCGAATCATCTGCAATACAATGGAGTCTGTGGTGAAGCTGCGGTGCTTAGACAGATTTGGAGAGCCAGGAAGCGGAGGATGCCTAATAAATTGAGTATTAAGGTAAACAATGCGTATTTAGTTTAACTGTCATTGCTGTTAATTGAGATTAAGTTCGCTATAGGTATCAACAATAGAATACAATCACTTACGATTCTTTCTCTCTTCTTGTTCATCATTAAGTCGAATCATCTGCAATACAATGGAGTCTGTGGTGAAGCTGCGGTGCTTAGACAGATTAGGAGAGCCAGGAAGCGGAGATTGCCTAATAAATTGAGTATTAAAGTAAACAATGCGTATTTAGTTTAACTGTCATTGCTGTTAATTGAGATTAAGTTCGCTATAGGTATCAACAATAGAATACAATCACTTACGATTCTTTCTCTCTTCTTGTTCATCATTAAGTCGAATCATCTGCAATACAATGGAGTCTGTGGTGAAGCTGCGGTGCTTAGAAAGATTTGGAGAGCCAGGAAGCGGAGGATGCCTAATAAATTGAGTATTAAAGTAAACAATGCGTATTTAGTTTAACTGTCATTGCTGTTAATTGAGATTAAGTTCGCTATTGGTATCAAAAATAGAATACAATCACTTACGATTCTTTCTCTCTTCTTGTTCATCATTAAGTCGAATCATCTGCAATACAATGGAGTCTGTGGTGAAGCTGCGGTGCTTAGACAGATTTGGAGAGCCAGGAAGCGGAGGATGCCTAATAAATTGAGTATTAAGGTAAACAATGCGTATTTAGTTTAACTGTCATTGCTGTTAATTGAGATTAAGTTCGCTATTGGTATCAAAAATAGAATACAATCACTTACGATTCTTTCTCTCTTCTTGTTCATCATTAAGTCGAATCATCTGCAATACAATGGAGTCTGTGGTGAAGCTGCGGTGCTTAGACAGATTAGGAGAGCCAGGAAGCGGAGATTGCCTAATAAATTGAGTATTAAAGTAAACAATGCGTATTTAGTTTAACTGTCATTGCTGTTAATTGAGATTAAGTTCGCTATAGGTATCAACAATAGAATACAATCACTTACGATTCTTTCTCTCTTCTTGTTCATCATTAAGTCGAATCATCTGCAATACAATGGAGTCTGTGGTGAAGCTGCGGTGCTTAGAAAGATTTGGAGAGCCAGGAAGCGGAGGATGCCTAATAAATTGAGTATTAAGGTAAACAATGCGTATTTAGTTTAACTGTCATTGCTGTTAATTGAGATTAAGTTCGCTATTTTTATCAAAAATAGAATACAATCACTTACGATTCTTTCTCTCTTCCTGTCCATCATCAAGTCGAATCATCTGCAATACAATGGAGTCTGTGGTGAAGCTGCGGTGCTTAGACAGATTTGGAGAGCCAGGAAGCGGAGATTGCCTAATAAATTGAGTATTAAAGTAAAAATGCGTATTTAGTTTAACTGTCATTGCTGTTAATTGAGATTAAGTTCGCTATTGGTATCAAAAATAGAATACAATCACTTACGATTCTTTTTCTCTTCCTGGCCATCATTAAGTCGAATCATCTGCAATACAATGTAGTCACTGGTGATGCAGCGGTGCTTAGAAAGATTAGGAGAGCCAGGAAGCGGAGGATGCCTAATAAATTGAGTATTAAAGTATACAATGCGTATTTAGTTTAACTGTCATTGCTGTTAATTGAGATTAAGTAAGCTATAATTATCAAAAATAGAATACAATCTCTTACGATTCTTTTTCTCTTCCCGGCCATCGTTAAGTCGAATCATCTGCAATACAATGTAGTCACTGGTGATGCTGCGGTGCTTAGAAAGATTAGGAGAGCAAGTAAGCGGAGGATGCCTAATAAATTGAGTATTAAAGTAAACGATGCGTATTTAGTTTAACTGTCATTGCTGTTAGTTGAGATTAAGTTAGCTATTGTTATCAAAAATAGAATACAATCACTGACGATTCTTTCTCTCTTCCTGTCCATCATCAAGTCGAATCATCTGCAATACAATGGAGTCTGTGGTGAAGCTGCGGTGCTTAGACAGATTTGGAGAGCCAGGAAGCGGAGATTGCCTAATAAATTGAGTATTAAAGTAAAAATGCGTATTTAGTTTAACTGTCATTGCTGTTAATTGAGATTAAGTTCGCTATTGGTATCAAAAATAGAATACAATCACTTACGATTCTTTTTCTCTTCCTGGCCATCATTAAGTCGAATCATCTGCAATACAATGTAGTCACTGGTGATGCAGCGGTGCTTAGAAAGATTAGGAGAGCCAGGAAGCGGAGGATGCCTAATAAATTGAGTATTAAAGTAAACAATGCGTATTTAGTTTAACTGTCATTGCTGTTAATTGAGATTAAGTTCGCTATTGGTATCAAAAATAGAATACAATCACTTACGATTCTTTCTCTCTCCTTGTTCATCATTAAGTCGAATCATCTGCAATACAATGGAGTCTGTGGTGATGCAGCGGTGCTTAGAAAGATTAGGAGAGCCAGGAAGCGGAGGATGCCTAATAAATTGAGTATTAAGGTAAACAATGCGTATTTAGTTTAACTGTCATTGCTGTTAATTGAGATTAAGTTCGCTATTGGTATCAAAAATAGAATACAATCACTTACGATTCTTTCTCTCTTCTTGTTCATCATTAAGTCGAATCATCTGCAATACAATGGAGTCTGTGGTGAAGCTGCGGTGCTTAGACAGATTAGGAGAGCCAGGAAGTGGAGGATGCCTAATAAATTGAGTATTAAAGTAAACAATGCGTATTTAGTTTAACTGTCATTGCTGTTAATTGAGATTAAGTTCGCTATAGGTATCAACAATAGAATACAATCACTTACGATTCTTTCTCTCTTCTTGTTCATCATTAAGTCGAATCATCTGCAATACAATGGAGTCTGTGGTGAAGCTGCGGTGCTTAGAAAGATTTGGAGAGCCAGGAAGCGGAGGATGCCTAATAAATTGAGTATTAAGGTAAACAATGCGTATTTAGTTTAACTGTCATTGCTGTTAATTGAGATTAAGTTCGCTATTTTTATCAAAAATAGAATACAATCACTTACGATTCTTTCTCTCTTCCTGTCCATCATCAAGTCGAATCATCTGCAATACAATGGAGTCTGTGGTGAAGCTGCGGTGCTTAGACAGATTTGGAGAGCCAGGAAGCGGAGATTGCCTAATAAATTGAGTATTAAAGTAAAAATGCGTATTTAGTTTAACTGTCATTGCTGTTAATTGAGATTAAGTTCGCTATTGGTATCAAAAATAGAATACAATCACTTACGATTCTTTTTCTCTTCCTGGCCATCATTAAGTCGAATCATCTGCAATACAATGTAGTCACTGGTGATGCAGCGGTGCTTAGAAAGATTAGGAGAGCCAGGAAGCGGAGGATGCCTAATAAATTGAGTATTAAAGTATACAATGCGTATTTAGTTTAACTGTCATTGCTGTTAATTGAGATTAAGTAAGCTATAATTATCAAAAATAGAATACAATCTCTTACGATTCTTTTTCTCTTCCCGGCCATCGTTAAGTCGAATCATCTGCAATACAATGTAGTCACTGGTGATGCTGCGGTGCTTAGAAAGATTAGGAGAGCAAGTAAGCGGAGGATGCCTAATAAATTGAGTATTAAAGTAAACGATGCGTATTTAGTTTAACTGTCATTGCTGTTAGTTGAGATTAAGTTAGCTATTGTTATCAAAAATAGAATACAATCACTGACGATTCTTTCTCTCTTCCTGTCCATCATCAAGTCGAATCATCTGCAATACAATGGAGTCTGTGGTGAAGCTGCGGTGCTTAGACAGATTTGGAGAGCCAGGAAGCGGAGATTGCCTAATAAATTGAGTATTAAAGTAAAAATGCGTATTTAGTTTAACTGTCATTGCTGTTAATTGAGATTAAGTTCGCTATTGGTATCAAAAATAGAATACAATCACTTACGATTCTTTTTCTCTTCCTGGCCATCATTAAGTCGAATCATCTGCAATACAATGTAGTCACTGGTGATGCAGCGGTGCTTAGAAAGATTAGGAGAGCCAGGAAGTGGAGGATGCCTAATAAATTGAGTATTAAAGTATACAATGCGTATTTAGTTTAACTGTCATTGCTGTTAATTGAGATTAAGTTCGCTATTTTTATCAAAAATAGAATACAATCACTTACGATTCTTTCTCTCTTCCTGTCCATCATCAAGTCGAATCATCTGCAATACAATGGAGTCTGTGGTGAAGCTGCGGTGCTTAGACAGATTTGGAGAGCCAGGAAGCGGAGATTGCCTAATAAATTGAGTATTAAAGTAAAAATGCGTATTTAGTTTAACTGTCATTGCTGTTAATTGAGATTAAGTTCGCTATTGGTATCAAAAATAGAATACAATCACTTACGATTCTTTTTCTCTTCCTGGCCATCATTAAGTCGAATCATCTGCAATACAATGGAGTCTGTGGTGAAGCTGCGGTGCTTAGACAGATTTGGAGAGCCAGGAAGTGGAGGATGCCTAATAAATTGAGTATTAAAGTATACAATGCGTATTTAGTTTAACTGTCATTGCTGTTAATTGAGATTAAGTAAGCTATAATTATCAAAAATAGAATACAATCTCTTACGATTCTTTTTCTCTTCCCGGCCATCGTTAAGTCGAATCATCTGCAATACAATGTAGTCACTGGTGATGCTGCGGTGCTTAGAAAGATTAGGAGAGCAAGTAAGCGGAGGATGCCTAATAAATTGAGTATTAAAGTAAACGATGCGTATTTAGTTTAACTGTCATTGCTGTTAATTGAGATTAAGTTCGCTATAGGTATCAACAATAGAATACAATCACTTACGATTCTTTCTCTCTTCTTGTTCATCATTAAGTCGAATCATCTGCAATACAATGGAGTCTGTGGTGAAGCTGCGGTGCTTAGAAAGATTTGGAGAGCCAGGAAGCGGAGGATGCCTAATAAATTGAGTATTAAGGTAAAAATGCGTATTTAGTTTAACTGTCATTGCTGTTAATTGAGATTAAGTTCGCTATTTTTATCAAAAATAGAATACAATCACTTACGATTCTTTCTCTCTTCCTGTCCATCATCAAGTCGAATCATCTGCAATACAATGGAGTCTGTGGTGAAGCTGCGGTGCTTAGACAGATTTGGAGAGCCAGGAAGCGGAGATTGCCTAATAAATTGAGTATTAAAGTAAAAATGCGTATTTAGTTTAACTGTCATTGCTGTTAATTGAGATTAAGTTCGCTATTGGTATCAAAAATAGAATACAATCACTTACGATTCTTTTTCTCTTCCTGGCCATCATTAAGTCGAATCATCTGCAATACAATGTAGTCACTGGTGATGCAGCGGTGCTTAGAAAGATTAGGAGAGCCAGGAAGCGGAGGATGCCTAATAAATTGAGTATTAAAGTATACAATGCGTATTTAGTTTAACTGTCATTGCTGTTAATTGAGATTAAGTAAGCTATAATTATCAAAAATAGAATACAATCTCTTACGATTCTTTTTCTCTTCCCGGCCATCGTTAAGTCGAATCATCTGCAATACAATGTAGTCACTGGTGATGCTGCGGTGCTTAGAAAGATTAGGTGAGCAAGTAAGCGGAGGATGCCTAATAAATTGAGTATTAAAGTAAACGATGCGTATTTAGTTTAACTGTCATTGCTGTTAGTTGAGATTAAGTTAGCTATTGTTATCAAAAATAGAATACAATCACTGACGATTCTTTCTCTCTTCCTGTCCATCATCAAGTCGAATCATCTGCAATACAATGGAGTCTGTGGTGAAGCTGCGGTGCTTAGACAGATTTGGAGAGCCAGGAAGCGGAGATTGCCTAATAAATTGAGTATTAAAGTAAAAATGCGTATTTAGTTTAACTGTCATTGCTGTTAATTGAGATTAAGTTCGCTATTGGTATCAAAAATAGAATACAATCACTTACGATTCTTTTTCTCTTCCTGGCCATCATTAAGTCGAATCATCTGCAATACAATGTAGTCACTGGTGATGCAGCGGTGCTTAGAAAGATTAGGAGAGCCAGGAAGTGGAGGATGCCTAATAAATTGAGTATTAAAGTATACAATGCGTATTTAGTTTAACTGTCATTGCTGTTAATTGAGATTAAGTTCGCTATTTTTATCAAAAATAGAATACAATCACTTACGATTCTTTCTCTCTTCCTGTCCATCATCAAGTCGAATCATCTGCAATACAATGGAGTCTGTGGTGAAGCTGCGGTGCTTAGACAGATTTGGAGAGCCAGGAAGCGGAGATTGCCTAATAAATTGAGTATTAAAGTAAAAATGCGTATTTAGTTTAACTGTCATTGCTGTTAATTGAGATTAAGTTCGCTATTGGTATCAAAAATAGAATACAATCACTTACGATTCTTTTTCTCTTCCTGGCCATCATTAAGTCGAATCATCTGCAATACAATGTAGTCACTGGTGATGCAGCGGTGCTTAGAAAGATTAGGAGAGCCAGGAAGCGGAGGATGCCTAATAAATTGAGTATTAAAGTATACAATGCGTATTTAGTTTAACTGTCATTGCTGTTAATTGAGATTAAGTAAGCTATAATTATCAAAAATAGAATACAATCTCTTACGATTCTTTCTCTCTTCCTGTCCATCATCAAGTCGAATCATCTGCAATACAATGGAGTCTGTGGTGAAGCTGCGGTGCTTAGACAGATTTGGAGAGCCAGGAAGCGGAGATTGCCTAATAAATTGAGTATTAAAGTAAAAATGCGTATTTAGTTTAACTGTCATTGCTGTTAATTGAGATTAAGTTCGCTATTGGTATCAAAAATAGAATACAATCACTTACGATTCTTTTTCTCTTCCTGGCCATCATTAAGTCGAATCATCTGCAATACAATGTAGTCACTGGTGATGCAGCGGTGCTTAGAAAGATTAGGAGAGCCAGGAAGCGGAGGATGCCTAATAAATTGAGTATTAAGGTAAACAATGCGTATTTAGTTTAACTGTCATTGCTGTTAATTGAGATTAAGTTCGCTATTTTTATCAAAAATAGAATACAATCACTTACGATTCTTTCTCTCTTCCTGTCCATCATCAAGTCGAATCATCTGCAATACAATGGAGTCTGTGGTGAAGCTGCGGTGCTTAGACAGATTTGGAGAGCCAGGAAGCGGAGATTGCCTAATAAATTGAGTATTAAAGTAAAAATGCGTATTTAGTTTAACTGTCATTGCTGTTAATTGAGATTAAGTTCGCTATTGGTATCAAAAATAGAATACAATCACTTACGATTCTTTTTCTCTTCCTGGCCATCATTAAGTCGAATCATCTGCAATACAATGTAGTCACTGGTGATGCAGCGGTGCTTAGAAAGATTAGGAGAGCCAGGAAGCGGAGGATGCCTAATAAATTGAGTATTAAAGTATACAATGCGTATTTAGTTTAACTGTCATTGCTGTTAATTGAGATTAAGTAAGCTATAATTATCAAAAATAGAATACAATCTCTTACGATTCTTTTTCTCTTCCCGGCCATCGTTAAGTCGAATCATCTGCAATACAATGTAGTCACTGGTGATGCTGCGGTGCTTAGAAAGATTAGGAGAGCAAGTAAGCGGAGGATGCCTAATAAATTGAGTATTAAAGTAAACGATGCGTATTTAGTTTAACTGTCATTGCTGTTAGTTGAGATTAAGTTAGCTATTGTTATCAAAAATAGAATACAATCACTGACGATTCTTTCTCTCTTCCTGTCCATCATTAAGTCGAATCATCTGCAATACAATGGAGTCTGTGGTGAAGCTGCGGTGCTTAGACAGATTTGGAGAGCCAGGAAGCGGAGATTGCCTAATAAATTGAGTATTAAAGTAAAAATGCGTATTTAGTTTAACTGTCATTGCTGTTAATTGAGATTAAGTTCGCTATTGGTATCAAAAATAGAATACAATCACTTACGATTCTTTTTCTCTTCCTGGCCATCATTAAGTCGAATCATCTGCAATACAATGTAGTCACTGGTGATGCAGCGGTGCTTAGAAAGATTAGGAGAGCCAGGAAGCGGAGGATGCCTAATAAATTGAGTATTAAAGTATACAATGCGTATTTAGTTTAACTGTCATTGCTGTTAATTGAGATTAAGTAAGCTATAATTATCAAAAATAGAATACAATCTCTTACGATTCTTTTTCTCTTCCTGTCCATCATTTAGTCGAATCATCTTTAATACAATGGAGTCACTGGTGATGCTGCGGTGCTTAGAAAGATTAGGAGAGCAAGTAAGCGGAGGATGCCTAATAAATTGAGTATTAAAGTAAACAATGCGTATTTAGTTTAACTGTCATTGCTGTTAGTTGAGATTAAGTTAGCTATTGTTATCAAAAATAGAATACAATCACTGACGATTCTTTCGCTCTTCCTGTCCATCATTAAGTCGAATCATCTGCAATTCAATGGAGTCACTGGTGAAGCTGCGGTGCTTAGAAAGATTAGGAGAGCCAGGAAGCGCAGGATGCCTAATAAATTGAGTATTAAAGTAAACAATGCGTATTTAGTTTAACTGTCATTGCTGTTAATTGAGATTAAGTAAGCTATAATTATCAAAAATAGAATACAATCTCTTACGATTCTTTTTCTCTTCCCGGCCATCGTTAAGTCGAATCATCTGCAATACAATGTAGTCACTGGTGATGCTGCGGTGCTTAGAAAGATTAGGAGAGCAAGTAAGCGGAGGATGCCTAATAAATTGAGTATTAAAGTAAACAATGCGTATTTAGTTTAACTGTCATTGCTGTTAGTTGAGATTAAGTTAGCTATTGTTATCAAAAATAGAATACAATCACTGACGATTCTTTCGCTCTTCCTGTCCATCATTAAGTCGAATCATCTGCAATTCAATGGAGTCACTGGTGAAGCTGCGGTGCTTAGAAAGATTAGGAGAGCCAGGAAGCGGAGGATGCCTAATAAATTGAGTATTAAAGTAAACAATGCATATTTAGTTTAACTGTCATTGCTGTTAGTTGAGATTAAGTTAGCTATTGTTATCAAAAATAGAATACAATCACTGACGATTCTTTCTCTCTTCCTGTCCATCATCAAGTCGAATCATCTGCAATACAATGGAGTCACTGGTGAAGCTGCGGTGCTTAGAAAGATTAGGAGAGCAAGTAAGCGGAGGATGCCTAATAAATTGAGTATTAAAGTAAACGATGCGTATTTAGTTTAACTGTCATTGCTGTTAGTTGAGATTAAGTTCGCTATTTTTATCAAAAATAGAATACAATCACTTACGATTCTTTCTCTCTTCCTGTCCATCATCAAGTCGAATCATCTGCAATACAATGGAGTCTGTGGTGAAGCTGCGGTGCTTAGACAGATTTGGAGAGCCAGGAAGCGGAGATTGCCTAATAAATTGAGTATTAAAGTAAAAATGCGTATTTAGTTTAACTGTCATTGCTGTTAATTGAGATTAAGTTCGCTATTGGTATCAAAAATAGAATACAATCACTTACGATTCTTTTTCTCTTCCTGGCCATCATTAAGTCGAATCATCTGCAATACAATGTAGTCACTGGTGATGCAGCGGTGCTTAGAAAGATTAGGAGAGCCAGGAAGCGGAGGATGCCTAATAAATTGAGTATTAAAGTATACAATGCGTATTTAGTTTAACTGTCATTGCTGTTAATTGAGATTAAGTAAGCTATAATTATCAAAAATAGAATACAATCTCTTACGATTCTTTTTCTCTTCCTGTCCATCATTTAGTCGAATCATCTTTAATACAATGGAGTCACTGGTGATGCTGCGGTGCTTAGAAAGATTAGGAGAGCAAGTAAGCGGAGGATGCCTAATAAATTGAGTATTAAAGTAAACGATGCGTATTTAGTTTAACTGTCATTGCTGTTAGTTGAGATTAAGTTAGCTATTGTTATCAAAAATAGAATACAATCACTGACGATTCTTTCGCTCTTCCTGTCCATCATTAAGTCGAATCATCTGCAATTCAATGGAGTCACTGGTGAAGCTGCGGTGCTTAGAAAGATTAGGAGAGCCAGGAAGCGCAGGATGCCTAATAAATTGAGTATTAAAGTAAACAATGCGTATTTAGTTTAACTGTCATTGCTGTTAATTGAGATTAAGTAAGCTATAATTATCAAAAATAGAATACAATCTCTTACGATTCTTTTTCTCTTCCCGGCCATCGTTAAGTCGAATCATCTGCAATACAATGTAGTCACTGGTGATGCTGCGGTGCTTAGAAAGATTAGGAGAGCAAGTAAGCGGAGGATGCCTAATAAATTGAGTATTAAAGTAAACAATGCGTATTTAGTTTAACTGTCATTGCTGTTAGTTGAGATTAAGTTAGCTATTGTTATCAAAAATAGAATACAATCACTGACGATTCTTTCGCTCTTCCTGTCCATCATTAAGTCGAATCATCTGCAATTCAATGGAGTCACTGGTGAAGCTGCGGTGCTTAGAAAGATTAGGAGAGCCAGGAAGCGGAGGATGCCTAATAAATTGAGTATTAAAGTAAACAATGCATATTTAGTTTAACTGTCATTGCAGTTAATTGAGATTAAGTTCGCTATTGGTATCAAAAATAGAATACATTCACTTACGATTCTTTCTCTCTTCCTGTCCATCATTAAATCGAATCATCTGCAATACAATGGAGTCACTGGTGAAGCTGCGGTGCTTAGAAAGATTAGGAGAGCCAGGAAGCGGAGGATGCCTAATAAATTGAGCATTAAAGTAAACAATGCGTATTTAGTTTAACTGTCATTGCTGTTAATTGAGATTAAGTTCACTATTGTTATCAAAAATAGAATACAATCACTTACGATTCTTTCTCTCTTCCTGTCCATCATTAAATCGAATCATCTGCAATACAATGGAGTCACTGGTGAAGCTGCGGTGCTTAGAAAGATTAGGAGAGCCAGGAAGCGGAGGATGCCTAATAAATTGAGTATTAAAGTAAACAATGCGTATTTAGTTTAACTGTCATTGCTGTTAATTGAGATTAAGTTCGCTATTGGTATCAAAAATAGAATACAATCACTTACGATTCTTTCTCTCTTCTTGTTCATCATTAAGTCGAATCATCTGCAATACAATGGAGTCTGTGGTGAAGCTGCGGTGCTTAGACAGATTTGGAGAGCCAGGAAGCGGAGATTGCCTAATAAATTGAGTATTAAAGTAAACAATGCGTATTTAGTTTAACTGTCATTGCTGTTAATTGAGATTAAGTTCGCTATTGGTATCAAAAATAGAATACAATCACTTACGATTCTTTCTCTCTTCTTGTTCATCATTAAGTCGAATCATCTGCAATACAATGGAGTCTGTGGTGAAGCTGCGGTGCTTAGAAAGATTTGGAGAGCCAGGAAGCGGAGGATGCCTAATAAATTGAGTATTAAGGTAAACAATGCGTATTTAGTTTAACTGTCATTGCTGTTAATTGAGATTAAGTTCGCTATTTTTATCAAAAATAGAATACAATCACTTACGATTCTTTCTCTCTTCCTGTCCATCATCAAGTCGAATCATCTGCAATACAATGGAGTCTGTGGTGAAGCTGCGGTGCTTAGACAGATTTGGAGAGCCAGGAAGCGGAGATTGCCTAATAAATTGAGTATTAAAGTAAACAATGCGTATTTAGTTTAACTGTCATTGCTGTTAAATGAGATTAAGTTCGCTATTGGTATCAAAAATAGAATACAATCACTTACGATTCTTTCTCTCTTCTTGTTCATCATTAAGTCGAGTCATCTGCAATACAATGGAGTCTGAGGTGAAGCTGCGGTGCTTAGACAGATTTGGAGAGCCAGGAAGCGGAGGATGCCTAATAAATTGAGTATTAAGGTAAACAATGCGTATTTAGTTTAACTGTCATTGCTGTTAATTGAGATTAAGTTCGCTATTTTTATCAAAAATAGAATACAATCACTTACGATTCTTTCTCTCTTCTTGTTCATCATTAAGTCGAATCATCTGCAATACAATGGAGTCTGTGCTGAAGCTGCGGTGCTTGGACAGATTTGGAGAGCCAGGAAGCGGAGGATGCCTAATAAATTGAGTATTAAGGTAAACAATGCGTATTTAGTTTAATTGTCATTGCTGTTAATTGAGATTAAGTTCGCTATTGTTATCAAAAATAGAATACAATAACTTACGATTCTTTCTCTCTTCCTGTCCATCATGAAGTCGAATCATCTGCAATACAATGGAGTCTGTGGTGAAGCTGCGGTGCTTGGACAGATTTGGAGAGCCAGGAAGCGGAGGATGCCTAATAAATTGAGTATTAATGTAAACAATGCGTATTTAGTTTAACTGTCACTGCTGTAATTGAGATTTAGTTAGCTATTATTATCAAAAATAGAATACAATCACCTCCGATTCTTTTTCTTTTCCTGTCCATCATTAAGTCGAATCATCTGCAATACAATGGAGTCTGTGGTGAAGCTGCGGTGCTTAGACAGATTTGGAGAGCCAGGAAGCGGAGGATGCCTAATAAATTGAGTATTAAAGTAAACAATGCGTATTTAGTTTAACTGTCATTGCTTTTAATTGAGATTAAGTTCGCTATTGTTATCAAAAATAGAATAACATCACCTACGATTCTTTTTCTTTTCCTGTCCATCATTAAGTCGAATCATCTGCAATACAATGGAGTTTGTGATGAAGCTGCGGTGCTTAGAAAGATTAGGAGAGCCAGGAAGCGGAGGATGCCTAATAAATTGAGTATTAAAGTAAACAATGCGTATTTAGTTTAACTGTCATTGCTGTTAATTGAGATTAAGTTCGCTATTGGTATCAAAAATAGAATACAATCACTTACGATTCTTTTTCTCTTCCTGGCCATCATTAACTCGAAATATATGATATACAATGGAGTCACTGGTGATGCAGCGGTGCTTAGAAAGATTAGGAGAGCCAGGAAGCGGAGGATGCCTAATAAATTGAGTATTAAAGTAAACAATGCGTATTTAGTTTAACTGTCATTGCTGTAATTGAGATTTAGTTAGCTATTATTATCAAAAATAGAATACAATCACTTACCATTCATTCTCTCTTCCTGTCCATCATTAAGTCGAATCATCTGCAATACAATGTAGTCACTGGTGATGCTGCGGTGCTTAGAAAGATTAGGAGAGCCAGGAAGCGGAGGATGCCTAATAAATTGAGTATTAATGTAAACAATGCGTATTTAGTTTAACTGTCATTGCTGTAATTGAGATTTAGTTAGCTATTATTATCAAAAATAGAATACAATAAATACGATTCTTTCTCTCTTCCTGTCCATCATTAAGTCGAATCATCTGTAATACAATGGAGTCTGTGGTGAAGCTGCAGTGCTTAGAAAGATTACGAGAGCAAGTAAGCGGAGGATGCCTAATAAATTGAGTATTAAAGTAAAAAATGCGTATTTAGTTTAACTGTCATTGCTGTTAGCTGAGATTAAGTTCGCTATTGGTATCAAAAATAGAATACAATCACTTACGATTCTTTCTCTCTTCATGTTCATCATTAAGTCGAATCATCTGCAATACAATGGAGTCTGTGGTGAAGCTGCGGTGCTTAGACAGATTTGGAGAGCCAGGAAGCGGAGATTGCCTAATAAATTGAGTATTAAAGTAAACAATGCGTATTTAGTTTAACTGTCATTGCTGTTAATTGAGATTAAGTTCGCTATTGGTATCAAAAATAGAATACAATCACTTACGATTCTTTCTCTCTTCTTGTTCATCATTAAGTCGAATCATCTGCAATACAATGGAGTCTGTGGTGAAGCTGCGGTGCTTAGAAAGATTTGGAGAGCCAGGAAGCGGAGGATGCCTAATAAATTGAGTATTAAGGTAAACAATGCGTATTTAGTTTAACTGTCATTGCTGTTAATAAGGATTAAGTTCGCTATTTTTATCAAAAATAGAATACAATCACTTACGATTCTTTCTCTCTTCCTGTCCATCATCAAGTCGAATCATCTGCAATACAATGGAGTCTGTGGTGAAGCTGCGGTGCTTAGACAGATTTGGAGAGCCAGGAAGCGGAGATTGCCTAATAAATTGAGTATTAAAGTAAACAATGCGTATTTAGTTTAACTGTCATTGCTGTTAATTGAGATTAAGTTCGCTATTGGTATCAAAAATAGAATACAATCACTTACGATTCTTTCTCTCTTCTTGTTCATCATTAAGTCGAATCATCTGCAATACAATGGAGTCTGTGGTGAAGCTGCGGTGCTTAGACAGATTTGGAGAGCCAGGAAGCGGAGGATGCCTAATAAATTGAGTATTAAGGTAAACAATGCGTATTTAGTTTAACTGTCATTGCGGTTAATTGAGATTAAGTTCGCTATTTTTATCAAAAATAGAATACAATCACTTACGATTCTTTCTCTCTTCCTGTCCATCATCAAGTCGAATCATCTGCAATACAATGGAGTCTGTGGTGAAGCTGCGGTGCTTAGAAAGATTTGGAGAGCCAGGAAGCGGAGGATGCCTAATAAATGGAGTATTAAGGTAAACAATGCGTATTTAGTTTAACTGTCATTGCTGTTAATTGAGATTAAGTTCGCTATTGTTATCAAAAATAGAATACAATCACTTACGATTCTTTCTCTCTTCCTGTCCACCATCAAGTCGAATCATCTGCAATACAATGGAGTCTGTGCTGAAGCTGCGGTGCTAAGAAAGATTAGGAGAGCCAGGAAGCGGAGGATGCCTAATAAATTGAGTATTAAGGTAAACAATGCGTATTTAGTTTAACTGTCATTGCTGTTAATTGAGATTAAGTTCGCTATTGTTATCAAAAATAGAATACAATCACTTACGATTCTTTCTCTCTTCCTGTCCATCATGAAGTCGAATCATCTGCAATACAATGGAGTCTGTGGTGAAGCTGCGTTGCTTGGACAGATTTGGAGAGCCAGGAAGCGGAGGATGCCTAATAAATTGAGTATTAATGTAAACAATGCGTATTTAGTTTAACTGTCACTGCTGTAATTGAGATTTAGTTAGCTATTATTATCAAAAATAGAATACAATCACCTCCGATTCTTTTTCTTTTCCTGTCCATCATTAAGTCGAATCATCTGCAATACAATGGAGTCTGTGGTGAAGCTGCGGTGCTTAGAAAGATTAGGAGAGCCAGGAAGTGGAGGATGCCTAATAAATTGAGTATTAAGGTAAAAATGCGTATTTAGTTTAACTGTCATTGCTGTTAATTGAGATAAAGTTCGCTATTGTTATCAAAAATAGAATACAATCACTTACGATTCTTTCTCTCTTCCTGTCCATCATGAAGTCGAATCATCTGCAATACAATTGAGTCACTGTTGAAGCTGCGGTGCCTTGAAAGATTAGGAGAGCCAGGAAGCGGAGGATGCCTAATAAATTGAGTATTAAAGTAAACAATGCGTATTTAGTTTAACTGTCATTGCTGTTAATTGAGATTAAGTTCGCTATTGGTATCAAAAATAGAATACAATCACTTACGATTCTTTCTCTCTTCCTGTCCATCATCAAGTCGAATCATCTGCAATACAATGGAGTCTGTGGTGAAGCTGCGGTGCTTGGACAGATTAGGAGAGCCAGGAAGCGGAGGATGCCTAATAAATTGAGTATTAATGTAAACAATGCAGATTTAGTTTAATCGTCATTCTGTTAATTGAGATTAAGTTCGCTATTGTTATCAAAAATAGAATACAATCACTTACGATTCTTTCTCTCTTCCTGTCCATCATGAAGTCGAATCATCTGCAATACAATGGAGTCTGTGCTGAAGCTGCGGTGCTAAGAAAGATTAGGAGAGCCAGGAAGCGGAGGATGCCTAATAAATTGAGTATTAAGGTAAACAATGCGTATTTAGTTTAATTGTCATTGCTGTTAATTGAGATTAAGTTCGCTATTGTTATCAAAAATAGAATACAATCACTTACGATTCTTTCTCTCTTCCTGTCCATCATGAAGTCGAATCATCTGCAATACAATGGAGTCTGTGGTGAAGCTGCGGTGCTTGGACAGATTTGGAGAGCCAGGAAGCGGAGGATGCCTAATAAATTGAGTATTAAGGTAAACAATGCGTATTTAGTTTAATTGTCATTGCTGTTAATTGAGATTAAGTTCGCTATTGTTATCAAAAATAGAATACAATCACTTACGATTCTTTCTCTCTTCCTGTCCATCATGAAGTCGAATCATCTGCAATACAATGGAGTCTGTGCTGAAGCTGCGGTGCTAAGAAAGATTAGGAGAGCCAGGAAGCGGAGGATGCCTAATAAATTGAGTATTAAGGTAAACAATGCGTATTTAGTTTAATTGTCATTGCTGTTAATTGAGATTAAGTTCGCTATTGTTATAAAAAATAGAATACAATCACTTACGATTCTTTCTCTCTTCCTGTCCATCATGAAGTCGAATCATCTGCAATACAATGGAGTCTGTGGTGAAGCTGCGGTGCTTGGACAGATTTGGAGAGCCAGGAAGCGGAGGATGCCTAATAAATTGAGTATTAATGTAAACAATGCGTATTTAGTTTAACTGTCACTGCTGTAATTGAGATTTAGTTAGCTATTATTATCAAAAATAGAATACAATCACCTCCGATTCTTTTTCTTTTCCTGTCCATCATTAAGTCGAATCATCTGCAATACAATGGAGTCTGTGGTGAAGCTGCGGTGCTTAGAAAGATTAGGAGAGCCAGGAAGTGGAGGATGCCTAATAAATTGAGTATTAAGGTAAAAATGCGTATTTAGTTTAACTGTCATTGCTGTTAATTGAGATAAAGTTCGCTATTGTTATCAAAAATAGAATACAATCACTTACGATTCTTTCTCTCTTCCTGTCCATCATGAAGTCGAATCATCTGCAATACAATTGAGTCACTGTTGAAGCTGCGGTGCCTTGAAAGATTAGGAGAGCCAGGAAGCGGAGGATGCCTAATAAATTGAGTATTAAAGTAAACAATGCGTATTTAGTTTAACTGTCATTGCTGTTAATTGAGATTAAGTTCGCTATTGGTATCAAAAATAGAATACAATCACTTACGATTCTTTCTCTCTTCCTGTCCATCATCAAGTCGAATCATCTGCAATACAATGGAGTCTGTGGTGAAGCTGCGGTGCTTAGAAAGATTAGGAGAGCCAGGAAGCGGAGGATGCCTAATAAATTGAGAATTAAAGTAAACAATGCAGATTTAGTTTAACTGTCATTGCTGTTAATTGAGATTAAGTTCGCTATTGTTATAAAAAATAGAATACAATCACCTACGATTCTTTTTCTTTTCCTGTCCATCATTAAGTCGAATCATCTGCAATACAATGGAGTCTGTGATGAAGCTGCGGTGCTTAGAAAGATTAGGAGAGCCAGGAAGCGGAGGATGCCTAATAAATTGAGTATTAAAGTAAACAATGCGTATTTAGTTTAACTGTCATTGCTGTTAATTGAGATTAAGTTAGCTATTGTTATCAAAAATAGAATACAATCTCTTACGATTCTTTTTCTCTTCCTGGCCATCGTTAAGTCGAATCATCGGCAATACAATGTAGTCACTGGTGATGCTGCGGTGCTTAGAAAGATTACGAGAGCAAGTAAGCGGAGGATGCCTAATAAATTGAGTATTAAAGTAAAAAATGCGTATTTAGTTTAACTGTCATTGCTGTTAGCTGAGATTAAGTTCGCTATTGGTATCAAAAATAGAATACAATCACTTACGATTCATTCTCTCTTCCTGTCCATCATTAAGTCGAATCATCTGCAATTCAATGGAGTCTATGGTGAAGCTTCGGTGCTTAGAAAGATTAGGAGAGCCAGGAAGCGGAGGATGCCTAATAAATTGAGTATTAATGTAAACAATGCGTATTTAGTTTAACTGTCATTGCTGTAATTGAGATTTAGTTAGCTATTATTATCAAAAATAGAATACAATCACCTCCGATTCTTTTTCAATTCCTGTCCATCATTAAGTCGAATCATCTGCAATACAATGGAGTCTGTGGTGAAGCTGCGGTGCTTAGAAAGATTAGGAGAGCCAGGAAGCGGAGGATGCCTAATAAATTGAGTATTAAAGTAAACAATACGTATTTAGTTTAACTGTCATTGCTGTTAATTGAGATTAAGTTCGCTATTGTTATCAAAAATAGAATACAATCACTGACGATTCTTTCGCTCTTCCTGTCCATCATTAAGTCGAATCATCTGCAATTCAATGGAGTCACTGGTGAAGCTGCGGTGCTTAGAAAGATTAGGAGAGCCAGGAAGCGGAGGATGCCTAATGAATTGAGTATTAAAGTAAACAATGCGTATTTAGTTTAACTGTCATTGCAGTTAATTGAGATTAAGTTCGCTATTGGTATCAAAAATAGAGTACAATCACTTACGATTCTTTCTCTCTTCCTGTCCATCATGAAGTCGAATCATCTGCAATACAATGGAGTCACTGGTGAAGCTGCGGTGCTTAGAAAGATTAGGAGAGCCAGGAAGCGGAGGATGCCTAATAAATTGAGCATTAAAGTAAACAATGCGTATTTAGTTTAACTGTCATTGCTGTTAATTGAGATTAAGTTCACTATTGTTATCAAAAATAGAATACAATCACTTACGATTCTTTCTCTCTTCCTGTCCATCATTAAATCGAATCATCTGCAATACAATGGAGTCACTGGTGAAGCTGCGGTGCTTAGAAAGATTAGGAGAGCCAGGAAGCGGAGGATGCCTAATAAATTGAGTATTAAAGTAAACAATGCGTATTTAGTTTAACTGTCATTGCTGTTAATTGAGATTAAGTTCGCTATTGGTATCAAAAATAGAATACAATCACTTACGATTCTTTCTCTCTTCTTGTTCATCATTAAGTCGAATCATCTGCAATACAATGGAGTCTGTGGTGAAGCTGCGGTGCTTAGACAGATTTGGAGAGCCAGGAAGCGGAGATTGCCTAATAAATTGAGTATTAAAGTAAACAATGCGTATTTAGTTTAACTGTCATTGCTGTTAATTGAGATTAAGTTCGCTATTGGTATCAAAAATAGAATACAATCACTTACGATTCTTTCTCTCTTCTTGTTCATCATTAAGTCGAATCATCTGCAATACAATGGAGTCTGTGGTGAAGCTGCGGTGCTTAGAAAGATTTGGAGAGCCAGGAAGCGGAGGATGCCTAATAAATTGAGTATTAAGGTAAACAATGCGTATTTAGTTTAACTGTCATTGCTGTTAATAAGGATTAAGTTCGCTATTTTTATCAAAAATAGAATACAATCACTTACGATTCTTTCTCTCTTCCTGTCCATCATCAAGTCGAATCATCTGCAATACAATGGAGTCTGTGGTGAAGCTGCGGTGCTTAGACAGATTTGGAGAGCCAGGAAGCGGAGATTGCCTAATAAATTGAGTATTAAAGTAAACAATGCGTATTTAGTTTAACTGTCATTGCTGTTAATTGAGATTAAGTTCGCTATTGGTATCAAAAATAGAATACAATCACTTACGATTCTTTCTCTCTTCTTGTTCATCATTAAGTCGAATCATCTGCAATACAATGGAGTCTGTGGTGAAGCTGCGGTGCTTAGACAGATTTGGAGAGCCAGGAAGCGGAGGATGCCTAATAAATTGAGTATTAAGGTAAACAATGCGTATTTAGTTTAACTGTCATTGCGGTTAATTGAGATTAAGTTCGCTATTTTTATCAAAAATAGAATACAATCACTTACGATTCTTTCTCTCTTCCTGTCCATCATCAAGTCGAATCATCTGCAATACAATGGAGTCTGTGGTGAAGCTGCGGTGCTTAGAAAGATTTGGAGAGCCAGGAAGCGGAGGATGCCTAATAAATGGAGTATTAAGGTAAACAATGCGTATTTAGTTTAACTGTCATTGCTGTTAATTGAGATTAAGTTCGCTATTGTTATCAAAAATAGAATACAATCACTTACGATTCTTTCTCTCTTCCTGTCCACCATCAAGTCGAATCATCTGCAATACAATGGAGTCTGTGGTGAAGCTGCGGTGCTTAGAAAGATTAGGAGAGCCAGGAAGTGGAGGATGCCTAATAAATTGAGTATTAAGGTAAAAATGCGTATTTAGTTTAACTGTCATTGCTGTTAATTGAGATAAAGTTCGCTATTGTTATCAAAAATAGAATACAATCACTTACGATTCTTTCTCTCTTCCTGTCCATCATGAAGTCGAATCATCTGCAATACAATTGAGTCACTGTTGAAGCTGCGGTGCCTTGAAAGATTAGGAGAGCCAGGAAGCGGAGGATGCCTAATAAATTGAGTATTAAAGTAAACAATGCGTATTTAGTTTAACTGTCATTGCTGTTAATTGAGATTAAGTTCGCTATTGGTATCAAAAATAGAATACAATCACTTACGATTCTTTCTCTCTTCCTGTCCATCATCAAGTCGAATCATCTGCAATACAATGGAGTCTGTGGTGAAGCTGCGGTGCTTAGAAAGATTAGGAGAGCCAGGAAGCGGAGGATGCCTAATAAATTGAGAATTAAAGTAAACAATGCAGATTTAGTTTAACTGTCATTGCTGTTAATTGAGATTAAGTTCGCTATTGTTATAAAAAATAGAATACAATCACCTACGATTCTTTTTCTTTTCCTGTCCATCATTAAGTCGAATCATCTGCAATACAATGGAGTCTGTGATGAAGCTGCGGTGCTTAGAAAGATTAGGAGAGCCAGGAAGCGGAGGATGCCTAATAAATTGAGTATTAAGGTAAACAATGCGTATTTAGTTTAACTGTCATTGCTGTTAGCTGAGATTAAGTTCGCTATTGGTATCAAAAATAGAATACAATCAATTACGATTCATTCTCTCTTCCTGTCCATCATTAAGTCGAATCATCTGCAATTCAATGGAGTCTATGGTGAAGCTTCGGTGCTTAGAAAGATTAGGAGAGCCAGGAAGCGGAGGATGCCTAATAAATTGAGTATTAAATTAAACAATGCATATTTAGTTTAACTGTCATTGCTGTTAATTGAGATTAAGTTCGCTATTGTTATCAAAAATAGAATACAATCACTTACGATTCTTTCTCTCTTCCTGTCCATCATTAAATCGAATCATCTGCAATACAATGGAGTCACTGGTGAAGCTGCGGTGCTTAGAAAGATTAGGAGAGCCAGGAAGCGGAGGATGCCTAATAAATTGAGTATTAAATTAAACAATGCATATTTAGTTTAACTGTCATTGCTGTTAATTGAGATTAAGTTCGCTATTGGTATCAAAAATAGAATACAATCACTTACGATTCTTTCTCTCTTCCTGTTCATCATTAAGTCGAATCATCTGCAATACAATGGAGTCTGTGGTGAAGCTGCGTTGCTTGGACAGATTTGGAGAGCCAGGAAGCGGAGAATGCCTAATAAATTGAGTATTAAAGTAAACAATGCGTATTTAGTTTAACTGTCATTGCTGTTAATTGAGATTAAGTTAGCTATTGTTATCAAAAATAGAATACAATCTCTTACGATTCTTTTTCTCTTCCTGGCCATCGTTAAGTCGAATCATCGGCAATACAATGTAGTCACTGGTGATGCTGCGGTGCTTAGAAAGATTAGGAGAGCAAGTAAGCGGAGGAAGCCTAATAAATTGAGTATTAAAGTAAAAAATGCGTATTTAGTTTAACTGTCATTGCTGTTAGCTGAGATTAAGTTCGCTATTGGTATCAAAAATAGAATACAATCACTTACGATTCATTCTCTCTTCCTGTCCATCATTAAGTCGAATCATCTGCAATTCAATGGAGTCTATGGTGAAGCTTCGGTGCTTAGAAAGATTAGGAGAGCCAGGAAGCGGAGGATGCCTAATAAATTGAGTATTAAGGTAAACAATGCGTATTTAGTTTAATTGTCATTGCTGTTAATTGAGATTAAGTTCGCTATTGTTATCAAAAATAGAATACAATCACTTACGATTCTTTCTCTCTTCCTGTCCATCATGAAGTCGAATCATCTGCAATACAATGGAGTCTGTGGTGAAGCTGCGGTGCTTGGACAGATTTGGAGAGCCAGGAAGCGGAGGATGCCTAATAAATTGAGTATTAAGGTAAACAATGCGTATTTAGTTTAATTGTCATTGCTGTTAATTGAGATTAAGTTCGCTATTGTTATCAAAAATAGAATACAATCACTTACGATTCTTTCTCTCTTCCTGTCCATCATGAAGTCGAATCATCTGCAATACAATGGAGTCTGTGCTGAAGCTGCGGTGCTAAGAAAGATTAGGAGAGCCAGGAAGCGGAGGATGCCTAATAAATTGAGTATTAAGGTAAACAATGCGTATTTAGTTTAATTGTCATTGCTGTTAATTGAGATTAAGTTCGCTATTGTTATCAAAAATAGAATACAATCACTTACGATTCTTTCTCTCTTCCTGTCCATCATGAAGTCGAATCATCTGCAATACAATGGAGTCTGTGGTGAAGCTGCGGTGCTTGGACAGATTTGGAGAGCCAGGAAGCGGAGGATGCCTAATAAATTGAGTATTAATGTAAACAATGCGTATTTAGTTTAACTGTCACTGCTGTAATTGAGATTTAGTTAGCTATTATTATCAAAAATAGAATACAATCACCTCCGATTCTTTTTCTTTTCCTGTCCATCATTAAGTCGAATCATCTGCAATACAATGGAGTCTGTGGTGAAGCTGCGGTGCTTAGAAAGATTAGGAGAGCCAGGAAGTGGAGGATGCCTAATAAATTGAGTATTAAGGTAAAAATGCGTATTTAGTTTAACTGTCATTGCTGTTAATTGAGATAAAGTTCGCTATTGTTATCAAAAATAGAATACAATCACTTACGATTCTTTCTCTCTTCCTGTCCATCATGAAGTCGAATCATCTGCAATACAATTGAGTCACTGTTGAAGCTGCGGTGCCTTGAAAGATTAGGAGAGCCAGGAAGCGGAGGATGCCTAATAAATTGAGTATTAAAGTAAACAATGCGTATTTAGTTTAACTGTCATTGCTGTTAATTGAGATTAAGTTCGCTATTGGTATCAAAAATAGAATACAATCACTTACGATTCTTTCTCTCTTCCTGTCCATCATCAAGTCGAATCATCTGCAATACAATGGAGTCTGTGGTGAAGCTGCGGTGCTTAGAAAGATTAGGAGAGCCAGGAAGCGGAGGATGCCTAATAAATTGAGAATTAAAGTAAACAATGCAGATTTAGTTTAACTGTCATTGCTGTTAATTGAGATTAAGTTCGCTATTGTTATAAAAAATAGAATACAATCACCTACGATTCTTTTTCTTTTCCTGTCCATCATTAAGTCGAATCATCTGCAATACAATGGAGTCTGTGATGAAGCTGCGGTGCTTAGAAAGATTAGGAGAGCCAGGAAGCGGAGGATGCCTAATAAATTGAGTATTAAAGTAAACAATGCGTATTTAGTTTAACTGTCATTGCTGTTAATTGAGATTAAGTTAGCTATTGTTATCAAAAATAGAATACAATCTCTTACGATTCTTTTTCTCTTCCTGGCCATCGTTAAGTCGAATCATCGGCAATACAATGTAGTCACTGGTGATGCTGCGGTGCTTAGAAAGATTACGAGAGCAAGTAAGCGGAGGATGCCTAATAAATTGAGTATTAAAGTAAAAAATGCGTATTTAGTTTAACTGTCATTGCTGTTAGCTGAGATTAAGTTCGCTATTGGTATCAAAAATAGAATACAATCACTTACGATTCATTCTCTCTTCCTGTCCATCATTAAGTCGAATCATCTGCAATTCAATGGAGTCTATGGTGAAGCTTCGGTGCTTAGAAAGATTAGGAGAGCCAGGAAGCGGAGGATGCCTAATAAATTGAGTATTAATGTAAACAATGCGTATTTAGTTTAACTGTCATTGCTGTAATTGAGATTTAGTTAGCTATTATTATCAAAAATAGAATACAATCACCTCCGATTCTTTTTCAATTCCTGTCCATCATTAAGTCGAATCATCTGCAATACAATGGAGTCTGTGGTGAAGCTGCGGTGCTTAGAAAGATTAGGAGAGCCAGGAAGCGGAGGATGCCTAATAAATTGAGTATTAAAGTAAACAATACGTATTTAGTTTAACTGTCATTGCTGTTAATTGAGATTAAGTTCGCTATTGTTATCAAAAATAGAATACAATCACTGACGATTCTTTCGCTCTTCCTGTCCATCATTAAGTCGAATCATCTGCAATTCAATGGAGTCACTGGTGAAGCTGCGGTGCTTAGAAAGATTAGGAGAGCCAGGAAGCGGAGGATGCCTAATGAATTGAGTATTAAAGTAAACAATGCGTATTTAGTTTAACTGTCATTGCAGTTAATTGAGATTAAGTTCGCTATTGGTATCAAAAATAGAGTACAATCACTTACGATTCTTTCTCTCTTCCTGTCCATCATGAAGTCGAATCATCTGCAATACAATGGAGTCACTGGTGAAGCTGCGGTGCTTAGAAAGATTAGGAGAGCCAGGAAGCGGAGGATGCCTAATAAATTGAGCATTAAAGTAAACAATGCGTATTTAGTTTAACTGTCATTGCTGTTAATTGAGATTAAGTTCACTATTGTTATCAAAAATAGAATACAATCACTTACGATTCTTTCTCTCTTCCTGTCCATCATTAAATCGAATCATCTGCAATACAATGGAGTCACTGGTGAAGCTGCGGTGCTTAGAAAGATTAGGAGAGCCAGGAAGCGGAGGATGCCTAATAAATTGAGTATTAAAGTAAACAATGCGTATTTAGTTTAACTGTCATTGCTGTTAATTGAGATTAAGTTCGCTATTGGTATCAAAAATAGAATACAATCACTTACGATTCTTTCTCTCTTCTTGTTCATCATTAAGTCGAATCATCTGCAATACAATGGAGTCTGTGGTGAAGCTGCGGTGCTTAGACAGATTTGGAGAGCCAGGAAGCGGAGATTGCCTAATAAATTGAGTATTAAAGTAAACAATGCGTATTTAGTTTAACTGTCATTGCTGTTAATTGAGATTAAGTTCGCTATTGGTATCAAAAATAGAATACAATCACTTACGATTCTTTCTCTCTTCTTGTTCATCATTAAGTCGAATCATCTGCAATACAATGGAGTCTGTGGTGAAGCTGCGGTGCTTAGAAAGATTTGGAGAGCCAGGAAGCGGAGGATGCCTAATAAATTGAGTATTAAGGTAAACAATGCGTATTTAGTTTAACTGTCATTGCTGTTAATAAGGATTAAGTTCGCTATTTTTATCAAAAATAGAATACAATCACTTACGATTCTTTCTCTCTTCCTGTCCATCATCAAGTCGAATCATCTGCAATACAATGGAGTCTGTGGTGAAGCTGCGGTGCTTAGACAGATTTGGAGAGCCAGGAAGCGGAGATTGCCTAATAAATTGAGTATTAAAGTAAACAATGCGTATTTAGTTTAACTGTCATTGCTGTTAATTGAGATTAAGTTCGCTATTGGTATCAAAAATAGAATACAATCACTTACGATTCTTTCTCTCTTCTTGTTCATCATTAAGTCGAATCATCTGCAATACAATGGAGTCTGTGGTGAAGCTGCGGTGCTTAGACAGATTTGGAGAGCCAGGAAGCGGAGGATGCCTAATAAATTGAGTATTAAGGTAAACAATGCGTATTTAGTTTAACTGTCATTGCGGTTAATTGAGATTAAGTTCGCTATTTTTATCAAAAATAGAATACAATCACTTACGATTCTTTCTCTCTTCCTGTCCATCATCAAGTCGAATCATCTGCAATACAATGGAGTCTGTGGTGAAGCTGCGGTGCTTAGAAAGATTTGGAGAGCCAGGAAGCGGAGGATGCCTAATAAATGGAGTATTAAGGTAAACAATGCGTATTTAGTTTAACTGTCATTGCTGTTAATTGAGATTAAGTTCGCTATTGTTATCAAAAATAGAATACAATCACTTACGATTCTTTCTCTCTTCCTGTCCACCATCAAGTCGAATCATCTGCAATACAATGGAGTCTGTGGTGAAGCTGCGGTGCTTAGAAAGATTAGGAGAGCCAGGAAGTGGAGGATGCCTAATAAATTGAGTATTAAGGTAAAAATGCGTATTTAGTTTAACTGTCATTGCTGTTAATTGAGATAAAGTTCGCTATTGTTATCAAAAATAGAATACAATCACTTACGATTCTTTCTCTCTTCCTGTCCATCATGAAGTCGAATCATCTGCAATACAATTGAGTCACTTTTGAAGCTGCGGTGCCTTGAAAGATTAGGAGAGCCAGGAAGCGGAGGATGCCTAATAAATTGAGTATTAAAGTAAACAATGCGTATTTAGTTTAACTGTCATTGCTGTTAATTGAGATTAAGTTCGCTATTGGTATCAAAAATAGAATACAATCACTTACGATTCTTTCTCTCTTCCTGTCCATCATCAAGTCGAATCATCTGCAATACAATGGAGTCTGTGGTGAAGCTGCGGTGCTTAGAAAGATTAGGAGAGCCAGGAAGCGGAGGATGCCTAATAAATTGAGAATTAAAGTAAACAATGCAGATTTAGTTTAACTGTCATTGCTGTTAATTGAGATTAAGTTCGCTATTGTTATAAAAAATAGAATACAATCACCTACGATTCTTTTTCTTTTCCTGTCCATCATTAAGTCGAATCATCTGCAATACAATGGAGTCTGTGATGAAGCTGCGGTGCTTAGAAAGATTAGGAGAGCCAGGAAGCGGAGGATGCCTAATAAATTGAGTATTAAGGTAAACAATGCGTATTTAGTTTAACTGTCATTGCTGTTAGCTGAGATTAAGTTCGCTATTGGTATCAAAAATAGAATACAATCACTTACGATTCATTCTCTCTTCCTGTCCATCATTAAGTCGAATCATCTGCAATTCAATGGAGTCTATGGTGAAGCTTCGGTGCTTAGAAAGATTAGGAGAGCCAGGAAGCGGAGGATGCCTAATAAATTGAGTATTAAATTAAACAATGCATATTTAGTTTAACTGTCATTGCTGTTAATTGAGATTAAGTTCGCTATTGTTATCAAAAATAGAATACAATCACTTACGATTCTTTCTCTCTTCCTGTCCATCATTAAATCGAATCATCTGCAATACAATGGAGTCACTGGTGAAGCTGCGGTGCTTAGAAAGATTAGGAGAGCCAGGAAGCGGAGGATGCCTAATAAATTGAGTATTAAATTAAACAATGCATATTTAGTTTAACTGTCATTGCTGTTAATTGAGATTAAGTTCGCTATTGGTATCAAAAATAGAATACAATCACTTACGATTCTTTCTCTCTTCCTGTTCATCATTAAGTCGAATCATCTGCAATACAATGGAGTCTGTGGTGAAGCTGCGTTGCTTGGACAGATTTGGAGAGCCAGGAAGCGGAGAATGCCTAATAAATTGAGTATTAAAGTAAACAATGCGTATTTAGTTTAACTGTCATTGCTGTTAATTGAGATTAAGTTAGCTATTGTTATCAAAAATAGAATACAATCTCTTACGATTCTTTTTCTCTTCCTGGCCATCGTTAAGTCGAATCATCGGCAATACAATGTAGTCACTGGTGATGCTGCGGTGCTTAGAAAGATTAGGAGAGCAAGTAAGCGGAGGAAGCCTAATAAATTGAGTATTAAAGTAAAAAATGCGTATTTAGTTTAACTGTCATTGCTGTTAGCTGAGATTAAGTTCGCTATTGGTATCAAAAATAGAATACAATCACTTACGATTCATTCTCTCTTCCTGTCCATCATTAAGTCGAATCATCTGCAATTCAATGGAGTCTATGGTGAAGCTTCGGTGCTTAGAAAGATTAGGAGAGCCAGGAAGCGGAGGATGCCTAATAAATTGAGTATTAAATTAAACAATGCATATTTAGTTTAACTGTCATTGCTGTTAATTGAGATTAAGTTCGCTATTGTTATCAAAAATAGAATACAATCACTTACGATTCTTTCTCTCTTCCTGTCCATCATTAAATCGAATCATCTGCAATACAATGGAGTCACTGGTGAAGCTGCGGTGCTTAGAAAGATTAGGAGAGCCAGGAAGCGGAGGATGCCTAATAAATAGAGTATTAAATTAAACAATGCATATTTAGTTTAACTGTCATTGCTGTTAATTGAGATTAAGTTCGCTATTGGTATCAAAAATAGAATACAATCACTTACGATTCTTTCTCTCTTCCTGTTCATCATTAAGTCGAATCATCTGCAATACAATGGAGTCTGTGGTGATGCTGCGGTGCTTAGACAGATTTGGAGAGCCAGGAAGCGGAGAATGCCTAATAAATTGAGTATTAAAGTAAACAATGCGTATTTAGTTTTACTTTCATTGCTGTTAATTGAGATTAAGTTGTCTATTGTTATCAAAAATAGAATACAATCACTTACGATTCTTTCTCTCTTCCTGTTCATCATTAAGTCGAATCATCTGCAATACAATGGAGTCTGTGGTGAAGCTGCGGTGCTTAGACAGATTTGGGGAGCCAG
This sequence comes from Sympetrum striolatum, assembly GCA_947579665.1. Classification (NCBI taxonomy): domain Eukaryota; kingdom Metazoa; phylum Arthropoda; class Insecta; order Odonata; family Libellulidae; genus Sympetrum; species Sympetrum striolatum. The sequence continues at coordinate 546,681 of OX388341.1, forward strand.
GAAGCGGAGAATGCCTAATAAATTTAGTATTAAAGTAAACAATGCGTAATTAGTTTTACTTTCATTGCTGTTAATTGAGATTAAGTTCGCTATTGTTATCAAAAATAGAATACAATCACTTACGATTCTTTCTCTCTTCCTGTTCATCATTAAGTCGAATCATCTGCAATACAATGGAGTCTGTGGTGAAGCTGCGGTGCTTAGAAAGATTAGGAGAGCCAGGAAGCGGAGGATGCCTAATAAATTGAGTATTAAAGTAAACAATGCGTATTTAGTTTAACTGTCATTGCTGTTAATTGAGATTAAGTTAGCTATTGTTATCAAAAATAGAATACAATCTCTTAAGATTCCTTTTCTCTTCCTGGCCATCGTTAAGTCGAATCATCGGCAATACAATGTAGTCACTGGTGATGCTGCGGTGCTTAGAAAGATTAGGAGAGCAAGTAAGCGGAGGAAGCCTAATAAATTGAGTATTAAAGTAAAAAATGCGTATTTAGTTTAACTGTCATTGCTGTTAGCTGAGATTAAGTTCGCTATTGGTATCAAAAATAGAATACAATCACTTACGATTCTTTCTCTCTTCCTGTCCATCATTAAGTCGAATCATCTGCAATTCAATGGAGTCTATGGTGAAGCTTCGGTGCTTAGAAAGATTAGGAGAGCCAGGAAGCGGAGGATGCCTAATAAATTGAGTATTAAATTAAACAATGCATATTTAGTTTAACTGTCATTGCTGTTAATTGAGATTAAGTTCGCTATTGTTATCAAAAATAGAATACAATCACTTACGATTCTTTCTCTCTTCCTGTCCATCATTAAATCGAATCATCTGCAATACAATGGAGTCACTGGTGAAGCTGCGGTGCTTAGAAAGATTAGGAGAGCCAGGAAGCGGAGGATGCCTAATAAATTGAGTATTAAATTAAACAATGCATATTTAGTTTAACTGTCATTGCTGTTAATTGAGATTAAGTTCGCTATTGGTATCAAAAATAGAATACAATCACTTACGATTCTTTCTCTCTTCCTGTTCATCATTAAGTCGAATCATCTGCAATACAATGGAGTCTGTGGTGATGCTGCGGTGCTTAGACAGATTTGGAGAGCCAGGAAGCGGAGAATGCCTAATAAATTGAGTATTAAAGTAAACAATGCGTATTTAGTTTTACTTTCATTGCTGTTAATTGAGATTAAGTTGTCTATTGTTATCAAAAATAGAATACAATCACTTACGATTCTTTCTCTCTTCCTGTTCATCATTAAGTCGAATCATCTGCAATACAATGGAGTCTGTGGTGAAGCTGCGGTGCTTAGACAGATTTGGGGAGCCAGGAAGCGGAGAATGCCTAATAAATTTAGTATTAAAGTAAACAATGCGTAATTAGTTTTACTTTCATTGCTGTTAATTGAGATTAAGTTCGCTATTGTTATCAAAAATAGAATACAATCACTTACGATTCTTTCTCTCTTCCTGTTCATCATTAAGTCGAATCATCTGCAATACAATGGAGTCTGTGGTGAAGCTGCGGTGCTTAGAAAGATTAGGAGAGCCAGGAAGCGGAGGATGCCTAATAAATTGAGTATTAAAGTAAACAATGCGTATTTAGTTTAACTGGCATTGCTGTTAATTGAGATTAAGTTCGATATTTTTATCAAAAATAGAATACAATCACTTACGATTCTTTCTCTCTTCCTGTCATTCATCAAGTCGAATCATCTGCAATACAATGGAGTCTGTGGTGAAGCTGCGGTGCTTAGAAAGATTAGGAGAGCCAGGAAGTGGAGGATGCCTAATAAATTGAGTATTAAGGTAAACAATGCGTATTTAGTTTAACTGTCATTGCTGTTAATTGAGATAAAGTTCGCTATTGTTATCAAAAATAGAATACAATCACTTACGATTCTTTCTCTCTTCCTGTCCATCATTAAGTCGAATCATCTGCAATACAATGGAGTCTATGGTGAAGCTGCGGTGCTTAGAAAGATTAGGAGAGCCAGGAAGCGGAGGATGCCTAATAAATTGAGCATTAAAGTAAACAATGCGTATTTAGTTTAACTGTCATTGCTGTTAATTGAGATTAAGTTCACTATTGTTATCAAAAATAGAATACAATCACTTACGATTCTTTCTCTCTTCCTGTCCATCATTAAATCGAATCATCTGCAATACAATGGAGTCACTGGTGAAGCTGCGGTGCTTAGAAAGATTAGGAGAGCCAGGAAGCGGAGGATGCCTAATAAATTGAGTATTAAAGTAAACAATGCGTATTTAGTTTAACTGTCATTGCTGTTAATTGAGATTAAGTTCGCTATTGGTATCAAAAATAGAATACAATCACTTACGATTCTTTCTCTCTTCTTGTTCATCATTAAGTCGAATCATCTGCAATACAATGGAGTCTGTGGTGAAGCTGCGGTGCTTAGACAGATTTGGAGAGCCAGGAAGCGGAGATTGCCTAATAAATTGAGTATTAAAGTAAACAATGCGTATTTAGTTTAACTGTCATTGCTGTTAATTGAGATTAAGTTCGCTATTGGTATCAAAAATAGAATACAATCACTTACGATTCTTTCTCTCTTCTTGTTCATCATTAAGTCGAATCATCTGCAATACAATGGAGTCTGTGGTGAAGCTGCGGTGCTTAGAAAGATTTGGAGAGCCAGGAAGCGGAGGATGCCTAATAAATTGAGTATTAAGGTAAACAATGCGTATTTAGTTTAACTGTCATTCCTGTTATTTGAGATTAAGTTCGCTATTTTTATCAAAAATAGAATACAATCACTTAGGATTCTTTCTCTCTTCCTGTCCATCATCAAGTCGAATCATCTGCAATACAATGGAGTCTGTGGTGAAGCTGCGGTGCTTAGACAGATTTGGAGAGCCAGGAAGCGGAGATTGCCTAATAAATTGAGTATTAAAGTAAACAATGCGTATTTAGTTTAACTGTCATTGCTGTTAATTGAGATTAAGTTCGCTATTGGTATCAAAAATAGAATACAATCACTTACGATTCTTTCCATCTTCTTGTTCATCATTAAGTCGAATCATCTGCAATACAATGGAGTCTGTGGTGAAGCTGCGGTGCTTAGACAGATTTGGAGAGCCAGGAAGCGGAGGATGCCTAATAAATTGAGTATTAAGGTAAACAATGCGTATTTAGTTTAACTGTCATTGCTGTTAATTGAGATTAAGTTCGCTATTTTTATCAAAAATAGAATACAATCACTTACGATTCTTTCTCTCTTCCTGTCCATCATCAAGTCGAATCATCTGCAATACAATGGAGTCTGTGGTGAAGCTGCGGTGCTTAGAAAGATTTGGAGAGCCAGGAAGCGGAGGATGCCTAATAAATGGAGTATTAAGGTAAACAATGCGTATTTAGTTTAACTGTCATTGCTGTTAATTGAGATTAAGTTTGCTATTGTTATCAAAAATAGAATACAATCACATACGATTCTTTCTCTCTTCCTGTCCACCATCAAGTCGAATCATCTGCAATACAATGGAGTCTGTGCTGAAGCTGCGGTGCTAAGAAAGATTAGGAGAGCCAGGAAGCGGAGGATGCCTAATAAATTGAGTATTAAATTAAACAATGCGTATTTATTTTTACTTTCATTGCTGTTAATTGAGATTAAGTTGTCTATTGTTATCAAAAATAGAATACAATCACTTACGATTCTTTCTCTCTTCCTGTTCATCATTAAGTCGAATCATCTGCAATACAATGGAGTCTGTGGTGATGCTGCGGTGCTTAGACAGATTTGGAGAGCCAGGAAGCGGAGAATGCCTAATAAATTGAGTATTAAAGTAAACAATGCGTATTTAGTTTTACTTTCATTGCTGTTAATTGAGATTAAGTTGTCTATTGTTATCAAAAATAGAATACAATCACTTACGATTCTTTCTCTCTTCCTGTCATTCATCAAGTCGAATCATCTGCAATACAATGGAGTCTGTGGTGAAGCTGCGGTGCTTAGAAAGATTAGGAGAGCCAGGAAGCGGAGGATGCCTAATAAATTGAGTATTAAGGTAAACAATGCGTATTTAGTTTAACTGTCATTGCTGTTAATTGAGATAAAGTTCGCTATTGTTATCAAAAATAGAATACAATCACTTACGATTCTTTCTCTCTTCCTGTCCATCATGAAGTCGAATCATCTGCAATACAATGGAGTCTGTGGTGAAGCTGCGGTGCTTGGACAGATTTGGAGAGCCAGGAAGCGGAGGATGCCTAATAAATTGAGTATTAAAGTAAACAATTAGTATTTAGTTTAACTGTCATTGCTGTTAATTGAGATTAAGTTCGCTATTAGTATCAAAAATAGAATACAATCACTTACGATTCTTTCTCTCTTCCTGTCCATCATGAAGTCGAATCGTCTGCAATACAATGGAGTCTGTGGTGAAGCTGCGGTGCTTAGAAAGATTAGGAGAGGCAGGAAGCGGAGGAAGCCTAATAAATTGAGTAGTAAAGTAATCAATGCGTATTTAGTTTAACTGTCATTGCTGTTATTTGAGATAGAGTAAGCTATTGGTATCAAAAATAGAATACAATCTCTTATGATTCTTTTTCTCTTCCTGGCCATCGTTAAGTCGAATCATCTGCAATACAATGTAATCACTGGTGATGCTGCGGTGCTTAGAAAGATTAGGAGAGCCAGGAAGTGGAGGATGCCTAATAAATTGAGTATTAAAGTAAACAATGCGTATTTAGTTTAACTGTCATTGCTGTTAATAAAGATTAAGTTAGCTATTGTTATCAAAAATAGAATACAATCACTTACGATTCTTTCTCTCTTCCTGTCCATCATTAAGTCGAATCATCTGCAATACAATGGAGTCTATGGTGAAGCTGCGGTGCTTAGAAAGATTAGGAGAGCCAGGAAGTGGAGGATGCCTAATAAATTGAGCATTAAAGTAAACAATGCGTATTTAGTTTAACTGTCATTGCTGTTAATTGAGATTAAGTTCACTATTGTTATCAAAAATAGAATACAATCACTTACGATTCTTTCTCTCTTCCTGTCCATCATTAAATCGAATCATCTGCAATACAATGGAGTCACTGGTGAAGCTGCGGTGCTTAGAAAGATTAGGTGAGCCAGGAAGCGGAGGATGCCTAATGAATTGAGTATTAAAGTAAACAATGCGTATTTAGTTTAACTGTCATTGCTGTTAATTGAGATTAAGTTCGCTATTGTTATCAAAAATAGAATACAATCTCTTACGATTCTTTCTCTCTTCTTGTTCATCATTAAGTCGAATCATCTGCAATACAATGGAGTCTGTGGTGAAGCTGTGGTGCTTAGACAGATTTGGAGAGCCAGGAAGCGGAGATTGCCTAATAAATTGAGTATTAAAGTAAACAATGCGTATTAAGTTTAACTGTCATTGCTGTTAATTGAGATTAAGTTCGCTATTGGTATCAAAAATAGAATACAATCACTTACGATTCTTTCTCTCTTCTTGTTCATCATTAAGTCGAATCATCTGCAATACAATGGAGTCTGTGGTGAAGCTGCGGTGCTTAGAAAGATTTGGAGAGCCAGGAAGCGGAGGATGCCTAATAAATTGAGTATTAAGGTAAACAATGCGTATTTAGTTTAACTGACATTGCTGTTAATTGAGATTAAGTTCGCTATTTTTATCAAAAATAGAATACAATCACTTACGATTCTTTCTGTCTTCCTGTCCATCATCAAGTCGAATCATCTGCAATACAATGGAGTCTGTGGTGAAGCTGCGGTGCTTAGAAAGATTTGGAGAGCCAGGAAGCGGAGGATGCCTAATAAATGGAGTATTAAGGTAAACAATGCGTATTTAGTTTAACTGTCATTGCTGTTAATTGAGATTAAGTTTGCTATTGTTATCAAAAATAGAATACAATCACTTACGATTCTTTCTCTCTTCCTGTCCACCATCAAGTCGACTCATCTGCAATACAATGGAGTCTGTGCTGAAGCTGCGGTGCTAAGAAAGATTAGGAGAGCCAGGAAGCGGAGGATGCCTAATAAATTGAGTATTAAGGTAAACAATGCGTATTTAGTTTAACTGTCATTGCTGTTAATTGAGATTAAGTTCGCTATTGTTATCAAAAATAGAATACAATCACTTACGATTCTTTCTCTCTTCCTGTCCATCATGAAGTCGAATCATCTGCAATACAATGGAGTCTGTGGTGAAGCTGCGGTGCTTGGACAGATTTGGAGAGCCAGGAAGCGGAGGATGCCTAATAAATTGAGTATTAAAGTAAACAATGCGTATTTAGTTTAACTGTCATTGCTGTTAATTGAGATTAAGTTCGCTATTGGTATCAAAAATAGAATACAATCACTTACGATTCTTTCTCTCTTCCTGTCCATCATCAAGTCGAATCATCTGCAATACAATGGAGTCTGTGGTGAAGCTGCGGTGCTTAGAAAGATTAGGAGAGCCAGGAAGCGGAGGATGCCTAATAAATTGAGAATTAAAGTAAACAATGCAGATTTAGTTTAACTGTCATTGCTGTTAATTGAGATTAAGTTCGCTATTGTTATAAAAAATAGAATACAATCACCTACGATTCTTTTTCTTTTCCTGTCCATCATTAAGTCGAATCATCTGCAATACAATGGAGTCTGTGATGAAGCTGCGGTGCTTAGAAAGATTAGGAGAGCCAGGAAGCGGAGGATGCCTAATAAATTGAGTATTAAAGTAAACAATGCGTATTTAGTTTAACTGTCATTGTTGTTAATTGAGATTAAGTAAGCTATAATTATCAAAAATAGAATACAATCTCTTACGATTCTTTTTCTCTTCCTGGCCATCGTTAAGTCGAATCATCGGCAATACAATGTAGTCACTGGTGATGCTGCGGTGCTTAGAAAGATTAGGAGAGCAAGTAAGCGGAGGATGCCTAATAAATTGAGTATTAAAGTAAAAAATGCGTATTTAGTTTAACTGTCATTGCTGTTAGCTGAGATTAAGTTCGCTATTGGTATCAAAAATAGAATACAATCACTTACGATTCATTCTCTCTTCCTGTCCATCATTAAGTCGAATCATCTGCAATTCAATGGAGTCACTGGTGAAGCTGCGGTGCTTAGAAAGATTAGGAGAGCCAGGAAGCGGAGGATGCCTAATAAATTGAGTATTAATGTAAACAATGCGTATTTAGTTTAACTGACATTGCTGTTAATTGAGATTAAGTTCGCTATTTTTATCAAAAATAGAATACAATCACTTACGATTCTTTCTGTCTTCCTGTCCATCATCAAGTCGAATCATCTGCAATACAATGGAGTCTGTGGTGAAGCTGCGGTGCTTAGAAAGATTTGGAGAGCCAGGAAGCGGAGGATGCCTAATAAATGGAGTATTAAGGTAAACAATGCGTATTTAGTTTAACTGTCATTGCTGTTAATTGAGATTAAGTTTGCTATTGTTATCAAAAATAGAATACAATCACTTACGATTCTTTCTCTCTTCCTGTCCACCATCAAGTCGACTCATCTGCAATACAATGGAGTCTGTGCTGAAGCTGCGGTGCTAAGAAAGATTAGGAGAGCCAGGAAGCGGAGGATGCCTAATAAATTGAGTATTAAGGTAAACAATGCGTATTTAGTTTAACTGTCATTGCTGTTAATTGAGATTAAGTTCGCTATTGTTATCAAAAATAGAATACAATCACTTACGATTCTTTCTCTCTTCCTGTCCACCATCAAGTCGACTCATCTGCAAAACAATGGAGTCTGTGCTGAAGCTGCGGTGCTAAGAAAGATTAGGAGAGCCAGGAAGCGGAGGATGCCTAATAAATTGAGTATTAAGGTAAACAATGCGTATTTAGTTTAACTGTCATTGCTGTTAATTGAGATTAAGTTCGCTATTGTTATCAAAAATAGAATACAATCACTTACGATTCTTTCTCTCTTCCTGTCCACCATCAAGTCGACTCATCTGCAAAACAATGGAGTCTGTGCTGAAGCTGCGGTGCTAAGAAAGATTAGGAGAGCCAGGAAGCGGAGGATGCCTAATAAATTGAGTATTAAGGTAAACAATGCGTATTTAGTTTAACTGTCATTGCTGTTAATTGAGATTAAGTTCGCTATTGTTATCAAAAATAGAATACAATCACTTACGATTCTTTCTCTCTTCCTGTCCACCATCAAGTCGACTCATCTGCAATACAATGGAGTCTGTGTTGAAGCTGCGGTGCTAAGAAAGATTAGGAGAGCCAGGAAGCGGAGGATGCCTAATAAATTGAGTATTAAGGTAAACAATGCGTATTTAGTTTAACTGTCATTGCTGTTAATTGAGATTAAGTTCGCTATTGGTATCAAAAATAGAATACAATCACTTACGATTCTTTCTGTCTTCCTGTCCATCATCAAGTCGAATCATCTGCAATACAATGGAGTCTGTGGTGAAGCTGCGGTGCTTAGAAAGATTAGGAGAGCCAGGAAGCGGAGGATGCCTAATAAATTGAGTATTAAGGTAAACAATGCGTATTTAGTTTAACTGTCATTGCTGTTAATTGAGATTAAGTAAGCTATAATTATCAAAAATAGAATACAATAACTTATGATTCTTTTTCTCTTCCTGGCCATCGTTAAGTCGACTCATCTGCAATACAATGGAGTCTGTGCTGAAGCTGCGGTGCTAAGAAAGATTAGGAGAGCCAGGAAGCGGAGGATGCCTAATAAATTGAGTATTAAGGTAAACAATGCGTATTTAGTTTAACTGTCATTGCTGTTAATTGAGATTAAGTAAGCTATAATTATCAAAAATAGAATACAATCTCTTACGATTCTTTTTCTCTTCCTGGCCATCGTTAAGTCGAATCATCGGCAATACAATGTAGTCACTGGTGATGCTGCGGTGCTTAGAAAGATTAGGAGAGCAAGTAAGCGGAGGATGCCTAATAAATTGAGTATTAAAGTAAAAAATGCGTATTTAGTTTAACTGTCATTGCTGTTAATTGAGATTAAGTTCGCTATTGTTATCAAAAATAGAATACAATCACTTACGATTCTTTCTCTCTTCCTGTCCACCATCAAGTCGACTCATCTGCAATACAATGGAGTCTGTGCTGAAGCTGCGGTGCTAAGAAAGATTAGGAGAGCCAGGAAGCAGAGGATGCCTAATAAATTGAGTATTAAGGTAAACAATGCGTATTTAGTTTAACTGTCATTGCTGTTAATTGAGATTAAGTTCGCTATTGTTATCAAAAATAGAATACAATCACTTACGATTCTTTCTCTCTTCCTGTCCACCATCAAGTCGACTCATCTGCAAAACAATGGAGTCTGTGCTGAAGCTGCGGTGCTAAGAAAGATTAGGAGAGCCAGGAAGCGGAGGATGCCTAATAAATTGAGTATTAAGGTAAACAATGCGTATTTAGTTTAACTGTCATTGCTGTTAATTGAGATTAAGTTCGCTATTGTTATCAAAAATAGAATACAATCACTTACGATTCTTTCTCTCTTCCTGTCCACCATCAAGTCGACTCATCTGCAAAACAATGGAGTCTGTGCTGAAGCTGCGGTGCTAAGAAAGATTAGGAGAGCCAGGAAGCGGAGGATGCCTAATAAATTGAGTATTAAGGTAAACAATGCGTATTTAGTTTAACTGTCATTGCTGTTAATTGAGATTAAGTTCGCTATTGTTATCAAAAATAGAATACAATCACTTACGATTCTTTCTCTCTTCCTGTCCACCATCAAGTCGACTCATCTGCAATACAATGGAGTCTGTGCTGAAGCTGCGGTGCTAAGAAAGATTAGGAGAGCCAGGAAGCGGAGGATGCCTAATAAATTGAGTATTAAGGTAATCAATGCGTATTTAGTTTAACTGTCATTGCTGTTAATTGAGATTAAGTTCGCTATTGGTATCAAAAATAGAATACAATCACTTACGATTCTTTCTGTCTTCCTGTCCATCATCAAGTCGAATCATCTGCAATACAATGGAGTCTGTGGTGAAGCTGCGGTGCTTAGAAAGATTAGGAGAGCCAGGAAGCGGAGGATGCCTAATAAATTGAGTATTAAGGTAAACAATGCGTATTTAGTTTAACTGTCATTGCTGTTAATTGAGATTAAGTAAGCTATAATTATCAAAAATAGAATACAATAACTTATGATTCTTTTTCTCTTCCTGGCCATCGTTAAGTCGACTCATCTGCAATACAATGGAGTCTGTGCTGAAGCTGCGGTGCTAAGAAAGATTAGGAGAGCCAGGAAGCGGAGGATGCCTAATAAATTGAGTATTAAGGTAAACAATGCGTATTTAGTTTAACTGTCATTGCTGTTAATTGAGATTAAGTAAGCTATAATTATCAAAAATAGAATACAATCTCTTACGATTCTTTTTCTCTTCCTGGCCATCGTTAAGTCGAATCATCGGCAATACAATGTAGTCACTGGTGATGCTGCGGTGCTTAGAAAGATTAGGAGAGCAAGTAAGCGGAGGATGCCTAATAAATTGAGTATTAAAGTAAAAAATGCGTATTTAGTTTAACTGTCATTGCTGTTAGCTGAGATTAAGTTCGCTATTGGTATCAAAAATAGAATACAATCACTTACGATTCATTCTCTCTTCCTGTCCATCATTAAGTCGAATCATCTGCAATTCAATGGAGTCTATGGTGAAGCTTCGGTGCTTAGAAAGATTAGGAGAGCCAGGAAGCGGAGGATGCCTAATAAATTGAGTATTAATGTAAACAATGCGTATTTAGTTTAACTGACATTGCTGTTAATTGAGATTAAGTTCGCTATTTTTATCAAAAATAGAATACAATCACTTACGATTCTTTCTGTCTTCCTGTCCATCATCAAGTCGAATCATCTGCAATACAATGGAGTCTGTGGTGAAGCTGCGGTGCTTAGAAAGATTTGGAGAGCCAGGAAGCGGAGGATGCCTAATAAATGGAGTATTAAGGTAAACAATGCGTATTTAGTTTAACTGTCATTGCTGTTAATTGAGATTAAGTTTGCTATTGTTATCAAAAATAGAATACAATCACTTACGATTCTTTCTCTCTTCCTGTCCATCATGAAGTCGAATCATCTGCAATACAATGGAGTCTGTGGTGAAGCTGCGGTGCTTGGACAGATTTGGAGAGCCAGGAAGCGGAGGATGCCTAATAAATTGAGTATTAAGGTAAACAATGCGTATTTAGTTTAACTGTCATTGCTGTTAATTGAGATTAAGTTCGCTATTGTTATCAAAAATAGAATACAATCACTTACGATTCTTTCTCTCTTCCTGTCCATCATGAAGTCGAATCATCTGCAATACAATGGAGTCTGTGGTGAAGCTGCGGTGCTTGGACAGATTTGGAGAGCCAGGAAGCGGAGGATGCCTAATAAATTGAGTATTAAAGTAAACAATGCGTATTTAGTTTAACTGTCATTGCTGTTAATTGAGATTAAGTTCGCTATTGGTATCAAAAATAGAATACAATCACTTACGATTCTTTCTCTCTTCCTGTCCATCATCAAGTCGAATCATCTGCAATACAATGGAGTCTGTGGATAAGCTGCGGTGCTTAGAAAGATTAGGAGAGCCAGGAAGCGGAGGATGCCTAATAAATTGAGAATTAAAGTAAACAATGCAGATTTAGTTTAACTGTCATTGCTGTTAATTGAGATTAAGTTCGCTATTGTTATAAACAATAGAAAACAATCACCTACGATTCTTTTTCTTTTCCTGTCCATCATTAAGTCGAATCATCTGCAATACAATGGAGTCTGTGATGAAGCTGCGGTGCTTAGAAAGATTAGGAGAGCCAGGAAGCGGAGGATGCCTAATAAATTGAGTATTAAAGTAAACAATGCGTATTTAGTTTAACTGTCATTGTTGTTAATTGAGATTAAGTAAGCTATAATTATCAAAAATAGAATACAATCTCTTACGATTCTTTTTCTCTTCCTGGCCATCGTTAAGTCGAATCATCGGCAATACAATGTAGTCACTGGTGATGCTGCGGTGCTTAGAAAGATTAGGAGAGCAAGTAAGCGGAGGATGCCTAATAAATTGAGTATTAAAGTAAACAATGCGTATTTAGTTTAACTGTCATTGCTGTTAATTGAGATTAAGTTCGCTATTGTTATCAAAAATAGAATACAATCACTTACGATTCTTTCTCTCTTCCTGTCCATCATTAAATCGAATCATCTGCAATACAATGGAGTCACTGGTGAAGCTGCGGTGCTTAGAAAGATTAGGAGAGCCAGGAAGCGGAGGATGCCTAATAAATTGAGTATTAAATTAAACAATGCGTATTTAGTTTAACTGTCATTGCTGTTAATTGAGATTAAGTTCGCTATTGGTATCAAAAATAGAATACAATCACTTGCGATTCTTTCTCTCTTCCTGTCCATCATGAAGTCGAATCATCTGCAATACAATGGAGTCTGTGGTGATGCTGCGGTGCTTAGACAGATTTGGAGAGCCAGGAAGCGGAGAATGCCTAATAAATTGAGTATTAAAGTAAACAATGCGTATTTAGTTTTACTTTCATTGCTGTTAATTGAGATTAAGTTGTCTATTGTTATCAAAAATAGAATACAATCACTTACGATTCTTTCTCTCTTCCTGTTCATCATTAAGTCGAATCATCTGCAATACAATGGAGTCTGTGGTGAAGCTGCGGTGCTTAGACAGATTTGGGGAGCCAGGAAGCGGAGAATGCCTAATAAATTGAGTATTAAAGTAAACAATGCGTATTTAGTTTTACTTTCATTGCTGTTAATTGAGATTAAGTTCGCTATTGTTATCAAAAATAGAATACAATCACTTACGATTCTTTCTCTCTTCCTGTTCATCATTAAGTCGAATCATCTGCAATACAATGGAGTCTGTGGTGAAGCTGCGGTGCTTAGAAAGATTAGGAGAGCCAGGAAGCGGAGGATGCCTAATAAATTGAGTATTAAAGTAAACATTGCGTATTAAGTTTAACTGGCATTGCTGTTAATTGAGATTAAGTTCGATATTTTTATCAAAAATAGAATACAATCACTTACGATTCTTTCTCTCTTCCTGTCATTCATCAAGTCGAATCATCTGCAATACAATGGAGTCTGTGGTGAAGCTGCGGTGCTTAGAAAGATTAGGAGAGCCAGGAAGCGGAGGATGCCTAATAAATTGAGTATTAAGGTAAACAATGCGTATTTAGTTTAACTGTCATTGCTGTAAATTAAGATAAAGTTCGCTATTGTTATCAAAAATAGAATACAATCACTTACGATTCTTTCTCTCTTCCTGTCCATCATGAAGTCGAATCATCTGCAATACAATGGAGTCTGTGGTGAAGCTGCGGTGCTTGGACAGATTTGGAGAGCCAGGAAGCGGAGGATGCCTAATAAATTGAGTATTAAAGTAAACAATGCATATTTAGTTTAACTGTCATTGCTGTTAATTGAGATTAAGTTCGCTATTGGTATCAAAAATAGAATACAATCACTTACGATTCTTTCTCTCTTCCTGTCCATCATGAAGTCGAATCGTCTGCAATACAATGGAGTCTGTGGTGAAGCTGCGGTGCTTAGAAAGATTAGGAGAGGCAGGAAGCGGAGGAAGCCTAATAAATTGAGTAGTAAAGTAAACAATGCGTATTTAGTTTAACTGTCATTGCTGTTAATTGAGATTAAGTAAGCTATAATTATCAAAAATAGAATACAATCTCTTATGATTCTTTTTCTCTTCCTGGCCATCATTAAGTCGAATCATCTGCAATACAATGTAATCACTGGTGATGCTGCGGTGCTTAGAAAGATTAGGAGAGCCAGGAAGCGGAGGATGCCTAATAAATTGAGTATTAAAGTAAACAATGCGTATTTAGTTTAACTGTCATTGCTGTTAATAAAGATTAAGTTAGCTATTGTTATCAAAAATAGAATACAATCACTTACGATTCTTTCTCTCTTCCTGTCCATCATTAAGTCGAATCATCTGCAATACAATGGAGTCTATGGTGAAGCTGCGGTGCTTAGAAAGATTAGGAGAGCCAGGAAGCGGAGGATGCCTAATAAATTGAGTATTTAAGTAAACAATGCGTATTTAGTTTAACTGTCATTGCTGTTAATTGAGATTAAGTAAGCTATAATTATCAAAAATAGAATACAATCTCTTACGATTCTATTTCTCTTCCTGGCCATCGTTAAGTCGAATCATCTGCAATACAATGTAGTCACTGGTGATGCTGCGGTGCTTAGAAAGATTAGGAGAGCCAGTAAGCGGAGGATGCCTAATAAATTGAGTATGAAAGTAAACAATGCGTATTAATTTAACTGTCATTGCTGTTAATTGAGATTAAGTTCGCTATTGTTATCAAAAATAGAATACAATCACTTACGATTCTTTCTCTCTTCCTGTCCATCATGAAGTCGAATCATCTGCAATACAATTGAGTCACTGTTGAAGCTGCGGTGCTTAGAAAGATTAGGAGAGCCAGGAAGCGGAGGATGCCTAATAAATTGAGCATTAAAGTAAACAATGCGTATTTAGTTTAACTGTCATTGCTGTTAATTGAGTTTAAGTTCGCTATTGTTATCAAAAATAGAATACAATCACTTACGATTCTTTCTCTCTTCCTGTCCATCATGAAGTCGAATCATCTGCAATACAATGGAGTCTATGGTGAAGCTGCGGTGCCTTGAAAGATTAGGAGAGCCAGGAAGCGGAGGATGCCTAATAAATTGAGCATTAAAGTAAACAATGCGTATTTAGTTTAACTGTCATTGCTGTTAATTGAGTTTAAGTTCGCTATTGTTATCAAAAATAGAATACAATCACTTACGATTCTTTCTCTCTTCCTGTCCATCATTAAATCGAATCATCTGCAATACAATGGAGTCACTGGTGAAGCTGCGGTGCTTAGAAAGATTAGGAGAGCCAGGAAGCGGAGGATGCCTAATAAATTGAGTATTAAAGTAAACAATGCGTATTTAGTTTAACTGTCATTGCTGTTAATTGAGATTAAGTTCGCTATTGTTATCAAAAATAGAATACAATCACTTACGATACTTTCTCTCTTCCTGTCCATCATGAAGTCGAATCATCTGCAATACAATGGAGTCACTGGTGAAGCTGCGGTGCTTAGAAAGATTAGGAGAGCCAGGAAGCGGAGGATGCCTAATAAATTGAGTATTAAAGTAAACAATGCGTATTTAGTTTAACTGTCATTGCTGTTAATTGAGATTAAGTTCGCTATTGTTATCAAAAATAGAATACAATCACTTACGATACTTTCTCTCTTCCTGTCCATCATGAAGTCGAATCATCTGCAATACAATGGAGTTTGTGATGAAGCTGCGGTGCTTAGAAAGATTAGGAGAGCCAGGAAGCGGAGGATGCCTAATAAATTGAGTATTAAGGTAAACAATGCGTATTTAGTTTAACTGTCATTGCTGTTAATTGAGATTCAGTTCGCTATTGGTATCAAAAAAAGAATACAATCACTTACGATTCTTTCTCTCTTCCTGTCCATCATGAAGTCGAATCATCTGATATTCAATGGAGTCTATGGTGAAGCTGCGGTGCTTAGAAAGATTAGGAGAGCCAGGAAGCGGAGGATGCCTAATGAATTGAGTATTAAAGTAAACAATGCGTATTTAGTTTGACTGTCATTGCTTTTAGTTGAGATTAAGTTCGCTATTGTTATCAAAAATAGAATACAATCACTTACCATTCTTTCTCTCTTCCTGTTCATCATTAAGTCGAATCATCTGCAATACAATGGAGTCTGTGGTGAAGCTGCGGTGCTTAGAAAGATTAGGAGAGCCAGGAAGCGGAGGATGCCTAATAAATTGAGTATTAAAGTAAAAGATGCGCATTTAGTTTAACTGTCATTGCTGTTAATTGAGATTAAGTTCGCTATTGGTATCAAAAATAGAATACAATCACTTACGATTCTTTCTCTCTTCCTGTCCATCATGAAGTCGAATCATCTGCAATACAATGGAGTCACTGGTGAAGCTGCGGTGCTTAGACAGATTTGGAGAGCCAGGAAGCGGAGAATGCCTAATAAATTGAGTATTAAAGTAAACAATGCGTATTTAATTTAACTGTCATTGCTGTTAATTGAGATTAAGTTCGCTATTGTTATCAAAAATAGAATACAATCACTTACGATTCTTTCTCTCTTCCTGTCCATCATGAAGTCGAATCATCTGCAATACAATGGAGTCTGTGGTGAAGCTGCGGTGCTTAGACAGATTTGGAGATCCAGGAAGCGGAGGATGCCTAATAAATTGAGTATTAAAGTAAGCAATGCAGATGTAGTTTAACTGTCATTGCTGTTAATTGAGATTAAGTTCGCTATTGTTATAAAAAATAGAATACAATCACCTACGATTCTTTTTCTTTTCCTGTCCATCATTAAGTCGAATCATCTGCAATACAATGGAGTCTGTGATGAAGCTGCGGTGCTTAGAAAGATTAGGAGAGCCAGGAAGCGGAGGATGCCTAATAAATTGAGTATTAAAGTAAACAATGCGTATTTAGTTTAACTGTCATTGCTGTTAATTAAGATTAAGTTCGCTATTGTTATCAAAAATAGAATACAATCACTTACGATTCTTTCTCTCTTCCTGTCCATCATTAAATCGAATCATCTGCAATACAATGGAGTCACTGGTGAAGCTTCGGTGCTTAGAAAGATTAGGAGAGCCAGGAAGCGGAGGATGCCTAATAAATTGAGTATTAAAGTAAACAATGCGTATTTAGTTTAACTGTCATTGCTGTTAATTGAGAAAAAGTTCGCTATTGTTATCAAAAATAGAATACAATCACTTACGATACTTTCTCTCTTCCTGTCCATCATGAAGTCGAATCATCTGCAATACAATGGAGTCTGTGGTGAAGCTGCGGTGCTTAGAAAGATTAGGAGAGCCAGGAAGCGGAGGATGCCTAATAAATTGAGTATTAAAGTAAACAATGCGTATTTAGTTTAACTGTCATTGCTGTAAATTGAGATTAAATAAGCTATAATTATCAAAAATAGAATACAATCACCTACGATTTTTTTTCTTTTCCTGTCCATCATTAAGTCGAATCATCTGCAATACAATGGAGTTTGTGATGAAGCTGCGGTGCTTAGAAAGATTAGGAGAGCCAGGAAGCGGAGGATGCCTAATAAATTGAGTATTAAAGTAATCAATGCGTATTTAGTTTAACTGTCATTGCTGTTAATTGAGATTAAGTTCGCTATTGGTATCAAAAATAGAATACAATCACTTACGATTCTTTCTCTCTTCCTGTCCATCATGAAGTCGAATCATCTGCAATACAATGGAGTCTGTGGTGAAGCTGCGGTGCTTAGACAGATTTGGAGAGCCAGGAAGCGGAGAATGCCTAATAAATTGAGTATTAAGGTAAACAATGCGTATTTAGTTTAACTGTCATTGCTCTTAATTGAGATTAAGTTCGCTATTGGTATCAAAAATAGAATACAATCACTTACGATTCTTTCTCTCTTCCTGTTCATCATTAAGACGAATCATCTGCAATACAATGGAGTCTGTGGTGAAGCTGCGGTGCTTAGACAGATTTGGAGAGCCAGGAAGCGGAGGATGCCTAATAAATTGAGTATTAAAGTAAACAATGCGTATTTAGTTTAACTGTCATTGCTGTTAATTGAGATTAAGTTCGCTATTTTTATCAAAAATAGAATACAATCACTTACTATTCTTTCTCTCTTTCTGTCCATCATCAAGTCGAATCATCTTCAATACAATGGAGTCTGTGGTGAAGCTGCGGTGCTTAGAAAGATTAGGAGAGCCAGGAAGCGGAGGATGCCTAATAAATTGAGTATTAAGGTAAACAATGCGTATTTAGTTTAACTGTCATTGCTGTTAATTGAGATTAAGTTCGCTATTGTTATCAAAAATAGAATACAATCACTTACGATTCTTTCTCTCTTCCTGTCCATCATGAAGTCGAATCATCTGCAATACAATGGAGTCTGTGGTGAAGCTGCGGTCCTTAGAAAGATTAGGAGAGGCAGGAAGCGGAGGATGCCTAATAAATTGAGTATTAAAGTAAACAATGCGTATTTAGTTTAACTGTCATTGCTGTTAATTGAGATTAAGTTCGCTATTGGTATCAAAAATAGAATACAATCACTTACGATTCTTTCTCTCTTCCGGTCCATCATGAAATCGAATCGTCTGCAATACAATGGAGTCTGTGGTGAAGCTGCGGTGCTTAGAAAGATTAGGAGAGGCAGGAAGCGGAGGAAGCCTAATAAATTGAGTAGTAAAGTAATCAATGCGTATTTAGTTTAACTGTCATTGCTGTTATTTGAGATAGAGTAAGCTATAATTATCAAAAATAGAATACAATCTCTTATGATTCTTTTTCTCTTCCTGGCCATCGTTAAGTCGAATCATCTGCAATACAATGTAATCACTGGTGATGCTGCGGTGCTTAGAAAGATTAGGAGAGCCAGGAAGCGGAGGATGCCTAATAAATTGAGTATTAAAGTAAACAATGCGTATTTAGTTTAACTGTCATTGCTGTTAATAAAGATTAAGTTAGCTATTGTTATCAAAAATAGAATACAATCACTTACGATTCTTTCTCTCTTCCTGTCCATCATTAAGTCGAATCATCTGCAATACAATGGAGTCTATGGTGAAGCTGCGGTGCTTAGAAAGATTAGGAGAGCCAGGAAGCGGAGGATGCCTAATAAATTGAGTATTAAAGTAAACAATGCGTATTTAGTTTAACTGTCATTGCTGTTAATTGAGATTAAGTTCGCTATTGTTATCAAAAATAGAATACAATCACTTACGATTCTTTCTCTCTTCCTGTCCATCATGAAGTCGAATCATCTGCAATACAATTGAGTCACTGTTGAAGCTGCGGTGCCTTGAAAGATTAGGAGAGCCAGGAAGCGGAGGATGCCTTATAAATTGAGTATTAAAGTAAACAATGCGTATTTAGTTTAACTGTCATTGCTGTTAATAAAGATTAAGTTAGCTATTGTTATCAAAAATAGAATACAATCTCTTACGATTCTATTTCTCTTCCTGGCCATCGTTAAGTCGAATCATCTGCAATACAATGTAGTCACTGGTGATGCTGCGGTGCTTAGAAAGATTAGGAGAGCCAGTAAGCGGAGGATGCCTAATAAATTGAGTATGAAAGTAAACAATGCGTATTAATTTAACTGTCATTGCTGTTAATTGAGATTAAGTTCGCTATTGTTATCAAAAATAGAATACAATCACTTACGATTCTTTCTCTCTTCCTGTCCATCATGAAGTCGAATCATCTGCAATACAATTGAGTCACTGTTGAAGCTGCGGTGCCTTGAAAGATTAGGAGAGCCAGGAAGCGGAGGATGCCTAATAAATTGAGCATTAAAGTAAACAATGCGTATTTAGTTTAACTGTCATTGCTGTTAATTGAGTTTAAGTTCGCTATTGTTATCAAAAATAGAATACAATCACTTACGATTCTTTCTCTCTTCCTGTCCATCATTAAATCGAATCATCTGCAATACAATGGAGTCACTGGTGAAGCTGCGGTGCTTAGAAAGATTAGGAGAGCCAGGAAGCGGAGGATGCCTAATAAATTGAGTATTAAAGTAAACAATGCGTATTTAGTTTAACTGTCATTGCTGTTAATTGAGATTAAGTTCGCTATTGTTATCAAAAATAGAATACAATCACTTACGATACTTTCTCTCTTCCTGTCCATCATGAAGTCGAATCATCTGCAATACAATGGAGTCACTGGTGAAGCTGCGGTGCTTAGAAAGATTAGGAGAGCCAGGAAGCGGAGGATGCCTAATAAATTGAGTATTAAAGTAAACAATGCGTATTTAGTTTAACTGTCATTGCTGTTAATTGAGAATAAGTTCGCTATTGTTATCAAAAATAGAATACAATCACTTACGATACTTTCTCTCTTCCTGTCCATGATGAAGTCGAATCATCTGCAATACAATGGAGTCTGTGGTGAAGCTGCGGTGCTTAGAAAGATTAGGAGAGCCAGGAAGCGGAGGATGCCTAATGAATTGAGTATTAAAGTAAACAATGCGTATTTAGTTTAACTGTCATTGCTGTTATTTGAGATAGAGTAAGCTATAATTATCAAAAATAGAATACAATCTCTTATGATTCTTTTTTTCTTCCTGGCCATCGTTAAGTCGAATCATCTGCAATACAATGTAATCACTGGTGATGCTGCGGTGCTTAGAAAGATTTGGAGAGCCAGGAAGCGGAGGATGCCTAATAAATTGAGTATTAAAGTAAACAATGCGTATTTAGTTTAACTGTCATTGCTGTTAATTGAGATTAAGTTCGCTATTGTTATCAAAAATAGAATACAATCACCTACGATTCTTTTTCTTTTCCTGTCCATCATTAAGTCGAATCATCTGCAATACAATGGAGTTTGTGATGAAGCTGCGGTGCTTAGAAAGATTAGGAGAGCCAGGAAGCGGAGGATGCCTAATAAATTGAGTATTAAGGTAAACAATGCGTATTTAGTTTAACTGTCATTGCTGTTAATTGAGATTCAGTTCGCTATTGGTATCAAAAAAAGAATACAATCACTTACGATTCTTTCTCTCTTCCTGTGCATCATGAAGTCGAATCATCTGCAATTCAATGGAGTCTATGGTGAAGCTGCGGTGCTTAGAAAGATTAGGAGAGCCAGGAAGCGGAGGATGCCTAATGAATTGAGTATTAAAGTAAACAATGCGTATTTAGTTTGACTGTCATTGCTTTTAGTTGAGATTAAGTTCGCTATTGTTATCAAAAATAGAATACAATCACTTACCATTCTTTCTCTCTTCCTGTCCATCATGAAGTCGAATCATCTGCAATACAATGGAGTCTGTGGTGAAGCTGCGGTGCTTAGAAAGATTAGGAGAGCCAGGAAGCGGAGGATGCCTAATAAATTGAGTATTAAAGTAAAAGATGCGCATTTAGTTTAACTGTCATTGCTGTTAATTGAGATTAAGTTCGCTATTGGTATCAAAAATAGAATACAATCACTTACGATTCTTTCTCTCTTCCTGTCCATCATGAAGTCGAATCATCTGCAATACAATGGAGTCACTGGTGAAGCTGCGGTGCTTAGACAGATTTGGAGAGCCAGGAAGCGGAGAATGCCTAATAAATTGAGTATTAAAGTAAACAATGCGTATTTAATTTAACTGTCATTGCTGTTAATTGAGATTAAGTTCGCTATTGGTATCAAAAATAGAATACAATCACTTACGATTCTTTCTCTCTTCCTGTCCATCATTAAATCGAATCATCTGCAATACAATGGAGTCACTGGTGAAGCTGCGGTGCTTAGAAAGATTAGGAGAGCCAGGAAGCGGAGGATGCCTAATAAATTGAGTATTAAAGTAAACAATGCGTATTTAGTTTAACTGTCATTGCTGTTAATTGAGAATAAGTTCGCTATTGTTATCAAAAATAGAATACAATCACTTACGATACTTTCTTTCTTCCTGTCCATCATGAAGTCGAATCATCTGCAATACAATGGAGTCTGTGGTGAAGCTGCGGTGCTTAGAAAGATTAGGAGAGCCAGGAAGCGGAGGATGCCTAATAAATTGAGTATTAAAGTAAACAATGCGTATTTAGTTTAACTGTCATTGCTGTTAATTGAGATTAAGTTCGCTATTGTTAAAAAAAATAGAATACAATCACTTACGATTCTTTCTCTATTCCTGTCCATGATGAAGTCGAATCATCTGCAATACAATTGAGTCTGTGGTGAAGCTGCGGTGCTTAGACAGATTTGGAGAGCCAGGAAGCGGAGGATGCCTAATAAATTGAGTATTAAAGTAAACAATGCGTATTTAGTTTAACTGTCATTGCTGTTAATTGTGAAAAAGTTCGCTATTGTTATCAAAAATAGAATACAATCACTTACGATACTTTCTCTCTTCCTGTCCATCATGAAGTCGAATCATCTGCAATACAATGGAGTCTGTGGTGAAGCTGCGGTGCTTAGAAAGATTAGGAGAGCCAGGAAGCGGAGGATGCCTAATAAATTGAGTATTAAAGTAAACAATGCGTATTTAGTTTAGCTGTCATTGCTGTTAATTGAGATTAAGTTCGCTATTGTTAAAAAAAATAGAATACAATCACTTACGATTCTTTCTCTCTTCCTGTCCATCTTTAAGTCGAATCATCTGCAATACAATGTAGTCACTGTTGAAGCTGCGGTGCCTTGAAAGATTAGGAGAGCCAGGAAACGGAGGATGCCTAATAAATTGAGCATTAAAGTAATCAATGCGTATTTAGTTTAACTGTCATTGCTGTTAATTGAGATTAAGTTCGCTATTGTTAAAAAAAATAGAATACAATCACTTACGATTCTTTCTCTATTCCTGTCCATCATGAAGTCGAATCATCTGCAATTCAATGGAGTCTATGGTGAAGCTGCGGTGCTTAGAAAGATTAGGAGAGCCAGGAAGCGGAGGATGCTTAATGAATTGAGTATTAAAGTAAACAATGCGTATTTAGTTTGACTGTCATTGCTTTTAGTTGAGATTAAGTTCGCTATTGTTATCAAAAATAGAATACAATCACTTACGATTCTTTCTCTCTTCCTGTCCAGCATGAAGTCGAATCATCTGCAATACAATGGAGTCTGTGGTGAAGCTGCGGTGCTTAGAAAGATTAGGAGAGCCAGGAAGCGGAGGATGCCTAATAAATTGAGTATTAAAGTAAACAATGCGTATTAATTTAACTGTCATTGCTGTTAATAGAGATTAAGATCGCTATTGTTATCAAAAATAGAATACAATCACTTGCGATTCTTTTAATCTTTCTGTCCATCATGAAGTCGAATCATCTGCAATACAATGTAGTCACTGGTGATGCTGCGGTGCTTAGTAAGATTAGGAGAGCCAGGAAGCGGAGGATGCCTAATAAATTGAGTATTAAAGTAAACAATGCGTATTTAGTTTAACTGTCATTGCTGTTAATTGAGATTAAGTAAGCTATAATTATCAAAAATAGAATACAATCTCTTACGATTCTTTTTCTCTTCCTGGCCATCGTTAAGTCGAATCATCTGCAATACAATGTAGTCACTGGTGATGCTGCGGTGCTTAGAAAGATTAGGAGAGCAAGTCAGCGGAGGATGCCTAATAAATTGAGTATTAAAGTAAACAATGCGTATTTAGTTTAACTGTCATTGCTGTTAGTTGAGATTAAGTTAGCTATTGTTATCAAAAATAGAATACAATCACTTACGATTCTTTCTCTCTTCCTGTCCATCATTAAGTCGAATCATCTGCAATTCAATGGAGTCTATGGTGAAGCTGCGGTGCTTAGAAAGATTAGGAGAGCCAGGAAGCGGAGGATGCCTAATAAATTGAGTATTAAAGTAAACAATGCGTATTTAGTTTAACTGTCATTCTGTTAATTGAGATTAAGTTTGCTATTGTTATCAAAAATAGAATACAATCACATACGATTCTTTCTCTCTTCCTGTCCATCATTAAGTCGATCATCTGCAATACAATGGGGTCTATGGTGAAGCTGCGGTGCTTAGAAAGATTAGGAGAGCCAGGAAGCGGAGGATGCCTAATAAATTGAGTATTAAAGTAAACAATGCGTATTTAGTTTAACTGTCATTGCTGTAAATTGAGATTAAATAAGCTATAATTATCAAAAATAGAATACAATCACCTACGATTTTTTTTCTTTTCCTGTCCATCATTAAGTCGAATCATCTGCAATACAATGGAGTTTGTGATGAAGCTGCGGTGCTTAGAAAGATTAGGAGAGCCAGGAAGCGGAGGATGCCTAATAAATTGAGTATTAAAGTAATCAATGCGTATTTAGTTTAACTGTCATTGCTGTTAATTGAGATTAAGTTCGCTATTGGTATCAAAAATAGAATACAATCACTTACGATTTTTTTTCTTTTCCTGTCCATCATTAAGTCGAATCATCTGCAATACAATGGAGTCTGTGGTGAAGCTGCGGTGCTTAGACAGATTTGGAGAGCCAGGAAGCGGAGAATGCCTAATAAATTGAGTATTAAAGTAAACAATGCGTATTTAGTTTAACTGTCATTGCTCTTAATTGAGATTAAGTTCGCTATTGGTATCAAAAATAGAATACAATCACTTACGATTCTTTCTCTCTTCCTGTTCATCATTAAGTCGAATCATCTGCAATACAATGGAGTCTGTGGTGAAGCTGCGGTGCTTAGACAGGTTTGGAGAGCCAGGAAGCGGAGGATGCCTAATGAATTGAGTATTAAAGTAAACAATGCGTATTTAGTTTAACTGTCATTGCTGTTAATTTAGATTAAGTTCGCTATTGTTATCAAAAATAGAATACAATCACCTACGATTTTTTTTCTTTTCCTGTCCATCATTAAGTCGAATCATCTGCAATACAATGGAGTTTGTGATGAAGCTGCGGTGCTTAGAAAGATTAGGAGAGCCAGGAAGCGGAGGATGCCTAATAAATTGAGTATTAAGGTAAACAATGCGTATTTAGTTTAACTGTCATTGCTGTTAATTGAGATTCAGTTCGCTATTGGTATCAAAAAAAGAATACAATCACTTACGATTCTTTCTCTCTTCCTGTCCATCATGAAGTCGAATCATCTGCAATTCAATGGAGTCTATGGTGAAGCTGCGGTGCTTAGAAAGATTAGGAGAGCCAGGAAGCGGAGGATGCCTAATGAATTGAGTATTAAAGTAAACAATGCGTATTTAGTTTGACTGTCATTGCTTTTAGTTGAGATTAAGTTCGCTATTGTTATCAAAAATAGAATACAATCACTTACCATTCTTTCTCTCTTCATGTCCATCATGAAGTCGAATCATCTGCAATACAATGGAGTCTGTGGTGAAGCTGCGGTGCTTAGAAAGATTAGGAGAGCCAGGAAGCGGAGGATGCCTAATAAATTGAGTATTATGGTAATCAATGCGTATTTAGTTTAACTGTCATTGCTGTTAATTGAGATTAAGTTCGCTATTGCTATCAAAAATAGAATACAATCACTTACGATACTTTCTCTCTTCCTGTCCATCATGAAGTCGAATCATCTGCAATACAATGTAGTCACTGGTGATGCTGCGGTGCTTTGAAAGATTAGGAGAGCCAGGAAGCGGAGGATGCCTAATAAATTGAGTATTAAAGTAAACAATGCGTATTTAGTTTAACTGTCATTGCTGTTAATTGAGATTAAGTTCGCTATTGTTAAAAAAAATTGAATACAATCACTTACGATTCTTTCTCTCTTCCTGTCCATCTTTAAGTCGAATCATCTGCAATACAATGGAGTCACTGGTGATCCTGCGGTGCTTAGAAAGATTAGGAGAGCCAGGAAGCTGAGGATGCGTAATAAATTGAGTATTAAAGTAAACAATGCGTATTTAGTTTAACTGTCATTGCTGTTAATTGAGATTAAGTTCGCTATTGGTATCAAAAATAGAATACAATCACTTACGATTCTTTCTCTCTTCCTGTCCATCATGAAGTCGAATCATCTGCAATACAATGGAGTCTGTGGTGAAGCAGCGGTGCTTAGACAGATTTGGAGAGCCAGGAAGCGGAGGATGCCTAATAAATTGACTATTAAAGTAAACAATGCGTATTTAGTTTAACTGTCATTGCTGTTAATTGAGATTAAGATCGCTATTGTTATCAAAAATAGAATACAATCACCTACGATTCTTTTTCTTTTCCTGTCCATCATTATGTCGAATCATCTGCAATACAATGGAGTCTGTGATGAAGCTGCGGTGCTTAGAAAGATTAGGAGAGCCAGGAAGCGGAGGATGCCTAATAAATTGAGTATTAAAGTAAGCAATGCGTATTAAGTTTAAATGTCATTGCTGTTAATTGAGATTCAGTTCGCTATTGGTATCAAAAATAGAATACAATCACTTACGATTCTTTCTCTCTTCCTGTCCATCATGAAGTCGAATCATCTGCAATACAATGGAGTCTGTGGTG
The DNA here is from genome assembly GCA_947579665.1 of Sympetrum striolatum. Taxonomy (NCBI): domain Eukaryota; kingdom Metazoa; phylum Arthropoda; class Insecta; order Odonata; family Libellulidae; genus Sympetrum; species Sympetrum striolatum. Next base: position 572,616 of record OX388341.1, read on the forward strand.
AAGCTGCGGTGCTTAGAAAGATTAGGAGAGCCAGGAAGCGGAGGATGCCTAATAAATTGAGTATTAAAGTAAGCAATGCGTATTAAGTTTAAATGTCATTGCTGTTAATTGAGATTCAGTTCGCTATTGGTATCAAAAATAGAATACAATCACTTACGATTCTTTCTCTCTTCCTGTCCATCATGAAGTCGAATCATCTGCAATTCAATGGAGTCTATGGTGAAGCTGCGGTGCTTAGAAAGATTAGGAGAGCCAGGAAGCGGAGGATGCCTAATGAATTGAGTATTAAAGTAAACAATGCGTATTTAGTTTGACTGTCATTGCTTTTAGTTGAGATTAAGTTCGCTATTGTTATCAAAAATAGAATACAATCACTTACGATTCTTTCTCTCTTCCTGTCCAGCATGAAGTCGAATCATCTGCAATACAATGGAGTCTGTGGTGAAGCTGCGGTGCTTAGAAAGATTAGGAGAGCCAGGAAGCGGAGGATGCCTAATAAATTGAGTATTAAAGTAAACAATGCGTATTAATTTAACTGTCATTGCTGTTAATAGAGATTAAGATCGCTATTGTTATCAAAAATAGAATACAATCACTTGCGATTCTTTTAATCTTTCTGTCGATCATGAAGTCGAATCATCTGCAATACAATGTAGTCACTGGTGATGCTGCGGTGCTTAGTAAGATTAGGAGAGCCAGGAAGCGGAGGATGCCTAATAAATTGAGTATTAAAGTAAACAATGCGTATTTAGTTTAACTGTCATTGCTGTTAATTGAGATTAAGTAAGCTATAATTATCAAAAATAGAATACAATCTCTTACGATTCTTTTTCTCTTCCTGGCCATCGTTAAGTCGAATCATCTGCAATACAATGTAGTCACTGGTGATGCTGCGGTGCTTAGAAAGATTAGGAGAGCAAGTCAGCGGAGGATGCCTAATAAATTGAGTATTAAAGTAAACAATGCGTATTTAGTTTAACTGTCATTGCTGTTAGTTGAGATTAAGTTAGCTATTGTTATCAAAAATAGAATACAATCACTTACGATTCTTTCTCTCTTCCTGTCCATCATTAAGTCGAATCATCTGCAATTCAATGGAGTCTATGGTGAAGCTGCGGTGCTTAGAAAGATTAGGAGAGCCAGGAAGCGGAGGATGCCTAATAAATTGAGTATTAAAGTAAACAATGCGTATTTAGTTTAACTGTCATTCTGTTAATTGAGATTAAGTTTGCTATTGTTATCAAAAATAGAATACAATCACATACGATTCTTTCTCTCTTCCTGTCCATCATTAAGTCGAATCATCTGCAATACAATGGGGTCTATGGTGAAGCTGCGGTGCTTAGAAAGATTAGGAGAGCCAGGAAGCGGAGGATGCCTAATAAATTGAGTATTAAAGTAAACAATGCGTATTTAGTTTAACTGTCATTGCTGTAAATTGAGATTAAATAAGCTATAATTATCAAAAATAGAATACAATCACCTACGATTTTTTTTCTTTTCCTGTCCATCATTAAGTCGAATCATCTGCAATACAATGGAGTTTGTGATGAAGCTGCGGTGCTTAGAAAGATTAGGAGAGCCAGGAAGCGGAGGATGCCTAATAAATTGAGTATTAAAGTAATCAATGCGTATTTAGTTTAACTGTCATTGCTGTTAATTGAGATTAAGTTCGCTATTGGTATCAAAAATAGAATACAATCACTTACGATTTTTTTTCTTTTCCTGTCCATCATTAAGTCGAATCATCTGCAATACAATGGAGTTTGTGATGAAGCTGCGGTGCTTAGAAAGATTAGGAGAGCCAGGAAGCGGAGGATGCCTAATAAATTGAGTATTAAAGTAATCAATGCGTATTTAGTTTAACTGTCATTGCTGTTAATTGAGATTAAGTTCGCTATTGGTATCAAAAATAGAATACAATCACTTACGATTTTTTTTCTTTTCCTGTCCATCATTAAGTCGAATCATCTGCAATACAATGGAGTCTGTGGTGAAGCTGCGGTGCTTAGACAGATTTGGAGAGCCAGGAAGCGGAGAATGCCTAATAAATTGAGTATTAAAGTAAACAATGCGTATTTAGTTTAACTGTCATTGCTCTTAATTGAGATTAAGTTCGCTATTGGTATCAAAAATAGAATACAATCACTTACGATTCTTTCTCTCTTCCTGTTCATCATTAAGTCGAATCATCTGCAATACAATGGAGTCTGTGGTGAAGCTGCGGTGCTTAGACAGGTTTGGAGAGCCAGGAAGCGGAGGATGCCTAATGAATTGAGTATTAAAGTAAACAATGCGTATTTAGTTTAACTGTCATTGCTGTTAATTTAGATTAAGTTCGCTATTGTTATCAAAAATAGAATACAATCACCTACGATTTTTTTTCTTTTCCTGTCCATCATTAAGTCGAATCATCTGCAATACAATGGAGTTTGTGATGAAGCTGCGGTGCTTAGAAAGATTAGGAGAGCCAGGAAGCGGAGGATGCCTAATAAATTGAGTATTAAGGTAAACAATGCGTATTTAGTTTAACTGTCATTGCTGTTAATTGAGATTCAGTTCGCTATTGGTATCAAAAAAAGAATACAATCACTTACGATTCTTTCTCTCTTCCTGTCCATCATGAAGTCGAATCATCTGCAATTCAATGGAGTCTATGGTGAAGCTGCGGTGCTTAGAAAGATTAGGAGAGCCAGGAAGCGGAGGATGCCTAATGAATTGAGTATTAAAGTAAACAATGCGTATTTAGTTTGACTGTCATTGCTTTTAGTTGAGATTAAGTTCGCTATTGTTATCAAAAATAGAATACAATCACTTACCATTCTTTCTCTCTTCCTGTCCATCATGAAGTCGAATCATCTGCAATACAATGGAGTCTGTGGTGAAGCTGCGGTGCTTAGAAAGATTAGGAGAGCCAGGAAGCGGAGGATGCCTAATAAATTGAGTATTATGGTAATCAATGCGTATTTAGTTTAACTGTCATTGCTGTTAATTGAGATTAAGTTCGCTATTGCTATCAAAAATAGAATACAATCACTTACGATACTTTCTCTCTTCCTGTCCATCATGAAGTCGAATCATCTGCAATACAATGTAGTCACTGGTGATGCTGCGGTGCTTTGAAAGATTAGGAGAGCCAGGAAGCGGAGGATGCCTAATAAATTGAGTATTAAAGTAAACAATGCGTATTTAGTTTAACTGTCATTGCTGTTAATTGAGATTAAGTTCGCTATTGTTAAAAAAAATTGAATACAATCACTTACGATTCTTTCTCTCTTCCTGTCCATCTTTAAGTCGAATCATCTGCAATACAATGGAGTCACTGGTGATCCTGCGGTGCTTAGAAAGATTAGGAGAGCCAGGAAGCTGAGGATGCGTAATAAATTGAGTATTAAAGTAAACAATGCGTATTTAGTTTAACTGTCATTGCTGTTAATTGAGATTAAGTTCGCTATTGGTATCAAAAATAGAATACAATCACTTACGATTCTTTCTCTCTTCCTGTCCATCATGAAGTCGAATCATCTGCAATACAATGGAGTCTGTGGTGAAGCTGCGGTGCTTAGACAGATTTGGAGAGCCAGGAAGCGGAGGATGCCTAATAAATTGACTATTAAAGTAAACAATGCGTATTTAGTTTAACTGTCATTGCTGTTAATTGAGATTAAGATCGCTATTGTTATCAAAAATAGAATACAATCACCTACGATTCTTTTTCTTTTCCTGTCCATCATTATGTCGAATCATCTGCAATACAATGGAGTCTGTGATGAAGCTGCGGTGCTTAGAAAGATTAGGAGAGCCAGGAAGCGGAGGATGCCTAATAAATTGAGTATTAAAGTAAGCAATGCGTATTAAGTTTAAATGTCATTGCTGTTAATTGAGATTCAGTTCGCTATTGGTATCAAAAATAGAATACAATCACTTACGATTCCTTCTCTCTTCCTGTCCATCATGAAGTCGAATCATCTGCAATACAATGGAGTCTGTGGTGAAGCTGCGGTGCTTAGAAAGATTAGGAGAGCCAGGAAGCGGAGGATGCCTAATAAATTGAGTATTAAAGTAAGCAATGCGTATTAAGTTTAAATGTCATTGCTGTTAATTGAGATTCAGTTCGCTATTGGTATCAAAAATAGAATACAATCACTTACAATTCTTTCTCTCTTCCTGTCCATCATGAAGTCGAATCATCTGCAATTCAATGGAGTCTATGGTGAAGCTGCGGTGCTTAGAAAGATTAGGAGAGCCAGGAAGCGGAGGATGCCTAATGAATTGAGTATTAAAGTAAACAATGCGTATTTAGTTTGACTGTCATTGCTTTTAGTTGAGATTAAGTTCGCTATTGTTATCAAAAATAGAATACAATCACTTACGATTCTTTCTCTCTTCCTGTCCAGCATGAAGTCGAATCATCTGCAATACAATGGAGTCTGTGGTGAAGCTGCGGTGCTTAGAAAGATTAGGAGAGCCAGGAAGCGGAGGATGCCTAATAAATTGAGTATTAAAGTAAACAATGCGTATTAATTTAACTGTCATTGCTGTTAATTGAGATTAAGATCGCTATTGTTATCAAAAATAGAATACAATCACTTACGATTCTTTCTCTCTTCCTGTCCAGCATGAAGTCGAATCATCTGCAATACAATGTAGTCACTGGTGATGCTGCGGTGCTTAGTAAGATTAGGAGAGCCAGGAAGCGGAGGATGCCTAATAAATTGAGTATTAAAGTAAACAATGCGTATTTAGTTTAACTGTCATTGCTGTTAATTGAGATTAAGTAAGCTATAATTATCAAAAATAGAATACAATCTCTTACGATTCTTTTTCTCTTCCTGGCCATCGTTAAGTCGAATCATCTGCAATACAATGTAGTCACTGGTGATGCTGCGGTGCTTAGAAAGATTAGGAGAGCAAGTCAGCGGAGGATGCCTAATAAATTGAGTATTAAAGTAAACAATGCGTATTTAGTTTAACTGTCATTGCTGTTAGTTGAGATTAAGTTAGCTATTGTTATCAAAAATAGAATACAATCACTTACGATTCTTTCTCTCTTCCTGTCCATCATTAAGTCGAATCATCTGCAATTCAATGGAGTCTATGGTGAAGCTGCGGTGCTTAGAAAGATTAGGAGAGCCAGGAAGCGGAGGATGCCTAATAAATTGAGTATTAAAGTAAACAATGCGTATTTAGTTTAACTGTCATTCTGTTAATTGAGATTAAGTTTGCTATTGTTATCAAAAATAGAATACAATCACATACGATTCTTTCTCTCTTCCTGTCCATCATTAAGTCGAATCATCTGCAATACAATGGGGTCTATGGTGAAGCTGCGGTGCTTAGAAAGATTAGGAGAGCCAGGAAGCGGAGGATGCCTAATAAATTGAGTATTAAAGTAAGCAATGCGTATTTACTTTAACTGTCATTGCTGTAAATTGAGATTAAATAAGCTATAATTATCAAAAATAGAATACAATCACCTACGATTTTTTTTCTTTTCCTGTCCATCATTAAGTCGAATCATCTGCAATACAATGGAGTTTGTGATGAAGCTGCGGTGCTTAGAAAGATTAGGAGAGCCAGGAAGCGGAGGATGCCTAATAAATTGAGTATTAAAGTAATCAATGCGTATTTAGTTTAACTGTCATTGCTGTTAATTGAGATTAAGATCGCTATTGGTATCAAAAATAGAATACAATCACTTACGATTTTTTTTCTTTTCCTGTCCATCATTAAGTCGAATCATCTGCAATACAATGGAGTCTGTGGTGAAGCTGCGGTGCTTAGACAGATTTGGAGAGCCAGGAAGCGGAGAATGCCTAATAAATTGAGTATTAAAGTAAACAATGCGTATTTAGTTTAACTGTCATTGCTCTTAATTGAGATTAAGTTCGCTATTGGTATCAAAAATAGAATACAATCACTTTCGATTCTTTCTCTCTTCCTGTTCATCATTAAGTCGAATCATCTGCAATACAATGGAGTCTGTGGTGAAGCTGCGGTGCTTAGACAGATTTGGAGAGCCAGGAAGCGGAGGATGCCTAATAAATTGAGTATTAAAGTAATCAATGCGTATTTAGTTTAACTGTCATTGCTGTTAATTGAGATTAAGTTCGCTATTGGTATCAAAAATAGAATACAATCACTTACGATTTTTTTTCTTTTCCTGTCCATCATTAAGTCGAATCATCTGCAATACAATGGAGTCTGTGGTGAAGCTGCGGTGCTTAGACAGATTTGGAGAGCCAGGAAGCGGAGAATGCCTAATAAATTGAGTATTAAAGTAAACAATGCGTATTTAGTTTAACTGTCATTGCTCTTAATTGAGATTAAGTTCGCTATTGGTATCAAAAATAGAATACAATCACTTACGATTCTTTCTCTCTTCCTGTTCATCATTAAGTCGAATCATCTGCAATACAATGGAGTCTGTGGTGAAGCTGCGGTGCTTAGACAGATTTGGAGAGCCAGGAAGCGGAGGATGCCTAATAAATTGAGTATTAAAGTAAACAATGCGTATTTAGTTTAACTGTCATTGCTGTAAATTGAGATTAAATAAGCTATAATTATCAAAAATAGAATACAATCACCTACGATTCTTTTTCTTTTCCTGTCCATCATTAAGTCGAATCATCTGCAATACAATGGAGTTTGTGATGAAGCTGCGGTGCTTAGAAAGATTAGGAGAGCCAGGAAGCGGAGGATGCCTAATAAATTGAGTATTAAAGTAATCAATGCGTATTTAGTTTAACTGTCATTGCTGTTAATTGAGATTAAGTTCGCTATTGGTATCAAAAATAGAATACAATCACTTACGATTCTTTCTCTCTTCCTGTTCATCATTAAGTCGAATCATCTGCAATACAATGGAGTCTGTGGTGAAGCTGCGGTGCTTAGACAGATTTGGAGAGCCAGGAAGCGGAGGATGCCTAATAAATTGAGTATTAAAGTAAACAATGCGTATTTAGTTTAACTGTCATTGCTCTTAATTGAGATTAAGTTCGCTATTGGTATCAAAAATAGAATACAATCACTTACGATTCTTTCTCTCTTCCTGTTCATCATTAAGTCGAATCATCTGCAATACAATGGAGTCTGTGGTGAAGCTGCGGTGCTTAGAAGAATTTGGAGAGCCAGGAAGCGGAGGATGCCTAATAAATTGAGTATTAAAGTAAACAATGCGTATTTAGTTTAACTGTCATTGCTCTTAATTGAGATTAAGTTCGCTATTGGTATCAAAAATAGAATACAATCACTTACGATTCTTTCTCTCTTCCTGTTCATCATTAAGTCGAATCATCTGCAATACAATGGAGTCTGTGGTGAAGCTGCGGTGCTTAGACAGATTTGGATAGCCAGGAAGCGGAGAATGCCTAATAAATTGAGTATTAAAGTAAACAATGCGTATTTAGTTTAACTGTCATTGCTCTTAATTGAGATTAAGTTCGCTATTGGTATCAAAAATAGAATACAATCACTTACGATTCTTTCTCTCTTCCTGTTCATCATTAAGTCGAATCATCTGCAATACAATGGAGTCTGTGGTGAAGCTGCGGTGCTTAGACAGATTTGGAGAGCCAGGAAGCGGAGGATGCCTAATAAATTGAGTATTAAAGTAAACAATGCGTATTTAGTTTAACTGTCATTGCTGTTAATTGAGATTAAGTTCGCTATTGTTATCAAAAATAGAATACAATCACTTACGATTCTTTCTCTCTTCCTGTCCATCATGATGTCGAATCATCTGCAATACAATGGAGTCTGTGGTGAAGCTTTGGTGCTTGGACAGATTTGGAGAGCCAGGAAGCGGAGGATGCCTAATAAATTGAGTATTAAGGTAAACAATGCGTATTTAATTTAACTGTCATTGCTGTTAATTGAGATTAAGTTCGCTATTGTTATCAAAAATATAATACAATCACTTACGATTCTTTCTCTCTTCCTGTCCATCATCAAGTCGAATCATCTGCAATACAATGGAGTCTGTGGTTAAGCTGCGGTGCTTAGAAAGATTAGGAGAGCCAGGAAGCGGAGGATGCCTAATAAATTGAGTATTAAGGTAAACAATGCGTATTTAGTTTAACTGTCATTGCTGTTAATTGAGATTCAGTTCACTATTGGTATCAAAAAAAGAATACAATCACTTACGATTCTTTCTCTCTTCCTGTCCATCATGAAGTCGAATCATCTGCAATTCAATGGAGTCTATGGTGTAGCTGCGGTGCTTAGAAAGATTAGGAGAGCCAGGAAGCGGAGGATGCCTAATGAATTGAGTATTAAAGTTAACAATGCGTATTTAGTTTGACTGTCATTGCTTTTAGTTGAGATTAAGTTCGCTATTGTAATCAAAAATAGAATACAATCACTTACCATTCTTTCTCTCTTCCTGTCCATCATGAAGTCGAATCATCTGCAATACAATGGAGTCTGTGGTGAAGCTGCGGTGCTTAGAAAGATTAGGAGAGCCAGGAAGCGGAGGATGCCTAATAAATTGAGTATTAAGGTAAACAATGCGTATTTAGTTTAACTGTCATTGCTGTTAATTGAGATTAAGTTCACTATTGGTATCAAAAAAAGAATACAATCACTTACGATTCTTTCTCTCTTCCTGTCCATCATGAAGTCGAATCATCTGCAATTCAATGGAGTCTGTGGTGATGCAGCGGTGCTTAGAAAGATTAGGAGAGCCAGGAAGCGGAGGATGCCTAATGAATTGAGTATTAAAGTTAACAATGCGTATTTAGTTTGACTGTCATTGCTTTTAGTTGAGATTAAGTTCGCTATTGTAATCAAAAATAGAATACAATCACTTACCATTCTTTCTCTCTTCCTGTCCATCATGAAGTCGAATCATCTGCAATACAATGGAGTCTGTGGTGAAGCTGCGGTGCTTAGAAAGATTAGGAGAGCCAGGAAGCGGAGGATGCCTAATAAATTGAGTATTAAGGTAAACAATGCGTATTTAGTTTAACTGTCATTGCTGTTAATTGAGATTAAGTTCGCTATTGCTATCAAAAATAGAATACAATCACTTACGATACTTTCTCTCTTCCTGTCCATCATGAAGTCGAATCATCTACAATACAATGTAGTCACTGGTGATGCTGCGGTGCTTTGAAAGATTAGGAGAGCCAGGAAGCGGAGGATGCCTAATAAATTGAGTATTAAAGTAAACAATGCGTATTTAGTTTAACTGTCATTGCTGTTAATTGAGATTAAGTTCGCTATTGTTAAAAAAAATTGAATACAATCACTTACGATTCTTTCTCTCTTCCTGTCCATCTTTAAGTCGAATCATCTGCAATACAATGGAGTCACTGGTGATCCTGCGGTGCTTAGAAAGATTAGGAGAGCCAGGAAGCTGAGGATGCGTAATAAATTGAGTATTAAAGTAAACAATGCGTATTTAGTTTGACTGTCATTGCTTTTAGTTGAGATTAAGTTCGCTATTGTAATCAAAAATATAATACAATCACTTACGATTCTTTCTCTCTTCCTGTCCATCATCAAGTCGAATCATCTGCAATACAATGGAGTCTGTGGTTAAGCTGCGGTGCTTAGAAAGATTAGGAGAGCCAGGAAGCGGAGGATGCCTAATAAATTGAGTATTAAGGTAAACAATGCGTATTTAGTTTAACTGTCATTGCTGTTAATTGAGATTCAGTTCGCTATTGGTATCAAAAATAGAATACAATCACTTACGATTCTTTCTCTCTTCCTGTCCATCATGAAGTCGAATCATCTGCAATACAATGTAGTCACTGGTGATGCTGCGGTGCTTAGAAGAATTTGGAGAGCCAGGAAGCGGAGGATGCCTAATAAATTGAGTATTAAAGTAAACAATGCGTATTTAGTTTAACTGTCATTGCTCTTAATTGAGATTAAGTTCGCTATTGGTATCAAAAATAGAATACAATCACTTACGATTCTTTCTCTCTTCCTGTTCATCATTAAGTCGAATCATCTGCAATACAATGGAGTCTGTGGTGAAGCTGCGGTGCTTAGACAGATTTGGATAGCCAGGAAGCGGAGAATGCCTAATAAATTGAGTATTAAAGTAAACAATGCGTATTTAGTTTAACTGTCATTGCTCTTAATTGAGATTAAGTTCGCTATTGGTATCAAAAATAGAATACAATCACTTACGATTCTTTCTCTCTTCCTGTTCATCATTAAGTCGAATCATCTGCAATACAATGGAGTCTGTGGTGAAGCTGCGGTGCTTAGACAGATTTGGAGAGCCAGGAAGCGGAGGATGCCTAATAAATTGAGTATTAAAGTAAACAATGCGTATTTAGTTTAACTGTCATTGCTGTTAATTGAGATTAAGTTCGCTATTGTTATCAAAAATAGAATACAATCACTTACGATTCTTTCTCTCTTCCTGTCCATCATGATGTCGAATCATCTGCAATACAATGGAGTCTGTGGTGAAGCTTTGGTGCTTGGACAGATTTGGAGAGCCAGGAAGCGGAGGATGCCTAATAAATTGAGTATTAAGGTAAACAATGCGTATTTAATTTAACTGTCATTGCTGTTAATTGAGATTAAGTTCGCTATTGTTATCAAAAATATAATACAATCACTTACGATTCTTTCTCTCTTCCTGTCCATCATCAAGTCGAATCATCTGCAATACAATGGAGTCTGTGGTTAAGCTGCGGTGCTTAGAAAGATTAGGAGAGCCAGGAAGCGGAGGATGCCTAATAAATTGAGTATTAAGGTAAACAATGCGTATTTAGTTTAACTGTCATTGCTGTTAATTGAGATTCAGTTCACTATTGGTATCAAAAAAAGAATACAATCACTTACGATTCTTTCTCTCTTCCTGTCCATCATGAAGTCGAATCATCTGCAATTCAATGGAGTCTATGGTGTAGCTGCGGTGCTTAGAAAGATTAGGAGAGCCAGGAAGCGGAGGATGCCTAATGAATTGAGTATTAAAGTTAACAATGCGTATTTAGTTTGACTGTCATTGCTTTTAGTTGAGATTAAGTTCGCTATTGTAATCAAAAATATAATACAATCACTTACGATTCTTTCTCTCTTCCTGTCCATCATCAAGTCGAATCATCTGCAATACAATGGAGTCTGTGGTTAAGCTGCGGTGCTTAGAAAGATTAGGAGAGCCAGGAAGCGGAGGATGCCTAATAAATTGAGTATTAAGGTAAACAATGCGTATTTAGTTTAACTGTCATTGCTGTTAATTGAGATTCAGTTCACTATTGGTATCAAAAAAAGAATACAATCACTTACGATTCTTTCTCTCTTCCTGTCCATCATGAAGTCGAATCATCTGCAATTCAATGGAGTCTGTGGTGATGCAGCGGTGCTTAGAAAGATTAGGAGAGCCAGGAAGCGGAGGATGCCTAATGAATTGAGTATTAAAGTTAACAATGCGTATTTAGTTTGACTGTCATTGCTTTTAGTTGAGATTAAGTTCGCTATTGTAATCAAAAATAGAATACAATCACTTACCATTCTTTCTCTCTTCCTGTCCATCATGAAGTCGAATCATCTGCAATACAATGGAGTCTGTGGTGAAGCTGCGGTGCTTAGAAAGATTAGGAGAGCCAGGAAGCGGAGGATGCCTAATAAATTGAGTATTAAGGTAAACAATGCGTATTTAGTTTAACTGTCATTGCTGTTAATTGAGATTAAGTTCGCTATTGCTATCAAAAATAGAATACAATCACTTACGATACTTTCTCTCTTCCTGTCCATCATGAAGTCGAATCATCTACAATACAATGTAGTCACTGGTGATGCTGCGGTGCTTTGAAAGATTAGGAGAGCCAGGAAGCGGAGGATGCCTAATAAATTGAGTATTAAAGTAAACAATGCGTATTTAGTTTAACTGTCATTGCTGTTAATTGAGATTAAGTTCGCTATTGTTAAAAAAAATTGAATACAATCACTTACGATTCTTTCTCTCTTCCTGTCCATCTTTAAGTCGAATCATCTGCAATACAATGGAGTCACTGGTGATCCTGCGGTGCTTAGAAAGATTAGGAGAGCCAGGAAGCTGAGGATGCGTAATAAATTGAGTATTAAAGTAAACAATGCGTATTTAGTTTAACTGTCATTGCTGTTAATTGAGATTAAGTTCGCTATTGATATCAAAAATAGAATACAATCACTTACGATTCTTTCTCTCTTCCTGTCCATCATGAAGTCGAATCATCTGCAATACAATGGAGTCTGTGGTGAAGCTGCGGTGCTTAGACAGATTTGGAGAGCCAGGAAGCGGAGGATGCGTAATAAATTGAGTATTAAAGTAAACAATGCGTATTTAGTTTAACTGTCATTGCTGTTAATTGAGATTCAGTTCGCTATTGGTATCAAAAATAGAATACAATCACTTACGATTCTTTCTCTCTTCCTGTCCATCATGAAGTCGAATCATCTGCAATACAATGTAGTCACTGGTGATGCTGCGGTGCTTAGTAAGATTAGGAGAGCCAGGAAGCGGAGGATGCCTAATAAATTGAGTATTAAAGTAAACAATGCGTATTTAGTTTAACTGTCATTGCTGTTAATTGAGATTAAGTAAGCTATAATTATCAAAAATAGAATACAATCTCTTACGATTCTTTTTCTCTTCCTGGCCATCGTTAAGTCGAATCATCTGCAATACAATGTAGTCACTGGTGATGCTGCGGTGCTTAGAAAGATTAGGAGAGCAAGTCAGCGGAGGATGCCTAATAAATTGAGTATTAAAGTAAACAATGCGTATTTAGTTTAACTGTCATTGCTGTTAGTTGAGATTAAGTTAGCTATTGTTATCAAAAATAGAATACAATCACTTACGATTCTTTCTCTCTTCCTGTCCATCATTAAGTCGAATCATCTGCAATTCAATGGAGTCTATGGTGAAGCTGCGGTGCTTAGAAAGATTAGGAGAGCCAGGAAGCGGAGGATGCCTAATAAATTGAGTATTAAAGTAAACAATGCGTATTTAGTTTAACTGTCATTCTGTTAATTGAGATTAAGTTTGCTATTGTTATCAAAAATAGAATACAATCACATACGATTCTTTCTCTCTTCCTGTCCATCATTAAGTCGAATCATCTGCAATACAATGGGGTCTTTGGTGAAGCTGCGGTGCTTAGAAAGATTAGGAGAGCCAGGAAGCGGAGGATGCCTAATAAATTGAGTATTAAAGTAAACAATGCGTATTTAGTTTAACTGTCATTGCTGTAAATTGAGATTAAATAAGCTATAATTAACAAAAATAATATACAATCACCTACGATTCTTTTTCTTTTCCTGTCCATCATTAAGTCGAATCATCTGCAATACAATGGAGTTTGTGATGAAGCTGCGGTGCTTAGAAAGATTAGGAGAGCCAGGAAGCGGAGGATGCCTAATAAATTGAGTATTAAAGTAATCAATGCGTATTTAGTTTAACTGTCATTGCTGTTAATTGAGATTAAGTTCGCTATTGGTATCAAAAATAGAATACAATCACTTACGATTCTTTCTCTCTTCCTGTCCATCATGAAGTCGAATCATCTGCAATACAATGGAGTCTGTGGTGAAGCTGCGGTGCTTAGACAGATTTGGAGAGCCAGGAAGCGGAGAATGCCTAATAAATTGAGTATTAAAGTAAACAATGCGTATTTAGTTTAACTGTCATTGCTCTTAATTGAGATTAAGTTCGCTATTGGTATCAAAAATAGAATACAATCACTTACGATTCTTTCTCTCTTCCTGTTCATCATTAAGTCGAATCATCTGCAATACAATGGAGTCTGTGGTGAAGCTGCGGTGCTTAGACAGATTTGGAGAGCCAGGAAGCGGAGGATGCCTAATAAATTGAGTATTAAAGTAAACAATGCGTATTTAGTTTAACTGTCATTGCTGTTAATTGAGATTAAGTTCGCTATTTTTATCAAAAATAGAATACAATCCCTTACTATTCTTTCTCTCTTTCTGTCCATCATCAAGTCGAATCATCTTCAATTCAATGGAGTCTGTGGTGAAGCTGCGGTGCTTAGACAGATTTGGAGAGCCAGGAAGCGGAGGATGCCTAATAAATTGAGTATTAAAGTAAACAATGCGTATTTAGTTTAACTGTCATTGCTGTTAATTGAGATTAAGTTCGCTATTGTTATCAAAAATATAATACAATCACTTACGATTCTTTCTCTCTTCCTGTCCATCATCAAGTCGAATCATCTGCAATACAATGGAGTCTGTGGTTAAGCTGCGGTGCTTAGAAAGATTAGGAGAGCCTGGAAGCGGAGGATGCCTAATAAATTGAGTATTAAGGTAAACAATGCGTATTTAGTTTAACTGTCATTGCTGTTAATTGAGATTCAGTTCGCTATTGGTATCAAAAAAAGAATACAATCACTTACGATTCTTTCTCTCTTCCTGTCCATCATGAAGTCGAATCATCTGCAATTCAATGGAGTCTATGGTGTAGCTGCGGTGCTTAGAAAGATTAGGAGAGCCAGGAAGCGGAGGATGCCTAATGAATTGAGTATTAAAGTAAACAATGCGTATTTAGTTTGACTGTCATTGCTTTTAGTTGAGATTAAGTTCGCTATTGTAATCAAAAATAGAATACAATCACTTACCATTCTTTCTCTCTTCCTGTCCATCATGAAGTCGAATCATCTGCAATACAATGGAGTCTGTGGTGAAGCTGCGGTGCTTAGAAAGATTAGGAGAGCCAGGAAGCGGAGGATGCCTAATAAATTGAGTATTAAGGTAAACAATGCGTATTTAGTTTAACTGTCATTGCTGTTAATTGAGATTAAGTTCGCTATTGCTATCAAAAATAGAATACAATCACTTACGATACTTTCTCTCTTCCTGTCCATCATGAAGTCGAATCATCTACAATACAATGTAGTCACTGGTGATGCTGCGGTGCTTTGAAAGATTAGGAGAGCCAGGAAGCGGAGGATGCCTAATAAATTGAGTATTAAAGTAAACAATGCGTATTTAGTTTAACTGTCATTGCTGTTAATTGAGATTAAGTTCGCTATTGTTAAAAAAAATTGAATACAATCACTTACGATTCTTTCTCTCTTCCTGTCCATCTTTAAGTCGAATCATCTGCAATACAATGGAGTCACTGGTGATCCTGCGGTGCTTAGAAAGATTAGGAGAGCCAGGAAGCTGAGGATGCGTAATAAATTGAGTATTAAAGTAAACAATGCGTATTTAGTTTAACTGTCATTGCTGTTAATTGAGATTAAGTTCGCTATTGATATCAAAAATAGAATACAATCACTTACGATTCTTTCTCTCTTTCTGTCCATCATGAAGTCGAATCATCTGCAATACAATGGAGTCTGTGGTGAAGCTGCGGTGCTTAGACAGATTTGGAGAGCCAGGAAGCGGAGGATGCGTAATAAATTGAGTATTAAAGTAAACAATGCGTATTTAGTTTAACTG
Organism: Sympetrum striolatum; assembly: GCA_947579665.1. Taxonomy (NCBI): domain Eukaryota; kingdom Metazoa; phylum Arthropoda; class Insecta; order Odonata; family Libellulidae; genus Sympetrum; species Sympetrum striolatum. The sequence continues at coordinate 588,024 of OX388341.1, forward strand.
TCATTGCTGTTAATTGAGATTCAGTTCGCTATTGGTATCAAAAATAGAATACAATAACTTACGATTCTTTCTCTCTTCCTGTCCATCATGAAGTCGAATCATCTGCAATACAATGTAGTCACTGGTGATGCTGCGGTGCTTAGTAAGATTAGGAGAGCCAGGAAGCGGAGGATGCCTAATAAATTGAGTATTAAAGTAAACAATGCGTATTTAGTTTAACTGTCATTGCTGTTAATTGAGATTAAGTAAGCTATAATTATCAAAAATAGAATACAATCTCTTACGATTCTTTTTCTCTTCCTGGCCATCGTTAAGTCGAATCATCTGCAATACAATGTAGTCACTGGTGATGCTGCGGTGCTTAGAAAGATTAGGAGAGCAAGTCAGCGGAGGATGCCTAATAAATTGAGTATTAAAGTAAACAATGCGTATTTAGTTTAACTGTCATTGCTGTTAGTTGAGATTAAGTTAGCTATTGTTATCAAAAATAGAATACAATCACTTACGATTCTTTCTCTCTTCCTGTCCATCATTAAGTCGAATCATCTGCAATTCAATGGAGTCTATGGTGAAGCTGCGGTGCTTAGAAAGATTAGGAGAGCCAGGAAGCGGAGGATGCCTAATAAATTGAGTATTAAAGTAAACAATGCGTATTTAGTTTAACTGTCATTCTGTTAATTGAGATTAAGTTTGCTATTGTTATCAAAAATAGAATACAATCACATACGATTCTTTCTCTCTTCCTGTCCATCATTAAGTCGAATCATCTGCAATACAATGGGGTCTATGGTGAAGCTGCGGTGCTTAGAAAGATTAGGAGAGCCAGGAAGCGGAGGATGCCTAATTAATTGAGTATTAAAGTAAACAATGCGTATTTAGTTTAACTGTCATTGCTGTAAATTGAGATTAAATAAGCTATAATTAACAAAAATAATATACAATCACCTACGATTCTTTTTCTTTTCCTGTCCATCATTAAGTCGAATCATCTGCAATACAATGGAGTTTGTGATGAAGCTGCGGTGCTTAGAAAGATTATGAGAGCCAGGAAGCGGAGGATGCCTAATAAATTGAGTATTAAAGTAATCAATGCGTATTTAGTTTAACTGTCATTGCTGTTAATTGAGATTAAGTTCGCTATTGGTATCAAAAATAGAATACAATCACTTACGATTCTTTCTCTCTTCCTGTCCATCATGAAGTCGAATCATCTGCAATACAATGGAGTCTGTGGTGAAGCTGCGGTGCTTAGACAGATTTGGAGAGCCAGGAAGCGGAGAATGCCTAATAAATTGAGTATTAAAGTAAACAATGCGTATTTAGTTTAACTGTCATTGCTCTTAATTGAGATTAAGTTCGCTATTGGTATCAAAAATAGAATACAATCACTTACGATTCTTTCTCTCTTCCTGTTCATCATTAAGTCGAATCATCTGCAATACAATGGAGTCTGTGGTGAAGCTGCGGTGCTTAGACAGATTTGGAGAGCCAGGAAGCGGAGGATGCCTAATAAATTGAGTATTAAAGTAAACAATGCGTATTTAGTTTAACTGTCATTGCTGTTAATTGAGATTAAGTTCGCTATTTTTATCAAAAATAGAATACAATCCCTTACTATTCTTTCTCTCTTTCTGTCCATCATCAAGTCGAATCATCTTCAATTCAATGGAGTCTGTGGTGAAGCTGCGGTGCTTAGAAAGATTAGGAGAGCCAGGAAGCGGAGGATGCCTAATAAATTGAGTATTAAGGTAAACAATGCGTATTTAGTTTAACTGTCATTGCTGTTAATTGAGATTAAGTTCGCATATGTTATCAAAAATAGAATACAATCACTTACGATTCTTTCTCTCTTCCTGTCCATCATCAAGTGGAATCATCTGCAATACAATGGAGTCTGTGGTGAAGCTGCGGTGCTTAGAAAGATTAGGAGAGCCAGGAAGCGGAGGATGCCTAATAAATTGAGTATTAAGGTAAACAATGCGTATTTAGTTTAACTGTCATTGCTGTTAATTGAGATTAAGTTCGCTATTGTTATCAAAAATAGAATACAATCACTTACGATTCTTTCTCTCTTCCTGTCCATCATGAAGTCGAATCATCTGCAATACAATGGAGTCTGTGGTGAAGCTGCGGTGCTTGGACAGATTTGGAGAGCCAGGAAGCGGAGGATGCCTAATAAATTGAGTATTAAAGTAAACAATGCGTATTTAGTTTAACTGTCATTGCTGTTAATTGAGATTAAGTTCGCTATTGGTATCAAAAATAGAATACAATCACTTACGATTCTTTCTCTCTTCCTGTCCATCATGAAGTCGAATCATCTGCAATACAATGGAGTCTGTGGTGAAGCTGCAGTGCTTAGACAGATTTGGAGAGCCAGGAAGCGGAGAATGTCCCTAATAAATTGAGTATTAAAGTAAACAATGCGTATTTAGTTTAACTGTCATTGTTGTTAATTGAGATTAAGTTCGATATTGTTATCAAAAATAGAATCCAATCACTTACGATTCTTTCTCTCTTTCTGTCCATCATCAAGTCGAATCATCTGCAATACAATGGGGTCTGTGGTGAAGCTGCGGTGCTTAGAAAGATTAGGAGAGCCAGGAAGCGGAGGATGCCTAATAAATTGAGTATTAAGGTAAACAATGCGTATTTAGTTTACCTGTCATTGCTGTTAATTGAGATTAAGTTCGCTATTGTTATCAAAAATATAATACAATCACTTACGATTCTTTCTCTCTTCCTGTCCATCATCAAGTCGAATCATCTGCAATACAATGGAGTCTATGGTTAAGCTGCGGTGCTTAGAAAGATTAGAAGAGCCAGGAAGCGGAGGATGCCTAATAAATTGAGTATTAAAATAAGCAATGCGTATTAAGTTTAAATGTCATTGCTGTTAATTGAGATTAAGTTCGCTATTGTTATCAAAAATAGAATACAATCACTTACGATTCTTTCTCTCTTCCTGTCCATCATGAAGTCAAATCATCTGCAATACAATGGAGTCTGTGGTGAAGCTGCGGTGCTTAGAAAGATTAGGAGAGCCAGGAAACGGAGGATGCCTAATAAATTGAGTATTAAAATAAGCAATGCGTATTAAGTTTAAATGTCATTGCTGTTAATTGAGATTCAGTTCGCTATTGTTATCAAAAATAGAATACAATCACCTCCGATTCTTTCTCTCTTCCTGTCCATCATGAAGTCGAATCATCTGCAATACAATGGAGTCACTGGTGAAGCTTCGGTGCTTAGAAAGATTAGGAGAGCCAGGAAGCGGAGGATGCCTAATAAATTGATTATTAAGGTAAACAATGCGTATTTAGTTTAACTGTCATTGCTGTTAATTGAGATTAAGTTCGCTATTGTTATCAAAAATAGAATACAATCACTTACGATTCTTTCTCTCTTCCTGTCCATCATGAAGTCAAATCATCTTTAATACAATGGAGTCTGTGGTGAAGCTGCGGTGCTTGGACAGATTTGGAGAGCCAGGAAGCGGAGGATGCCTAATAAATTGAGTATTAATGTAAACAAAGCGTATTTAGTTGAACTGTCATTGCTGTTAATCGAGATTTAGTTAGCTATTATTATCAAAAATAGAATACAATCACCTCCGATTCTTTTTCTTTTCCTGTCCATCATTAAGTCGAATCATCTGCAATACAATGGAGTCACTGGTGAAGCTGCGGTGCTTAGAAAGATTAGGAGAGCCAGGAAGCGGAGGATGCCTAATAAATTGAGTATTAAAGTAAACAATGCGTATTTAGTTTAACTGTCATTGCTGTTAATTGAGATTAAGTTCGCTATTGGTATAAAAAATAGAATACAATCACTTACGATTCTTTCTCTCTTCCTGTCCATCATGAAGTCGAATCATCTGCAATACAATGGAGTCTGTGGTGAAGCTGCGGTGCTTAGACAGATTTGGAGAGCCAGGAAGCGGAGAATGCCTAATAAATTGAGTATTAAAGTAAACAATGCGTATTTAGTTTTACTTTCATTGCTGTTAATTGAGATTAAGTTCGCTATTGGTATAAAAAATAGAATACAATCACTTACGATTCTTTCTCTCTTCCTGTTCATCATTAAGTCGAATCATCTGCAATACAATGGAGTCTGTGGTGAAGCTGCGGTGCTTAGACAGATTTGGAGAGCCAGGAAGCGGAGGATGCCTAATAAATTGAGTATTAAAGTAAACAATGCGTATTTAGTTTAACTGTCATTGCTGTTAATTGAGATTAAGTTCGCTATTGGTATCAAAAATAGAATACAATCACTTACGATTCTTTCTCTCTTCCTGTCCATCATGAAGTCGAATCGTCTGCAATACAATGGAGTCTGTGGTGAAGCTGCGGTGCTTAGAAAGATTAGGAGAGGCAGGAAGCGGAGGAAGCCTAATAAATTGAGTAGTAAAGTAATCAATGCGTATTTAGTTTAACTGTCATTGCTGTTATTTGAGATAGAGTAAGCTATAATTATCAAAAATAGAATACAATCTCTTATGATTCTTTTTCTCTTCCTGGCCATCGTTAAGTCGAATCATCTGCAATACAATGTAATCACTGGTGATGCTGCGGTGCTTAGAAAGATTAGGAGAGCCAGGAAGCGGAGGATGCCTAATAAATTGAGTATTAAAGTAAAAAATGCGTATTTAGTTTAACTGTCATTGCTGTTAATAAAGATTAAGTTAGCTATTGTTATCAAAAATAGAATACAATCACTTACGATTCTTTCTCTCTTCCTGTCCATCATTAAGTCGAATCATCTGCAATACAATGGAGTCTATGGTGAAGCTGCGGTGCTTAGAAAGATTAGGAGAGCCAGGAAGCGGAGGATGCCTAATAAATTGAGTATTAAAGTAAACAATGCGTATTTAGTTTAACTGTCATTGCTGTTAATTGAGATTAAGTAAGCTATAATTATCAAAAATAGAATACAATCTCTTACGATTCTATTTCTCTTCCTGGCCATCGTTAAGTCGAATCATCTGCAATACAATGTAGTCACTGGTGATGCTGCGGTGCTTAGAAAGATTAGGAGAGCCAGGAAGCGGCGGACGCCTAATAAATTGAGTATGAAAGTAAAAAATGCGTATTAATTTAACTGTCATTGCTGTTAATTGAGATTAAGTTCGCTATTGTTATCAAAAATAGAATACAATCACTTACGATTTTTCTCCCTTCCTTTCCATCATGAAGTCGAATCATCAGCAATACAATTGAGTCACTGTTGAAGCTGCGGTGCCTTGAAAGATTAGGAGAGCCAGGAAGCGGAGGATGCCTAATAAATTGAGCATTAAAGTAAACAATGCGTATTTAGTTTAACTGTCATTGCTGTTAATTGAGATTAAGTTCGCTATTGTTATAAAAAACAGAATACAATCACTTACGATTCTTTCTCTCTTCCTGTCCATCATTAAATCGAATCATCTGCAATACAATGGAGTCACTGGTGAAGCTGCGGTGCTTAGAAAGATTAGGAGAGCCAGGAAGCGGAGGATGCCTAATAAATTGAGCATTAAAGTAAACAATGCGTATTTAGTTTAACTTTCATTGCTGTTAATTGAGAATAAGTTCGCTATTGTTATCAAAAATAGAATACAATCACTTACGATACTTTCTCTCTTCCTGTCCATCATGAAGTCGAATCATCTGCAATACAATGGAGTCTGTGGTGAAGCTGCGGTGCTTAGAAAGATTAGGAGAGCCAGGAAGCGGAGGATGCCTAATAAATTGAGTATTAAAGTAAACAATGCGTATTTAGTTTAACTGTCATTGCTGTTAATTGAGATTAAGTTCGCTATTTAAAAAAAAAATAGAATACAATCACTTACGATTCTTTCTCTCTTCCTGTCCATCTTTAAGTCGAATCATCTGCAATACAATGGAGTCACTGGTGAACCTGCGGTGCTTAGAAAGATTAGGAGAGCCAGGAAGCGGAGGATGCCTAATAAATTGAGTATTAAAGTAAACAATGCGTATTTAGTTTAACTGTCATTGCTGTTAATTGAGATTAAGTTCGCTATTGGTATCAAAAATAGAATACAATCACTTACGATTCTTTCTCTCTTCCTGTCCATCATGAAGTCGAATCATCTGCAATACAATGGAGTCTGTGGTGAAGCTTCGGTGCTAAGACAGATTTGGAGAGCCAGGAAGCGGAGGATGCCTAATAAATTGAGTATTAAAGTAAACAATGCGTATTTAGTTTAACTGTCATTGCTGTTAATTGAGATTAAGTTTGCTATTTTTATCAAAAATAGAATACAATCACTTACGATTCTTTCTCTCTTCCTGTCCATCATCAAGTCGAATCATCTGCAATACAATGGAGTCTGTGGTGAAGCTGCGGTGCTTAGAAAGATTAGGAGAGCCAGGAAGCGGAGGATGCCTAATAAATTGAGTATTAAGGTAAACAATGCGTATTTAGTTTAACTGTCATTGCTGTTAATTGAGATACAGTTCGCTATTGTTATCAAAAATAGAATACAATCACTTACGATTCTTTCTCTCTTCCTGTCCATCATGAAGTCGAATCATCTGCAATACAATGGAGTCTGTGGTGAAGCTGCGGTGCTTGGACAGATTTGGAGAGCCAGGAAGCGGAGGATGCCTAATAAATTGAGTATTAAAGTAAACGATGCGCATTTAGTTTAACTGCCATTGCTGTTAATTGAGATTAAAGTCGCTATTGGTATCAAAAATAGAATACAATCACTTACGATTCTTTTTCTTTTCCTGTCCATCATTAAGTCGAATCATCTGCAATACAATGGAGTCTGTGATGAAGCTGCGGTGCTTAGAAAGATTAGGAGAGCCATGAAGCGGAGGATGCCTAATAAATTGAGTATTTAAGTGAACAATGCGTATTTAGTTTAACTGTCATTGCTGTTAATTGAGATTAAGTAAGCTATAATTATCAAAAATAGAATACAATCCCTTACGATTCTTTCTCTCTTCCTGTCCATCATTAAGTCGAATCATCTGCAATACAATGGAGTCTGTGGTGAAGCTGCGGTGCTTAGAAAGATTAGGAGAGCCAGTAAGCGGAGGATGCCTAATAAATTGAGTATTAAAGTAAACAATGCGTATTTAGTTTAACTGTCATTGCTGTTAATTGAGATTTAGTTAGCTATTGTTATCAAAAATAGAATACAATCACCTACGATTCTTTTTCTTTTCCTGTCCATCATTAAGTCGAATCATCTACAATACAGTGGAGTCACTAGTGAAGCTGCGGTGCATAGAAAGATTAGGAGAGCAGGTAAGCGGAGGATGCCTAATAAATTGAGTATTGAAGTAAACAATGCGTATTTAGTTTAACTGTCATTGCTGTTAACTGAGATTTAGTTAGCTATTGTTATCAAAAATAGAATACAATCACCTACGATTCTTTCTCTCTTCCTGTCCATCATGAAGTCGAATCATCTGCAATACAATGGAGTCTGTGGTGAAGCTGCGGTACTTAGAAAGATTAGGAGAGCCAGGAAGCGGAGGATGCCTAATAAATTGAGTATTGAACTAAGTAATGCGTATTTATTTTAACTGTCATTGCTGTTAGTTGAGATTAAGTTAGCTATTGTTATCAAAAATAGAATACAATCACCTACGATTCTTTCTCTCTTCCTGCCCATCATTAAGTCGAATCGTCTGCTATACAATTGAGTCTGTGGTGAAGCTGCGGTGCTTAAAAAGATTAGGAGAGCCAGGAAGCGGAGGATGCCTAATAAATTGAGTATTAAACTAAACAATGCGTATTTAGTTTAACTGTCATTGCTGTTAATTGAGATTTAGTTAGCTATTGTTATCAAAAATAGAATACAATCACCTACGATTCTTTCTCTCTTCCTGCCCATCATTAAGTCGAATCGTCTGCTATACAATTGAGTCTGTGGTGAAGCTGCGGTGCTTAGAAAGATTAGGAGAGCCAGGAAGCGGAGGATGCCTAATAAATTGAGTATTAAAGTAAACAATGCGTATTTAGTTTAACTGTCATTGCTGTTAATTGAGATTAAGTTCGCTATTGTTATCAAAAATAGAATACAATCACTTACGATTCTTTCTCTCTTCCTGTCCACCATGAGGTCGAATCATCTGCAATACAATGGAGTCTGTGGTGAAGCTGCGGTGCTTAGAAAGATTAGGAGAGCCAGGAAGCGGAGGATGCCTAATAAATTGAGTATTAAAGTAAAAAATGCGTATTTAGTTTAACTGACATTGCTGTTAATTGAGATTAAGTTCGCTATTGTTATCAAAAATAGAATACAATCACTTACGATTCTTTCTCTCTTCCTGGCCATCGTTAGGTCGAATCATCTGCAATACAATGTAGTCACTGGTGAAGCTGCGGTGCTTAGAAAGATTAGGAGAGCCAGGAAGCGGAGGATGCCTAATAAATTGAGTATAAAAGTAAACATTGCGTATCTAGTTTAACTGTCATTGCTGTTAATTGAGATTAAGTTCCCTATTGTTATCAAAAATAGAATACAATCACTTACGATTCCTTCTCTCTTCCTGTCCATCATGAAGTCGAATCATCTGCAATACAATGGAGTCTGTGGTGAAGCTGCAGTGCTTAGACAGATTTGGAGAGCAATGAAGCGGAGGATGCCTAATAAATTGAGTATTAAAGTAAACAATGCGTATTTAGTTTAACTGTCATTGCTGCTAATTGAGATTAAGTTCGCTATTGTTATCAAAAATAGAATACAATCACTTACGATTCTTTCTCTTTTCCTGTCCATCATGAAGTCGAATCGTCTGCAGTACAATGGAGTCTGTGGTGAAGCTGCGGTGCTTAGAAAGATTAGGAGAGCCAGGAAGTGGAGGATGCCTAATAAATTGAGTATTAAAGTAAACAATGCGTATTTAGTTTAACTGTCATTGCTGTTAATTGAGATTTAATTAACTATTGTTATCAAAAATATAATACAATCACTTACGATTCATTCTCTCTTCCTGTCCATCATTAAGTCAAATCATGTGCAATACAATGGAGTCACTGGTGAAGCTGCGGTACTTAGAAAGATAGGAGAGCAAGTTAGCGGAGGATGCCTAATAAATTGAGTATTAAAGTAAACAATGCGTATTTAGTTTAACTGTCATTGCTGTTAATTGAGATTTAGTTAGCTATTATTATCAAAAATAGAATACAATCACCTACGGTTCTTTCTCTCTTCCTGTCCATCATTAAGTCGAATCATCTGCAATACAATGGAGTCTGTGGTGAAGCTGCGGTGCTTTGAAAGATTAGGAGAGCCAGGAAGCGGAGGATGCCTAATAAATTGAGTATTAAACTAAACAATGCGTATTTAGTTTAAGTGTCATTGCTGTTAATTGAGATTAAGTTAGCTATTCTTATCAAAAATAAAATACAATCACTTACGATTCTTTTTCTTTTCCTGTCCATCATTAAGTCGAATCATCTGCAATACAATGGAGTCACTGGTGAAGCTGTGGTGCTTAGAAAGATTAGGAGAGCTAGGAAGCGGAGGATGCCTAATAAATTGAGTATTAAAGTAAACAATGCGTATTAAGTTTAACTGTCATTGCTGTTAATTGAGATTAAGTTCGCTATTGTTATCAAAAATAGAATACAATCACTTACGATTCTTTCTCTCTTCCTGTCCATCATTAAGTCGAATCATCTGCAATACAATGGAGTCACTGGTGAAGCTGCGGTGCTTCGAAAGAATTTGAGAGAAAGGAAATGGAGGATGCCTAATAAATTAAGTATTAAAGTATACAATGCGTATTTAGTTTAACTGTCATTGCTGTTAATTGAGATTAAGTTAACTATTGTTATCAAAAATAGAATACAATCACTTACGATTCTTTCTCTCTTCCTGTCCATCATTAAGTCGAATCATCTGCAATACAATGGAGTTACTGGTGAAGCTGCGGTGCTTAGAAAGATTTGGAGAGCCAGGAAGCAGAGGATGCCTAATAAATTGAGTATTAAAGTAAACAATGCGTATTTAGTTTAACTGTCATTGCTGTTAATTGAGATTAAGTTAGCTATTGTTATAAAAATTGAATACAATCTCTTACGATTCATTTTCTCTTCCTGGCCATCATTAAGTCAAATCATCTGCAATACAATGGAGTCACTGGTGAAGCTGCGGTGCTTCGAAAGAGTTGGAGAGCCAGGAAGCGGAGGATGCCTAATAAATTGAGCATTGAAGTAAACAATGCGTATTTAGTTTAACTGTCATTGCTGATAATTGTGATAAAATTAGCTATTGTTATCATAAATAGAATACAATCACTTAAAATTCTTTCCTTCTTCCTGGCCATCATTTAGTCGAATCATCTGCAATACAATGGAGTCTGTGGTGAAGCTGCGGTGCTTAGAAAGAGTTGGAGAGCCAGGAAGCGGAGGATGCCTAATAAATTGAGTATTGATGTAAACAATGCGTATTCAGTTTAACTGTCATTACTGTTAATTGAGATTAAGTTAAGAATTGTTATCAAAAATAGAAGACAATCACTTACGATTCTTTCTCTCTTCCTGTCCATCATTAAGTCGAATCATCTGCAATATAATGGAGTCTGTGGTGAAGCTGCGGTGCTTAGAAAGATTAGGAGAGCCAGGAAGCGGAGGATGCCTAATAAATTGAGCATTAAAGTAAACAATGCGTATTTAGTTTAACTGTAATTGCTGTGAATTGAGATTAAGTTATCTATTGTTATCATAAATAGAATACAATCACTTAAAATTCTTTCCTTCTTCCTGGCCATCATTTAGTCGAATCATCTGCAATACAATGGAGTCTGTGGTGAAGCTGCGGTGCTTAGAAAGAGTTGGAGAGCCAGGAAGCGGAGGATGCCTAATAAATTGAGTATTGATGTAAACAATGCGTATTTAGTTTAACTGTCATTGCTGTTAATTGAGATTAAGTTAGCTATTCTTATCAAAAATAGAATGCAATATCTTACGATTCTTTTTCTCTTCCTGGCCATCATTAAGTCGAATCATCTGCAATACAATGGAGTCACTGGTGAAGCTGCGGTGCTTAGAAAGATTTGGAGAGCCAGGAAGCGGAGGATGCCTAATAAATTGAGTATTAAAGTAAACAATGCGTATTTAGTTTAACTGTCATTGTTGTTAATTGAGATTAAGTTAACTATTGTTTTCAAAATTAGAATACAATCACTTACGATTCTTTCCTTCTCCCTGTCCATCATTAAGTCGAATCATCTGCAATACAATGAAGTCTGTGGTGAAGCTGCGGTGCTTAGAAAGATTTGGAGATCCAGGAAGCAGAGGATGCCTAATAAATTGAGTATTGAGGTAAAGAATGCGTATTTAGTTTAACTGTCATTGCTGTTAATTGAGATTAAGTTAACTATTGTTATAAAAATAGAATACAATCACTTACGATTCTTTCTCTCTTCCTGTCCATCATTTAGTCGAATCATCTGCAATACAATGCAGTCTGTGGTTAGGCTGCGGTGCTTAGAAAGATTTGGAGAGCCAGGAAGCGGAGGATGCCTAATAAATTGAGTATTGATGTAAACAATGCGTATTTAGTTTAACTGTCATTGCTGTTAATTGAGATTAAGTTAGCTATTCTTATCAAAAATAGAATGCAATATCTTACGATTCTTTTTCTCTTCCTGGCCATCATTAAGTCGAATCATCTGCAATACAATGGAGTCACTGGTGAAGCTGCGGTGCTTAGAAAGATTTGGAGAGCCAGGAAGCGGAGGATGCCTAATAAATTGAGTATTAAAGTAAACAATGCGTATTTAGTTTAACTGTCATTGTTGTTAATTGAGATTAAGTTAACTATTGTTTTCAAAATTAGAATACAATCACTTACGATTCTTTCCTTCTCCCTGTCCATCATTAAGTCGAATCATCTGCAATACAATGAAGTCTGTGGTGAAGCTGCGGTGCTTAGAAAGATTTGGAGAGCCAGGAAGCGGAGGATGCCTAATAAATTGAGTATTAAAGTAAACAATGCGTATTTAGTTTAACTGTCATTGTTGTTAATTGAGATTAAGTTAACTATTGTTTTCAAAATTAGAATACAATCACTTACGATTCTTTCCTTCTCCCTGTCCATCATTAAGTCGAATCATCTGCAATACAATGAAGTCTGTGGTGAAGCTGTGGTGCTTAGAAAGATTTGGAGATCCAGGAAGCGGAGGATGCATAATAAATTGAGTATTGAGGTAAAGAATGCGTATTTAGTTTAACTGTCATTGCTGTTAATTGAGATTAAGTTAACTATTGTTATAAAAATAGAATACAATCACTTACGATTCTTTCTCTCTTCCTGTCCATCATTTAGTCGAATCATCTGCAATACAATGCAGTCTGTGGTTAGGCTGCGGTGCTTAGAAAGATTTGGAGAGCCAGGAAGCGGAGGATGCCTAATAAATTGAGTATTAAAGTAAACAATGCGTATTTAGTTTAACTGTCATTGTTGTTAATTGAGATTAAGTTAACTATTGTTTTCAAAATTAGAATACAATCACTTACGATTCTTTCCTTCTCCCTGTCCATCATTAAGTCGAATCATCTGCAATACAATGGAGTCACTGGTGAAGCTGCGGTGCTTAGAAAGATTTGGAGAGGCAGGAAGCGGAGGATGCCTAATAAATTGAGTATTAAAGTAAACAATGCGTATTTAGTTTAACTGTCATTGTTGTTAATTGAGATTAAGTTAACTATTGTTTTCAAAATTAGAATACAATCACTTACGATTCTTTCCTTCTCCCTGTCCATCATTAAGTCGAATCATCTGCAATACAATGAAGTCTGTGGTGAAGCTGCGTTGCTTAGAAAGATTTGGAGAGCCAGGAAGCGGAGGATGCCTAATAAATTGAGTATTAAAGTAAACAATGCGTATTTAGTTTAACTGTCATTGTTGTTAATTGAGATTAAGTTAACTATTGTTTTCAAAATTAGAATACAATCACTTACGATTCTTTCCTTTTCCCTGTCCATCATTAAGTCGAATCATCTGCAATACAATGAAGTCTGTGGTGAAGCTGCGGTGCTTAGAAAGATTAGGAGATCCAGGAAGCGGAGGATGCCTAATAAATTGAGTATTGAGGTAAAGAATGCGTATTTAGTTTAACTGTCATTGCTGTTAATTGAGATTAAGTTAACTATTGTTATAAAAATAGAATACAATCACTTACGATTCTTTCTCTCTTCCTGTCCATCATTTAGTCGAATCATCTGCAATACAATGCAGTCTGTGGTTAGGCTGCGGTGCTTAGAAAGATTTGGAGAGCCAGGAAGCGGAGGATGCCTAATAAATTGAGTATTAAAGTAAACAATGCGTATTTTGTTTAACTGTAATTGCTGTTAATTGAGATTAAGTTAACTATTGTTATCAAAAATAGAATACAATCACTTACGATTCTTTCTCTCTTCCTGTCCATCATTAAGTCGAATCATCCGCGATACAAAGGAGTCTGTGGTGAAGCTGCGGTGCTTAGAAGGATTAGGAGATCCAGGAAGCGGAAGATGCCTAATAAATTGAGTATTGATGTAAACAATGCGTATTCAGTTTAACTGTCATTACTGTTAATGGAGATTAAGTTAACTATTGTTATCAAAAATAGAATACAATCACTTACGATTCTTTCTCTCTACCTGTACATCATTTAGTCGAATCAACTGCAATACAATGTAGTCACTGGTGATGCTGCGGTGCTTAGAAAGATTAGGAGTGCAAGTAAGCGGAGGATGCCTAATAAATTGAGTATTGAAGTAAACAATGCGTATTTAGTTTAACTGTCATTCTTGTTAATTGTGATTAAGTTAGCTATTGTTATTAAAAATAGAATACAATAATTACGATTCTTTCTCTCTTCCTGTCCATCATTAAGTCGAATCATCTGCAATACAATGGAGTCTGTGGTGAAGCTGCGGTGCATAGAAAGATTTGGAGAGCCAGGAAGCGGAGGATGCCTAATAAATTGAGTATTGAAGTAAACAATGCGTATTTAGTTTAACTGTCATTCTTGTTAATTGAGATTAAGTTAGCTATTGTTATCAAAAATAGCATACAATAATTACGATTCTTTCTCTCTTCCTGTCCATCATTAAGTCGAATTATCTGCAATACAATGGAGTCTCTGGTGAAACTGCGGTGCTTAGAAAGATTTGGAGAGCCAGGAAGCGGAGGATGCCTAATAAATTGAGTATTGAAGTAAACAATGCGTATTTAGCTTAACTGTCATTGCTGTTAATTGAGGTTAAGTTAGCTATTGTTATAAAAAAAAGAATACAATAATTACGATTTTTTCTCTCTTCCTGTCCATCATTTAGTCGAATTATCTGCAATACAATGGAGTCTGTGGTGAAGCTGCGGTGCTTAGAAAGATTTGGAGAGCCAGGAAGCGGAGGATGCCTAATAAATTGAGTATTGAAGTAAACAATGCGTATTTAGTTTAACTGTCATTGCTGTTAATTGAGATCAAGTTAGCTATTGTTATCAAAAATAGAATACAATCACTTCCGATTCTTTCTCTCTTCCTGTCCATCATTTAGTCGAATCATCTGCAATACAATGGAGTCTGTGGTGAAGCTGCGGTGCATAGAAAGATTTGGAGAGCCAGGAAGTGGAGGATGCACTATTAAATTGAGTATTAAAGTAAACAATGCGTATTTAGTTGAACTGTCATAGCTGTTAAATGAGATTAATTTAACTATTGTTATCAAAAATAGAATACAATCACTTCCGATTCTTTCTCTCTTCCTGTCCATCATTTAGTCAAATCATCTGCAATACAATGGAGTCTGTGGTGAAGCTGCGGTGCTTAGAAAGATTTGGAGAGCCAGGAAGCGGAGGATTTCTAATAAATTGAGTATTGATGTAAACAATGCGTATTCAGTTTAACTGTCATTACTGTTAATTGAGATTAAGTTAACTATTGTTATCAAAAATAGAAAACAATCACTTACGATTCTTTCTCTCTTCCTGTCCATCATTAAGTCGAATCATCTGCAATACAATGGAGTCTGTGGTGAAGTTTCGGTGCTTAGAAAGATTTGGAGAGCCAGGAAGCGGAGGATGCCTAATAAATTGAGTATTAAAGTAAACAATGCGTATTTAGTTTAACTGTCATTGCTGTTAATTGAGATTAAGTTAGCTATTGTTATCAAAAATAGAATACAATCACATACGATTCTTTCTCTCTTCCTGGCCATCGTTAAGTCGAATCATCTGCAATACAATGGAGTCTGTGGTGAAGCTGCGGTGCTTAGAAAGATTAGGAGAGCCAGGAAGCGGAGGATGCCTAATAAATTGAGTATTAAAGTAAACAATGCGTATTTAGTTTAACTGTCATTGCTGTTAATTGAGATTAAGTTAGCTATTGTTATCAAAAATAGAATACAATCACTTACGATTCTTTCTCTCTTCCTGGCCATCGTTAAGTCGAATCATCTGCAATACAATGGAGTCTGTGGTGAAGCTGCGGTGCTTAGAAAGATTAGGAGAGCCAGGAAGCGGAGGATGCCTAATAAATTGAGTATTGAAGTAAACAATGCGTATTTAGTTGAACTGTCATTGCTGTTAATTGAGATTAAGTTAGCTATTGTTATCAAAAATAGAATACAATCACTTACGATTCTTTCTCTTTTCCTGTCCATCATGAAGTCGAATCATATGCAATACAATGGAGTCTGTGGTGAAGCTGCGGTGCTTAGAAAGATTAGGAGAGCCAGGAAGCGGAGGATGCCTAATAAATTGTGTATTAAAGTAAACAATGCGTATTTAGTTTAACTGTCATTGCTGTTAATTGAGATTAAGTTCGCTATTGTTATCAAAAATAGAATACAATCACTTACGATTCTTTCTCTTTTCCTGTCCATCATGAAGTCGAATCATATGCAATACAATGGAGTCAGTGGTGAAGCTGCGGTGCTTAGAAAGATTAGGAGAGCCAGGAAGCGGAGGATGCCTAATAAATTGAGTATTAAAGTAAACAATGCGTATTTAGTTCAACTGTCATTGCTGTTAATTGAGATTTAGTTAGCTATTGTTATCAAAAATAGAATACAATCACTTACGATTCTTTCTCTCTTCCTGTCGATCATGAGGTCGAATCATCTGCAATACAATGGAGTCTGTGGTGAAGCTGCAGTGCTTAGAAAGATTAGGAGAGCTAGGAAGCGGAGGATGCCTAATAAATTGAGTATTAAAGTATACAATGCGTATTTAGTTTTATCTGTCATTGCTGTTAATTGAGATTAAGTTCGCTATTGTTATCAAAAATAGAATACAATCACTTACGATTCTTTCTCTCTTCCAGGCCATCGTTAAGTCGAATCATCTGCAATACAATGTAGTCACTGGTGAAGCTGCGGTGCTTCGAAAGATTAGGAGAGCCAGGAAGCGTAGGATTCCTAAGAAATTGAGTATTTAAGTAAACATTGCGTATCTAGTTCAACTGTCATTACTGTTAATTGAGATTAAGTTCGCTATTGTTATCAAAAATAGAATACAATCACTTACGATTCCTTCTCTCTTCCTGTCCATCATGAAGTCGAATCATCTGCAATACAATG
The DNA here is from genome assembly GCA_947579665.1 of Sympetrum striolatum. Lineage (NCBI taxonomy): Eukaryota > Metazoa > Arthropoda > Insecta > Odonata > Libellulidae > Sympetrum > Sympetrum striolatum. The sequence continues at coordinate 604,560 of OX388341.1, forward strand.
GAGTCTGTGGTGAAGCTGCGGTGCTTAGACAGATTTGGAGAGCAATGAAGCGGAGGATGCCTAATAAATTGAGTATTGATGTAAGCAATGCGTATTTAGTTTAACTGTCATTGCTGTTAATTGAGATTAAGTTCGCTATTGTTATCAAAAATAGAATACAATCACTTACGTTTCCTTCTCTCTTCCTGTCCATCATGAAGTCGAATCATCTGCAATACAATGGAGTCTGTGGTGAAGTTGCGGTGCTTAGAAAGATTTGGAGAGCAATGAAGCGGAGGATGCCTAATAAATTGAGTATTAAAGTAAACAATGCGTATTTCGTTTAACTGTCATTGCTGTTAATTAAGATTAAGTTCGCTATTGTTATCAAAAATAAAATACAATCACTTACGATTCTTTCTCTTTTCCTGTCCATCATGAAGTCGAATCATCTGCAAGACAATGGACACTGTGGTGAAGCTGCGGTACTTAGAAAGATTAGGATAGCAAGTAAGCGGAGGATGCCTAATAAATTGAGTATTAATGTAAACAATGCGTATTTTGTTTAACTGTCATTGCTGTTAATTGAGATTTAGTTAGCTATTGTTATCAAAAATAGAATGCAATCACTTAAGATTCTTTCTCTCTTCCTGTCCATCATGAAGTCGAATCATCTGCAATACAATGGAGTCTGTGGTGAAGCTGCGGTGCTTAGAAAGATTAGGAGAGCCAGGAAGCGGAGGATGCCTAATAAATTGAGTATTAAAGTAAACAATGCGTATTTAGTTTAACTGTCATTGCTGTCAATTGAGATTTAGTTAGCTATTGTTATCAAAAATAGAATGCAATCACTTACGATTCTTTCTCTCTTCCTGTCCATCATTAACTCGAATCGTCTGCTATACAATTGAGTCTGTGGTGAAGCTGCGGTGCTTAGAAAGATTAGGAGAGCCAGGAAGCGGAGGATGCCTAATAAATTGAGTATTAAACTAAACAATGCGTATTTAGTTTAACTGTCATTGCTGTTAATTGAGATTTAGTTAGCTATTGTTACCAAAAATAGAATGCAATCACTTACGATTCTTTCTCTCTTCCTGTCCATCATTATGTCGAATCATCTGCAATACAATGGAGTCTATGGTGAAGCTGCGGTGCTTAGAAAGATTAGGAGAGCCAGGAAGCGGAGGATGCCTAATAAATTGAGTATTAAAGTAAACAATGCGTATTAAGTTTAACTGTCATTGCTGTTAATTGAGATTAAGTTCGCTATTGTTATAAAAATAGAATACAATCACTTACGATTCTTTCTCTCTTCCTGTCCATCATTAAGTCGAATCATCTGCAATACAATGGAGTCTATGGTGAAGCTGCAGTGCTTAGAAAGATTAGGAGAGCCAGGAAGCGGAGGATGCCTAATAAATTGAGTATTAAAGTAAACAATGCGTATTAAGTTTAACTGTCATTGCTGTTAATTAAGATTAAGTTCGCTATTGTTATCAAAAATAGAATACAATCACTTACGATTCTTTCTCTTTTCCTGTTTATCATGAAGTCGAATCATCTGCAATACAATGGAGTCTGTGGTGAAGCTGCGGTGCTTAGAAAGATTAGTAGAGCCAGGAAGCGGAGGTTGCCTAATAAATTGAGTATTAAAGTAAACAATGCGTATTTATTTTAACCGTCATTGCTGTTAATTGAGATTAAGTTCGCTATTGTTATCAAAAATAGAATACAATCACTTACGATTCTTCCTCTTTTCCTGTCCATCATGAAGTCGAATCGTCTGCTATACAATTGAGTCTGTGGTGAAGCTGCAGTGCTTCGAAAGAATTTGAGAGAAAGGAAATGGAGGATGCCTAATAAATTGAGTATTAAAGTAAACAAAGCGTATTTAGTTTAACTGTCATTGCTGTTAATTGAGATTTAGTTAGCTATTGTTATCAAAAATAGAATACAATCCCTTACGATTCTTTCTCTCTTCCTGTCCATCATTAAGTCGAATCATCTGCAATACAATGGAGTCTGTGGTGAAGCTGCGGTGCTTAGAAAGATTAGGAGAGCCAGTAAGCGGAGGATGCCTAATAAATTGAGTATTAAAGTAAACAATGCGTATTTAGTTTAACTGTCATTGCTGTTAATTGAGATTTAGTTAGCTATTGTTATCAAAAATAGAATACAATCACCTACGATTCTTTTTCTTTTCCTGTCCATCATTAAGTCGAATCATCTACAATACAGTGGAGTCACTAGTGAAGCTGCGGTGCATAGAAAGATTAGGAGAGCAGGTAAGCGGAGGATGCCTAATAAATTGAGTATTGAAGTAAACAATGCGTATTTAGTTTAACTGTCATTGCTGTTAACTGAGATTTAGTTAGCTATTGTTATCAAAAATAGAATACAATCACCTACGATTCTTTCTCTCTTCCTGTCCATCATGAAGTCGAATCATCTGCAATACAATGGAGTCTGTGGTGAAGCTGCGGTACTTAGAAAGATTAGGAGAGCCAGGAAGCGGAGGATGCCTAATAAATTGAGTATTGAACTAAGCAATGCGTATTTATTTTAACTGTCATTGCTGTTAGTTGAGATTAAGTTAGCTATTGTTATCAAAAATAGAATACAATCACCTACGATTCTTTCTCTCTTCCTGCCCATCATTAAGTCGAATCGTCTGCTATACAATTGAGTCTGTGGTGAAGCTGCGGTGCTTAAAAAGATTAGGAGAGCCAGGAAGCGGAGGATGCCTAATAAATTGAGTATTAAACTAAACAATGCGTATTTAGTTTAACTGTCATTGCTGTTAATTGAGATTTAGTTAGCTATTGTTATCAAAAATAGAATACAATCACCTACGATTCTTTTTCTTTTCCTGCCCATCATTAAGTCGAATCGTCTGCTATACAATTGAGTCTGTGGTGAAGCTGCGGTGCTTAGAAAGATTAGGAGAGCCAGGAAGCGGAGGATGCCTAATAAATTGAGTATTAAAGTAAACAATGCGTATTTAGTTTAACTGTCATTGCTGTTAATTGAGATTAAGTTCGCTATTGTTATCAAAAATAGAATACAATCACTTACGATTCTTTCTCTCTTCCTGTCCACCATGAGGTCGAATCATCTGCAATACAATGGAGTCTGTGGTGAAGCTGCGGTGCTTAGAAAGATTAGGAGAGCCAGGAAGCGGAGGATGCCTAATAAATTGAGTATTAAAGTAAAAAATGCGTATTTAGTTTAACTGACATTGCTGTTAATTGAGATTAAGTTCGCTATTGTTATCAAAAATAGAATACAATCACTTACGATTCTTTCTCTCTTCCTGGCCATCGTTAGGTCGAATCATCTGCAATACAATGTAGTCACTGGTGAAGCTGCGGTGCTTAGAAAGATTAGGAGAGCCAGGAAGCGGAGGATGCCTAATAAATTGAGTATAAAAGTAAACATTGCGTATCTAGTTTAACTGTCATTGCTGTTAATTGAGATTAAGTTCCCTATTGTTATCAAAAATAGAATACAATCACTTACGATTCCTTCTCTCTTCCTGTCCATCATGAAGTCGAATCATCTGCAATACAATGGAGTCTGTGGTGAAGCTGCAGTGCTTAGACAGATTTGGAGAGCAATGAAGCGGAGGATGCCTAATAAATTGAGTATTAAAGTAAACAATGCGTATTTAGTTTAACTGTCATTGCTGCTAATTGAGATTAAGTTCGCTATTGTTATCAAAAATAGAATACAATCACTTACGATTCTTTCTCTTTTCCTGTCCATCATGAAGTCGAATCATCTGCAGTACAATGGAGTCTGTGGTGAAGCTGCGGTGCTTAGAAAGATTAGGAGAGCCAGGAAGTGGAGGATGCCTAATAAATTGAGTATTAAAGTAAACAATGCGTATTTAGTTTAACTGTCATTGCTGTTAATTGAGATTTAATTAACTATTGTTATCAAAAATATAATACAATCACTTACGATTCATTCTCTCTTCCTGTCCATCATTAAGTCAAATCATGTGCAATACAATGGAGTCACTGGTGAAGCTGCGGTACTTAGAAAGATAGGAGAGCAAGTTAGCGGAGGATGCCTAATAAATTGAGTATTAAAGTAAACAATGCGTATTTAGTTTAACTGTCATTGCTGTTAATTGAGATTTAGTTAGCTATTATTATCAAAAATAGAATACAATCACCTACGGTTCTTTCTCTCTTCCTGTCCATCATTAAGTCGAATCATCTGCAATACAATGGAGTCTGTGGTGAAGCTGCGGTGCTTTGAAAGATTAGGAGAGCCAGGAAGCGGAGGATGCCTAATAAATTGAGTATTAAACTAAACAATGCGTATTTAGTTTAAGTGTCATTGCTGTTAATTGAGATTAAGTTAGCTATTCTTATAAAAAATAAAATACAATCACTTACGATTCTTTTTCTTTTCCTGTCCATCATTAAGTCGAATCATCTGCAATACAATGGAGTCACTGGTGAAGCTGTGGTGCTTAGAAAGATTAGGAGAGCTAGGAAGCGGAGGATGCCTAATAAATTGAGTATTAAAGTAAACAATGCGTATTTAGTTTAACTGTCATTGCTGTTAATTGAGATTAAGTTCGCTATTGTTATCAAAAATAGAATACAATCACTTACGATTCTTTCTCTCTTCCTGTCCATCATTAAGTCGAATCATCTGCAATACAATGGAGTCACTGGTGAAGCTGCGGTGCTTCGAAAGAATTTGAGAGAAAGGAAATGGAGGATGCCTAATAAATTAAGTATTAAAGTATACAATGCGTATTTAGTTTAACTGTCATTGCTGTTAATTGAGATTAAGTTAACTATTGTTATCAAAAATAGAATACAATCACTTACGATTCTTTCTCTCTTCCTGTCCATCATTAAGTCGAATCATCTGCAATACAATGGAGTTACTGGTGAAGCTGCGGTGCTTAGAAAGATTTGGAGAGCCAGGAAGCAGAGGATGCCTAATAAATTGAGCATTAAAGTAAACAATGCGTATTTAGTTTAACTGTCATTGCTGTTAATTGAGATTAAGTTAGCTATTGTTATAAAAATTGAATACAATCTCTTACGATTCATTTTCTCTTCCTGGCCATCATTAAATCAAATCATCTGCAATACAATGGAGTCACTGGTGAAGCTGCGGTGCTTAGAAAGAGTTGGAGAGCCAGGAAGCGGAGGATGCCTAATAAATTGAGTATTGATGTAAACAATGCGTATTCAGTTTAACTGTCATTACTGTTAATTGAGATTAAGTTAAGAATTGTTATCAAAAATAGAAGACAATCACTTACGATTCTTTCTCTCTTCCTGTCCATCATTAAGTCGAATCATCTGCAATATAATGGAGTCTGTGGTGAAGCTGCGGTGCTTAGAAAGATTAGGAGAGCCAGGAAGCGGAGGATGCCTAATAAATTGAGTATTGATGTAAACAATGCGTATTTAGTTTAACTGTCATTGCTGTTAATTGAGATTAAGTTAGCTATTCTTATCAAAAATAGAATGCAATATCTTACGATTCTTTTTCTCTTCCTGGCCATCATTAAGTCGAATCATCTGCAATACAATGGAGTCACTGGTGAAGCTGCGGTGCTTAGAAAGATTTGGAGAGCCAGGAAGCGGAGGATGCCTAATAAATTGAGTATTAAAGTAAACAATGCGTATTTAGTTTAACTGTCATTGTTGTTAATTGAGATTAAGTTAACTATTGTTTTCAAAATTAGAATACAATCACTTACGATTCTTTCCTTCTCCCTGTCCATCATTAAGTCGAATCATCTGCAATACAATGAAGTCTGTGGTGAAGCTGCGGTGCTTAGAAAGATTTGGAGAGCCAGGAAGCGGAGGATGCCTAATAAATTGAGTATTAAAGTAAACAATGCGTATTTAGTTTAACTGTCATTGTTGTTAATTGAGATTAAGTTAACTATTGTTTTCAAAATTAGAATACAATCACTTACGATTCTTTCCTTCTCCCTGTCCATCATTAAGTCGAATCATCTGCAATACAATGAAGTCTGTGGGGAAGCTGCGGTGCTTAGAAAGATTTGGAGATCCAGGAAGCGGAGGATGCCTAATAAATTGAGTATTGAGGTAAAGAATGCGTATTTAGTTTAACTGTCATTGCTGTTAATTGAGATTAAGTTAACTATTGTTATAAAAATAGAATACAATCACTTACGATTCTTTCTCTCTTCCTGTCCATCATTTAGTCGAATCATCTGCAATACAATGCAGTCTGTGGTTAGGCTGCGGTGCTTAGAAAGATTTGGAGAGCCAGGAAGCGGAGGATGCCTAATAAATTGAGTATTAAAGTAAACAATGCGTATTTTGTTTAACTGTAATTGCTGTTAATTGAGATTAAGTTAACTATTGTTATCAAAAATAGAATACAATCACTTACGATTCTTTCTCTCTTCCTGTCCATCATTAAGTCGAATCATCCGCGATACAAAGGAGTCTGTGGTGAAGCTGCGGTGCTTAGAAGGATTTGGAGTGCCAGGAAGCGGAGGATGCCTAATAAATTGAGTATTGAAGTAAACAATGCGTAATTAGTTGAACTATCATTGCTGTTAATTGAGATTAAGATAGCTGTTGTTATCAAAAATAGAATACAATCACTTACGATTCTTTCCCTCTTCCTGTGCATTATTTAGTCGAATCATCTGCAATACAATGCAGTCTGTGGTTAGGCTGCGGTGCTTAGAAAGATTTGGAGAGCCAGGAAGCGGAAGATGCCTAATAAATTGAGTATTGATGTAAACAATGCGTATTCAGTTTAACTGTCATTACTGTTAATGGAGATTAAGTTAACTATTGTTATCAAAAATAGAATACAATCACTTACGATTCTTTCTCTCTACCTGTACATCATTTAGTCGAATGAACTGCAATACAATGTAGTCACTGGTGATGCTGCGGTGCTTAGAAAGATTAGGAGTGCAAGTAAGCGGAGGATGCCTAATAAATTGAGTATTGAAGTAAACAATGCGTATTTAGTTTAACTGTCATTCTTGTTAATTGTGATTAAGTTAGCTATTGTTATTAAAAATAGAATACAATAATTACGATTCTTTCTCTCTTCCTGTCCATCATTAAGTCGAATCATCTGCAATACAATGGAGTCTGTGGTGAAGCTGCGGTGCTTAGAAAGATTTGGAGAGCCAGGAAGCGGAGGATGCCTAATAAATTGAGTATTGAAGTAAACAATGCGTATTTAGTTTAACTGTCATTCTTGTTAATTGAGATTAAGTTAGCTATTGTTATCAAAAATAGCATACAATAATTACGATTCTTTCTCTCTTCCTGTCCATCATTTAGTCGAATCATCTGCAATACATTGGAGTCTGTGGTGAAGCTGCGGTGCTTAGAAAGATTTGGAGAGCCAGGAAGCGGAGGATGCCTAATAAATTGAGTATTGAAGTAAACAATGCGTATTTAGCTTAACTGTCATTGCTGTTAATTAAGGTTAAGTTAGCTATTGTTATAAAAAAAAGAATACAATAATTACGATTTTTTCTCTCTTCCTGTCCATCATTTAGTCGAATTATCTGCAATACAATGGAGTCTCTGGTGAAACTGCGGTGCTTAGAAAGATTTGGAGAGCCAGGAAGCGGAGGATGCCTAATAAATTGAGTATTGAAGTAAACAATGCGTATTTAGTTTAACTGTCATTGCTGTTAATTGAGATCAAGTTAGCTATTGTTATCAAAAATAGAATACAATCACTTCCGATTCTTTCTCTCTTCCTGTCCATCATTTAGTCGAATCATCTGCAAAACAATGGAGTCTGTGGTGAAGCTGCGGTGCATAGAAAGATTTGGAGAGCCAGGAAGTGGAGGATGCACTATTAAATTGAGTATTAAAGTAAACAATGCGTATTTAGTTGAACTGTCATAGCTGTTAAATGAGATTAATTTAACTATTGTTATCAAAAATAGAATACAATCACTTCCGATTCTTTCTCTCTTCCTGTCCATCATTTAGTCAAATCATCTGCAATACAATGGAGTCTGTGGTGAAGCTGCGGTGCTTAGAAAGATTTGGAGAGCCAGGAAGCGGAGGATTTCTAAAAAATTGAGTATTGATGTAAACAATGCGTATTCAGTTTAACTGTCATTACTGTTAATTGAGATTAAGTTAACTATTGTTATCAAAAATAGAAGACAATCACTTACGATTCTTTCTCTCTTCCTGTCCATCATTAAGTCGAATCATCTGCAATACAATGGAGTCTGTGGTGAAGCTGCGGTGCTTAGAAAGATTTGGAGAGCCAGGAAGCGGAGGATGCCTAATAAATTGAGTATTAAAGTAAACAATGCGTATTTAGTTTAACTGTCATTGCTGTTAATTGAGATTAAGTTAGCTATTGTTATCAAAAATAGAATACAATCACATACGATTCTTTCTCTCTTCCTGGCCATCGTTAAGTCGAATCATCTGCAATACAATGGAGTCTGTGGTGAAGCTGCGGTGCTTAGAAAGATTAGGAGAGCCAGGAAGCGGAGGATGCCTAATAAATTGAGTATTAAAGTAAACAATGCGTATTTAGTTTAACTGTCATTGCTGTTAATTGAGATTAAGTTAGCTATTGTTATTAAAAATAGAATACAATCACTTACGATTCTTTCTCTCTTCCTGGCCATCGTTAAGTCGAATCATCTGCAATACAATGGAGTCTGTGGTGAAGCTGCGGTGCTTAGAAAGATTAGGAGAGCCAGGAAGCGGAGGATGCCTAATAAATTGAGTATTGAAGTAAACAATGCGTATTTAGTTGAACTGTCATTGCTGTTAATTGAGATTAAGTTAGCTATTGTTATCAAAAATAGAATACAATCACTTACGATTCTTTCTCTTTTCCTGTCCATCATGAAGTCGAATCATATGCAATACAATGGAGTCTGTGGTGAAGCTGCGGTGCTTAGAAAGATTAGGAGAGCCAGGAAGCGGAGGATGCCTAATAAATTGTGTATTAAAGTAAACAATGCGTATTTAGTTTAACTGTCATTGCTGTTAATTGAGATTAAGTTCGCTATTGTTATCAAAAATAGAATACAATCACTTACGATTCTTTCTCTTTTCCTGTCCATCATGAAGTCGAATCATATGCAATACAATGGAGTCTGTGGTGAAGCTGCGGTGCTTAGAAAGATTAGGAGAGCCAGGAAGCGGAGGATGCCTAATAAATTGAGTATTAAAGTAAACAATGCGTATTTAGTTCAACTGTCATTGCTGTTAATTGAGATTAAGTTCGCTATTGTTATCAAAAATAGAATACAATCACTTACGATTCTTTCTCTCTTCCTGTCGATCATGAGGTCGAATCATCTGCAATACAATGGAGTCTGTGGTGAAGCTGCGGTGCTTAGAAAGATTAGGAGAGCTAGGAAGCGGAGGATGCCTAATAAATTGAGTATTAAAGTATACAATGCGTATTTAGTTTTAGCTGTCATTGCTGTTAATTGAGATTAAGTTCGCTATTGTTATCAAAAATAGAATACAATCACTTACGATTCTTTCTCTCTTCCTGGCCATCGTTAAGTCGAATCATCTGCAATACAATGTAGTCACTGGTGAAGCTGCGGTGCTTCGAAAGATTAGGAGAGCCAGGAAGCGTAGGATTCCTAAGAAATTGAGTATTTAAGTAAACATTGCGTATCTAGTTCAACTGTCATTACTGTTAATTGAGATTAAGTTCGCTATTGTTATCAAAAATAGAATACAATCACTTACGATTCCTTCTCTCTTCCTGTCCATCATGAAGTCGAATCATCTGCAATACAATGGAGTCTGTGGTGAAGCTGCGGTGCTTAGACAGATTTGGAGAGCAATGAAGCGGAGGATGCCTAATAAATTGAGTATTGATGTAAGCAATGCGTATTTAGTTTAACTGTCATTGCTGTTAATTGAGATTAAGTTCGCTATTGTTATCAAAAATAGAATACAATCACTTACGTTTCCTTCTCTCTTCCTGTCCATCATGAAGTCGAATCATCTGCAATACAATGGAGTCTGTGGTGAAGCTGCGGTGCTTAGAAAGATTTGGAGAGCAATGAAGCGGAGGATGCCTAATAAATTGAGTATTAAAGTAAACAATGCGTATTTCGTTTAACTGTCATTGCTGTTAATTAAGATTAAGTTCGCTATTTTTATCAAAAATAAAATACAATCACTTACGATTCTTTCTCTTTTCCTGTCCATCATGAAGTCGAATCATCTGCAATACAATGGAGTCTGTGGTGAAGCTGCGGTGCTTAGAAAGATTAGGAGAGCCAGGAAGCGGAGGATGCCTAATAAATTGAGTATTAAAGTAAACAATGCGTATTTAGTTTAACTGTCATTACTGTTAATTGAGATTTAGTAAGCTATTGTTATCAAAAATAGAATGCAATCACTTACGATTCATTCTCTCTTCCTGTCCATCATTAAGTCGAATCATCTGCAATACAATGGAGTCACTGGTGAAGCTGCGGTACTTAGAAAGATTAGGAGAGCAAGTAAGCGGAGGATGCCTAATAAATTGAGTATTAATGTAAACAATGCGTATTTTGTTTAACTGTCATTGCTGTTAATTGAGATTTAGTTAGCTATTGTTATCAAAAATAGAATGCAATCACTTAAGATTCTTTCTCTCTTCCTGTCCATCATGAAGTCGAATCATCTGCAATACAATGGAGTCTGTGGTGAAGCTGCGGTGCTTAGAAAGATTAGGAGAGCCAGGAAGCGGAGGATGCCTAATAAATTGAGTATTAAAGTAAACAATGCGTATTTAGTTTAACTGTCATTGCTGTCAATTGAGATTAAGTTAGCTATTTTTATCAAAAATAGAATGCAATCACTTAAGATTCTTTCTCTCTTCCTGTCCATCATTATGTAGAATCATCTGCAATACAATGGAGTCTATGGTGAAGCTGAGGTGCTTAGAAAGATTAGGTGAGTCAAAAAGCGGAGGATGCCTAATAAATTGAGTATTAAAGTAAACAATGCGTATTTAGTTTAACTGTTATTGCTGTTAATTGAGATTTAGTTAGCTATTGTTATCAAAATTAGAATGCAATCACTTACGATTCTTTCTCTCTTCCTGTCCATCATGAGGTCGAATCGTCTGCTATACAATTGAGTCTGTGGTGAAGCTGCGGTGCTTAGAAAGATTAGGAGAGCCAGGAAGCGGAGGATGCCTAATAAATTGAGTATTAAACTAAACAATGCGTATTTAGTTTAACTGTCATTGCTGTTAATTGAGATTTAGTTAGCTATTGTTATCAAAAATAGAATACAATCACCTACGATTCTTTCTCTTTTCCTGTCCATCATTAAGTCGAATCATCTGCAATACAATGGAGTCACATGTGAAGCTTCGGTGCTTCGAAAAATTACGAGAGTCAGGAAATGGAGGATGCCTAATAAATTGAGTATTAAAGTAAACAATGCGTATTTAGTTTAACTGTCATTGCTGTTAATTAGATTTAGTTAGCTATTGTTATAAAAATAGAATACAATCACTTACGATTCTTTCTCTCTTCCTGTCCATCATTAAGTCGAATCATCTGCAATACAATGGAGTCTGTGGTGAAGCTGCGGTGCTTAGAAAGATTAGGAGAGCCAGTAAGCGGAGGATACTTAATAAATTGAGTATTAATGTAAACAATGCGTATTTGGTTTAACTGTCATTGCTGTTAATTGAGATTAAGTTCGCTATTGTTATCAAAAATAGAATGCAATCACTTACGATTCTTTCTCTCTTCCTGTCCATCATTATGTCGAATCATCTGCAATACAATGGAGTCTATGGTGAAGCTGCAGTGCTTAGAAAGATTAGGAGAGCCAGGAAGCGGAGGATGCCTAATAAATTGAGTATTAAAGTAAACAATGCGTATTAAGTTTAACTGTCATTGCTGTTAATTAAGATTAAGTTCGCTATTGTTATCAAAAATAGAATACAATCACTTACGATTCTTTCTCTTTTTCTGTTTATCATGAAGTCGAATCATCTGCAATACAATGGAGTCTGTGGTGAAGCTGCGGTGCTTAGAAAGATTAGTAGAGCCAGGAAGCGGAGGTTGCCTAATAAATTGAGTATTAAAGTAAACAATGCGTATTTAGTTTAACCGTCATTGCTGTTAATTGAGATTAAGTTCGCTATTGTTATCAAAAATAGAATACAATCACTTACGATTCTTCCTCTTTTCCTGTCCATCATGAAGTCGAATCATCTGCAAGACAATGGACTCTGTGGTGAAGCTGCGATGCTAATAAGATTAGGAGAGCCAGGAAGCGTAGGATGCCTAATAAATTGAGTATTAAAGTAAACAAGGCGTATTTAGTTTAACCGTCATTGCTGTTAATTGAGATTTAGTTAGCTATTGTTATCAAAAATAGAATGCAATCACTTACGGTTCATTGTCTCTTCCTGTCCATCATTAAGTCGAATCATCTGCAATACAATGGAGTCTGTGGTGAAGCTGCGGTACTTAGAAAGATTAGAATAGCAAGTAAGCGGAGGATGCCTAATAAATTGAGTATTAAAGTAAACAATGCGTATTTGGTTTAACTGTCATTGCTGTTAATTGAGATTTAGTTAGCTATTGTTATCAAAAATATAATACAATCACTTACGATTCATTCTCTCTTCCTGTCCACCATGAGGTCGAATCATCTGCAATACAATGGAGTCTGTGGTGAAGCTGCGGTACTTAGAAAGATAGGAGAGCAAGTTAGCGGAGGATGCCTAATAAATTGAGTATTAAAGTAAACAATGCGTAATTAGTTTAACTGTCATTGCTGTTAATTAAGATTTAGTTAGCTATTATTATCAAAATTAGAATACAAACACCTACGATCCTTTCTCTCTTCCTGTCCATCATTAAGTCGAATCATCTGCAATACAATGGAGTCTGTGGTGAAGATGCGGTGCTTTGAAAGATTAGGAGAGCCAGGAAGCGGAGGATGCCTAATAAATTGAGTATTAAAGTAAACAATGCGTATTTAGTTTAAGTGTCATTGCTGTTAATTGAGATTAAGTTAGCTATTCTTATCAAAAATAAAATACAATCACTTACGATTCTTTTTCTTTTCCTGTCCATCATTAAGTCGAATCATCTGCAATACAATGGAGTCTGTGGTGAAGCTGTGGTGCTTAGAAAGATTAGGAGAGCCAGGAAGCGGAGGATGCCTAATAAATTGAGTATTAAAGTAAACATTTCGTATCTAGTTTAACTGTCATTGCTGTTAATTGAGATTAAGTTCGCTATTGTTATCAAAAATAGAATACAATCACTTACGATTCCTTCTCTCTTCCTGTCCATCATGATGTCGAATCATATGCAATACAATGGAGTCTGTGGTGAAGCTGCGGTGCTTAGACAGATTAGGAGAGCCAGGAAGTGGAGGATGCCTAATAAATTGAGTATTAAAGTAAACAATGCGTATTTAGTTTAACTGTCATTGCTGTTAATTGAGATTTATTTAGCTATTGTTATCAAAAATAGAATACAATCACTTACGATTCATTCTCTCTTCCTGTCCATCATTAAGTCGAATCATGTGCAATACAATGGAGTCTGTGGTGAAGCTGCGGTACTTAGAAAGATTAGGAGAGCCAGGAAGCGGAGGATGCCTAATAAATTGAGTATTAAAGTAAACATTTCGTATCTAGTTTAAATGTCATTGCTGTTAATTGAGATTAAGTTCGCTATTGTTATCAAAAATAGAATACAATCACTTACGATTCCTTCTCTCTTCCTGTCCATCATGATGTCGAATCATATGCAATACAATGGAGTCTGTGGTGAAGCTGCGGTGCTTAGACAGATTAGGAGAGCCAGGAAGTGGAGGATGCCTAATAAATTGAGTATTAAAGTAAACAATGCGTATTTAGTTTAACTGTCATTGCTGTTAATTGAGATTTAATTAGCTATTGTTATCAAAAATAGAATACAATCACTTACGATTCATTCTCTCTTCCTGTCCATCATTAAGTCGAATCATGTGCAATACAATGGAGTCTGTGGTGAAGCTGCGGTACTTAGAAAGATAGGAGAGCAAGTTAGCGGAGGATGCCTAATAAATTGAGTATTAAAGTAAACAATGCGTATTTAGTTTAACTGTCATTGCTGTTAATTGAGATTTAGTTAGCAATTGTTATCAAAAATAGAATACAATCACTTACGATTCTTTCTCTCTTCCTGTCCATCATTAAGTCGAATCGTCTGCTATACAATGTAGTCACTGGTGAAGCTGTGGTGCTTCAAAAGATTAGGAGAGCCAGGAAGCGGAGGATGCCTAATAAATTGAGTATTAAAGTAAACATTTCGTATCTAGTTTAACTGTCATTGCTGTTAATTGAGATTAAGTTCGCTATTGTTATCAAAAATAGAATACAATCACTTACGATTCCTTCTCTCTTCCTGTCCATCATGATGTCGAATCATCTGCAATACAATGGAGTCTGTGGTGAAGCTGCGGTGCTTAGACAGATTTGGAGAGTAATGAAGTGGAGGATGCCTAATAAATTGAGTATTAAAGTAAACAATGCGTATTTAGTTTAACTGTCATTGCTGTTAATTGAGATTTATTTAGCTATTGTTATCAAAAATAGAATACAATCACTTACGATTCATTCTCTCTTCCTGTCCATCATTAAGTCGAATCATGTGCAATACAATGGAGTCTGTGGTGAAGCTGCGGTACTTAGAAAGATTAGGAGAGCCAGGAAGCGGAGGATGCCTAATAAATTGAGTATTAAAGTAAACATTTCGTATCTAGTTTAAATGTCATTGCTGTTAATTGAGATTAAGTTCGCTATTGTTATCAAAAATAGAATACAATCACTTACGATTCCTTCTCTCTTCCTGTCCATCATGATGTCGAATCATCTGCAATACAATGGAGTCTGTGGTGAAGCTGCGGTGCTTAGACAGATTAGGAGAGCCAGGAAGTGGAGGATGCCTAATAAATTGAGTATTAAAGTAAACAATGCGTATTTAGTTTAACTGTCATTGCTGTTAATTGAGATTTAATTAGCTATTGTTATCAAAAATAGAATACAATCACTTACGATTCATTCTCTCTTCCTGGCCATCATTAAGTCGAATCATGTGCAATACAATGGAGTCTGTGGTGAAGCTGCGGTACTTAGAAAGATAGGAGAGCAAGTTAGCGGAGGATGCCTAATAAATTGAGTATTAAAGTAAACAATGCGTATTTAGTTTAACTGTCATTGCTGTTAATTGAGATTTATTTAGCTATTGTTATCAAAAATAGAATACAATCACTTACGATTCATTCTCTCTTCCTGTCCATCATTAAGTCGAATCATGTGCAATACAATGGAGTCTGTGGTGAAGCTGCGGTACTTAGAAAGATTAGGAGAGCCAGGAAGCGGAGGATGCCTAATAAATTGAGTATTAAAGTAAACATTTCGTATCTAGTTTAAATGTCATTGCTGTTAATTGAGATTAAGTTCGCTATTGTTATCAAAAATAGAATACAATCACTTACGATTCCTTCTCTCTTCCTGTCCATCATGATGTCGAATCATCTGCAATACAATGGAGTCTGTGGTGAAGCTGCGGTGCTTAGACAGATTAGGAGAGCCAGGAAGTGGAGGATGCCTAATAAATTGAGTATTAAAGTAAACAATGCGTATTTAGTTTAACTGTCATTGCTGTTAATTGAGATTTATTTAGCTATTGTTATCAAAAATAGAATACAATCACTTACGATTCATTCTCTCTTCCTGTCCATCATTAAGTCGAATCATGTGCAATACAATGGAGTCTGTGGTGAAGCTGCGGTACTTAGAAAGATTAGGAGAGCCAGGAAGCGGAGGATGCCTAATAAATTGAGTATTAAAGTAAACATTTCGTATCTAGTTTAAATGTCATTGCTGTTAATTGAGATTAAGTTCGCTATTGTTATCAAAAATAGAATACAATCACTTACGATTCCTTCTCTCTTCCTGTCCATCATGATGTCGAATCATCTGCAATACAATGGAGTCTGTGGTGAAGCTGCGGTGCTTAGACAGATTAGGAGAGCCAGGAAGTGGAGGATGCCTAATAAATTGAGTATTAAAGTAAACAATGCGTATTTAGTTTAACTGTCATTGCTGTTAATTGAGATTTAATTAGCTATTGTTATCAAAAATAGAATACAATCACTTACGATTCATTCTCTCTTCCTGGCCATCATTAAGTCGAATCATGTGCAATACAATGGAGTCTGTGGTGAAGCTGCGGTACTTAGAAAGATAGGAGAGCAAGTTAGCGGAGGATGCCTAATAAATTGAGTATTAAAGTAAACAAAGCGTATTTAGTTTAACTGTCATTGCTGTTAATTGAGATTTAGTTAGCTATTGTTATCAAAAATAGAATACAATCCCTTACGATTCTTTCTCTCTTCCTGTCCATCATTAAGTCGAATCATCTGCAATACAATGGAGTCTGTGGTGAAGCTGCGGTGCTTAGAAAGATTAGGAGAGCCAGTAAGCGGAGGATGCCTAATAAATTGAGTATTAAAGTAAACAATGCGTATTTAGTTTAACTGTCATTGCTGTTAATTGAGATTAAGTTCGCTATTGTTATCAAAAATAGAATACAATCACTTACGATTCTTTCTCTCTTCCTGTCCACCATGAGGTCGAATCATCTGCAATACAATGGAGTCTGTGGTGAAGCTGCGGTGCATAGAAAGATTAGGAGAGCCAGGAAGCGGAGCATGCCTAATAAATTGAGTATTAAAGTAAAAAATGCGTATTTAGTTTAACTGACATTGCTGTTAATTGAGATTAAGTTCGCTATTGTTATCAAAATTAGAATACAATAACTTACGATTCTTTCTCTCTTCCTGGCCATCGTTAAGTCGAATCATCTGCAATACAATGTAGTCACTGGTGAAGCTGCGGTGCTTAGAAAGATTAGGAGAGCCAGGAAGCGGAGGATGCCTAATAAATTGAGTATTAAAGTAAACATTGCGTATCTAGTTTAACTGTCATTGCTGTTAATTGAGATTAAGTTCCCTATTGTTATCAAAAATAGAATACAATCACTTACGATTCCTTCTCTCTTCCTGTCCATCATGAAGTCGAATCATCTGCAATACAATGGAGTCTGTGGTGAAGCTGCGGTGCTTAGACAGATTTGGAGAGCAATGAAGCGGAGGATGCCTAATAAATTGAGTATTAATGTAAACAATGCGTATTTAGTTTAACTGTCATTGCTGTTAATTGAGATTAAGTTCGCTATTGTTATCAAAAATAGAATACAATCACTTACGATTCCTTCTCTCTTCCTGTCCATCATGATGTCGAATCATCTGCAATACAATGGAGTCTGTGGTGAAGCTGCGGTGCTTAGACAGATTAGGAGAGCCAGGAAGCGGAGGATGCCTAATAAATTGAGTATTAAGGTAAACAATGCGTATTTAGTCTAACTGTCATTGCTGTTAATTGAGATTTAAGTAGCTATTGTTATCAAAAATATAATACAATCACTTACGATTCATTCTCTCTTCCTGTCCACCATGAGGTCGAATCATCTGCAATACAATGGAGTCTGTGGTGAAGCTGCGGTACTTAGAAAGATAGGAGAGCAAGTTAGCGGAGGATGCCTAATAAATTGAGTATTAAAGTAAACAATGCGTATTTTGTTTAACTGTCATTGCTGTTAATTAAGATTTAGTTAGCTATTATTATCAAAATTAGAATACAAACACCTACGATCCTTTCTCTCTTCCTGTCCATCATTAAGTCGAATCATCTGCAATACAATGGAGTCTGTGGTGAAGCTGCGGTGCTTTGAAAGATTAGGAGAGCCAGGAAGCGGAGGATGCCTAATAAATTGAGTATTAAAGTAAACAATGCGTATTTAGTTTAACTGTCATTGCTGTTAATTGAGATTAAGTTAGCTATTCTTATCAAAAATAAAATACAATCACTTACGATTCTTTTTCTTTTCCTGTCCATCATTAAGTCAAATCATCTGCAATACAATGGAGTCTGTGGTGAAGCTGTGGTGCTTAGAAAGATTAGGAGAGCCAGGAAGCGGAGGATGCCTAATAAATTGAGTATTAAACTAAACAATGCGTATTTAGTTTAACTGTCATTGCTGTTAATTGAGATTTAGTTAGCAATTGTTATCAAAAATATAATACAATCACTTACGATTCATTCTCTCTTCCTGTCCACCATGAGGTCGAATCATCTGCAATACAATGGAGTCTGTGGTGAAGCTGCGGTACTTAGAAAGATAGGAGAGCAAGTTAGCGGAGGATGCCTAATAAATTGAGTATTAAAGTAAACAATGCGTATTTAGTTTAACTGTCATTGCTGTTAATTAAGATTTAGTTAGCTATTATTATCAAAATTAGAATACAAACACCTACGATCCTTTCTCTCTTCCTGTCCATCATTAAGTCGAATCATCTGCAATACAATGGAGTCTGTGGTGAAGCTGCGGTGCTTTGAAAGATTAGGAGAGCCAGGAAGCGGAGGATGCCTAATAAATTGAGTATTAAAGTAAACAATGCGTATTTAGTTTAACTGTCATTGCTGTTAATTGAGATTAAGTTAGCTATTCTTATCAAAAATAAAATACAATCACTTACGATTCTTTTTCTTTTCCTGTCCATCATTAAGTCAAATCATCTGCAATACAATGGAGTCTGTGGTGAAGCTGCGGTGCTTCAAAAGATTAGGAGAGCCAGGAAGCGGAGGATGCCTAATAAATTGAGTATTAAAGTAAACATTTCGTATCTAGTTTAACTGTCATTGCTGTTAATTGAGATTAAGTTCGCTATTGTTATCAAAAATAGAATACAATCACTTACGATTCCTTCTCTCTTCCTGTCCATCATGATGTCGAATCATCTGCAATACAATGGAGTCTGTGGTGAAGCTGCGGTGCTTAGACAGATTTGGAGAGTAATGAAGTGGAGGATGCCTAATAAATTGAGTATTAAAGTAAACATTTTGTATCTAGTTTAAATGTCATTGCTGTTAATTGAGATTAAGTTCGCTATTGTTATCAAAAATAGAATACAATCACTTACGATTCCTTCTCTCTTCCTGTCCATCATGATGTCGAATCATCTGCAATACAATGGAGTCTGTGGTGAAGCTGCGGTGCTTAGACAGATTAGGAGAGCCAGGAAGTGGAGGATGCCTAATAAATTGAGTATTAAAGTAAACAATGCGTATTTAGTTTAACTGTCATTGCTGTTAATTGAGATTTAATTAGCTATTGTTATCAAAAATAGAATACAATCACTTACGATTCATTCTCTCTTCCTGTCCATCATTAAGTCGAATCATGTGCAATACAATGGAGTCTGTGGTGAAGCTGCGGTACTTAGAAAGATAGGAGAGCAAGTTAGCGGATTATGCCTAATAAATTGAGTATTAAAGTAAACAATGCGTATTTAGTTTAACTGTCATTGCTGTTAATTGAGATTTAGTTAGCTATTATTATCAAAAATAGAATACAATCACTTACGATTCATTCTCTCTTCCTGTCCATCATTAAGTCGAATCATCTGCAATACAATGGAGTCACTGGTGAAGCTGCGGTGCTTAGAAACATTAGGAGAGCCAGGAAGCGGAGGATGCCTAATAAATTGAGTATTAAAGTAAACAATGCGTATTTAGTTTAACTGTCATTGCTGTTAATTGAGATTTAATTAGCTATTGTTATCAAAAATAGAATACAATCACTTACGATTCATTCTCTCTTCCTGTCCATCATTAAGTCGAATCATGTGCAATACAATGGAGTCTGTGGTGAAGCTGCGGTACTTAGAAAGATAGGAGAGCAAGTTAGCGGAGGATGCCTAATAAATTGAGTATTGAAGTAAACAATGCGTATTTAGTTTAACTGTCATTGCTGTTAATTGAGATTTAGTTAGCTATTATTATCAAAAATAGAATACAATCACCTACGATTCTTTCTCTCTTCCTGTCCATCATTAAGTCGAATCATCTGCAATACAATGGAGTCACTGGTGAAGCTGTGGTGCTTAGAAACATTAGGAGAGCCAGGAAGCGGAGGATGCCTAATAAATTGAGTATTAAAGTAAACAATGCGTATTTAGTTTAACTGTCATTGCTGTTTATTGAGATTTAGTTAGCAATTGTTATCAAAAATAGAATACAATAACTTACGATTCTTTCTCTCTTCCTGTCCATCATGAAGTAGAATCATCTGCAATACAATGGAGTCACTGGTGAAGCTGCGGTGCTTAGAAAGATTAGGAGAGCCAGGAAGCGGAGGATGCCTAATAAATTGAGTATTAAACTAAACAATGCGTATTTAGTTTAACAGTCATTGCTGTTAATTGAGATTTAGTTAGCTATTGTTATCAAAAATAGAATACAATCACCTACGATTCTTTCTCTCTTCCTGTCCATCATTAAGTCGAATCATCTGCAATACAATGGAGTCACTGGTGAAGCTGCGGTGCTTCGAAAGAATTTGAGAGAAAGGAAATGGAGGATGCCTAATAAATTGAGTATTAAAGTAAATAATGCGTATTTAGTTTAAGTGTCATTGCTGTTAATTGAGATTAAGTTAGCTATTGTTATCAAAAATAAAATACAATCACTTACGATTCTTTTTCTTTTCCTGTCCATCATTAAGTCGAATCATCTGCAATACAATGGAGTCACTGGTGAAGCTGTGGTGCTTAGAAACATTAGGAGAGCCAGGAAGCGGAGGAAGCCTAATAAATTGAGTATTAAAGTAAACAATGCGTATTTAGTTTAACTGTCATTGCTGTTTATTGAGATTTAGTTAGCAATTGTTATCAAAAATAGAATACAATAACTTACGATTCTTTCTCTCTTCCTGTCCATCATTAAGTCGAATCGTCTACTATACAATTGAGTCTGTGTTGAAGCTGCGGTGCTTAGAAAGATTAGGAGAGCCAGGAAGCGGAGGATGCCTAATAAATTGAGTATTAAACTAAACAATGCGTATTTAGTTTAACTGTCATTGCTGTTAATTGAGATTTAGTTAGCTATTGTTATCAAAAATAGAATACAATCACCTACGATTCTTTCTCTCTTCCTGTCCATCATTAAGTCGAATCATCTGCAATACAATGGAGTCACTGGTGAAGCTGCGGTGCTTCGAAAGAATTTGAGAGAAAGGAAATGGAGGATGCCTAATAAATTGAGTATTAAAGTAAACAATGCGTATTTAGTTTAACTGTCATTGCTGTTAATTGAGATTTAGTTAGCTATTGTTATCAAAAATAGAATACAATCACTTACGATTCTTTCTCTCTTCCTGTCCATCATTAAGTCGAATCATCTGCAATACAATGGAGTCACTGGTGAAGCTGCGGTGCTTAGAAAGATTTGGAGAGCCAGGAAGCAGAGGATGCCTAATAAATTGAGTATTGAAGTAAACAATGCGTATTTAGTTTAACTGTCATTGCTGTTAATTGAGATTAAGTTAGCTATTGTTATAAAAATTGAATACAATCTCTTACGATTCATTTTCTCTTCCTGGCCATCATTAAGTCAAATCAATTGATATACAATGGAGTCACTGGTGAAGCTGCGGTGCTTAGAAAGAGTTGGAGAGCCAGGAAGCGGAGGATGCCTAATAAATTGAGTATTGAAGTAAACAATGCGTATATAGTTGAACTGTCATTGCTGTTAATTGTGATAAAATTAGCTATTGTTATCATAAATAGAATACAATCACTTAAAATTCTTTCCTTCTTCCTGGCCATCATTTAGTCGAATCATCTGCAATACAATGGAGTCTGTGGTGAAGCTGCGGTGCTTAGAAAGAGTTGTAGAGCCAGGAAGCGGAGGATGCCTAATAAATTGAGTATTGATGTAAACAATGCGTATTCAGTTTAACTGTCATTACTGTTAATTGAGATTAAGTTAAGAATTGTTATCAAAAATAGAAGACAATCACTTACGATTCTTTCTCTCTTCCTGTCCATCATTAAGTCGAATCATCTGCAATACAATGGAGTCCGTGGTGAAGCTGCGGTACTTAGAAAGATTAGGAGAGCCAGGAAGCGGAGGATGCCTAATAAATTGAGCATTAAAGGAAACAATGCGTATTTAGTTTAACTGTAATTGCTGTTAATTGAGATTAAGTTATCTATTGTTTTCAAAAATAGAATACAATCACTTACGATTCCTTCTCACTTCCTGTCCATCATTAAGTCGACTCATTCGCAATACAATGGAGTCTGTGGTGAAGCTGCGGTGCTTAGAAAGATTAGGAGAGCCAGGAAGCGGAGGATGCCTAATAAATTGAGTATTAAAGTATACAATGCGTATTTAGTTTAACTGTCATTGCTGTTAATTGAGATTAAGTTAGCTATTCTTATCAAAAATAGAATGCAATATCTTACGATTCTTTTTCTCTTCCTGGCCATCATTAAGTCGAATCATCTGCAATACAATGGAGTCACTGGTGAAGCTGCGGTGCTTAGAAAGATTTGGAGAGCCAGGAAGCGGAGGATGCCTAATAAATTGAGTATTAAAGTAAATAATAAGTATTTAGTTTAAGTGTCATTGCTGTTAATTGAGATTAAGTTAGCTATTGTTATCAAAAATAAAATACAATCACTTACGATTCTTTTTCTTTTCCTGTCCATCATTAAGTCGAATCATCTGCAATACAATGGAGTCACTGATGAAGCTGTGGTGCTTAGAAACATTAGGAGAGCCAGGAAGTGGAGGATGCCTAATAAATTGAGTATTAAAGTAAACAATGCGTATTTAGTTTAACTGTCATTGCTGTTTATTGAGATTTAGTTAGCAATTGTTATCAAAAATAGAATACAATCACTTACGATTCTTTCTCTCTTCCTGTCCATCATTAAGTCGAATCGTCTGCTATACAATTGAGTCTGTGTTGAAGCTGCGGTGCTTAGAAAGATTAGGAGAACCAGGAAGCGGAGGATGCCTAATAAATTGAGTATTAAAGTAAACAATGCGTATTTAGTTTAACTGTCATTGCTGTTAATTGAGATTAAGTTAACAATTGCTATCAAAAATAGAATACAATCTCTTACGATTCTTTTTCTCTTCCTGGCCTTCATTAGGTCGAAACATCTGCAATACAATGGAGTCACTGGTGATGCAGCGGTGCTTAGAAAGACTAGGAGAGCATGGAAGCGGAGGATGCCTAATAAATTGAGTATTAAAGTATACAATGCGTATTTAGTTTAACTGTCATTGCTATTAATTAAGAATAATTTGGCTATTGTTATCAAAAACAAAAATACAATCGCTTACGATTCTTTTCCTCTTTCTGGCCATCATTAAGTCGAATCATCTGCAATACAATGGAGTCACTGGTGATGCTGCGGTGCTTAGAAAGATTAGGAGAGCATGGAAGCGGAGGATGCCTAATAAATTGAGTATTAAAGTATACAATGCGTATTTAGTTTAACTGTCATTGCTGTTAATTGAGATTAAGTTAGCTATTGTTATCAAAAATAGAATACAATCTCTTACGATTCTTTTTCTCTTCCTGGCCATCATTAAGTCGAATCATCTGCAATACAATGTAGTCACTGGTGATGCTGCGGTGCTTAGAAAGATTAGGAGAGCCAGGAAGCGGAGGATGCCTAATAAATTAAGTATTAAAGTAAACAATGCGTATTTAGTTTAACTGTCATTGCTGTTAATTGAGATTAAGTTAGCTATTGTTATCAAAAATAGAATACAATCACTTACGATTCTTTTTCTCTTCCTGGCCATCATTAAGTCGAATCATCTGCAATACAATGTAGTCACTGGTGATGCTGCGGTGCTTAGAAAGATTAGGAGAGCCAGGAAGCGGAGGATGCCTAATAAATTGAGTATTAAAGTATACAATGCGTATTTAGTTTAACTGTCTTTGCTGTTAGTTGAGATTAAGTTAACAATTGTTATCAAAAATAAAATACAATCTCTTACGATACTTTTTCTCTTCCTGGCCATCATTAAGTCGAATCATCTGCAGTACAATGGAGTCACTGGTGATGCAGCGGTGCTTAGAAAGACTAGGAGAGCCAGGAAGCGGAGGATGCCTAATAAATTGAGTATTAAAGTATACAATGCGTATTTAGTTTAACTGTCATTGCTGTTAATTGAGATTAAGTTAACAATTGCTATCAAAAATAGAATACAATCTCTTACGATTCCTTTTCTCTTCCTGGCCTTCATTAGGTCGAAACATCTGCAATACAATGGAGTCACTGGTGATGCAGCGGTGCTTAGAAAGACTAGGAGAGCCAGGAAGCAGAGGATGCCTAATAAATTGAGTATTGAAGTAAACAATGCGTATTTAGTTTAACTGTCATTGCTGTTAATTGAGATTAAGTTAACTATTGTTATCAAAAATAGAATACAATAGTTACGATTCTTTCTCTCTTCCTGTCCATCATAAAGTCGAATCATCTGCAATAGAATGGAGTCTGTGGTGAAGCTGTGGTGCTTAGAAAGATTTGGAGAGCCAGGAAGTGGAGGATGCCTAATAAATTGAGTATTAAAGTATACAAAGCGTATTAAGTTTAACTGTCATTGCTGTTAATTGAGATTAAGTTAGCTATTGTTATCAAAATAGAATACAATCTCTTACGATTCTTTTTCTCTTCCTGGCCAACATTAAGTCGAATCATCTTTAATACAATGGAGTCACTGGTGATGCTGCGGTGCTTAGAAAGATTTGGAGAGCCAGGAAGCGGAGGATGCCTAATAAATTGAGTATTAAAGCAAACAATGCGTATTTAGTTTAACTGTCATTGCTGTTAATTGAGATTAAGTTAGCTATTGCTATCAAAAATAAAATACAATCTCTTACGATTCTATCTCTCTTCCTGTCCATCATTAAGTCGAATCATCTGCAATACAATGGAGTCACTGGTGATGCTGCGGTACTTAGAAAGATTAGGAGAGCCAGGAAGCGGAGGATGCCTAATAAATTGAGTATTAAAGTATACAATGCGTATTTAGTTTAACTGTCATTGCTGTTAATTGAGATTAAGTTAGCTATTGTTATCAATAATAGAATACAATCTCTTACGATTCTTTTTCTCTTCCTGGCCAACATTAAGTCGAATCATCTTTAATACAATGGAGTCACTGGTGATGCTGCGGTGCTTAGAAAGATTAGGAGAGCCAGGAAGCGGAGGATGCCTAATAAATTGAGTATTAAAGTATACAAAGCGTATTAAGTTTAACTGTCATTGCTGTTAATTGAGATTAAGTTAGCTATTGTTATCAAAATAGAATACAATCTCTTACGATTCTTTTTCTCTTCCTGGCCAACATTAAGTCGAATCATCTTTAATACAATGGAGTCACTGGTGATGCTGCGGTGCTTAGAAAGATTTGGAGAGCCAGGAAGCGGAGGATGCCTAATAAATTGAGTATTAAAGCAAACAATGCGTATTTAGTTTAACTGTCATTGCTGTTAATTGAGATTAAGTTAGCTATTGCTATCAAAAATAAAATACAATCTCTTACGATTCTATCTCTCTTCCTGTCCATCATTAAGTCGAATCATCTGCAATACAATGGAGTCACTGGTGATGCTGCGGTACTTAGAAAGATTAGGAGAGCCAGGAAGCGGAGGATGCCTAATAAATTGAGTATTAAAGTATACAATGCGTATTTAGTTTAACTGTCATTGCTGTTAATTGAGATTAAGTTAGCTATTGTTATCAAAATAGAATACAATCTCTTACGATTCTTTTTCTCTTCCTGGCCAACATTAAGTCGAATCATCTTTAATACAATGGAGTCACTGGTGATGCTGCGGTGCTTAGAAAGATTAGGAGAGCCAGGAAGCGGAGGATGCCTAATAAATTGAGTATTAAAGTATACAAAGCGTATTAAGTTTAACTGTCATTGCTGTTAATTGAGATTAAGTTAGCTATTGTTATCAAAATAGAATACAATCTCTTACGATTCTTTTTCTCTTCCTGGCCAACATTAAGTCGAATCATCTTTAATACAATGGAGTCACTGGTGATGCTGCGGTGCTTAGAAAGATTTGGAGAGCCAGGAAGCGGAGGATGCCTAATAAATTGAGTATTAAAGTATACAATGCGTATTTAGTTTAACTGTCATTGCTGTTAATTGAGATTAAGTTAGCTATTGTTATCAAAATAGAATACAATCTCTTACGATTCTTTTTCTCTTCCTGGCCAACATTAAGTCGAATCATCTTTAATACAATGGAGTCACTGGTGATGCTGCGGTACTTAGAAAGATTAGGAGAGCCAGGAAGCGGAGGATGCCTAATAAATTGAGTATTAAAGTATACAATGCGTATTTAGTTTAACTGTCATTGCTGTTAATTGAGATTAAGTTAGCTATTGTTATCAATAATAGAATACAATCTCTTACGATTCTTTTTCTCTTCCTGGCCAACATTAAGTCGAATCATCTTTAATACAATGGAGTCACTGGTGATGCTGCGGTGCTTAGAAAGATTAGGAGAGCCAGGAAGCGGAGGATGCCTAATAAATTGAGTATTAAAGTATACAAAGCGTATTAAGTTTAACTGTCATTGCTGTTAATTGAGATTAAGTTAGCTATTGTTATCAAAATAGAATACAATCTCTTACGATTCTTTTTCTCTTCCTGGCCAACATTAAGTCGAATCATCTTTAATACAATGGAGTCACTGGTGATGCTGCGGTGCTTAGAAAGATTTGGAGAGCCAGGAAGCGGAGGATGCCTAATAAATAGAGTATTAAAGCAAACAATGCGTATTTAGTTTAACTGTCATTGCTGTTAATTGAGATTAAGTTAGCTATTGCTATCAAAAATAAAATACAATCTCTTACGATTCTATCTCCCTTCCTGTCCATCATTAAGTCGAATCATCTGCAATACAATGGAGTCACTGGTGATGCTGCGGTACTTAGAAAGATTAGGAGAGCCAGGAAGCGGAGGATGCCTAATAAATTGAGTATTAAAGTATACAATGCGTATTAAGTTTAACTGTCATTGCTGTTAATTGAGATTAAGTTAGCTATTGTTATCAATAATAGAATACAATCTCTTACGATTCTTTTTCTCTTCCTGGCCAACATTAAGTCGAATCATCTTTAATACAATGGAGTCACTGGTGATGCTGCGGTGCTTAGAAAGATTAGGAGAGCCAGGAAGCGGAGGATGCCTAATAAAGTGAGTATTAAAGTATACAATGCGTATTTAGTTTAACTGTCATTGCTGTTAATTGAGATTAAGTTAGCTATTGCTATCAAAAATAAAATACAATCTCTTACGATTCTATCTCTCTTCCTGTCCATCATTAAGTCGAATCATCTGCAATACAATGGAGTCACTGGTGATGCTGCGGTACTTAGAAAGATTAGGAGAGCCAGGAAGCGGAGGATGCCTAATAAATTGAGTATTAAAGTATACAATGCGTATTTAGTTTAACTGTCATTGCTGTTAATTGAGATTAAGTTAGCTATTGTTATCAATAATAGAATACAATCTCTTACGATTCTTTTTCTCTTCCTGGCCAACATTGAGTCGAATCATCTTTAATACAATGGAGTTACTGGTGATGCTGCGGTGCTTAGAAAGATTAGGAGAGCCAGGAAGCGGAGGATGCCTAATAAAGTGAGTATTAAAGTATACAATGCGTATTAAGTTTAACTGTCATTGCTGTTAATTGAGATTAAGTTAGCTATTGTTATCAATAATAGAATACAATCTCTTACGATTCTTTTTCTCTTCCTGGCCATCATTAAGTCGAATCATCTTTAATACAATGGAGTCACTGGTGATGCTGCGGTGCTTAGAAAGATTAGGAGAGCCAGGAAGCGGAGGATGCCTAAGAATTTGAGTATTAAAGTATACAATGCGTATTAAGTTTAACTGTCATTGCTGTTAATTGAGATTAAGTTAGCTATTGTTATCAATAATAGAATACAATCTCTTACGATTCTTTTTCTCTTCCTGGCCAACATTAAGTCGAATCATCTTTAATACAATGGAGTCACTGGTGATGCTGCGGTGCTTAGAAAGATTTGGAGAGCCAGGAAGCGGAGGATGCCTAATAAAGTGAGTATTAAAGTATACAATGCGTATTAAGTTTAACTGTCATTGCTGTTAATTGAGATTAAGTTAGCTATTGTTATCAATAATAGAATACAATCTCTTACGATTCTTTTTCTCTTCCTGGCCATCATTCAGTCGAATCATCTTTAATACAATGGAGTCACTGTTGCTGTTAATTGAGATTAAGTTAGCTATTGCTATCAAAAATAAAATACAATCTCTTACGATTCTATCTCTCTTCCTGTCCATCATTAAGTCGAATCATCTGCAATACAATGGAGTCACTGGTGATGCTGCGGTACTTAGAAAGATTAGGAGAGCCAGGAAGCGGAGGATGCCTAATAAATTGAGTATTAAAGTATACAATGCGTATTTAGTTTAACTGTCATTGCTGTTAATTGAGATTAAGTTAGCTATTGTTATCAATAATAGAATACAATCTCTTACGATTCTTTTTCTCTTCCTGGCCAACATTAAGTCGAATCATCTTTAATACAATGGAGTTACTGGTGATGCTGCGGTGCTTAGAAAGATTAGGAGAGCCAGGAAGCGGAGGATGCCTAATAAAGTGAGTATTAAAGTATACAATGCGTATTTAGTTTAACTGTCGTTGCTGTTAATTGAGATTAAGTTAGCTATTGTTATCAAAAATAGAATACAATCTCTTACGATTCTTTTTCTCTTCCTGGCCATCATAAGTCAATCATCTTAAAAACAATGGAGTCACTGGTGATGCTGCGGTGCTTAGAAAGATTAGGAGACCCAGGAAGCGGAGGATGCCTAATAAATTGAGTATTAAAGTATACAATGCGTATTTAGTTTAACTGTCATTGCTGTGAATTGAGATTAAGTTAGCTATTGTTATCAAAAATAGAATACAATCTCTTACGATTCTTTCTCTCTTCCTGGCCATCATTAACTCGAATCATCTTTAATACAATGGAGTCACTGTTGCTGTTAATTGAGATTAAGTTCGCTAACTTTATCAAAAATAGAATACAATCTCTTACGATTCTTTTCTCTTCCTGGCCATCATTAACTCGAATCATCTGCAATACAATGGAGTCACTAGTGATGCTGCGGTGCTTTGAAAGATTACGAGAGCCAGGAAGCAGAGGATGCCTAAGAATTTGAGTATTAAAGTATACAATGCGTATTTAGTTTATCTGTCATTGCTGTTAATTGAGATTAAGTTAGCTATTGTTATCAAAAATAGAATACAATCTCTTACGATTCTTTTTCTCTTCCTGACCATCATTAAGTCGAATCATCTTTAATACAATGGAGTCACTGGTGATGCTACGGTGCTTAGAAAGATTAGGAGAGCCAGGAAGCGGAGGATGCCTAATAAATTGAGTATTAAAGTATACAATGCGTATTTAGTTTAACTGTCGTTGCTGTTAATTGAGATTTAGTTAGCTATTGCTATCAAATATAAAATACAATCTCTTTCGATACTTTTTCACTTCCTGGCCATCATTACTTCGAATCATCTGCAATACAATGGAGTCAATGGTGATGCTGCGGTGCTTAGAAGGATTAGGAGAGCCAGGCAGCGGAGGATGCCTAATAAATTGAGTATTAAAGTAAACAATGCGTATTTAGTTTAACTGTCATTGCTGTTAATTGAGATTAAGTTAGCTATTGTTATCAAAAATAGAAGTCAATCACTTACGATTCTATCTCTCTTCCTGTCCATCATTAAGTCGAATCATCTGCAATACAATGGAGTCACTGATGCTGTTAATTGAGATTAAGTTAGCTTTTGTTATCAAAAATAGAATACAATCTCTTACGATTCTTTTTCTCATCCAGGCCAACATTAAGTCGAATCATCTGCAATACAATGGAGTCACTGGTGATGCTGCGGTGCTTAGAAAGATTAGGAGAGCCAGGAAGCGGAGGATGCCTAATAAATTGAGTATTAAAGTATACAATGCGTATTAAGTTTAACTGTCATTGCTGTTAATTGAGATTAAGTTAGCTATTGCTATCAAAAATAAAATACAATCTCTAACGATTCTTTTTCTCTTCCTGGCCATCATTAAGTCGAATCATCTGCAATACAATGAAGTCACTAGTGATGCTGCGGAGCTTAGAAAGATTAGGAGAGCCAGGAAGCGGAGGATGCCTAATAAATTGAGTATTAAAGTATACAATGCGTATTAAGTTTAACTGTCATTACTGTTAATTGAGATTAAGTTAGCTTTTGTTATCAAAAAAAGAATACAATCTCTTACGATTCTATCTCTCTTCCTGTCCATCATTAAGTCGAATCATCTGCAATACAATGGAGTCACTGGTGATGCTGCGGTGCTTAGAAAGATAAGGAGAGCCAGGAAGCGGAGGATGCCTAATAAAGTGAGTATTAAAGTAAACAATGCGTATTTAGTTTAACTGTCATTGCTGTTAATTGAGATTAAGTTAGCTATTGCTATCAAAAATAAAATACAATCTCTTACGATTCTTTTTATCTTCCTGGCCATCATTAAGTCGAATCATCTGCAATACAATGGAGTCACTGGTGATGCTGCGGTGCTTAGAAAGATTAGGAGAGCCAGGAAGCGGAGGATGCCTAATAAAGTGAGTATTAAAGTATACAATGCGTATTAAGTTTAACTGTCATTGCTGTTAATTGAGATTAAGTTAGCTATTGTTATCAATAATAGAATACAATCTCTTACGATTCTTTTTCTCTTCCTGGCCAACATTAAGTCGAATCATCTTTAATACAATGGAGTCACTGGTGATGCTGCGGTGCTTAGAAAGATTAGGAGAGCCAGGAAGCGGAGGATGCCTAATAAATTGAGTATTAAAGTATACAATGCGTATTTAGTTTAACTTTCGTTGCTGTTAATTGAGATTTAGTTAGCTATTGCTATCAAAAATAAAATACAATCTCTTTCGATTCTTTTTCTCTTCCTGGCCATCATTAGGTCGAATCATCTGCAATACAATGGAGTCACTAGTGATGCTACGGTGCTTAGAAGGATTAGGAGAGCCAGGAAGCGGAGGATGCCTAGTTAATTGAGTATTAAAGTAAACAATGCGCATTTAGTTTAACTGTCATTGCTGTTAATTGAGATTAAGTTAGCTATTGTTATCGAAAATAGAATACAATCACTTACGATTCTTTCTCTCTTCCTGTCCATCATTAAGTCGAATCATCTGCAATACAATGGAGTCTGTGGTGAAGCTGCGGTGCTTAGAAAGATAAGGAGAGCCAGGAAGCGGAGGATGCCTAATAAATTGAGTATTGAAGTAAACAATGCGTTTTCAGTTTAACTGTCATTGCTGTTAATTGAGATTAAGTTAGCTATTGTTATAAAAAATAGAATACAATCTCTTACGATTCTTTTTATCTTCCTGGCCATCATTAAGTCGAATCATCTGCAATACAATGGAGTCACTGGTGATGCTGCGGTGCTTAGAAAGATTAGGAGAGCCAGGAAGCGGAGGATGCCTAATAAAGTGAGTATTAAAGTATACAATGCGTATTAAGTTTAACTGTCATTGCTGTTAATTGAGATTAAGTTAGCTATTGTTATCAATAATAGAATACAATCTCTTACGATTCTTTTTCTCTTCCTGGCCAACATTAAGTCGAATCATCTTTAATACAATGGAGTCACTGGTGATGCTGCGGTGCTTAGAAAGATTAGGAGAGCCAGGAAGCGGAGGATGCCTAATAAATTGAGTATTAAAGTATACAATGCGTATTTAGTTTAACTTTCGTTGCTGTTAATTGAGATTTAGTTAGCTATTGCTATCAAAAATAAAATACAATCTCTTTCGATTCTTTTTCTCTTCCTGGCCATCATTAGGTCGAATCATCTGCAATACAATGGAGTCACTGGTGATGCTACGGTGCTTAGAAGGATTAGGAGAGCCAGGAAGCGGAGGATGCCTAGTTAATTGAGTATTAAAGTAAACAATGCGTATTTAGTTTCACTGTCATTGCTGTTAATTGAGATTAAGTTAGCTATTGTTATCGAAAATAGAATACAATCACTTACGATTCTTTCTCTCTTCCTGTCCATCATTAAGCAGAATCATCTGCAATACAATGGAGTCTGTGGTGAAGCTGCGGTGCTTAGAAAGATTTGGAGAGCCAGGAAGCGGAGGATGCCTAATAAATTGAGTATTGAAGT
Source organism: Sympetrum striolatum (assembly GCA_947579665.1). Classification (NCBI taxonomy): domain Eukaryota; kingdom Metazoa; phylum Arthropoda; class Insecta; order Odonata; family Libellulidae; genus Sympetrum; species Sympetrum striolatum. The sequence goes on from OX388341.1 coordinate 636,725, forward strand.
AAACAATGCGTATTTAGTTTAACTGTCATTGCAGTTAATTGAGATTAAGTTAACTATTGTTATCAAAAATAGAATACAATAACTTACGATTCTTTTTCTCTTTCTGGCCATCATAAAGTCGAATCATCTGCAATACAATGGAGTCTGTGGTGAAGCTGCGGTGTTTAGAAAGATTTGGTGAGCCAGGAAGCGGAGGATGCATAATAAATTGAGTATTGAAGTAAACAATGCATATTTAGTTTAACTGTCATTGCTGTTAATCGAGATTAAGTTAATTATTGTTATCAAAAATAGAATACAATCACTTCCGATTCTTTCTCTCTTCCTGTCCATCATTTAGTCGAATCATCTGCAATACAATGTAGTCTGTGGTGAGGCTGCGGTGCTTAGAAAGATTAGGATATCCAGGAAGCGGAGAATGCCTAATAAATTGAATATTAAAGTATACAATGCGTATTTAGTTTAACTGTCATTGCTGTTAATTGAGATTAAGTTAGCTATTTTTATCAAAAATAGAATACAATCTCTTACGATTCTTTCTCTCTTCCTGTCCATCATTAAGTCGAATCATCTGCAATACAATGGAGTCACTGGTGATGCTGCGGTGCTTAGAAAGATTAGGAGAGCCAGGAAGCGGAGGATGCCTAATAAATAGAGTATTAAAGTATACAATGCGTATTAAGTTTAACTGTCATTGCTGTTAATTGAGATTAAGTTAGCTATTGTTATCAAAGATAGAATACAATCTCTTACGATTCTTTTTCTCTTCCTGGCCATCATTAAGTCGAATCATCTTTAATACAATGGAGTCACTGGTGATGCTGCGGTGCTTAGAAAGATTAGGAGAACCAGGAAGTGCAGGATGCCTAATAAATTGAGTATTAAAGTATACAATGCGTATTAAGTTTAACTGTCATTGCTGTTAATTGAGATTAAGTTAGCTATTGTTATCAAAAATAGAATACAATCTCCTACGATTCTTTTTCTCTTCCAGGCCATCATTCAGTCGAATCATCTTTAATACAATGGAGTCACTGTTGCTGTTAATTGAGATTAAGTTAGCTTTTGTTATCAAAAATAGAATACAATCTCTTACGATTCTTTTTCTCTTCCTGGCCATCATTAAGTCGAATCATCTGCAATACAATGTAGTCACTGGTGATGCTGCGGTGCTAAGAAGGATTAGGAGAGCAAGGAAGCGCAGGATGCCTAATAAATAGAGTATTAAAGTATACAATGCGTATTAAGTTTAACTGTCATTGCTGTTAATTGAGATTAAGTTAGCTATTGTTATCAAAAATAGAATACTATCTCCTACGATTCTTTTTCTCTTCCTGGCCATCATTAAGTCGAATCATCTTTAATACAATGGAGTCACTGTTGCTGTTAATTGAGATTAAGTTAGCATTTGTTATCAAAAATAGAATACAATCTCTTACGATTCTTTTTCTCTTCCTGGCCATCATTAAGTCGAATCATCTTTAATACAATGGAGTCACTGGTGATGCTGCGGTGCTTAGAAAGATTAGGAGAACCAGGAAGCGGAGGATGCCTAATAAATAGAGTATTAAAGTATACAATGAGTATTTAGTTTAACTGTCATTGCTGTTAATTGAGATTAAGTTAGCTATTGGTATCAAAAATAGAATATAATCTCTTACGATTCTTTTTCTCTTCCTGGCCATCATTAAGTCGAATCATCTTTAATACAATGGAGTCACTGGTGATGCTGCGGTGCTTAGAAAGATTAGGAGAGCCAGGAAGCGGATGATGCCTAATAAATTGAGTATTAAAGTATACAATGCGTATTTAGTTTAACTGTCGTTGCTGTTAATTGAGATTAAGTTAGCTATTGTTATCAAAAATAGAATACAATCTCTTACGATTCTTTTTCTCTTCCTGGCCATCATAAGTCAATCATCTTTAAAACAATAGAGTCACTGGTGATGCTGCGGTGCTTAGAAAGATTAGGAGAACCAGGAAGCGGAGGATGCCTAATAAATAGAGTATTAAAGTATACAATGAGTATTTAGTTTAACTGTCATTGCTGTTAATTGAGATTAAGTTAGCTATTGGTATCAAAAATAGAATATAATCTCTTACGATTCTTTTTCTCTTCCTGGCCATCATTAAGTCGAATCATCTTTAATACAATGGAGTCACTGGTGATGCTGCGGTGCTTAGAAAGATTAGGAGAACCAGGAAGCGGAGGATGCCTAATAAATAGAGTATTAAAGTATACAATGAGTATTTAGTTTAACTGTCATTGCTGTTAATTGAGATTAAGTTAGCTATTGGTATCAAAAATAGAATATAATCTCATACGATTCTTTTTCTCTTCCTGGCCATCATTAAGTCGAATCATCTTTAATACAATGGAGTCACTGGTGATGCTGCGGTGCTTAGAAAGATTAGGAGAGCCAGGAAGCGGAGGATGCCTAATAAATTGAGTATTAAAGTATACAATGCGTATTTAGTTTAACTGTCATTGCTGTGAATTGAGATTAAGTTAGCTATTGTTATCAAAAATAGAATACAATCTCTTACGATACTTTCTCTCTTCTTGGCCATCATTAACTCGAATCATCTTTAATACAATGGAGTCACTGTTGCTGTTAATTGAGATTAAGTTAGCTTTTGTTATCAAAAATAGAATACAATCTCTTACGATTCTTTTTCTCTTCCTGGCCATCATTAAGTCGAATCATCTTTAATACAATGGAGTCACTAGTGATGCTGCGGTGCTTAGAAAGATTACGAGAGCCAGGAAGCAGAGGATGCCTAAGAATTTGAGTATAAAAGTATACAATGCGTATTTAGTTTATCTGTCATTGCTGTTAATTGAGATTAAGTTAGCTATTGTTATCAAAAATAGAATACAATCTCTTACGATTCTTTCTCTCTTCCTGGCCATCATTAACTCGAATCATCTTTAATACAATGGAGTCACTGTTGCTGTTAATTGAGATTAAGTTCGCTAACTTTATCAAAAATAGAATACAATCTCTTACGATTCTTTTCTCTTCCTGGCCATCATTAACTCGAATCATCTGCAATACAATGGAGTCACTAGTGATGCTGCGGTGCTTAGAAAGATTACGAGAGCCAGGAAGCAGAGGATGCCTAAGAATTTGAGTATTAAAGTATACAATGCGTATTTAGTTTATCTGTCATTGCTGTTAGTTGAGATTAAGTTAGCTATTGTTATCAAAAATAGAATACAATCTCATACGATTCTTTTTCTCTTCCTGACCATCATTAAGTCGAATCATCTTTAATTCAATGGAGTCACTGGTGATGCTATGGTGCTTAGAAAGATTAGGAGAGCCAGGAAGCGGAGGATGCCTAATAAATTGAGTATTAAAGTAAACAATGCGTATTTAGTTTAACTGTCATTGCTGTTAATTGAGATTAAGTTAGCTTATGTTACCAAAAATAGAATACAATCTCTTACGATTCTTTTTCTATTCCTGGCCATCATTAAGTCGAATCATCTGCAATACAATGGAGTCACAGGTGATGCTGCGGTGCTTGGAAAGATTAGGAGAGCCAGGAAGCGGAGGATGCCTAATAAATTGAGTTTTAAAGTATACAATGCGTATTAAGTTTAACTTTCATTGCTGTTAATTGAGATTAAGTTAGCTATTGCTATCAAAAATAAAATACAATCTCTTACGATTCTTTTTCTCTTCCTGGCCATCATTAAGTCGAATCATCTGCAATACAATGGAGTCACTGGTGATGCTGCGGTGCTTAGAAAGATTAGGAGAGCCAGAAAGCGGAGGATGCCTAATAAAGTGAGTATTAAAGTATACAATGCGTATTTAGTTTAACTGTCGTTGCTGTTAATTGAGATTTAGTTAGCTATTGCTATCAAAAATAAAATACAATCTCTTTCGATTCTTTTTCACTTCCTTGCCATCATAAAGTCGAATCATCTGCAATACAATGGAGTCACTAGTGATGCTGCGGTGCTTAGAAGGATTAGGAGAGCCAGGCAGCGGAGGATGCCTAATAAATTGAGTATTAAAGTAAACAATGCGTATTTAGTTTAACTGTCATTGCTGTTAATTGAGATTAAGTTAGCTATTGTTATCAAAAATAGAAGACAATCACTTACGATTCTTTCTCTCTTCCTGTCCATTATTAAGTCGAATCATCTGCAATACAATGGAGTCTGTGGTGAAGCTGCGGAGCTTAGAAAGATTTGGAGAGCCAGGAAGCGGAGGATGCCTAATAAATTGAGTATTAAAGCAAACAATGCGTATTTAGTTTAACTGTCATTGCTGTTAATTGAGATTAAGTTAGCTATTGTTATCAAAGATAGAATACAATCTCTTACGATTCTTTTCTATTCCTGGCCATCATTAACTCGAATCATCTGCAATACAATGAAGTCACTGGTGATGCTGCGGTGCTTAGAATGATTAGGAGAGCAAGGAAGCGCAGGATGCCTAATAAATTGAGTATTAAAGTATACAATGCGTATTAAGTTTAACTGTCATTACTGTTAATTGAGATTAAGTTAGCTTTTGTTATCAAAAAAAGAATACAATCTCTTACGATTCTATCTCTCTTCCTGGCCATCATTAACTCGAATCATCTGCAATACAATGAAGTCACTGGTGATGCTGCGGTGCTTAGAATGATTAGGAGAGCAAGGAAGCGGAGGATGCCTAATAAAGTGAGTATTAAAGTATACAATGCGTATTAAGTTTAACTGTCATTGCTGTTAATTGAGATTAAGTTAGCTATTGTTATCAATAATAGAATACAATCTCTTACGATTCTTTTTCTCTTCCTGGCCAACATTAAGTCGAATCATCTGCAATACAATGGAGTCACTGGTGATGCTGCGGTGCTTAGAAAGATTAGGAGAGCCAGGAAGCGGAGGATGCCTAATTAATTGAATATTAGAGTAAACAATGCGTATTTAGTTTAACTTTCGTTGCTGTTAATTGAGATTTAGTTAGCTATTGCTATCAAAAATAAAATACAATCTCTTTCGATTCTTTTTCTCTTCCTGGCCATCATTAGGTCGAATCATCTGCAATACAATGGAGTCACTGGTGATGCTGCGGTGCTTAGAAGGATTAGGAGAGCCAGGAAGCGGAGGATGCCTAGTTAATTGAGTATTAAAGTAAACAATGCAGATGTAGTTTAACTGTCATTGCTGTTAATTGAGATTAAGTTAGCTATTGTTATCGAAAATAGAATACAATCACTTACGATTCTTTCTCTCTTCCTGTCCATCATTAAGTCGAATCATCTGCAATACAATGGAGTCTGTGGTGAAGCTGCGGTGCTTAGAAAGATAAGGAGAGCCAGGAAGCGGAGGATGCCTAATAAATTGAGTATTGAAGTAAACAATGCGTATTTAGTTTAACTGTCATTGCAGTTAATTGAGATTAAGTTAACTATTGTTATCAAAAATAGAATACAATAACTTACGATTCTTTTTCTCTTTCTGGCCATCATAAAGTCGAATCATCTGCAATACAATGGAGTCTGTGGTGAAGCTGCGGTGTTTAGAAAGATTTGGTGAACCAGGAAGCGGAGGATGCATAATAAATTGAGTATTGAAGTAAACAATGCATATTTAGTTTAACTGTCATTGCTGTCAATCGAGATTAAGTTAATTATTGTTATCAAAAATAGAATACAATCACTTCCGATTCTTTCTCTCTTCCTGTCCATCATTTAGTCGAATCATCTGCAATACAATGTAGTCTGTGGTGAGGCTGCGGTGCTTAGAAAGATTAGGATATCCAGGAAGCGGAGGATGCCTAATAAATTGAATATTAAAGTATACAATGCGTATTTAGTTTAACTGTCATTGCTGTTAATTGAGATTAAGTTAGCTATTTTTATCAAAAATAGAATACAATCTCTTACGATTCTTTCTCTCTTCCTGTCCATCATTAAGTCGAATCATCTGCAATACAATGGAGTCACTGGTGATGCTGCGGTGCTTAGAAAGATTAGGAGAGCCAGGAAGCGGAGGATGCCTAATAAATAGAGTATTAAAGTATACAATGCGTATTAAGTTTAACTGTCATTGCTGTTAATTGAGATTAAGTTAGCTATTGTTATCAAAGATAGAATACAATCTCTTACGATTCTTTTTCTCTTCCTGGCCATCATTAAGTCGAATCATCTTTAATACAATGGAGTCACTGGTGATGCTGCGGTGCTTAGAAAGATTAGGAGAACCAGGAAGTGGAGGATGCCTAATAAATTGAGTATTAAAGTATACAATGCGTATTTAGTTTAACTGTCATTGCTGTTAATTGAGATTAAGTTAGCTTTTGTTATCAAAAATAGAATACAATCTCTTACGATTCTTTTTCTCTTTCTGGCCATCATTAAGTCGAATCATCTGCAATACAATGTAGTCACTGGTGATGCTGCGGTGCTAAGAAGGATTAGGAGAGCAAGGAAGCACAGGATGCCTAATAAATAGAGTATTAAAGTATACAATGCGTATTAAGTTTAACTGTCATTGCTGTTAATTGAGATTAAGTTAGCTATTGATATCAAAAATAGAATACTATCTCCTACGATTCTTTTTCTCTTCCTGGCCATCATTAAGTCGAATCATCTTTAATACAATGGAGTCACTGTTGCTGTTAATTGAGATTAAGTTAGCTTTTGTTATCAAAAATAGAATACAATCTCTTACGATTCTTTTTCTCTTCCTGGCCATCATTAAGTCGAATCATCTTTAATACAATGGAGTCACTGGTGATGCTGCGGTGCTTAGAAAGATTAGGAGAACCAGGAAGCGGAGGATGCCTAATAAATAGAGTATTAAAGTATACAATGAGTATTTAGTTTAACTGTCATTGCTGTTAATTGAGATTAAGTTAGCTATTGGTATCAAAAATAGAATATAATCTCTTACGATTCTTTTTCTCTTCCTGGCCATCATTAAGTCGAATCATCTTTAATACAATGGAGTCACTGGTGATGCTGCGGTGCTTAGAAAGATTAGGAGAGCCAGGAAGCGGATGATGCCTAATAAATTGAGTATTAAAGTATACAATGCGTATTTAGTTTAACTGTCGTTGCTGTTAATTGAGATTAAGTTAGCTATTGTTATCAAAAATAGAATACAATCTCTTACGATTCTTTTTCTCTTCCTGGCCATCATAAGTCAATCATCTTTAAAACAATGGAGTCACTGGTGATGCTGCGGTGCTTAGAAAGATTAGGAGAACCAGGAAGCGGAGGATGCCTAATAAATAGAGTATTAAAGTATACAATGAGTATTTAGTTTAACTGTCATTGCTGTTAATTGAGATTAAGTTAGCTATTGGTATCAAAAATAGAATATAATCTCTTACGATTCTTTTTCTCTTCCTGGCCATCATTAAGTCGAATCATCTTTAATACAATGGAGTCACTGGTGATGCTGCGGTGCTTAGAAAGATTAGGAGAGCCAGGAAGCGGAGGATGCCTAATAAATTGAGTATTAAAGTATACAATGCGTATTTAGTTTAACTGTCATTGCTGTGAATTGAGATTAAGTTAGCTATTGTTATCAAAAATAGAATATAATCTCTTACGATTCTTTTTCTCTTCCTGGCCATCATAAGTCGAATCATCTGCAATACAATGGAGTCACTGGTGATGCTGCGGTGCTTAGAAAGATTAGGAGTACCAGGAAGCGGAGGATGCCTAATAAATAGAGTATTAAAGTATACAATGAGTATTTAGTTTAACTGTCATTGCTGTTAATTGAGATTAAGTTAGCTATTGGTATCAAAAATAGAATATAATCTCTTACGATTCTTTTTCTCTTCCTGGCCATCATTAAGTCGAATCATCTTTAATACAATGGAGTCACTGGTGATGCTGCGGTGCTTAGAAAGATTAGGAGAGCCAGGAAGCGGAGGATGCCTAATAAATTGAGTATTAAAGTATACAATGCGTATTTAGTTTAACTGTCATTGCTGTGAATTGAGATTAAGTTAGCTATTGTTATCAAAAATAGAATACAATCTCTTACGATTCTTTCTCTCTTCTTGGCCATCATTAACTCGAATCATCTTTAATACAATGGAGTCACTGTTGCTGTTAATTGAGATTAAGTTAGCTTTTGTTATCAAAAATAGAATACAATCTCTTACGATTCTTTTTCTCTTCCTGGCCATCATTAAGTCGAATCATCTTTAATACAATGGAGTCACTAGTGATGCTGCGGTGCTTAGAAAGATTACGAGAGCCAGGAAGCAGAGGATGCCTAAGAATTTGAGTATTAAAGTATACAATGCGTATTTAGTTTATCTGTCCTTGCTGTTAATTGAGATTAAGTTAGCTATTGTTATCAAAAATAGAATACAATCTCTTACGATTCTTTCTCTCTTCCTGGCCATCATTAACTCGAATCATCTTTAATACAATGGAGTCACTGTTGCTGTTAATTGAGATTAAGTTCGCTAACTTTATCAAAAATAGAATACAATCTCTTACGATTCTTTTCTCTTCCTGGCCATCATTAAGTCGAATCATCTGCAATACAATGGAGTCACTAGTGATGCTGCGGTGCTTAGAAAGATTACGAGAGCCAGGAAGCGGAGGATGCCTAAGAATTTGAGTATTAAAGTATACAATGCGTATTTAGTTTATCTGTCATTGCTGTTAATTGAGATTAAGTTAGCTATTGTTATCAAAAATAGAATACAATCTCTTACGATTCTTTTTCTCTTCCTGACCATCATTAAGTCGAATCATCTTTAATACAATGGAGTCACTGGTGATGCTACGGTGCTTAGAAAGATTAGGAGAGCCAGGAAGCGGAGGATGCCTAATAAATTGAGTATTAAAGCAAACAATGCGTATTTAGTTTAACTGTCATTGCTGTTAATTGAGATTAAGTAAGCTTATGTTATCAAAAATAGAATACAATCTCTTACGATTCTTTTTCTCTTCCTGGCCATCATTAAGTCGAATCATCTGCAATACAATGGAGTCACTGGTGATGCTGCGGTGCTTAGAAAGGTAAGGAGAGCCAGGAAGCGGAGGATGCCTAATAAATTGAGTATTAAAGTATACAATGCGTATTTAGTTTAACTGTCGTTGCTGTTAATTGAGATTTAGTTAGCTATTGCTATCAAAAATAAAATACAATCTCTTACGATTCTTTTTCTCTTCCTGGCCATCATTAAGTCGAATCATCTGCAATACAATGGAGTCACTGGTGATGCTGCGGTGCTTAGAAAGATTAGGAGAGCCAGAAAGCGGAGGATGCCTAATAAATTGAGTATTAAAGTAAACAATGCGTATTTAGTTTATCTGTCATTGCTGTTAATTGAGATTAAGTTAGCTATTGTTATCAAAAATAGAATACAATCTCTTACGATTCTTTCTCTCTTCCTGGCCATCATTAACTCGAATCATCTTTAATACAATGGAGTCACTGTTGCTGTTAATTGAGATTAAGTTAGCTATTGTTATCAAAGATAGAATACAATCTCTTACGATTCTTTTTCTCTTCCTGGCCATCATTAACTCGAATCATCTGCAATACAATGGAGTCACTGGTGATGCTGCGGTGCTTAGAAAGATTAGGAGAGTAAGTAAGCGGAGGATGCCTAATAAATTGAGCATTAAAGTAAACAATGCGTATTTAGTTTATCTGTCATTGCTGTTAATTGAGATTAAGTTAGCTATTGTTATCAAAAATAGAATACAATCTCTTACGATTCTTTCTCTCTTCCTGGCCATCATTAACTCGAATCATCTTTAATACAATGGAGTCACTGTTGCTGTTAATTGAGATTAAGTTAGCTATTGTTATCAAAGATAGAATACAATCTCTTACGATTCTTTTCTCTTCCTGGCCATCATTAACTCGAATCATCTGCAATACAATGGAGTCACTGGTGATGCTGCGGTGCTTAGAATGATTAGGAGAGCAAGGAAGCGCAGGATGCCTAATAAATTGAGTATTAAAGTAAACAATGCGTATTTAGTTTAACTGTCATTGCTGTTAATTGAGATTAAGTTAGCTATTGTTATCAAAAAAAGAATATAATCTCTTGCGATTCTTTTTCTCTTCCTGGCCATCATTAAGTTGAATCATCTTTAATACAATGGAGTCACTGGTGATGCTACGGTGCTTAGAAAGATTAGGAGAGCCAGGAAGCGGAGGATGCCTAATAAATTGAGTATTAAAGCAAACAATGCGTATTTAGTTTAACTGTCATTGCTGTTAATTGAGATTAAGTTAGCTATTGTTATCAAAAATAGAATACAATCTCTTACGATTCTTTCTCTCTTCCTGGCCATCATTAACTCGAATCATCTTTAATACAATGGAGTCACTGTTGCTGTTAATTGAGATTAAGTTAGCTTTTGTTATCAAAAATAGAATACAATCTCTTACGATTCTTTTTCTCTTCCTGGCCATCATTAAGTTGAATCATCTTTAATACAATGGAGTCACTGGTGATGCTGCGGTGCTTAGAAGGATTAGGAGAGCCAGGAAGCGGAGGATGCCTAATAAATTGAGTATTAAAGTATACAATGCGTATTTAGTTTAACTGTCATTGCTGTGAATTGAGATTAAGTTAGCTATTGTTATCAAAAATAGAATACAATCTCTTACGATTCTTTCTCTCTTCCTGGCCATCATTAACTCGAATCATCTTTAATACAATGGAGTCACTGTTGCTGTTAATTGAGATTAGGTTAGCTTTTGTTATCAAAAATAGAATACAATCTCTTACGATTATTTTTCTCTTCCTGGCCATCATTAAGTCGAATCATCTTTAATACAATGGAGTCACTGGTGATGCTGCGGTGCTTAGAAAGATTAGGAGAGCCAGGAAGCGGAGGATGCCTAATAAAGTGAGTATTAAAGTATACAATGCGTATTAAGTTTAACTGTCATTGCTGTTAATTGAGATTAAGTTAGCTATTGTTATCAATAATAGAATACAATCTCTTACGATTCTTTTTCTCTTCCTGGCCAACATTAAGTCGAATCAACTTTAATACAATGGAGTCACTGGTGATGCTGCGGTGCTTAGAAAGATTAGGAGAGCCAGGAAGCGGAGGATGCCTAATAAAGTGAGTATTAAAGTATACAATGCGTATTAAGTTTAACTGTCATTGCTGTTAATTGAGATTAAGTTAGCTATTGTTATCAATAATAGAATACAATCTCTTACGATTCTTTTTCTCTTCCTGGCCAACATTAAGTCGAATCATCTTTAATACAATGGAGTCACTGGTGATGCTGCGGTGCTTAGAAAGATTAGGAGAGCCAGGAAGCGGAGGATGCCTAATAAATTGAGTATTAAAGTATACAATGCGTATTTAGTTTAACTTTCGTTGCTGTTAATTGAGATTTAGTTAGCTATTGCTATCAAAAATAAAATACAATCTCTTTCGATTCTTTTTCTCTTCCTGGCCATCATTAGGTCGAATCATCTGCAATACAATGGAGTCACTGGTGATGCTGCGGTGCTTAGAAGGATTAGGAGAGCCAGGCAGCGGAGGATGCCTAGTTAATTGAGTATTAAAGTAAACAATGCGTATTTAGTTTAACTGTCATTGCTGTTAATTGAGATTAAGTTAGCTATTGTTATCGAAAATAGAATACAATCACTTACGATTCTTTCTCTCTTCCTGTCCATCATTAAGTCGAATCATCTGCAATACAATGGAGTGTGTGGTGAAGCTGCGGTGCTTAGAAAGATAAGGAGAGCCAGGAAGCGGAGGATGCCTAATAAATTGAGTATTGAAGTAAACAATGCGTTTTCAGTTTAACTGTCATTGCAGTTAATTGAGATTAAGTTAACTATTGTTATCAAAAATAGAATACAATAACTTACGATTCTTTTTCTCTTTCTGGCCATCATAAAGTCGAATCATCTGCAATACAATGGAGTCTGTGGTGAAGCTGCGGTGTTTAGAAAGATTTGGAGAGCCAGGAAGCGGAGGATGCATAATAAATTGAGTATTGAAGTAAACAATGCATATTTAGTTTAACTGTCATTGCTGTTAATCGAGATTAAGTTAATTATTGTTATCAAAAATAGAATACAATCACTTCCGATTCTTTCTCTCTTCCTGTCCATCATTTAGTCGAATCATCTGCAATACAATGTAGTCTGTGGTGAGGCTGCGGTGCTTAGAAAGATTAGGATATCCAGGAAGCGGAGGATGCCTAATAAATTGAATATTAAAGTATACAATGCGTATTTAGTTTATCTGTCATTGCTGTTAATTGAGATTAAGTTAGCTATTGTTATCAAAAATAGAATACAATCTCTTACGATTCTTTTTCTCTTCCTGGCCATCATTAAGTCGAAGCATCTGCAATACAATGGAGTCACTGGTGATGCTGCGGTGCTTAGAAAGATTAGGAGAGCCAGGAAGCGGAGGATGCCTAATAAAGTGAGTATTAAAGTATACAATGCGTATTAAGTTTAACTGTCATTGCTGTTAATTGAGATTAAGTTAGCTATTTTTATCAAAAATAGAATACAATCTCTTACGATTCTTTCTGTCTTCCTGTCCATCATTAAGTCGAATCATCTGCAATACAATGGAGTCACTGGTGATGCTGCGGTGCTTAGAAAGATTAGGAGAGCCAGGAAGCGGAGGATGCCTAATAAAGTGAGTATTAAAGTATACAATGCGTATTAAGTTTAACTGTCATTGCTGTTAATTGAGATTAAGTTAGCTATTGTTATCAAAGATAGAATACAATCTCTTACGATTCTTTTTCTCTTCCTGGCCATCATTAAGTCGAATCATCTTTAATTCAATGGAGTCACTGGTGATGCTGCGGTGCTTAGAAAGATTAGGAGAACCAGGAAGTGGAGGATGCCTAATAAATTGAGTATTAAAGTATACAATGCGTATTAAGTTTAACTGTCATTGCTGTTAATTGAGATTAAGTTAGCTATTGTTATCAAAAATAGAATACTATCTCCTACGATTCTTTTTCTCTTCCTGGCCATCATTAAGTCGAATCATCTTTAATACAATGGAGTCACTGTTGCTGTTAATTGAGATTAAGTTAGCTTTTGTTATCAAAAATAGAATACAATCTCTTACGATTCTTTTTCTCTTCCTGGCCATCATTAAGTCGAATCATCTTTAATACAATGGAGTCACTGGTGATGCTGCGGTGCTTAGAAAGATTAGGAGAACCAGGAAGCGGAGGATGCCTAATAAATAGAGTATTAAAGTATACAATGAGTATTTAGTTTAACTGTCATTGCTGTTAATTGAGATTAAGTTAGCTATTGGTATCAAAAATAGAATATAATCTCTTACGATTCTTTTTCTCTTCCTGGCCATCATTAAGTCGAATCATCTTTAATACAATGGAGTCACTGGTGATGCTGCGGTGCTTAGAAAGATTAGGAGAGCCAGGAAGCGGATGATGCCTAATAAATTGAGTATTAAAGTCTACAATGCGTATTTAGTTTAACTGTCGTTGCTGTTAATTGAGATTAAGTTAGCTATTGTTATCAAAAATAGAATACAATCTCTTACGATTCTTTTTCTCTTCCTGGCCATCATAAGTCAATCATCTTTAAAACAATGGAGTCACTGGTGATGCTGCGGTGCTTAGAAAGATTAGGAGAACCAGGAAGCGGAGGATGCCTAATAAATAGAGTATTAAAGTATACAATGAGTATTTAGTTTAAACTGTCATTGCTGTTAATTGAGATTAAGTTAGATATTGGTATCAAAAATAGAATATAATCTCTTACGATTCTTTTTCTCTTCCTGGCCATCATTAAGTCGAATCATCTTTAATACAATGGAGTCACTGGTGATGCTGCGGTGCTTAGAAAGATTAGGAGAGCCAGGAAGCGGAGGATGCCTAATAAATTGAGTATTAAAGTATACAATGCGTATTTAGTTTAACTGTCATTGCTGTGAATTGAGATTAAGTTAGCTATTGTTATCAAAAATAGAATACAATCTCTTACGATTCTTTTTCTCTTCCTGGCCATCATAAGTCAATCATCTTTAAAACAATGGAGTCACTGGTGATGCTGCGGTGCTTAGAAAGATTAGGAGAGCCAGGAAGCGGAGGATGCCTAATAAATAGAGTATTAAAGTATACAATGAGTATTTAGTTTAACTGTCATTGCTGTTAATTGAGATTAAGTTAGCTATTGGTATCAAAAATAGAATACAATCTCTTATGATTCTTTTTCTCTTCCTGGCCATCATAAGTCAATCATCTTTAAAACAATGGAGTCACTGGTGATGCTGCGGTGCTTAGAAAGATTAGGAGAACCAGGAAGCGGAGGATGCCTAATAAATAGAGTATTAAAGTATACAATGAGTATTTAGTTTAACTGTCATTGCTGTTAATTGAGATTAAGTTAGCTATTGGTATCAAAAATAGAATATAATCTCTTACGATTCTTTTTCTCTTCCTGGCCATCATTAAGTCGAATCATCTTTAATACAATGGAGTCACTGGTGATGCTGCGGTGCTTAGAAAGATTAGGAGAGCCAGGAAGCGGAGGATGCCTAATAAATTGAGTATTAAAGTATACAATGCGTATTTAGTTTAACTGTCATTGCTGTGAATTGAGATTAAGTTAGCTTTTGTTATCAAAAATAGAATACAATCTCTTACGATTCTTTTTCTCTTCCTGGCCATCATTAAGTCGAATCATCTTTAATACAATGGAGTCACTAGTGATGCTGCGGTGCTTAGAAAGATTACGAGAGCCAGGAAGCAGAGGATGCCTAAGAATTTGAGTATTAAAGTATACAATGCGTATTTAGTTTATCAGTCATTGCTGTTAATTGAGATTAAGTTAGCTATTGTTATCAAAAATAGAATACAATCTCTTACGATTCTTTCTCTCTTCCTGGCCATCATTAACTCGAATCATCTTTAATACAATGGAGTCACTGTTGCTGTTAATTGAGATTAAGTTCGCTAACTTTATCAAAAATAGAATACAATCTCTTACGATTCTTTTCTCTTCCTGGCCATCATTAACTCGAATCATCTGCAATACAATGGAGTCACTGGTGATGCTGCGGTGCTTAGAAAGATTAGGAGAGCCAGGAAGCGGATGATGCCTAATAAATTGAGTATTAAAGTCTACAATGCGTATTTAGTTTAACTGTCGTTGCTGTTAATTGAGATTAAGTTAGCTATTGTTATCAAAAATAGAATACAATCTCTTACGATTCTTTTTCTCTTCCTGGCCATCATAAGTCAATCATCTTTAAAACAATGGAGTCACTGGTGATGCTGCGGTGCTTAGAAAGATTAGGAGAACCAGGAAGCGGAGGATGCCTAATAAATAGAGTATTAAAGTATACAATGAGTATTTAGTTTAAACTGTCATTGCTGTTAATTGAGATTAAGTTAGATATTGGTATCAAAAATAGAATATAATCTCTTACGATTCTTTTTCTCTTCCTGGCCATCATTAAGTCGAATCATCTTTAATACAATGGAGTCACTGGTGATGCTGCGGTGCTTAGAAAGATTAGGAGAGCCAGGAAGCGGAGGATGCCTAATAAATTGAGTATTAAAGTATACAATGCGTATTTAGTTTAACTGTCATTGCTGTGAATTGAGATTAAGTTAGCTATTGTTATCAAAAATAGAATACAATCTCTTACGATTCTTTTTCTCTTCCTGGCCATCATAAGTCAATCATCTTTAAAACAATGGAGTCACTGGTGATGCTGCGGTGCTTAGAAAGATTAGGAGAGCCAGGAAGCGGAGGATGCCTAATAAATAGAGTATTAAAGTATACAATGAGTATTTAGTTTAACTGTCATTGCTGTTAATTGAGATTAAGTTAGCTATTGGTATCAAAAATAGAATACAATCTCTTACGATTCTTTTTCTCTTCCTGGCCATCATAAGTCAATCATCTTTAAAACAATGGAGTCACTGGTGATGCTGCGGTGCTTAGAAAGATTAGGAGAACCAGGAAGCGGAGGATGCCTAATAAATAGAGTATTAAAGTATACAATGAGTATTTAGTTTAACTGTCATTGCTGTTAATTGAGATTAAGTTAGCTATTGGTATCAAAAATAGAATATAATCTCTTACGATTCTTTTTCTCTTCCTGGCCATCATAAGTCAATCATCTTTAAAACAATGGAGTCACTGGTGATGCTGCGGTGCTTAGAAAGATTAGGAGAGCCAGGAAGCGGAGGATGCCTAATAAATAGAGTATTAAAGTATACAATGAGTATTTAGTTTAACTGTCATTGCTGTTAATTGAGATTAAGTTAGCTATTGTTATCAAAAATAGAATACAATCTCTTACGATTCTTTTTCTCTTCCTGGCCATCATAAGTCAATCATCTTTAAAACAATGGAGTCACTGGTGATGCTGCGGTGCTTAGAAAGATTAGGAGAGCCAGGAAGCGGAGGATGCCTAATAAATAGAGTATTAAAGTATACAATGAGTATTTAGTTTAACTGTCATTGCTGTTAATTGAGATTAAGTTAGCTATTGGTATCAAAAATAGAATACAATCTCTTACGATTCTTTTTCTCTTCCTGGCCATCATAAGTCAATCATCTTTAAAACAATGGAGTCACTGGTGATGCTGCGGTGCTTAGAAAGATTAGGAGAGCCAGGAAGCGGAGGATGCCTAATAAATAGAGTATTAAAGTATACAATGAGTATTTAGTTTAACTGTCATTGCTGTTAATTGAGATTAAGTTAGCTATTGGTATCAAAAATAGAATACAATCTCTTACGATTCTTTTTCTCTTCCTGGCCATCATAAGTCAATCATCTTTAAAACAATGGAGTTACTGGTGATGCTGCGGTGCTTAGAAAGATTAGGAGAACCAGGAAGTGGAGGATGCCTAATAAATAGAGTATTAAAGTATACAATGAGTATTTAGTTTAACTGTCATTGCTGTTAATTGAGATTAAGTTAGCTATTGGTATCAAAAATAGAATATAATCTCTTACGATTCTTTTTCTCTTCCTGGCCATCATTAAGTCGAATCATCTTTAATACAATGGAGTCACTGGTGATGCTGCGGTGCTTAGAAAGATTAGGAGAGCCAGGAAGCGGAGGATGCCTAATAAATTGAGTATTAAAGTATACAATGCGTATTTATTTTAACTGTCATTGCTGTGAATTGAGATTAAGTTAGCTTTTGTTATCAAAAATAGAATACAATCTCTTACGATTCTTTTTCTCTTCCTGGCCATCATTAAGTCGAATCATCTTTAATACAATGGAGTCACTAGTGATGCTGCGGTGCTTAGAAAGATTACGAGAGCCAGGAAGCAGAGGATGCCTAAGAATTTGAGTATTAAAGTATACAATGCGTATTTAGTTTATCAGTCATTGCTGTTAATTGAGATTAAGTTAGCTATTGTTATCAAAAATAGAATACAATCTCTTACGATTCTTTCTCTCTTCCTGGCCATCATTAAGTCGAATCATCTTTAATACAATGGAGTCACTGTTGCTGTTAATTGTGATTAAGTTCGCTAACTTTATCAAAAATAGAATACAATCTCTTACGATTCTTTTCTCTTCCTGGCCATCATTAACTCGAATCATCTGCAATACAATGGAGTCACTAGTGATGCTGCGGTGCTTAGAAAGATTACGAGAGCCAGGAAGCAGAGGATGCCTAAGAATTTGAGTATTAAAGTATACAATGCGTATTTAGTTTATCTGTCATTGCTGTTAATTGAGATTAAGTTAGCTATTGTTATCAAAAATAGAATACAATCTCTTACGATTCTTTTTCTCTTCCTGACCATCATTAAGTCGAATCATCTTTAATACAATGGAGTCACTGGTGATGCTGCGGTGCTTAGAATGATAAGGAGAGCAAGGAAGCGCAGGATGCCTAATAAATTGAGTATTAAAGTAAACAATGCGTATTTAGTTTAACTGTCATTGCTGTTAATTGAGATTAAGTTAGCTATTGTTATCAAAAAAAGAATATAATCTCTTGCGATTCTTTTTCTCTTCCTGGCCATCATTAAGTTGAATCATCTTTAATACAATGGAGTCACTGGTGATGCTACGGTGCTTAGAAAGATTAGGAGAGCCAGGAAGCGGAGGATGCCTAATAAATTGAGTATTAAAGTATACAATGCGTATTTAGTTTAACTGTCATTGCTGTTAATTGAGATTAAGTTAGCTAATGTTATCAAAAATAGAATACAATCTCTTACGATTCTTTTTCTCGTCCTGGCCATCATTAAGTCGAATCATCTGCAATACAATGGAGTCACTGGTGATGCTGCGGTGCTTAGAAGGAATAGGAGAGCCAGGAAGCGGAGGATGCCTAATAAATTGAGTATTAAAGTATACAATGCGTATTTAGTTTAACTGTCATTGCTGTGAATTGAGATTAAGTTAGCTATTGTTATCAAAAATAGAATACAATCTCTTACGATTCTTTCTCTCTTCCTGGCCATCATTAACTCGAATCATCTTTAATACAATGGAGTCACTGTTGCTGTTAATTGAGATTAAGTTAACTTTTGTTATCAAAAATAGAATACAATCTCTTACGATTCTTTTTCTCTTCCTGGCCATTATTAAGTCGAATCATCTTTAATACAATGGAGTCACTGGTGATGCTGCGGTGCTTAGAAAGATTAGGAGAGCCAGGAAGCGGAGGATGCCTAATAAATTGAGTATTAAAGCAAACAATGCGTATTTAGTTTAACTGTCATTGCTGTTAATTGAGATTAAGTTAGCTTATGTTATCAAAAATAGAATACAATCTCTTACGATTCTTTTTCTCTTCCTGGCCATCATTAAGTCGAATCATCTGCAATACAATGGAGTCACTGGTGATGCTGCGGTGCTTAGAAGGATTAGGAGAGCCAGGAAGCGGAGGATGCCTAATAAATTGAGTATTAAAGTATACAATGCGTATTTAGTTTAACTGTCATTGCTGTTAATTGAGATTAAGTTAGCTATTGTTATCAAAAATAGAATACAATCTCCTACGATTCTTTTTCTCTTCCTGGCCATCATTCAGTCGAATCATCTTTAATACAATGGAGTCACTGTTGCTGTTAATTGAGATTAAGTTAGCTTTTGTTATCAAAAATAGAATACAATCTCTTACGATTCTTTTTCTCTTCCTGGCCATCATTAAGTCGAATCATCTGCAATACAATGGAGTCACTGGTGATGCTGCGGTGCTAAGAAGGATTAGGAGAGCAAGGAAGCGCAGGATGCCTAATAAATTGAGTATTAAAGTAAACAATGCGTATTTAGTTTAACTGTCATTGCTGATAATTGAGATTAAGTTAGCTATTGTTATCAAAAATAGAATACAATCTCTTACGATTCTTTTTCTCTACCTGGCCATCATTAAGTCGAATCATCTTTAATACAATGGAGTCACTGGTGATGCTGCGGTGCTTAGAAAGATTAGGAGAGCCAGGAAGCGGAGGATGCCTAATAAATTGAGTATTAAAGTATACAATGCGTATTTAGTTTAACTGTCATTGCTGTTAATTGAGATTAAGTTAGCTAATGTTATCAAAAATAGAATACAATCTCTTACGATTCTTTTTCTCTTCCTGGCCATCATTAAGTCGAATCATCTGCAATACAATGGAGTCACTGGTGATGCTGCGGTGCTAAGAAGGATTAGGAGAGCAAGGAAGCGCAGGATGCCTAATAAATTGAGTATTAAAGTATACAATGCGTATTTAGTTTAACTGTCATTGCTGTTAATTGAGATTAAGTTAGCTTTAGTTATCAAAAATAGAATACAATCTCTTACGATTCTTTTTCTCTTTCTGGCTATCATTAAGTGGAATCATCTGCAATACAATGGAGTCACTGGTGATGCTGCGGTGCTTAGAAAGGTTAGGAGAGCCAGGAAGCGGAGGATGCCTAATAAATTGAGTATTAAAGTATATAATGCGTATTTAGTTTAACTGTCATTGCTGTTAATTGAGATTAAGTTAGCTATTGCTATCAAAAATAGAATACAATCACCTACGATTCTTTTTCTCTTCCTGGCCATCATTAAGTCGAATCATCTGCAATACAATGGAATCACTGATGATGCTGCGGTGCTTAGAAAGATTAGGAGAGCCAGGAAGCGGAGGATGCCTAATAAATTGAGTATTAAAGTATACAATGCGTATTTAGTTTAACTGTCGTTGCTGTTAATTGAGATTTAGTTAGCTATTGCTATCAAAAATAAAATACAATCTCTTTCGATTCTTTTTCACTTCCTGGCCATCATTAAGTCGAATCATCTGCAATACAATGGAGTCAATGGTGATGCTGCGGTGCCTAGAAGGATTAGGAGAGCCAGGCAGCGGAGGATGCCAATTAAATTGAGTATTAAAGTATACAATGCGTATTTAGTTTAACTGTCATTGCTGTTAATTGAGATTAAGTTAGCTAATGTTATCAAAAATAGAATACAATCTCTTACGATTCTTTTTCTCTTCCTGGCCATCATTAAGTCGAATCATCTGCAATACAATGGAGTCACTGGTGATGCTGCGGTGCTAAGAAGGATTAGGAGAGCAAGGAAGCGCAGGATGCCTAATAAATTGAGTATTAAAGTATACAATGCGTATTTAGTTTAACTGTCATTGCTGTTAATTGAGATTAAGTTAGCATTAGTTATCAAAAATAGAATACAATCTCTTACGATTCTTTTTCTCTTTCTGGCTATCATTAAGTCGAATCATCTGCAATACAATGGAATCACTGATGATGCTGCGGTGCCTAGAAGGATTAGGAGAGCCAGGAAGCGGAGGATGCCTAATAAATTGAGTATTAAAGTATACAATGCGTATTTAGTTTAACTGTCATTGCTGTTAATTGAGATTAAGTTAGCTAATGTTATCAAAAATAGAATACAATCTCTTACGATTCTTTTTCTCTTCCTGGCCATCATTAAGTCGAATCATCTGCAATACAATGGAGTCACTGGTGATGCTGCGGTGCTAAGAAGGATTAGGAGAGCAAGGAAGCGCAGGATGCCTAATAAATTGAGTATTAAAGTATACAATGCGTATTTAGTTTAACTGTCATTGCTGTTAATTGAGATTAAGTTAGCTTTAGTTATCAAAAATAGAATACAATCTCTTACGATTATTTTTCTCTTTCTGGCTATCATTAAGTGGAATCATCTGCAATACAATGGAGTCACTGGTGATGCTGCGGTGCTTAGAAAGGTTAGGAGAGCCAGGAAGCGGAGGATGCCTAATAAATTGAGTATTAAAGTATACAATGCGTATTTAGTTTAACTGTCATTGCTGTTAATTGAGATTAAGTTAGCTTTAGTTATCAAAAATAGAATACAATCTCTTACGATTCTTTTTCTCTTCCTGGCCATCATTAAGTCGAATCATCTGCAATACAATGGAGTCACTGGTGATGCTGCGGTGCTAAGAAGGATTAGGAGAGCAAGGAAGCGCAGGATGCCTAATAAATTGAGTATTAAAGTATACAATGCGTATTTAGTTTAACTGTCATTGCTGTTAATTGAGATTAAGTTAGCTTTAGTTATCAAAAATAGAATACAATCTCTTACGATTATTTTTCTCTTTCTGGCTATCATTAAGTGGAATCATCTGCAATACAATGGAGTCACTGGTGATGCTGCGGTGCTTAGAAAGGTTAGGAGAGCCAGGAAGCGGAGGATGCCTAATAAATTGAGTATTAAAGTATATAATGCGTATTTAGTTTAACTGTCATTGCTGTTAATTGAGATTAAGTTAGCTAATGTTATCAAAAATAGAATACAATCTCTTACGATTCTTTTTCTCTTCCTGGCCATCATTAAGTCGAATCATCTGCAATACAATGGAGTCACTGGTGATGCTGCGGTGCTAAGAAGGATTAGGAGAGCAAGGAAGCGCAGGATGCCTAATAAATTGAGTATTAAAGTATACAATGCGTATTTAGTTTAACTGTCATTGCTGTTAATTGAGATTAAGTTAGCATTAGTTATCAAAAATAGAATACAATCTCTTACGATTCTTTTTCTCTTTCTGGCTATCATTAAGTCGAATCATCTGCAATACAATGGAATCACTGATGATGCTGCGGTGCCTAGAAGGATTAGGAGAGCCAGGAAGCGGAGGATGCCTAATAAATTGAGTATTAAAGTATACAATGCGTATTTAGTTTAACTGTCATTGCTGTTAATTGAGATTAAGTTAGCTAATGTTATCAAAAATAGAATACAATCTCTTACGATTCTTTTTCTCTTCCTGGCCATCATTAAGTCGAATCATCTGCAATACAATGGAGTCACTGGTGATGCTGCGGTGCTAAGAAGGATTAGGAGAGCAAGGAAGCGCAGGATGCCTAATAAATTGAGTATTAAAGTATACAATGCGTATTTAGTTTAACTGTCATTGCTGTTAATTGAGATTAAGTTAGCTTTAGTTATCAAAAATAGAATACAATCTCTTACGATTATTTTTCTCTTTCTGGCTATCATTAAGTGGAATCATCTGCAATACAATGGAGTCACTGGTGATGCTGCGGTGCCTAGAAGGATTAGGAGAGCCAGGAAGCGGAGGATGCCTAATAAATTGAGTATTAAAGTATACAATGCGTATTTAGTTTAACTGTCATTGCTGTTAATTGAGATTAAGTTAGCTAATGTTATCAAAAATAGAATACAATCTCTTACGATTCTTTTTCTCTTCCTGGCCATCATTAAGTCGAATCATCTGCAATACAATGGAGTCACTGGTGATGCTGCGGTGCTAAGAAGGATTAGGAGAGCAAGGAAGCGCAGGATGCCTAATAAATTGAGTATTAAAGTATACAATGCGTATTTAGTTTAACTGTCATTGCTGTTAATTGAGATTAAGTTAGCTTTAGTTATCAAAAATAGAATACAATCTCTTACGATTATTCTTCTCTTTCTGGCTATCATTAAGTGGAATCATCTGCAATACAATGGAGTCACTGGTGATGCTGCGGTGCTTAGAAAGGTTAGGAGAGCCAGGAAGCGGAGGATGCCTAATAAATTGAGTATTAAAGTATATAATGCGTATTTAGTTTAACTGTCATTGCTGTTAATTGAGATTAAGTTAGCTATTGCTATCAAAAATAGAATACAATCACCTACGATTCTTTTTCTCTTCCTGGCCATCATTAAGTCGAATCATCTGCAATACAATGGAATCACTGATGATGCTGCGGTGCTTAGAAAGATTAGGAGAGCCAGGAAGCGGAGGATGCCTAATAAATTGAGTATTAAAGTATACAATGCGTATTTAGTTTAACTGTCGTTGCTGTTAATTGAGATTTAGTTAGCTATTGCTATCAAAAATAAAATACAATCTCTTTCGATTCTTTTTCACTTTCTGGCTATCATTAAGTCGAATCATCTGCAATACAATGGAGTCAATGGTGATGCTGCGGTGCCTAGAAGGATTAGGAGAGCCAGGCAGCGGAGGATGCCAATTAAATTGAGTATTAAAGTAAACAATGCGTATTTAGTTTAACTGTCATTGCTGTTAATTGAGATTAAGTTAGCTATTGTTATCAAAAATAGAAGACAATCACTTACGATTGTTTCTCTCTTCCTGTCCATTATTAAGTCGAATCATCTGCAATACAATGGAGTCTGTGGTGAAGCTGCGGAGCTTAGAAAGATTAGGAGAGCCAGGAAGCGGAGGATGCCTAATAAATTGAGTATTAAAGTAAACAATGCGTATTTAGTTTAACTGTCATTGCTGTTAATTGAGATTAAGTTAGCTATTGTTATCAAAGATAGAATACAATCTCTTACGATTCTTTTCTCTTCCTGGCCATCATTAACTCGAATCATCTGCAATACAATGGAGTCACTGGTGATGCTGCGGTGCTTAGAATGATTAGGAGAGCAAGGAAGCGCAGGATGCCTAATAAATTGAGTATTAAAGTAAACAATGCGTATTTAGTTTAACTGTCATTGCTGTT
Source organism: Sympetrum striolatum (assembly GCA_947579665.1). Taxonomy (NCBI): domain Eukaryota; kingdom Metazoa; phylum Arthropoda; class Insecta; order Odonata; family Libellulidae; genus Sympetrum; species Sympetrum striolatum. The sequence goes on from OX388341.1 coordinate 660,645, forward strand.
AATTGAGATTAAGTTAGCTATTGTTATCAAAAATAGAATATAATCTCTTGCGATTCTTTTTCTCTTCCTGGCCATCATTAAGTTGAATCATCTTTAATACAATGGAGTCACTGGTGATGCTACGGTGCTTAGAATGATTAGGAGAGCCAGGAAGCGGAGGATGCCTAATAAACTGAGTATTAAAGCAAACAATGCGTATTTACTTTAACTGTCATTGCTGTTAATTGAGATTAAGTTAGCTAATGTTATCAAAAATAGAATACAATCTCTTACGATTCTTTTTCTCGTCCTGGCCATCATTAAGTCGAATCATCTGCAATACAATGGAGTCACTGGTGATGCTGCGGTGCTAAGAAGGATTAGGAGAGCCAGGAAGCGGAGGATGCCTAATAAATTGAGTATTAAAGTATACAATGCGTATTTAGTTTAACTGTCATTGCTGTTAATTGAGATTAAGTTAGCTATTGTTATCAAAAATAGAATACAATCTCCTACGATTCTTTTTCTCTTCCTGGCCATCATTAAGTCGAATCATCTTTAATACAATGGAGTCACTGTTGCTGTTAATTGAGATTAAGATAGCTTTTGTTATCAAAAATAGAATATAATCTCTTACGATTCTTTTTCTCTTCCTGGCCATCATTAAGTCGAATCATCTTTAATACAATGGAGTCACTGGTGATGCTGCGGTGCTTAGAAGGATTAGGAGAGCAAGGAAGCGCAGGATGCCTAATAAATTGAGTATTAAAGTACACAATGCGTATTAAGTTTAACTGTCATTGCTGTTCATTGAGATTAAGTTAGTTTTTGTTATCAAAAATAGAATACAATCTCTTACGATTCTTATTCTCTTTCTGGCCATCATTAAGTCGAATCATCTGCAATACAATGGAGTCACTGGTGATACTGCGGTGCTTAGAAAGGTAAGGAGAGCAAGGAAGCAGAGGATGCGTAATAAATTGAGTATTAAAGTATACAATGCGTATTAAGTTTAACTGTCATTGCTGTTAATTGATATTAAGTTAGTTTTTGTTATCAAAAATAGAATACAATCTCCTACGATTCTTTTTCTCTTCCTGGCCATCATTAAGTCAAATCATCTTTAATACAATGGAGTCACTGTTGCTGTTAATTGAGATTAAGATAGCTTTTGTTATCAAAAATAGAATATAATCTCTTACGATTCTTTTTCTCTTCCTGGCCATCATTAAGTCGAATCATCTGCAATACAATGGAGTCACTGGTGATGCTGCGGTGCTTAGAAGGATTAGGAGAGCAAGGAAGCGCAGGATGCCTAATAAATTGAGTATTAAAGTATACAATGCGTATTAAGTTTAACTGTCATTGCTGTTCATTGAGATTAAGTTAGTTTTTGTTATCAAAAATAGAATACAATCTCTTACGATTCTTATTCTCTTTCTGGCCATCATTAACTCGAATCATCTGCAATACAATGGAGTCACTTGTGATGCTGCGGTGCTTAGAAAGATTAGGAGAGCAAGGAAGCAGAGGATGCGTAATAAATTGAGTATTAAAGTATACAATGCGTATTAAGTTTAACTGTCATTGATGTTAATTGAGATTAAGTTAGTTATTGTTATCTATAATAAAATACAATCTCTAACGATTCTTTCTCTCTTCCTGGCCAACATTAAGTCGAATCATCTTTAATACAATGGAGTCACTGGTGATGCTGCGGTGCTTAGAAAGATTAGGAGAGCCAGGAAGCGGAGGATGCCTAATAAATTGAGTATTAAAGTATACAATGCGTATTTAGTTTAACTGTCGTTGCTGTTAATTGAGATTTAGTTAGCTATTGCTATCAAAAATAAAATACAATCTCTTACGATTATTTTCTCTTCCTGGCCATCATTAAGTCGAATCATCTGCAATACAATGGAGTCACTTGTGATGCTGCGGTGCTTAGAAAGATTAGGAGAGCATGGAAGCAGAGGATGCGTAATAAATTGAGTATTAAAGTATACAATGCGTATTAAGTTTAACTGTCATTGCTGTTAATTGAGATTAAGTTAGTTATTGTTATCAATAATAAAATACAATCTCTAACGATTCTTTTTCTCTTCCTGGCCAACATTAAGTCGAATCATCTTTAATACAATGGAGTCACTGGTGATGCTGCGGTGCTTAGAAAGATTAGGAGAGCCAGGCAGCGGAGGATGCCTAATAAATTGAGTATTAAAGTATACAATGCGTATTTAGTTTAACTGTCGTTGCTGTTAATTGAGATTTAGTTAGCTATTGCTATCAAAAATAAAATACAATCTCTTACGATTCTTTTCTCTTCCTGGCCATCATTAAGTCGAATCATCTGCAATACAATGGAGTCACTTGTGATGCTGCGGTGCTTAGAAAGATTAGGAGAGCAAGGAAGCAGAGGATGCGTAATAAATTGAGTATTAAAGTATACAATGCGTATTAAGTTTAACTGTCATTGCTGTTAATTGAGATTAAGTTAGTTATTGTTATCAATAATAAAATACAATCTCTAACGATTCTTTTTCTCTTCCTGGCTTTCATTAAGTCGAATCATCTTTAATACAATGGAGTCACTGGTGATGCTGCGGTGCTTAGAAAGATTAGGAGAGCCAGGAAGCGGAGGATGCCTAATAAATTGAGTATTAAAGTATACAATGCGTATTTAGTTTAACTGTCGTTGCTGTTAATTGAGATTTAGTTAGCTATTGCTATCAAAAATAAAATACAATCTCTTTCGATTCTTTTTCACTTCCTGGCCATCAATTAGTCGAATCATCTGCAATACAATGGAGTCAATGGTGATGCTGCGGTGCTTAGAAAGATTAGGAGAGCCAGGCAGCGGAGGATGCCTAATAAATTGAGTATTAAAGTAAACAATGCGTATTTAGTTTAACTGTCATTGCTGTTAATTGAGATTAAGTTAGCTTTGTTATCAAAAATAGAAGACAATCACTTATGATTGTTTCTCTCTTCCTGTCCATTATTAAGTCGAATCATCTGCAATACAATGGAGTCTGTGGTGAAGCTGCGGAGCTTAGAAAGATTTGGAGAGCCAGGAAGCGGAGGATGCCTAATAAATTGAGTATTAAAGTAAACAATGCGTATTTAGTTTAACTATCATTGCTGTTAATTGAGATTAAGTTAGCTATTGTTATCAAAAAAAGAATACAATCTCTTACGATTCTTCTTCTCTTCCTGGCCATCATTAACTCGAATCATCTGCAATACAATGGAGTCACTGGTGATGCTGTGGTGCTTAGAAAGATTAGGAGAGCCAGGAAGTGGAGGATGCCTAATAAATTGAGTATTAAAGTATACAATGCGTATTAAGTTTAACTGTCATTGCTGTTAATTGAGATTAAGTTAGCTATTGCTATCAAAAATAGAATATAATCTCTTACGATTCTTTTTCTCTTCCTGGCCATCATTAAGTCGAATCATCTTTAATACAATGGAGTCACTGGTAATGCTGCGGTGCTTAGAAAGATTAGGAGAGCCAGGAAGCGGAGGATGCCTAATAAATTGAGTATTAAAGTATACAATGAGTATTTAGTTTAACTGTCATTGCTGTTAATTGAGATTAAGTTAGCTATTGTTATCAAAAATAGAATACAAACTCTTACGATTCTTCTTCTCTTCCTGGCCATCATTAAGTCGAATCACCTTTAATACAATGGAGTCACTGGTGATGCTTCGGTGCTTAGAAAGATTAGGAATGTCAGGAAGCGGAGGATGCCTAATAAATTTAGTATTAAAGTATACAATGCGTATTTAGTTTAACTGTCATTGCTGTTAATTGAGATTAAGTTAGCTTTAGTTATCAATGCGTATTTTGTTTAACTGTCATTGCTGTTAATTGAGATTAAGTCAGCTATTGTTATCAAAAATAGAATAAAATCACTTACGAGTCTTTCTCTCTTCCTGTCATCATTAAGTCGAATCATTTGCAATACAATGGAGTCTGTGGTGAAGCTGCGGTGCTTAGAAAGATTTGGAGAGCCAGGAAGCGGTGGATGCCTAATAAATTGAGTATTAAAGTAAACAATGCGTATTTAGTTTAACTGTCATTGCTGTCAATTGAGATAAAGTTAACTATTGTTATCAAAAATAGAATACAATAACTTATGATTCTTTCTCTCTTCCTGTCCATCATTAAGTCGAATCATCTGCAATACAATGGAGTCTGTGGTGATGCTGCGGTGCTTAGAAAGATTAGGAGAGCCAGGAAGCGGAGGATGCCTAATAAATTGAGTATTAAAGTAAACAATGCGTATTTAGTTTAACTGTCATAACTGTTAATTGAGATTAAGTTAGCTATTGTTATCAAAAATAGAATACAATCACTTACGATTGTTTCTCTCTTCCTGTCCATCATTAAGTCGAATCATCTGCAATACAATGGAGTCTGTGGTGAAGCTGCGGAGCTTAGAAAGATTTGGAGAGCCAGGAAGCGGAGGATGCCTAATAAATTGAGTATTAAAGTAAACAATGCGTATTTAGTTTAACTGTCATTGCTGTTAATTGAGATTAAGTTAGCTATTGTTATCAAAGATAGAATACAATCTCTTACGATTCATTTTCTCTTCCTGGCCATCATTAACTCGAATCATCTGCAATACAATGGAGTCACTGGTGATGCTGCGGTGCTTAGAAAGATTAGGAGAGCCAGGAAGTGGAGGATGCCTAATAAATTGAGTATTAAAGTATACAATGCGTATTTAGTTTAACTGTCATTGCTGTTAATTGAGATTATGTTCGCTAACTTTATCAAATATAGAATACAATCTCTTACGATTCTTTTCTCTTCCTGGCCATCATTAACTCGAATCATCTGCAATACAATGGAGTCACTTTTAATGCTGCGGTGCTTAGAAAGATTACGAGAGCCAGGAAGCGGAGGATGCCTGATAATTTGAGTATTAAAGTATACAATGCGTATTTAGTTTATCTGTCATTGCTGTTAATTGAGATTAAGTTAGCTATTGTTATCAAAAATAGAATACAATCTCTTACGATTCTTTTTCTCTTCCTGGCCATCATTAAGTCGAATCATCTTTAATACAATGGAGTCACTGGTGATGCTGCGGTGCTTAGAAGGATTAGGAGAGCAAGGAAGCGCAGGATGCCTAATAAATTGAGTATTAAAGTATACAATGAGTATTTAGTTTAACTGTCATTGCTGTTAATTGAGATTAAGTTAGCTATTGGTATCAAAAATAGAATATAATCTCTTACGATTCTTTTTCTCTTCCTGGCCATCATTAAGTCGAGTCATCTTTAATACAATGGAGTCACTGGTGATGCTGCGGTGCTTAGAAAGATTAGGAGAGCCAGGAAGCGGAGGATGCCTAATAAATTGAGTATTAAAGTATACAATGAGTATTTAGTTTAACTGTCATTGCTGTTAATTGAGATTAAGTTAGCTATTGCTATCAAAAATAGAATATAATCTCTTACGATTCTTTTTCTCTTCCTGGCCATCATTAAGTCGAATCATCTTTAATACAATGGAGTCACTGGTAATGCTGCGGTGCTTAGAAAGATTAGGAGAGCCAGGAAGCGGAGGATGCCTAATAAATTGAGTATTAAAGTATACAATGAGTATTTAGTTTAACTGTCATTGCTGTTAATTGAGATTAAGTTAGCTATTGTTATCAAAAATAGAATACAAACTCTTACGATTCTTCTTCTCTTCCTGGCCATCATTAAGTCGAATCATCTTTAATACAATGGAGTCACTGGTGATGCTGCGGTGCTTAGAAAGATTAGGAATGCCAGGAAGCGGAATATGCCTAATAAATTGAGTATTAAAGTATACAATGCGTATTTAGTTTAACTGTCATTGCTGTTAATTGAGATTAAGTTAGCTATTGCTATCAAAAATAAAATACAATCTCTTACGATTCTTTGTCTCTTCCTGGCCATCATTAAGTCGAATCATCTTTAATACAATGGAGTCACTGGTGATGCTTCGGTGCTTTGAAAGATTAGGAATGCCAGGAAGCGGAGGATGCCTAATAAATTGAGTATTAAAGTATACAATGCGTATTAAGTTTAACTGTCATTGCTGTTAATTGAGATTAAGTTAGCTATTGCTATCAAAAATAAAATACAATCTCTTACGATTCTTTGTCTCTTCCTGGCCATCATTAAGTCGAATCATCTTTAATACAATGGAGTCACTGGTGATGCTTCGGTGCTTAGAAAGATTAGGAATGTCAGGAAGCGGAGGATGCCTAATAAATTTAGTATTAAAGTATACAATGCGTATTTAGTTTAACTGTCATTGCTGTTAATTGAGATTAAGTTAGCTTTAGTTATCAATGCGTATTTAGTTTAACTGTCATTGCTGTTAATTGAGATTAAGTTAGCTTTAGTTATCAAAAATAGAATACAATCTCTTACGATTCTTTCTCTCTTCCTGTCCATCATTAAGTCGAATCATCTGCAATACAATGGAGTCTGTGGTGAAGCTGCGGAGCTTAGAAAGATTTGGAGAGCCAGGAAGCGGTGGATGCCTAATAAATTGAGTATTAAAGTAAACAATGCGTATTTAGTTTAACTGTCATTGCTGTTAATTGAGATTAAGTTAGCTATTGTTATCAAAAATAGAATAAAATCACTTACGAGTCTTTCTCTCTTCCTGTCATCATTAAGTCGAATCATTTGCAATACAATGGAGTCTGTGGTGAAGCTGCGGTGCTTAGAAAGATTTGGAGAGCCAGGAAGCGGTGGATGCCTAATAAATTGAGTATTAAAGTAAACAATGCGTATTTAGTTTAACTGTCATTACTGTTAATTGAGATTAAGTTAGCTATTGTTATCAAAAATAGAATACAATCACTTACGATTGTTTCTCTCTTCCTGTCCATCATTAAGTCGAATCATCTGCAATACAATGGAGTCTGTGGTGAAGCTGCGGAGCTTAGAAAGATTTGGAAGGCCAGGAAGCGGAGGATGCCTAATAAATTTAGTATTAAAGTAAACAATGCGTATTTAGTTTAACTGTCATTGCTGTTAATTGAGATTAAGTTAGCTATTGTTATCAAAGATAGAATACAATCTCTTACGATTCTTTTTCTCTTCCTGGCCATCATTAACTCGAATCATCTGCAATACAATGGAGTCACTGGTGATGCTGCGGTGCTTAGAAAGATTAGGAGAGCCAGGAAGTGGAGGATGCCTAATAAATTGAGTATTAAAGTATACAATGCGTATTTAGTTTAACTGTCATTGCTGTTAATTGAGATTAAGTTAGCTATTGGTATCAAAAATAGAATATAATCTCTTACGATTCTTTTTCTCTTCCTGGCCATCATTAAGTCGAATCATCTTTAATACAATGGAGTCACTGGTGATGCTGCGGTGCTTAGAAAGATTAGGAGAGCCAGGAAGCGGAGGATGCCTAATAAATTGAGTATTAAAGTATACAATGAGTATTTAGTTTAACTGTCATTGCTGTTAATTGAGATTAAGTTAGCTATTGCTATCAAAAATAGAATATAATCTCTTACGATTCTTTTTCTCTTCCTGGCCATCATTAAGTCGAATCATCTTTAATACAATGGAGTCACTGGTAATGCTGCGGTGCTTAGAAAGATTAGGAGAGCCAGGAAGCGGAGGATGCCTAATAAATTGAGTATTAAAGTAAACAATGCGTATTTAGTTTAACTGTCATTGCTGTTAATTGAGATTAAGTTAGCTTTAGTTATCAAAAATAGAATACAATCTCTTACAATTCTTTTTCTCTTTCTGGCTATCATTAAGTCGAATCATCTGCAATACAATGGAGTCACTGGTGATACTGCGGTGCTTAGAAAGATTAGGAGAGCAAGGAAGCGGAGGATGCCTAATGAATTGAGTATTAGGGTATACAATGCGTATTAAGTTTAACTGTCATTGCTGTTAATTGAGATTAAGTTAGCTATTGCTATCAAAAATAAAATACAATCTCTTACGATTCTTTGTCTCTTCCTGGCCATCATTAAGTCGAATCATCTTTAATACAATGGAGTCACTGGTGAAGCTGCGGTGCTTAGAAAGATTAGGAATGCCAGGAAGCGGAGGATGCCTAATAAATTGAGTATTAAAGTATACAATGAGTATTTAGTTTAACTGTCATTGCTGTTAATTGAGATTAAGTTAGCTATTGTTATCAAAAATAGAATACAAACTCTTACGATTCTTCTTCTCTTCCGTGCCATCATTAAGTCGAATCATCTTTAATACAATGGAGTCACTGGTGATGCTGCGGTGCTTAGAAAGATTAGGAATGCCAGGAAGCGGAATATGCCTAATAAATTGAGTATTAAAGTATACAATGCGTATTTAGTTTAACTGTCATTGCTGTTAATTGAGATTAAGTTAGCTTTAGTTATCAAAAATAGAATACAATCTCTTACAATTCTTTTTCTCTTTCTGGCTATCATTAAGTCAAATCATCTGCAATACAATGGAGTCACTGGTGATACTGCGGTGCTTAGAAAGATTAGGAGAGCAAGGAAGCGGAGGATGCCTAATAAATTGAGTATTAGGGTATACAATGCGTATTAAGTTTAACTGTCATTGCTGTTAATTGAGATTAAGTTAGCTATTGCTATCAAAAATAAAATACAATCTCTTACGATTCTTTGTCTCTTCCTGGCCATCATTAAGTCGAATCATCTTTAATACAATGGAGTCACTGGTGATGCTTCGGTGCTTAGAAAGATTAGGAATGCCAGGAAGCGGAGGATGCCTAATAAATTGAGTATTAAAGTATACAATGAGTATTTAGTTTAACTTTCATTGCTGTTAATTGAGATTAAGTTAGCTATTGTTATCAAAAATAGAATACAAACTCTTACGATTCTTCTTCTCTTCCGTGCCATCATTAAGTCGAATCATCTTTAATACAATGGAGTCACTGGTGATGCTGCGGTGCTTAGAAAGATTAGGAATGCCAGGAAGCGGAATATGCCTAATAAATTGAGTATTAAAGTATACAATGCGTATTTAGTTTAACTGTCATTGCTGTTAATTGAGATTAAGTTAGCTTTAGTTATCAAAAATAGAATACAATCTCTTACAATTCTTTTTCTCTTTCTGGCTATCATTAAGTCGAATCATCTGCAATACAATGGAGTCACTGGTGATACTGCGGTGCTTAGAAAGATTAGGAGAGCAAGGAAGCGGAGGATGCCTAGTAAATTGAGTATTAGGGTATACAATGCGTATTAAGTTTAACTGTCATTGCTGTTAATTGAGATTAAGTTAGCTATTGCTATCAAAAATAGAATATAATCTCTTACGATTCTTTTTCTCTTCCTGGCCATCATTAAGTCGAATCATCTTTAATACAATGGAGTCACTGGTAATGCTGCGGTGCTTAGAAAGAATAGGAGAGCCAGGAAGCGGAGGATGCCTAATAAATTGAGTATTAAAGTATACAATGAGTATTTAGTTTAACTGTCATTGCTGTTAATTGGAATTAAGTTAGCTATTGTTATCAAAAATAGAATACAAACTCTTACGATTCTTCTTCTCTTCCGTGCCATCATTAAGTCGAATCATCTTTAATACAATGGAGTCACTGGTGATGCTGCGGTGCTTAGAAAGATTAGGAATGCCAGGAAGCGGAATATGCCTAATAAATTGAGTATTAAAGTATACAATGCGTATTTAGTTTAACTGTCATTGCTGTTAATTGAGATTAAGTTAGCTTTAGTTATCAAAAATAGAATACAATCTCTTACAATTCTTTTTTTCTTTCTGGCTATCATTAAGTCGAATCATCTGCAATACAATGGAGTCACTGGTGATGCTGCGGTGATTAGAAAGATTAGGAGAGCAAGGAAGCGGAGGATGCCTAATAAATTGAGTATTAGGGTATACAATGCGTATTAAGTTTAACTGTCATTGCTGTTAATTGAGATTAAGTTAGCTATTGCTATCAAAAATAAAATACAATCTCTTACGATTCTTTGTCTCTTCCTGGCCATCATTAAGTCGAATCATCTTTAATACAATGGAGTCACTGGTGATGCTTCGGTGCTTAGAAAGATTAGGAATGCCAGGAAGCGGAGGATGCCTAATAAATTGAGTATTAAAGTATACAATGCGTATTAAGTTTAACTGTCATTGCTGTTAATTGAGATTAAGTTAGCTATTGCTATCAAAACTAAAATACAATCTCTTACGATTCTTTGTCTCTTCCTGGCCATCATTAAGTCGAATCATCTTTAATACAATGGAGTCACTGGTGATGCTTCGGTGCTTAGAAAGATTAGGAATGTCAGGAAGCAGAGGATGCCTAATAAATTTAGTATTAAAGTATACAATGCGTATTTAGTTTAACTGTCATTGCTGTTAATTGAGATTAAGTTAGCTTTAGTTATCAATGCGTATTTAGTTTAACTGTCATTGCTGTTAATTGAGATTAATTTAGCTTTAGTTATCAAAAATAGAATACAATCTCTTACGATTCTTTCTCTCTTCCTGTCCATCATTAAGTCGAATCATCTGCAATACAATGGAGTCTGTGGTGAAGCTGCGGAGCTTAGAAAGATTTGGAGAGCCAGGAAGCGGTGGATGCCTAATAAATTGAGTATTAAAGTATACAATGCGTATTTAGTTTAACTGTCATTGCTGTTAATTGAGATTAAGTTAGCTATTGTTATCAAAAATAGAATAAAATCACATACGAGTCTTTCTCTCTTCCTGTCATCATTAAGTCGAATCATTTGCAATACAATGGAGTCTGTGGTGAAGCTGCGGTGCTTAGAAAGATTTGGAGAGCCAGGAAGCGGTGGATGCCTAATAAATTGAGTATTAAAGTAAACAATGCGTATTTAGTTTAACTGTCATTACTGTTAATTGAGATTAAGATAGCTATTGTTATCAAAAATAGAATACAATCACTTACGATTGTTTCTCTCTTCCTGTCCATCATTAAGTCGAATCATCTGCAATACAATGGAGTCTGTGGTGAAGCTGCGGAGCTTAGAAAGATTTGGAGAGCCAGGAAGCGGAGGATGCCTAATAAATTTAGTATTAAAGTAAACAATGCGTATTTAGTTTAACTGTCATTGCTGTTAATTGAGATTAAGTTACATATTGTTATCAAAGATAGAATACAATCTCTTACGATTCTTTTTCTCTTCCTGGCCATCATTAACTCGAATCATCTGCAATACAATGGAGTCACTGGTGATGCTGCGGTGCTTAGAAAGATTAGGAGAGCCAGGAAGTGGAGGATGCCTAATAAATTGAGTATTAAAGTATACAATGCGTATTTAGTTTATCTGTCATTGCTGTTAATTGAGATTAAGTTCGCTAACTTTATCAAATATAGAATACGATCTCTTACGATTCTTTTCTCTTCCTGGCCATCATTAACTCGAATCATCTGCAATACAATGGAGTCACTTTTAATGCTGCGGTGCTTAGAAAGATTACGAGAGCCAGGAAGCGGAGGATGCCTAATAATTTGAGTATTAAAGTATACAATGCGTATTTAGTTTATCTGTCATTGCTGTTAATTGAGATTAAGTTAGCTATTGTTATCAAAAATAGAATACAATCTCTTACGATTCTTTTTCTCTTCCTGGCCATCATTAAGTCGAAGCATCTGCAATACAATGGAGTAACTGGTGATGCTGCGGTGCTTAGAATGATTAGGAGAGCAAGGAAGCGCAGGATGCCTAATAAATTGAGTATTAAAGTAAACAATGCGTATTTAGTTTAACTGTCATTGCTGTTAATTGAGATTAAGTTAGCTATTGTTATCAAAAATAGAATATAATCTCTTGCGATTCTTTTTCTCCTCCTGGCCATCATTAAGTCGAATCATCTGCAATACAATGGAGTCACTGGTGATGCTGCGGTGCTTAGAAGGATTAGGAGAGCCAGGAAGCGGAGGATGCCTAATACATTGAGTATTAAAGTATACAATGCGTATTTAGTTTAACTGTAATTGCTGTTAATTGAGATTAAGTTAGCTAATGTTATCAAAAATAGAATACAATCTCCTACGATTCTTTTTCTCTTCCTGGCCATCATTAAGTCGAATCATCTTTAATACAATGGAGTCACTGTTGCTGTTAATTGAGATTAAGATAGTTTTTGTTATCAAAAATAGAATACAATCTCTTACGATTCTTTTTCTCTTCCTGGCCATCATTAAGTTGAATCATCTTTAATACAATGGAGTCACTGGTGATGCTGCGGAGCTTAGAAAGATTAGGAGAACCAGGAAGCGGAGGATGCCTAATAAATTGAGTATTAAAGTATAAAATGAGTATTTAGTTTAACTGTCATCGCTGTTAATTGACATTAAGTTAGCTATTGGTATCAAAAATAGAATATAATCTCTTACGATTCTTTTTCTCTTCCTGGCCATCATTAAGTCGAATCATCTGCAATACAATGGAGTCACTGGTGATGCTGCGGTGCTTAGAAGGATTAGGAGAGCCAGGAAGCGGAGGATGCCTAATACATTGAGTATTAAAGTATACAATGCGTATTTAGTTTAACTGTCATTGCTGTTAATTGAGATTAAGTTAGCTATTGTTATCAAAAATAGAATACAATCTCCTACGATTCTTTTTCTCTTCCTGGCCATCATTAAGTCGAATCATCTTTAATACAATGGAGTCACTGTTGCTGTTAATTGAGATTAAGATAGTTTTTGTTATCAAAAATAGAATACAATCTCTTACGATTCTTTTTCTCTTCCTGGCCATCATTAAGTCGAATCATCTTTAATACAATGGAGTCACTGGTGATGCTGCGGAGCTTAGAAAGATTAGGAGAACCAGGAAGCGGAGGATGCCTAATAAATTGAGTATTAAAGTATACAATGCGTATTTAGTTTAACTTTCATTACTGTTAATTGAGATTAAGTTAGCTAATGTTATCAAAAATAGAATACAATCTCTTACGATTCTTTTTCTCTTCCTGGCCATCATTAAGTCGAATCATCTGCAATACAATGGATTCACTGGTGATGCTGCGGTGCTTAGAAGGATTAGGAGAGCCAGGAAGCGGAGGATGCCTAATACATTGAGTATTAAAGTATACAATGCGTATTTAGTTTAACTGTCATTGCTGTTAATTGAGATTAAGTTAGCTATTGTTATCAAAAATAGAATACAATCTCCTACGATTCTTTTTCTCTTCCTGGCCATCATTAAGTCGAATCATCTTTAATACAATGGAGTCACTGGTGATATTGCGGTGCTTAGAAAGATTAGGAGAGCCAGGAAGCGGAGGATGCCTAATAAATTGAGTATTAAAGTATACAATGCGTATTAAGTTTAACTGTCATTGCTGTTAATTGAGATTAAGTTAGCTATTGCTATCAAAAATTAAATACAATCTCTTACGATTCTTTTTCTCTTCCTGGCCATCATTAAGTCGAATCATCTTTAATACAATGGAGTCACTAGTGATGCTGCGGTGCTTAGAAAGATAGGAGAGCCAGGAAGCGGAGGATGCCTAATACATTGAGTATTAAAGTATACAATGCGTATTTAGTTTAACTGTCATTGCTGTTAATTGAGATTAAGATAGTTTTTGTTATCAAAAATAGAATACAATCTCTTACGATTCTTTTTCTCTTCCTGGCCATCATTAAGTCGAATCATCTTTAATACAATGGAGTCACTAGTGATGCTGCGGTGCTTAGAAAGATAGGAGAGCCAGGAAGCGGAGGATGCCTAATAAATTGAGTATTAAAGTATACACTGAGTATTTAGTTTAACTGTCATTGCTGTTAATTGAGATTAAGTTAGCTAATGTTATCAAAAATAGAATACAAACTCTTACGATTCTTTTTCTCTTCCTGGCCATCATTAAGTCGAATCATCTTTAATACAATGGAGTCACTGGTGATATTGCGGTGCTTAGAAAGATTAGGAGAGCCAGGAAGCGGAGGATGCCTAATAAATTGAGTATTAAAGTATACAATGCGTATTAAGTTTAACTGTCATTGCTGTTAATTGAGATTAAGTTAGCTATTGCTATCAAAAATTAAATACAATCTCTTACGATTCTTTTTCTCTTTCTGGCCATCATTAAGTCGAATCATCTGCAATACAATGGAGTCACTGGTGATGCTGCGGTGCTTAGAAAGATTAGGAGAGCCAGGAAGCGGAGGATGCCTAATAAATTGAGTATTAAAGTATACAATGCGTATTAAGTTTAACTGTCATTAGAGTTAATTGCGATTAAGTTAGCTATTGTTATCAATAATAGAATACAATCTCTAACGATTCTTTTTCTCTTCCTGGTCAACATTAAGTCGAATCATCTTTAATACAATGGAGTCACTGGTGATGCTGCGGTGCTTAGAAGGATTAGGAGAGCCAGGAAGCGGAGGATGCCTAATAAATTGAGTACTAAAGTATACAATGCGTATTAAGTTTAACTGTCGTTGCTGTTAATTGAGATTTATTTAGCTATTGCTATCAAATATAAAATACAATCTCTTTCGATTCTTTTTCACTTCCTGGCCATCATTAAGTCGAATCATCTGCAATACAATGGAGTCAATGGTGATGCTGCGGTGCTTAGAAGGATTAGGAGAGCCAGGCAGCGGAAGATGCCTAATAAATTGAGTATTAAAGTTAAAAATGCGTATTTAGTTTAACTGTCATTGCTGTTAATTGAGATTAAGTTAGCTATTGTTATCAATAATAGAATACAATCACTTACGATTCTTTCTCTCTTCCTGTCCATCATTAAGTCGAATCATCTGCAATACAATGGAGTCTGTGGTGAAGCTGCGGAGCTTAGAAAGATTTGGAGAGCCAGGTAGCGGAGGATGCCTAATAAATTGAGTATTAAAGTAAACAATGCGTATTTAGTTTAACTGTCATTGCTGTTAATTGAGATTAAGTTAGCTATTGCTATCAAAAATAAAATACAATCACTTCCGATTCTTTCTCTCTTCCTGTCCATCATTTAGTCGAATCATCTGCAATACAATGGAGTCTGTGGTGAGGCTGCGGTGCTTAGAAAGATTAGGAGAGCCAGGAAGCGGAGGATGCCTAATAAATTGAATATTAAAGTAAACAATGCGTATTCAGTTTAACTGTCATTACTGTTAATTGAGATTAAGTTAGCGTTTGTTATCAAAAATAGAATACAATCTCTTACGATTCTTTTTCTTTTTCTGGCCATCATTAAATCGAATCATCTGCAATACAATGGAGTCACTGGTGATGCTGCGGTGCTTAAAAAGGTTAGGAGAGACAGGAATCGGAGGATGCCTAATAAATTAGGTATTAAAGTATACAATGCGTATTTAGTTTAACTGTCATTGCTGTTAATTGAGATTAAGTTAGCTATTGCTATCAAAAATAAAATACAATCTCTTACGATTCTTTTTCTCTTCCTGGCCATCATTTAGTGGAATCATCTGCAATACAATGGAGTCACTAGTGATGCTGCGGTGCTTAGAAAGATTAGGAGAGCCAGGAAGCGGAGGATGCATAATAAATTGAGTATTAAAGCAAACAATGCGTATTTAGTTTAACTGTCATTGCTGTTAATTGAGATTAAGTTAGCTTTTGTTATCAGAGATAGAATACAATCTCTTACGATTCTTTTTCTCTTTCTGGCCATCATTAAGTCGAATCATCTGCAATACAATGGAGTCACTGGTGATGCTGCGGTGCTTAGAAAGATTACGAGAGCAGGAAGCGGAGGATGCTTAATAAATTGAGTATTAAAGCAAACAATGCGTATTTAGTTTAACTGTCATTGCTGTTAATTGAAATTAAGTTAGCTATTGTTATCAAAGATAGAATACAATCTCTTACGATTCTTTTTCTCTTCCTGTCCACCATTAACTCGAATCATCTGCAATACAATGGAGTCACTGGTGATGCTGCGGTGCTTAGAAGGATTTGGAGAGCCAGGAAGTGGAGGATGCCTAATAAATTGAGTATTAAAGTAAACAATGCGTATTTAGTTTAACTGTCATTGCTGTTAATTGAGATTAAGTTAGCTATTGTTATCAAAGATAGAATACAATCTCTTACGATTCTTTTTCTCTTCCTGTCCACCATTAACTCGAATCATCTGCAATACAATGGAGTCACTGGTGATGCTGCGGTGCTTAGAAGGATTTGGAGAGCCAGGAAGCGGAGGATGCCTAATAAATTGAGTATTAAAGTATACAATGCGTATTTAGTTTAACTGTCATTGCTGTTAATTGAGATTAAGTTCGCTAACTTTATCAAAAATAGAATACCATCTCTTACGATTCTTTTCTCTTCCTGGCCATCATTAACTCGAATCATCTGCAATACAATGGAGTAACTGGTGATGCTGCGGTGCTTAGAATGATAAGGAGAGCAAGGAAGCGCAGGATGCCTAATAAATTGAGTACTAAAGTAAACAATGCGTATTTAGTTTAACTGTCATTGCTGTTAATTGAGATTAAGTTAGCTATTGTTATCAAAAATAGAATATAATCTCTTGCGATTCTTTTTCTCCTCCTGGCCATCATTAAGTCGAATCATCTTTCATACAATGGAGTCACTGGTGATGCTACGGTGCTTAGAAAGATTAGGAGAGCCAGGAAGCGGAGGATGCATAATAAATTGAGTATTAAAGCAAACAATGCGTATTTAGTTTAACTGTCATTGCTGTTAATTGAGATTAAGTTAGCTAATGTTATCAAAAATAGAATACAATCTCTTCCGATTCTTTTTCTCCTCCTGGCCATCATTAAGTCGAATCATCTGCAATACAATGGAGTCACTGGTGATGCTGCGGTGCTTAGAAGGATTAGGAGAGCCAGGAAGCGGAGGATGCCTAATTAATTGAGTATTAAAGTATACAATGCGTATTTAGTTTAACTGTCATTGCTGTTAATTGAGATTAAGTTAGCTATTGTTATCAAAAAAAGAATACAATCTCCTACGATTCTTTTTCTCTTCCTGGCCATCATTAAGTCGAATCATCTTTAATACAATGGAGTCACTGTTGCTGTTAATTGAGATTAAGTTAGCTATTGGTATCAAAAATAGAATATAATCTCTTACGATTCTTTTTCTCTTCCTGGCCATCATTAAGTCGAATCATCCTTAATACAATGGAGTCACAGGTGATGCTGCGGTGCTTGGAAAGATTAGGAGAGCCAGGAAGCGGAGGATGCATAATAAATTGAGTATTAAAGCAAACAATGCGTATTTAGTTTAACTGTCATTGCTGTTAATTGAGATTAAGTTAGCTAATGTTATCAAAAATAGAATACAATCTCTTACGATTCTTTTTCTCTTCCTGGCCATCATTAAGTCGAATCATCTGCAATACAATGGAGTCACTGGTGATGCTGCGGTGCTTAGAAGGATTAGGAGAGCCAGGAAGCGGAGGATGCCTAATAAATTGAGTATTAAAGTATACAATGCGTATTTAGTTTAACTGTCATTGCTGTTAATTGAGATTAAGTAAGCTATTGTTATCAAAGATAGAACACAATCTCTTACGATTCTTTCTCTCTTCCTGTCCAACATTAACTAGAATCATCAGCAATACAATGGAGTCACTGGTGATGCTGCGGTGCTTAGAAAGATTAGGAGAGCCAGAAAGTGGAGGATGCCTAATAAATTGAGTATTAAAGTATACAATGCGTATTTAGTATAACTGTCATTGCTGTTAATTGAGATTAAGTTAGCTATTGTTATCAAAAATAGAATACAATCTCTTACGATTCTTTTTCTCTTCCTGGCCATCATTAACTCGAATCATCTGCAATACAATGGAGTCACTGGTGATGCTGCGGTGCTTAGAAAGATTACGAGAGCAGGAAGCGGAGGATGCCTAATAAATTGAGTATTAAAGCAAACAATGCGTATTTAGTTTAACTGTCATTGCTGTTAATTGAAATTAAGTTAGCTATTGTTATCAAAGATAGAATACAATCTCTTACGATTCTTTTTCTCTTCCTGTCCACCATTAACTCGAATCATCTGCAATACAATGGAGTCACTGGTGATGCTGCGGTGCTTAGAAAGATTACGAGAGCAGGAAGCGGAGGATGCCTAATAAATTGAGTATTAAAGTATACAATGCGTATTTAGTTTAACTGTCATTGCTGTTAATTGAGATTAAGTTAGCTATTGTTATCAAAGATAGAATACAATCTCTTACGATTCTTTTTCTCTTCCTGGCCATCATTAACTCGAATCATCTGCAATACAATGGAGTCACTGGTGATGCTGCGGTGCTTAGAAAGATTACGAGAGCAGGAAGCGGAGGATGCCTAATAAATTGAGTATTAAAGCAAACAATGCGTATTTAGTTTAACTGTCATTGCTGTTAATTGAAATTAAGTTAGCTATTGTTATCAAAGATAGAATACAATCTCTTACGATTCTTTTTCTCTTCCTGTCCACCATTAACTCGAATCATCTGCAATACAATGGAGTCACTGGTGATGCTGCGGTGCTTAGAAAGATTAGGAGAGCCAGAAAGTGGAGGATGCCTAATAAATTGAGTATTAAAGTATACAATGCGTATTTAGTTTAACTGTCATTGCTGTTAATTGAGATTAAGTTAGCTATTGTTATCAAAGATAGAATACAATCTCTTACGATTCTTTTTCTCTTCCTGGCCATCATTAACTCGAATCATCTGCAATACAATGGAGTCACTGGTGATGCTGCGGTGCTTAGAAAGATTACGAGAGCAGGAAGCGGAGGATGCCTAATAAATTGAGTATTAAAGCAAACAATGCGTATTTAGTTTAACTGTCATTGCTGTTAATTGAAATTAAGTTAGCTATTGTTATCAAAGATAGAATACAATCTCTTACGATTCTTTTTCTCTTCCTGTCCACCATTAACTCGAATCATCTGCAATACAATGGAGTCACTGGTGATGCTGCGGTGCTTAGAAAGATTAGGAGAGCCAGAAAGTGGAGGATGCCTAATAAATTGAGTATTAAAGTATACAATGCGTATTTAGTTTACCTGTCATTGCTGTTAATTGAGATTAAGTTAGCTATTGTTATCAAAGATAGAATACAATCTCTTACGATTCTTTTTCTCTTCCTGTCCACCATTAACTCGAATCATCTGCAATACAATGGAGTCACTGGTGATGCTGCGGTGCTTAGAAAGATTACGAGAGCAGGAAGCGGAGGATGCCTAATAAATTGAGTATTAAAGCAAACAATGCGTATTTAGTTTAACTGTCATTGCTGTTAATTGAAATTAAGTTAGCTATTGTTATCAAAGATAGAATACAATCTCTTACGATTCTTTTTCCCTTTCTGGCCATCATTAAGTCGAATCATCTGCAATACAATGGAGTCACTGGTGATGCTGCGGTGCTTAGAAAGATTACGAGAGCAGGAAGCGGAGAATGCTTAATAAATTGAGTATTAAAGCAAACAATGCGTATTTAGTTTAACTGTCATTGCTGTTAATTGAAATTAAGTTAGCTATTGTTATCAAAGATAGAATACAATCTCTTACGATTCTTTTTCTCTTCCTGTCCACCATTAACTCGAATCATCTGCAATACAATGGAGTCACTGGTGATGCTGCGGTGCTTAGAAGGATTAGGAGAGCCAGGAAGTGGAGGATGCCTAATAAATTGAGTATTAAAGTAAACAATGCGTATTTAGTTTAACTGTCATTGCTGTTAATTGAGATTAAGTTAGCTATTGTAATCAAAGATAGAATACAATCTCTTACGATTCTTTTTCTCTTCCTGGCCATCATTAACTCGAATCATCTGCAATACAATGGAGACACTGGTGATGCTGCGGTGCTTAGAAAGATTTGGAGAGCCAGGAAGCGGAGGATGCCTAATAAATTGAGTATTAAAGTATACAATGCGTATTTAGTTTAACTGTCATTGCTGTTAATTGAGATTAAGTTCGCTAACTTTATCAAAAATAGAATACCATCTCTTACGATTCTTTTCTCTTCCTGGCCATCATTAACTCGAATCATCTGCAATACAATGGAGTAACTGGTGATGCTGCGGTGCTTAGAATGATAAGGAGAGCAAGGAAGCGCAGGATGCCAAATAAATTGAGTACTAAAGTAAACAATGCGTATTTAGTTTAACTGTCATTGCTGTTAATTGAGATTAAGTTAGCTATTGTTATCAAAAATAGAATATAATCTCTTGCGATTCTTTTTCTCCTCCTGGCCATCATTAAGTCGAATCATCTTTAATACAATGGAGTCACTGGTGATGCTACGGTGCTTAGAAAGATTAGGAGAGCCAGGAAGCGGAGGATGCATAATAAATTGAGTATTAAAGCAAACAATGCGTATTTAGTTTAACTGTCATTGCTGTTAATTGAGATTAAGTTAGCTAATGTTATCAAAAATAGAATACAATCTCTTCCGATTCTTTTTCTCCTCCTGGCCATCATTAAGTCGAATCATCTGCAATACAATGGAGTCACTGGTGATGCTGCGGTGCTTAGAAGGATTAGGAGAGCCAGGAAGCGGAGGATGCCTAATTAATTGAGTATTAAAGTATACAATGCGTATTTAGTTTAACTGTCATTGCTGTTAATTGAGATTAAGTTAGCTATTGTTATCAAAAAAAGAATACAATCTCCTACGATTCTTTTTCTCTTCCTGGCCATCATTAAGTCGAATCATCTTTAATACAATGGAGTCACTGTTGCTGTTAATTGAGATTAAGTTAGCTATTGGTATCAAAAATAGAATATAATCTCTTACGATTCTTTTTCTCTTCCTGGCCATCATTAAGTCGAATCATCCTTAATACAATGGAGTCACAGGTGATGCTGCGGTGCTTGGAAAGATTAGGAGAGCCAGGAAGCGGAGGATGCATAATAAATTGAGTATTAAAGCAAACAATGCGTATTTAGTTTAACTGTCATTGCTGTTAATTGAGATTAAGTTAGCTAATGTTATCAAAAATAGAATACAATCTCTTCCGATTCTTTTTCTCCTCCTGGCCATCATTAAGTCGAATCATCTGCAATACAATGGAGTCACTGGTGATGCTGCGGTGCTTAGAAGGATTAGGAGAGCCAGGAAGCGGAGGATGCCTAATAAATTGAGTATTAAAGTATACAATGCGTATTTAGTTTAACTGTCATTGCTGTTAATTGAGATTAAGTTAGCTATTGTTATCAAAAAAAGAATACAATCTCCTACGATTCTTTTTCTCTTCCTGGCCATCATTATGTCGAATCATCTTTAATACAATGGAGTCACTGTTGCTGTTAATTGAGATTAAGTTAGCTAATGTTATCAAAAATAGAATACAATCTCTTACGATTCTTTTTCTCTTCCTGGCCATCATTAAGTCGAATCATCCTTAATACAATGGAGTCACAGGTGATGCTGCGGTGCTTGGAAAGATTAGGAGAGCCAGGAAGCGGAGGATGCCTAATAAATTGAGTATTAAAGTATACAATGCGTATTTAGTTTAACTGTCATTGCTGTTAATTTAGATTAATTAAGCTATTGCTATCAAAGATAGAATACAATCTCTTACGATTCTTTTTCTCTTCCTGGTCATCATTAAGTCGAATCATCTTTAATACAATGGAGTCACTGGTGATGCTTTGGTGCTTAGAAAGATAATGAGAGCCAGGAAGTGGAGGATGCCTAATAAATTGAGTATTAAAGTATACAATGCGTAATTACTTTAACTGTCATTGCTGTTAATTGAGATTAAGTAAGCTATTGTTATCAAAGATAGAACACAATCTCTTACGATTCTTTCTCTCTTCCTGTCCAACATTAACTAGAATCATCCTTAATACAATGGAGTCACAGGTGATGCTGCGGTGCTTAGAAAGATTAGGAGAGCCAGGAAGCGGAGGATGCCTAATAAATTGAGTATTAAAGTATACAATGCGTATTTAGTTTAACTGTAATTGCTGTTAATTGAGATTAAGTAAGCTATTGTTATCAAAGATAGAACACAATCTCTTACGATTCTTTCTCTCTTCCTGTCCAACATTAACTAGAATCATCCTTAATACAATGGAGTCACAGGTGATGCTGCGGTGCTTAGAAAGATTAGGAGAGCCAGGAAGCGGAGGATGCCTAATAAATTGAGTATTAAAGTATACAATGCGTATTTAGTATAACTGTCATTGCTGTTAATTGAGATTAAGTTAGCTATTGTTATCAAAAATAGAATACAATCTCTTACGATTCTTTTTCTCTTCCTGGCCATCATTAACTCGAATCATCTGCAATACAATGGAGTCACTGGTGATGCTGCGGTGCTTAGAAAGATTACGAGAGCAGGAAGCGGAGGATGCCTAATAAATTGAGTATTAAAGCAAACAATGCGTATTTAGTTTAACTGTCATTGCTGTTAATTGAAATTAAGTTAGCTATTGTTATCAAAGATAGAATACAATCTCTTACGATTCTTTTTCTCTTCCTGTCCACCATTAACTCGAATCATCTGCAATACAATGGAGTCACTGGTGATGCTGCGGTGCTTAGAAAGATTACGAGAGCAGGAAGCGGAGGATGCCTAATAAATTGAGTATTAAAGTATACAATGCGTATTTAGTTTAACTGTCATTGCTGTTAATTGAGATTAAGTTAGCTATTATTATCAAAGATAGAATACAATCTCTTACGATTCTTTTTCTCTTCCTGGCCATCATTAACTCGAATCATCTGCAATACAATGGAGTCACTGGTGATGCTGCGGTGCTTAGAAAGATTACGAGAGCAGGAAGCGGAGGATGCCTAATAAATTGAGTATTAAAGCAAACAATGCGTATTTAGTTTAACTGTCATTGCTGTTAATTGAAATTAAGTTAGCTATTGTTATCAAAGATAGAATACAATCTCTTACGATTCTTTTTCTCTTCCTGTCCACCATCAACTCGAATCATCTGCAATACAATGGAGTCACTGGTGATGCTGCGGTGCTTAGAAAGATTAGGAGAGCCAGGAAGTGGAGGATGCCTAATAAATTGAGTATTAAAGTATACAATGCGTATTTAGTTTAACTGTCATTGCTGTTAATTGAGATTAAGTTAGCTATTGTTATCAAAGATAGAATACAATCTCTTACGATTCTTTTTCTCTTCCTGGCCATCATTAACTCGAATCATCTGCAATACAATGGAGTCACTGGTGATGCTGCGGTGCTTAGAAAGATTACGAGAGCAGGAAGCGGAGGATGCCTAATAAATTGAGTATTAAAGCAAACAATGCGTATTTAGTTTAACTGTCATTGCTGTTAATTGAAATTAAGTTAGCTATTGTTATCAATGATAGAATACAATCTCTTACGATTCTTTTTCTCTTCCTGTCCACCATTAACTCGAATCATCTGCAATACAATGGAGTCACTGGTGATGCTGCGGTGCTTAGAAAGATTAGGAGAGCCAGAAAGTGGAGGATGCCTAATAAATTGAGTATTAAAGTATACAATGCGTATTTAGTTTACCTGTCATTGCTGTTAATTGAGATTAAGTTAGCTATTGTTATCAAAGATAGAATACAATCTCTTACGATTCTTTTTCTCTTCCTGGCCATCATTAACTCGAATCATCTGCAATACAATGGAGTCACTGGTGATGCTGCGGTGCTTAGAAAGATTACGAGAGCAGGAAGCGGAGGATGCCTAATAAATTGAGTATTAAAGCAAACAATGCGTATTTAGTTTAACTGTCATTGCTGTTAATTGAAATTAAGTTAGCTATTGTTATCAAAGATAGAATACAATCTCTTACGATTCTTTTTCTCTTCCTGTCCACCATTAACTCGAATCATCTTTAATACAATGGAGTCACTGGTGATGCTACGGTGCTTAGAAAGATTAGGAGAGCCAGGAAGCGGAGGATGCCTAATAAATTGAGTATTAAAGCAAACAATGCGTATTTAGTTTAACTGTCATTGCTGTTAATTGAGATTAAGTTAGCTAATGTTATCAAAAATAGAATATAATCTCTTACGATTCTTTTTCTCTTCCTGGCCATCATTAAGTCGAATCATCTGCAATACAATGGAGTCACTAGTGATGCTGCGGTGCTTAGAAGGATTAGGAGAGCCAGGAAGCGGAGGATGCCTAATAAATTGAGTATTAAAGTATACAATGCGTATTTAGTTTAACTGTCATTGCTGTTAATTGAGATTAAGTTAGCTATTGTTATCAAAAAAAGAATACAATCTCCTACGATTCTTTTTCTCTTCCTGGCCATCATTAAGTCGAATCATCTTTAATACAATGGAGTCACTGGTGATGCTGCGGTGCTTAGAAAGATTAGGAGAACCAGGAAGCGGAGGATGCCTAATAATTTGAGTATTAAAGTATACAATGAGTATTTAGTTTAACTGTCATTGCTGTTAATTGAGATTATGTTAGCTATTGGTATCAAAAATAGAATATAATCTCTTACGATTCTTTTTCTCTTCCTGGCCATCATTAAGTCGAATCATCCTTAATACAATGGAGTCACTGGTGATGCTGCGGTGCTTAGAAGGATTAGGAGACCAAGGAAGCGCAGGATGCCTAATAAATTGAGTATTAAAGTATACAATGCGTATTTAGTTTAACTGTCATTGCTATTAATTGAGATTAAGTTAGCTATTGTTATCAAAAATAGAATACAATCTCTTACGATTCTTTTTCTCTTCCTGGCCATCATTAAGTCGAATCATCTTTAATACAATGGAGTCACTGGTGATGCTGCGGTGCTTAGAAAGATTAGGAGAGCCAGGAAGCGGAGGATGCCTAATAAATTGAGTATTTAAGTATACAATGAGTATTTAGTTTAACTGTCATTGCTGTTAATTGAGATTAAGTTAGCTATTGCTATCAAAAATAGAATATAATCTCTTACGATTCTTTTTCTCTTCCTGGCCATCATTAAGTCGAATCATCTTTAATACAATGGAGTCACTGGTAATGCTACGGTGCTTAGAAAGATAGGAGAGCCAGGAAGCGGAGGATGCATAATAAATTGAGTATTAAAGCAAACAATGCGTATTTAGTTTAACTGTCATTGCTGTTAATTGAGATTAAGTTAGCTAATGTTATCAAAAATAGAATACAAACTCTTACGATTCTTTTTCACTTCCTGGCCATCATTAAGTCGAATCATCTTTAATACGATGGAGTCACTGGTGATGCTGCGGTGCTTAGAAAGATTAGGAATGCCAGGAAGCGGAGGATGCCTAATAAATTGAGTATTAAAGTATACAATGCGTATTTAGTTTAACTGTCATTGCTGTTAATTGAGATTAAGTTAGCTTTTGTTATCAAAAATAGAATACAATCTCTTACGATTCTTTTTCTCTTTCTGGCTATCATTAAGTCGAATCATCTGCAATACAATGGAGTCACTGGTAATGCTGCGGTGCTTAGAAAGGTAAGGAGAGCCAGGAAGCGGAGGATGCCTAATAAATTGAGTATTGAAGTATATAATGCGTATTTAGTTTAACTGTCATTGCTGTTAATAGAGATTAAGTTAGCTATTGCTATCAAAAATAGAATACAATCACTTACGATTCTTTTTCTCTTCCTGGCCATCATTAAGTCGAATCATTAGCAATACAATGGAGTCACTAGTGATGCTGCGGTGCTTAGAAAGATTAGGAGAGCCAGGAAGCGGAGGATGCCTAATAAATTGAGTATTAGGGTATACAATGCGTATTAAGTTTAACTGTCATTGCTGTTCATTGAGATTAAGTTAGCTTTTGTTATCAAAAATAGAATACAATCTCTTACGATTCTTTTTCTCTTTCTGGCCATCATTAAGTCGAATCATCTGCAATACAATGGAGTCACTGGTGATACTGCGTTGCTTAGAAAGGTTAGGAGAGCAAGGAAGCAGAGGATGCCTAATAAATTGAGTATTAAAGTATACAATGCGTATTTAGTTTAACTGTCATTTCTGTTAATTGAGATTAAGTCAGCTATTGCTATCAAAAATTAAATACAATCTCTTACGATTCTTTTTCTCTTTCTGGCCATCATTAAGTCGAATCATCTGCAATACAATGGAGTCACTGGTGATGCTGCGGTGCTTAGAAAGATTAGGAGCGCCAGAAACGGAGGATGCCTAATAAAGTTAGTATTTAAGTATACAATGCGTATTAAGTTTAACTGTCATTGCTGTTAATTGAGATTAAGTTAGCTATTTTTATCAATAATAGAATACAATCTCTAACGATTCTTTTTCTCTTCCTGGTCAACATGAAGTCGAATCATCTTTAATACAATGGAGTCTGTGGTGAAGCTGCGGAGCTTAGAAAGATTTGGAGAGCCAGGTAGCGGAGGATGCCTAATAAATTGAGTATTAAAGTAAACAATGCGTATTTAGTTTAACTGTCATTGCTGTTAATTGAGATTAAGTTAGCTATTGCTATCAAAAATAAAATACAATCACTTCCGATTCTTTCTCTCTTCCTGTCCATCATTTAGTCGAATCATCTGCAATACAATGGAGTCTGTGGTGATGCTGCGGTGCTTAGAAAGGTTAGGAGAGCCAGGAAGCGGAGGATGCCTAATAAATTGAGTATTAAAGTATACAATGCGTATTAAGTTTAACTGTCATTGCTGTTAATTGACATTAAGTTAGCTTTTGTTATCAAAAATAGAATACAATCTCTTACGATTCTTTTTCTCTTTCTGGCCATCATTAAGTCAAATAATCTGCAATACAATGGAGTCACTGGTGATGCTGCGGTGCTTGAAAAGGTTAGGAGAGACAGGAATCGGAGGATGCCTAATAAATTAGGTATTAAAGTATACAATGCGTATTTAGTTTAACTGTCATTGCTGTTAATTGAGATTAAGTTAGCTATTGCAATCAAAAATAAAATACAATCTCTTACGATTCTTTTTCTCTTCCTGGCCATCATTTAGTGGAATCATCTGCAATACAATGGAGTCACTAGTGATGCTGCGGTGCTTAGAAAGATTAGGAGAGCCAGGAAGCGGAGGATGCCTAATAAATTGAGTATTAAAGTATACAATGCGTATTAAGTTTAACTGTCATTGCTGTTAATTGAGATTAAGTTAGCTTTTGTTATCAGAGATAGAATACAATCTCTTACGATTCTTTTTCTCTTCCTGTCCACCATTAACTCGAATCATCTGCAATACAATGGAGTCACTGGTGATGCTGCGGTGCTTAGAAAGATTAGGAGAGCCAGGAAACGGAGGATGCCTAATAAATTGAGCATTAAAGTATACAATGCGTATTTAGTTTACCTGTCATTGCTGTTAATTGAGATTAAGTTAGCTATTGTTATCAAAGATAGAATCCAATCTCTTACGATTCTTTTTCTCTTCCTGGCCATCATTAACTCGAATCATCTGCAATACAATGGAGTCACTGGTGATGCTGCGGTGCTTAGAAAGATTACGAGAGCAGGAAGCGGAGGATGCCTAATAAATTGAGTATTAAAGCAAACAATGCGTATTTAGTTTAACTGTCATTGCTGTTAATTGAAATTAAGTTAGCTATTGTTATCAAAGATAGAATACAATCTCTTACGATTCTTTTTCTCTTCCTGTCCACCATTAACTCGAATCATCTGCAATACAATGGAGTCACTGGTGATGCTGCGGTGCTTAGAAAGATTAGGAGAGCCAGGAAGTGGAGGATGCCTAATAAATTGAGTATTAAAGTAAACAATGCGTATTTAGTTTAACTGTCATTGCTGTTAATTGAGATTAAGTTAGCTATTGTTATCAAAGATAGAATACAATCTCTTACGATTCTTTTTCTCTTCCTGGCCATCATTAACTCGATTCATCTGCAATACAATGGAGTCACTGGTGATGCTGCGGTGCTTTGAAAGAATAGGAGAGCCAGGAAGCGGAGGATGCCTAATAAATTGAGTATTAAAGTATACAATGCGTATTTAGTTTAACTGTCATTGCTGTTAATTGAGATTAAGTTCGCTAACTTTATCAAAAATAGAATACAATCTCTTACGATTCTTTTCTCTTCCTGGCCATCATTAACTCGAATCATCTGCAATACAATGGAGTCACTTGTGATGCTGCGGTGCTTAGAAAGACTACGAGAGCCAGGAAGCGGAGGATGCCTAATAATTTGAGTATTAAAGTATACAATGCGTATTTAGTTTATCTGTCATTGCTGTTAATTGAGATTAAGTTAGCTATTGTTATCAAAAATAGAATACAATCTCTTACGATTCTTTTTCTCTTCCTGGCCATCATTAAGTCGAAGCATCTGCAGTACAATGGAGTAACTGGTGATGCTGCGGTGCTTAGAATGATTAGGAGAGCAAGGAAGCGCAGGATGCCTAATAAATATAGTATTAAAGTAAACAATGCGTATTTAGTTTAACTGTCATTGCTGTTAATTGAGATTAAATTAGCTATTGTTATCAAAAATAGAATATAATCTCTTGCGATTCTTTTTCTCCTCCTGGCCATCATTAAGTCGAATCATCTTTAATACAATGGAGTCACTGGTGATGCTGCGGTGCTTAGAATGATTAGGAGAGCAAGGAAGCGCAGGATGCCTAATAAATTGAGTATTAAAGTAAACAATGCGAATTTAGTTTAACTGTCATTGCTGTTAATTGAGATTAAGTTAGCTATTGTTATCAAAAATAGAATATAATCTCTTGCGATTCTTTTTCTCCTCCTGGCCATCATTAAGTCGAATCATCTTTAATACAATGGAGTCACTGGTGATGCTACGGTGCTTAGAAAGATTAGGAGAGCCAGGAAGCGGAGGATGCCTGATAAATTGAGTATTAAAGCAAACAATGCGTATTTAGTTTAACTGTCATTGCTGTTAATTGAGATTAAGTTAGCTAATGTTATCAAAAATAGAATATAATCTCTTGCGATTCTTTTTCTCTTCCTGGCCATCATTAAGTCGAATCATCTGCAATACAATGGAGTCACTAGTGATGCTGCGGTGCTTAGAAGGATTAGGAGAGCCAGGAAGCGGAGGATGCCTAATAAATTGAGTATTAAAGTATACAATGCGTATTTAGTTTAACTGTCATTGCTGTTAATTGAGATTAAGTTAGCTATTGTTATCAAAAAAAGAATACAATCTCCTACGATTCTTTTTCTCTTCCTGGCCATCATTAAGTCGAATCATCTTTAATACAATGGAGTCACTGGTGATGCTGCGGTGCTTAGAAAGATTAGGAGAACCAGGAAGCGGAGGATGCCTAATAATTTGAGTATTAAAGTATACAATGAGTATTTAGTTTAACTGTCATTGCTGTTAATTGAGATTATGTTAGCTATTGGTATCAAAAATAGAATATAATCTCTTACGATTCTTTTTCTCTTCCTGGCCATCATTAAGTCGAATCATCCTTAATACAATGGAGTCACTGGTGATGCTGCGGTGCTTAGAAGGATTAGGAGAGCAAGGAAGCGCAGGATGCCTAATAAATTGAGTATTAAAGTATACAATGCGTATTTAGTTTAACTGTCATTGCTATTAATTGAGATTAAGTTAGCTATTGTTATCAAAAATAGAATACAATCTCTTACGATTCTTTTTCTCTTCCTGGCCATCATTAAGTCGAATCATCTTTAATACAATGGAGTCACTGGTGATGCTGCGGTGCTTAGAAAGATTAGGAGAGCCATGAAGCGGAGGATGCCTAATAAATTGAGTATTTAAGTATACAATGAGTATTTAGTTTAACTGTCATTGCTGTTAATTGAGATTAAGTTAGCTATTGCTATCAAAAATAGAATATAATCTCTTACGATTCTTTTTCTCTTCCTGGCCATCATTAAATCGAATCATCTGCAATACAATGGAGTCACTGGAGGTGCTGCGGTGCTTAGAAAGGTTAAAGCCAGGAAGCGGAGGATGCCTAATAAATTGAGTATTAAAGTAAACAATGCGTATTTAGTTTAACTGTCATTGCTGTTAATTGAGATTAAGTTAGCTATTGCTATCAAAAATAAAATACAATCACTTCCGATTCTTTCTCTCTTCCTGTCCATCATTTAGTCGAATCATCTGCAATACAATGGAGTCTGTGGTGAGGCTGCGGTGCTTAGAAAGATTAGGAGAGCCAGGAAGCGGAGGATGCCTAATAAATTGAATATTAAAGTAAACAATGCGTATTCAGTTTAACTGTCATTACTGTTAATTGAGATTAAGTTAGCTTTTGTTATCAAAAATAGAATACAATCTCTTACGATTCTTTTTCTCTTTCTGGCCATCATTAAATCGAATCATCTGCAATACAATGGAGTCACTGGAGGTGCTGTGGTGCTTAGAAAGGTTAAAGCCAGGAAGCGGAGGATGCCTAATAAATTGAGTATTAAAGTATACAATCCGTATTTAGTTTAACTGTCATTGCTGTTAATTGAGATTAAGTTAGCTATTGCTATCAAAAATAAAATACAATCTCTTACGATTCTTTTTCTCTTCCTGGCCATCATTAAGTCGAATCATCTGCAATATAATGGAGTCACTAATGATGCTGCGGTGCTTAGAAAGGTTAGGAGAGCCAGGAAGCGGAGGATGCCTAATAAATTGAGTATTAAAGTATACAATGCGTATTTTGTTTAACTGTCATTTCTGTTAATTGAGATTAAGTTAGCTATTGCTATCAAAAATTAAATACAATCTCTTACGATTCTTTTTCTCTTTCTGGCCATCATTAAGTCGAATCATCTGCAATACAATGGAGTCACTGGTGATGCTGCGGTGCTTAGAAAGATTAGGAGAGCCAGGAAGCGGAGGATGCCTAATAAATTGAGTATTAAAGTATACAATGCGTATTAAGTTTAACTGTCATTGCAGTTAATTGAGATTAAGTAAGCTATTGCTATCAAAAATAAAATACAATCTCTTACGATTCTTTGTCTCTTCCTGGCCATCATTAAGTCGAATCATCTGCAATACAATGGAGTCACTGGTGATGCTGCGGTGCTTAGAAAGATTAGGAGCGCCAGAAACGGAGGATGCCTAATAAAGTTAGTATTAAAGTATACAATGCGTATTAAGTTTAACTGTCATTGCTGTTAATTGAGATTAAGTTAGCTATTGTTATCAATAATAGAATACAATCTCTAACGATTCTTTTTCTCTTCCTGGTCAACATTAAGTCGAATCATCTTTAATACAATGGAGTCTGTGGTGAAGCTGCGGAGCTTAGAAAGATTTGGAGAGCCAGGTAGCGGAGGATGCCTAATAAATTGAGTATTAAAGTAAACAATGCGTATTTAGTTTAACTGTCATTGCTGTTAATTGAGATTAAGTTAGCTATTGCTATCAAAAATAAAATACAATCTCTTACGATTCTTTTTCTCTTCCTGGCCATCATTAAGTCGAATCATCTGCAATACAATGGAGTCACTGGAGGTGCTGCGGTGCTTAGAAAGGTTAGGAGAGCCAGGAAGCGGAGGATGCCTAATAAATTGAGTATTAAAGTATACAATGCGTATTAAGTTTAACTGTCATTGCTGTTAATTGAGATTAAGTTAGCTTTTGTTATCAAAAATAGAATACAATCTCTTACGATTCTTTTTCTCTTTCTGGCCATCATTAAGTCAAATAATCTGCAATACAATGGAGTCACTGGTGATGCTGCGGTGCTTGAAAAGGTTAGGAGAGACAGGAATCGGAGGATGCCTAATAAATTAGGTATTAAAGTATACAATGCGTATTTAGTTTAACTGTCATTGCTGTTAATTGAGATTAAGTTAGCTATTGCTATCAAAAATAAAATACAATCTCTTACGATTCTTTTTCTCTTCCTGGCCATCATTAAGTCGAATCATCTGCAATACAATGGAGTCACTGGAGGTGCTGCGGTGCTTAGAAAGGTTAGGAGAGCCAGGAAGCGGAGGATGCCTAATAAATTGAGTATTAAAGTATACAATGCGTATTAAGTTTAACTGTCATTGCTGTTAATTGAGATTAAGTTAGCTTTTGTTATCAAAAATAGAATACAATCTCTTACGATTCTTTTTCTCTTTCTGGCCATCATTAAGTCAAATAATCTGCAATACAATGGAGTCACTGGTGATGCTGCGGTGCTTGAAAAGGTTAGGAGAGACAGGAATCGGAGGATGCCTAATAAATTAGGTATTAAAGTATACAATGCGTATTTAGTTTAACTGTCATTGCTGTTAATTCAGATTAAGTTAGCTATTGCAATCAAAAATAAAATACAATCTCTTACGATTCTTTTTCTCTTCCTGGCCATCATTTAGTGGAATCATCTGCAATACAATGGAGTCACTAGTGATGCTGCGGTGCTTAGAAAGATTAGGAGAGCCAGGAAGCGGAGGATGCCTAATAAATTGAGTATTAAAGTATACAATGCGTATTAAGTTTAACTGTCATTGCTGTTAATTGAGATTAAGTTAGCTATTGTTATCAATAATAGAATACAATCTCTAACGATTCTTTTTCTCTTCCTGGTCAACATTAAGTCGAATCATCTTTAATACAATGGAGTCTGTGGTGAAGCTGCGGAGCTTAGAAAGATTTGGAGAGCCAGGTAGCGGAGGATGCCTAATAAATTGAGTAATAAAGCAAACAATGCGTATTCAGTTTAACTGTCATTACTGTTAATTGAGATTAAGTTAGCTATTGCTATCAAAAATAAAATACAATCACTTCCGATTCTTTCTCTCTTCCTGTCCATCATTTAGTCGAATCATCTGCAATACAATGGAGTCTGTGGTGAGGCTGCGGTGCTTAGAAAGATTAGGAGAGCAAGGAAGCGCAGGATGCCTAATAAATTGAGTATTAAAGTAAACAATGCGTATTCAGTTTAACTGTCATTACTGTTAATTGAGATTAAGTTAGCTTTTGTTATCAAAAATAGAATACAATCTCTTACGATTCTTTTTCTCTTTCTGGCCATCATTAAATCGAATCATCTGCAATACAATGGAGTCACTGGAGGTGCTGCGGTGCTTAGAAAGGTTAAAGCCAGGAAGCGGAGGATGCCTAATAAATTGAGTATTAAAGTATACAATGCGTATTTAGTTTAACTGTCATTGCTGTTAATTGAGATTAAGTTAGCTATTGCTATCAAAAATAAAATACAATCTCTTACGATTCTTTTTCTCTTTCTGGCCATCATTAAATCGAATCATCTGCAATACAATGGAGTCACTGGAGGTGCTGCGGTGCTTAGAAAGGTTAAAGCCAGGAAGCGGAGGATGCCTAATAAATTGAGTATTAAAGTATACAATGCGTATTTAGTTTAACTGTCATTGCTGTTAATTCAGATTAAGTTAGCTATTGCAATCAAAAATAAAATACAATCTCTTACGATTCTTTTTCTCTTCCTGGCCATCATTTAGTGGAATCATCTGCAATACAATGGAGTCACTAGTGATGCTGCGGTGCTTAGAAAGATTAGGAGAGCCAGGAAGCGGAGGATGCCTAATAAATTGAGTATTAAAGTATACAATGCGTATTAAGTTTAACTGTCATTGCTGTTAATTGAGATTAAGTTAGCTTTTGTTATCAGAGATAGAATACAATCTCTTACGATTCTTTTTCTCTTTCTGGCCATCGTTAAGTCGAATCATCTGCAATACAATGGAGTCAATGGTGATGATGCGGTGCTTAGAAGGATTAGGAGAGCCAGGCAGCGGAGGATGCCTAATAAATTGAGTATTAAAGTAAAAAATGCGTATTCAGTTTAACTGTCATTGCTGTTAATTGAGATTAAGTTAGCTATTGTTATCAAAAATAGAATACAATCACTTACGATTCTTTCTCTCTTCCTGTCCATCATTAAGTCAAATCATCTGCAATACAATGGAGTCAATGGTGATGATGCGGTGCTTAGAAGGATTAGGAGAGCCAGGCAGCGGAGGATGCCTAATAAATTGAGTATTAAAGTAAAAAATGCGTATTCAGTTTAACTGTCATTGCTGTTAATTGAGATTAAGTTAGCTATTGTTATCAAAAATAGAATACAATCACTTACGATTCTTTCTCTCTTCCTGTCCATCATTAAGTCGAATCATCTGCAATACAACGAGGTCTGTGGTGAAGCTGCGGAGCTTAGAAAGATTTGGAGAGCCAGGAAAGAGAGGATGCCTAATAAATTGAGTATTAAAGTAAACAATGCGTATTTAGTTTAACTGTCATTGCTGTTAATTGAGATTAAGTTAGCTATTGCTATCAAAAATAAAATACAATCACTTCCGATTCTTTCTCTCTTCCTGTCCATCATTTAGTCGAATCATCTGCAATACAATGGAGTCTGTGGTGAGGCTGCGGTGCTTAGAAAGATTAGGAGAGCCAGGAAGCGGAGGATGCCTAATAAATTGAATATTAAAGTAAACAATGCGTATTCAGTTTAACTGTCATTACTGTTAATTGAGATTAAGTTAGCTTTTGTAATCAAAAATAGAATACAATCTCTTACGATTCTTTTTCTCTTCCTGGTCATCATTAAGTCGAATCATCTTTAATACAATGGAGTCACTGATGCTGTTAATTGAGATTACGTTAGCTTTTGTTATCAAAAATAAAATACAATCTCTTACGATTCTTTTTCTCTTCCTGGCCATCATTAAATCGAATCATCTGCAATACAATGGAGTCACTGGAGGTGCTGCGGTGCTTAGAAAGGTTAAAGCCAGGAAGCGGAGGATGCCTAATAAATTGAGTATTAAAGTAAACAATGCGTATTTAGTTTAACTGTCATTGCTGTTAATTGAGATTAAGTTAGCTATTGCTATCAAAAATAAAATACAATCTCTTACGATTCTTTTTCTCTTCCTGGCCATCATTAAGTCGAATCATCTGCAATATAATGGAGTCACTAGTGATGCTGCGGTGCTTAGAAAGGTTAGGAGAGCCAGGAAGCGGAGGATGCCTAATAAATTGAGTATTATTGTATACAATGCGTATTTAGTTTAACTGTCATTGCTGTTAATTGAGATTAAGTTAGCTATTGCTATCAAAAATAAAATACAATCTCTTACGATTCTTTCTCTCTTCTTGTCCATGATTAAGTCGAATCATCTGCAATACAATGGAGTCACTGGTGATGCTGCGGTGCTTAGAAAGATTAGGAGAGCCAGGAAGCGGAGGATGCCTAATAAATTGAGTATTAAAGCAAACAATGCGTATTTAGTTTAACTGTCATTGCTGTTAATTAAGATTAAGATAGCTTATGTTATCAAAAATAGAATACAATCTCTTACGATTCTTTTTCTCTTCCTGGTCATCATTAAGTCGAATCATCTTTAATACAATGGAGTCACTGATGCTGTTAATTGAGATTACGTTAGCTTTTGTTATCAAAAATAGAATACAATCTCTTACGATTCTTTTTCTCTTCCTGGCCATCATTAAGTCGAATCATCTGCAATACAATGGAGTCACTGGAGGTGCTGCGGTGCTTAGAAAGGTTAGGAGAGCCAGGAAGCGGAGGATGCCTAATAAATTGAGTATTAAAGTATACAATGCGTATTAAGTTTAACTGTCATTGCTGTTAATTGAGATTAAGTTAGCTTTTGTTATCAAAAATAGAATACAATCTCTTACGATTCTTTTTCTCTTTCTGGCCATCATTAAGTCAAATAATCTGCAATACAATGGAGTCACTGGTGATGCTGCGGTGCTTGAAAAGGTTAGGAGAGACAGGAATCGGAGGATGCCTAATAAATTAGGTATTAAAGTATACAATGCGTATTTAGTTTAACTGTCATTGCTGTTAATTCAGATTAAGTTAGCTATTGCAATCAAAAATAAAATACAATCTCTTACGATTCTTTTTCTCTTCCTGGCCATCATTTAGTGGAATCATCTGCAATACAATGGAGTCACTAGTGATGCTGCGGTGCTTAGAAAGATTAGGAGAGCCAGGAAGCGGAGGATGCCTAATAAATTGAGTATTAAAGTATACAATGCGTATTAAGTTTAACTGTCATTGCAGTTAATTGAGATTAAGTAAGCTATTGCTATCAAAAATAAAATACAATCTCTTACGATTCTTTGTCTCTTCCTGGCCATCATTAAGTCGAATCATCTGCAATACAATGGAGTCACTGGTGATGCTGCGGTGCTTAGAAAGATTAGGAGCGCCAGAAACGGAGGATGCCTAATAAAGTTAGTATTAAAGTATACAATGCGTATTAAGTTTAACTGTCATTGCTGTTAATTGAGATTAAGTTAGCTATTGTTATCAATAATAGAATACAATCTCTAACGATTCTTTTTCTCTTCCTGGTCAACATTAAGTCGAATCATCTTTAATACAATGGAGTCTGTGGTGAAGCTGCGGAGCTTAGAAAGATTTGGAGAGCCAGGTAGCGGAGGATGCCTAATAAATTGAGTATTAAAGTAAACAATGCGTATTTAGTTTAACTGTCATTGCTGTTAATTGAGATTAAGTTAGCTATTGCTATCAAAAATAAAATACAATCACTTCCGATTCTTTCTCTCTTACTGTCCATCATTTAGTCGAATCATCTGCAATACAATGGAGTCTGTGGTGAGGCTGCGGTGCTTAGAAAGATTAGGAGAGCAAGGAAGCGCAGGATGCCTAATAAATTGAGTATTAAAGTAAACAATGCGTATTCAGTTTAACTGTCATTACTGTTAATTGAGATTAAGTTAGCTTTTGTTATCAAAAATAGAATACAATCTCTTACGATTCTTTTTCTCTTTCTGGCCATCATTAAATCGAATCATCTGCAATACAATGGAGTCACTGGAGGTGCTGCGGTGCTTAGAAAGGTTAAAGCCAGGAAGCGGAGGATGCCTAATAAATTGAGTATTAAAGTATACAATGCGTATTTAGTTTAACTGTCATTGCTGTTAATTGAGATTAAGTTAGCTATTGCTATCAAAAATAAAATACAATCTCTTACGATTCTTTTTCTCTTCCTGGCCATCATTAAGTCGAATCATCTGCAATACAATGGAGTCACTGGAGGTGCTGCGGTGCTTAGAAAGGTTAGGAGAGCCAGGAAGCGGAGGATGCCTAATAAATTGAGTATTAAAGTATACAATGCGTATTAAGTTTAACTGTCATTGCTGTTAATTGAGATTAAGTTAGCTTTTGTTATCAAAAATAGAATACAATCTCTTACGATTCTTTTTCTCTTTCTGGCCATCATTAAGTCAAATAATCTGCAATACAATGGAGTCACTGGTGATGCTGCGGTGCTTGAAAAGGTTAGGAGAGACAGGAATCGGAGGATGCCTAATAAATTAGGTATTAAAGTATACAATGCGTATTTAGTTTAACTGTCATTGCTGTTAATTCAGATTAAGTTAGCTATTGCAATCAAAAATAAAATACAATCTCTTACGATTCTTTTTCTCTTCCTGGCCATCATTTAGTGGAATCATCTGCAATACAATGGAGTCACTAGTGATGCTGCGGTGCTTAGAAAGATTAGGAGAGCCAGGAAGCGGAGGATGCCTAATAAATTGAGTATTAAAGTATACAATGCGTATTAAGTTTAACTGTCATTGCTGTTAATTGAGATTAAGTTAGCTTTTGTTATCAGAGATAGAATACAATCTCTTACGATTCTTTTTCTCTTTCTGGCCATCGTTAAGTCGAATCATCTGCAATACAATGGAGTCAATGGTGATGATGCGGTGCTTAGAAGGATTAGGAGAGCCAGGCAGCGGAGGATGCCTATTAAATTGAGTATTAAAGTAAAAAATGCGTATTCAGTTTAACTGTCATTGCTGTTAATTGAGATTAAGTTAGCTATTGTTATCAAAAATAGAATACAATCACTTACGATTCTTTCTTTCTTCCTGTCCATCATTAAGTCAAATCATCTGCAATACAATGGAGTCAATGGTGATGATGCGGTGCTTAGAAGGATTAGGAGAGCCAGGCAGCGGAGGATGCCTAATAAATTGAGTATTAAAGTAAAAAATGCGTATTCAGTTTAACTGTCATTGCTGTTAATTGAGATTAAGTTAGCTATTGTTATCAAAAATAGAATACAATCACTTACGATTCTTTCTCCCTTCCTGTCCATCATTAAGTCGAATCATCTGCAATACAACGAGGTCTGTGGTGAAGCTGCGGAGCTTAGAAAGATTTGGATTGCCAGGAAAGAGAGGATGCCTAATAAATTGAGTATTAAAGTAAACAATGCGTATTTAGTTTAACTGTCATTGCTGTTAATTGAGATTAAGTTAGCTATTGCTATCAAAAATAAAATACAATCACTTCCGATTCTTTCTCTCTTCCTGTCCATCATTTAGTCGAATCATCTGCAATACAATGGAGTCTGTGGTGAGGCTGCGGTGCTTAGAAAGATTAGGAGAGCCAGGTAGCGGAGGATGCCTAATAAATTGAATATTAAAGTAAACAATGCGTATTCAGTTTAACTGTCATTACTGTTAATTGAGATTAAGTTAGCTTTTGTAATCAAAAATAGAATACAATCTCTTACGAT
This sequence comes from Sympetrum striolatum, assembly GCA_947579665.1. Lineage (NCBI taxonomy): Eukaryota > Metazoa > Arthropoda > Insecta > Odonata > Libellulidae > Sympetrum > Sympetrum striolatum. The sequence goes on from OX388341.1 coordinate 698,994, forward strand.
TCTTTTTCTCTTCCTGGTCATCATTAAGTCGAATCATCTTTAATACAATGGAGTCACTGATGCTGTTAATTGAGATTACGTTAGCTTTTGTTATCTAAAATAGAATACAATCTCTTACGATTCTTTTTCTCTTCCTGGCCATCATTAAATCGAATCATCTGCAATACAATGGAGTCACTGGAGGTGCTGCGGTGCTTAGAAAGGTTAAAGCCAGGAAGCGGAGGATGCCTAATAAATTGAGTATTAAAGTAAACAATGCGTATTAAGTTTAACTGTCATTGCTGTTAATTGAGATTAAGTTAGCTTTTGTTATCAAAAATAGAATACAATCTCTTACGATTCTTTTTCTCTTTCTGGCCATCATTAAGTCAAATAATCTGCAATACAATGGAGTCACTGGTGATGCTGCGGTGCTTGAAAAGGTTAGGAGAGACAGGAATCGGAGGATGCCTAATAAATTAGGTATTAAAGTATACAATGCGTATTTAGTTTAACTGTCATTGCTGTTAATTGAGATTAAGATAGCTTTTGTTATCAAAAATAGAATACAATCTCTTACGATTCTTTTTCTCTTCCTGGCCATCATTTAGTGGAATCATCTGCAATACAATGGAGTCACTAGTGATGCTGCGGTGCTTAGAAAGATTAGGAGAGCCAGGAAGCGGAGGATGCCTAATAAATTGAGTATTAAAGTATACAATGCGTATTAAGTTTAACTGTCATTGCAGTTAATTGAGATTAAGTAAGCTATTGCTATCAAAAATAAAATACAATCTCTTACGATTCTTTGTCTCTTCCTGGCCATCATTAAGTCGAATCATCTGCAATACAATGGAGTCACTGGTGATGCTGCGGTGCTTAGAAAGATTAGGAGCGCCAGAAACGGAGGATGCCTAATAAAGTTAGTATTAAAGTATACAATGCGTATTAAGTTTAACTGTCATTGCTGTTAATTGAGATTAAGTTAGCTATTGTTATCAATAATAGAATACAATCTCTAACGATTCTTTTTCTCTTCCTGGTCAACATTAAGTCGAATCATCTTTAATACAATGGAGTCTGTGGTGAAGCTGCGGAGCTTAGAAAGATTTGGAGAGCCAGGTAGCGGAGGATGCCTAATAAATTGAGTATTAAAGTAAACAATGCGTATTTAGTTTAACTGTCATTGCTGTTAATTGAGATTAAGTTAGCTATTGCTATCAAAAATAAAATACAATCACTTCCGATTCTTTCTCTCTTCCTGTCCATCATTTAGTCGAATCATCTGCAATACAATGGAGTCTGTGGTGAGGCTGCGGTGCTTAGAAAGATTAGGAGAGCAAGGAAGCGCAGGATGCCTAATAAATTGAGTATTAAAGTAAACAATGCGTATTCAGTTTAACTGTCATTACTGTTAATTGAGATTAAGTTAGCTTTTGTTATCAAAAATAGAATACAATCTCTTACGATTCTTTTTCTCTTTCTGGCCATCATTAAATCGAATCATCTGCAATACAATGGAGTCACTGGAGGTGCTGCGGTGCTTAGAAAGGTTAAAGCCAGGAAGCGGAGGATGCCTAATAAATTGAGTATTAAAGTATACAATGCGTATTTAGTTTAACTGTCATTGCTGTTAATTGAGATTAAGTTAGCTATTGCTATCAAAAATAAAATACAATCTCTTACGATTCTTTTTCTCTTCCTGGCCATCATTAAGTCGAATCATCTGCAATACAATGGAGTCACTGGAGGTGCTGCGGTGCTTAGAAAGATTAGGAGAGCCAGGAAGCGGAGGATGCCTAATAAATTGAGTATTAAAGTATACAATGCGTATTAAGTTTAACTGTCATTGCTGTTAATTGAGATTAAGTTAGCTTTTGTTATCAAAAATAGAATACAATCTCTTACGATTCTTTTTCTCTTTCTGGCCATCATTAAGTCAAATAATCTGCAATACAATGGAGTCAATGGTGATGCTGCGGTGCTTGAAAAGGTTAGGAGAGACAGGAATCGGAGGATGCCTAATAAATTAGGTATTAAAGTATACAATGCGTATTTAGTTTAACTGTCATTGCTGTTAATTCAGATTAAGTTAGCTATTGCAATCAAAAATAAAATACAATCTCTTACGATTCTTTTTCTCTTCCTGGCCATCATTTAGTGGAATCATCTGCAATACAATGGAGTCACTAGTGATGCTGCGGTGCTTAGAAAGATTAGGAGAGCCAGGAAGCGGAGGATGCCTAATAAATTGAGTATTAAAGTATACAATGCGTATTAAGTTTAACTGTCATTGCTGTTAATTGAGATTAAGTTAGCTTTTGTTATCAGAGATAGAATACAATCTCTTACGATTCTTTTTCTCTTTCTGGCCATCGTTAAGTCGAATTATCTGCAATACAATGGAGTCAATGGTGATGATGCGGTGCTTAGAAGGATTAGGAGAGCCAGGCAGCGGAGGATGCCTAATAAATTGAGTATTAAAGTAAAAAATGCGTATTCAGTTTAACTGTCATTGCTGTTAATTGAGATTAAGTTAGCTATTGTTATCAAAAATAGAATACAATCACTTACGATTCTTTCTCTCTTCCTGTCCATCATTAAGTCGAATCATCTGCAATACAACGAGGTCTGTGGTGAAGCTGCGGAGCTTAGAAAGATTTGGAGAGCCAGGAAAGAGAGGATGCCTAATAAATTGAGTATTAAAGTAAACAATGCGTATTTAGTTTAACTGTCATTGCTGTTAATTGAGATTAAGTTAGCTATTGCTATCAAAAATAAAATACAATCACTTCCGATTCTTTCTCTCTTCCTGTCCATCATTTAGTCGAATCATCTGCAATACAATGGAGTCTGTGGTGAGGCTGCGGTGCTTAGAAAGATTACGAGAGCCAGGAAGCGGAGGATGCCTAATAAATTGAATATTAAAGTAAACAATGCGTATTCAGTTTAACTGTCATTACTGTTAATTGAGATTAAGTTAGCTTTTGTAATCAAAAATAGAATACAATCTCTTACGATTCTTTTTCTCTTCCTGGTCATCATTAAGTCGAATCATCTTTAATACAATGGAGTCACTGATGCTGTTAATTGAGATTACGTTAGCTTTTGTTATCAAAAATAGAATACAATCTCTTACGATTCTTTTTCTCTTCCTGGCCATCATTAAATCGAATCATCTGCAATACAATGGAGTCACTGGAGGTGCTGCGGTGCTTAGAAAGGTTAAAGCCAGGAAGCGGAGGATGCCTAATAAATTGAGTATTAAAGTAAACAATGTGTATTTAGTTTAACTGTCATTGCTGTTAATTGAGATTAAGTTAGCTATTGCTATCAAAAATAAAATACAATCTCTTACGATTCTTTTTCTCTTCCTGGCCATCATTAAGTCGAATCATCTGCAATATAATGGAGTCACTAGTGATGCTGCGGTGCTTAGAAAGGTTAGGAGAGCCAGGAAGCGGAGGATGCCTAATAAATTGAGTATTATTGTATACAATGCGTATTTAGTTTAACTGTCATTGCTGTTAATTGAGATTAAGTTAGCTATTGCTATCAAAAATAAAATACAATCTCTTACGATTCTTTCTCTCTTCTTGTCCATGATTAAGTCGAATCATCTGCAATACAATGGAGTCACTGGTGATGCTGCGGTGCTTAGAAAGATTAGGAGAGCCAGGAAGCGGAGGATGCCTAATAAATTGAGTATTAAAGCAAACAATGCGTATTTAGTTTAACTGTCATTGCTGTTAATTAAGATTAAGATAGCTTATGTTATCAAAAATAGAATACAATCTCTTACGATTCTTTTTCTCTTCCTGGTCATCATTAAGTCGAATCATCTTTAATACAATGGAGTCACTGATGCTGTTAATTGAGATTACGTTAGCTTTTGTTATCAAAAATAGAATACAATCTCTTACGATTCTTTTTCTCTTCCTGGCCATCATTAAGTCGAATCATCTGCAATACAATGGAGTAACTGGTGATGCTGCGGTGCTTATAATGATTAGGAGAGCAAGGAAGCGCAGGATGCCTAATAAATTGAGTATTAAATTATACAATGCGTATTTAGTTTAACTGTCATTACTGTTAATTTAGATTAAGTTAGCTAATGTTATCAAAAATAGAATACAATCTCTTACGATTCTTTTTCTCTTCCTGGCCATCATTAAGTCGAATCATCTTTAATACAATGGAGTCACTGGTGATGCTGCGGTGCTTAGAAAGGTTAGGAGAGCAAGGAAGCGGAGGATGCCTAATAAGTTGAGTATTAAAGTATACAATGAGTATTTAGTTTAACTGTCATTGCTTTTAATTGAGATTAAGTTAGCTTTTGTTATCAAAAATTGAATACAATCTCTTACGATTCTTTTTCTCTTCCTGGCCATCATTAAGTCGAATCATCTGCAATACAATGGAGTCACTGGTGATGCTGCGGTGCTTAGAAAGATTAGGAGAGCCAGGAAGCGGAGGATGCCTAATAAATTGAGTATTAAAGTAAACAATGCGTATATTGTTTAACTGTCATTGCTGTTAATTGAGATTAAGTTAGCTATTGTTATCAAAAATAGAATACAATCTCTTACGATTCTTTTTCTCTTCCAGCCATCATTCAGTCGAATATTCTGCAATACAATGGAGTCACTGGTGATGCTGCGGTGCTTAGAAAGATTAGGAGAGCCAGGCAGCGGAGGATACCTAATAAATTGAGTATTAAAGTAAACAATGCGTATTTAGTTTAACTGTCATTGCTTTTAATTGAGATTAAGTTAGCTATTGTTATCAAAAATAGAATACAATCTCTTACGATTCTTTTTCTCTTCCAGCCATCATTAAGTCGAATATTCTGCAATACAATGGAGTCACTGGTGATGCTGCGGTGCTTAGAAAGATTAGGAGAGCCAGGAAGCGGAGTATGCCTAATAAATTGAGTATTAAAGTAAACAATGCGTATATTGTTTAACTGTCATTGCTGTTAATTGAGATTAAGTTAGCTATTGTTATCAATAATAGAATACAATCTCTTACGATTCTTTTTCTCTTCCTGGCCATCATTAAGTCGAATCATCTGCAATACAATGGAGTCACTGGTGATGCTGCGGTGCTTAGAAAGATTAGGAGAGCCAGGAAGCGGAGGATGCCTAATAAATTGAGTATTAAAGTATACAATGCGTATTTTGTTTTTACTGTCATTGCTGTTAATTGAGATTAAGTTAGCTATTGTTATCAAAAATAAAACACAATCTCTTACGATACTTTTTCTCTTCCTGGCCATCATTAAGTCGAATCATCTGCAATACAATGGAGTCACTGCTGATGCTGCGGTGCTTAGAAGGATTAGGAGAGCAAGGAAGCGCAGGATGCCTAATAAATTGAGTATTAAAGTAAACAATGCGTATTTAGTTTAACTGTCATTGCTGTTAATTGAGACTAAGTTAGCTATTGATATCAAAAATAAAATACAATCTCTTACAATTCTTTCTCTCTTCTTGTCCATCATTAAGTCGAATCATCTGCAATACAATAGAGTTTGTGGTGATGCTGCGGTTCTTAGAAAGATTAGGAGAGCCAGGAAGCGGAGGATGCCTAATAAATTGAGTATTAAAGCAAACAATGCGTATTTAGTATAACTGTCATTGCTGTTAATTGAGATTAAGTAAGCTATTGTTATCAAAGATAGAATACAATCTCTTACGATTCTTTTTCTCTTCCTGGCCATTATTAAGTCGAATCATCTTTAATACAATGGAGTCACTGGTGATGCTGCGGTGCTTAGAAAGATTAGGAGAGCCAGGAAGCGGAGGATGCCTAATAAATTGAGTATTAAAGCAAACAATGCGTATTTAGTATAACTGTCATTGCTGTTAATTGAGATTAAGTAAGCTATTGTTATCAAAGATAGAATACAATCTCTTACGATTCTTTTTCTCTTCCTGGCCATTATTAAGTCGAATCATCTTTAATACAATGGAGTCACTGGTGATGCTGCGGTGCTTAGAAAGATTAGGAGAGCCAGGAAGCGGAGGATGCCTAATAAATTGAGTATTAAAGCAAACAATGCGTATTTAGTATAACTGTCATTGCTGTTAATTGAGATTAAGTTAGCTAGTTTTATCAAAAATAGAATACAATCTCTTACGATTCTTTTTCTCTTCCTGGCCATTATTAAGTCGAATCATCTGCAATACAATGGAGTCACTGGTGATGCTGCGGTGCTTTGAAAGAATAGGAGAGCCAGGAAGCGGAGGATGCCTAATAAATTGAGTATTAAAGTATACAATGCGTATTTAGTTTAACTGTCATTGCTGTTAATTGAGATTAAGTAAGCTATTGTTATCAAAGATAGAATACAATCTCTTACGATTCTTTTTCTCTTCCTGGCCATTATTAAGTCGAATCATCTTTAATACAATGGAGTCACTGGTGATGCTGCGGTGCTTAGAAAGATTAGGAGAGCCAGGAAGCGGAGGATGCCTAATAAATTGAGTATTAAAGCAAACAATGCGTATTTAGTATAACTGTCATTGCTGTTAATTGAGATTAAGTTAGCTATTGTTATCAATAATAGAATACAATCCCTTACGATTCTTTTTCTCTTCCTGTCCATCATTAAGTCGAATCATCTTTAATACAATGGAGTCACTGGTGATGCTGCGGTGCTTTGAAAGAATAGGAGAGCCAGGAAGCGGAGGATGCCTAATAAATTGAGTATTAAAGCAAACAATGCGTATTTAGTTTAACTGTCATTGCTGTTAATTGAGATTAAGTAAGCTATTGTTATCAAAGATAGAATACAATCTCTTACGATTCTTTTTCTCTTCCTGGCCATTATTAAGTCGAATCATCTGCAATACAATGGAGTCACTGGTGATGCTGCGGTGCTTTGAAAGAATAGGAGAGCCAGGAAGCGGAGGATGCCTAATAAATTGAGTATTAAAGTATACAATGCGTATTTAGTTTAACTGTCATTGCTGTTAATTGAGATTAAGTAAGCTATTGTTATCAATAATAGAATACAATCCCTTACGATTCTTTTTCTCTTCCTGGCCATCATTAACTCGAATCATCTTTAATACAATGGAGTCACTGGTGATGCTGCGGTGCTTAGAAAGATTAGGAGAGCCAGGAAGCGGAGGATGCCTAATAAATTGAGTATTAAAGCAAACAATGCGTATTTAGTATAACTGTCATTGCTGTTAATTGAGATTAAGTAAGCTATTGTTATCAAAGATAGAATACAATCTCTTACGATTCTTTTTCTCTTCCTGGCCATTATTAAGTCGAATCATCTGCAATACAATGGAGTCACTGGTGATGCTGCGGTGCTTTGAAAGAATAGGAGAGCCAGGAAGCGGAGGATGCCTAATAAATTGAGTATTAAAGTATACAATGCGTATTTAGTTTAACTGTCATTGCTGTTAATTGAGATTAAGTAAGCTATTGTTATCAATAATAGAATACAATCCCTTACGATTCTTTTTCTCTTCCTGTCCATCATTAAGTCGAATCATCTTTAATACAATGGAGTCACTGGTGATGCTGCGGTGCTTAGAAAGATTAGGAGAGCCAGGAAGCGGAGGATGCCTAATAAATTGAGTATTAAAGTATACAATGCGTATTTAGTTTAACTGTCATTGCTGTTAATTGAGATTAAGTAAGCTATTGTTATCAAAGATAGAATACAATCCCTTACGATTCTTTTTCTCTTCCTGGCCATCATTAACTCGAATCATCTTTAATACAATGGAGTCACTGGTGATGCTGCGGTGCTTTGAAAGATTAGGAGAGCCAGGAAGCGGAGGATGCCTAATAAATTGAGTATTAAAGTATACAATGCGTATTTAGTTTAACTGTCATTGCTGTTAATTGAGATTAAGTAAGCTATTGTTATCAAAGATAGAATACAATCTCTTACGATTCTTTTTCTCTTCCTGGCCATTATTAAGTCGAATCATCTGCAATACAATGGAGTCACTGGTGATGCTGCGGTGCTTTGAAAGAATAGGAGAGCCAGGAAGCGGAGGATGCCTAATAAATTGAGTATTAAAGTATACAATGCGTATTTAGTTTAACTGTCATTGCTGTTAATTGAGATTAAGTAAGCTATTGTTATCAATAATAGAATACAATCCCTTACGATTCTTTTTCTCTTCCTGTCCATCATTAAGTCGAATCATCTTTAATACAATGGAGTCACTGGTGATGCTGCGGTGCTTAGAAAGATTAGGAGAGCCAGGAAGCGGAGGATGCCTAATAAATTGAGTATTAAAGCAAACAATGCGTATTTAGTATAACTGTCATTGCTGTTAATTGAGATTAAGTTAGCTAGTTTTATCAAAGATAGAATACAATCTCTTACGATTCTTTTTCTCTTCCTGGCCATTATTAAGTCGAATCATCTGCAATACAATGGAGTCACTGGTGATGCTGCGGTGCTTTGAAAGAATAGGAGAGCCAGGAAGCGGAGGATGCCTAATAAATTGAGTATTAAAGTATACAATGCGTATTTAGTTTAACTGTCATTGCTGTTAATTGAGATTAAGTAAGCTATTGTTATCAAAGATAGAATACAATCCCTTACGATTCTTTTTCTCTTCCTGTCCATCATTAAGTCGAATCATCTTTAATACAATGGAGTCACTGGTGATGCTGCGGTGCTTAGAAAGATTAGGAGAGCCAGGAAGCGGAGGATGCCTAATAAATTGAGTATTAAAGTATACAATGCGTATTTAGTTTAACTGTCATTGCTGTTAATTGAGATTAAGTAAGCTATTGTTATCAAAGATAGAATACAATCCCTTACGATTCTTTTTCTCTTCCTGGCCATCATTAACTCGAATCATCTTTAATACAATGGAGTCACTGGTGATGCTGCGGTGCTTTGAAAGATTAGGAGAGCCAGGAAGCGGAGGATGCCTAATAAATTGAGTATTAAAGTATACAATGCGTATTTAGTTTAACTGTCATTGCTGTTAATTGAGATTAAGTAAGCTATTGTTATCAAAGATAGAATACAATCTCTTACGATTCTTTTTCTCTTCCTGGCCATTATTAAGTCGAATCATCTGCAATACAATGGAGTCACTGGTGATGCTGCGGTGCTTTGAAAGAATAGGAGAGCCAGGAAGCGGAGGATGCCTAATAAATTGAGTATTAAAGTATACAATGCGTATTTAGTTTAACTGTCATTGCTGTTAATTGAGATTAAGTAAGCTATTGTTATCAATAATAGAATACAATCCCTTACGATTCTTTTTCTCTTCCTGTCCATCATTAAGTCGAATCATCTTTAATACAATGGAGTCACTGGTGATGCTGCGGTGCTTAGAAAGATTAGGAGAGCCAGGAAGCGGAGGATGCCTAATAAATTGAGTATTAAAGCAAACAATGCGTATTTAGTATAACTGTCATTGCTGTTAATTGAGATTAAGTAAGCTATTGTTATCAAAGATAGAATACAATCCCTTACGATTCTTTTTCTCTTCCTGGCCATCATTAACTCGAATCATCTTTAATACAATGGAGTCACTGGTGATGCTGCGGTGCTTTGAAAGATTAGGAGAGCCAGGAAGCGGAGGATGCCTAATAAATTGAGTATTAAAGTATACAATGCGTATTTAGTTTAACTGTCATTGCTGTTAATTGAGATTAAGTAAGCTATTGTTATCAAAGATAGAATACAATCTCTTACGATTCTTTTTCTCTTCCTGGCCATTATTAAGTCGAATCATCTGCAATACAATGGAGTCACTGGTGATGCTGCGGTGCTTTGAAAGAATAGGAGAGCCAGGAAGCGGAGGATGCCTAATAAATTGAGTATTAAAGTATACAATGCGTATTTAGTTTAACTGTCATTGCTGTTAATTGAGATTAAGTAAGCTATTGTTATCAATAAAAGAATACAATCCCTTACGATTCTTTTTCTCTTCCTGTCCATCATTAAGTCGAATCATCTTTAATACAATGGAGTCACTGGTGATGCTGCGGTGCTTAGAAAGATTAGGAGAGCCAGGAAGCGGAGGATGCCTAATAAATTGAGTATTAAAGCAAACAATGCGTATTTAGTATAACTGTCATTGCTGTTAATTGAGATTAAGTTAGCTAGTTTTATCAAAAATAGAATACAATCTCTTACGATTCTTTTTCTCTTCCTGGCCATTATTAAGTCGAATCATCTGCAATACAATGGAGTCACTGGTGATGCTGCGGTGCTTTGAAAGAATAGGAGAGCCAGGAAGCGGAGGATGCCTAATAAATTGAGTATTAAAGTATACAATGCGTATTTAGTTTAACTGTCATTGCTGTTAATTGAGATTAAGTAAGCTATTGTTATCAAAGATAGAATACAATCTCTTACGATTCTTTTTCTCTTCCTGGCCATTTTTAACTCGAATCATCTTTAATACAATGGAGTCACTGGTGATGCTGCGGTGCTTAGAAAGATTACGAGAGCCAGGAAGCGGAGGATGCCTAATAATTTGAGTATTAAAGTATACAATGCGTATTTAGTTTATCTGTCATTGCTGTTAATTGAGATTAAGTTAGTTATTGTTATCAAAAATAGAATACAATCTCCTACGATTCTTTTTCTCTTCCTGGCCATCATTAAGTCGAAGCATCTGCAATACAATGGAGTAACTGGTGATGCTGCGGTGCTTAGAATGATTAGGAGAGCCAGGAAGCGGAGGATGCCTAATAAATTGAGTATTAAAGTATACAATGCGTATTTAGTTTAACTGTCATTGCTGTTAATTGAGATTAAGTTAGCTATTGTTTTCAAAAAAAGAATACAATCTCCTACGATTCTTTTTCTCTTCCTGGCCATCATTAAGTCGAATCATCTTTAATACAATGGAGTCACTCTTGCTGTTAATTGAGATTAAGTTAGCTTTTGTTATCAAAAATAGAATACAATCTCTTACGATTCTTTTTCTCTTCCTGGCCATCATTAAGTCGAATCATCTTTTAAACAATGGAGTCACTGGTGATGCTGCGGTGCTTAGAAAGATTAGGAGAGCCAGGAAGCGGAGGATGCCTAATAAATTGAGTATTAAAGTATACAATGCGTTTTTAGTTTAACTGTCATTGCTGTTAATTGAGATTAAGTTAGCTTTTGTTATCAAATATAGAATACAATCTCTTACGATTCTTTTTCTCTTCCTGGCCATCATTAAGTCGAATCATCTGCAATACAATGGAGTCACTGGTGATGCTGCGGTGCTAAGAAGGATTAGGAGAGCAAGAAAGCGCAGGATGCCTCTTAAATTGAGTATTAAAGTATACAATAGGTATTTAGTTTAACTGTCATTGCTGTTAATTGAGATTAAGTTAGCTATTGTTATCAATAATAGAATACAATCTCTTACGATTCTTTTTCTCTTTCTGGCCATCATTAAGTTGAATCATCTTCAATACAAAGTAGTCACTGCTGCTGTTAATTGAGATTAAGTTAGCTATTGCTATCATAAATAAAATACAATCTCTTACGATTATTTTACTCTTCCTGGCCATCATTAAAACGAATCATCTGCAATACAATGGAGTCACTGGTGATGCTGCGGTGCTTAGAAAGATTAGGAGAGCCAGGAAGCGGAGGATGCCTAATAAATAGAGTATTAAAGTATACAATGCGTATTTAGTTTAACTGTCATTGCTGTTAATTGACATTAAGTTAGCTTTTGTTATCAATAATAGAATACAATCTCTTACGATTCTTTTTCTCTTCCTGGCCATCATTAAGTCGAATCATCTGCAATACAATGGAGTCACTGGTGATGCTGCGGTGCTTAGAAAGATTAGGAGAGCCAGGAAGTGGAGGATGCCTAATAAATTGAGTATTAAAGTAAACAATGAGTATATTGTTTAACTGTCATTGCTGTTAATTGAGATTAAGTTAGCTATTGTTATCAATAATAGAATACAATCTCTTACGATTCTTTTTCTCTTCCTGGCCATCATTAAGTCGAATCATCTGCAATACAATGGAGTCACTGGTGATGCTGCGGTGCTTAGAAAGATTAGGAGAGCCAGGAAGCGGAGGATGCCTAATAAATTGAGTATTAAAGTAAACAATGCGTATATTGTTTAACAGTCATTGCTGTTAATTGAGATTAAGTTAGCTATTGTTATCAATAATAGAATACAATCTCTTACGATTCTTTTTCTCTTCCTGACCATCATGAAGTCGAATCATCTGCAATACAATGGAGTCACTGGTGATGCTGCGGTGCTTAGAAAGATTAGGAGAGCCAGGAAGCGGAGGATGCCTAATAAATTGAGTATTAAAGTATACAATGCGTATTTTGTTTAACTGTCATTGCTGTTAATTGAGATTAAGTTAGCTATTGTTATCAATAATAGAATACAATCTCTTACGATTCTCTTTCTCTTCCTGGCCATCATTAAGTCGAATCATCTGCAATACAATGGAGTCACTGGTGATGCTGCGGTGCTTAGAAAGATTAGGAGAGCCAGGAAGCGGAGGATGCCTAATAAATTAAGTATTAAAGTATACAATGCGTATTTTGTTTTTACTGTCATTGCTGTTAATTGAGATTAAGTTAGCTATTGTTATCAAAAATAAAACACAATCTCTTACGATACTTTTTCTCTTCCTGGCCATCATTAAGTCGAATCATCTGCAATACAATTGAGTCACTGCTGATGCTGCGGTGCTTAGAAGGATTAGGAGAGCAAGAAAGCGCAGGATGCCTAATAAATTGAGTATTAAAGTAAACAATGCGTATTTAGTTTAACTGTCATTGCTGTTAATTGAGACTAAGTTAGCTATTGATATCAAAAATAAAATACAATCTCTTACAATTCTTTCTCTCTTCTTGTCCATCATTAAGTCGAATCATCTGCAATACAATAGAGTTTGTGATGATGCTGCGGTTCTTAGAAAGATTAGGAGAACCAGGAAGAGGAGGATGCCTAATAAATTGAGTATTAAAGTATACAATGCGTATTTAGTTTTTATTGTCATTGCTGTTAATTGAGATTAAGTTAGCTATTGTTATCAATAATAGAATACAATCCCTTACGATTCTTTTTCTCTTCCTGGCCATCATTAAGTCGAATCATCTTTAATACAATGGAGTCACTGGTGATGCTGCGGTGCTTAGAAAGATTAGGAGAGCCAGGAAGCGGAGGATGCCTAATAAATTGAGTATTAAAGCAAACAATGCGTATTTAGTATAACTGTCATTGCTGTTAATTGAGATTAAGTTAGCTAGTTTTATCAAAAATAGAATACAATCTCTTACGATTCTTTTTCTCTTCCTGGCCATTATTAAGTCGAATCATCTGCAATACAATGGAGTCACTGGTGATGCTGCGGTGCTTTGAAAGAATAGGAGAGCCAGGAAGCGGAGGATGCCTAATAAATTGAGTATTAAAGTATACAATGCGTATTTAGTTTAACTGTCATTGCTGTTAATTGAGATTAAGTAAGCTATTGTTATCAAAGATAGAATACAATCTCTTACGATTCTTTTTCTCTTCCTGGCCATCATTAACTCGAATCATCAGAAATACAATGGAGTCACTGGTGATGCTGCGGTGCTTAGAAAGATTACGAGAGCCAGGAAGCGGAGGATGCCTAATAATTTGAGTATTAAAGTATACAATGCGTATTTAGTTTATCTGTCATTGCTGTTAATTGAGATTAAGTTAGCTATTGTTATCAAAAATAGAATACAATCTCCTACGATTCTTTTTCTCTTCCTGGCCATCATTAAGTCGAAGCATCTGCAATACAATGGAGTAACTGGTGATGCTGCGGTGCTTAGAATGATTAGGAGAGCCAGGAAGCGGAGGATGCCTAATAAATTGAGTATTAAAGTATACAATGCGTATTTAGTTTAACTGTCATTGCTGTTAATTGAGATTAAGTTAGCTATTGTTATCAAAAATAAAACACAATCTCTTACGATACTTTTTCTCTTCCTGGCCATCATTAAGTCGAATCATCTGCAATACAATGGAGTCACTGCTGATGCTGCGGTGCTTAGAAGGATTAGGAGAGCAAGGAAGCGCAGGATGCCTAATAAATTGAGTATTAAAGTAAACAATGCGTATTTAGTTTAACTGTCATTGCTGTTAATTGAGACTAAGTTAGCTATTGATATCAAAAATAAAATACAATCTCTTACAATTCTTTCTCTCTTCTTGTCCATCATTAAGTCGAATCATCTGCAATACAATAGAGTTTGTGGTGATGCTGCGGTTCTTAGAAAGATTAGGAGAGCCAGGAAGAGGAGGATGCCTAATAAATTGAGTATTAAAGTATACAATGCGTATTTAGTTTTTACTGTCATTGCTGTTAATTGAGATTAAGTTAGCTATTGTTATCAATAATAGAATACAATCTCCTACGATTCTTTTTCTCTTCCTGGCCATCATTAAGTCGAAGCATCTGCAATACAATGGAGTAACTGGTGATGCTGCGGTGCTTAGAATGATTACGAGAGCCAGGAAGCGGAGGATGCCTAATAAATTGAGTATTAAAGTATACAATGCGTATTTAGTTTAACTGTCATTGCTGTTAATTGAGATTAAGTTAGCTATTGTTTTCAAAAATAGAATACAATCTCCTACGATTCTTTTTCTCTTCCTGGCCATCATTAAGTCGAATCATCTTTAATACAATGGAGTCACTCTTGCTGTTAATTGAGATTAAGTTAGCTTTTGTTATCAAAAATAGAATACAATCTCTTACGATTCTTTTTCTCTTCCTGGCCATCATTAAGTCGAATCATCTTTTAAACAATGGAGTCACTGGTGATGCTGCGGTGCTTAGAAAGATTAGGAGAGCCAGGAAGCGGAGGATGCCTAATAAATTGAGTATTATAGTATACAATGCGTATTTAGTTTAACTGTCATTGCTGTTAATTGAGATTAAGTTAGCTTTTGTTATCAAAAATAGAATACAATCTCTTACGATTCTTTTTCTCTTCCTGGCCATTATTAAGTCGAATCATCTGCAATACAATGGAGTCACTGGTGATGCTGCGGTGCTTTGAAAGAATAGGAGAGCCAGGAAGCGGAGGATGCCTAATAAATTGAGTATTAAAGTATACAATGCGTATTTAGTTTAACTGTCATTGCTGTTAATTGAGATTAAGTAAGCTATTGTTATCAAAAATAGAATACAATCTCTTTCGATTCTTTTTCTCTTCCTGGCCATCATTAACTCGAATCATCAGCAATACAATGGAGTCACTGGTGATGCTGCGGTGCTTAGAAAGATTACGAGAGCCAGGAAGCGGAGGATGCCTAATAATTTGAGTATTAAAGTATACAATGCGTATTTAGTTTATCTGTCATTGCTGTTAATTGAGATTAAGTTAGTTATTGTTATCAAAAATAGAATACAATCTCCTACGATTCTTTTTCTCTTCCTGGCCATCATTAAGTCGAAGCATCTGCAATACAATGGAGTAACTGGTGATGCTGCGGTGCTTAGAATGATTAGGAGAGCCAGGAAGCGGAGGATGCCTAATAAATTGAGTATTAAAGTATACAATGCGTATTTAGTTTAACTGTCATTGCTGTTAATTGAGATTAAGTTAGCTATTGTTTTCAAAAATAGAATACAATCTCCTACGATTCTTTTTCTCTTCCTGGCCATCATTAAGTCGAATCATCTTTAATACAATGGAGTCACTCTTGCTGTTAATTGAGATTAAGTTAGCTTTTGTTATCAAAAATAGAATACAATCTCTTACGATTCTTTTTCTCTTCCTGGCCATCATTAAGTCGAATCATCTTTTAAACAATGGAGTCACTGGTGATGCTGCGGTGCTTAGAAAGATTAGGAGAGCCAGGAAGCGGAGGATGCCTAATAAATTGAGTATTATAGTATACAATGCGTATTTAGTTTATCTGTCATTGCTGTTAATTGAGATTAAGTTAGTTATTGTTATCAAAAATAGAATACAATCTCCTACGATTCTTTTTCTCTTCCTGGCCATCATTAAGTCGAATCATCTTTAATACAATGGAGTCACTCTTGCTGTTAATTGAGATTAAGTTAGCTTTTGTTATCAAAAATAGAATACAATCTCTTACGATTCTTTTTCTCTTCCTGGCCATCATTAAGTCGAATCATCTTTTAAACAATGGAGTCACTGGTGATGCTGCGGTGCTTAGAAAGATTAGGAGAGCCAGGAAGCGGAGGATGCCTAATAAATTGAGTATTAAAGTATACAATGCGTATTTAGTTTTTACTGTCATTGCTGTTAATTGAGATTAAGTTAGCTATTGTTATCAATAATAGAATACAATCTCCTACGATTCTTTTTCTCTTCCTGGCCATCATTAAGTCGAAGCATCTGCAATACAATGGAGTACCTGGTGATGCTGCGGTGCTTAGAATGATTACGAGAGCCAGGAAGCGGAGGATGCCTAATAAATTGAGTATTAAAGTATACAATGCGTATTTAGTTTAACTGTCATTGCTGTTAATTGAGATTAAGTTAGCTATTGTTTTCAAAAATAGAATACAATCTCCTACGATTCTTTTTCTCTTCCTGGCCATCATTAAGTCGAATCATCTTTAATACAATGGAGTCACTCTTGCTGTTAATTGAGATTAAGTTAGCTTTTGTTATCAAAAATAGAATACAATCTCTTACGATTCTTTTTCTCTTCCTGGCCATCATTAAGTCGAATCATCTTTTAAACAATGGAGTCACTGGTGATGCTGCGGTGCTTAGAAAGATTAGGAGAGCCAGGAAGCGGAGGATGCCTAATAAATTGAGTATTAAAGTATACAATGCGTATTTAGTTTAACTGTCATTGCTGTTAATTGAGATTAAGTAAGCTATTGTTATCAAAGATAGAATACAATCTCTTACGATTCTTTTTCTCTTCCTGGCCATCATTAACTCGAATCATCAGAAATACAATGGAGTCACTGGTGATGCTGCGGTGCTTAGAAAGATTACGAGAGCCAGGAAGCGGAGGATGCCTAATAATTTGAGTATTAAAGTATACAATGCGTATTTAGTTTATCTGTCATTGCTGTTAATTGAGATTAAGTTAGCTATTGTTATCAAAAATAGAATACAATCTCCTACGATTCTTTTTCTCTTCCTGGCCATCATTAAGTCGAAGCATCTGCAATACAATGGAGTAACTGGTGATGCTGCGGTGCTTAGAATGATTAGGAGAGCCAGGAAGCGGAGGATGCCTAATAAATTGAGTATTAAAGTATACAATGCGTATTTAGTTTAACTGTCATTGCTGTTAATTGAGATTAAGTTAGCTATTGTTATCAAAAATAAAACACAATCTCTTACGATACTTTTTCTCTTCCTGGCCATCATTAAGTCGAATCATCTGCAATACAATGGAGTCACTGCTGATGCTGCGGTGCTTAGAAGGATTAGGAGAGCAAGGAAGCGCAGGATGCCTAATAAATTGAGTATTAAAGTAAACAATGCGTATTTAGTTTAACTGTCATTGCTGTTAATTGAGACTAAGTTAGCTATTGATATCAAAAATAAAATACAATCTCTTACAATTCTTTCTCTCTTCTTGTCCATCATTAAGTCGAATCATCTGCAATACAATAGAGTTTGTGGTGATGCTGCGGTTCTTAGAAAGATTAGGAGAGCCAGGAAGAGGAGGATGCCTAATAAATTGAGTATTAAAGTATACAATGCGTATTTAGTTTTTACTGTCATTGCTGTTAATTGAGATTAAGTTAGCTATTGTTATCAATAATAGAATACAATCTCCTACGATTCTTTTTCTCTTCCTGGCCATCATTAAGTCGAAGCATCTGCAATACAATGGAGTAACTGGTGATGCTGCGGTGCTTAGAATGATTACGAGAGCCAGGAAGCGGAGGATGCCTAATAAATTGAGTATTAAAGTATACAATGCGTATTTAGTTTAACTGTCATTGCTGTTAATTGAGATTAAGTTAGCTATTGTTTTCAAAAATAGAATACAATCTCCTACGATTCTTTTTCTCTTCCTGGCCATCATTAAGTCGAATCATCTTTAATACAATGGAGTCACTCTTGCTGTTAATTGAGATTAAGTTAGCTTTTGTTATCAAAAATAGAATACAATCTCTTACGATTCTTTTTCTCTTCCTGGCCATCATTAAGTCGAATCATCTTTTAAACAATGGAGTCACTGGTGATGCTGCGGTGCTTAGAAAGATTAGGAGAGCCAGGAAGCGGAGGATGCCTAATAAATTGAGTATTATAGTATACAATGCGTATTTAGTTTAACTGTCATTGCTGTTAATTGAGATTAAGTTAGCTTTTGTTATCAAAAATAGAATACAATCTCTTACGATTCTTTTTCTCTTCCTGGCCATTATTAAGTCGAATCATCTGCAATACAATGGAGTCACTGGTGATGCTGCGGTGCTTTGAAAGAATAGGAGAGCCAGGAAGCGGAGGATGCCTAATAAATTGAGTATTAAAGTATACAATGCGTATTTAGTTTAACTGTCATTGCTGTTAATTGAGATTAAGTAAGCTATTGTTATCAAAAATAGAATACAATCTCTTTCGATTCTTTTTCTCTTCCTGGCCATCATTAACTCGAATCATCAGCAATACAATGGAGTCACTGGTGATGCTGCGGTGCTTAGAAAGATTACGAGAGCCAGGAAGCGGAGGATGCCTAATAATTTGAGTATTAAAGTATACAATGCGTATTTAGTTTATCTGTCATTGCTGTTAATTGAGATTAAGTTAGTTATTGTTATCAAAAATAGAATACAATCTCCTACGATTCTTTTTCTCTTCCTGGCCATCATTAAGTCGAAGCATCTGCAATACAATGGAGTAACTGGTGATGCTGCGGTGCTTAGAATGATTAGGAGAGCCAGGAAGCGGAGGATGCCTAATAAATTGAGTATTAAAGTATACAATGCGTATTTAGTTTAACTGTCATTGCTGTTAATTGAGATTAAGTTAGCTATTGTTTTCAAAAATAGAATACAATCTCCTACGATTCTTTTTCTCTTCCTGGCCATCATTAAGTCGAATCATCTTTAATACAATGGAGTCACTCTTGCTGTTAATTGAGATTAAGTTAGCTTTTGTTATCAAAAATAGAATACAATCTCTTACGATTCTTTTTCTCTTCCTGGCCATCATTAAGTCGAATCATCTTTTAAACAATGGAGTCACTGGTGATGCTGCGGTGCTTAGAAAGATTAGGAGAGCCAGGAAGCGGAGGATGCCTAATAAATTGAGTATTATAGTATACAATGCGTATTTAGTTTATCTGTCATTGCTGTTAATTGAGATTAAGTTAGTTATTGTTATCAAAAATAGAATACAATCTCCTACGATTCTTTTTATCTTCCTGGCCATCATTAAGTCGAATCATCTTTAATACAATGGAGTCACTCTTGCTGTTAATTGAGATTAAGTTAGCTTTTGTTATCAAAAATAGAATACAATCTCTTACGATTCTTTTTCTCTTCCTGGCCATCATTAAGTCGAATCATCTTTTAAACAATGGAGTCACTGGTGATGCTGCGGTGCTTAGAAAGATTAGGAGAGCCAGGAAGCGGAGGATGCCTAATAAATTGAGTATTAAAGTATACAATGCGTATTTAGTTTTTACTGTCATTGCTGTTAATTGAGATTAAGTTAGCTATTGTTATCAATAATAGAATACAATCTCCTACGATTCTTTTTCTCTTCCTGGCCATCATTAAGTCGAAGCATCTGCAATACAATGGAGTACCTGGTGATGCTGCGGTGCTTAGAATGATTACGAGAGCCAGGAAGCGGAGGATGCCTAATAAATTGAGTATTAAAGTATACAATGCGTATTTAGTTTAACTGTCATTGCTGTTAATTGAGATTAAGTTAGCTATTGTTTTCAAAAATAGAATACAATCTCCTACGATTCTTTTTCTCTTCCTGGCCATCATTAAGTCGAATCATCTTTAATACAATGGAGTCACTCTTGCTGTTAATTGAGATTAAGTTAGCTTTTGTTATCAAAAATAGAATACAATCTCTTACGATTCTTTTTCTCTTCCTGGCCATCATTAAGTCGAATCATCTTTTAAACAATGGAGTCACTGGTGATGCTGCGGTGCTTAGAAAGATTAGGAGAGCCAGGAAGCGGAGGATGCCTAATAAATTGAGTATTATAGTATACAATGCGTATTTAGTTTAACTGTCATTGCTGTTAATTGAGATTAAGTTAGCTTTTGTTATCAAAAATAGAATACAATCTCTTACGATTCTTTTTCTCTTCCTGGCCATTATTAAGTCGAATCATCTGCAATACAATGGAGTCACTGGTGATGCTGCGGTGCTTTGAAAGAATAGGAGAGCCAGGAAGCGGAGGATGCCTAATAAATTGAGTATTAAAGTATACAATGCGTATTTAGTTTAACTGTCATTGCTGTTAATTGAGATTAAGTAAGCTATTGTTATCAAAAATAGAATACAATCTCTTTCGATTCTTTTTCTCTTCCTGGCCATCATTAACTCGAATCATCAGCAATACAATGGAGTCACTGCTGCTGTTAATTGAGATTAAGTTAGCTATTGTTATCAAAAATAGAATACAATCTCTTACGATTCTTTTTCTCTTCCTGGCCATCATTAAGTCGAATCATCTTTAATACAATGGAGTCACTGGTGATGCTGCGGTGCTTAGAAAGATTACGAGAGCCAGGAAGCGGAGGATGCCTAATAATTTGAGTATTAAAGTATACAATGCGTATTTAGTTTATCTGTCATTGCTGTTAATTGAGATTAAGTTAGTTATTGTTATCAAAAATAGAATACAATCTCCTACGATTCTTTTTCTCTTCCTGGCCATCATTAAGTCGAAGCATCTGCAATACAATGGAGTAACTGGTGATGCTGCGGTGCTTAGAATGATTAGGAGAGCCAGGAAGCGGAGGATGCCTAATAAATTGAGTATTAAAGTATACAATGCGTATTTAGTTTAACTGTCATTGCTGTTAATTGAGATTAAGTTAGCTATTGTTTTCAAAAATAGAATACAATCTCCTACGATTCTTTTTCTCTTCCTGGCCATCATTAAGTCGAATCATCTTTAATACAATGGAGTCACTCTTGCTGTTAATTGAGATTAAGTTAGCTTTTGTTATCAAAAATAGAATACAATCTCTTACGATTCTTTTTCTCTTCCTGGCCATCATTAAGTCGAATCATCTTTTAAACAATGGAGTCACTGGTGATGCTGCGGTGCTTAGAAAGATTAGGAGAGCCAGGAAGCGGAGGATGCCTAATAAATTGAGTATTATAGTATACAATGCGTATTTAGTTTAACTGTCATTGCTGTTAATTGAGATTAAGTTAGCTTTTGTTATCAAAAATAGAATACAATCTCTTACGATTCTTTTTCTCTTCCTGGCCATCATTAAGTCGAATCATCTGCAATACAATGGAGTCACTGGTGATGCTGCGGTGCTAAGAAGGATTAGGAGAGCAAGAAAGCGCAGGATGCCTCTTAAATTGAGTATTAAAGTATACAATAGGTATTTAGTTTAACTGTCATTGCTGTTAATTGAGATTAAGTTAGCTATTGTTATCAATAATAGAATACAATCTCTTACGATTCTTTTTCTCTTTCTGGCCATCATTAAGTTGAATCATCTTCAATACAAAGTAGTCACTGCTGCTGTTAATTGAGATTAAGTTAGCTATTGCTATCAAAAATAAAATACAATCTCTTACGATTATTTTTCTCTTCCTGGCCATCATTAAGTCGAATCATCTGCAATACAATGGAGTCACTGGTGATGCTGCGGTGCTTAGAAAGATTAGGAGAGCCAGGAAGCGGAGGATGCCTAATAAATTGAGTATTAAAATAAACAATGCGTATATTGTTTAACTGTCATTGCTGTTAATTGAGATTAAGTTAGCTATTGTTATCAATAATAGAATACAATCTCTTACGATTCTTTTTCTCTTCCTGGCCATCATGAAGTCGAATCATCTGCAATACAATGGAGTCACTGGTGATGCTGCGGTGCTTAGAAAGATTAGGAGAGCCAGGAAGCGGAGGATGCCTAATAAATTGAGTATTAAAGTATACAATGCGTATATTGTTTAACTGTCATTGCTGTTAATTGAGATTAAGTTAGCTATTGTTATCAATAATAGAATACAATCTCTTACGATTCTTTTTCTCTTCCTGGCCATCATTAAGTCGAATCATCTGCAATACAATGGAGTCACTGGTGATGCTGCGGTGCTTAGAAAGATTAGGAGAGCCAGGAAGCGGAGGATGCCTAATAAATTGAGTATTAAAGTATACAATGCGTATTTTGTTTTTACTGTCATTGCTGTTAATTGAGATTAAGTTAGCTATTGTTATCAAAAATAAAACACAATCTCTTACGATACTTTTTCTCTTCCTGGCCATCATTAAGTCGAATCATCTGCAATACAATGGAGTCACTGCTGATGCTGCGGTGCTTAGAAGGATTAGGAGAGCAAGGAAGCGCAGGATGCCTAATAAATTGAGTATTAAAGTAAACAATGCGTATTTAGTTTAACTGTCATTGCTGTTAATTGAGACTAAGTTAGCTATTGATATCAAAAATAAAATACAATCTCTTACAATTCTTTCTCTCTTCTTGTCCATCATTAAGTCGAATCATCTGCAATACAATAGAGTTTGTGGTGATGCTGCGGTTCTTAGAAAGATTAGGAGAGCCAGGAAGAGGAGGATGCCTAATAAATTGAGTATTAAAGTATACAATGCGTATTTAGTTTTTACTGTCATTGCTGTTAATTGAGATTAAGTTAGCTACTTTTATCAAAAATAGAATACAATCTCTTACGATTCTTTTTCTCTTCCTGGCCATTATTAAGTCGAATCATCTGCAATACAATGGAGTCACTGGTGATGCTGCGGTGCTTTGAAAGAATAGGAGAACCAGGAAGCGGAGGATGCCTAATAAATTGAGTATTAAAGTATACAATGCGTATTTAGTTTAACTGTCATTGCTGTTAATTGAGATTAAGTTAGCTATTGTTATCAAAAATAGAATACAATCTCTTACGATTCTTTTTCTCTTCCTGGCCATCATTAACTCGAATCATCAGAAATACAATGGAGTCACTGGTGATGCTGCGGTGCTTAGAAAGATTACGAGAGCCAGGAAGCGGAGGATGCCTAATAATTTGAGTATTAAAGTATACAATGCGTATTTAGTTTATCTGTCATTGCTGTTAATTGAGATTAAGTTAGCTATTGTTATCAAAAATAGAATACAATCTCCTACGATTCTTTTTCTCTTCCTGGCCATCATTAAGTCGAATCATCTGCAATACAATGGAGTAACTGGCGATGCTGCGGTGCTTAGAATGATTAGGAGAGCCAGGAAGCGGAGGATGCCTAATAAATTGAGTATTAAAGTATACAATGCGTATTTAGTTTATCTGTCATTGCTGTTAATTGAGATTAAGTTAGCTATTGTTATCAAAAATAGAATACAATCTCCTACGATTCTTTTTCTCTTCCTGGCCATCATTAAGTCGAATCATCTTTTAAACAATGGAGTCACTGGTGATGCTGCGGTGCTTAGAAAGATTAGGAGAGCCAGGAAGCGGAGGATGCCTAATAAATTGAGTATTATAGTATACAATGCGTATTTAGTTTAACTGTCATTGCTGTTAATTGAGATTAAGTTAGCTTTTGTTATCAAAAATAGAATACAATCTCTTACGATTCTTTTTCTCTTCCTGGCCATCATTAAGTCGAATCATCTGCAATACAATGGAGTCACTGGTGATGCTGCGGTGCTAAGAAGGATTAGGAGAGCAAGAAAGCGCAGGATGCCTCAAAAATTGAGTATTAAAGTATACAATAGGTATTTAGTTTAACTGTCATTGCTGTTAATTTAGATTAAGTTAGCTATTGTTATCAATAATAGAATACAATCTCTTACGATTCTTTTTCTCTTTCTGGCCATCATTAGGTTAAATCATCTTCAATACAAAGTAGTCACTGTTGCTGTTAATTGAGATTAAGTTAGCTATTGCTATCAAAAATAAAATACAATCTCTTACGATTATTTTTCTCTTCCTGGCCATCATTAAGTCGAATCATCTGCAATACAATGGAGTCACTGGTGATGCTGCGGTGCTTAGAAAGGTTAGGGAGCCAGGAAGCGGAGGATGCCTAATAAATTGAGTATTAAAGTATACAATGCGTATTTAGTTTAACTGTCATTGCTGTTAATTGACATTAAGTTAGCTATTGTTATCAATAATAGAATACAATCTCTTACGATTCTTTTTCTCTTCCTGGCCATCATTAAGTCGAATCATATGCAATACAATGGAGTCACTGGTGATGCTGCGGTGCTTAGAAAGATTAGGAGAGCCAGGAAGTGGAGGATGCCTAATAAATTGAGTATTAAAGTATACAATGCGTATTTAGTTTAACTGTCATTGCTTTTAATTGAGATTAAGTTAGCTTTTGTTATCAAAAATAGAATACAATCTCTTACGATTCTTTTTCTCTTCCTGGCCATCATTAAGCCGAATCATCTTTAATACAATGGAGTCACTGGTGATGCTGCGGTGTTTAGAAAAATTAGGAGAGCCAGGAAGCGTAGGATGCCTAATAAATTGAGTATTAAAGTATACAATGCGTATTTAGTTTAACTGTCGTTGCTGTTAATTGAGATTTAGTAAGCTATTGCTAACAAAAATAAAATTCAATCTCTTTCGATTCTTTTTTACTTCCTGTCCATCATTAAGTCGAATCATCTGCAATACAAACGAGTCTGTGGTGAAGCTGCGGTGCTTAGAAAGATTAGGAGAGCCAGGAAGCGGAGGTTGCCTAATTATTTGAGTATTGAATTAAACAATGCGTATTTAGTTTAACTGTAATTGCTGTTAATTGAGAATAAGTTAACTATAGTTATCAAAAATAGAATACAATCACTTACGATTCTTTCTCTCTTCCTGTCCATCATTTAGTCGAATCATCTGCAATAAAATGGAGTCTGTGGTGAAGCTGCGGTGCTTAGAAAGATTTGGAGAGCCAGGAAGCAGAGGATGCCTAATAAATTGAGTATTAAAGTAAACAATGCGTATTCAGTTTAACTGTCATTACTGTTAATGGAGATTAAGTTAACTATTGTTATCAAAAATAGAATACAATCACTTACGATTCTTTCTCTCTTCCTGTCCATCATTATGTCCAATCATCTGCAATACAATGGAGTCTGTGGTGAAGCTGCGGTGCTTAGAAAGATTTGGAGAGCCAGGAAGCGGAGGATGCCTAATAAATTGAGTATTAAAGTAAACAATGCGTATTCAGTTTAACTGTCATTACTGTTAATGGAGATTAAGTTAACTATTGTTATCAAAAATAGAATACAATCACTTACGATTCTTTCTCTCTTCCTGTCCATCATTTAGTCGAATCATCTGCAATAAAATGGAGTCTGTGGTGAAGCTGCGGTGCTTAGAAAGATTTGGAGAGCCAGGAAGCAGAGGATGCCTAATAAATTGAGTATTAAAGTAAACAATGCGTATTCAGTTTAACTGTCATTACTGTTAATGGAGATTAAGTTAACTATTGTTATCAAAAATAGAATACAATCACTTACGATTCTTTCTCTCTTCCTGTCCATCATTATGTCCAATCATCTGCAATACAATGGCGTCTGTGGTGAAGCTGCGGTGCTTAGAAAGATTTGGAGAGCCAGGAAGCAGAGGATGCCTAATAAATTGAGTATTAAAGTAAACAATGCGTATTCAGTTTAACTGTCATTACTGTTAATGGAGATTAAGTTAACTATTGTTATCAAAAATAGAATACAATCACTTACGATTCTTTCTCTCTTCCTGTCCATCATTTAGTCGAATTATCTGCAATAAAATGGAGTCTGTGGTGAAGCTGCGGTGCTTAGAAAGATTTGGAGAGCCAGGAAGCGGAGGATGCCTAATAAATTGAGTATTAAAGTAAACAATGCGTATTCAGTTTAACTGTCATTACTGTTAATGGAGATTAAGTTAACTATTGTTATCAAAAATAGAATACAATCACTTACGATTCTTTCTCTCTTCCTGTCCATCATTTAGTCGAATTATCTGCAATAAAATGGAGTCTGTGGTGAAGCTGCGGTGCTTAGAAAGATTTGGAGAGCCAGGAAGTGGAGGATGCCTAATAAATTGAGTATTAAAGTAAACAATGCGTATTCAGTTTAACTGTCATTACTGTTAATGGAGATTAAGTTAACTATTGTTATCAAAAATAGAATACAATCACTTACGATTCTTTCTCTCTTCCTGTCCATCATTTAGTCGAATTATCTGCAATAAAATGTAGTCACTGGTGAAGCTGCGGTGCTTAGAAAGATTTGGAGAGCCAGGAAGCGGAGGATGCCTAATAAACTGAGTATTAAAGTAAACAATGCGTTTTCAGTTTAACTGTCATTACTGTTAATGGAGATTAAGTTAACTATTGTTATCAAAAATAGAATACAATCACTTACGATTCTTTCCCTCTTCCTGTCCATCATTATGTCGAATCATCTGCAATAAAATGGAGTCTGTGGTGAAGCTGCGGTGCTTAGAAAGATTTGGAGAGCCAGGAAGCGGAGGATGCCTAATAAATTGAGTATTAAAGTAAACAATGCGTATTTAGTTTAACTGTAATAGCTGTTAATTGAGATTAAGTTAACTAATGTTATCAAAAATGGAATACAATCACTTACGATTCTTTCTCTCTTCCTGTCCATCATTTAGTCGAATTATCTGCAATAAAATGGAGTCTGTGGTGAAGCTGCGGTGCTTAGAAAGATTTGGAGAGCCAGGAAGCGGAGGATGCCTAATAAATTGAGTATTAAAGTAAACAATGCGTATTCAGTTTAACTGTCATTACTGTTAATGGAGATTAAGTTAACTATTGTTATCAAAAATAGAATACAATCACTTACGATTCTTTCTCTCTTCCTGTCCATCATTAAGTCGAATCAACTGCAATAAAATGGAGTCTGTGGTGAAGCTGCGGTGCTTAGAAAGATTTGGAGAGCCAGGAAGCGGAGGATGCCTAATAAATTGAGTATTAAAGTAAACAATGCGTATTTAGTTTAACTGTAATTGCTGTTAATTGAGATTAAGTTAACTATTGTTATCAAAAATAGAATACAATCACTTACGATTCTTTCTCTCTTCCTGCCCATCATTTAGTCGAATCATCTGCAATACAACGGAGTCTGTGGTGAAGCTGCGGAGCTTAGAAAGATTTGGACAGCCAGGAAGCGGAGGATGCCTAATAAATTGAGTATTGAAGTATACATTGTGTATTTAGTTTAACTGTCATTGCTGTTATTTGAGATTAAGTTAACTATTGTTTTCAAAAATAGAATACAATCACTTCTGATTCTTTCTCTCTTCCTGTCCATCATTAAGTCGAATCATCTGCAATACAATGGAGTCTGTGGTGAAGCTGCGGTGCATTGAAAGATTTGGAGAGCAAGGAAGCGGAAGATGCCTAATAAATTGAGTATTGAAGTAAACAATGCGTATTTAGTTTAACTGTCATTGCTGTAAATTGAAATTAAGTTGGCTATTGTTATCAAAAATAGAATACAATCACTTACGATTCTTTCTCTCTTCCTGTCCATCATTTAGTCGAATCATCTGCAATAAAATGGAGTCTGTGGTGAAGCTGCGGTGCTTAGAAAGATTTGGAGAGCCAGGAAGCAGAGGATGCCTAATAAATTGAGTATTAAAGTAAACAATGCGTATTCAGTTTAACTGTCATTACTGTTAATGGAGATTAAGTTAACTATTGTTATCAAAAATAGAATACAATCACTTACGATTCTTTCTCTCTTCCTGTCCATCATTATGTCCAATCATCTGCAATACAATGGAGTCTGTGGTGAAGCTGCGGTGCTTAGAAAGATTTGGAGAGCCAGGAAGCGGAGGATGCCTAATAAATTGAGTATTAAAGTAAACAATGCGTATTCAGTTTAACTGTCATTACTGTTAATGGAGATTAAGTTAACTATTGTTATCAAAAATAGAATACAATCACTTACGATTCTTTCTCTCTTCCTGTCCATCATTTAGTCGAATTATCTGCAATAAAATGGAGTCTGTGGTGAAGCTGCGGTGCTTAGAAAGATTTGGAGAGCCAGGAAGCGGAGGATGCCTAATAAATTGAGTATTAAAGTAAACAATGCGTATTCAGTTTAACTGTCATTACTGTTAATGGAGATTAAGTTAACTATTGTTATCAAAAATAGAATACAATCACTTACGATTCTTTCTCTCTTCCTGTCCATCATTTAGTCGAATTATCTGCAATAAAATGGAGTCTGTGGTGAAGCTGCGGTGCTTAGAAAGATTTGGAGAGCCAGGAAGTGGAGGATGCCTAATAAATTGAGTATTAAAGTAAACAATGCGTATTCAGTTTAACAGTCATTACTGTTAATGGAGATTAAGTTAACTATTGTTATCAAAAATAGAATACAACCACTTACGATTCTTTCTCTCTTCCTGTCCATCATTTAGTCGAATTATCCGCAATAAAATGTAGTCACTGGTGAAGCTGCGGTGCTTAGAAAGATTTGGAGAGCCAGGAAGCGGAGGATGCCTAATAAACTGAGTATTAAAGTAAACAATGCGTATTCAGTTTAACTGTCATTACTGTTAATGGAGATTAAGTTAACTATTGTTATCAAAAATAGAATACAATCACTTACGATTCTTTCCCTCTTCCTGTCCATCATTATGTCGAATCATCTGCAATACTATGGAGTCTGTGGTGAAGCTGCGGTGCTTAGAAAGATTTGGAGAGCCAGGAAGCAGAGGATGCCTAATAAATTGAGTATTAAAGTAAACAATGCGTATTCAGTTTAACTGTCATTACTGTTAATGGAGATTAAGTTAACTATTGTTATCAAAAATAGAATACAATCACTTACGATTCTTTCTCTCTTCCTGTCCATCATTATGTCGAATCAACTGCAATAAAATGGAGTCTGTGGTGAAGCTGCGGTGCTTAGAAAGATTTGGAGAGCCAGGAAGCGGAGGATGCCTAATAAATTGAGTATTAAAGTAAACAATGCGTATTTAGTTTAACTGTAATAGCTGTTAATTGAGATTAAGTTAACTAATGTTATCAAAAATGGAATACAATCACTTACGAGTCTTTCTCTCTTCCTGTCCATCATTTAGTCGAATTATCTGCAATAAAATGGAGTCTGTGGTGAAGCTGCGGTGCTTAGAAAGATTTGGAGAGCCAGGAAGCGGAGGATGCCTAATAAATTGAGTATTAAAGTAAACAATGCGTATTCAGTTTAACTGTCATTACTGTTAATGGAGATTAAGTTAACTATTGTTATCAAAAATAGAATACAATCACTTACGATTCTTTCTCTCTTCCTGTCCATCATTAAGTCGAATCAACTGCAATAAAATGGAGTCTGTGGTGAAGCTGCGGTGCTTAGAAAGATTTGGAGAGCCAGGAAGCGGAGGATGCCTAATAAATTGAGTATTAAAGTAAACAATGCGTATTTAGTTTAACTGTAATTGCTGTTAATTGAGATTAAGTTAACTATTGTTATCAAAAATAGAATACAATCACTTACGATTCTTTCTCTCTTCCTGCCCATCATTTAGTCGAATCATCTGCAATACAACGGAGTCTGTGGTGAAGCTGCGGTGCTTAGAAAGATTTGGAGAGCCAGGAAGCGGAGGATGCCTAATAAATTGAGTATTGAAGTATACATTGTGTATTTAGTTTAACTGTCATTGCTGTTATTTGAGATTAAGTTAACTATTGTTTTCAAAAATAGAATACAATCACTTCTGATTCTTTCTCTCTTCCTGTCCATCATTAAGTCGAATCATCTGCAATACAATGGAGTCTGTGGTGAAGCTGCGGTGCATTGAAAGATTTGGAGAGCAAGGAAGCGGAAGATGCCTAATAAATTGAGTATTAAAGTAAACAATGCGTATTTAGTTTAACTGTAATAGCTGTTAATTGAGATTAAGTTAACTAATGTTATCAAAAATGGAATACAATCACTTACGATTCTTTCTCTCTTCCTGTCCATCATTAAGTCGAATCAACTGCAATAAAATGGAGTCTGTGGTGAAGCTGCGGTGCTTAGAAAGATTTGGAGAGCCAGGAAGCGGAGGATGCCTAATAAATTGAGTATTAAAGTAAACAATGCGTATTCAGTTTAACTGTCATTACTGTTAATGGAGATTAAGTTAACTATTGTTATCAAAAATAGAATACAATCACTTACGATTCTTTCTCTCTTCCTGTCCATCATTAAGTCGAATCAACTGCAATAAAATGGAGTCTGTGGTGAAGCTGCGGTGCTTAGAAAGATTTGGAGAGCCAGGAAGCGGAGGATGCCTAATAAATTGAGTATTAAAGTAAACAATGCGTATTCAGTTTAACTGTCATTACTGTTAATGGAGATTAAGTTAACTATTGTTATCAAAAATAGAATACAATCACTTACGATTCTTTCTCTCTTCCTGCCCATCATTTAGTCGAATCATCTGCAATACAACGGAGTCTGTGGTGAAGCTGCGGAGCTTAGAAAGATTTGGAGAGCCAGGAAGCGGAGGATGCCTAATAAATTGAGTATTAAAGTAAACAATGCGTATTTAGTTTAACTGTAATAGCTGTTAATTGAGATTAAGTTAACTAATGTTATCAAAAATGGAATACAATCACTTACGATTCTTTCTCTCTTCCTGTCCATCATTTAGTCGAATTATCTGCAATAAAATGGAGTCTGTGGTGAAGCTGCGGTGCTTAGAAAGATTTGGAGAGCCAGGAAGCGGAGGATGCCTAATAAATTGAGTATTAAAGTAAACAATGCGTATTCAGTTTAACTGTCATTACTGTTAATGGAGATTAAGTTAACTATTGTTATCAAAAATAGAATACAATCACTTACGATTCTTTCTCTCTTCCTGTCCATCATTAAGTCGAATCAACTGCAATAAAATGGAGTCTGTGGTGAAGCTGCGGTGCTTAGAAAGATTTGGAGAGCCAGGAAGCGGAGGATGCCTAATAAATTGAGTATTAAAGTAAACAATGCGTATTCAGTTTAACTGTCATTACTGTTAATGGAGATTAAGTTAACTATTGTTATCAAAAATAGAATACAATCACTTACGATTCTTTCTCTCTTCCTGCCCATCATTTAGTCGAATCATCTGCAATACAACGGAGTCTGTGGTGAAGCTGCGGAGCTTAGAAAGATTTGGACAGCCAGGAAGCGGAGGATGCCTAATAAATTGAGTATTGAAGTATACATTGTGTATTTAGTTTAACTGTCATTGCTGTTATTTGAGATTAAGTTAACTATTGTTTTCAAAAATAGATTACAATCACTTCTGATTCTTTCTCTCTTCCTGTCCATCATTAAGTCGAATCATCTGCAATACAATGGAGTCTGTGGTGAAGCTGCGGTGCATTGAAAGATTTGGAGAGCAAGGAAGCGGAAGATGCCTAATAAATTGAGTATTGAAGTAAACAATGCGTATTTAGTTTAACTGTCATTGCTGTAAATTGAAATTAAGTTGGCTATTGTTATCAAAAATAGAATACAATCACTTACGATTCTTTCTCTCTTCCTGTCCATCATTTAGTCGAATCATCTGCAATACAACGGAGTCTGTGGTGAAGCTGCGGAGCTTAGAAAGATTTGGACAGCCAGGAAGCGGAGGATGCCTAATAAATTGAGTATTGAAGTATACATTGTGTATTTAGTTTAACTGTCATTGCTGTTATTTGAGATTAAGTTAACTATTGTTTTCAAAAATAGAATACAATCTCTTCTGATTCTTTCTCTCTTCCTGTCCATCATTAAGTCGAATCATCTGCAATACAATGGAGTCTATGGTGAAACTGCGGTGCATAGAAAGATTTGGAGAGCAAGGAAGCGGAAGATGCCTAATAAATTGAGTATTGAAGTAAACAATGCGTATTTAGTTTATCTGTCATTGCTGTAAATTGAAATTAAGTTTGCTATTGTTATCAAAAATAGAATACAATCACTTACGATTCTTTCTCTCTTCCTGTCCATCATTTAGTCGAATCATCTGCAATACAATGGAGTCTGTGGTGAAGCTGCGGTGCATTGAAAGATTTGGAGAGCCAGGAAGTGGAAGATGCCTAATAAATTGAGTATTGGAGTAAACAATGCGTATATAGTTTAACTGTCATTGCTGTTAATTGGGATTGAGTTGGCTATTGTTATCAAAAATAGAATACAAACACTTACGATTCTTTCTCTCTTCCTGTCCATCATTTAGTCGAATTATCTGCAATAAAATGGAGTCTGTGGTGAAGCTGCGGTGCTTAGAAAGATTTGGAGAGCCAGGAAGTGGAGGATGCCTAATAAATTGAGTATTAAAGTAAACAATGCGTATTCAGTTTAACAGTCATTACTGTTAATGGAGATTAAGTTACCTATTGTTATCAAAAATAGAATACAATCACTTACGATTCTTTCTCTCTTCCTGTCCATCATTTAGTCGAATTATCTGCAATAAAATGTAGTCACTGGTGAAGCTGCGGTGCTTAGAAAGATTTGGAGAGCCAGGAAGCGGAGGATGCCTAATAAACTGAGTATTAAAGTAAACAATGCGTATTCAGTTTAACTGTCATTACTGTTATTGGAGATTAAGTTAACTATTGTTATCAAAAATAGAATACAATCACTTACGATTCTTTCCCTCTTCCTGTCCATCATTATGTCGAATCATCTGCAATACTATGGAGTCTGTGGTGAAGCTGCGGTGCTTAGAAAGATTTGGAGAGCCAGGAAGCAGAGGATGCCTAATAAATTGAGTATTAAAGTAAACAATGCGTATTCAGTTTAACTGTCATTACTGTTAATGGAGATTAAGTTAACTATTGTTATCAAAAATAGAATACAATCACTTACGATTCTTTCTCTCTTCCTGTCCATCATTATGTCGAATCAACTGCAATAAAATGGAGTCTGTGGTGAAGCTGCGGTGCTTAGAAAGATTTGGAGAGCCAGGAAGCGGAGGATGCCTAATAAATTGAGTATTAAAGTAAACAATGCGTATTTAGTTTAACTGTAATAGCTGTTAATTGAGATTAAGTTAACTAATGTTATCAAAAATGGAATACAATCACTTACGATTCTTTCTCTCTTCCTGTCCATCATTTAGTCGAATTATCTGCAATAAAATGGAGTCTGTGGTGAAGCTGCGGTGCTTAGAAAGATTTGGAGAGCCAGGAAGCGGAGGATGCCTAATAAATTGAGTATTAAAGTAAACAATGCGTTTTTAGTTTAACTGTCATTGCTGTTAATTGAGATTAAGTTAGCTTTTGTTATCAAATATAGAATACAATCTCTTACGATTCTTTTTCTCTTCCTGGCCATCATTAAGTCGAATCATCTGCAATACAATGGAGTCACTGGTGATGCTGCGGTGCTAAGAAGGATTAGGAGAGCAAGAAAGCGCAGGATGCCTCTTAAATTGAGTATTAAAGTATACAATAGGTATTTAGTTTAACTGTCATTGCTGTTAATTGAGATTAAGTTAGCTATTGTTATCAATAATAGAATACAATCTCTTACGATTCTTTTTCTCTTTCTGGCCATCATTAAGTTGAATCATCTTCAATACAAAGTAGTCACTGCTGCTGTTAATTGAGATTAAGTTAGCTATTGCTATCATAAATAAAATACAATCTCTTACGATTATTTTACTCTTCCTGGCCATCATTAAAACGAATCATCTGCAATACAATGGAGTCACTGGTGATGCTGCGGTGCTTAGAAAGATTAGGAGAGCCAGGAAGCGGAGGATGCCTAATAAATAGAGTATTAAAGTATACAATGCGTATTTAGTTTAACTGTCATTGCTGTTATTTGAGATTAAGTTAACTATTGTTTTCAAAAATAGATTACAATCACTTCTGATTCTTTCTCTCTTCCTGTCCATCATTAAGTCGAATCATCTGCAATACAATGGAGTCTGTGGTGAAGCTGCGGTGCATTGAAAGATTTGGAGAGCAAGGAAGCGGAAGATGCCTAATAAATTGAGTATTGAAGTAAACAATGCGTATTTAGTTTAACTGTCATTGCTGTAAATTGAAATTAAGTTGGCTATTGTTATCAAAAATAGAATACAATCACTTACGATTCTTTCTCTCTTCCTGTCCATCATTTAGTCGAATCATCTGCAATACAACGGAGTCTGTGGTGAAGCTGCGGAGCTTAGAAAGATTTGGACAGCCAGGAAGCGGAGGATGCCTAATAAATTGAGTATTGAAGTATACATTGTGTATTTAGTTTAACTGTCATTGC
This sequence comes from Sympetrum striolatum, assembly GCA_947579665.1. Taxonomy (NCBI): domain Eukaryota; kingdom Metazoa; phylum Arthropoda; class Insecta; order Odonata; family Libellulidae; genus Sympetrum; species Sympetrum striolatum. Next base: position 733,300 of record OX388341.1, read on the forward strand.
TGTTATTTGAGATTAAGTTAACTATTGTTTTCAAAAATAGAATACAATCTCTTCTGATTCTTTCTCTCTTCCTGTCCATCATTAAGTCGAATCATCTGCAATACAATGGAGTCTATGGTGAAACTGCGGTGCATAGAAAGATTTGGAGAGCAAGGAAGCGGAAGATGCCTAATAAATTGAGTATTGAAGTAAACAATGCGTATTTAGTTTATCTGTCATTGCTGTAAATTGAAATTAAGTTTGCTATTGTTATCAAAAATAGAATACAATCACTTACGATTCTTTCTCTCTTCCTGTCCATCATTTAGTCGAATCATCTGCAATACAATGGAGTCTGTGGTGAAGCTGCGGTGCATTGAAAGATTTGGAGAGCCAGGAAGTGGAAGATGCCTAATAAATTGAGTATTGGAGTAAACAATGCGTATATAGTTTAACTGTCATTGCTGTTAATTGGGATTGAGTTGGCTATTGTTATCAAAAATAGAATACAAACACTTACGATTCTTTCTCTCTTCCTGTCCATCATTTAGTCGAATTATCTGCAATAAAATGGAGTCTGTGGTGAAGCTGCGGTGCTTAGAAAGATTTGGAGAGCCAGGAAGTGGAGGATGCCTAATAAATTGAGTATTAAAGTAAACAATGCGTATTCAGTTTAACAGTCATTACTGTTAATGGAGATTAAGTTACCTATTGTTATCAAAAATAGAATACAATCACTTACGATTCTTTCTCTCTTCCTGTCCATCATTTAGTCGAATTATCTGCAATAAAATGTAGTCACTGGTGAAGCTGCGGTGCTTAGAAAGATTTGGAGAGCCAGGAAGCGGAGGATGCCTAATAAACTGAGTATTAAAGTAAACAATGCGTATTCAGTTTAACTGTCATTACTGTTATTGGAGATTAAGTTAACTATTGTTATCAAAAATAGAATACAATCACTTACGATTCTTTCCCTCTTCCTGTCCATCATTATGTCGAATCATCTGCAATACTATGGAGTCTGTGGTGAAGCTGCGGTGCTTAGAAAGATTTGGAGAGCCAGGAAGCAGAGGATGCCTAATAAATTGAGTATTAAAGTAAACAATGCGTATTCAGTTTAACTGTCATTACTGTTAATGGAGATTAAGTTAACTATTGTTATCAAAAATAGAATACAATCACTTACGATTCTTTCTCTCTTCCTGTCCATCATTATGTCGAATCAACTGCAATAAAATGGAGTCTGTGGTGAAGCTGCGGTGCTTAGAAAGATTTGGAGAGCCAGGAAGCGGAGGATGCCTAATAAATTGAGTATTAAAGTAAACAATGCGTATTTAGTTTAACTGTAATAGCTGTTAATTGAGATTAAGTTAACTAATGTTATCAAAAATGGAATACAATCACTTACGATTCTTTCTCTCTTCCTGTCCATCATTTAGTCGAATTATCTGCAATAAAATGGAGTCTGTGGTGAAGCTGCGGTGCTTAGAAAGATTTGGAGAGCCAGGAAGCGGAGGATGCCTAATAAATTGAGTATTAAAGTAAACAATGCGTTTTTAGTTTAACTGTCATTGCTGTTAATTGAGATTAAGTTAGCTTTTGTTATCAAATATAGAATACAATCTCTTACGATTCTTTTTCTCTTCCTGGCCATCATTAAGTCGAATCATCTGCAATACAATGGAGTCACTGGTGATGCTGCGGTGCTAAGAAGGATTAGGAGAGCAAGAAAGCGCAGGATGCCTCTTAAATTGAGTATTAAAGTATACAATAGGTATTTAGTTTAACTGTCATTGCTGTTAATTGAGATTAAGTTAGCTATTGTTATCAATAATAGAATACAATCTCTTACGATTCTTTTTCTCTTTCTGGCCATCATTAAGTTGAATCATCTTCAATACAAAGTAGTCACTGCTGCTGTTAATTGAGATTAAGTTAGCTATTGCTATCATAAATAAAATACAATCTCTTACGATTATTTTACTCTTCCTGGCCATCATTAAAACGAATCATCTGCAATACAATGGAGTCACTGGTGATGCTGCGGTGCTTAGAAAGATTAGGAGAGCCAGGAAGCGGAGGATGCCTAATAAATAGAGTATTAAAGTATACAATGCGTATTTAGTTTAACTGTCATTGCTGTTAATTGACATTAAGTTAGCTTTTGTTATCAATAATAGAATACAATCTCTTACGATTCTTTTTCTCTTCCTGGCCATCATTAAGTCGAATCATCTGCAATACAATGGAGTCACTGGTGATGCTGCGGTGCTTAGAAAGATTAGGAGAGCCAGGAAGTGGAGGATGCCTAATAAATTGAGTATTAAAGTAAACAATGAGTATATTGTTTAACTGTCATTGCTGTTAATTGAGATTAAGTTAGCTATTGTTATCAATAATAGAATACAATCTCTTACGATTCTTTTTCTCTTCCTGGCCATCATTAAGTCGAATCATCTGCAATACAATGGAGTCACTGGTGATGCTGCGGTGCTTAGAAAGATTAGGAGAGCCAGGAAGCGGAGGATGCCTAATAAATTGAGTATTAAAGTAAACAATGCGTATATTGTTTAACAGTCATTGCTGTTAATTGAGATTAAGTTAGCTATTGTTATCAATAATAGAATACAATCTCTTACGATTCTTTTTCTCTTCCTGACCATCATGAAGTCGAATCATCTGCAATACAATGGAGTCACTGGTGATGCTGCGGTGCTTAGAAAGATTAGGAGAGCCAGGAAGCGGAGGATGCCTAATAAATTGAGTATTAAAGTATACAATGCGTATTTTGTTTAACTGTCATTGCTGTTAATTGAGATTAAGTTAGCTATTGTTATCAATAATAGAATACAATCTCTTACGATTCTCTTTCTCTTCCTGGCCATCATTAAGTCGAATCATCTGCAATACAATGGAGTCACTGGTGATGCTGCGGTGCTTAGAAAGATTAGGAGAGCCAGGAAGCGGAGGATGCCTAATAAATTAAGTATTAAAGTATACAATGCGTATTTTGTTTTTACTGTCATTGCTGTTAATTGAGATTAAGTTAGCTATTGTTATCAAAAATAAAACACAATCTCTTACGATACTTTTTCTCTTCCTGGCCATCATTAAGTCGAATCATCTGCAATACAATTGAGTCACTGCTGATGCTGCGGTGCTTAGAAGGATTAGGAGAGCAAGAAAGCGCAGGATGCCTAATAAATTGAGTATTAAAGTAAACAATGCGTATTTAGTTTAACTGTCATTGCTGTTAATTGAGACTAAGTTAGCTATTGATATCAAAAATAAAATACAATCTCTTACAATTCTTTCTCTCTTCTTGTCCATCATTAAGTCGAATCATCTGCAATACAATAGAGTTTGTGATGATGCTGCGGTTCTTAGAAAGATTAGGAGAACCAGGAAGAGGAGGATGCCTAATAAATTGAGTATTAAAGTATACAATGCGTATTTAGTTTTTATTGTCATTGCTGTTAATTGAGATTAAGTTAGCTATTGTTATCAATAATAGAATACAATCCCTTACGATTCTTTTTCTCTTCCTGGCCATCATTAAGTCGAATCATCTTTAATACAATGGAGTCACTGGTGATGCTGCGGTGCTTAGAAAGATTAGGAGAGCCAGGAAGCGGAGGATGCCTAATAAATTGAGTATTAAAGCAAACAATGCGTATTTAGTATAACTGTCATTGCTGTTAATTGAGATTAAGTTAGCTAGTTTTATCAAAAATAGAATACAATCTCTTACGATTCTTTTTCTCTTCCTGGCCATTATTAAGTCGAATCATCTGCAATACAATGGAGTCACTGGTGATGCTGCGGTGCTTTGAAAGAATAGGAGAGCCAGGAAGCGGAGGATGCCTAATAAATTGAGTATTAAAGTATACAATGCGTATTTAGTTTAACTGTCATTGCTGTTAATTGAGATTAAGTAAGCTATTGTTATCAAAGATAGAATACAATCTCTTACGATTCTTTTTCTCTTCCTGGCCATCATTAACTCGAATCATCAGAAATACAATGGAGTCACTGGTGATGCTGCGGTGCTTAGAAAGATTACGAGAGCCAGGAAGCGGAGGATGCCTAATAATTTGAGTATTAAAGTATACAATGCGTATTTAGTTTATCTGTCATTGCTGTTAATTGAGATTAAGTTAGCTATTGTTATCAAAAATAGAATACAATCTCCTACGATTCTTTTTCTCTTCCTGGCCATCATTAAGTCGAAGCATCTGCAATACAATGGAGTAACTGGTGATGCTGCGGTGCTTAGAATGATTAGGAGAGCCAGGAAGCGGAGGATGCCTAATAAATTGAGTATTAAAGTATACAATGCGTATTTAGTTTAACTGTCATTGCTGTTAATTGAGATTAAGTTAGCTATTGTTATCAAAAATAAAACACAATCTCTTACGATACTTTTTCTCTTCCTGGCCATCATTAAGTCGAATCATCTGCAATACAATGGAGTCACTGCTGATGCTGCGGTGCTTAGAAGGATTAGGAGAGCAAGGAAGCGCAGGATGCCTAATAAATTGAGTATTAAAGTAAACAATGCGTATTTAGTTTAACTGTCATTGCTGTTAATTGAGACTAAGTTAGCTATTGATATCAAAAATAAAATACAATCTCTTACAATTCTTTCTCTCTTCTTGTCCATCATTAAGTCGAATCATCTGCAATACAATAGAGTTTGTGGTGATGCTGCGGTTCTTAGAAAGATTAGGAGAGCCAGGAAGAGGAGGATGCCTAATAAATTGAGTATTAAAGTATACAATGCGTATTTAGTTTTTACTGTCATTGCTGTTAATTGAGATTAAGTTAGCTATTGTTATCAATAATAGAATACAATCTCCTACGATTCTTTTTCTCTTCCTGGCCATCATTAAGTCGAAGCATCTGCAATACAATGGAGTAACTGGTGATGCTGCGGTGCTTAGAATGATTACGAGAGCCAGGAAGCGGAGGATGCCTAATAAATTGAGTATTAAAGTATACAATGCGTATTTAGTTTAACTGTCATTGCTGTTAATTGAGATTAAGTTAGCTATTGTTTTCAAAAATAGAATACAATCTCCTACGATTCTTTTTCTCTTCCTGGCCATCATTAAGTCGAATCATCTTTAATACAATGGAGTCACTCTTGCTGTTAATTGAGATTAAGTTAGCTTTTGTTATCAAAAATAGAATACAATCTCTTACGATTCTTTTTCTCTTCCTGGCCATCATTAAGTCGAATCATCTTTTAAACAATGGAGTCACTGGTGATGCTGCGGTGCTTAGAAAGATTAGGAGAGCCAGGAAGCGGAGGATGCCTAATAAATTGAGTATTATAGTATACAATGCGTATTTAGTTTAACTGTCATTGCTGTTAATTGAGATTAAGTTAGCTTTTGTTATCAAAAATAGAATACAATCTCTTACGATTCTTTTTCTCTTCCTGGCCATTATTAAGTCGAATCATCTGCAATACAATGGAGTCACTGGTGATGCTGCGGTGCTTTGAAAGAATAGGAGAGCCAGGAAGCGGAGGATGCCTAATAAATTGAGTATTAAAGTATACAATGCGTATTTAGTTTAACTGTCATTGCTGTTAATTGAGATTAAGTAAGCTATTGTTATCAAAAATAGAATACAATCTCTTTCGATTCTTTTTCTCTTCCTGGCCATCATTAACTCGAATCATCAGCAATACAATGGAGTCACTGGTGATGCTGCGGTGCTTAGAAAGATTACGAGAGCCAGGAAGCGGAGGATGCCTAATAATTTGAGTATTAAAGTATACAATGCGTATTTAGTTTATCTGTCATTGCTGTTAATTGAGATTAAGTTAGTTATTGTTATCAAAAATAGAATACAATCTCCTACGATTCTTTTTCTCTTCCTGGCCATCATTAAGTCGAAGCATCTGCAATACAATGGAGTAACTGGTGATGCTGCGGTGCTTAGAATGATTAGGAGAGCCAGGAAGCGGAGGATGCCTAATAAATTGAGTATTAAAGTATACAATGCGTATTTAGTTTAACTGTCATTGCTGTTAATTGAGATTAAGTTAGCTATTGTTTTCAAAAATAGAATACAATCTCCTACGATTCTTTTTCTCTTCCTGGCCATCATTAAGTCGAATCATCTTTAATACAATGGAGTCACTCTTGCTGTTAATTGAGATTAAGTTAGCTTTTGTTATCAAAAATAGAATACAATCTCTGACGATTCTTTTTCTCTTCCTGGCCATCATTAAGTCGAATCATCTTTTAAACAATGGAGTCACTGGTGATGCTGCGGTGCTTAGAAAGATTAGGAGAGCCAGGAAGCGGAGGATGCCTAATAAATTGAGTATTATAGTATACAATGCGTATTTAGTTTATCTGTCATTGCTGTTAATTGAGATTAAGTTAGTTATTGTTATCAAAAATAGAATACAATCTCCTACGATTCTTTTTCTCTTCCTGGCCATCATTAAGTCGAATCATCTTTAATACAATGGAGTCACTCTTGCTGTTAATTGAGATTAAGTTAGCTTTTGTTATCAAAAATAGAATACAATCTCTTACGATTCTTTTTCTCTTCCTGGCCATCATTAAGTCGAATCATCTTTTAAACAATGGAGTCACTGGTGATGCTGCGGTGCTTAGAAAGATTAGGAGAGCCAGGAAGCGGAGGATGCCTAATAAATTGAGTATTAAAGTATACAATGCGTATTTAGTTTTTACTGTCATTGCTGTTAATTGAGATTAAGTTAGCTATTGTTATCAATAATAGAATACAATCTCCTACGATTCTTTTTCTCTTCCTGGCCATCATTAAGTCGAAGCATCTGCAATACAATGGAGTACCTGGTGATGCTGCGGTGCTTAGAATGATTACGAGAGCCAGGAAGCGGAGGATGCCTAATAAATTGAGTATTAAAGTATACAATGCGTATTTAGTTTAACTGTCATTGCTGTTAATTGAGATTAAGTTAGCTATTGTTTTCAAAAATAGAATACAATCTCCTACGATTCTTTTTCTCTTCCTGGCCATCATTAAGTCGAATCATCTTTAATACAATGGAGTCACTCTTGCTGTTAATTGAGATTAAGTTAGCTTTTGTTATCAAAAATAGAATACAATCTCTTACGATTCTTTTTCTCTTCCTGGCCATCATTAAGTCGAATCATCTTTTAAACAATGGAGTCACTGGTGATGCTGCGGTGCTTAGAAAGATTAGGAGAGCCAGGAAGCGGAGGATGCCTAATAAATTGAGTATTATAGTATACAATGCGTATTTAGTTTAACTGTCATTGCTGTTAATTGAGATTAAGTTAGCTTTTGTTATCAAAAATAGAATACAATCTCTTACGATTCTTTTTCTCTTCCTGGCCATTATTAAGTCGAATCATCTGCAATACAATGGAGTCACTGGTGATGCTGCGGTGCTTTGAAAGAATAGGAGAGCCAGGAAGCGGAGGATGCCTAATAAATTGAGTATTAAAGTATACAATGCGTATTTAGTTTAACTGTCATTGCTGTTAATTGAGATTAAGTAAGCTATTGTTATCAAAAATAGAATACAATCTCTTTCGATTCTTTTTCTCTTCCTGGCCATCATTAACTCGAATCATCAGCAATACAATGGAGTCACTGCTGCTGTTAATTGAGATTAAGTTAGCTATTGTTATCAAAAATAGAATACAATCTCTTACGATTCTTTTTCTCTTCCTGGCCATCATTAAGTCGAATCATCTTTAATACAATGGAGTCACTGGTGATGCTGCGGTGCTTAGAAAGATTACGAGAGCCAGGAAGCGGAGGATGCCTAATAATTTGAGTATTAAAGTATACAATGCGTATTTAGTTTATCTGTCATTGCTGTTAATTGAGATTAAGTTAGTTATTGTTATCAAAAATAGAATACAATCTCCTACGATTCTTTTTCTCTTCCTGGCCATCATTAAGTCGAAGCATCTGCAATACAATGGAGTAACTGGTGATGCTGCGGTGCTTAGAATGATTAGGAGAGCCAGGAAGCGGAGGATGCCTAATAAATTGAGTATTAAAGTATACAATGCGTATTTAGTTTAACTGTCATTGCTGTTAATTGAGATTAAGTTAGCTATTGTTTTCAAAAATAGAATACAATCTCCTACGATTCTTTTTCTCTTCCTGGCCATCATTAAGTCGAATCATCTTTAATACAATGGAGTCACTCTTGCTGTTAATTGAGATTAAGTTAGCTTTTGTTATCAAAAATAGAATACAATCTCTGACGATTCTTTTTCTCTTCCTGGCCATCATTAAGTCGAATCATCTTTTAAACAATGGAGTCACTGGTGATGCTGCGGTGCTTAGAAAGATTAGGAGAGCCAGGAAGCGGAGGATGCCTAATAAATTGAGTATTATAGTATACAATGCGTATTTAGTTTAACTGTCATTGCTGTTAATTGAGATTAAGTTAGCTTTTGTTATCAAAAATAGAATACAATCTCTTACGATTCTTTTTCTCTTCCTGGCCATCATTAAGTCGAATCATCTGCAATACAATGGAGTCACTGGTGATGCTGCGGTGCTAAGAAGGATTAGGAGAGCAAGAAAGCGCAGGATGCCTCTTAAATTGAGTATTAAAGTATACAATAGGTATTTAGTTTAACTGTCATTGCTGTTAATTGAGATTAAGTTAGCTATTGTTATCAATAATAGAATACAATCTCTTACGATTCTTTTTCTCTTTCTGGCCATCATTAAGTTGAATCATCTTCAATACAAAGTAGTCACTGCTGCTGTTAATTGAGATTAAGTTAGCTATTGCTATCAAAAATAAAATACAATCTCTTACGATTATTTTTCTCTTCCTGGCCATCATTAAGTCGAATCATCTGCAATACAATGGAGTCACTGGTGATGCTGCGGTGCTTAGAAAGATTAGGAGAGCCAGGAAGCGGAGGATGCCTAATAAATTGAGTATTAAAATAAACAATGCGTATATTGTTTAACTGTCATTGCTGTTAATTGAGATTAAGTTAGCTATTGTTATCAATAATAGAATACAATCTCTTACGATTCTTTTTCTCTTCCTGGCCATCATGAAGTCGAATCATCTGCAATACAATGGAGTCACTGGTGATGCTGCGGTGCTTAGAAAGATTAGGAGAGCCAGGAAGCGGAGGATGCCTAATAAATTGAGTATTAAAGTATACAATGCGTATATTGTTTAACTGTCATTGCTGTTAATTGAGATTAAGTTAGCTATTGTTATCAATAATAGAATACAATCTCTTACGATTCTTTTTCTCTTCCTGGCCATCATTAAGTCGAATCATCTGCAATACAATGGAGTCACTGGTGATGCTGCGGTGCTTAGAAAGATTAGGAGAGCCAGGAAGCGGAGGATGCCTAATAAATTGAGTATTAAAGTATACAATGCGTATTTTGTTTTTACTGTCATTGCTGTTAATTGAGATTAAGTTAGCTATTGTTATCAAAAATAAAACACAATCTCTTACGATACTTTTTCTCTTCCTGGCCATCATTAAGTCGAATCATCTGCAATACAATGGAGTCACTGCTGATGCTGCGGTGCTTAGAAGGATTAGGAGAGCAAGGAAGCGCAGGATGCCTAATAAATTGAGTATTAAAGTAAACAATGCGTATTTAGTTTAACTGTCATTGCTGTTAATTGAGACTAAGTTAGCTATTGATATCAAAAATAAAATACAATCTCTTACAATTCTTTCTCTCTTCTTGTCCATCATTAAGTCGAATCATCTGCAATACAATAGAGTTTGTGGTGATGCTGCGGTTCTTAGAAAGATTAGGAGAGCCAGGAAGAGGAGGATGCCTAATAAATTGAGTATTAAAGTATACAATGCGTATTTAGTTTTTACTGTCATTGCTGTTAATTGAGATTAAGTTAGCTACTTTTATCAAAAATAGAATACAATCTCTTACGATTCTTTTTCTCTTCCTGGCCATTATTAAGTCGAATCATCTGCAATACAATGGAGTCACTGGTGATGCTGCGGTGCTTTGAAAGAATAGGAGAACCAGGAAGCGGAGGATGCCTAATAAATTGAGTATTAAAGTATACAATGCGTATTTAGTTTAACTGTCATTGCTGTTAATTGAGATTAAGTTAGCTATTGTTATCAAAAATAGAATACAATCTCTTACGATTCTTTTTCTCTTCCTGGCCATCATTAACTCGAATCATCAGAAATACAATGGAGTCACTGGTGATGCTGCGGTGCTTAGAAAGATTACGAGAGCCAGGAAGCGGAGGATGCCTAATAATTTGAGTATTAAAGTATACAATGCGTATTTAGTTTATCTGTCATTGCTGTTAATTGAGATTAAGTTAGCTATTGTTATCAAAAATAGAATACAATCTCCTACGATTCTTTTTCTCTTCCTGGCCATCATTAAGTCGAATCATCTGCAATACAATGGAGTAACTGGCGATGCTGCGGTGCTTAGAATGATTAGGAGAGCCAGGAAGCGGAGGATGCCTAATAAATTGAGTATTAAAGTATACAATGCGTATTTAGTTTATCTGTCATTGCTGTTAATTGAGATTAAGTTAGCTATTGTTATCAAAAATAGAATACAATCTCCTACGATTCTTTTTCTCTTCCTGGCCATCATTAAGTCGAATCATCTTTTAAACAATGGAGTCACTGGTGATGCTGCGGTGCTTAGAAAGATTAGGAGAGCCAGGAAGCGGAGGATGCCTAATAAATTGAGTATTATAGTATACAATGCGTATTTAGTTTAACTGTCATTGCTGTTAATTGAGATTAAGTTAGCTTTTGTTATCAAAAATAGAATACAATCTCTTACGATTCTTTTTCTCTTCCTGGCCATCATTAAGTCGAATCATCTGCAATACAATGGAGTCACTGGTGATGCTGCGGTGCTAAGAAGGATTAGGAGAGCAAGAAAGCGCAGGATGCCTCAAAAATTGAGTATTAAAGTATACAATAGGTATTTAGTTTAACTGTCATTGCTGTTAATTTAGATTAAGTTAGCTATTGTTATCAATAATAGAATACAATCTCTTACGATTCTTTTTCTCTTTCTGGCCATCATTAGGTTAAATCATCTTCAATACAAAGTAGTCACTGTTGCTGTTAATTGAGATTAAGTTAGCTATTGCTATCAAAAATAAAATACAATCTCTTACGATTATTTTTCTCTTCCTGGCCATCATTAAGTCGAATCATCTGCAATACAATGGAGTCACTGGTGATGCTGCGGTGCTTAGAAAGGTTAGGGAGCCAGGAAGCGGAGGATGCCTAATAAATTGAGTATTAAAGTATACAATGCGTATTTAGTTTAACTGTCATTGCTGTTAATTGACATTAAGTTAGCTATTGTTATCAATAATAGAATACAATCTCTTACGATTCTTTTTCTCTTCCTGGCCATCATTAAGTCGAATCATATGCAATACAATGGAGTCACTGGTGATGCTGCGGTGCTTAGAAAGATTAGGAGAGCCAGGAAGTGGAGGATGCCTAATAAATTGAGTATTAAAGTATACAATGCGTATTTAGTTTAACTGTCATTGCTTTTAATTGAGATTTAGTTAGCTTTTGTTATCAAAAATAGAATACAATCTCTTACGATTCTTTTTCTCTTCCTGGCCATCATTAAGCCGAATCATCTTTAATACAATGGAGTCACTGGTGATGCTGCGGTGTTTAGAAAAATTAGGAGAGCCAGGAAGCGTAGGATGCCTAATAAATTGAGTATTAAAGTATACAATGCGTATTTAGTTTAACTGTCGTTGCTGTTAATTGAGATTTAGTAAGCTATTGCTAACAAAAATAAAATTCAATCTCTTTCGATTCTTTTTTACTTCCTGTCCATCATTAAGTCGAATCATCTGCAATACAAACGAGTCTGTGGTGAAGCTGCGGTGCTTAGAAAGATTAGGAGAGCCAGGAAGCGGAGGTTGCCTAATTATTTGAGTATTGAATTAAACAATGCGTATTTAGTTTAACTGTAATTGCTGTTAATTGAGAATAAGTTAACTATAGTTATCAAAAATAGAATACAATCACTTACGATTCTTTCTCTCTTCCTGTCCATCATTTAGTCGAATCATCTGCAATAAAATGGAGTCTGTGGTGAAGCTGCGGTGCTTAGAAAGATTTGGAGAGCCAGGAAGCAGAGGATGCCTAATAAATTGAGTATTAAAGTAAACAATGCGTATTCAGTTTAACTGTCATTACTGTTAATGGAGATTAAGTTAACTATTGTTATCAAAAATAGAATACAATCACTTACGATTCTTTCTCTCTTCCTGTCCATCATTATGTCCAATCATCTGCAATACAATGGAGTCTGTGGTGAAGCTGCGGTGCTTAGAAAGATTTGGAGAGCCAGGAAGCGGAGGATGCCTAATAAATTGAGTATTAAAGTAAACAATGCGTATTCAGTTTAACTGTCATTACTGTTAATGGAGATTAAGTTAACTATTGTTATCAAAAATAGAATACAATCACTTACGATTCTTTCTCTCTTCCTGTCCATCATTTAGTCGAATCATCTGCAATAAAATGGAGTCTGTGGTGAAGCTGCGGTGCTTAGAAAGATTTGGAGAGCCAGGAAGCAGAGGATGCCTAATAAATTGAGTATTAAAGTAAACAATGCGTATTCAGTTTAACTGTCATTACTGTTAATGGAGATTAAGTTAACTATTGTTATCAAAAATAGAATACAATCACTTACGATTCTTTCTCTCTTCCTGTCCATCATTATGTCCAATCATCTGCAATACAATGGCGTCTGTGGTGAAGCTGCGGTGCTTAGAAAGATTTGGAGAGCCAGGAAGCAGAGGATGCCTAATAAATTGAGTATTAAAGTAAACAATGCGTATTCAGTTTAACTGTCATTACTGTTAATGGAGATTAAGTTAACTATTGTTATCAAAAATAGAATACAATCACTTACGATTCTTTCTCTCTTCCTGTCCATCATTTAGTCGAATTATCTGCAATAAAATGGAGTCTGTGGTGAAGCTGCGGTGCTTAGAAAGATTTGGAGAGCCAGGAAGCGGAGGATGCCTAATAAATTGAGTATTAAAGTAAACAATGCGTATTCAGTTTAACTGTCATTACTGTTAATGGAGATTAAGTTAACTATTGTTATCAAAAATAGAATACAATCACTTACGATTCTTTCTCTCTTCCTGTCCATCATTTAGTCGAATTATCTGCAATAAAATGGAGTCTGTGGTGAAGCTGCGGTGCTTAGAAAGATTTGGAGAGCCAGGAAGTGGAGGATGCCTAATAAATTGAGTATTAAAGTAAACAATGCGTATTCAGTTTAACTGTCATTACTGTTAATGGAGATTAAGTTAACTATTGTTATCAAAAATAGAATACAATCACTTACGATTCTTTCTCTCTTCCTGTCCATCATTTAGTCGAATTATCTGCAATAAAATGTAGTCACTGGTGAAGCTGCGGTGCTTAGAAAGATTTGGAGAGCCAGGAAGCGGAGGATGCCTAATAAACTGAGTATTAAAGTAAACAATGCGTTTTCAGTTTAACTGTCATTACTGTTAATGGAGATTAAGTTAACTATTGTTATCAAAAATAGAATACAATCACTTACGATTCTTTCCCTCTTCCTGTCCATCATTATGTCGAATCATCTGCAATAAAATGGAGTCTGTGGTGAAGCTGCGGTGCTTAGAAAGATTTGGAGAGCCAGGAAGCGGAGGATGCCTAATAAATTGAGTATTAAAGTAAACAATGCGTATTTAGTTTAACTGTAATAGCTGTTAATTGAGATTAAGTTAACTAATGTTATCAAAAATGGAATACAATCACTTACGATTCTTTCTCTCTTCCTGTCCATCATTTAGTCGAATTATCTGCAATAAAATGGAGTCTGTGGTGAAGCTGCGGTGCTTAGAAAGATTTGGAGAGCCAGGAAGCGGAGGATGCCTAATAAATTGAGTATTAAAGTAAACAATGCGTATTCAGTTTAACTGTCATTACTGTTAATGGAGATTAAGTTAACTATTGTTATCAAAAATAGAATACAATCACTTACGATTCTTTCTCTCTTCCTGTCCATCATTAAGGTCGAATCAACTGCAATAAAATGGAGTCTGTGGTGAAGCTGCGGTGCTTAGAAAGATTTGGAGAGCCAGGAAGCGGAGGATGCCTAATAAATTGAGTATTAAAGTAAACAATGCGTATTTAGTTTAACTGTAATTGCTGTTAATTGAGATTAAGTTAACTATTGTTATCAAAAATAGAATACAATCACTTACGATTCTTTCTCTCTTCCTGCCCATCATTTAGTCGAATCATCTGCAATACAACGGAGTCTGTGGTGAAGCTGCGGAGCTTAGAAAGATTTGGACAGCCAGGAAGCGGAGGATGCCTAATAAATTGAGTATTGAAGTATACATTGTGTATTTAGTTTAACTGTCATTGCTGTTATTTGAGATTAAGTTAACTATTGTTTTCAAAAATAGAATACAATCACTTCTGATTCTTTCTCTCTTCCTGTCCATCATTAAGTCGAATCATCTGCAATACAATGGAGTCTGTGGTGAAGCTGCGGTGCATTGAAAGATTTGGAGAGCAAGGAAGCGGAAGATGCCTAATAAATTGAGTATTGAAGTAAACAATGCGTATTTAGTTTAACTGTCATTGCTGTAAATTGAAATTAAGTTGGCTATTGTTATCAAAAATAGAATACAATCACTTACGATTCTTTCTCTCTTCCTGTCCATCATTTAGTCGAATCATCTGCAATAAAATGGAGTCTGTGGTGAAGCTGCGGTGCTTAGAAAGATTTGGAGAGCCAGGAAGCAGAGGATGCCTAATAAATTGAGTATTAAAGTAAACAATGCGTATTCAGTTTAACTGTCATTACTGTTAATGGAGATTAAGTTAACTATTGTTATCAAAAATAGAATACAATCACTTACGATTCTTTCTCTCTTCCTGTCCATCATTATGTCCAATCATCTGCAATACAATGGAGTCTGTGGTGAAGCTGCGGTGCTTAGAAAGATTTGGAGAGCCAGGAAGCGGAGGATGCCTAATAAATTGAGTATTAAAGTAAACAATGCGTATTCAGTTTAACTGTCATTACTGTTAATGGAGATTAAGTTAACTATTGTTATCAAAAATAGAATACAATCACTTACGATTCTTTCTCTCTTCCTGTCCATCATTTAGTCGAATTATCTGCAATAAAATGGAGTCTGTGGTGAAGCTGCGGTGCTTAGAAAGATTTGGAGAGCCAGGAAGCGGAGGATGCCTAATAAATTGAGTATTAAAGTAAACAATGCGTATTCAGTTTAACTGTCATTACTGTTAATGGAGATTAAGTTAACTATTGTTATCAAAAATAGAATACAATCACTTACGATTCTTTCTCTCTTCCTGTCCATCATTTAGTCGAATTATCTGCAATAAAATGGAGTCTGTGGTGAAGCTGCGGTGCTTAGAAAGATTTGGAGAGCCAGGAAGTGGAGGATGCCTAATAAATTGAGTATTAAAGTAAACAATGCGTATTCAGTTTAACAGTCATTACTGTTAATGGAGATTAAGTTAACTATTGTTATCAAAAATAGAATACAACCACTTACGATTCTTTCTCTCTTCCTGTCCATCATTTAGTCGAATTATCCGCAATAAAATGTAGTCACTGGTGAAGCTGCGGTGCTTAGAAAGATTTGGAGAGCCAGGAAGCGGAGGATGCCTAATAAACTGAGTATTAAAGTAAACAATGCGTATTCAGTTTAACTGTCATTACTGTTAATGGAGATTAAGTTAACTATTGTTATCAAAAATAGAATACAATCACTTACGATTCTTTCCCTCTTCCTGTCCATCATTATGTCGAATCATCTGCAATACTATGGAGTCTGTGGTGAAGCTGCGGTGCTTAGAAAGATTTGGAGAGCCAGGAAGCAGAGGATGCCTAATAAATTGAGTATTAAAGTAAACAATGCGTATTCAGTTTAACTGTCATTACTGTTAATGGAGATTAAGTTAACTATTGTTATCAAAAATAGAATACAATCACTTACGATTCTTTCTCTCTTCCTGTCCATCATTATGTCGAATCAACTGCAATAAAATGGAGTCTGTGGTGAAGCTGCGGTGCTTAGAAAGATTTGGAGAGCCAGGAAGCGGAGGATGCCTAATAAATTGAGTATTAAAGTAAACAATGCGTATTTAGTTTAACTGTAATAGCTGTTAATTGAGATTAAGTTAACTAATGTTATCAAAAATGGAATACAATCACTTACGAGTCTTTCTCTCTTCCTGTCCATCATTTAGTCGAATTATCTGCAATAAAATGGAGTCTGTGGTGAAGCTGCGGTGCTTAGAAAGATTTGGAGAGCCAGGAAGCGGAGGATGCCTAATAAATTGAGTATTAAAGTAAACAATGCGTATTCAGTTTAACTGTCATTACTGTTAATGGAGATTAAGTTAACTATTGTTATCAAAAATAGAATACAATCACTTACGATTCTTTCTCTCTTCCTGTCCATCATTAAGTCGAATCAACTGCAATAAAATGGAGTCTGTGGTGAAGCTGCGGTGCTTAGAAAGATTTGGAGAGCCAGGAAGCGGAGGATGCCTAATAAATTGAGTATTAAAGTAAACAATGCGTATTTAGTTTAACTGTAATTGCTGTTAATTGAGATTAAGTTAACTATTGTTATCAAAAATAGAATACAATAACTTACGATTCTTTCTCTCTTCCTGCCCATCATTTAGTCGAATCATCTGCAATACAACGGAGTCTGTGGTGAAGCTGCGGTGCTTAGAAAGATTTGGAGAGCCAGGAAGCGGAGGATGCCTAATAAATTGAGTATTGAAGTATACATTGTGTATTTAGTTTAACTGTCATTGCTGTTATTTGAGATTAAGTTAACTATTGTTTTCAAAAATAGAATACAATCACTTCTGATTCTTTCTCTCTTCCTGTCCATCATTAAGTCGAATCATCTGCAATACAATGGAGTCTGTGGTGAAGCTGCGGTGCATTGAAAGATTTGGAGAGCAAGGAAGCGGAAGATGCCTAATAAATTGAGTATTAAAGTAAACAATGCGTATTTAGTTTAACTGTAATAGCTGTTAATTGAGATTAAGTTAACTAATGTTATCAAAAATGGAATACAATCACTTACGATTCTTTCTCTCTTCCTGTCCATCATTTAGTCGAATTATCTGCAATAAAATGGAGTCTGTGGTGAAGCTGCGGTGCTTAGAAAGATTTGGAGAGCCAGGAAGCGGAGGATGCCTAATAAATTGAGTATTAAAGTAAACAATGCGTATTCAGTTTAACTGTCATTACTGTTAATGGAGATTAAGTTAACTATTGTTATCAAAAATAGAATACAATCACTTACGATTCTTTCTCTCTTCCTGTCCATCATTAAGTCGAATCAACTGCAATAAAATGGAGTCTGTGGTGAAGCTGCGGTGCTTAGAAAGATTTGGAGAGCCAGGAAGCGGAGGATGCCTAATAAATTGAGTATTAAAGTAAACAATGCGTATTCAGTTTAACTGTCATTACTGTTAATGGAGATTAAGTTAACTATTGTTATCAAAAATAGAATACAATCACTTACGATTCTTTCTCTCTTCCTGCCCATCATTTAGTCGAATCATCTGCAATACAACGGAGTCTGTGGTGAAGCTGCGGAGCTTAGAAAGATTTGGAGAGCCAGGAAGCGGAGGATGCCTAATAAATTGAGTATTAAAGTAAACAATGCGTATTTAGTTTAACTGTAATAGCTGTTAATTGAGATTAAGTTAACTAATGTTATCAAAAATGGAATACAATCACTTACGATTCTTTCTCTCTTCCTGTCCATCATTTAGTCGAATTATCTGCAATAAAATGGAGTCTGTGGTGAAGCTGCGGTGCTTAGAAAGATTTGGAGAGCCAGGAAGCGGAGGATGCCTAATAAATTGAGTATTAAAGTAAACAATGCGTATTCAGTTTAACTGTCATTACTGTTAATGGAGATTAAGTTAACTATTGTTATCAAAAATAGAATACAATCACTTACGATTCTTTCTCTCTTCCTGTCCATCATTAAGTCGAATCAACTGCAATAAAATGGAGTCTGTGGTGAAGCTGCGGTGCTTAGAAAGATTTGGAGAGCCAGGAAGCGGAGGATGCCTAATAAATTGAGTATTAAAGTAAACAATGCGTATTCAGTTTAACTGTCATTACTGTTAATGGAGATTAAGTTAACTATTGTTATCAAAAATAGAATACAATCACTTACGATTCTTTCTCTCTTCCTGCCCATCATTTAGTCGAATCATCTGCAATACAACGGAGTCTGTGGTGAAGCTGCGGAGCTTAGAAAGATTTGGACAGCCAGGAAGCGGAGGATGCCTAATAAATTGAGTATTGAAGTATACATTGTGTATTTAGTTTAACTGTCATTGCTGTTATTTGAGATTAAGTTAACTATTGTTTTCAAAAATAGATTACAATCACTTCTGATTCTTTCTCTCTTCCTGTCCATCATTAAGTCGAATCATCTGCAATACAATGGAGTCTGTGGTGAAGCTGCGGTGCATTGAAAGATTTGGAGAGCAAGGAAGCGGAAGATGCCTAATAAATTGAGTATTGAAGTAAACAATGCGTATTTAGTTTAACTGTCATTGCTGTAAATTGAAATTAAGTTGGCTATTGTTATCAAAAATAGAATACAATCACTTACGATTCTTTCTCTCTTCCTGTCCATCATTTAGTCGAATCATCTGCAATACAACGGAGTCTGTGGTGAAGCTGCGGAGCTTAGAAAGATTTGGACAGCCAGGAAGCGGAGGATGCCTAATAAATTGAGTATTGAAGTATACATTGTGTATTTAGTTTAACTGTCATTGCTGTTATTTGAGATTAAGTTAACTATTGTTTTCAAAAATAGAATACAATCTCTTCTGATTCTTTCTCTCTTCCTGTCCATCATTAAGTCGAATCATCTGCAATACAATGGAGTCTATGGTGAAACTGCGGTGCATAGAAAGATTTGGAGAGCAAGGAAGCGGAAGATGCCTAATAAATTGAGTATTGAAGTAAACAATGCGTATTTAGTTTATCTGTCATTGCTGTAAATTGAAATTAAGTTTGCTATTGTTATCAAAAATAGAATACAATCACTTACGATTCTTTCTCTCTTCCTGTCCATCATTTAGTCGAATCATCTGCAATACAATGGAGTCTGTGGTGAAGCTGCGGTGCATTGAAAGATTTGGAGAGCCAGGAAGTGGAAGATGCCTAATAAATTGAGTATTGGAGTAAACAATGCGTATATAGTTTAACTGTCATTGCTGTTAATTGGGATTGAGTTGGCTATTGTTATCAAAAATAGAATACAAACACTTACGATTCTTTCTCTCTTCCTGTCCATCATTTAGTCGAATTATCTGCAATAAAATGGAGTCTGTGGTGAAGCTGCGGTGCTTAGAAAGATTTGGAGAGCCAGGAAGTGGAGGATGCCTAATAAATTGAGTATTAAAGTAAACAATGCGTATTCAGTTTAACAGTCATTACTGTTAATGGAGATTAAGTTACCTATTGTTATCAAAAATAGAATACAATCACTTACGATTCTTTCTCTCTTCCTGTCCATCATTTAGTCGAATTATCTGCAATAAAATGTAGTCACTGGTGAAGCTGCGGTGCTTAGAAAGATTTGGAGAGCCAGGAAGCGGAGGATGCCTAATAAACTGAGTATTAAAGTAAACAATGCGTATTCAGTTTAACTGTCATTACTGTTATTGGAGATTAAGTTAACTATTGTTATCAAAAATAGAATACAATCACTTACGATTCTTTCCCTCTTCCTGTCCATCATTATGTCGAATCATCTGCAATACTATGGAGTCTGTGGTGAAGCTGCGGTGCTTAGAAAGATTTGGAGAGCCAGGAAGCAGAGGATGCCTAATAAATTGAGTATTAAAGTAAACAATGCGTATTCAGTTTAACTGTCATTACTGTTAATGGAGATTAAGTTAACTATTGTTATCAAAAATAGAATACAATCACTTACGATTCTTTCTCTCTTCCTGTCCATCATTATGTCGAATCAACTGCAATAAAATGGAGTCTGTGGTGAAGCTGCGGTGCTTAGAAAGATTTGGAGAGCCAGGAAGCGGAGGATGCCTAATAAATTGAGTATTAAAGTAAACAATGCGTATTTAGTTTAACTGTAATAGCTGTTAATTGAGATTAAGTTAACTAATGTTATCAAAAATGGAATACAATCACTTACGATTCTTTCTCTCTTCCTGTCCATCATTTAGTCGAATTATCTGCAATAAAATGGAGTCTGTGGTGAAGCTGCGGTGCTTAGAAAGATTTGGAGAGCCAGGAAGCGGAGGATGCCTAATAAATTGAGTATTAAAGTAAACAATGCGTATTCAGTTTAACTGTCATTACTGTTAATGGAGATTAAGTTAACTATTGTTATCAAAAATAGAATACAATCACTTACGATTCTTTCTCTCTTCCTGTCCATCATTAAGTCGAATCAACTGCAATAAAATGGAGTCTGTGGTGAAGCTGCGTTGCTTAGAAAGATTTGGAGAGCCAGGAAGCGGAGGATGCCTAATAAATTGAGTATTAAAGTAAACAATGCGTATTTAGTTTAACTGTAATTGCTGTTAATTGAGATTAAGTTAACTATTGTTATCAAAAATAGAATACAATCACTTACGATTCTTTCTCTCTTCCTGCCCATCATTTAGTCGAATCATCTGCAATACAACGGAGTCTGTGGTGAAGCTGCGGAGCTTAGAAAGATTTGGACAGCCAGGAAGCGGAGGATGCCTAATAAATTGAGTATTGAAGTATACATTGTGTATTTAGTTTAACTGTCATTGCTGTTATTTGAGATTAAGTTAACTATTGTTTTCAAAAATAGAATACAATCACTTCTGATTCTTTCTCTCTTCCTGTCCATCATTAAGTCGAATCATCTGCAATACAATGGAGTCTGTGGTGAAGCTGCGGTGCATTGAAAGATTTGGAGAGCAAGGAAGCGGAAGATGCCTAATAAATTGAGTATTGAAGTAAACAATGCGTATTTAGTTTAACTGTCATTGCTGTAAATTGAAATTAAGTTGGCTATTGTTATCAAAAATAGAATACAATCACTTACGATTCTTTCTCTCTTCCTGTCCATCATTTAGTCGAATCATCTGCAATACAACGGAGTCTGTGGTGAAGCTGCGGAGCTTAGAAAGATTTGGACAGCCAGGAAGCGGAGGATGCCTAATAAATTGAGTATTGAAGTATACATTGTGTATTTAGTTTAACTGTCATTGCTGTTATTTGAGATTAAGTTAACTATTGTTTTCAAAAATAGAATACAATCTCTTCTGATTCTTTCTCTCTTCCTGTCCATCATTAAGTCGAATCATCTGCAATACAATGGAGTCTATGGTGAAACTGCGGTGCATAGAAAGATTTGGAGAGCAAGGAAGCGGAAGATGCCTAATAAATTGAGTATTGAAGTAAACAATGCGTATTTAGTTTATCTGTCATTGCTGTAAATTGAAATTAAGTTTGCTATTGTTATCAAAAATAGAATACAATCACTTACGATTCTTTCTCTCTTCCTGTCCATCATTTAGTCGAATCATCTGCAATACAATGGAGTCTGTGGTGAAGCTGCGGTGCATTGAAAGATTTGGAGAGCCAGGAAGTGGAAGATGCCTAATAAATTGAGTATTGGAGTAAACAATGCGTATATAGTTTAACTGTCATTGCTGTTAATTGGGATTGAGTTGGCTATTGTTATCAAAAATAGAATACAATCACTTACGATTCTTTCTCTCTTCCTGTCCATCATTAAGTCGAATCATCTGCAATTTAATGGAGTCTGTGGTGAAGCTGCGGTGCTTAGAAAGATTTGGAGAGCCAGGAAGCGGAGGTTGCCTAATAAATTGAGTATTAAAGTAAACAATGCGTATTTAGTTTAACTGTAATTGCTGTTAATTGAGATTAAGTTAACTATTGTTATCAAAAATAGAATACAATCTTTTACGATTCTTTCTCCCTTCCTGTCCATCATTACGTCGAATCATCAGCAATTCAATGGAATCTGTGGTGAAGCTGCGGTGCTAAGAAAGATTAGGAGAGCCAGGAAGCGGAGGATGCCTAATAAATTGAGTGTTGAAGTAAACAATGCGTATTTAGTTTAAACTTCATTGCTGTTAATTGAAATTGAGTTGGCTATTGTTATCAAAAATAGAATACAATCACTTACGATTCTTTCTCTCTTCCTGTCCATCATTTAGTCGAATCATCTGCAATACAATGGAGTCTGTGGTGAAGCTGCGGTGCATAGAAAGGTTTGGAGAGCTAGGAAGCGGAAGATGCCTAATAAATTGAGTATTGAAGTAAACAATGCGTATTTAGTTTAACTGTCAATGCTGTTAATTGAGATTGAGTTGGCTATTGTTATCAAAAATAGAATACAATCACTTACGTTTCTTTCTCTCTTCCTGTCCATCATTTAGTCGAATCATCTGCAATACAATGGAGTCTGTGGTGAAGCTGCGGTGCATAGAAAGATTTCGAGAGCAAGGAAGCGGAAGATGCCTAATAAATTGAGTATTGAAGTAAACAATGAGTATTTAGTTTAACTGTCATTGCTGTTAATTTAGATTAAAGTAACTATTGTTTTCAAAAATAGAATACAATCACTAACGATTCTTTCTCTCTTCCTGTCCATCATTTAGTCGAATCATCTGCAATACAATGGAGTCTGTGGTTAAGCTGCGGTGCTTAGATAGATTTGGAGAGCCAGGAAGCGGAGGATGCCTAATAAACTGAGTATTAAAGTAAACAATGCGTATTTAGTTTAACTGTCATTGCTATTAATTGAAATTGAGTTGGCTATTGTTTTCAAAAATAGAATACAATCACTTACGATTCTTTCTCTCTTCCTGTCCATCATTTAGTCGAATCATCTGCAATACAATGGAGTCTGTGGTGAAGCTGCGGTGCATAGAAAGATTTCGAGAGCATGGAAGCGGAAGATGCCTAATAAATTGAGTATTGAAGTAAACAATGCGTATTTAGTTTAACTGTCATTGCTGTTAATTGAGATTGAGTTGGCTATTGTTTTCAAAATTAGAATACAATCACTTACGATTCTTTCTCTCTTCCTGTCCATCATTACGTCGAATCATCTGCAATACAATGGAGTCTGTGGTGAAGCTGCGGTGCTAAGAAAGATTAGGAGAGCCAGGAAGCGGAGGATGCCTAATAAATTGAGTGTTGAAGTAAACAATGCGTATTTAGTTGAACTGTCATTACTTTTAATGGAGATTAAGTTAACTATTGCTTTCAAAAATAGAATACAATCACTTACGATTCTTTCTCTCTTCCTGTCCATCATTTAGTCGAATCATCTGCAATACAATGGAGTCTGTGGTGAAGCTGCGGTGCTTAGAAAGATTTGGAGAGCCAGGAAGCGGAGGATGCCTAATAAACTGAGTATTAAAGTAAACAATGCGTATTTAGTTTAACTGTCATTGCTGTTAATTGAGATTGAGTTGGCTATTGTTATCAAAAATAGAATACAATCACTTACGATTCTTTCTCTCTTCCTGTCCATCATTAAGTCGAATCATCTGCAATACAATGGAGTCTGTGGTGAAGCTGCGGTGCATAGAAAGATTTGGAGAGCTAGGAAGCGGAAGATGCCTAATAAATTGAGTATTGAAGTAAACAATGCGTATTTAGTTTAACTGTCATTGCTGTTAATTGAGATTGAGTTGGCTATAGTTATCAAAAATAGAATATAATCACTTACGATTCTTTCTCTCTTCCTGTCCATCATTATGTCGAATCATCTGCAATACAATGGAGTCTGTGGTGAAGCTGCGGTGCTTAGAAAGATTTGGAGAGCCAGGAAGCGGAGGATGCCTAATAAATTGAGTATTAAAGTAAACAATGCGTATTTAGTTTAACTGTAATTGCTGTTAATTGAGATTAAGTTAACTATTGTTTTCAAAAATAGAATACAATAACTTACGATTCTTTCTCTCTTCCTGTCCATCATTACGTCGAATCATCTGCAATACAATGGAGTCTGTGGTGAAGCTGCGGTGCTTAGAAAGATTTGGAGAGCCAGGAAGCGGAGGATGCCTAATAAATTAAATATTGAAGTAAACAATGCGTATTTAGTTTAACTGTCATTGCTTTTAATTGAGATTAAGTTAACTATTGTTATCGAAACTAGAATACAATCACTTACGATTCTTTCTCCATTCCTGTCCATCATTACGTCGAATCATCTGCAATACAATGGAGTCTGTGGTGAAGCTGCGGTGCTTAGAAAGATTTGGAGAGCCAGGAAGCGCAGGATGCCTAAAAAATTGAGTATTGAAGTAAACAATGCGTATTTAGTTTAACTGTCATTGCTGTTAATTGAGATTAAGTTAGCTATTGTTATCAAAAATAGAAAACAATCTCTTACGATTCTTTTTCTCTTCCTGGCCATCATTAAGTCGAATCATCTGCAATACAATGGAGTCACTGGTGATGCTGCGGTGCTTAGAAGGATTAGGAGAGCAAGGAATCGCAGGATGCCTAATAAATTGAGTATTAAAGTAAACAATGCGTATTTAGTTTAACAGTTATTGCTGTTAATTGAGATTAAGTTAGCTATTTTTATCAAAAATAGAATACAATCTCTTACGATTCTTTTTCTCTTCCTGCCAATCATTAAGTCGAATCATCTTTAATACAATGGAGTCACTGGTGATGCTGCGGTGCTTAGAAAGATTAGGAGAGCCAGGAAGCGGAGGATGCCTAATAAATTGAGTATTAAAGTATACAATGAGTATTTAGTTTAACTGTCATTGCTGTTAATTGAGATTAAGTTAGCTATTGCTATCAAAAATAGAATATAATCTCTTACGATTCTTTTTCTCTTCCTGGCCATCATTAAGTCGAATCATCTTTAATACAATGGAGTCACTGGTAATACTGCGGTGCTTAGAAAGATAGGAGAGCCAGGAAGCGGAGGATGCCTAATAAATTGAGTATTAAAGTATACAATGAGTATTTAGTTTAACTGTCATTGCTGTTAATTGAGATTAAGTTAGCTAATGTTATCAAAAATAGAATACAATCTCTTACGATTCTTTTTCTCTTTCTGGCTATCATTAAGTCGAATCATCTGCAATACAATGGAGTAACTGGTTATGCTGCGGTGCTTAGAAAGATTAGGAATGCCAGGAAGCGGAGGATGCCTAATAAATTGAGTAATAAAGCAAACAATGCGTATTTAGTTTAACTGTCATTGCTGTTAATTGAGATTAAGTTAGCTATTGTTATCAAAAATAGAATACAATCTCTTACGATTCTTTTTCTCTTCCTGGCCATCATTAAGTCGAATCATCTTTAATACAATGGAGTAACTGGTTATGCTGCGGTGCTTCGAAAGATTAGGAGAGCCATGAAGCGGAGGATGCCTAATAAATTGAGTAATAAAGCAAACAATGCGTATTTAGTTTAACTGTCATTGCTGTTAATTGAGATTAAGTTAGCTATTGTTATCAAAAATAGAATACAATCTCTTACGATTCTTTTTCTCTTCCTGGCCATCATTAAGTCGAATCATCTGCAATACAATGGAGTCACTGGTGATGCTGCGGTGCTTAGAAAGATAAGGAGAGCCAGGAAGCGGAGGATGCCTAATAAATTGAGTATTAAAGCAAACAATGCGTATTTAGTTTAACTGTCATTGCTGTTAATTGAGATTAAGTTAGCTATTGTTATCAAAAATAGAATACAATCTCTTACGATTCTTTTTCTCTTCCTGGCCATCATTAAGTCGAATCATCTTTAATACAATGGAGTAACTGGTTATGCTGCGGTGCTTAGAAAAATTAGGAGAGCCATGAAGCGGAGGATGCCTAATAAATTGAGTAATAAAGCAAACAATGCGTATTTAGTTTAACTGTCATTGCTGTTAATTGAGATTAAGTTAGCTATTGTTATCAAAAATAGAATACAATCTCTTACGATTCTTTTTCTCTTCCTGGCCATCATTAAGTCGAATCATCTGCAATACAATGGAGTCACTGGTGATGCTGCGGTGCTTAGAAAGATAAGGAGAGCAAGGAAGCGGAGGATGCCTAATAAATTGAGTATTAAAGCAAACAATGCGTATTTAGTTTAACTGTCATTGCTGTTAATTGAGATTAAGTTAGCTATTGTTATCAAAAATAGAATACAATCTCTTACGATTCTTTTTCTCTTCCTGGCCATCATTAAGTCGAATCATCTTTAATACAATGGAGTAACTGGTTATGCTGCGGTGCTTAGAAAAATTAGGAGAGCCATGAAGCGGAGGATGCCTAATAAATTGAGTAATAAAGCAAACAATGCGTATTTATTTTAACTGTCATTGCTGTTAATTGAGATTAAGTTAGCTATTGTTATCAAAAATAGAATACAATCACTTACGATTCTTTCTCTCTTCCTGTCCATCATTACGTCGAATCATCTGCAATACAATGGAGTCTGTGGTGAAGCTGCGGTGCTTAGAAAGATTAGGAGAGCCAGGAAGCGGAGGATGCCTAATAAATTGAGTGTTGAAGTAAACAATGCGTATTTAGTTGAACTGTCCTTGCTGATAGTTGAGATTAAGTTAACTATTGTTTTCAAAAATAGAATACAATCACTTACGATTGTTTCTCTCTTCCTGTCCATCATTACGTCGAATCATCTGCAATACAATGGAGTCTGTGGTGAAGCTGCGGTGCTAAGAAAGATTAGGAGAGCCAGGAAGCGGAGGATGCATAATAAATTGAGTATTGAAGTAAACAATGCATATTTAGTTTAACTGTCATTGCTGTTAATCGAGATTAAGTTAATTATTGTTATCAAAAATAGAATACAATCACTTACGATTCTTTCTCTCTTCCTTTCCATCATTAAGTCGAATCATCTGCAATACAATGGAGTCTGTGGTGAAGCTGTGGTGCTTAGAAAGATTAGGAGAGCCAGGAAGAGGAGGGTACCTAATAAATTGAGTATTAAAGTAAACAATGCGTATTTAGTTTAACCGTCATTGGTGTTAATTGAGATTAAGTTCGCTATTGTTATCAAAAATAGAATACAATCACTTACGATTCTTTCTCTCTTCCTTTCCATCATTAAGTCGAATCATCTGCAATACAATGGAGTCTGTGGTGAAGCTGCGGTGCTTAGAAAGATTTGGAGAGCCAGGAAGCGGAGGATGCCTAATAAACTGAGTATTAAAGTAAACAATGCGTATTTAGTTTAACTGTCATTGCTGTTAATTGAGATTTAGTTGGCTATTGTTATCAAAAATAGAATACAATCACTTACGATTCTTTCTCTCTTCCTGTCCATCATTAAGTCGAATCATCTGCAATACAATGGAGTCTGTGGTGAAGCTGCGGTGCATAGAAAGATTTGGAGAGCTAGGAAGCGGAAGATGCCTAATAAATTGAGTATTGAAGTAAACAATGCGTATTTAGTTTAACTGTCATTGCTGTTAATTGAGATTGAGTTGGCTATAGTTATCAAAAATAGAATACAATCACTTACGATTCTTTTTCTCTTTCTGGCCATCATTAAGTAGAATCATCTTTAATACAATGGAGTCACTGGTGATGCTGCGGTGCTTAGAAAGATCAGGGGAGCCAGGAAGCGGAGGATGCCTAATAAATTGAGTATTAAAGCAAACAATGCGTATTTAGTATAACTGTCATTGCTGTTAATTGAGATTAAGTTAGCTATTGTTATCAAAAATAGAATACAATCTCCTACGATTCTTTTTCTCTTCCTGGCCATCATTAAGTCGAAGCATCTGCAATACAATGGAGTAACTGGTGATGCTGCGGTGCTTAGAATGATTAGGAGAGCCAGGAAGCGGAGGATGCCTAATAATTTGAGTATTAAAGTATACAATGCGTATTAAGTTTATCTGTCATTGCTGTTAATTGAGATTAAGTTAGCTATTGTTATCAAAAATAGAATACAATCTCCTACGATTCTTTTTCTCTTCCTGGCCATCATTAAGTCGAAGCATCTGCAATACAATGGAGTAACTGGTGATGCTGCGGTGCTTAGAATGATTAGGAGAGCCAGGAAGCGGAGGATGCCTAATAAATTGAGTATTAAAGTATACAATGCGTATTTAGTTTAACTGTCATTGCTGTTAATTGAGATTAAGTTAGCTATTGTTTTCAAAAATAGAATACAATCTCCTACGATTCTTTTTCTCTTCCTGGCCATCATTAAGTCGAATCATCTTTTAAACAATGGAGTCACTGGTGATGCTGCGGTGCTTAGAAAGATTAGGAGAGCCAGGAAGCGGAGGATGCCTAATAAATTGAGTATTATAGTATACAATGCGTATTTAGTTTAACTGTCATTGCTGTTAATTGAGATTAAGTTAGCTTTTGTTATCAAAAATAGAATACAATCTCTTACGATTCTTTTTCTCTTCCTGGCCATCATTAAGTCGAATCATCTGCAATACAATGGAGTCACTGGTGATGCTGCGGTGCTAAGAAGGATTAGGAGAGCAAGAAAGCGCAGGATGCCTCTTAAATTGAGTATTAAAGTATACAATAGGTATTTAGTTTAACTGTCATTGCTGTTAATTTAGATTAAGTTAGCTATTGTTATCAATAATAGAATACAATCTCTTACGATTCTTTTTCTCTTTCTGGCCATCATTAAGTTGAATCATCTTCAATACAAAGTAGTCACTGTTGCTGTTAATTGAGATTAAGTTAGCTATTGCTATCAAAAATAAAATACAATCTCTTACGATTATTTTTCTCTTCCTGGCCATCATTAAGTCGAATCATCTGCAATACAATGGAGTCACTGGTGATGCTGCGGTGCTTAGAAAGGTTAGGGAGCCAGGAAGCGGAGGATGCCTAATAAATTGAGTATTAAAGTATACAATGCGTATTTAGTTTAACTGTCATTGCTGTTAATTGACATTAAGTTAGCTATTGTTATCAATAATAGAATACAATCTCTTACGATTCTTTTTCTCTTCCTGGCCATCATTAAGCCGAATCATCTTTAATACAATGGAGTAACTGGTTATGCTGCGGTGCTTAGAAAGATTTGGAGAGCCAGGAAGCAGAGGATGCCTAATAAATTGAGTATTAAAGTAAACAATGCGTATTCAGTTTAACTGTCATTACTGTTAATGGAGATTAAGTTAACTATTGTTATCAAAAATAGAATACAATCACTTACGATTCTTTCTCTCTTCCTGTCCATCATTATGTCCAATCATCTGCAATACAATGGAGTCTGTGGTGAAGCTGCGGTGCTTAGAAAGATTTGGAGAGCCAGGAAGCGGAGGATGCCTAATAAATTGAGTATTAAAGTAAACAATGCGTATTCAGTTTAACTGTCATTACTGTTAATGGAGATTAAGTTAACTATTGTTATCAAAAATAGAATACAATCACTTACGATTCTTTCTCTCTTCCTGTCCATCATTTAGTCGAATTATCTGCAATAAAATGGAGTCTGTGGTGAAGCTGCGGTGCTTAGAAAGATTTGGAGAGCCAGGAAGCGGAGGATGCCTAATAAATTGAGTATTAAAGTAAACAATGCGTATTCAGTTTAACTGTCATTACTGTTAATGGAGATTAAGTTAACTATTGTTATCAAAAATAGAATACAATCACTTACGATTCTTTCTCTCTTCCTGTCCATCATTTAGTCGAATTATCTGCAATAAAATGGAGTCTGTGGTGAAGCTGCGGTGCTTAGAAAGATTTGGAGAGCCAGGAAGTGGAGGATGCCTAATAAATTGAGTATTAAAGTAAACAATGCGTATTCAGTTTAACTGTCATTACTGTTAATGGAGATTAAGTTAACTATTGTTATCAAAAATAGAATACAATCACTTACGATTCTTTCTCTCTTCCTGTCCATCATTTAGTCGAATTATCTGCAATAAAATGTAGTCACTGGTGAAGCTGCGGTGCTTAGAAAGATTTGGAGAGCCAGGAAGCGGAGGATGCCTAATAAACTGAGTATTAAAGTAAACAATGCGTATTCAGTTTAACTGTCATTACTGTTAATGGAGATTAAGTTAACTATTGTTATCAAAAATAGAATACAATCACTTACGATTCTTTCCCTCTTCCTGTCCATCATTATGTCGAATCATCTGCAATACAATGGAGTCTGTGGTGAAGCTGCGGTGCTTAGAAAGATTTGGAGAGCCAGGAAGCAGAGGATGCCTAATAAATTGAGTATTAAAGTAAACAATGCGTATTCAGTTTAACTGTCATTACTGTTAATGGAGATTAAGTTAACTATTGTTATCAAAAATAGAATACAATCACTTACGATTCTTTCTCTCTTCCTGTCCATCATTATGTCGAATCAACTGCAATAAAATGGAGTCTGTGGTGAAGCTGCGGTGCTTAGAAAGATTTGGAGAGCCAGGAAGCGGAGGATGCCTAATAAATTGAGTATTAAAGTAAACAATGCGTATTTAGTTTAACTGTAATAGCTGTTAATTGAGATTAAGTTAACTAATGTTATCAAAAATGGAATACAATCACTTACGATTCTTTCTCTCTTCCTGTCCATCATTTAGTCGAATTATCTGCAATAAAATGGAGTCAGTGGTGAAGCTGCGGTGCTTAGAAAGATTTGGAGAGCCAGGAAGCGGAGGATGCCTAATAAATTGAGTATTAAAGTAAACAATGCGTATTCAGTTTAACTGTCATTACTGTTAATGGAGATTAAGTTAACTATTGTTATCAAAAATAGAATACAATCACTTACGATTCTTTCTCTCTTCCTGTCCATCATTAAGTCGAATCAACTGCAATAAAATGGAGTCTGTGGTGAAGCTGCGGTGCTTAGAAAGATTTGGAGAGCCAGGAAGCGGAGGATGCCTAATAAATTGAGTATTAAAGTAAACAATGCGTATTTAGTTTAACTGTAATTGCTGTTAATTGAGATTAAGTTAACTATTGTTATCAAAAATAGAATACAATCACTTACGATTCTTTCTCTCTTCCTGCCCATCATTTAGTCGAATCATCTGCAATACAACGGAGTCTGTGGTGAAGCTGCGGAGCTTAGAAAGATTAGGAGAGCCAGGAAGCGGAGGATGCCTAATAAATTGAGTATTGAAGTATACATTGTGTATTTAGTTTAACTGTCATTGCTGTTATTTGAGATTAAGTTAACTATTGTTTTCAAAAATAGAATACAATCACTTCTGATTCTTTCTCTCTTCCTGTCCATCATTAAGTCGAATCATCTGCAATACAATGGAGTCTGTGGTGAAGCTGCGGTGCATTGAAAGATTTGGAGAGCAAGGAAGCGGAAGATGCCTAATAAATTGAGTATTGAAGTAAACAATGCGTATTTAGTTTAACTGTCATTGCTGTAAATTGAAATTAAGTTGGCTATTGTTATCAAAAATAGAATACAATCACTTACGATTCTTTCTCTCTTCCTGTCCATCATTTAGTCGAATCATCTGCAATACAACGGAGTCTGTGGTGAAGCTGCGGAGCTTAGAAAGATTTGGACAGCCAGGAAGCGGAGGATGCCTAATAAATTGAGTATTGAAGTATACATTGTGTATTTAGTTTAACTGTCATTGCTGTTATTTGAGATTAAGTTAACTATTGTTTTCAAAAATAGAATACAATCACTTCTGATTCTTTCTCTCTTCCTGTCCATCATTAAGTCGAATCATCTGCAATACAATGGAGTCTATGGTGAAACTGCGGTGCATAGAAAGATTTGGAGAGCAAGGAAGCGGAAGATGCCTAATAAATTGAGTATTGAAGTAAACAATGCGTATTTAGTTTAACTGTCATTGCTGTAAATTGAAATTAAGTTTGCTATTGTTATCAAAAATAGAATACAATCACTTACGATTCTTTCTCTCTAACTGTCCATCATTTAGTCGAATCATCTGCAATACAATGGAGTCTGTGGTGAAGCTGCGGTGCATTGAAAGATTTGGAGAGCCAGGAAGTGGAAGATGCCTAATAAATTGAGTATTGGAGTAAACAATGCGTATATAGTTTAACTGTCATTGCTGTTAATTGGGATTGAGTTGGCTATTGTTATCAAAAATAGAATACAATCACTTACGATTCTTTCTCTCTTCCTGTCCATCATTAAGTCGAATCATCTGCAATACAATGGAGTCTGTGGTGAAGCTGCGGTGCTTAGAAAGATTTGGAGAGCCAGGAAGCGGAGGATGCCTAATAAATTGAGTATTAAAGTAAACAATGCGTATTTAGTTTAACTGTAATTGCTGTTAATTGAGATTAAGTTAACTATTGTTATCAAAAATAGAATACAATCTTTTACGATTCTTTCTCCCTTCCTGTCCATCATTACGTCGAATCATCAGCAATTCAATGGAATCTGTGGTGAAGCTTCGGTGCTAAGAAAGATTAGGAGAGCCAGGAAGCGGAGGATGCCTAATAAATTGAGTGTTGAAGTAAACAATGCGTATTTAGTTGAACTGTCATTGCTGTTAGTTGAGATTAAGTTAACTATTGTTTTCAAAAATAGAATACAATAACTTACGATTCTTTCTCTCTTCCTGTCCATCATTACGTCGAATCATCTGCAATACGATGGAGTCTGTGGTGAAGCTGCGGTGCTTAGAAAGATTTGGAGAGCCAGGAAGCGGAGGATGCCTAATAAACTGAGTATTAAAGTAAACAATGCGTATTTAGTTTAAACTTCATTGCTGTTAATTGAAATTGAGTTGGCTATTGTTATCAAAAATAGAATACAATCACTTACGATTCTTTCTCTCTTCCTGTCCATCATTTAGTCGAATCATCTGCAATACAATGGAGTCTGTGGTGAAGCTGCGGTGCATAGAAAGATTTGGAGAGCTAGGAAGCGGAAGATGCCTAATAAATTGAGTATTGAAGTAAACAATGCGTATTTAGTTTAACTGTCAATGCTGTTAATTGAGATTGAGTTGGCTATTGTTATCAAAAATAGAATACAATCACTTACGATTCTTTCTCTCTTCCTGTCCATCATTTAGTCGAATCATCTGCAATACAATGGAGTCTGTGGTGAAGCTGCGGTGCATAGAAAGATTTCGAGAGCAAGGAAGCGGAAGATGCCTAATAAATTGAGTATTGAAGTAAACAATGAGTATTTAGTTTAACTGTCATTGCTGTTAATTGAGATTAAAGTAACTATTGTTTTCAAAAATAGAATACAATCACTAACGATTCTTTCTCTCTTCCTGTCCATCATTTAGTCGAATCATCTGCAATACAATGGAGTCTGTGGTGAAGCTGCGGTGCTTAGATAGATTTGGAGAGCCAGGAAGCGGAGGATGCCTAATAAACTGAGTATTAAAGTAAACAATGCGTATTTAGTTTAACTGTCATTGCTATTAATTGAAATTGAGTTGGCTATTGTTATCAAAAATAGAATACAATCACTTACGATTCTTTCTCTCTTCCTGTCCATCATTTAGTCGAATCATCTGCAATACAATGGAGTCTGTGGTGAAGCTGCGGTGCATAGAAAGATTTCGAGAGCAAGGAAGCGGAAGATGCCTAATAAATTGAGTATTGAAGTAAACAATGCGTATTTAGTTTAACTGTCATTGCTGTTAATTGAGATTGAGTTGGCTATTGTTTTCAAAATTAGAATACAATCACTTACGATTCTTTCTCTCTTCCTGTCCATCATTTAGTCGAATCATCTGCAATACAATGGAGTCTGTGGTGAAGCTGCGGTGCATAGAAAGATTTCGAGAGCAAGGAAGCGGAAGATGCTTAATAAATTGAGTATTGAAGTAAACAATGCGTATTTAGTTTAACTGTCAATGCTGTTAATTGAGATTGAGTTGGCTATTGTTATCAAAAATAGAATACAATCACTTACGATTCTTTCTCTCTTCCTGTCCATCATTACGTCGAATCATCTGCAATACAATGGAGTCTGTGGTGAAGCTGCGGTGCTAAGAAAGATTAGGAGAGCCAGGAAGGGGAGGATGCCTAATAAATTGAGTGTTGAAGTAAACAATGCGTATTTAGTTGAACTGTCATTACTTTTAATGGAGATTAAGTTAACTATTGCTTTCAAAAATAGAATACAATCACTTACGATTCTTTCTCTCTTCCTGTCCATCATTTAGTCGAATCATCTGCAATACAATGGAGTCTGTGGTGAAGCTGCGGTGCATAGAAAGATTTCGAGAGCAAGGAAGCGGAAGATGCTTAATAAATTGAGTATTGAAGTAAACAATGCGTATTTAGTTTAACTGTCAATGCTGTTAATTGAGATTGAGTTGGCTATTGTTATCAAAATTAGAATACAATCACTTACGATTCTTTCTCTCTTCCTGTCCATCATTAAGTCGAATCATCTGCAATACAATGGAGTCTGTGGTGAAGCTGCGGTGCATAGAAAGATTTGGAGAGCTAGGAAGCGGAAGATGCCTAATAAATTGAGTATTGAAGTAAACAATGCGTATTTAGTTTAACTGTCATTGCTGTTAATTGAGATTGAGTTGGCTATAGTTATCAAAAATAGAATATAATCACTTACGATTCTTTCTCTCTTCCTGTCCATCATTATGTCGAATCATCTGCAATACAATGGAGTCTGTGGTGAAGCTGCGGTGCTTAGAAAGATTTGGAGAGCCAGGAAGCGGAGGATGCCTAATAAATTGAGTATTAAAGTAAACAATGCGTATTTAGTTTAACTGTAATTGCTGTTAATTGAGATTAAGTTAACTATTGTTTTCAAAAATAGAATACAATAACTTACGATTCTTTCTCTCTTCCTGTCCATCATTACGTCGAATCATCTGCAATACAATGGAGTCTGTGGTGAAGCTGCGGTGCTTAGAAAGATTTGGAGAGCCAGGAAGCGGAGGATGCCTAATAAATTAAATATTGAAGTAAACAATGCGTATTTAGTTTAACTGTCATTGCTTTTAATTGAGATTAAGTTAACTATTGTTATCGAAACTAGAATACAATCACTTACGATTCTTTCTCCATTCCTGTCCATCATTACGTCGAATCATCTGCAATACAATGGAGTCTGTGGTGAAGCTGCGGTGCTTAGAAAGATTTGGAGAGCCAGGAAGCGCAGGATGCCTAATAAATTGAGTATTGAAGTAAACAATGCGTATTTAGTTTAACTGTCATTGCTGTTAATTGAGATTAAGTTAGCTATTGTTATCAATAATAGAATACAATCTCTTACGATTATTTTCTCTTCCTGGCCATCATTAAGTCGAATCATCTGCAATATAATGGAGTCACTGGTGATGCTGCGGTGCTTAGAAAGATTAGGAGAGTCAGGAAGCGGAGGATGCCTAATAAATTGAGTATTAAAGTAAACAATGCGTATTTAGTTTAATTGTCATTGCTATTAATTGAGATTAAGTTAGCTATTGTTATCAAAAATAGAAAACAATCTCTTACGATTCTTTTTCTCTTCCTGGCCATCATTAAGTCGAATCATCTGCAATACAATGGAGTCACTGGTGATGCTGCGGTGCTTAGAAGGATTAGGAGAGCAAGGAATCGCAGGATGCCTAATAAATTGAGTATTAAAGTAAACAATGCGTATTTAGTTTAACAGTTATTGCTGTTAATTGAGATTAAGTTAGCTATTTTTATCAAAAATAGAATACAATCTCTTACGATTCTTTTTCTCTTCCTGCCAATCATTAAGTCGAATCATCTTTAATACAATGGAGTCACTGGTGATGCTGCGGTGCTTAGAAAGATTAGGAGAGCCAGGAAGCGGAGGATGCCTAATAAATTGAGTATTAAAGTATACAATGAGTATTTTGTTTAACTGTCATTGCTGTTAATTGAGATTAAGTTAGCTATTGCTATCAAAAATAGAATATAATCTCTTACGATTCTTTTTCTCTTCCTGGCCATCATTAAGTCGAATCATCTTTAATACAATGGAGTCACTGGTAATACTGCGGTGCTTAGAAAGATAGGAGAGCCAGGAAGCGGAGGATGCCTAATAAATTGAGTATTAAAGTATACAATGAGTATTTAGTTTAACTGTCATTGCTGTTAATTGAGATTAAGTTAGCTAATGTTATCAAAAATAGAATACAATCTCTTACGATTCTTTTTCTCTTTCTGGCTATCATTAAGTCGAATCATCTGCAATACAATGGAGTAACTGGTTATGCTGCGGTGCTTAGAAAGATTAGGAATGCCAGGAAGCGGAGGATGCCTAATAAATTGAGTAATAAAGCAAACAATGCGTATTTAGTTTAACTGTCATTGCTGTTAATTGAGATTAAGTTAGCTATTGTTATCAAAAATAGAATACAATCTCTTACGATTCTTTTTCTCTTCCTGGCCATCATTAAGTCGAATCATCTTTAATACAATGGAGTAACTGGTTATGCTGCGGTGCTTAGAAAGATAAGGAGAGCCAGGAAGCGGAGGATGCCTAATAAATTGAGTATTAAAGCAAACAATGCGTATTTAGTTTAACTGTCATTGCTGTTAATTGAGATTAAGTTAGCTATTGTTATCAAAAATAGAATACAATCTCTTACGATTCTTTTTCTCTTCCTGGCCATCATTAAGTCGAATCATCTGCAATACAATGGAGTCAATGGTGATGCTGCGGTGCTTAGAAGGATTAGGAGAGCCAGGCAGCGGAGGATGCCTAATAAATTGAGTAATAAAGCAAACAATGCGTATTTAGTTTAACTGTCATTGCTGTTAATTGAGATTAAGTTAGCTATTGTTATCAAAAATAGAATACAATCTCTTACGATTCTTTTTCTCTTCCTGGCCATCATTAAGTCGAATCATCTGCAATACAATGGAGTAACTGGTTATGCTGCGGTGCTTAGAAAGATTAGGAGAGCCAGGAAGCGGAGGATGCCTAATAAATTGAGTATTAAAGCAAACAATGCGTATTTAGTTTAACTGTCATTGCTGTTAATTGAGATTAAGTTAGCTATTGTTATCAAAAATAGAATACAATCTCTTACGATTCTTTTTCTCTTCCTGGCCATCATTAAGTCGAATCATCTTTAATACAATGGAGTAACTGGTTATGCTGCGGTGCTTAGAAAAATTAGGAGAGCCATGAAGCGGAGGATGCCTAATAAATTGAGTAATAAAGCAAACAATGCGTATTTAGTTTAACTGTCATTGCTGTTAATTGAGATTAAGTTAGCTATTGTTATCAAAAATAGAATACAATCTCTTACGATTCTTTTTCTCTTCCTGGCCATCATTAAGTCGAATCATCTGCAATACAATGGAGTCACTGGTGATGCTGCGGTGCTTAGAAAGATAAGGAGAGCCAGGAAGCGGAGGATGCCTAATAAATTGAGTATTAAAGCAAACAATGCGTATTTAGTTTAACTGTCATTGCTGTTAATTGAGATTAAGTTAGCTATTGTTATCTAAAATAGAATACAATCTCTTACGATTCTTTTTCTCTTCCTGGCCATCATTAAGTCGAATCATCTTTAATACAATGGAGTAACTGGTTATGCTGCGGTGCTTAGAAAGATAAGGAGAGCCAGGAAGCGGAGGATGCCTAATAAATTGAGTATTAAAGCAAACAATGCGTATTTAGTTTAACTGTCATTGCTGTTAATTGAGATTAAGTTAGCTATTGTTATCAAAAATAGAATACAATCTCTTACGATTCTTTTTCTCTTCCTGGCCATCAATAAGTCGAATCATCTTTAATACAATGGAGTAACTGGTTATGCTGCGGTGCTTAGAAAAATTAGGAGAGCCATGAAGCGGAGGATGCCTAATAAATTGAGTAATAAAGCAAACAATGCGTATTTAGTTTAACTGTCATTGCTGTTAATTGAGATTAAGTTAGCTATTGTTATCAAAAATAGAATACAATCTCTTACGATTCTTTTTCTCTTCCTGGCCATCATTAAGTCGAATCATCTGCAATACAATGGAGTCTGTGGTGAAGCTGCGGTGCTTAGAAAGATTAGGAGAGCCAGGAAGCGGAGGATGCCTAATAAATTGAGTATTAAAGCAAACAATGCGTATTTAGTTTAACTGTCATTGCTGTTAATTGAGATTAAGTTAATTATTGTTATCTAAAATAGAATACAATCTCTTACGATTCTTTTTCTCTTCCTGGCCATCATTAAGTCGAATCATCTGCAATACAATGGAGTCTGTGGTGAAGCTGCGGTGCTTAGAAAGATTAGGAGAGCCAGGAAGCGGAGGATGCCTAATAAATTGAGTATTAAAGCAAACAATGCGTATTTAGTTTAACTGTCATTGCTGTTAATTAAGATTAAGTTAGCTATTGTTATCAAAAATAGAATACAATCTCTTACGATTCTTTTTCTCTTCCTGGCCATCATTAAGTCGAATCATCTTTAATACAATGGAGTAACTGGTTATGCTGCGGTGCTTAGAAAGATTAGGAGAGCCATGAAGCGGAGGATGCCTAATAAATTGAGTAATAAAGCAAACAATGCGTATTTAGTTTAACTGTCATTGCTGTTAATTGAGATTAAGTTAGCTATTGTTATCAAAAATAGAATACAATCTCTTACGATTCTTTTTCTCTTCCTGGCCATCATTAAGTCGAATCATCTTTAATACAATGGAGTAACTGGTTATGCTGCGGTGCTTAGAAAAATTAGGAGAGCCATGAAGCGGAGGATGCCTAATAAATTGAGTAATAAAGCAAACAATGCGTATTTATTTTAACTGTCATTGCTGTTAATTGAGATTAAGTTAGCTATTGTTATCAAAAATAGAATACAATCACTTACGATTCTTTCTCTCTTCCTGTCCATCATTACGTCGAATCATCTGCAATACAATGGAGTCTGTGGTGAAGCTGCGGTGCTTAGAAAGATTTGGAGAGCCAGGAAGCGGAGGATGCCTAATAAACTGAGTATTAAAGTAAACAATGCGTATTTAGTTTAACTGTCATTGCTGTTAATTGAGATTTAGTTGGCTATTGTTATCAAAAATAGAATACAATCACTTACGATTCTTTCTCTCTTCCTGTCCATCATTAAGTCGAATCATCTGCAATACAATGGAGTCTGTGGTGAAGCTGCGGTGCATAGAAAGATTTGGAGAGCTAGGAAGCGGAAGATGCCTAATAAATTGAGTATTGAAGTAAACAATGCGTATTTAGTTTAACTGTCATTGCTGTTAATTGAGATTGAGTTGGCTATAGTTATCAAAAATAGAATACAATCACTTACGATTCTTTCTCTCTTCCTGTCCATCATTAAGTCGAATCATCTGCAATACAATGGAGTCTGTTATGAAGCTGCGGTGCATAGAAAGATTTGGAGAGCCAGGAAGCGGAAGATGCCTAATAAATTGAGTATTGAAGTAAACAATGCGTATTTAGTTTAACTGTCATTGCTTTTAATTGAGATTGAGTTGGCTATTGTTATCAAAAATAGATTACAATCACTTACAATTCTTTCTCTCTTCCTGTCCATCATTAAGTCGAATCATCTGCAATAAAATGTAGTCACTGGTGAAGCTGCGGTGCTTAGAAAGATTTGGAGAGCCAGGAAGCGGAGGATGCCTAATAAACTGAGTATTAAAGTAAACAATGCGTTTTCAGTTTAACTGTCATTACTGTTAATGGAGATTAAGTTAACTATTGTTATCAAAAATAGAATACAATCACTTACGATTCTTTCCCTCTTCCTGTCCATCATTATGTCGAATCATCTGCAATAAAATGGAGTCTGTGGTGAAGCTGCGGTGCTTAGAAAGATTTGGAGAGCCAGGAAGCGGAGGATGCCTAATAAATTGAGTATTAAAGTAAACAATGCGTATTTAGTTTAACTGTAATAGCTGTTAATTGAGATTAAGTTAACTAATGTTATCAAAAATGGAATACAATCACTTACGATTCTTTCTCTCTTCCTGTCCATCATTTAGTCGAATTATCTGCAATAAAATGGAGTCTGTGGTGAAGCTGCGGTGCTTAGAAAGATTTGGAGAGCCAGGAAGCGGAGGATGCCTAATAAATTGAGTATTAAAGTAAACAATGCGTATTCAGTTTAACTGTCATTACTGTTAATGGAGATTAAGTTAACTATTGTTATCAAAAATAGAATACAATCACTTACGATTCTTTCTCTCTTCCTGTCCATCATTAAGGTCGAATCAACTGCAATAAAATGGAGTCTGTGGTGAA
Organism: Sympetrum striolatum; assembly: GCA_947579665.1. Classification (NCBI taxonomy): domain Eukaryota; kingdom Metazoa; phylum Arthropoda; class Insecta; order Odonata; family Libellulidae; genus Sympetrum; species Sympetrum striolatum. The sequence goes on from OX388341.1 coordinate 773,485, forward strand.
GCTGCGGTGCTTAGAAAGATTTGGAGAGCCAGGAAGCGGAGGATGCCTAATAAATTGAGTATTAAAGTAAACAATGCGTATTTAGTTTAACTGTAATTGCTGTTAATTGAGATTAAGTTAACTATTGTTATCAAAAATAGAATACAATCACTTACGATTCTTTCTCTCTTCCTGCCCATCATTTAGTCGAATCATCTGCAATACAACGGAGTCTGTGGTGAAGCTGCGGAGCTTAGAAAGATTTGGACAGCCAGGAAGCGGAGGATGCCTAATAAATTGAGTATTGAAGTATACATTGTGTATTTAGTTTAACTGTCATTGCTGTTATTTGAGATTAAGTTAACTATTGTTTTCAAAAATAGAATACAATCACTTCTGATTCTTTCTCTCTTCCTGTCCATCATTAAGTCGAATCATCTGCAATACAATGGAGTCTGTGGTGAAGCTGCGGTGCATTGAAAGATTTGGAGAGCAAGGAAGCGGAAGATGCCTAATAAATTGAGTATTGAAGTAAACAATGCGTATTTAGTTTAACTGTCATTGCTGTAAATTGAAATTAAGTTGGCTATTGTTATCAAAAATAGAATACAATCACTTACGATTCTTTCTCTCTTCCTGTCCATCATTTAGTCGAATCATCTGCAATAAAATGGAGTCTGTGGTGAAGCTGCGGTGCTTAGAAAGATTTGGAGAGCCAGGAAGCAGAGGATGCCTAATAAATTGAGTATTAAAGTAAACAATGCGTATTCAGTTTAACTGTCATTACTGTTAATGGAGATTAAGTTAACTATTGTTATCAAAAATAGAATACAATCACTTACGATTCTTTCTCTCTTCCTGTCCATCATTATGTCCAATCATCTGCAATACAATGGAGTCTGTGGTGAAGCTGCGGTGCTTAGAAAGATTTGGAGAGCCAGGAAGCGGAGGATGCCTAATAAATTGAGTATTAAAGTAAACAATGCGTATTCAGTTTAACTGTCATTACTGTTAATGGAGATTAAGTTAACTATTGTTATCAAAAATAGAATACAATCACTTACGATTCTTTCTCTCTTCCTGTCCATCATTTAGTCGAATTATCTGCAATAAAATGGAGTCTGTGGTGAAGCTGCGGTGCTTAGAAAGATTTGGAGAGCCAGGAAGCGGAGGATGCCTAATAAATTGAGTATTAAAGTAAACAATGCGTATTCAGTTTAACTGTCATTACTGTTAATGGAGATTAAGTTAACTATTGTTATCAAAAATAGAATACAATCACTTACGATTCTTTCTCTCTTCCTGTCCATCATTTAGTCGAATTATCTGCAATAAAATGGAGTCTGTGGTGAAGCTGCGGTGCTTAGAAAGATTTGGAGAGCCAGGAAGTGGAGGATGCCTAATAAATTGAGTATTAAAGTAAACAATGCGTATTCAGTTTAACAGTCATTACTGTTAATGGAGATTAAGTTAACTATTGTTATCAAAAATAGAATACAACCACTTACGATTCTTTCTCTCTTCCTGTCCATCATTTAGTCGAATTATCCGCAATAAAATGTAGTCACTGGTGAAGCTGCGGTGCTTAGAAAGATTTGGAGAGCCAGGAAGCGGAGGATGCCTAATAAACTGAGTATTAAAGTAAACAATGCGTATTCAGTTTAACTGTCATTACTGTTAATGGAGATTAAGTTAACTATTGTTATCAAAAATAGAATACAATCACTTACGATTCTTTCCCTCTTCCTGTCCATCATTATGTCGAATCATCTGCAATACTATGGAGTCTGTGGTGAAGCTGCGGTGCTTAGAAAGATTTGGAGAGCCAGGAAGCAGAGGATGCCTAATAAATTGAGTATTAAAGTAAACAATGCGTATTCAGTTTAACTGTCATTACTGTTAATGGAGATTAAGTTAACTATTGTTATCAAAAATAGAATACAATCACTTACGATTCTTTCTCTCTTCCTGTCCATCATTATGTCGAATCAACTGCAATAAAATGGAGTCTGTGGTGAAGCTGCGGTGCTTAGAAAGATTTGGAGAGCCAGGAAGCGGAGGATGCCTAATAAATTGAGTATTAAAGTAAACAATGCGTATTTAGTTTAACTGTAATAGCTGTTAATTGAGATTAAGTTAACTAATGTTATCAAAAATGGAATACAATCACTTACGAGTCTTTCTCTCTTCCTGTCCATCATTTAGTCGAATTATCTGCAATAAAATGGAGTCTGTGGTGAAGCTGCGGTGCTTAGAAAGATTTGGAGAGCCAGGAAGCGGAGGATGCCTAATAAATTGAGTATTAAAGTAAACAATGCGTATTCAGTTTAACTGTCATTACTGTTAATGGAGATTAAGTTAACTATTGTTATCAAAAATAGAATACAATCACTTACGATTCTTTCTCTCTTCCTGTCCATCATTAAGTCGAATCAACTGCAATAAAATGGAGTCTGTGGTGAAGCTGCGGTGCTTAGAAAGATTTGGAGAGCCAGGAAGCGGAGGATGCCTAATAAATTGAGTATTAAAGTAAACAATGCGTATTTAGTTTAACTGTAATTGCTGTTAATTGAGATTAAGTTAACTATTGTTATCAAAAATAGAATACAATAACTTACGATTCTTTCTCTCTTCCTGCCCATCATTTAGTCGAATCATCTGCAATACAACGGAGTCTGTGGTGAAGCTGCGGTGCTTAGAAAGATTTGGAGAGCCAGGAAGCGGAGGATGCCTAATAAATTGAGTATTGAAGTATACATTGTGTATTTAGTTTAACTGTCATTGCTGTTATTTGAGATTAAGTTAACTATTGTTTTCAAAAATAGAATACAATCACTTCTGATTCTTTCTCTCTTCCTGTCCATCATTAAGTCGAATCATCTGCAATACAATGGAGTCTGTGGTGAAGCTGCGGTGCATTGAAAGATTTGGAGAGCAAGGAAGCGGAAGATGCCTAATAAATTGAGTATTAAAGTAAACAATGCGTATTTAGTTTAACTGTAATAGCTGTTAATTGAGATTAAGTTAACTAATGTTATCAAAAATGGAATACAATCACTTACGATTCTTTCTCTCTTCCTGTCCATCATTTAGTCGAATTATCTGCAATAAAATGGAGTCTGTGGTGAAGCTGCGGTGCTTAGAAAGATTTGGAGAGCCAGGAAGCGGAGGATGCCTAATAAATTGAGTATTAAAGTAAACAATGCGTATTCAGTTTAACTGTCATTACTGTTAATGGAGATTAAGTTAACTATTGTTATCAAAAATAGAATACAATCACTTACGATTCTTTCTCTCTTCCTGTCCATCATTAAGTCGAATCAACTGCAATAAAATGGAGTCTGTGGTGAAGCTGCGGTGCTTAGAAAGATTTGGAGAGCCAGGAAGCGGAGGATGCCTAATAAATTGAGTATTAAAGTAAACAATGCGTATTCAGTTTAACTGTCATTACTGTTAATGGAGATTAAGTTAACTATTGTTATCAAAAATAGAATACAATCACTTACGATTCTTTCTCTCTTCCTGCCCATCATTTAGTCGAATCATCTGCAATACAACGGAGTCTGTGGTGAAGCTGCGGAGCTTAGAAAGATTTGGAGAGCCAGGAAGCGGAGGATGCCTAATAAATTGAGTATTAAAGTAAACAATGCGTATTTAGTTTAACTGTAATAGCTGTTAATTGAGATTAAGTTAACTAATGTTATCAAAAATGGAATACAATCACTTACGATTCTTTCTCTCTTCCTGTCCATCATTTAGTCGAATTATCTGCAATAAAATGGAGTCTGTGGTGAAGCTGCGGTGCTTAGAAAGATTTGGAGAGCCAGGAAGCGGAGGATGCCTAATAAATTGAGTATTAAAGTAAACAATGCGTATTCAGTTTAACTGTCATTACTGTTAATGGAGATTAAGTTAACTATTGTTATCAAAAATAGAATACAATCACTTACGATTCTTTCTCTCTTCCTGTCCATCATTAAGTCGAATCAACTGCAATAAAATGGAGTCTGTGGTGAAGCTGCGGTGCTTAGAAAGATTTGGAGAGCCAGGAAGCGGAGGATGCCTAATAAATTGAGTATTAAAGTAAACAATGCGTATTCAGTTTAACTGTCATTACTGTTAATGGAGATTAAGTTAACTATTGTTATCAAAAATAGAATACAATCACTTACGATTCTTTCTCTCTTCCTGCCCATCATTTAGTCGAATCATCTGCAATACAACGGAGTCTGTGGTGAAGCTGCGGAGCTTAGAAAGATTTGGACAGCCAGGAAGCGGAGGATGCCTAATAAATTGAGTATTGAAGTATACATTGTGTATTTAGTTTAACTGTCATTGCTGTTATTTGAGATTAAGTTAACTATTGTTTTCAAAAATAGATTACAATCACTTCTGATTCTTTCTCTCTTCCTGTCCATCATTAAGTCGAATCATCTGCAATACAATGGAGTCTGTGGTGAAGCTGCGGTGCATTGAAAGATTTGGAGAGCAAGGAAGCGGAAGATGCCTAATAAATTGAGTATTGAAGTAAACAATGCGTATTTAGTTTAACTGTCATTGCTGTAAATTGAAATTAAGTTGGCTATTGTTATCAAAAATAGAATACAATCACTTACGATTCTTTCTCTCTTCCTGTCCATCATTTAGTCGAATCATCTGCAATACAACGGAGTCTGTGGTGAAGCTGCGGAGCTTAGAAAGATTTGGACAGCCAGGAAGCGGAGGATGCCTAATAAATTGAGTATTGAAGTATACATTGTGTATTTAGTTTAACTGTCATTGCTGTTATTTGAGATTAAGTTAACTATTGTTTTCAAAAATAGAATACAATCTCTTCTGATTCTTTCTCTCTTCCTGTCCATCATTAAGTCGAATCATCTGCAATACAATGGAGTCTATGGTGAAACTGCGGTGCATAGAAAGATTTGGAGAGCAAGGAAGCGGAAGATGCCTAATAAATTGAGTATTGAAGTAAACAATGCGTATTTAGTTTATCTGTCATTGCTGTAAATTGAAATTAAGTTTGCTATTGTTATCAAAAATAGAATACAATCACTTACGATTCTTTCTCTCTTCCTGTCCATCATTTAGTCGAATCATCTGCAATACAATGGAGTCTGTGGTGAAGCTGCGGTGCATTGAAAGATTTGGAGAGCCAGGAAGTGGAAGATGCCTAATAAATTGAGTATTGGAGTAAACAATGCGTATATAGTTTAACTGTCATTGCTGTTAATTGGGATTGAGTTGGCTATTGTTATCAAAAATAGAATACAAACACTTACGATTCTTTCTCTCTTCCTGTCCATCATTTAGTCGAATTATCTGCAATAAAATGGAGTCTGTGGTGAAGCTGCGGTGCTTAGAAAGATTTGGAGAGCCAGGAAGTGGAGGATGCCTAATAAATTGAGTATTAAAGTAAACAATGCGTATTCAGTTTAACAGTCATTACTGTTAATGGAGATTAAGTTACCTATTGTTATCAAAAATAGAATACAATCACTTACGATTCTTTCTCTCTTCCTGTCCATCATTTAGTCGAATTATCTGCAATAAAATGTAGTCACTGGTGAAGCTGCGGTGCTTAGAAAGATTTGGAGAGCCAGGAAGCGGAGGATGCCTAATAAACTGAGTATTAAAGTAAACAATGCGTATTCAGTTTAACTGTCATTACTGTTATTGGAGATTAAGTTAACTATTGTTATCAAAAATAGAATACAATCACTTACGATTCTTTCCCTCTTCCTGTCCATCATTATGTCGAATCATCTGCAATACTATGGAGTCTGTGGTGAAGCTGCGGTGCTTAGAAAGATTTGGAGAGCCAGGAAGCAGAGGATGCCTAATAAATTGAGTATTAAAGTAAACAATGCGTATTCAGTTTAACTGTCATTACTGTTAATGGAGATTAAGTTAACTATTGTTATCAAAAATAGAATACAATCACTTACGATTCTTTCTCTCTTCCTGTCCATCATTATGTCGAATCAACTGCAATAAAATGGAGTCTGTGGTGAAGCTGCGGTGCTTAGAAAGATTTGGAGAGCCAGGAAGCGGAGGATGCCTAATAAATTGAGTATTAAAGTAAACAATGCGTATTTAGTTTAACTGTAATAGCTGTTAATTGAGATTAAGTTAACTAATGTTATCAAAAATGGAATACAATCACTTACGATTCTTTCTCTCTTCCTGTCCATCATTTAGTCGAATTATCTGCAATAAAATGGAGTCTGTGGTGAAGCTGCGGTGCTTAGAAAGATTTGGAGAGCCAGGAAGCGGAGGATGCCTAATAAATTGAGTATTAAAGTAAACAATGCGTATTCAGTTTAACTGTCATTACTGTTAATGGAGATTAAGTTAACTATTGTTATCAAAAATAGAATACAATCACTTACGATTCTTTCTCTCTTCCTGTCCATCATTAAGTCGAATCAACTGCAATAAAATGGAGTCTGTGGTGAAGCTGCGTTGCTTAGAAAGATTTGGAGAGCCAGGAAGCGGAGGATGCCTAATAAATTGAGTATTAAAGTAAACAATGCGTATTTAGTTTAACTGTAATTGCTGTTAATTGAGATTAAGTTAACTATTGTTATCAAAAATAGAATACAATCACTTACGATTCTTTCTCTCTTCCTGCCCATCATTTAGTCGAATCATCTGCAATACAACGGAGTCTGTGGTGAAGCTGCGGAGCTTAGAAAGATTTGGACAGCCAGGAAGCGGAGGATGCCTAATAAATTGAGTATTGAAGTATACATTGTGTATTTAGTTTAACTGTCATTGCTGTTATTTGAGATTAAGTTAACTATTGTTTTCAAAAATAGAATACAATCACTTCTGATTCTTTCTCTCTTCCTGTCCATCATTAAGTCGAATCATCTGCAATACAATGGAGTCTGTGGTGAAGCTGCGGTGCATTGAAAGATTTGGAGAGCAAGGAAGCGGAAGATGCCTAATAAATTGAGTATTGAAGTAAACAATGCGTATTTAGTTTAACTGTCATTGCTGTAAATTGAAATTAAGTTGGCTATTGTTATCAAAAATAGAATACAATCACTTACGATTCTTTCTCTCTTCCTGTCCATCATTTAGTCGAATCATCTGCAATACAACGGAGTCTGTGGTGAAGCTGCGGAGCTTAGAAAGATTTGGACAGCCAGGAAGCGGAGGATGCCTAATAAATTGAGTATTGAAGTATACATTGTGTATTTAGTTTAACTGTCATTGCTGTTATTTGAGATTAAGTTAACTATTGTTTTCAAAAATAGAATACAATCTCTTCTGATTCTTTCTCTCTTCCTGTCCATCATTAAGTCGAATCATCTGCAATACAATGGAGTCTATGGTGAAACTGCGGTGCATAGAAAGATTTGGAGAGCAAGGAAGCGGAAGATGCCTAATAAATTGAGTATTGAAGTAAACAATGCGTATTTAGTTTATCTGTCATTGCTGTAAATTGAAATTAAGTTTGCTATTGTTATCAAAAATAGAATACAATCACTTACGATTCTTTCTCTCTTCCTGTCCATCATTTAGTCGAATCATCTGCAATACAATGGAGTCTGTGGTGAAGCTGCGGTGCATTGAAAGATTTGGAGAGCCAGGAAGTGGAAGATGCCTAATAAATTGAGTATTGGAGTAAACAATGCGTATATAGTTTAACTGTCATTGCTGTTAATTGGGATTGAGTTGGCTATTGTTATCAAAAATAGAATACAATCACTTACGATTCTTTCTCTCTTCCTGTCCATCATTAAGTCGAATCATCTGCAATTTAATGGAGTCTGTGGTGAAGCTGCGGTGCTTAGAAAGATTTGGAGAGCCAGGAAGCGGAGGTTGCCTAATAAATTGAGTATTAAAGTAAACAATGCGTATTTAGTTTAACTGTAATTGCTGTTAATTGAGATTAAGTTAACTATTGTTATCAAAAATAGAATACAATCTTTTACGATTCTTTCTCCCTTCCTGTCCATCATTACGTCGAATCATCAGCAATTCAATGGAATCTGTGGTGAAGCTGCGGTGCTAAGAAAGATTAGGAGAGCCAGGAAGCGGAGGATGCCTAATAAATTGAGTGTTGAAGTAAACAATGCGTATTTAGTTTAAACTTCATTGCTGTTAATTGAAATTGAGTTGGCTATTGTTATCAAAAATAGAATACAATCACTTACGATTCTTTCTCTCTTCCTGTCCATCATTTAGTCGAATCATCTGCAATACAATGGAGTCTGTGGTGAAGCTGCAGTGCATAGAAAGGTTTGGAGAGCTAGGAAGCGGAAGATGCCTAATAAATTGAGTATTGAAGTAAACAATGCGTATTTAGTTTAACTGTCAATGCTGTTAATTGAGATTGAGTTGGCTATTGTTATCAAAAATAGAATACAATCACTTACGTTTCTTTCTCTCTTCCTGTCCATCATTTAGTCGAATCATCTGCAATACAATGGAGTCTGTGGTGAAGCTGCGGTGCATAGAAAGATTTCGAGAGCAAGGAAGCGGAAGATGCCTAATAAATTGAGTATTGAAGTAAACAATGAGTATTTAGTTTAACTGTCATTGCTGTTAATTTAGATTAAAGTAACTATTGTTTTCAAAAATAGAATACAATCACTAACGATTCTTTCTCTCTTCCTGTCCATCATTTAGTCGAATCATCTGCAATACAATGGAGTCTGTGGTTAAGCTGCGGTGCTTAGATAGATTTGGAGAGCCAGGAAGCGGAGGATGCCTAATAAACTGAGTATTAAAGTAAACAATGCGTATTTAGTTTAACTGTCATTGCTATTAATTGAAATTGAGTTGGCTATTGTTTTCAAAAATAGAATACAATCACTTACGATTCTTTCTCTCTTCCTGTCCATCATTTAGTCGAATCATCTGCAATACAATGGAGTCTGTGGTGAAGCTGCGGTGCATAGAAAGATTTCGAGAGCATGGAAGCGGAAGATGCCTAATAAATTGAGTATTGAAGTAAACAATGCGTATTTAGTTTAACTGTCATTGCTGTTAATTGAGATTGAGTTGGCTATTGTTTTCAAAATTAGAATACAATCACTTACGATTCTTTCTCTCTTCCTGTCCATCATTACGTCGAATCATCTGCAATACAATGGAGTCTGTGGTGAAGCTGCGGTGCTAAGAAAGATTAGGAGAGCCAGGAAGCGGAGGATGCCTAATAAATTGAGTGTTGAAGTAAACAATGCGTATTTAGTTGAACTGTCATTACTTTTAATGGAGATTAAGTTAACTATTGCTTTCAAAAATAGAATACAATCACTTACGATTCTTTCTCTCTTCCTGTCCATCATTTAGTCGAATCATCTGCAATACAATGGAGTCTGTGGTGAAGCTGCGGTGCTTAGAAAGATTTGGAGAGCCAGGAAGCGGAGGATGCCTAATAAACTGAGTATTAAAGTAAACAATGCGTATTTAGTTTAACTGTCATTGCTGTTAATTGAGATTGAGTTGGCTATTGTTATCAAAAATAGAATACAATCACTTACGATTCTTTCTCTCTTCCTGTCCATCATTAAGTCGAATCATCTGCAATACAATGGAGTCTGTGGTGAAGCTGCGGTGCATAGAAAGATTTGGAGAGCTAGGAAGCGGAAGATGCCTAATAAATTGAGTATTGAAGTAAACAATGCGTATTTAGTTTAACTGTCATTGCTGTTAATTGAGATTGAGTTGGCTATAGTTATCAAAAATAGAATATAATCACTTACGATTCTTTCTCTCTTCCTGTCCATCATTATGTCGAATCATCTGCAATACAATGGAGTCTGTGGTGAAGCTGCGGTGCTTAGAAAGATTTGGAGAGCCAGGAAGCGGAGGATGCCTAATAAATTGAGTATTAAAGTAAACAATGCGTATTTAGTTTAACTGTAATTGCTGTTAATTGAGATTAAGTTAACTATTGTTTTCAAAAATAGAATACAATAACTTACGATTCTTTCTCTCTTCCTGTCCATCATTACGTCGAATCATCTGCAATACAATGGAGTCTGTGGTGAAGCTGCGGTGCTTAGAAAGATTTGGAGAGCCAGGAAGCGGAGGATGCCTAATAAATTAAATATTGAAGTAAACAATGCGTATTTAGTTTAACTGTCATTGCTTTTAATTGAGATTAAGTTAACTATTGTTATCGAAACTAGAATACAATCACTTACGATTCTTTCTCCATTCCTGTCCATCATTACGTCGAATCATCTGCAATACAATGGAGTCTGTGGTGAAGCTGCGGTGCTTAGAAAGATTTGGAGAGCCAGGAAGCGCAGGATGCCTAAAAAATTGAGTATTGAAGTAAACAATGCGTATTTAGTTTAACTGTCATTGCTGTTAATTGAGATTAAGTTAGCTATTGTTATCAAAAATAGAAAACAATCTCTTACGATTCTTTTTCTCTTCCTGGCCATCATTAAGTCGAATCATCTGCAATACAATGGAGTCACTGGTGATGCTGCGGTGCTTAGAAGGATTAGGAGAGCAAGGAATCGCAGGATGCCTAATAAATTGAGTATTAAAGTAAACAATGCGTATTTAGTTTAACAGTTATTGCTGTTAATTGAGATTAAGTTAGCTATTTTTATCAAAAATAGAATACAATCTCTTACGATTCTTTTTCTCTTCCTGCCAATCATTAAGTCGAATCATCTTTAATACAATGGAGTCACTGGTGATGCTGCGGTGCTTAGAAAGATTAGGAGAGCCAGGAAGCGGAGGATGCCTAATAAATTGAGTATTAAAGTATACAATGAGTATTTAGTTTAACTGTCATTGCTGTTAATTGAGATTAAGTTAGCTATTGCTATCAAAAATAGAATATAATCTCTTACGATTCTTTTTCTCTTCCTGGCCATCATTAAGTCGAATCATCTTTAATACAATGGAGTCACTGGTAATACTGCGGTGCTTAGAAAGATAGGAGAGCCAGGAAGCGGAGGATGCCTAATAAATTGAGTATTAAAGTATACAATGAGTATTTAGTTTAACTGTCATTGCTGTTAATTGAGATTAAGTTAGCTAATGTTATCAAAAATAGAATACAATCTCTTACGATTCTTTTTCTCTTTCTGGCTATCATTAAGTCGAATCATCTGCAATACAATGGAGTAACTGGTTATGCTGCGGTGCTTAGAAAGATTAGGAATGCCAGGAAGCGGAGGATGCCTAATAAATTGAGTAATAAAGCAAACAATGCGTATTTAGTTTAACTGTCATTGCTGTTAATTGAGATTAAGTTAGCTATTGTTATCAAAAATAGAATACAATCTCTTACGATTCTTTTTCTCTTCCTGGCCATCATTAAGTCGAATCATCTTTAATACAATGGAGTAACTGGTTATGCTGCGGTGCTTCGAAAGATTAGGAGAGCCATGAAGCGGAGGATGCCTAATAAATTGAGTAATAAAGCAAACAATGCGTATTTAGTTTAACTGTCATTGCTGTTAATTGAGATTAAGTTAGCTATTGTTATCAAAAATAGAATACAATCTCTTACGATTCTTTTTCTCTTCCTGGCCATCATTAAGTCGAATCATCTGCAATACAATGGAGTCACTGGTGATGCTGCGGTGCTTAGAAAGATAAGGAGAGCCAGGAAGCGGAGGATGCCTAATAAATTGAGTATTAAAGCAAACAATGCGTATTTAGTTTAACTGTCATTGCTGTTAATTGAGATTAAGTTAGCTATTGTTATCAAAAATAGAATACAATCTCTTACGATTCTTTTTCTCTTCCTGGCCATCATTAAGTCGAATCATCTTTAATACAATGGAGTAACTGGTTATGCTGCGGTGCTTAGAAAAATTAGGAGAGCCATGAAGCGGAGGATGCCTAATAAATTGAGTAATAAAGCAAACAATGCGTATTTAGTTTAACTGTCATTGCTGTTAATTGAGATTAAGTTAGCTATTGTTATCAAAAATAGAATACAATCTCTTACGATTCTTTTTCTCTTCCTGGCCATCATTAAGTCGAATCATCTGCAATACAATGGAGTCACTGGTGATGCTGCGGTGCTTAGAAAGATAAGGAGAGCAAGGAAGCGGAGGATGCCTAATAAATTGAGTATTAAAGCAAACAATGCGTATTTAGTTTAACTGTCATTGCTGTTAATTGAGATTAAGTTAGCTATTGTTATCAAAAATAGAATACAATCTCTTACGATTCTTTTTCTCTTCCTGGCCATCATTAAGTCGAATCATCTTTAATACAATGGAGTAACTGGTTATGCTGCGGTGCTTAGAAAAATTAGGAGAGCCATGAAGCGGAGGATGCCTAATAAATTGAGTAATAAAGCAAACAATGCGTATTTATTTTAACTGTCATTGCTGTTAATTGAGATTAAGTTAGCTATTGTTATCAAAAATAGAATACAATCACTTACGATTCTTTCTCTCTTCCTGTCCATCATTACGTCGAATCATCTGCAATACAATGGAGTCTGTGGTGAAGCTGCGGTGCTTAGAAAGATTAGGAGAGCCAGGAAGCGGAGGATGCCTAATAAATTGAGTGTTGAAGTAAACAATGCGTATTTAGTTGAACTGTCCTTGCTGATAGTTGAGATTAAGTTAACTATTGTTTTCAAAAATAGAATACAATCACTTACGATTGTTTCTCTCTTCCTGTCCATCATTACGTCGAATCATCTGCAATACAATGGAGTCTGTGGTGAAGCTGCGGTGCTAAGAAAGATTAGGAGAGCCAGGAAGCGGAGGATGCATAATAAATTGAGTATTGAAGTAAACAATGCATATTTAGTTTAACTGTCATTGCTGTTAATCGAGATTAAGTTAATTATTGTTATCAAAAATAGAATACAATCACTTACGATTCTTTCTCTCTTCCTTTCCATCATTAAGTCGAATCATCTGCAATACAATGGAGTCTGTGGTGAAGCTGTGGTGCTTAGAAAGATTAGGAGAGCCAGGAAGAGGAGGGTACCTAATAAATTGAGTATTAAAGTAAACAATGCGTATTTAGTTTAACCGTCATTGGTGTTAATTGAGATTAAGTTCGCTATTGTTATCAAAAATAGAATACAATCACTTACGATTCTTTCTCTCTTCCTTTCCATCATTAAGTCGAATCATCTGCAATACAATGGAGTCTGTGGTGAAGCTGCGGTGCTTAGAAAGATTTGGAGAGCCAGGAAGCGGAGGATGCCTAATAAACTGAGTATTAAAGTAAACAATGCGTATTTAGTTTAACTGTCATTGCTGTTAATTGAGATTTAGTTGGCTATTGTTATCAAAAATAGAATACAATCACTTACGATTCTTTCTCTCTTCCTGTCCATCATTAAGTCGAATCATCTGCAATACAATGGAGTCTGTGGTGAAGCTGCGGTGCATAGAAAGATTTGGAGAGCTAGGAAGCGGAAGATGCCTAATAAATTGAGTATTGAAGTAAACAATGCGTATTTAGTTTAACTGTCATTGCTGTTAATTGAGATTGAGTTGGCTATAGTTATCAAAAATAGAATACAATCACTTACGATTCTTTCTCTCTTCCTGTCCATCATTAAGTCGAATCATCTGCAATACAATGGAGTCTGTTATGAAGCTGCGGTGCATAGAAAGATTTGGAGAGCCAGGAAGCGGAAGATGCCTAATAAATTGAGTATTGAAGTAAACAATGCGTATTTAGTTTAACTGTCATTGCTTTTAATTGAGATTGAGTTGGCTATTGTTATCAAAAATAGATTACAATCACTTACAATTCTTTCTCTCTTCCTGTCCATCATTAAGTCGAATCATCTGCAATACAATGGAGTCTGTGGTGAAGCTGCGGTGCTTAGAAAGATTTGGAGAGCCAGGAAGCGGAGGATGCCTAATTAATTGAGTATTAAAGTATACAATGCGTATTTAGTTTTTACTGTCATTGCTGTTAATTGAGATTAAGTTAGCTATTGTTATCAATAATAGAATACAATCCCTTGCGATTCTTTTTCTCTTTCTGGCCATCATTAAGTAGAATCATCTTTAATACAATGGAGTCACTGGTGATGCTGCGGTGCTTAGAAAGATCAGGGGAGCCAGGAAGCGGAGGATGCCTAATAAATTGAGTATTAAAGCAAACAATGCGTATTTAGTATAACTGTCATTGCTGTTAATTGAGATTAAGTTAGCTATTGTTATCAAAAATAGAATACAATCTCCTACGATTCTTTTTCTCTTCCTGGCCATCATTAAGTCGAAGCATCTGCAATACAATGGAGTAACTGGTGATGCTGCGGTGCTTAGAATGATTAGGAGAGCCAGGAAGCGGAGGATGCCTAATAATTTGAGTATTAAAGTATACAATGCGTATTAAGTTTATCTGTCATTGCTGTTAATTGAGATTAAGTTAGCTATTGTTATCAAAAATAGAATACAATCTCCTACGATTCTTTTTCTCTTCCTGGCCATCATTAAGTCGAAGCATCTGCAATACAATGGAGTAACTGGTGATGCTGCGGTGCTTAGAATGATTAGGAGAGCCAGGAAGCGGAGGATGCCTAATAAATTGAGTATTAAAGTATACAATGCGTATTTAGTTTAACTGTCATTGCTGTTAATTGAGATTAAGTTAGCTATTGTTTTCAAAAATAGAATACAATCTCCTACGATTCTTTTTCTCTTCCTGGCCATCATTAAGTCGAATCATCTTTTAAACAATGGAGTCACTGGTGATGCTGCGGTGCTTAGAAAGATTAGGAGAGCCAGGAAGCGGAGGATGCCTAATAAATTGAGTATTATAGTATACAATGCGTATTTAGTTTAACTGTCATTGCTGTTAATTGAGATTAAGTTAGCTTTTGTTATCAAAAATAGAATACAATCTCTTACGATTCTTTTTCTCTTCCTGGCCATCATTAAGTCGAATCATCTGCAATACAATGGAGTCACTGGTGATGCTGCGGTGCTAAGAAGGATTAGGAGAGCAAGAAAGCGCAGGATGCCTCTTAAATTGAGTATTAAAGTATACAATAGGTATTTAGTTTAACTGTCATTGCTGTTAATTTAGATTAAGTTAGCTATTGTTATCAATAATAGAATACAATCTCTTACGATTCTTTTTCTCTTTCTGGCCATCATTAAGTTGAATCATCTTCAATACAAAGTAGTCACTGTTGCTGTTAATTGAGATTAAGTTAGCTATTGCTATCAAAAATAAAATACAATCTCTTACGATTATTTTTCTCTTCCTGGCCATCATTAAGTCGAATCATCTGCAATACAATGGAGTCACTGGTGATGCTGCGGTGCTTAGAAAGGTTAGGGAGCCAGGAAGCGGAGGATGCCTAATAAATTGAGTATTAAAGTATACAATGCGTATTTAGTTTAACTGTCATTGCTGTTAATTGACATTAAGTTAGCTATTGTTATCAATAATAGAATACAATCTCTTACGATTCTTTTTCTCTTCCTGGCCATCATTAAGCCGAATCATCTTTAATACAATGGAGTAACTGGTTATGCTGCGGTGCTTAGAAAGATTTGGAGAGCCAGGAAGCAGAGGATGCCTAATAAATTGAGTATTAAAGTAAACAATGCGTATTCAGTTTAACTGTCATTACTGTTAATGGAGATTAAGTTAACTATTGTTATCAAAAATAGAATACAATCACTTACGATTCTTTCTCTCTTCCTGTCCATCATTATGTCCAATCATCTGCAATACAATGGAGTCTGTGGTGAAGCTGCGGTGCTTAGAAAGATTTGGAGAGCCAGGAAGCGGAGGATGCCTAATAAATTGAGTATTAAAGTAAACAATGCGTATTCAGTTTAACTGTCATTACTGTTAATGGAGATTAAGTTAACTATTGTTATCAAAAATAGAATACAATCACTTACGATTCTTTCTCTCTTCCTGTCCATCATTTAGTCGAATTATCTGCAATAAAATGGAGTCTGTGGTGAAGCTGCGGTGCTTAGAAAGATTTGGAGAGCCAGGAAGCGGAGGATGCCTAATAAATTGAGTATTAAAGTAAACAATGCGTATTCAGTTTAACTGTCATTACTGTTAATGGAGATTAAGTTAACTATTGTTATCAAAAATAGAATACAATCACTTACGATTCTTTCTCTCTTCCTGTCCATCATTTAGTCGAATTATCTGCAATAAAATGGAGTCTGTGGTGAAGCTGCGGTGCTTAGAAAGATTTGGAGAGCCAGGAAGTGGAGGATGCCTAATAAATTGAGTATTAAAGTAAACAATGCGTATTCAGTTTAACTGTCATTACTGTTAATGGAGATTAAGTTAACTATTGTTATCAAAAATAGAATACAATCACTTACGATTCTTTCTCTCTTCCTGTCCATCATTTAGTCGAATTATCTGCAATAAAATGTAGTCACTGGTGAAGCTGCGGTGCTTAGAAAGATTTGGAGAGCCAGGAAGCGGAGGATGCCTAATAAACTGAGTATTAAAGTAAACAATGCGTATTCAGTTTAACTGTCATTACTGTTAATGGAGATTAAGTTAACTATTGTTATCAAAAATAGAATACAATCACTTACGATTCTTTCCCTCTTCCTGTCCATCATTATGTCGAATCATCTGCAATACAATGGAGTCTGTGGTGAAGCTGCGGTGCTTAGAAAGATTTGGAGAGCCAGGAAGCAGAGGATGCCTAATAAATTGAGTATTAAAGTAAACAATGCGTATTCAGTTTAACTGTCATTACTGTTAATGGAGATTAAGTTAACTATTGTTATCAAAAATAGAATACAATCACTTACGATTCTTTCTCTCTTCCTGTCCATCATTATGTCGAATCAACTGCAATAAAATGGAGTCTGTGGTGAAGCTGCGGTGCTTAGAAAGATTTGGAGAGCCAGGAAGCGGAGGATGCCTAATAAATTGAGTATTAAAGTAAACAATGCGTATTTAGTTTAACTGTAATAGCTGTTAATTGAGATTAAGTTAACTAATGTTATCAAAAATGGAATACAATCACTTACGATTCTTTCTCTCTTCCTGTCCATCATTTAGTCGAATTATCTGCAATAAAATGGAGTCTGTGGTGAAGCTGCGGTGCTTAGAAAGATTTGGAGAGCCAGGAAGCGGAGGATGCCTAATAAATTGAGTATTAAAGTAAACAATGCGTATTCAGTTTAACTGTCATTACTGTTAATGGAGATTAAGTTAACTATTGTTATCAAAAATAGAATACAATCACTTACGATTCTTTCTCTCTTCCTGTCCATCATTAAGTCGAATCAACTGCAATAAAATGGAGTCTGTGGTGAAGCTGCGGTGCTTAGAAAGATTTGGAGAGCCAGGAAGCGGAGGATGCCTAATAAATTGAGTATTAAAGTAAACAATGCGTATTTAGTTTAACTGTAATTGCTGTTAATTGAGATTAAGTTAACTATTGTTATCAAAAATAGAATACAATCACTTACGATTCTTTCTCTCTTCCTGCCCATCATTTAGTCGAATCATCTGCAATACAACGGAGTCTGTGGTGAAGCTGCGGAGCTTAGAAAGATTAGGAGAGCCAGGAAGCGGAGGATGCCTAATAAATTGAGTATTGAAGTATACATTGTGTATTTAGTTTAACTGTCATTGCTGTTATTTGAGATTAAGTTAACTATTGTTTTCAAAAATAGAATACAATCACTTCTGATTCTTTCTCTCTTCCTGTCCATCATTAAGTCGAATCATCTGCAATACAATGGAGTCTGTGGTGAAGCTGCGGTGCATTGAAAGATTTGGAGAGCAAGGAAGCGGAAGATGCCTAATAAATTGAGTATTGAAGTAAACAATGCGTATTTAGTTTAACTGTCATTGCTGTAAATTGAAATTAAGTTGGCTATTGTTATCAAAAATAGAATACAATCACTTACGATTCTTTCTCTCTTCCTGTCCATCATTTAGTCGAATCATCTGCAATACAACGGAGTCTGTGGTGAAGCTGCGGAGCTTAGAAAGATTTGGACAGCCAGGAAGCGGAGGATGCCTAATAAATTGAGTATTGAAGTATACATTGTGTATTTAGTTTAACTGTCATTGCTGTTATTTGAGATTAAGTTAACTATTGTTTTCAAAAATAGAATACAATCACTTCTGATTCTTTCTCTCTTCCTGTCCATCATTAAGTCGAATCATCTGCAATACAATGGAGTCTATGGTGAAACTGCGGTGCATAGAAAGATTTGGAGAGCAAGGAAGCGGAAGATGCCTAATAAATTGAGTATTGAAGTAAACAATGCGTATTTAGTTTAACTGTCATTGCTGTAAATTGAAATTAAGTTTGCTATTGTTATCAAAAATAGAATACAATCACTTACGATTCTTTCTCTCTAACTGTCCATCATTTAGTCGAATCATCTGCAATACAATGGAGTCTGTGGTGAAGCTGCGGTGCATTGAAAGATTTGGAGAGCCAGGAAGTGGAAGATGCCTAATAAATTGAGTATTGGAGTAAACAATGCGTATATAGTTTAACTGTCATTGCTGTTAATTGGGATTGAGTTGGCTATTGTTATCAAAAATAGAATACAATCACTTACGATTCTTTCTCTCTTCCTGTCCATCATTAAGTCGAATCATCTGCAATACAATGGAGTCTGTGGTGAAGCTGCGGTGCTTAGAAAGATTTGGAGAGCCAGGAAGCGGAGGATGCCTAATAAATTGAGTATTAAAGTAAACAATGCGTATTTAGTTTAACTGTAATTGCTGTTAATTGAGATTAAGTTAACTATTGTTATCAAAAATAGAATACAATCTTTTACGATTCTTTCTCCCTTCCTGTCCATCATTACGTCGAATCATCAGCAATTCAATGGAATCTGTGGTGAAGCTTCGGTGCTAAGAAAGATTAGGAGAGCCAGGAAGCGGAGGATGCCTAATAAACTGAGTATTAAAGTAAACAATGCGTATTTAGTTTAAACTTCATTGCTGTTAATTGAAATTGAGTTGGCTATTGTTATCAAAAATAGAATACAAAAACTTACGATTCTTTCTCTCTTCCTGTCCATCATTTAGTCGAATCATCTGCAATACAATGGAGTCTGTGGTGAAGCTGCGGTGCATAGAAAGATTTGGAGAGCTAGGAAGCGGAAGATGCCTAATAAATTGAGTATTGAAGTAAACAATGCGTATTTAGTTTAACTGTCAATGCTGTTAATTGAGATTGAGTTGGCTATTGTTATCAAAAATAGAATACAATCACTTACGATTCTTTCTCTCTTCCTGTCCATCATTTAGTCGAATCATCTGCAATACAATGGAGTCTGTGGTGAAGCTGCGGTGCATAGAAAGATTTCGAGAGCAAGGAAGCGGAAGATGCCTAATAAATTGAGTATTGAAGTAAACAATGAGTATTTAGTTTAACTGTCATTGCTGTTAATTGAGATTAAAGTAACTATTGTTTTCAAAAATAGAATACAATCACTAACGATTCTTTCTCTCTTCCTGTCCATCATTTAGTCGAATCATCTGCAATACAATGGAGTCTGTGGTGAAGCTGCGGTGCTTAGATAGATTTGGAGAGCCAGGAAGCGGAGGATGCCTAATAAACTGAGTATTAAAGTAAACAATGCGTATTTAGTTTAACTGTCATTGCTATTAATTGAAATTGAGTTGGCTATTGTTATCAAAAATAGAATACAATCACTTACGATTCTTTCTCTCTTCCTGTCCATCATTTAGTCGAATCATCTGCAATACAATGGAGTCTGTGGTGAAGCTGCGGTGCATAGAAAGATTTCGAGAGCAAGGAAGCGGAAGATGCCTAATAAATTGAGTATTGAAGTAAACAATGCGTATTTAGTTTAACTGTCATTGCTGTTAATTGAGATTGAGTTGGCTATTGTTTTCAAAATTAGAATACAATCACTTACGATTCTTTCTCTCTTCCTGTCCATCATTTAGTCGAATCATCTGCAATACAATGGAGTCTGTGGTGAAGCTGCGGTGCATAGAAAGATTTCGAGAGCAAGGAAGCGGAAGATGCTTAATAAATTGAGTATTGAAGTAAACAATGCGTATTTAGTTTAACTGTCAATGCTGTTAATTGAGATTGAGTTGGCTATTGTTATCAAAAATAGAATACAATCACTTACGATTCTTTCTCTCTTCCTGTCCATCATTACGTCGAATCATCTGCAATACAATGGAGTCTGTGGTGAAGCTGCGGTGCTAAGAAAGATTAGGAGAGCCAGGAAGGGGAGGATGCCTAATAAATTGAGTGTTGAAGTAAACAATGCGTATTTAGTTGAACTGTCATTACTTTTAATGGAGATTAAGTTAACTATTGCTTTCAAAAATAGAATACAATCACTTACGATTCTTTCTCTCTTCCTGTCCATCATTAAGTCGAATCATCTGCAATACAATGGAGTCTGTGGTGAAGCTGCGGTGCATAGAAAGATTTCGAGAGCAAGGAAGCGGAAGATGCTTAATAAATTGAGTATTGAAGTAAACAATGCGTATTTAGTTTAACTGTCAATGCTGTTAATTGAGATTGAGTTGGCTATTGTTATCAAAATTAGAATACAATCACTTACGATTCTTTCTCTCTTCCTGTCCATCATTATGTCGAATCATCTGCAATACAATGGAGTCTGTGGTGAAGCTGCGGTGCTTAGAAAGATTTGGAGAGCCAGGAAGCGGAGGATGCCTAATAAATTGAGTATTAAAGTAAACAATGCGTATTTAGTTTAACTGTAATTGCTGTTAATTGAGATTAAGTTAACTATTGTTTTCAAAAATAGAATACAATAACTTACGATTCTTTCTCTCTTCCTGTCCATCATTACGTCGAATCATCTGCAATACAATGGAGTCTGTGGTGAAGCTGCGGTGCTTAGAAAGATTTGGAGAGCCAGGAAGCGGAGGATGCCTAATAAATTAAATATTGAAGTAAACAATGCGTATTTAGTTTAACTGTCATTGCTTTTAATTGAGATTAAGTTAACTATTGTTATCGAAACTAGAATACAATCACTTACGATTCTTTCTCCATTCCTGTCCATCATTACGTCGAATCATCTGCAATACAATGGAGTCTGTGGTGAAGCTGCGGTGCTTAGAAAGATTTGGAGAGCCAGGAAGCGCAGGATGCCTAATAAATTGAGTATTGAAGTAAACAATGCGTATTTAGTTTAACTGTCATTGCTGTTAATTGAGATTAAGTTAGCTATTGTTATCAATAATAGAATACAATCTCTTACGATTATTTTCTCTTCCTGGCCATCATTAAGTCGAATCATCTGCAATATAATGGAGTCACTGGTGATGCTGCGGTGCTTAGAAAGATTAGGAGAGTCAGGAAGCGGAGGATGCCTAATAAATTGAGTATTAAAGTAAACAATGCGTATTTAGTTTAATTGTCATTGCTATTAATTGAGATTAAGTTAGCTATTGTTATCAAAAATAGAAAACAATCTCTTACGATTCTTTTTCTCTTCCTGGCCATCATTAAGTCGAATCATCTGCAATACAATGGAGTCACTGGTGATGCTGCGGTGCTTAGAAGGATTAGGAGAGCAAGGAATCGCAGGATGCCTAATAAATTGAGTATTAAAGTAAACAATGCGTATTTAGTTTAACAGTTATTGCTGTTAATTGAGATTAAGTTAGCTATTTTTATCAAAAATAGAATACAATCTCTTACGATTCTTTTTCTCTTCCTGCCAATCATTAAGTCGAATCATCTTTAATACAATGGAGTCACTGGTGATGCTGCGGTGCTTAGAAAGATTAGGAGAGCCAGGAAGCGGAGGATGCCTAATAAATTGAGTATTAAAGTATACAATGAGTATTTTGTTTAACTGTCATTGCTGTTAATTGAGATTAAGTTAGCTATTGCTATCAAAAATAGAATATAATCTCTTACGATTCTTTTTCTCTTCCTGGCCATCATTAAGTCGAATCATCTTTAATACAATGGAGTCACTGGTAATACTGCGGTGCTTAGAAAGATAGGAGAGCCAGGAAGCGGAGGATGCCTAATAAATTGAGTATTAAAGTATACAATGAGTATTTAGTTTAACTGTCATTGCTGTTAATTGAGATTAAGTTAGCTAATGTTATCAAAAATAGAATACAATCTCTTACGATTCTTTTTCTCTTTCTGGCTATCATTAAGTCGAATCATCTGCAATACAATGGAGTAACTGGTTATGCTGCGGTGCTTAGAAAGATTAGGAATGCCAGGAAGCGGAGGATGCCTAATAAATTGAGTAATAAAGCAAACAATGCGTATTTAGTTTAACTGTCATTGCTGTTAATTGAGATTAAGTTAGCTATTGTTATCAAAAATAGAATACAATCTCTTACGATTCTTTTTCTCTTCCTGGCCATCATTAAGTCGAATCATCTTTAATACAATGGAGTAACTGGTTATGCTGCGGTGCTTAGAAAGATAAGGAGAGCCAGGAAGCGGAGGATGCCTAATAAATTGAGTATTAAAGCAAACAATGCGTATTTAGTTTAACTGTCATTGCTGTTAATTGAGATTAAGTTAGCTATTGTTATCAAAAATAGAATACAATCTCTTACGATTCTTTTTCTCTTCCTGGCCATCATTAAGTCGAATCATCTGCAATACAATGGAGTCAATGGTGATGCTGCGGTGCTTAGAAGGATTAGGAGAGCCAGGCAGCGGAGGATGCCTAATAAATTGAGTAATAAAGCAAACAATGCGTATTTAGTTTAACTGTCATTGCTGTTAATTGAGATTAAGTTAGCTATTGTTATCAAAAATAGAATACAATCTCTTACGATTCTTTTTCTCTTCCTGGCCATCATTAAGTCGAATCATCTGCAATACAATGGAGTAACTGGTTATGCTGCGGTGCTTAGAAAGATTAGGAGAGCCAGGAAGCGGAGGATGCCTAATAAATTGAGTATTAAAGCAAACAATGCGTATTTAGTTTAACTGTCATTGCTGTTAATTGAGATTAAGTTAGCTATTGTTATCAAAAATAGAATACAATCTCTTACGATTCTTTTTCTCTTCCTGGCCATCATTAAGTCGAATCATCTTTAATACAATGGAGTAACTGGTTATGCTGCGGTGCTTAGAAAAATTAGGAGAGCCATGAAGCGGAGGATGCCTAATAAATTGAGTAATAAAGCAAACAATGCGTATTTAGTTTAACTGTCATTGCTGTTAATTGAGATTAAGTTAGCTATTGTTATCAAAAATAGAATACAATCTCTTACGATTCTTTTTCTCTTCCTGGCCATCATTAAGTCGAATCATCTGCAATACAATGGAGTCACTGGTGATGCTGCGGTGCTTAGAAAGATAAGGAGAGCCAGGAAGCGGAGGATGCCTAATAAATTGAGTATTAAAGCAAACAATGCGTATTTAGTTTAACTGTCATTGCTGTTAATTGAGATTAAGTTAGCTATTG
This sequence comes from Sympetrum striolatum, assembly GCA_947579665.1. Taxonomy (NCBI): domain Eukaryota; kingdom Metazoa; phylum Arthropoda; class Insecta; order Odonata; family Libellulidae; genus Sympetrum; species Sympetrum striolatum. The sequence goes on from OX388341.1 coordinate 796,818, forward strand.
TTATCTAAAATAGAATACAATCTCTTACGATTCTTTTTCTCTTCCTGGCCATCATTAAGTCGAATCATCTTTAATACAATGGAGTAACTGGTTATGCTGCGGTGCTTAGAAAGATAAGGAGAGCCAGGAAGCGGAGGATGCCTAATAAATTGAGTATTAAAGCAAACAATGCGTATTTAGTTTAACTGTCATTGCTGTTAATTGAGATTAAGTTAGCTATTGTTATCAAAAATAGAATACAATCTCTTACGATTCTTTTTCTCTTCCTGGCCATCAATAAGTCGAATCATCTTTAATACAATGGAGTAACTGGTTATGCTGCGGTGCTTAGAAAAATTAGGAGAGCCATGAAGCGGAGGATGCCTAATAAATTGAGTAATAAAGCAAACAATGCGTATTTAGTTTAACTGTCATTGCTGTTAATTGAGATTAAGTTAGCTATTGTTATCAAAAATAGAATACAATCTCTTACGATTCTTTTTCTCTTCCTGGCCATCATTAAGTCGAATCATCTGCAATACAATGGAGTCTGTGGTGAAGCTGCGGTGCTTAGAAAGATTAGGAGAGCCAGGAAGCGGAGGATGCCTAATAAATTGAGTATTAAAGCAAACAATGCGTATTTAGTTTAACTGTCATTGCTGTTAATTGAGATTAAGTTAATTATTGTTATCTAAAATAGAATACAATCTCTTACGATTCTTTTTCTCTTCCTGGCCATCATTAAGTCGAATCATCTGCAATACAATGGAGTCTGTGGTGAAGCTGCGGTGCTTAGAAAGATTAGGAGAGCCAGGAAGCGGAGGATGCCTAATAAATTGAGTATTAAAGCAAACAATGCGTATTTAGTTTAACTGTCATTGCTGTTAATTAAGATTAAGTTAGCTATTGTTATCAAAAATAGAATACAATCTCTTACGATTCTTTTTCTCTTCCTGGCCATCATTAAGTCGAATCATCTTTAATACAATGGAGTAACTGGTTATGCTGCGGTGCTTAGAAAGATTAGGAGAGCCATGAAGCGGAGGATGCCTAATAAATTGAGTAATAAAGCAAACAATGCGTATTTAGTTTAACTGTCATTGCTGTTAATTGAGATTAAGTTAGCTATTGTTATCAAAAATAGAATACAATCTCTTACGATTCTTTTTCTCTTCCTGGCCATCATTAAGTCGAATCATCTTTAATACAATGGAGTAACTGGTTATGCTGCGGTGCTTAGAAAAATTAGGAGAGCCATGAAGCGGAGGATGCCTAATAAATTGAGTAATAAAGCAAACAATGCGTATTTATTTTAACTGTCATTGCTGTTAATTGAGATTAAGTTAGCTATTGTTATCAAAAATAGAATACAATCACTTACGATTCTTTCTCTCTTCCTGTCCATCATTACGTCGAATCATCTGCAATACAATGGAGTCTGTGGTGAAGCTGCGGTGCTTAGAAAGATTTGGAGAGCCAGGAAGCGGAGGATGCCTAATAAACTGAGTATTAAAGTAAACAATGCGTATTTAGTTTAACTGTCATTGCTGTTAATTGAGATTTAGTTGGCTATTGTTATCAAAAATAGAATACAATCACTTACGATTCTTTCTCTCTTCCTGTCCATCATTAAGTCGAATCATCTGCAATACAATGGAGTCTGTGGTGAAGCTGCGGTGCATAGAAAGATTTGGAGAGCTAGGAAGCGGAAGATGCCTAATAAATTGAGTATTGAAGTAAACAATGCGTATTTAGTTTAACTGTCATTGCTGTTAATTGAGATTGAGTTGGCTATAGTTATCAAAAATAGAATACAATCACTTACGATTCTTTCTCTCTTCCTGTCCATCATTAAGTCGAATCATCTGCAATACAATGGAGTCTGTTATGAAGCTGCGGTGCATAGAAAGATTTGGAGAGCCAGGAAGCGGAAGATGCCTAATAAATTGAGTATTGAAGTAAACAATGCGTATTTAGTTTAACTGTCATTGCTTTTAATTGAGATTGAGTTGGCTATTGTTATCAAAAATAGATTACAATCACTTACAATTCTTTCTCTCTTCCTGTCCATCATTAAGTCGAATCATCTGCAATACAATGGAGTCACTGGTGATGCTGCGGTGCTTTGAAAGAATAGGAGAGCCAGGAAGCGGAATATGCCTAATAAATTGAGTATTAAAGTATACAATGCGTATTTAGTTTAACTGTCATTGCTGTTAATTGAGATTAAGTAAGCTATTGTTATCAAAGATAGAATACAATCTCTTACGATTCTTTTTCTCTTCCTGGCCATCATTAACTCGAATCATCAGCAATACAATGGAGTCACGGGTGATGCTGCGGTGCTTAGAAAGATTACGAGAGCCAGGAAGCGGAGGATGCCTAATAATTTGAGTATTAAAGTATACAATGCGTATTTAGTTTATCTGTCGTTGCTGTTAATTGAGATTAAGTTAGCTATTGTTATCAAAAATAGAATACAATCTCCTACGATTCTTTTTCTCTTCCTGGCCATCATTAAGTCGAAGCATCTGCAATACAATGGAGTAACTGGTGATGCTGCGGTGCTTAGAATGATTAGGAGAGCCAGGAAGCGGAGGATGCCTAATAAATTGAGTATTAAAGTATACAATGCGTATTTAGTTTAACTGTCATTGCTGTTAATTGAGATTAAGTTAGCTATTGTTTTCAAAAATAGAATACAATCTCCTACGATTCTTTTTCTCTTCCTGGCCATCATTAAGTCGAATCATCTTTTAAACAATGGAGTCACTGGTGATGCTGCGGTGCTTAGAAAGATTAGGAGAGCCAGGAAGCGGAGGATGCCTAATAAATTGAGTATTATAGTATACAATGCGTATTTAGTTTAACTGTCATTGCTGTTAATTGAGATTAAGTTAGCTTTTGTTATCAAAAATAGAATACAATCTCTTACGATTCTTTTTCTCTTCCTGGCCATCATTAAGTCGAATCATCTGCAATACAATGGAGTCACTGGTGATGCTGCGGTGCTAAGAAGGATTAGGAGAGCAAGAAAGCGCAGGATGCCTCTTAAATTGAGTATTAAAGTATACAATAGGTATTTAGTTTAACTGTCATTGCTGTTAATTTAGATTAAGTTAGCTATTGTTATCAATAATAGAATACAATCTCTTACGATTCTTTTTCTCTTTCTGGCCATCATTAAGTTGAATCATCTTCAATACAAAGTAGTCACTGTTGCTGTTAATTGAGATTAAGTTAGCTATTGCTATCAAAAATAAAATACAATCTCTTACGATTATTTTTCTCTTCCTGGCCATCATTAAGTCGAATCATCTGCAATACAATGGAGTCACTGGTGATGCTGCGGTGCTTAGAAAGGTTAGGGAGCCAGGAAGCGGAGGATGCCTAATAAATTGAGTATTAAAGTAAACAATGCGTATTTAGTTTAACTGTCGTTGCTGTTAATTGAGATTTAGTTAGCTATTGCTAACAAAAATAAAATACAATCTCTTTCGATTCTTTTTTACTTCCTGTCCATCATTAAGTCGAATCATCTGCAATACAAACGAGTCTGTGGTGAAGCTGCGGTGCTTAGAAAGATTAGGAGAGCCAGGAAGCGGAGGTTGCCTAATTATTTGAGTATTGAATTAAACAATGCGTATTTAGTTTAACTGTAATTGCTGTTAATTGAGAATAAGTTAACTATAGTTATCAAAAATAGAATACAATCACTTACGATTCTTTCTCTCTTCCTGTCCATCATTTAGTCGAATCATCTGCAATAAAATGGAGTCTGTGGTGAAGCTGCGGTGCTTAGAAAGATTTGGAGAGCCAGGAAGCAGAGGATGCCTAATAAATTGAGTATTAAAGTAAACAATGCGTATTCAGTTTAACTGTCATTACTGTTAATGGAGATTAAGTTAACTATTGTTATCAAAAATAGAATACAATCACTTACGATTCTTTCTCTCTTCCTGTCCATCATTATGTCCAATCATCAGCAATACAATGGAGTCTGTGGTGAAGCTGCGGTGCTTAGAAAGATTTGGAGAGCCAGGAAGCGGAGGATGCCTAATAAATTGAGTATTAAAGTAAACAATGCGTATTCAGTTTAACTGTCATTACTGTTAATGGAGATTAAGTTAACTATTGTTATCAAAAATAGAATACAATCACTTACGATTCTTTCTCTCTTCCTGTCCATCATTTAGTCGAATTATCTGCAATAAAATGGAGTCTGTGGTGAAGCTGCGGTGCTTAGAAAGATTTGGAGAGCCAGGAAGCGGAGGATGCCTAATAAATTGAGTATTAAAGTAAACAATGCGTATTCAGTTTAACTGTCATTACTGTTAATGGAGATTAAGTTAACTATTGTTATCAAAAATAGAATACAATCACTTACGATTCTTTCTCTCTTCCTGTCCATCATTTAGTCGAATTATCTGCAATAAAATGGAGTCTGTGGTGAAGCTGCGGTGCTTAGAAAGATTTGGAGAGCCAGGAAGTGGAGGATGCCTAATAAATTGAGTATTAAAGTAAACAATGCGTATTCAGTTTAACTGTCATTACTGTTAATGGAGATTAAGTTAACTATTGTTATCAAAAATAGAATACAATCACTTACGATTCTTTCTCTCTTCCTGTCCATCATTTAGTCGAATTATCTGCAATAAAATGTAGTCACTGGTGAAGCTGCGGTGCTTAGAAAGATTTGGAGAGCCAGGAAGCGGAGGATGCCTAATAAACTGAGTATTAAAGTAAACAATGCGTATTCAGTTTAACTGTCATTACTGTTAATGGAGATTAAGTTAACTATTGTTATCAAAAATAGAATACAATCACTTACGATTCTTTCCCTCTTCCTGTCCATCATTATGTCGAATCATCTGCAATACAATGGAGTCTGTGGTGAAGCTGCGGTGCTTAGAAAGATTTGGAGAGCCAGGAAGCAGAGGATGCCTAATAAATTGAGTATTAAAGTAAACAATGCGTATTCAGTTTAACTGTCATTACTGTTAATGGAGATTAAGTTAACTATTGTTATCAAAAATAGAATACAATCACTTACGATTCTTTCTCTCTTCCTGTCCATCATTATGTCGAATCAACTGCAATAAAATGGAGTCTGTGGTGAAGCTGCGGTGCTTAGAAAGATTTGGAGAGCCAGGAAGCGGAGGATGCCTAATAAATTGAGTATTGAAGTATACATTGTGTATTTAGTTTAACTGTCATTGCTGTTATTTGAGATTAAGTAAACTATTGTTTTCAAAAATAGAATACAATCACTTCTGATTCTTTCTCTCTTCCTGTCCATCATTAAGTCGAATCATCTGCAATACAATGGAGTCTGTGGTGAAACTGCGGTGCATAGAAAGATTTGGAGAGCAAGGAAGCGGAAGATGCCTAATAAATTGAGTATTGAAGTAAACAATGCGTATTTAGTTTAACTGTCATTGCTGTAAATTGAAATTAAGTTTGCTATTGTTATCAAAAATAGAATACAATCACTTACGATTCTTTCTCTCTTCCTGTCCATCATTTAGTCGAATCATCTGCAATACAATGGAGTCTGTGGTGAAGCTGCGGTGCATTGAAAGATTTGGAGAGCCAGGAAGTGGAAGATGCCTAATAAATTGAGTATTGGAGTAAACAATGCGTATATAGTTTAACTGTCATTGCTGTTAATTGGGATTGAGTTGGCTATTGTTATCAAAAATAGAATACAATCTTTTACGATTCTTTCTCCCTTCCTGTCCATCATTACGTCGAATCATCAGCAATTCAATGGAATCTGTGGTGAAGCTGCGGTGCTAAGAAAGATTAGGAGAGCCAGGAAGCGGAGGATGCCTAATAAACTGAGTATTAAAGTAAACAATGCGTATTTAGTTTAAACTTCATTGCTGTTAATTGAAATTGAGTTGGCTATTGTTAACAAAAATAGAATACAATCACTTACGATTCTTTCTCTCTTCCTGTCCATCATTTAGTCGAATCATCTGCAATACAATGGAGTCTGTGGTGAAGCTGCGGTGCATAGAAAGATTTGGAGAGCTAGGAAGCGGAAGATGCCTAATAAATTGAGTATTGAAGTAAACAATGCGTATTTAGTTTAACTGTCAATGCTGTTAATTGAGATTGAGTTGGCTATTGTTATCAAAAATAGAATACAATCACTTACGATTCTTTCTCTCTTCCTGTCCATCATTTAGTCGAATCATCTGCAATACAATGGAGTCTGTGGTGAAGCTGCGGTGCATAGAAAGATTTCGAGAGCAAGGAAGCGGAAGATGCCTAATAAATTGAGTATTGAAGTAAACAATGAGTATTTAGTTTAACTGTCATTGCTGTTAATTGAGATTAAAGTAACTATTGTTTTCAAAAATAGAATACAATCACTAACGATTCTTTCTCTCTTCCTGTCCATCATTTAGTCGAATCATCTGCAATACAATGGAGTCTGTGGTGAAGCTGCGGTGCTTAGATAGATTTGGAGAGCCAGGAAGCGGAGGATGCCTAATAAACTGAGTATTAAAGTAAACAATGCGTATTTAGTTTAACTGTCATTGCTATTAATTGAAATTGAGTTGGCTATTGTTATCAAAAATAGAATACAATCACTTACGATTCTTTCTCTCTTCCTGTCCATCATTTAGTCGAATCATCTGCAATACAATGGAGTCTGTGGTGAAGCTGCGGTGCATAGAAAGATTTGGAGAGCTAGGAAGCGGAAGATGCCTAATAAATTGAGTATTGAAGTAAACAATGCGTATTTAGTTTAACTGTCAATGCTGTTAATTGAGATTGAGTTGGCTATTGTTATCAAAAATAGAATACAATCACTTACGATTCTTTCTCTCTTCCTGTCCATCATTACGTCGAATCATCTGCAATACAATGGAGTCTGTGGTGAAGCTGCGGTGCATAGAAAGATTTGGAGAGCTAGGAAGCGGAAGATGCCTAATAAATTGAGTATTGAAGTAAACAATGCGTATTTAGTTTAACTGTCATTGCTATTAATTGAAATTGAGTTGGCTATTGTTATCAAAAATAGAATACAATCACTTACGATTCTTTCTCTCTTCCTGTCCATCATTTAGTCGAATCATCTGCAATACAATGGAGTCTGTGGTGAAGCTGCGGTGCATAGAAAGATTTCGAGAGCAAGGAAGCGGAAGATGCCTAATAAATTGAGTATTGAAGTAAACAATGCGTATTTAGTTTAACTGTCATTGCTGTTAATTGAGATTGAGTTGGCTATTGTTTTCAAAATTAGAATACAATCACTTACGATTCTTTCTCTCTTCCTGTCCATCATTACGTCGAATCATCTGCAATACAATGGAGTCTGTGGTGAAGCTGCGGTGCTTAGAAAGATTTGGAGAGCCAGGAAGCGGAGGATGCCTAATAAACTGAGTATTAAAGTAAACAATGCGTATTTAGTTTAAACTTCATTGCTGTTAATTGAAATTGAGTTGGCTATTGTTATCAAAAATAGAATACAATCACTTACGATTCTTTCTCTCTTCCTGTCCATCATTTAGTCGAATCATCTGCAATACAATGGAGTCTGTGGTGAAGCTGCGGTGCTTAGAAAGATTTGGAGAGCCAGGAAGCGGAGGATGCCTAATAAATTGAGTATTGAAGTATACATTGTGTATTTAGTTTAACTGTAATTGCTGTTAATTGAGATTAAGTTAACTATTGTTATCAAAAATAGAATACAATCACTTCTGATTCTTTCTCTCTTCCTGTCCATCATTAAGTCGAATCATCTGCAATACAATGGAGTCTGTGGTGAGGCTGCGGTGCATTGAAAGATTTGGAGAGCAAGGAAGCGGAAGATGCCTAATAAATTGAGTATTGAAGTAAACAATGCGTATTTAGTTTAACTGTCATTGCTGTAAATTGAAATTAAGTTGGCTATTGTTATCAAAAATAGAATACAATCACTTACGATTCTTTCTCTCTTCCTGTCCATCATTTAGTCGAATCATCTGCAATACAACGGAGTCTGTGGTGAAGCTGCGGAGCTTAGAAAGATTTGGACAGCCAGGAAGCGGAGGATGCCTAATAAATTGAGTATTGAAGTATACATTGTGTATTTAGTTTAACTGTCATTGCTGTTATTTGAGATTAAGTTAACTATTGTTTTCAAAAATAGAATACAATCACTTCTGATTCTTTCTCTCTTCCTGTCCATCATTAAGTCGAATCATCTGCAATACAATGGAGTCTATGGTGAAACTGCGGTGCATAGAAAGATTTGGAGAGCAAGGAAGCGGAAGATGCCTAATAAATTGAGTATTGAAGTAAACAATGCGTATTTAGTTTAACTGTCATTGCTGTAAATTGAAATTAAGTTTGCTATTGTTATCAAAAATAGAATACAATCACTTCTGATTCTTTCTCTCTTCCTGTCCATCATTTAGTCGAATCATCTGCAATACAATGGAGTCTGTGGTGAAGCTGCGGTGCATAGAAAGATTTCGAGAGCAAGGAAGCGGAAGATGCCTAATAAATTGAGTATTGAAGTAAACAATGCGTATTTAGTTTAACTGTCATTGCTGTTAATTGAGATTGAGTTGGCTATTGTTTTCAAAATTAGAATACAATCACTTACGATTCTTTCTCTCTTCCTGTCCATCATTACGTCGAATCATCTGCAATACAATGGAGTCTGTGGTGAAGCTGCGGTGCTAAGAAAGATTAGGAGAGCCAGGAAGCGGAGGATGCCTAATAAATTGAGTGTTGAAGTAAACAATGCGTATTTAGTTGAACTGTCATTACTTTTAATGGAGATTAAGTTAACTATTGCTTTCAAAAATAGAATACAATCACTTACGATTCTTTCTCTCTTCCTGTACATCATTTAGTCGAATCATCTGCAATACAATGGAGTCTGTGGTGAAGCTGCGGTGCTTAGAAAGATTTGGAGAGCCAGGAAGCGGAGGATGCCTAATAAACTGAGTATTAAAGTAAACAATGCGTATTTAGTTTAACTGTCATTGCTGTTAATTGAGATTGAGTTGGCTATTGTTATCAAAAATAGAATACAATCACTTACGATTCTTTCTCTCTTCCTGTCCATCATTAAGTCGAATCATCTGCAATACAATGGAGTCTGTGGTGAAGCTGCGGTGCATAGAAAGATTTGGAGAGCTAGGAAGCGGAAGATGCCTAATAAATTGAGTATTGAAGTAAACAATGCGTATTTAGTTTAACTGTCATTGCTGTTAATTGAGATTGAGTTGGCTATAGTTATCAAAAATAGAATATAATCACTTACGATTCTTTCTCTCTTCCTGTCCATCATTAAGTCGAATCATCTGCAATACAATGGAGTCTGTGGTGAAGCTGCGGTGCATAGAAAGATTTGGAGAGCTAGGAAGCGGAAGATGCCTAATAAATTGAGTATTGAAGTAAACAATGCGTATTTAGTTTAACTGTCATTGCTGTTAATTGAGATTAAGTTAATTATTGTTATCTAAAATAGAATACAATCTCTTACGATTCTTTTTCTCTTCCTGGCCATCATTAAGTCGAATCATCTGCAATACAATGGAGTCTGTGGTGAAGCTGCGGTGCTTAGAAAGATTAGGAGAGCCAGGAAGCGGAGGATGCCTAATAAATTGAGTATTAAAGCAAACAATGCGTATTTAGTTTAACTGTCATTGCTGTTAATTGAGATTAAGTTAGCTATTGTTATCAAAAATAGAATACAATCTCTTACGATTCTTTTTCTCTTCCTGGCCATCATTAAGTCGAATCATCTTTAATACAATGGAGTAACTGGTTATGCTGCGGTGCTTAGAAAGATTAGGAGAGCCATGAAGCGGAGGATGCCTAATAAATTGAGTAATAAAGCAAACAATGCGTATTTAGTTTAACTGTCATTGCTGTTAATTGAGATTAAGTTAGCTATTGTTATCAAAAATAGAATACAATCTCTTACGATTCTTTTTCTCTTCCTGGCCATCATTAAGTCGAATCATCTGCAATACAATGGAGTCACTGGTGATGCTGCGGTGCTTAGAAGGATTAGGAGAGCCAGGAAGCGGAGGATGCCTAATAAATTGAGTATTAAAGCAAACAATGCGTATTTAGTTTAACTGTCATTGCTGTTAATTGAGATTAAGTTAGCTATTGTTATCAAAAATAGAATACAATCTCTTACGATTCTTTTTCTCTTCCTGGCCATCATTAAGTCGAATCATCTTTAATACAATGGAGTAACTGGTTATGCTGCGGTGCTTAGAAAAATTAGGAGAGCCATGAAGCGGAGGATGCCTAATAAATTGAGTAATAAAGCAAACAATGCGTATTTATTTTAACTGTCATTGCTGTTAATTGAGATTAAGTTAGCTATTGTTATCAAAAATAGAATACAATCACTTACGATTCTTTCTCTCTTCCTGTCCATCATTACGTCGAATCATCTGCAATACAATGGAGTCTGTGGTGAAGCTGCGGAGCTTAGAAAGATTAGGAGAGCCAGGAAGCGGAGGATGCCTAATAAATTGAGTGTTGAAGTAAACAATGCGTATTTAGTTGAACTGTCCTTGCTGATAGTTGAGATTAAGTTAGCTATTGTTTTCAAAAATAGAATACAATCACTTACGATTGTTTCTCTCTTCCTGTCCATCATTACGTCGAATCATCTGCAATACAATGGAGTCTGTGGTGAAGCTGCGGTGCTAAGAAAGATTAGGAGAGCCAGGAAGCGGAGGATGCATAATAAATTGAGTATTGAAGTAAACAATGCATATTTAGTTTAACTGTCATTGCTGTTAATCGAGATTAAGTTAATTATTGTTATCAAAAATAGAATACAATCACTTACGATTCTTTCTCTCTTCCTTTCCATCATTAAGTCGAATCATCTGCAATACAATGGAGTCTGTGGTGAAGCTGTGGTGCTTAGAAAGATTAGGAGAGCCAGGAAGAGGAGGGTACCTAATAAATTGAGTATTAAAGTAAACAATGCGTATTTAGTTTAACCGTCATTGGTGTTAATTGAGATTAAGTTCGCTATTGTTATCAAAAATAGAATACAATCACTTACGATTCTTTCTCTCTTCCTTTCCATCATTAAGTCGAATCATCTGCAATACAATGGAGTCTGTGGTGAAGCTGCGGTGCTTAGAAAGATTTGGAGAGCCAGGAAGCGGAGGATGCCTAATAAACTGAGTATTAAAGTAAACAATGCGTATTTAGTTTAACTGTCATTGCTGTTAATTGAGATTTAGTTGGCTATTGTTATCAAAAATAGAATACAATCACTTACGATTCTTTCTCTCTTCCTGTCCATCATTAAGTCGAATCATCTGCAATACAATGGAGTCTGTGGTGAAGCTGCGGTGCATAGAAAGATTTGGAGAGCTAGGAAGCGGAAGATGCCTAATAAATTGAGTATTGAAGTAAACAATGCGTATTCAGTTTAACTGTCATTGCTGTTCATTGAGATTAAGTTAGCTATTGTTTTCAAAAATAGAATACAATAACTTACGATTCTTTCACTCTTCCTGTCCATCATTACGTCGAATCATCTGCAATACAATGGAGTCTGTGGTGAAGCTGCGGTGCTTAGAAAGATTTGGAGAGCCAGGAAGCGGAGGATGCCTAATAAATTAAATATTGAAGTAAACAATGCGTATTTAGTTTAACTGTCATTGCTGTTAATTGAGATTAAGTAAACTATTGTTTTCAAAAATAGAATACAATCACTTCTGATTCTTTCTCTCTTCCTGTCCATCATTAAGTCGAATCATCTTTAATACAATGGAGTCACTGGTGATGCTGCGGTGCTTAGAAAGATTAGGAGAGCCAGGAAGCGGAGGATGCCTAATAAATTGAGTAATAAAGCAAACAATGCGTATTTATTTTAACTGTCATTGCTGTTAATTGAGATTAAGTTAGCTATTGTTATCAAAAATAGAATACAATCACTTACGATTCTTTCTCTCTTCCTGTCCATCATTTAGTCGAATCATCTGCAATACAATGGAGTCGGTGGTGAAGCTGCGGTGCTAAGAAAGATTAGGAGAGCCAGGAAGCGGAGGATGCCTAATAAATTAGGTGTTGAAGTAAACAATGCGTATTTAGTTGAACTGTCATTGCTGTTAGTTGAGATTAAGTTAACTAATGTTTTCAAAAATAGAATACAATAACTTACGATTCTTTCTCTCTTCCTGTCCATCATTACGTCGAATCATCTGCAATACAATGGAGTCTGTGGTGAAGCTGCGGTGCTTAGAAAGATTAGGAGAGCCAGGAAGCGGAGGATGCCTAATAAATTGAGTGTTGAAGTAAACAATGCGTATTTAGTTGAACTGTCCTTGCTGATAGTTGAGATTAAGTTAACTATTGTTTTCAAAAATAGAATACAATCACTTACGATTGTTTCTCTCTTCCTGTCCATCATTACGTCGAATCATCTGCAATACAATGGAGTCTGTGGTGAAGCTGCGGTGCTAAGAAAGATTAGGAGAGCCAGGAAGCGGAGGATGCATAATAAATTGAGTATTGAAGTAAACAATGCATATTTAGTTTAACTGTCATTGCTGTTAATCGAGATTAAGTTAATTATTGTTATCAAAAATAGAATACAATCACTTACGATTCTTTCTCTCTTCCTTTCCATCATTAAGTCGAATCATCTGCAATACAATGGAGTCTGTGGTGAAGCTGCGGTGCTTAGAAAGATTTGGAGAGCCAGGAAGCGGAGGATGCCTAATAAATTGAGTATTAAAGTAAACAATGCGTATTTAGTTTAACCGTCATTGGTGTTAATTGAGATTAAGTTCGCTATTGTTATCAAAAATAGAATACAATCACTTACGATTCTTTCTCTCTTCCTTTCCATCATTAAGTCGAATCATCTGCAATACAATGGAGTCTGTGGTGAAGCTGCGGTGCTTAGAAAGATTTGGAGAGCCAGGAAGCGGAGGATGCCTTATAAATTGAGTATTAAAGTAAACAATGCGTATTCAGTTTAACTGTCATTGCTGTTCATTGAGATTAAGTTAGCTAATGTTATCAAAAAAAGAATACAATCACTTACAATTCTTTCTCTCTTCCTTTCCATCATTAAGTCGAATCATCTTTAATACAATGGAGTCACTGGTGATGCTGCGGTGCTTAGAAAGATTAGGAGAGCCAGGAAGCGCAGGATGCCTAATAAATTGAGTATTAAAGTATACAATGCGTATCTAGTTTAACTGTCATTGCTGTTAATTGAGATTAAGTTAGCTATTGCTATCAAAAATAGAATACAATCTCTTACGATTCTTTCTCTCTTCCTGTCCATCATTATGTCGAATCATCTGCAATACAATGGAGTATGTGGTGAAGCTGCGGTGCATAGAAAGATTTGGAGAGCAAGGAAGCGGAAGATGCCTAATAAATTGAGTATTGAAGTAAACAATGCGTATTTAGTTTAACTGTCATTGCTGTTAATTGAGATTGAGTTGGCTATTGTTATCAAAAATAGAATACAATCACTTACGATTCTTTCTCTCTTCCTTTCCATCATTAAGTCGAATCATCTGCAATACAATGGAGTATGTGGTGAAGCTGCGGTGCTTAGAAAGATTTGGAGAGCCAGGAAGCGGAGGATGCCTAATAAACTGAGTATTAAAGTAAACAATGCGTATCTAGTTTAACTGTCATTGCTGTTAATTGAGATTAAGTTCGCTATTGTTATCAAAAATAGAATACAATCACTTACGATTCTTTCTCTCTTCCTTTCCATCATTATGTCGAATCATCTGCAATACAATGGAGTATGTGGTGAAGCTGCGGTGCATAGAAAGATTTGGAGAGCAAGGAAGCGGAAGATGCCTAATAAATTGAGTATTGAAGTAAACAATGCGTATTTAGTTTAACTGTCATTGCTGTTAATTGAGATTGAGTTGGCTATTGTTATCAAAAATAGAATACAATCACATACGATTCTTTCTCTCTTCCTTTCCATCATTAAGTCGAATCATCTGCAATACAATGGAGTATGTGGTGAAGCTGCGGTGCTTAGAAAGATTTGGAGAGCCAGGAAGCGCAGGATGCCTAATAAATTGAGTATTAAAGTATACAATGCGTATCTAGTTTAACTGTCATTGCTGTTAATTGAGATTAAGTTCGCTATTGTTATCAAAAATAGAATACAATCACTTACGATTCTTTCTCTCTTCCTGTCCATCATTATGTCGAATCATCTGCAATACAATGGAGTATGTGGTGAAGCTGCGGTGCATAGAAAGATTTGGAGAGCAAGGAAGCGGAAGATGCCTAATAAATTGAGTATTGAAGTAAACAATGCGTATTTAGTTTAACTGTCATTGCTGTTAATTGAGATTGAGTTGGCTATTGTTATCAAAAATAGAATACAATCACTTACGATTCTTTCTCTCTTCCTTTCCATCATTAAGTCGAATCATCTGCAATACAATGGAGTATGTGGTGAAGCTGCGGTGCTTAGAAAGATTTGGAGAGCCAGGAAGCGGAGGATGCCTAATAAACTGAGTATTAAAGTAAACAATGCGTATTTAGTTTAACCGTCATTGGTGTTAATTGAGATTAAGTTCGCTATTGTTATCAAAAATAGAATACAATCACTTACGATTCTTTCTCTCTTCCTTTCCATCATTAAGTCGAATCATCTGCAATACAATGGAGTCTGTGGTGAAGCTGCGGTGCTTAGAAAGATTTGGAGAGCCAGGAAGCGGAGGATGCCTAATAAATTGAGTATTAAAGTAAACAATGCGTATTTAGTTTAACCGTCATTGGTGTTAATTGAGATTAAGTTCGCTATTGTTATCAAAAATAGAATACAATCACTTACGATTCTTTCTCTCTTCCTTTCCATCATTAAGTCGAATCATCTGCAATACAATGGAGTCTGTGGTGAAGCTGCGGTGCTTAGAAAGATTTGGAGAGCCAGGAAGCGGAGGATGCCTAATAAATTGAGTATTAAAGTAAACAATGCGTATTTAGTTTAACCGTCATTGGTGTTAATTGAGATTAAGTTCGCTATTGTTATCAAAAATAGAATACAATCACTTACGATTCTTTCTCTCTTCCTTTCCATCATTAAGTCGAATCATCTGCAATACAATGGAGTCTGTGGTGAAGCTGCGGTGCTTAGAAAGATTTGGAGAGCCAGGAAGCGGAGAATGCCTAATAAACTGAGTATTAAAGTAAACAATGCGTATTTAGTTTAACCGTCATTGGTGTTAATTGAGATTAAGTTCGCTATTGTTATCAAAAATAGAATACAATCACTTACGATTCTTTCTCTCTTCCTTTCCATCATTAAGTCGAATCATCTGCAATACAATGGAGTCTGTGGTGAAGCTGCGGTGCTTAGAAAGATTTGGAGAGCCAGGAAGCGGAGGATGCCTAATAAATTGAGTATTAAAGTAAACAATGCGTATTTAGTTTAACCGTCATTGGTGTTAATTGAGATTAAGTTCGCTATTGTTATCAAAAATAGAATACAATCACTTACGATTCTTTCTCTCTTCCTGTCCATCATTATGTCGAATCATCTGCAATACAATGGAGTATGTGGTGAAGCTGCGGTGCATAGAAAGATTTGGAGAGCAAGGAAGCGGAAGATGCCTAATAAATTGAGTATTGAAGTAAACAATGCGTATTTAGTTTAACTGTCATTGCTGTTAATTGAGATTGAGTTGGCTATTGTTATCAAAAATAGAATACAATCACTTACGATTCTTTCTCTCTTCCTGTCCATCATTAAGTCGAATCATCTGCAATACAATGGAGTCTGTGGTGAAGCTGCGGTGCTTAGAAGGATTTGGAGAGCCAGGAATCGGAGGATGCATAAGAAATTGAGTATTAAAGTAAACAATGCGTATTCAGTTTAACTGTCATTGCTGTTAATTGAGATTAAGTTAGCTATTGTTATCAAAAATAGAATACAATCACTTAAGATTCTTTTTCTCTTCCTGTCCATCATTAAGTCGAATCATCTGCAATACAATGGAGTCACTGGTGATGCTGCGGTGCTTAGAAAGATTAGGAGAGCCAGGAAGCGCAGGATGCCTAATAAATTGAGTATTAAAGTAAACAATGCGTATTCAGTTTAACTGTCATTGCTGTTCATTGAGATTAAGTTAGCTATTGTTATCAAAAAAAGAATACAATCACTTACGATTCTTTCTCTCTTCCTTTCCATCATTAAGTCGAATCATCTTTAATACAATGGAGTCACTGGTGATGCTGCGGTGCTTAGAAAGATTAGGAGAGCCAGGAAGCGCAGGATGCCTAATAAATTGAGTATTAAAGTAAACAATGCGTATTTAGTTTAACTGTCATTGCTGTTAATTGAGATTAAGTTAGCTATTGCTATCAAAAATAGAATACAATCTCTTACGATTCTTTTTCTCTTCCTGTCCATCATTAAGTCGAATCATCTGCAATACAATGGAGTCTGTGTTGAAGCTGCGGTGCTTAGAAAGATTTGTAGAGCCAGGAAGCGGAGGATGCCTTATAAATTGAGTATTAAAGTAAACAATGCGTATTCAGTTTAACTGTCATTGCTGTTCATTGAGATTAAGTTAGCTAATGTTATCAAAAAAAGAATACAATCACTTACAATTCTTTCTCTCTTCCTTTCCATCATTAAGTCGAATCATCTTTAATACAATGGAGTCACTGGTGATGCTGCGGTGCTTAGAAAGATTAGGAGAGCCAGGAAGCGCAGGATGCCTAATAAATTGAGTATTAAAGTATACAATGCGTATCTAGTTTAACTGTCATTGCTGTTAATTGAGATTAAGTTAGCTATTGCTATCAAAAATAGAATACAATCTCTTACGATTCTTTTTCTCTTCCTGGCCATCATTAAGTCGAATCATCTTTAATACAATGGAGTCACTGGTGATGCTGCGGTGCTTAGAAAGATTAGGAGAGCCATGAAGCGGAGGATGCCTAATAAATTGAGTAATAAAGCAAACAATGCGTATTTAAATTAACTGTCATTGCTGTTAATTGAGATTAAGTTAGCTATTGTTATCAAAATTAGAATACAATCTCTTACGATTCTTTTTCTCTTCCTGGCCATCATTAAGTCGAATCATCTTTAATACAATGGAGTCACTGGTGATGCTGCGGTGCTTATAAAGATTAGGAGAGCCATGAAGCGGAGGATGCCTAATAAATTGAGTAATAAAGCAAACAATGCGTATTTAAATTAACTGTCATTGCTGTTAATTGAGATTAAGTTAGCTATTGTTATCAAAATTAGAATACAATCTCTTACGATTCTTTTTCTCTTCCTGGCCATCATTAAGTCGAATCATCTTTAATACAATGGAGTCACTGGTGATGCTGCGGTGCTTAGAAAGATTAGGAGAGCCATGAAGCGGAGGATGCCTAATAAATTGAGTAATAAAGCAAACAATGCGTATTTAAATTAACTGTCATTGCTGTTAATTGAGATTAAGTTAGCTATTGTTATCAAAATTAGAATACAATCTCTTACGATTCTTTTTCTCTTCCTGGCCATCATTAAGTCGAATCATCTGCAATACAATGGAGTCACTGGTGATGCTGCGGTGCTAAGAAAGATTAGGAGAGCCAGGAAGCAGAGGATGCCTAATAAATTGAGTGTTGAAGTAAACAATGCGTATTTAGTTGAACTGTCATTACTTTTAATGGAGATTAAGTTAACTATTGCTTTCAAAAATAGAATACAATCACTTACGATTCTTTCTCTCTTCCTGTACATCATTTAGTCGAATCATCTGCAATACAATGGAGTCTGTGGTGAAGCTGCGGTGCTTAGAAAGATTTGGAGAGCCAGGAAGCGGAGGATGCCTAATAAACTGAGTATTAAAGTAAACAATGCGTATTTAGTTTAACTGTCATTGCTGTTAATTGAGATTGAGTTGGCTATTGTTATCAAAAATAGAATACAATCACTTACGATTCTTTCTCTCTTCCTGTCCATCATTAAGTCGAATCATCTGCAATACAATGGAGTCTGTGGTGAAGCTGCGGTGCATAGAAAGATTTGGAGAGCTAGGAAGCGGAAGATGCCTAATAAATTGAGTATTGAAGTAAACAATGCGTATTTAGTTTAACTGTCATTGCTGTTAATTGAGATTGAGTTGGCTATAGTTATCAAAAATAGAATATAATCACTTACGATTCTTTCTCTCTTCCTGTCCATCATTAAGTCGAATCATCTGCAATACAATGGAGTCTGTGGTGAAGCTGCGGTGCATAGAAAGATTTGGAGAGCTAGGAAGCGGAAGATGCCTAATAAATTGAGTATTGAAGTAAACAATGCGTATTTAGTTTAACTGTCATTGCTGTTAATTGAGATTAAGTTAATTATTGTTATCTAAAATAGAATACAATCTCTTACGATTCTTTTTCTCTTCCTGGCCATCATTAAGTCGAATCATCTGCAATACAATGGAGTCTGTGGTGAAGCTGCGGTGCTTAGAAAGATTAGGAGAGCCAGGAAGCGGAGGATGCCTAATAAATTGAGTATTAAAGCAAACAATGCGTATTTAGTTTAACTGTCATTGCTGTTAATTGAGATTAAGTTAGCTATTGTTATCAAAAATAGAATACAATCTCTTACGATTCTTTTTCTCTTCCTGGCCATCATTAAGTCGAATCATCTTTAATACAATGGAGTAACTGGTTATGCTGCGGTGCTTAGAAAGATTAGGAGAGCCATGAAGCGGAGGATGCCTAATAAATTGAGTAATAAAGCAAACAATGCGTATTTAGTTTAACTGTCATTGCTGTTAATTGAGATTAAGTTAGCTATTGTTATCAAAAATAGAATACAATCTCTTACGATTCTTTTTCTCTTCCTGGCCATCATTAAGTCGAATCATCTGCAATACAATGGAGTCACTGGTGATGCTGCGGTGCTTAGAAGGATTAGGAGAGCCAGGAAGCGGAGGATGCCTAATAAATTGAGTATTAAAGCAAACAATGCGTATTTAGTTTAACTGTCATTGCTGTTAATTGAGATTAAGTTAGCTATTGTTATCAAAAATAGAATACAATCACTTACAATTCTTTCTCTCTTCCTTTCCATCATTAAGTCGAATCATCTTTAATACAATGGAGTCACTGGTGATGCTGCGGTGCTTAGAAAGATTAGGAGAGCCAGGAAGCGCAGGATGCCTAATAAATTGAGTATTAAAGTATACAATGCGTATCTAGTTTAACTGTCATTGCTGTTAATTGAGATTAAGTTAGCTATTGCTATCAAAAATAGAATACAATCTCTTACGATTCTTTCTCTCTTCCTGTCCATCATTATGTCGAATCATCTGCAATACAATGGAGTATGTGGTGAAGCTGCGGTGCATAGAAAGATTTGGAGAGCAAGGAAGCGGAAGATGCCTAATAAATTGAGTATTGAAGTAAACAATGCGTATTTAGTTTAACTGTCATTGCTGTTAATTGAGATTGAGTTGGCTATTGTTATCAAAAATAGAATACAATCACTTACGATTCTTTCTCTCTTCCTTTCCATCATTAAGTCGAATCATCTGCAATACAATGGAGTATGTGGTGAAGCTGCGGTGCTTAGAAAGATTTGGAGAGCCAGGAAGCGGAGGATGCCTAATAAACTGAGTATTAAAGTAAACAATGCGTATCTAGTTTAACTGTCATTGCTGTTAATTGAGATTAAGTTCGCTATTGTTATCAAAAATAGAATACAATCACTTACGATTCTTTCTCTCTTCCTTTCCATCATTATGTCGAATCATCTGCAATACAATGGAGTATGTGGTGAAGCTGCGGTGCATAGAAAGATTTGGAGAGCAAGGAAGCGGAAGATGCCTAATAAATTGAGTATTGAAGTAAACAATGCGTATTTAGTTTAACTGTCATTGCTGTTAATTGAGATTGAGTTGGCTATTGTTATCAAAAATAGAATACAATCACATACGATTCTTTCTCTCTTCCTTTCCATCATTAAGTCGAATCATCTGCAATACAATGGAGTATGTGGTGAAGCTGCGGTGCTTAGAAAGATTTGGAGAGCCAGGAAGCGCAGGATGCCTAATAAATTGAGTATTAAAGTATACAATGCGTATCTAGTTTAACTGTCATTGCTGTTAATTGAGATTAAGTTCGCTATTGTTATCAAAAATAGAATACAATCACTTACGATTCTTTCTCTCTTCCTGTCCATCATTATGTCGAATCATCTGCAATACAATGGAGTATGTGGTGAAGCTGCGGTGCATAGAAAGATTTGGAGAGCAAGGAAGCGGAAGATGCCTAATAAATTGAGTATTGAAGTAAACAATGCGTATTTAGTTTAACTGTCATTGCTGTTAATTGAGATTGAGTTGGCTATTGTTATCAAAAATAGAATACAATCACTTACGATTCTTTCTCTCTTCCTTTCCATCATTAAGTCGAATCATCTGCAATACAATGGAGTATGTGGTGAAGCTGCGGTGCTTAGAAAGATTTGGAGAGCCAGGAAGCGGAGGATGCCTAATAAACTGAGTATTAAAGTAAACAATGCGTATTTAGTTTAACCGTCATTGGTGTTAATTGAGATTAAGTTCGCTATTGTTATCAAAAATAGAATACAATCACTTACTATTCTTTCTCTCTTCCTTTCCATCATTAAGTCGAATCATCTGCAATACAATGGAGTCTGTGGTGAAGCTGCGGTGCTTAGAAAGATTTGGAGAGCCAGGAAGCGGAGGATGCCTAATAAATTGAGTATTAAAGTAAACAATGCGTATTTAGTTTAACCGTCATTGGTGTTAATTGAGATTAAGTTCGCTATTGTTATCAAAAATAGAATACAATCACTTACGATTCTTTCTCTCTTCCTTTCCATCATTAAGTCGAATCATCTGCAATACAATGGAGTCTGTGGTGAAGCTGCGGTGCTTAGAAAGATTTGGAGAGCCAGGAAGCGGAGGATGCCTAATAAATTGAGTATTAAAGTAAACAATGCGTATTTAGTTTAACCGTCATTGGTGTTAATTGAGATTAAGTTCGCTATTGTTATCAAAAATAGAATACAATCACTTACGATTCTTTCTCTCTTCCTTTCCATCATTAAGTCGAATCATCTGCAATACAATGGAGTCTGTGGTGAAGCTGCGGTGCTTAGAAAGATTTGGAGAGCCAGGAAGCGGAGAATGCCTAATAAACTGAGTATTAAAGTAAACAATGCGTATTTAGTTTAACCGTCATTGGTGTTAATTGAGATTAAGTTCGCTATTGTTATCAAAAATAGAATACAATCACTTACGATTCTTTCTCTCTTCCTTTCCATCATTAAGTCGAATCATCTGCAATACAATGGAGTCTGTGGTGAAGCTGCGGTGCTTAGAAAGATTTGGAGAGCCAGGAAGCGGAGGATGCCTAATAAATTGAGTATTAAAGTAAACAATGCGTATTTAGTTTAACCGTCATTGGTGTTAATTGAGATTAAGTTCGCTATTGTTATCAAAAATAGAATACAATCACTTACGATTCTTTCTCTCTTCCTGTCCATCATTATGTCGAATCATCTGCAATACAATGGAGTATGTGGTGAAGCTGCGGTGCATAGAAAGATTTGGAGAGCAAGGAAGCGGAAGATGCCTAATAAATTGAGTATTGAAGTAAACAATGCGTATTTAGTTTAACTGTCATTGCTGTTAATTGAGATTGAGTTGGCTATTGTTATCAAAAATAGAATACAATCACTTACGATTCTTTCTCTCTTCCTGTCCATCATTAAGTCGAATCATCTGCAATACAATGGAGTCTGTGGTGAAGCTGCGGTGCTTAGAAGGATTTGGAGAGCCAGGAATCGGAGGATGCATAAGAAATTGAGTATTAAAGTAAACAATGCGTATTCAGTTTAACTGTCATTGCTGTTAATTGAGATTAAGTTAGCTATTGTTATCAAAAATAGAATACAATCACTTAAGATTCTTTTTCTCTTCCTGTCCATCATTAAGTCGAATCATCTGCAATACAATGGAGTCACTGGTGATGCTGCGGTGCTTAGAAAGATTAGGAGAGCCAGGAAGCGCAGGATGCCTAATAAATTGAGTATTAAAGTAAACAATGCGTATTCAGTTTAACTGTCATTGCTGTTCATTGAGATTAAGTTAGCTATTGTTATCAAAAAAAGAATACAATCACTTACGATTCTTTCTCTCTTCCTTTCCATCATTAAGTCGAATCATCTTTAATACAATGGAGTCACTGGTGATGCTGCGGTGCTTAGAAAGATTAGGAGAGCCAGGAAGCGCAGGATGCCTAATAAATTGAGTATTAAAGTAAACAATGCGTATTTAGTTTAACTGTCATTGCTGTTAATTGAGATTAAGTTAGCTATTGCTATCAAAAATAGAATACAATCTCTTACGATTCTTTTTCTCTTCCTGTCCATCATTAAGTCGAATCATCTGCAATACAATGGAGTCTGTGTTGAAGCTGCGGTGCTTAGAAAGATTTGTAGAGCCAGGAAGCGGAGGATGCCTTATAAATTGAGTATTAAAGTAAACAATGCGTATTCAGTTTAACTGTCATTGCTGTTCATTGAGATTAAGTTAGCTAATGTTATCAAAAAAAGAATACAATCACTTACAATTCTTTCTCTCTTCCTTTCCATCATTAAGTCGAATCATCTTTAATACAATGGAGTCACTGGTGATGCTGCGGTGCTTAGAAAGATTAGGAGAGCCAGGAAGCGCAGGATGCCTAATAAATTGAGTATTAAAGTATACAATGCGTATCTAGTTTAACTGTCATTGCTGTTAATTGAGATTAAGTTAGCTATTGCTATCAAAAATAGAATACAATCTCTTACGATTCTTTTTCTCTTCCTGGCCATCATTAAGTCGAATCATCTTTAATACAATGGAGTCACTGGTGATGCTGCGGTGCTTAGAAAGATTAGGAGAGCCATGAAGCGGAGGATGCCTAATAAATTGAGTAATAAAGCAAACAATGCGTATTTAAATTAACTGTCATTGCTGTTAATTGAGATTAAGTTAGCTATTGTTATCAAAATTAGAATACAATCTCTTACGATTCTTTTTCTCTTCCTGGCCATCATTAAGTCGAATCATCTTTAATACAATGGAGTCACTGGTGATGCTGCGGTGCTTATAAAGATTAGGAGAGCCATGAAGCGGAGGATGCCTAATAAATTGAGTAATAAAGCAAACAATGCGTATTTAAATTAACTGTCATTGCTGTTAATTGAGATTAAGTTAGCTATTGTTATCAAAATTAGAATACAATCTCTTACGATTCTTTTTCTCTTCCTGGCCATCATTAAGTCGAATCATCTTTAATACAATGGAGTCACTGGTGATGCTGCGGTGCTTAGAAAGATTAGGAGAGCCATGAAGCGGAGGATGCCTAATAAATTGAGTAATAAAGCAAACAATGCGTATTTAAATTAACTGTCATTGCTGTTAATTGAGATTAAGTTAGCTATTGTTATCAAAATTAGAATACAATCTCTTACGATTCTTTTTCTCTTCCTGGCCATCATTAAGTCGAATCATCTGCAATACAATGGAGTCACTGGTGATGCTGCGGTGCTAAGAAAGATTAGGAGAGCCAGGAAGCAGAGGATGCCTAATAAATTGAGTGTTGAAGTAAACAATGCGTATTTAGTTGAACTGTCATTACTTTTAATGGAGATTAAGTTAACTATTGCTTTCAAAAATAGAATACAATCACTTACGATTCTTTCTCTCTTCCTGTACATCATTTAGTCGAATCATCTGCAATACAATGGAGTCTGTGGTGAAGCTGCGGTGCTTAGAAAGATTTGGAGAGCCAGGAAGCGGAGGATGCCTAATAAACTGAGTATTAAAGTAAACAATGCGTATTTAGTTTAACTGTCATTGCTGTTAATTGAGATTGAGTTGGCTATTGTTATCAAAAATAGAATACAATCACTTACGATTCTTTCTCTCTTCCTGTCCATCATTAAGTCGAATCATCTGCAATACAATGGAGTCTGTGGTGAAGCTGCGGTGCATAGAAAGATTTGGAGAGCTAGGAAGCGGAAGATGCCTAATAAATTGAGTATTGAAGTAAACAATGCGTATTTAGTTTAACTGTCATTGCTGTTAATTGAGATTGAGTTGGCTATAGTTATCAAAAATAGAATATAATCACTTACGATTCTTTCTCTCTTCCTGTCCATCATTAAGTCGAATCATCTGCAATACAATGGAGTCTGTGGTGAAGCTGCGGTGCATAGAAAGATTTGGAGAGCTAGGAAGCGGAAGATGCCTAATAAATTGAGTATTGAAGTAAACAATGCGTATTTAGTTTAACTGTCATTGCTGTTAATTGAGATTAAGTTAATTATTGTTATCTAAAATAGAATACAATCTCTTACGATTCTTTTTCTCTTCCTGGCCATCATTAAGTCGAATCATCTGCAATACAATGGAGTCTGTGGTGAAGCTGCGGTGCTTAGAAAGATTAGGAGAGCCAGGAAGCGGAGGATGCCTAATAAATTGAGTATTAAAGCAAACAATGCGTATTTAGTTTAACTGTCATTGCTGTTAATTGAGATTAAGTTAGCTATTGTTATCAAAAATAGAATACAATCTCTTACGATTCTTTTTCTCTTCCTGGCCATCATTAAGTCGAATCATCTTTAATACAATGGAGTAACTGGTTATGCTGCGGTGCTTAGAAAGATTAGGAGAGCCATGAAGCGGAGGATGCCTAATAAATTGAGTAATAAAGCAAACAATGCGTATTTAGTTTAACTGTCATTGCTGTTAATTGAGATTAAGTTAGCTATTGTTATCAAAAATAGAATACAATCTCTTACGATTCTTTTTCTCTTCCTGGCCATCATTAAGTCGAATCATCTGCAATACAATGGAGTCACTGGTGATGCTGCGGTGCTTAGAAGGATTAGGAGAGCCAGGAAGCGGAGGATGCCTAATAAATTGAGTATTAAAGCAAACAATGCGTATTTAGTTTAACTGTCATTGCTGTTAATTGAGATTAAGTTAGCTATTGTTATCAAAAATAGAATACAATCTCTTACGATTCTTTTTCTCTTCCTGGCCATCATTAAGTCGAATCATCTTTAATACAATGGAGTAACTGGTTATGCTGCGGTGCTTAGAAAAATTAGGAGAGCCATGAAGCGGAGGATGCCTAATAAATTGAGTAATAAAGCAAACAATGCGTATTTATTTTAACTGTCATTGCTGTTAATTGAGATTAAGTTAGCTATTGTTATCAAAAATAGAATACAATCACTTACGATTCTTTCTCTCTTCCTGTCCATCATTACGTCGAATCATCTGCAATACAATGGAGTCTGTGGTGAAGCTGCGGAGCTTAGAAAGATTAGGAGAGCCAGGAAGCGGAGGATGCCTAATAAATTGAGTGTTGAAGTAAACAATGCGTATTTAGTTGAACTGTCCTTGCTGATAGTTGAGATTAAGTTAGCTATTGTTTTCAAAAATAGAATACAATCACTTACGATTGTTTCTCTCTTCCTGTCCATCATTACGTCGAATCATCTGCAATACAATGGAGTCTGTGGTGAAGCTGCGGTGCTAAGAAAGATTAGGAGAGCCAGGAAGCGGAGGATGCATAATAAATTGAGTATTGAAGTAAACAATGCATATTTAGTTTAACTGTCATTGCTGTTAATCGAGATTAAGTTAATTATTGTTATCAAAAATAGAATACAATCACTTACGATTCTTTCTCTCTTCCTTTCCATCATTAAGTCGAATCATCTGCAATACAATGGAGTCTGTGGTGAAGCTGTGGTGCTTAGAAAGATTAGGAGAGCCAGGAAGAGGAGGGTACCTAATAAATTGAGTATTAAAGTAAACAATGCGTATTTAGTTTAACCGTCATTGGTGTTAATTGAGATTAAGTTCGCTATTGTTATCAAAAATAGAATACAATCACTTACGATTCTTTCTCTCTTCCTTTCCATCATTAAGTCGAATCATCTGCAATACAATGGAGTCTGTGGTGAAGCTGCGGTGCTTAGAAAGATTTGGAGAGCCAGGAAGCGGAGGATGCCTAATAAACTGAGTATTAAAGTAAACAATGCGTATTTAGTTTAACTGTCATTGCTGTTAATTGAGATTTAGTTGGCTATTGTTATCAAAAATAGAATACAATCACTTACGATTCTTTCTCTCTTCCTGTCCATCATTAAGTCGAATCATCTGCAATACAATGGAGTCTGTGGTGAAGCTGCGGTGCATAGAAAGATTTGGAGAGCTAGGAAGCGGAAGATGCCTAATAAATTGAGTATTGAAGTAAACAATGCGTATTCAGTTTAACTGTCATTGCTGTTCATTGAGATTAAGTTAGCTATTGTTTTCAAAAATAGAATACAATAACTTACGATTCTTTCACTCTTCCTGTCCATCATTACGTCGAATCATCTGCAATACAATGGAGTCTGTGGTGAAGCTGCGGTGCTTAGAAAGATTTGGAGAGCCAGGAAGCGGAGGATGCCTAATAAATTAAATATTGAAGTAAACAATGCGTATTTAGTTTAACTGTCATTGCTGTTAATTGAGATTAAGTAAACTATTGTTTTCAAAAATAGAATACAATCACTTCTGATTCTTTCTCTCTTCCTGTCCATCATTAAGTCGAATCATCTTTAATACAATGGAGTCACTGGTGATGCTGCGGTGCTTAGAAAGATTAGGAGAGCCAGGAAGCGGAGGATGCCTAATAAATTGAGTAATAAAGCAAACAATGCGTATTTATTTTAACTGTCATTGCTGTTAATTGAGATTAAGTTAGCTATTGTTATCAAAAATAGAATACAATCACTTACGATTCTTTCTCTCTTCCTGTCCATCATTTAGTCGAATCATCTGCAATACAATGGAGTCGGTGGTGAAGCTGCGGTGCTAAGAAAGATTAGGAGAGCCAGGAAGCGGAGGATGCCTAATAAATTAGGTGTTGAAGTAAACAATGCGTATTTAGTTGAACTGTCATTGCTGTTAGTTGAGATTAAGTTAACTAATGTTTTCAAAAATAGAATACAATAACTTACGATTCTTTCTCTCTTCCTGTCCATCATTACGTCGAATCATCTGCAATACAATGGAGTCTGTGGTGAAGCTGCGGTGCTTAGAAAGATTAGGAGAGCCAGGAAGCGGAGGATGCCTAATAAATTGAGTGTTGAAGTAAACAATGCGTATTTAGTTGAACTGTCCTTGCTGATAGTTGAGATTAAGTTAACTATTGTTTTCAAAAATAGAATACAATCACTTACGATTGTTTCTCTCTTCCTGTCCATCATTACGTCGAATCATCTGCAATACAATGGAGTCTGTGGTGAAGCTGCGGTGCTAAGAAAGATTAGGAGAGCCAGGAAGCGGAGGATGCATAATAAATTGAGTATTGAAGTAAACAATGCATATTTAGTTTAACTGTCATTGCTGTTAATCGAGATTAAGTTAATTATTGTTATCAAAAATAGAATACAATCACTTACGATTCTTTCTCTCTTCCTTTCCATCATTAAGTCGAATCATCTGCAATACAATGGAGTCTGTGGTGAAGCTGCGGTGCTTAGAAAGATTTGGAGAGCCAGGAAGCGGAGGATGCCTAATAAATTGAGTATTAAAGTAAACAATGCGTATTTAGTTTAACCGTCATTGGTGTTAATTGAGATTAAGTTCGCTATTGTTATCAAAAATAGAATACAATCACTTACGATTCTTTCTCTCTTCCTTTCCATCATTAAGTCGAATCATCTGCAATACAATGGAGTCTGTGGTGAAGCTGCGGTGCTTAGAAAGATTTGGAGAGCCAGGAAGCGGAGGATGCCTTATAAATTGAGTATTAAAGTAAACAATGCGTATTCAGTTTAACTGTCATTGCTGTTCATTGAGATTAAGTTAGCTAATGTTATCAAAAAAAGAATACAATCACTTACAATTCTTTCTCTCTTCCTTTCCATCATTAAGTCGAATCATCTTTAATACAATGGAGTCACTGGTGATGCTGCGGTGCTTAGAAAGATTAGGAGAGCCAGGAAGCGCAGGATGCCTAATAAATTGAGTATTAAAGTATACAATGCGTATCTAGTTTAACTGTCATTGCTGTTAATTGAGATTAAGTTAGCTATTGCTATCAAAAATAGAATACAATCTCTTACGATTCTTTCTCTCTTCCTGTCCATCATTATGTCGAATCATCTGCAATACAATGGAGTATGTGGTGAAGCTGCGGTGCATAGAAAGATTTGGAGAGCAAGGAAGCGGAAGATGCCTAATAAATTGAGTATTGAAGTAAACAATGCGTATTTAGTTTAACTGTCATTGCTGTTAATTGAGATTGAGTTGGCTATTGTTATCAAAAATAGAATACAATCACTTACGATTCTTTCTCTCTTCCTTTCCATCATTAAGTCGAATCATCTGCAATACAATGGAGTATGTGGTGAAGCTGCGGTGCTTAGAAAGATTTGGAGAGCCAGGAAGCGGAGGATGCCTAATAAACTGAGTATTAAAGTAAACAATGCGTATCTAGTTTAACTGTCATTGCTGTTAATTGAGATTAAGTTCGCTATTGTTATCAAAAATAGAATACAATCACTTACGATTCTTTCTCTCTTCCTTTCCATCATTATGTCGAATCATCTGCAATACAATGGAGCATGTGGTGAAGCTGCGGTGCATAGAAAGATTTGGAGAGCAAGGAAGCGGAAGATGCCTAATAAATTGAGTATTGAAGTAAACAATGCGTATTTAGTTTAACTGTCATTGCTGTTAATTGAGATTGAGTTGGCTATTGTTATCAAAAATAGAATACAATCACTTACGATTCTTTCTCTCTTCCTTTCCATCATTAAGTCGAATCATCTGCAATACAATGGAGTATGTGGTGAAGCTGCGGTGCTTAGAAAGATTTGGAGAGCCAGGAAGCGCAGGATGCCTAATAAATTGAGTATTAAAGTATACAATGCGTATCTAGTTTAACTGTCATTGCTGTTAATTGAGATTAAGTTCGCTATTGTTATCAAAAATAGAATACAATCACTTACGATTCTTTCTCTCTTCCTGTCCATCATTATGTCGAATCATCTGCAATACAATGGAGTATGTGGTGAAGCTGCGGTGCATAGAAAGATTTGGAGAGCAAGGAAGCGGAAGATGCCTAATAAATTGAGTATTGAAGTAAACAATGCGTATTTAGTTTAACTGTCATTGCTGTTAATTGAGATTGAGTTGGCTATTGTTATCAAAAATAGAATACAATCACTTACGATTCTTTCTCTCTTCCTTTCCATCATTAAGTCGAATCATCTGCAATACAATGGAGTATGTGGTGAAGCTGCGGTGCTTAGAAAGATTTGGAGAGCCAGGAAGCGGAGGATGCCTAATAAACTGAGTATTAAAGTAAACAATGCGTATTTAGTTTAACCGTCATTGGTGTTAATTGAGATTAAGTTCGCTATTGTTATCAAAAATAGAATACAATCACTTACGATTCTTTCTCTCTTCCTTTCCATCATTAAGTCGAATCATCTGCAATACAATGGAGTCTGTGGTGAAGCTGCGGTGCTTAGAAAGATTTGGAGAGCCAGGAAGCGGAGGATGCCTAATAAATTGAGTATTAAAGTAAACAATGCGTATTTAGTTTAACCGTCATTGGTGTTAATTGAGATTAAGTTCGCTATTGTTATCAAAAATAGAATACAATCACTTACGATTCTTTCTCTCTTCCTTTCCATCATTAAGTCGAATCATCTGCAATACAATGGAGTCTGTGGTGAAGCTGCGGTGCTTAGAAAGATTTGGAGAGCCAGGAAGCGGAGGATGCCTAATAAATTGAGTATTAAAGTAAACAATGCGTATTTAGTTTAACCGTCATTGGTGTTAATTGAGATTAAGTTCGCTATTGTTATCAAAAATAGAATACAATCACTTACGATTCTTTCTCTCTTCCTTTCCATCATTAAGTCGAATCATCTGCAATACAATGGAGTCTGTGGTGAAGCTGCGGTGCTTAGAAAGATTTGGAGAGCCAGGAAGCGGAGAATGCCTAATAAACTGAGTATTAAAGTAAACAATGCGTATTTAGTTTAACCGTCATTGGTGTTAATTGAGATTAAGTTCGCTATTGTTATCAAAAATAGAATACAATCACTTACGATTCTTTCTCTCTTCCTTTCCATCATTAAGTCGAATCATCTGCAATACAATGGAGTCTGTGGTGAAGCTGCGGTGCTTAGAAAGATTTGGAGAGCCAGGAAGCGGAGGATGCCTAATAAATTGAGTATTAAAGTAAACAATGCGTATTTAGTTTAACCGTCATTGGTGTTAATTGAGATTAAGTTCGCTATTGTTATCAAAAATAGAATACAATCACTTACGATTCTTTCTCTCTTCCTGTCCATCATTATGTCGAATCATCTGCAATACAATGGAGTATGTGGTGAAGCTGCGGTGCATAGAAAGATTTGGAGAGCAAGGAAGCGGAAGATGCCTAATAAATTGAGTATTGAAGTAAACAATGCGTATTTAGTTTAACTGTCATTGCTGTTAATTGAGATTGAGTTGGCTATTGTTATCAAAAATAGAATACAATCACTTACGATTCTTTCTCTCTTCCTGTCCATCATTAAGTCGAATCATCTGCAATACAATGGAGTCTGTGGTGAAGCTGCGGTGCTTAGAAGGATTTGGAGAGCCAGGAATCGGAGGATGCATAAGAAATTGAGTATTAAAGTAAACAATGCGTATTCAGTTTAACTGTCATTGCTGTTAATTGAGATTAAGTTAGCTATTGTTATCAAAAATAGAATACAATCACTTAAGATTCTTTTTCTCTTCCTGTCCATCATTAAGTCGAATCATCTGCAATACAATGGAGTCACTGGTGATGCTGCGGTGCTTAGAAAGATTAGGAGAGCCAGGAAGCGCAGGATGCCTAATAAATTGAGTATTAAAGTAAACAATGCGTATTCAGTTTAACTGTCATTGCTGTTCATTGAGATTAAGTTAGCTATTGTTATCAAAAAAAGAATACAATCACTTACGATTCTTTCTCTCTTCCTTTCCATCATTAAGTCGAATCATCTTTAATACAATGGAGTCACTGGTGATGCTGCGGTGCTTAGAAAGATTAGGAGAGCCAGGAAGCGCAGGATGCCTAATAAATTGAGTATTAAAGTAAACAATGCGTATTTAGTTTAACTGTCATTGCTGTTAATTGAGATTAAGTTAGCTATTGCTATCAAAAATAGAATACAATCTCTTACGATTCTTTTTCTCTTCCTGTCCATCATTAAGTCGAATCATCTGCAATACAATGGAGTCTGTGTTGAAGCTGCGGTGCTTAGAAAGATTTGTAGAGCCAGGAAGCGGAGGATGCCTTATAAATTGAGTATTAAAGTAAACAATGCGTATTCAGTTTAACTGTCATTGCTGTTCATTGAGATTAAGTTAGCTAATGTTATCAAAAAAAGAATACAATCACTTACAATTCTTTCTCTCTTCCTTTCCATCATTAAGTCGAATCATCTTTAATACAATGGAGTCACTGGTGATGCTGCGGTGCTTAGAAAGATTAGGAGAGCCAGGAAGCGCAGGATGCCTAATAAATTGAGTATTAAAGTATACAATGCGTATCTAGTTTAACTGTCATTGCTGTTAATTGAGATTAAGTTAGCTATTGCTATCAAAAATAGAATACAATCTCTTACGATTCTTTTTCTCTTCCTGGCCATCATTAAGTCGAATCATCTTTAATACAATGGAGTCACTGGTGATGCTGCGGTGCTTAGAAAGATTAGGAGAGCCATGAAGCGGAGGATGCCTAATAAATTGAGTAATAAAGCAAACAATGCGTATTTAAATTAACTGTCATTGCTGTTAATTGAGATTAAGTTAGCTATTGTTATCAAAATTAGAATACAATCTCTTACGATTCTTTTTCTCTTCCTGGCCATCATTAAGTCGAATCATCTTTAATACAATGGAGTCACTGGTGATGCTGCGGTGCTTATAAAGATTAGGAGAGCCATGAAGCGGAGGATGCCTAATAAATTGAGTAATAAAGCAAACAATGCGTATTTAAATTAACTGTCATTGCTGTTAATTGAGATTAAGTTAGCTATTGTTATCAAAATTAGAATACAATCTCTTACGATTCTTTTTCTCTTCCTGGCCATCATTAAGTCGAATCATCTTTAATACAATGGAGTCACTGGTGATGCTGCGGTGCTTAGAAAGATTAGGAGAGCCATGAAGCGGAGGATGCCTAATAAATTGAGTAATAAAGCAAACAATGCGTATTTAAATTAACTGTCATTGCTGTTAATTGAGATTAAGTTAGCTATTGTTATCAAAATTAGAATACAATCTCTTACGATTCTTTTTCTCTTCCTGGCCATCATTAAGTCGAATCATCTTTAATACAATGGAGTCACTGGTGATGCTGCGGTGCTTAGAAAGATTAGGAGAGCCATGAAGCGGAGGATGCCTAATAAATTGAGTAATAAAGCAAACAATGCGTATTTAAATTAACTGTCATTGCTGTTAATTGAGATTAAGTTAGCTATTGTTATCAAAATTAGAATACAATCTCTTACGATTCTTTTTCTCTTCCTGGCCATCATTAAGTCGAATCATCTTTAATACAATGGAGTCACTGGTGATGCTGCGGTGCTTAGAAAGATTAGGAGAGCCATGAAGCGGAGGATGCCTAATAAATTGAGTATTGAAGCAAACAATGCGTATTTAAATTAACTGTTATTGCTGTTAATTGAGATTAAGTTAGCTATTGTTATCAAAAATAGAATACAATCTCTTACGATTCTTTTTCTCTTCCTGGCCATCATTAAGTCGAATCATCTTTAATACAATGGAGTCACTGGTGATGCTGCGGTGCTTAGAAAGATTAGGAGAGCCAGGAAGCGCAGGATGCCTAATAAATTGAGTATTAAAGCAAACAATGCGTATTTAAATTAACTGTCATTGCTGTTAATTGAGATTAAGTTAGCTATTGTTATCAAAATTAGAATACAATCTCTTACGATTCTTTTTCTCTTCCTGGCCATCATTAAGTCGAATCATCTTTAATACAATGGAGTCACTGGTGATGCTGCGGTGCTTAGAAAGATTAGGAGAGCCAGGAAGCGCAGGATGCCTAATAAATTGAGTAATAAAGCAAACAATGCGTATTTAAATTAACTGTCATTGCTGTTAATTGAGATTAAGTTAGCTATTGTTATCAAAATTAGAATACAATCTCTTACGATTCTTTTTCTCTTCCTGGCCATCATTAAGTCGAATCATCTTTAATACAATGGAGTCACTGGTGATGCTGCGGTGCTTAGAAAGATTAGGAGAGCCATGAAGCGGAGGATGCCTAATAAATTGAGTAATAAAGCAAACAATGCGTATTTAAATTAACTGTCATTGCTGTTAATTGAGATTAAGTTAGCTATTGTTATCAAAATTAGAATACAATCTCTTACGATTCTTTTTCTCTTCCTGGCCATCATTAAGTCGAATCATCTTTAATACAATGGAGTCACTGGTGATGCTGCGGTGCTTAGAAAGATTAGGAGAGCCATGAAGCGGAGGATGCCTAATAAATTGAGTAATAAAGCAAACAATGCGTATTTAAATTAACTGTCATTGCTGTTAATTGAGATTAAGTTAGCTATTGTTATCAAAATTAGAATACAATCTCTTACGATTCTTTTTCTCTTCCTGGCCATCATTAAGTCGAATCATCTTTAATACAATGGAGTCACTGGTGATGCTGCGGTGCTTAGAAAGATTAGGAGAGCCATGAAGCGGAGGATGCCTAATAAATTGAGTAATAAAGCAAACAATGCGTATTTAAATTAACTGTCATTGCTGTTAATTGAGATTAAGTTAGCTATTGTTATCAAAATTAGAATACAATCTCTTACGATTCTTTTTCTCTTCCTGGCCATCATTAAGTCGAATCATCTTTAATACAATGGAGTCACTGGTGATGCTGCGGTGCTTAGAAAGATTAGGAGAGCCAGGAAGCGGAGGATGCCTAATAAATTGAGTAATAAAGCAAACAATGCGTATTTAAATTAACTGTCATTGCTGTTAATTGAGATTAAGTTAGCTATTGTTATCAAAATTAGAATACAATCTCTTACGATTCTTTTTCTCTTCCTGGCCATCATTAAGTCGAATCATCTTTAATACAATGGAGTCACTGGTGATGCTGCGGTGCTTAGAAAGATTAGGAGAGCCATGAAGCGGAGGATGCCTAATAAATTGAGTAATAAAGCAAACAATGCGTATTTAAATTAACTGTCATTGCTGTTAATTGAGATTAAGTTAGCTATTGTTATCAAAATTAGAATACAATCTCTTACGATTCTTTTTCTCTTCCTGGCCATCATTAAGTCGAATCATCTTTAATACAATGGAGTCACTGGTGATGCTGCGGTGCTTAGAAAGATTAGGAGAGCCAGGAAGCGCAGGATGCCTAATAAATTGAGTATTAAAGTATACAATGCGTATTTAGTTTAACTGTCATTGCTGTTAATTGAGATTAAGTTAGCTATTGCTATCAAAAATAAAATACAATCTCTTACGATTCTTTTTCTCTTCCTGGCCATCATTAAGTCGAATCATCTTTAATACAATGGAGTCACTGGTTATGCTGCGGTGCTTAGAAAGATTAGGAGAGCCAGGAAGCGCAGGATGCCTAATAAATTGAGTTTTAAAGTAAACAATGAGTATTTAGTTTAACTGTCATTGCTGTTAATTGAGATTAAGTTAGCTATTGTTATCAAAAATAGAATACAATCTCTTACGATTCTTTTTCTCTTCCTGGCCATCATTAATTCGAATCATCTTTAATACAATGGAGTCACTGGTGATGCTGCGGTGCTTAGAAAGATTAGGAGAGCCAGGAAGCGGAGGATGCCTAATAAATTGAGTATTAAAGTAGACAATGCGTATTTAGTTTAACTGTCATTGCTGTTAATTGAGATTAAGTTAGCTATTGTTATCAATAATAGAATACAATCTCTTACGATTCTTTTTCTCTTCCTGGCCATCATTAAGTCGAATCATCTGCAATACAATGGAGTCACTGGTGAACCTGTGCACTGTGGTCCGAAATCGAAAAAAGCCGGACAAAAGTCCAAAATTGCTTTTTTTGAGATACAAACTTTAAAATTTGCATATATACAGCCAAATGATTGCTGATCATGGAACAGTAAGTCATTTTCCATAAATCGTATGCGTTACTTAGATACGCAGGGTCAAACATGACTAAATTTCCAAAAACACGCCCGATTCTATTTTTCCTGGAAAATCTTATAAGTTATGCTAATAGTGGACTTGTGGAAGGAATTTAGTGGAATAAAAAACATTATATTCGATCAAAATGGTACTTTGTCTATACTATCCATCAGTTTCAAGGATATTGGTCAATATTTGTGTGGTATTCCATCACAAAATGGCGGATGCTTTTTTCAGACAAATTTGGACATTAAGTAGTCGATATCTTTTGTTTAAAAAATATGTGCAGCGGGAAATTACACCAGAGTATTGGGTGAAGACAGTTCAAGAATATCCAGCATAGATCTATTATGAACGTTACCGACCACGAAAATAAACGCGATTTTTCGATCGCGCTGCACGATCCGGGTACGCGCGGCTGGGCCTGGAAGTACGGCGGCTTCGTTGGATTGTTTCAGTTTTTTCGGCCTTAACTCTTTAAAATCGCTGCTTTTAAGCTAACTAGGCAGTCACTATCTCTGTCACCGTTCATAAATTCCATATCGAAGATATGAAGAGGTTATTTGATCGTGAGAATGAGTCAATGGATGCGGTACTCTGGTAAATACGCTAAGGTTAGGATACTTTACGGATTCTTTCCGCAAGTTAGAAATATCCTTCAACTTTTGAGGCAGTTAGTAAGTTCGAATGTACGGTAACGGGTTCATGCATTGCAGAAAAGGCACCATCTGATTGTTTTTCTACCACTTACCCTTTCCACCCTCGCCGACGAGGACCACGCGAAAAGGGGCACCGCGCAGTCCTTAGCGGTATTTACTGGGTATTTCCACGGACGCATTTCATAAAAAAATTCTTAATCCTCAGAGAAATTCTGGTCGTTTTTACTGTCTGATTCCAATTCTTCACCGTCTTATAAAATCAGCAGTTCTCTCAATTCTTTCGGCATCTTTCTGTATCTCTTCGGAATCGGAGTCATGTTGGAGGAAAGAAATGGATCAGAAGTGATCAACAACCTTTTAAAAAAATCGTCTTTTGTGGCTACCTTGGAGAGTTTTCAGCTGAATCTTCGACGGAATTTTCTAGTGTCCTTATTCCGAGCCACCATCGCCTCTTCGGAGAGTCTTAAGGGAAGAATCGCCTCCCTCGAAATTTCACTTCCATGCATAAGGACCTTATGTACCGTGGTTGGCATATAATACCAGGAATGCAAGTTTACGTATAATTCGGCAGTTCTTTGGCAGTATGCGAAAATGCCTCATTATTTATCGATTGTCCGCTTGATAATGCCTTAAGGATGATGGAAAATGTTTTAACGGGAAGAAGAGACTTTTAAGTCTCAATTTCGCCCAAATAAAGACGATTTATTATTATTATTATTAACCCCTGTAATGAAAATTTGATAAAAATTACATTAAACCAAATGGTATTCCTAAGATATATATCAAAGGGACTAGTTACTGAGGTATTTAAAGAAGCTGTGTGGTATAATATATGCATTTTACCTATGCATGGCTATTACTGAGAAGCTAAGTCTAGACACACCAGTCAATCCAGCTGCCAGTTTTGGAGAATCGAAGAAACGTCTTGCAGTATTTCTATCGTTAGTATTTCCTGATCCTGGCTTTGGCAAGTCCATGATTAACCCCATCCTTTCTTTAAATAATTTCTGTATATTTTCCTTTTTCTTGGAAAGCCGTATTTTAAGAATACCACGTGCCTATAAAAGAGTCTCATTATAATGTATAGAAGTTATTTTACCAAATAACAAAAATTAAAACCTCAATTTTGATGCTTATTCACCTGCTGCTGTTTAAACTCCAGTCGATGCGATATGTGTAAAATGCATTCAAAAAACGGAATGTAGCAATGTAGCGTTGATATACCAAAAGCATAATTTTTCACATCTACTGGTCGATCCTTCATTGCCCTTAATTCATTTATTTCTGAAATTTTAGCTCCGCAGATGTAACTCCGTCGTTACTTCGGCAATAAGTTGAGCGGCTGCAATATCGCCTTCCTCCTTTAAACTGAGAGAGGTTGCCAATGCGAGCTCAGAAGCAGAAGAAGAAGTTTTAATATATTGAACCTTTCTTCTTTTGGACCTCTCAGAGAACTAAATTCTTTTTGTGGTCGTACTAATGTAACTGATATGGAAATAATTTTAATAAACAAATCTCACGTGAAAACCTATACCACTGAATGATTGCTATAAAATGTAAACAGAAAATACATACCAGTATCTATAGAAGTACTTGGTAGGTACTGACGGAGAGTTTCAGGGAAAATGATTGACTCAGTGAGCCATGCCTTGTGACGAACGAAAAATCGCTCATTATTCAAAGAACATCATTTCCGCCTTTTTTGATAGGGTACTATGAATTATACTCTAATAAATTTACGAAGAAAATCTAGGGCTTCTTCATGAGCCTCTAAATTTAAACTCCGCGATATAAAATCGGTCAAATATAATATTTTATCACTTAAAGATTTCTCCTTCATTTCAATTATTCGTTTGTGGAGCTCAAGACGTGTGATCTGGCATGAAGGCATTTCAGCGCAGAAAAATGGACACAAAAACCTGCACGAAAATCTGGCAAGTCAAAAATAATTTAAGAAAAGTTAGATAATATTCACACTTTCCCATTCCCCAGTAAATACCGTTAAGGACTGCGCGGTGCCCCTTTTCGCGTGGTCCTCGTCGGCGAGGGTGGAAAGGGTAAGTGGTAGAAAAACAATCAGATGGTGCCTTTTCTGCAATGCATGAACCCGTTACCGTACATTCTAACTTACTAAGTGTGTCAAAAGTTAAAGGATATTTCTAAATTGCGGCAAGAATCCGTTAAGTATCCAAACCAAAGCGTATTTACCAGAGTACCGCATCCATTGACTCATTCGCACGAACAAATATCCTCTTCATATCTTCGATATGGAATTTATGAACAGTGACAGTGATAGTGACAGCATACTTAGCTTAAAAAGTGCGATTTTAAAGAGTTAAGGCCCAAAAAACTAAAATAATCCAACGAAGCTGCCGTACTTCCACGCCCAGTAGCGCGGACCCGGATCGTGCAGCGCGATCGAAAAATCGCGTTTATTTTCGTGGTCGGTAACGTTCATAATAGATCTATGCTGGATATTCTTGAACTGTCTTCACCCAATACTTTGGTGTAATTTCCCGCTGCACATATTTTTTAAACAAAAGATATCGACTACTTTATGTCAAATTTTGTCTGAAAAAAGCGTCCGCCATTTTGTGATGGAACACCACACAAATATTGACCAATATGCTTGAAACTGATGGATAGTATAGATAAAGTACCATTGTAATCGAATATAACGTTTTTTATTACACTAAATTCCTTCCACAAGTCCACTGTTAGCTTAACTTATAAGATTTTCCAGGAAAAATAGAATCGGGCGTGTTTTTGGAAATTTAGTCATGTTTGACCCTCCGTATCTAAGTAACGCATACGATTTATGAAAAATGGCTTACCATTCCATGATCAGCAATCATTTGGCTGTATATATGCGAAATTTCAAGTTTGTATCTCAAAAAAAGCAATTTTGGACTTTTGTCCGGCTTTTTTCGATTTCGGACCACTGTGCTGTGGTGCTTAGAGAGATAACGAGAGCCAAGAAGCGGAGGATGCCTAATAAATTGAGTTTTAAAGTAAACAATGGGTATTTAGTGTAACTATCACTGCTGTTAATTGATATTAAGTTAGCTATTGTTATGAAAAATATTATATTGTTATCAAAAAGCTAGAGGAGAAGCTGCGATTCTAAGATAGTTTAAGAGAGCCAAGAAGCAGAGGATTCCTAATCGATTGAGTATTAAAGAAAAGAGTATGTACTTAACTTTCATTGCTTGTATTTGATATTTAGTTAACTACTGGAATTAAATATAGAATAGTATTTCTTACGATTATTTCTCTGTTCATTGCCATCATTCAGCCTAATCTTTTTTATTACAATGGAGCCAGGGGGGATTCTGTTATCCTTTGGGAGCTAGGAGAGCCAAGAAGCTATGGATTCCTAATTGAATATGTACTAACGTTAACAAAACCTATTTAACTTACTTTTCATTGCTGTTAATTTAGATTCAGTTTACTATTTTTATGAAATTAGAATAGCATTTCTTTCGATTCTTTCTGCCTTCATTTCCATCATTTAGCATAATCATCTGCAATGCGTTAAGGAGGGGATGGCTTGAATTTACTTGTTTTTTATTTATGTGCTGGTGTCGATGAGGCGCAATGGCTTCTCTTCCTATATTCCAGCCGCTTTCGAAAGTTATACATGGTGCATTACAGTGCAATAAGTTTTCTTCAATACAATAGTACAATAAATTAAAGAAATTAATATATAAATTTACAATATATAGGTGCATAGTACATAAATAGATGAAAGATTTTAAATAAATAAATCGGTAAATATGCTAATGCAATGTAGGTTAATAGGATGATAAAAGGATCTCAACAGTTAAAACATTTTGTAACA
Source organism: Sympetrum striolatum (assembly GCA_947579665.1). NCBI lineage: Eukaryota > Metazoa > Arthropoda > Insecta > Odonata > Libellulidae > Sympetrum > Sympetrum striolatum. The sequence goes on from OX388341.1 coordinate 836,531, forward strand.
AATAAATAAATAATTAGGCAAAAACATAAGAAAACAGCGATTGTGCAAAATATATGAATACTGGGTATAAGAATTCATACACTTGAAGCACACGGAAATAAATAAATAATAGACGGTGACTAAACAACCCTAACAACAGTGACGCTGTTTAAAACCGCAGCCACATGCGCACTCTAAAGCCGGCGCCTCACGATGCGTCGAATTTTGGTTACAAAGTTTGATCCAACGTTTGTTTCATATGATTCGACAGTTGATGAGGCAATCGATTCTGCCACACGATGCGACGAATGTTTGATCCAATACGTTTTGTTCAAACATTTGCTCGTAGATTCATTTCCTGAGGATGGCGGAAGATAAGGAGATTGCCGCGGCTGCTGCCACAGTAGCGGTATTATCCTGTTTACAGTTATTACCTGACTAATGAACTCCAAAGTAAGTTCATTGTTCCATTCCATCTTTGTAAAATAAATTTTATATAACATTTTGCATTTTTCCATGAACTATTTTGCAAATTTTAATCCTAAATCTTGTAACTCATATTTAGTACAGGTTGAAGTATTTATAGCGTACATACTAAAAATTGGTCACTATCCACGGTATTTCAAATGTTAATATTATTAGCATGGTACTCTTGTTCGCACTTAGTAATATACACAACGTATTCAATAACAAAATCCAGTTAATCTGTTACTTGCCTGTCACAATAAAAATCTGACGTCCTGAAATCACGTTCACTTCTCACGAGCCCGTGCGGCTGAGAGTCCAACCTTCCAACCGAGTTCCCTCGAATACTCGAGACTTCTTTTGACTCGGGTCACATAGACCGACAACAGTCGGAACATCTTCCAACGCGAACGTTTGACGCTTGACATTGTAAGCTCGATGTTCGATACTCTGCTACACAATGCTACAAAATATCAAGCTTCTAACGTTGGAAGGTGTTCGTAGCATCGTCTGGCGCCGGCTTAAGAATTATTACTCACGCACACACACACACCGTTAACTTAAGTTTTTTATTGTCCGTGATATTATACAAATGGGTTTCTGGGATGATGGGTAAATAAATATGAAAAATTTCTCCCCATCAGCACTGTGGAATTACGTCATATCGCCGGAGGAAGTGCTTCTCCACCGTCCCCCGGCTGAAATTGGCTCGTGGCTCGTAGGAGGGAGCTTACACCGCGCTTATTCACTACTATTTTCCTCACTTTAGGTGGAAATTTGCCGTAAAATAAGGGTTCGCCATTTTGTTGTATAAATAATGCAAATATTCAACTGTGATCATTCAAACCCAGTATTATGAAGCATGAAGATTAGGTTTATAATACTACATCGTTTTTTACCCGATGATTTAGCTCATTTTAGTTCAGGATTGGCTTGAAATGGAAGAATTTTGAGAAAACTCGAGGACCGGCATTTTTCGTAAAATTTGGTCAACTTTGACCCCCTATAGAATTGTAACGCGTGGGAACCAACGCAAATGATTTCACAGTTATATGCAGAATTTATTCAAAAACGACTACGCAAAGTTTTAAAGTCCGCACTAAAAAAAGGCACTTTTTTATTTTTGCCCAGCTTTTTTCTATTCTAGCCCACTGTGCGTCGGTCCCTCAGGAACTCCCTCAACAACGAATTCGCGCCGACGCCGAAGCCGAGCCCCACGAGGACCGACAGGAGGACGTCGTGCCTGACGCTGTCGTAGGTCCGGGTGACGTCCAGCCCCACCACCAGACTGAGGCGCCTCCGGTAGAGGGCCTCCCGGACGGGGTCCAGCATCTCCACGAGTGCCAGCTGCGCGCTGTGGTGCGGACGAAACGCGGACTGCGCTGCGCTCAGCAGCCCCCTCGCGTGGACGTGTTCGGCTAGCTGCTTGAGCATGACTCTGTCCAGGATCTTGCCCACGCAGTTCCCTATGGCGACCGGGCGATTGTCCCTGCAGGTCCCGGGAGCGGCGACTTTCAGGAGCGGGACTATGTGGGACTCCTTCCACCTGGCGGGGTATATTCCTCGCGAGATGCAGGCGTTGAATAACGTCGCTAGCGGCCGTCTCAGCGCGGACATGAAAAGATATAGGATCTGCGGCGCTATGCCGTCGGGACCTCGGGTCCGGGAGCCGGATGCCCTAGCCGCAGAGTCCACGTCGTCATCTGTGACCCTGGCGAACTCGAAGGCCGGGAAATCGTGGTGTATTGTAACGACCTCAGGCACGCTATCGAGGCCGGGACCGGCCCCCACGAAGAAACTGTCCAGCAGCTCCCCCGTCGGGACGGCCAGCCTCGCCGGCGCCTTGATCCGAAGCCCACCCTGATCGGGAGGGGCTTCCCCCATTTTAATTTCCGCCATGCTCGCGCGCGACAGAATAGCGAGACCGTCGATACGGCCGTGAAAAACTTCCCAGGTAGGTGGGTTTTGGATTTTCGGAGCTTGTTTGACGGAAGATTAAAAGAGTAAAAACGCGAAAAACGAGAAACGAAATGGAAAAAAGGCGAGCCGCAGCACTTATGCGGCAACTAAAAAACACGCGGAGAAAAACGTAAATAAAGATCTCGCGAGCGAGAAAACGGGGGGTGGGCGCTCCTCCGTAAACACGGGTTTTCGCCCCTCCTGTCTTACGGAAGAGGAAACGCGAGGACTTTCTCGCGCACCGCACCTCCCGAACGGGTTGAGGAATTCCCCTCTCGCGCTGCCCACCTCCGATCACAAACACTGTCCGTGGATGAGTCACGAAAACGTGGTATCACAAAAGTTTAAATAACTCCGCCTTCCGCGGTCCAATCCCAACGGCGATCACACCAAAGGCAGGCAATCAATCGTCGATGACTCGACGATGCTATGTCACTTTTCAGGAAACAGCTTAATTTTCATTCATATCCGTCTAATTTTCAGATTATCACATCCGCTATGGAAGCCATCAAGGTGATGAAAAATCCCTCAAAAATAGTCAAGGGACTTGCAGTTATGGGGATCGGAGACGCTGCAGTCCAGGAGAGGAAATGCGACTCCTGGACTAGAAGAGGCAATTGAGCCCCAAGAAAATTTTATATTTAAAAGGTGGGATATTAGTATTTGTCTGTTTTCCTAAAAGTTTAATGAAAACAGTAAAACATAAGGAAAGGTATTCATTAATGAATTAAAGCATAAGATTTCTTGCTTTTCATTAAAGTTATGATGGGATGTTAAATTAAGATTCAAGTTTTTTAGTATACAAGAGGTAAAGAATATATAAGTAAGATGTATGTAGCTTGAAATGCTTGTTTTTTGTTTTTCAGAAAAATTGAAAGAAGTCATGACGGAAATGGGGGCTTCTGATGACTGGGTAGATGCGGAGACAAAAAATGTAAGAAAATATTTGGCCGAAAAGATTGCAGGCCTGAGGAAAGCTGCGAAGAAGCTACATGTGTGACAGACCCCTTTATGCAATGACGATATAAATTTAATGTAATTATTTGTAAATATTTTTAATTAGCGAAATAAAATATGAAATGGATTTTTTATGTTTCTTTGTATGACCTAAATACCAATAAATATTAATCGGGAACCATTATAAAGTATTCCGAAACCGATAGAAGACTATCGGGAACCAATAAAAAGTATATGGAAACCATTAAGAATCAATGGGAAACCAATATAAATTAATAGGGAACCATTAAGAAGTATTTCGAAACCAATAGAGAAGTCTATTGGGAACCAATAAAAAGTATACGGAAACCATTAAGAATCAATTAGAAACCAATAAACAGTACAAGGAAACCATTACAGAACTTGTTGGAAACCATTAGAGAACTTGTTGGAAACCAATACACATTCATTGGAAACCAGTATAATATATAGGAAACCAATGGCTAAAACACTAATGGTTTCTACTGGTTTCCAATAAAGCTTCTAATGGTCAACTCTATTGGTCTGTAATGGAAAATTTTATTTGTAACCAGTAGGGATTTCTAATAGGGCTAGAAGAAACCCCACACTTTTATACCGGCCAATATGGCTTTTATTTCTAAGCAAATCCAATAAAAAAAATTCTGTCGAGTTTGCTAGTGGTCCCTGGGACACTAACCAAGAGTAGCCGGTTCGATTCCGACGGGATAATACTCGATGGACGCCTACCCAGCTGGTATCATATTCATCCGTGATAGCGAAATATATTCGAAGTTGGCCCCAAGCGTTCAAGTTAAGGGGCCAAACAGCTTTCTGTGGATTTTTAACACCTAATTTCCCCGACTCTTAAATCGATTTATACACTCAATTTCTTAAATGGTTGATTGAAAAATACGCACTGTCGACTGAAATCAGAGCAGTCGACAGGCACCCGGTGACTTCGTCCACGGTTAGTATAGTTCTAGATTTAGATATATACCCTGCGAGCCGCCAGAGGCGTATGGCAGAGGGTGTAATACAACACCGTTGTTCAATCCCCCCTATAAGCATCTATTTCCTGGGGAAAAAACGACTAAGTAATTATCCGTCCTTTAGATTACTTCCCTATATCGCTTCGTCGATGCCTCTCGGAGATCGCTCCTTACTGGCACTAACATTTCACATACTTCGTCTATAAATTCTGAACGATTGAACTTTTCGAAAAGTTTCCGACGATATTCAGATCTCCTCATCTGCAGTGAATTCCAACCGAAGAACTCTATCATTGGCGTAACGCTGCTATCAAACCTGAAATCCCCGCAAACGAATCGGGCTTCTCTACGCTGGACCATCTCTAAATCTGACGTTAGTCTAAACTTACCTCGTGTGGGTCCCAAACCGCACAGCAGTATTCTAGACTTGGACGAATTAGAAAAAAGTAAGCTATTTCTTTGACTCTCGATGAGCATCCTCTCTACGTTCCACCAGTTAATCTTTGCATTCTATTCGCTTTTCCTGTCGCATCTCGAATATGATCTTTAAAAGATAAGTTACTGCTAAACGTGACTCCTAGGTATTTTTTGTCGTGCACTAACTCTAATGGATGCCCTGAAATTCGGTACTGCGCGGGAATTATGTTTGTGGAGTGCGTAAAACTCATGGCAATGGCAATGGCAAATAAGACCCGTGTTAACTTAGTTATTGGGCCATAGATGAGATTAACTTCATAATTAATTTCGATATAAAATTAAATGTTTTTCCCTTATTGTTTATACGCAAAAGTTTGTACATACATTCATACATATGGAACCATGTGAAGCGAAACCTCCTTCTCTCTCCACATCTCGAAAATGGTTGAAGCCATTGATCCAATTCTTTTATAATTGAAATATTAAAGTTTCTTACAAATTTCGTAGCATGTATTCATCTAAAACAAATATAAAAAAAAGTTGTTAGCAGATTTTTCGTGTTCAATTCCCTATAATTATCGGTATGCGTTTATTAAAAAAATATTGAGAACAATTGAAAATATCATAACGTATTTATTTGGCACTGTTATTGAGAAGGACGATAAAACTGAATGTGAAAAAATATTCAATTCTCCGCGATAATAGTTGAGATATTATGGGGTGATACAAAAATTCACTTTTCGAATCAAACGTAATTGGCTGCGAACGACCAGGAAAGCAATCGTATTTTTTCCCAATGATTGAATAATCTCTGTACAAGGCAACTTCCTTGGTTCTGGCAAAACGCAGCGGGTGGCAAGTTGTTTACGACTTGTAGTACGCAATCGTGTGGAACAAGGGGTTGTTACAGCGTTCCGAGTCGCGTGATACACTGGTGTGCAGGTGTTTTCTGGTGTCGAAGACGCTCTAATGCTCCCTCGTCGCTTACCATTCGCTGCATTTGATCGACCCTCGTCTTCTGTGGGAGGCCTTTGGTCGAAGCACAGACGGTGTCTTGAGGTAGGCGTCCACAGGCTCGCATCGGACAGATCGCATCATCGCTTTGGTAGAGCGTCCACTGTATACCCAGCTATCGGATTTGCAGACGCGAAGGCAGTTGGATTTTCGCAGTGAGCGGAAACGGTACGTGCGAGACAAAATGGAAAGTGACGATGAAGAACTTGTCGTAATTGCTTGTTTGTTGGAAGAAGAGGAAAGAAAAAAAGGGAACATGACATGTGGATACATGACATATTCAAGAAAAGATCGCAACATGGAGAATATCATACGCTATTTCCTGATTTGCTGAACGACGACGTAAAATTCTTTCAGTACTCTCGTATGTCAAATGCCATGTTTACTACTCTTCCTGATATCCTGAGACCTCATTTATTGAGACAGAATACAGCATACAGAGGTGAGAGCGAGTCTACTACGGAAAACGTCATCGGCACGCATCGGAAAGTTGCCTCTCCGAGCAATCGCATCGGTATTGCCGAAGGGCCGATGCGTCGTCCGCTGCGGATCAGTGGACGCACTCCAATTGCTTTCTATACGAAGAATTCTAAAATCTGTTTGATGCGATCCGTCCGAGTGAACGCCTACCTTTGTTCCCCTTCCCTCGGATTTCGAGAAGGACGGCTCCTCCAATATGTTTAGAATAGAGACGACATGCAGTGGGTTATGGGAATCCAAATTCTGCCCATGCGAATTACGAACGAACTGGTAACGAATGAAATAAATTATCATAAAGCATTACTTATGAATGCAACCATCGTTCAACGAAATTGAAATTTCGATGAAATGCGCGATGTTGCTCAGTAGCGTTCGAAAAAACGTATCCAATTAGACGCATCTCATATGCAATCTCAATACCGATGTTACCATAGGTAGAAGAAGAATAAATGGTAGCATAAAACAGTATTAAAAATTTCCTAGATATTTCCGATCATTTTCCGTGAGGAAAAAACAGGTGGTTGTATAGAGGCTCTATCAGCGAAGCACTAATGTGCATCGAAGGTGTCTCGTGAACGATCACAATCTCCTCTCGGCCATTTGGCCCAATTTAATGAAGAAATAGATTTTCGTACGAATAGTTATAATCAAAGATCATTTGAGTTGATTTCATTGTCCAGATGACGACTTGAAATAGAATAGCGTAAAAATAGTGTCTGATGTTTAGTCTCTGTTAAAGGACTGTTAAAATGCTTCAATAATGTTTGTGGATGGAGTAAAATTGCAGGTGAACGTTTTAACGACCTTTTTCAAATACCAAGGCGACCACAACGCCAATTATACATACATGAAAAGCGCAATAAACCTAAGTATAAAAGGCGTGTTGGTGTTGAGCGAAATGAAAGATAAGCAAGTGTCATCAATCATTACTCTAAAAAGGCTTCAACGGACTAATAATGTCGATCGTGAAAGGTTAAAATGACGCGTAAGTAAAATGACCAGAGAAGAAATTCCTTGTATTCGTCTCTGGAACTAAAGGTTCCAGAGACGAAAAGATTCACACTCTTGAGAAGATTCGAAGTAAAATATCAGCTGTTCTCCCGGACTGCGCATTCGTCTTCAGATTGGCAAGCCCTAGAGCGAAATAGTTTTCGAAGCCCTTTTAACAATACTAAATCAGTGCAATCTTCAAACAGATGCCTTTATTGAAAAAGGATGTAGAGAAATTTAAATGCCCTGCTTTATACAGCGAATTTTGAAAGGGAAGCTCCACCTGATTCAGCAGCAAGAAAATCCCAGTCTCGGAAAGAAGTGTCTTCCTTATTATATTACAATTTAAATTAAGGCGATCATATGCCTCAAAATCCACTGAGTTGCGAACTTCAATGCGGAACTATTTGATGGCAGATCTGGGCTTCCTCTCCTCATTTAAAATTATGAGCAATGCTCCCATTTCACATTATCTCTGCTACACACGCATTGAAGTTAGCGGCGCCCTAAATCATGTTTTTGTTAGTTAGGGAAATGTTCAAATAATATATGGTAATTGTGGAATATGTATCCACAACTGAATCTAATAATATAATAAAATGTCTTGGAAGAATGAGCTCGAAGAGGAAAAATAAGAAAGCATTGGTAATATAAGCATACGAAGAGTATCCAACGAATCCAACACAAAGCGCAGCAAAAAATATTTTGCTTTTCCAATGAAAACCCCATTTTGGGACAAATAAATATCTTCTATTATGAATTGAACCATCTTATTCTCCGATATCTTGCGGCTCTCAGGCTGGAAGTCTAAAGGATACACATCAAAATCTTAAGACATACCTAATTAACTATAGGTTAATTTGCTGTCAACACAACTCGCACATTTTCCCATTTAATAAGCGCTTATAATGTCCGCAACTTCTTATTTTGAAAGTTTCTATCCTCTTTTCAGCTCATGTGCTAATATTAGATCGATTTTTTTACCGCTTTGCTATTCGGACTTGGAAGGCACCGTTTTCGTTCGGTGAAGCGACGGCAACATAGGGGAAAGGATTCGGTGGAAGGTGGGCTGACGTATTGCAGAACCAGAGGTCGCCTAAAGCACTCCTCTGTTGGATGCGAAGGCATAGACCAGTGTTCATCGGTGTGGCATTGCGTCATACTGCGAGCCTAATTTGACGGAGTGCTCCATAGGACAGAAGACATCCACGTTAGTTTTAAGGGATTATTCCTTTTATCTACTTGAACGGAAGTCGCAATTTTTTACCTCTCGGACCATTACATTCGCAAATTTCAATACCGTGGAACAATAAGATTTCCATTAGAAACATGCATACACACGTTTCATTGCTGCAATGCGATTTGCTGTCGCCCGTCTAAATTTGTGTTGGTGACACAAAGAGGATTCGGAGTACGAGCATTATACGATATTCGTAATAGGCAAACTCAATTAAAATCGCACAAAATGTCTCTCTTCGCTGTCGGACCACCGATTGGCGACTGCCACTGCTTCTGATTAAAATGCCTCCGTTCGCTGCAACTTCTGAAATGAATATCCGATTCATACATTAATCCACAATTAGTAGCTGAATTGCTGGATCTCAAATAGAGATAATCCCATTCATGATTACACATTTCGAATGAGATTATGTATGATGACTTATCACGAATGACATTAAAAATCGTCATTTCCTTTATACAAAGAGATTTGCGGAACTGAAAGCAATGAGAGGTGATAAGAAATCATTTGAAATAAATACGTAACATTTGCCGCGATGAAAGTGATTTTTGAATTTTGAAAACTAGCCTGCTCGAACTAAAAATGACTACGCAGAATTTCAATACGTTTCCCGAAGCGCAATGGCTCATCAGAATGATTATATCTTTTAAAACAAAAACCTTTTTCTGCTCGAAAAGAATTTTTAATAGGCCCCTCTATCAGACAAGTATGATAGTGTATGTTATCATAGGTCTTTTGACGAAATATAAGTATTACGATAACACAGTTGTATCACTTTATGCAACAAGAAATCAAATATTCCTCTCCAATGGGAGAACCCACACTCTGCATCTATATCGAGCTGTCAAATAAATGGAGGCGTTTTACACGCCCAAACATCGCGACTGAAACGAAAGTTGACGTATCTGCAAGAGCAGTTCGCATGCCGCGTGAGGAGACGTTTGAGAGCGGGCCGCGACAAGGCATCGACTGTTCGATTTCGTGGGGAGAAACGAAAAAGATCAGGCGTCGGTAAAAAATCACGGAGTCAATAAAGATTCCGGAAGGTAGTGGCACGTTGAAAATTAGATTGAATCCTTATCATCAAGCGTCGATGGTGATATTTAATTAAGGGAGAAAAAATAAATGAGACGAAAAACCATTATCCGTTTGAAGAAATTCGCGAAGAGGCTTCGTTACGCGAAACCTTCAACTTCCCCTCCCCTTGCCCCTCCCTCCTTCTAACGCCCCTCAATCCACCAGAAGTAGAATATATACCATGAAAATTCGCCGCTCGTCCCACTTCTTGTCCATCGCCTGCCGCGAGTGCCTCGACCGACAATTTGTTCCCGACCGTTGAAGTCTCCGAAGATTACTTCCAACGTGAGGCAGTTTCTCGCCCCGAGTCTCTTCGAGAAGCTCTCCGACTGCTGCTGTCTTCCATTTTTAGTCGTCGTTATGCGAAGCTGCGATCGCCGTACGATATCTATCTCATCCACCGAAAAGCATCTCGGCCAAAGGGTGTAGGAGGCAGTTCATCTGGCTGAAGCTATTGGGGAAGCATATCTGGCAGCTGGAACCTTTAGTCTAATGCACCTTTAAGGCTCCAGAAGGTACCAAGACAGTTTCCTAAACAACCGGGTGGAGGCGCTCCCTCTAACATCTAAGAAGGAAAGCAGACATGTCGACTATCACTGGTAAAACTGCTACGACTGAGAGAAGATCCAGATTTCAATAATTAGCTACAGTTGATCCCCAAGAGCTACTGAGAGTTCCTCTATCTTCGGACGGGTCTTCAGCAGTTGAAACTACGCGTTCTACGACTGGCAACATCTCGACTTAATTTTTTATTTCGAGAAACCTGCGGTTCAGCGGTGTCGTTGACCATCTTGCAGCACTATGGCCACAGAATTCCATGGTAGAGAGGGCAATTGGGCGACATCAAGAGAAGCGTTCGGAGAAATGGGCGGAGCGCACGACTCAGCGGTCCGGTGAAGAAGATCGGGAATTAGTGTTGTGTTTGTGTGGTGTGATATGGTCATTCTAGTGAATTAGTGAAAGTGACTTCAAGAGGATGCTCAGTACGCCGATGAAAAGCAGAGAACGGCCGACGAGGGAGGATAACTGCAGCTAAAGGTAAGGAGTCTATACCTTTCAGGAGAGGGGGTTGGCAGGTTTCTTTAGAAAAGGGCCCAACCCACGGGCATTAGAGAACAGGTCCACGATTTGGGGGGAGAAGGGAAATTAAGGTAATAGGTATTACACACACTCCTACACGCCGGCTCTTTAGCCATTAAAGAATTAAACTTATTTAGTCTTCTAAAAGTCTCTCTTCTATGTTTTCCGTGGCTGTGGTTTTCATGCTACAGCCACACTGTGGATTTATAGGGCTTGCTAAATGGAACTGATGTCGCGACGTCCCCGAAATAACGTTCCAGTTCTACTTGGCAGGCGAACCCTTCCACTATAAAAAGGGAAACGAGTCGAGCACAGTACGCCTTTGCGTGATTTGGAAACCTGTGCAAAGTACTTCTATGTAGAAAGCCTAATTATTGAAAATTTTCTGTAAGATTTTTGCCCGAGATTAACTTTGACTCGGTCAGATTTGCCCTTAAAAGTTTCAAAAGAGGCGGTTCTGCTGCGATGGCGTTAACCTCCATGCATTTTCATATATTTCGGAGATTTGAACTTACAGTAAAGTGTGAATGATTCTGTTTTTCTTTTACTCCAGTTGAGTAGTTCCAAGTTGTGCTTCAGGGAATTCAAGGGCAAAGGAAAACCCTCGCAGTGACCTCTTGCATCGTCAATATTTTCCAGCTGTACTTCAGGAGAAACTACAAAATGACGCCCCTGAGAGCAAGGATTGGTATTTTGGAGAATTTCACCAGGAAAATTAAAAATAAGTGAATTTTGAAGGCTGTCTAATTTCCGGAATGCTCGGCTTTCATTCTTATTGCAAATAAAAAAATTAAACGTTTTTCTGAAATTATAGTCCTTACCTGCATATCACAACTCTGTGATCGTGAATCTATAATCTTAAACATTTCACTTACTACCTTCTTCGAAATTTCCTTGTCAGGCTAACACTAGCGGTAAGCAGATGCATGCGTTAATCATTTTATGTACTACTGTAAAACCTAAAATGGATAGAAAAATATATTTTGGGAGTCGCTTTAAGATTACATAGCAATGGCTCTTGCAGAGAAGAGAATAATATTAGGAACAAATGAAAAGATTAACTTTTACACACCACAGATAATTTTATTCAGGAACGACCATGGTTTCGACTCATGGAGTCATCTTCAGGAGATGACTCCATGAGTCGAAACCATGGTCGTTCCTGAATAAAATTATCTGTGGTGTGTAAAAGTTAATCTTTTCATTTGTTCCTAATGGCGACTTACCACGAAGTCACGGCCAAAGCAGTGGATTCTATGAGAATAATATTCTTAGAGTTGTTGTTTTAAAACTACAATATTAAAATCAATTTATGTTTTTTGAATAACAATTACTTGATCAACTATTAAGATAAGCTATTACAGTAATAAAAATGCATCGAGCGGAAATTGAAGAAAAGGCTGAGTTATTTCATCCGGGATATTTTTTTTTAATGACGTGGTAAAAAATTTGTCGCAAGGAAGTTTAGATAATGTTAAAACCACTTACTGTTTGTTTCCGGAATTTATTTATTAATGGAACTTATTAAGCGTTTAATTTTAAATTGAGCATCGTTGTCATTTGTCGTGACGTATACGCGGCTGCTACGAACAACTGCTTAGGCTTCTAACGCGCAATAACAATGTTACCAGAGTGCTACGAGGCCCTAGGGAAAAGTGACTGTTATGTTAAAATATAAGCCCTCACTGGGAATTTTATACTTATATAAGAATTCATTTAAGTTTCGACGGAATGCTGAAAGTATATACTCCGGTCAGTTTTAAATAAGAAAGTCTTGTATTCCCTGTGAAATAATAAAGTAGAATTTGTGGAAAAACTATTCCATCATTAACGTATATAAGAGTAGTTTTTCAAAGATGTCATCTCTTGAACGGTATAAGAGTTTTATTAATTCACATTAGAAATAAAAGAATTCGCAGCCTCGAAGCTCAATAATAGTTTTACAAAACTTTGTTTTGACAGTGGCATGAAATTTTCCAGAAATTCCTGAAAACCCCTTCAATATCTTAACTTGTTACCTGGATCATCACAGCCTTATTTTTTAGATCTTTCATAAATATCCGTTAGCCCACAATTTTTTATTACTTGTCGAGGTTTCATAAAAATTAGCATTTACATACAGTAGTACCTCTTACTAAGAGTGTTCCTTAGTACGAGTGTTCCATACTACGAGCTGGCACTCGGCCGAAATATTGACTCTTAAGACAAGCAAAATTTCTTACTACGAGCGTACGGGTATAATCGTATCCAGCTTGTTGGCACTGTCTAATAAGTTCGCGGACGAGCTACCAGGGCTACCAAGGACCCAATGGTAAGCTCGAAACAAAATCCCTTTTATATGTTGCTTGCGTTGGTCAATTTGGTAAACGAGCCAAAACACAGCGGGATGTGGAGTTCAATGCTGATAAGACCAAATCAAAATTCTTCTTGGATCACCCTGCCGTCGCTCAATCAGTTCGCGTTTTGAAATCGTAGGAAAAGTATTTCTGAATTGTGTTCTGGCGAATTTTTGTGTTTTTTTGCAATGTATTCTGTAACTTCTACATGGGACCTAAGAATCTTAGTGTAAAGGAGAGTAGTGATAAGAAGAAAAAGCTTATCACGATCGATATTAAGAACGAAATTATCAAAAAATATGAAAAAGGAATGCGTGTTGCGGACTAGGCGCATCAATACAAACGGAGTATGTCGACGATGTGCACCATTTTGAAGAAAAAGAAGGAGATAAAGGCATTGTCGTCATCACAAGGCTGTCGAAGAAGCAGACAGTTGTGAACGAGGAGATGGAAAAATTGTTTCTGATTTGGTTGAACGAGAAGGAACTCGCAGGTGATACTGTCACTCAGGACAGCATCTGCGATAAGGCACGATTATTGTAGGACGATCTTTACAAGAAGTCTCCTGGAACGTCATCGGAAGAACCTGCGGATAATGTGGAACTTTTCAAGGCCAGTCGAGGCTGGTTTGAAAAATTCAAGTGGAGAACTGGCATCCACAGCGTACTACGACATGGTGAGGCAGCCAGTGCGGTACCAAGGCGGCTGAAGTGTTCGTTAAAGACTTCGCCGAACTCATCGCGTTGCAGGGCTACGTCTCACAGCAGGGTTTTGAGTGTGATGAGATTGGCCTGTTTTGGAAAAAGATGCCGAGACGTTCATCACCACCGAGGAGAAGAAGTTGCCAGGCCATAAGCCAATGAAGGATAGGCTGATGCTTGCTTTTTGCGCTAACGACAGTGGAGACCTGCAAAATCAAGCCTCTTCTGGTCTACCATTCGGAAAATCTGAGAGCCTTCAAGGCTCACAAGATAAGTAAGGAGAAGCAACCAGTGATGTGGAGGGATAACGTGAAGGCCTGAGTCACCAGGCAATTAACCATCGAGTGGGTAAACACTGCCTTCAGCCTTAATATTAAAATACAAAAACCTCTCACCACAATATGAATAAAAGACCAAGATTCAGGTAAAATATTCCTATATCCTACAATAACCATGGTACACAAGATTTAGAAGTTACTGTTCCCATCCTTTTTAATTACATACCACATGACTTACAATCATTAGAAAAAATGTCAACAGTCAAACAAGAAGTGAAAAAATGGTTACTGAAATTAGATTGATGTAAATCAAATTATTCTATTTTTTTAAATCACGCACCTGCCGACAAGTCCTATGCATGGACTGTCTGTATGTATATATTACAACATTTATTGTGCTTAATGTTATTTGTTGCTGTAAAATATTTGATTATTAATACTACGTAAATATAGATGATAAATTGTTCATTAAAATATGGTGATATTCAATTAATATTAAATTGTGTTGACATGTATGATTTTTAATATCTTTGTTAATTATTACTTCTTTGTATAAAAGGCTCCTGCTGACAATCCATTTTAGGCTTAGCATGACCTACAAAATGTTTATTTTTTTCTCTTAAATTGTATTTAACTATTGAGTAGTTTTTAAATTCTATATGCAATCTGTTTATTATGAAGTGAAAGTTATATTTTTGTCAGAAGGTTAATCATAATGTATATACAGTATTGTAAAATGTATTCACTAAATAAAATGTATACTTTCAAAAAAATAATAAAATATGAAATATAAGAGTGATGAGACTGTTAGAGATGAAAACTCTACCTGGTATGGTAGAGGGTATGGAGACAAGAGAGAGGTTAGAATGGCACTTGGTTTTGAACATTATAGTGATTGAGTATTTCAACCTACGATTTTTTGTATTTTGGCATAATTTGCTTCTCCAGCAAATGAATCAGTTTTTATATTATTTGTGAGTTATGAATTATTGAAATAGGCAAGGGGTTATAATGATTGGCTTTTGGGCAATGATTTCATTGTATTTAGTAATTCATACTCTAAATATTAAGTTGAAGGCAAATTGTTATTTGTTTTATGCTTGTGTATTTTCCATTGATTGATTCTGTAAGCCTACGCTTAGCATAATTACCTTTTGCTTCATTGTACATACTTGGGTTCAGCCATAATTGCATGCATAAAACGTATGCTAAGTACTTGAGTTCAATTTTTATTGAGTTAACCACATTTTTTTCAATGAACTTGACAGACAGAAATTTGTGATACAAAAAGCGATCCAAGCTACAAGTGGATGTAGACTCCAACTAGTGAATAGCAGCCAGCCCATCTACTACTACATAATTTTACACCATACTGAGTATATATTTTTATTTTTACCAGTTTGATATGGAACTCTCTTCATGGCAAACCTTCATATTAGACTTGTTTTCTGTGGAAGTGAAGACAATACAGAAATTGTGAAGAATAGGTAATTTTAAAGTCGACATATATTACGTCTATTCATCGACATTAGTCGACATATATATGTAATTATAGACCAATTGTTATTTAGCCAGTTCTGGCTAAAGTTTTTGAGAGTATTCTTCTTGAAAAACTTTCTCCTGCTCTTAACAGAATCTTAATCAGTGAGCAACATGGTTTTACTAATGGCAAATCTACAAGCATTAATCTCTTATTACTTCATAATTTTATATCTCATGCTCTGGAACATCATAGGCAGATTAATACAGTTTATACTGACTTTTCCAAAGCATTTGACAAAGTCAATCATCAGATACTATTGTCTAAATTGGATTACCTAGCTAACAGAAAATTGTTAGTTAAGCTGGACAACTCTATTTCCCACACCTTTACTGCCACTTCCAGGGTACCTCAGGGGTTCCACTTAGGCCCTCTCTTGTATCCAATCTTTATCAATGATGTTGGCGAACATCTAAGTACCATTAATTACTTGTTGTATGCAGATGACTTAAAGATCTTTCATCCCATTGACAACCTTAATAACAGCGTTGAATTACAGGATTGTTTAGATAGACTAGATAGCTGGTGTAAATTGAACTTCATTCAACTGAACCTTGATAAATGTAGCACAATAACATTCCAAAAAATGAGAACTCCCATCCATTATGATCACCTTCTTTGTGATAGTACTCTTAAGGGAGTTCAGTCTATCTCTGATTTAGGGGTTATTTTTGATGTAAAATTAGGATTTCAATTACTATTGCCACTAAGGCATTCAAGGTGCTTGGATTCATTGCTCGAGTGACCAAAGACTTCTATATCAATTGTCTTAAGTTGTTATTATTTATATATATCACTTGTTAGATCCATTTCGGAATATGGCTCAGTAATTTAGAATCCATATTACACAAAGTATGAGTTACAGCTTGAAAAAATTCCTTAGGATTGTTGCACATAAATTTAATGTTAAAAGACAAAGTGGTGAACATGAGAGAGTATGTGTAGTCAACTACACATACCACTTCTCTCTTCGAGGAGGAAGCAGCTCAGTCTATTATATTTGCATAATATTTTAAATGGCTCTATTAAATGTTCTGAACTGCTCTCTCTTATTAATTACCATCATCATTACAAGAAACCCTGTTCTTTTTAATGTTCCATACTTACTTAGAAATTATATGTTTTATTTACCCTTCTATCCCATCTTGAGGGAGGCCAATAAATACTGTAATAGAATTGACTTTCTTTATTTCTAACTGTATGCTCAGGAGCTTTTTTATGTCTAATGTCACTTAGTTGTATTTGTGATTTGCTTTTTTCCTTTTAATTGGGTATACAAATGTTTATACCTTTATTTTTTATATATTTCTTTTTGTGAATATATCTTG
This sequence comes from Sympetrum striolatum, assembly GCA_947579665.1. Lineage (NCBI taxonomy): Eukaryota > Metazoa > Arthropoda > Insecta > Odonata > Libellulidae > Sympetrum > Sympetrum striolatum. Next base: position 853,361 of record OX388341.1, read on the forward strand.
CATTGTATAATATTCAAAGATCATCTATTTCATATTCTACCGCATTTTGTCGACAAATACAGCATTTGAGTAGACTTTGTAATACTTCAAATTGTTCAGGAGGTTTATTATTTTACATAGTTTAGTTTCTGTAATGATTATAATCCTTGTTGTAACCATAATGTGCAATAGGGCTCTGCCCATTAATAAATTATAATTGTTTATAGGATTAGAATGAGGTCCACGAGGCAACTTAAAACTTTACATACTTACTACAAAGAATTTAAGAATATGAAGATTGTACTAAAAGGTTACTGTATATGCCGGCATATAAGTCGACCTTTGAAGCCTAAAAAAATATCTCAAAACTAGGGGTAAACTTATACTCCGAACATAAAATCCAACCCTTTATCACCGAGGGGTAAATAAGTGAAACTGCCAGCTAAACACTCGTTGTACACAAACTCTTGCAACTCACCACAATTATTTCTTACTGGAACTAATTTTTGGCAAGTTTAAGTAACATCGATATCATATAATACAAATAAATAAATTTCATCATGAAATACAATTGTGGCCAAAAGTAAATATGTAAAGCCCTGCATACTAATTATCGGCGAGCCAAATTTATTTAGAAAGCAAATTCATTCTTCGCAAATTGTATTCATTTCTTCACATGTATTTTTATTTCACGAAAGTTTAACATATATTTCAAAGTTTACTTTTTACAAATGAAGATCAATAAGCACATCATGGTTTATTTTTGTTTATATAATCGTTATGATTGGACTTAGCATTAGGAGTTAATGAAAGTTGTTTTAGCAATATCGTGATTTGATATTACCACGCTATACTACCATTATTTCCATAATAAATTTAAAACCCCTCTATTCATCAAGGATTTGCGCATTCAGGGGCCATAAGCTTTCAATTTCACTATATAAAAGACAATTTGCCATTAACACATACATAGAAAATACCTTTGGAATTGGACATCACAAAATGAAGAGGTTATATAAAGTATTATAAATTCAATTGCTTTAATGACTTCCAAGTGAATAACAAAGCAAGAGAAGAATACAGTAAAAGATAAACTACAAAATAAGTGTTGCAATTCTTTCAGACATTGAGTTATTGATTGCTGTTTATTGGGAAAAATGTTTAAATACTGATTAGCCAAACAAGATGGCATTTACCATATTGGAAGCATTCTGAACAATCTTAGGCTTAGCATCTATAATCTAAATTATTCCTGAGCTAATTAGCAAGGCAGTTATTTGACTATTCATCATCAAAGCCTAAATCTTAGAGTAATAAACCTGAAGACTACATAGGAAGGTAGGTAACAAAGGATAATGCTAAAATGCTCATCAGCATACAATGAGCTCAAAGCCATAGGCATTCCTTACTCAAAACTAGTTATTTCCATAAGTGTCACAAGTAGCATAAAATAACTAACACCAGAGTTTTAATTAAGATTACAAAACTAAACACCTTAAGAAAACTGACAAAACACATTCATTTTAATCAATATGTGTGCAACTGCTTGAGAAACTGACAAAGGCATATTCAAATAGTGATTGACATGGTATTGATGCAACATCAACATATTTCAAATGTAAAAATCAACAGTCCAACTCTCATTTGCAAAATTGTGGCATCGTCTTCACAACCATGTACGTTTCATAACCACAAGCAGTGGTTTGAAAATTCAATAATTAAGGTGATTCTGATGACATCTTGAGAGTACATCAGTAGAAGAGGAATTTTAGAGGCTTTAGGAGGGACGGAACAGGATAGCAAAAAAAGGCACACATTGATTGGATATCAAGAAAAAAGGGATTCTCAAAGCATAACTGCATCTCTGCAATTCCAGCTAATGAGAAAGCAGAAAGAGTAAAAATGTTCAAATTAAAGTATTCGAGTAAATACTCATGGAAAACGAGACAATTATATTTCCAGGAAGGAAAAGCTCATCAAGAATACCTCAACAGTAAATGTTTCATAAACTTCAGTAAACCGATAGAATCACAGGCTCCATCACATTGGTTAATAGTAAATTACTTAAAGGTACTATTTATTACAGACCTTGTGATGCAAGAGAAAATCATGACCTTAAATGGAACACCACAATAGATACCCAAGTTTTCTTATTTTTAAGGCCCCAAATTTTCCTCTTTAACATCTTCCAAATGTAGGAAACTAAACATTTTGTCAAACTTCAAGGTTTTAACAGTCAATTTAAAATGTCTCAAAATTTTTATTGATACTAATATTATGAGATTTCTACCTCTCACTACCCATAAATATAGTTAAAGACAAATCTGAATATATTGACTAAATTGTGCATAAAAAAGATTGCATTGTACTAGGTATAACAAAATATACGAATTGAGGAACATTTTTAATGAGATCATATGAATCTATATATTAAAAAAATTAATAAATCCTAGAATCATAAATCAAAGGCTTGCTATTTGGAAGCAATGGCATGAGATCTTTCTCCAAGTATTATTCAGTAATCATAGACGGAATAATTTGCACATCTGCAATTTGCAATAATAAGTAAACACCCTTATGATATGATACTGAAACTATTATAACTTAACAATTTTGGAACATAAAAATTCCTCAAGTTTATGAGAAAAACCCAATTTAAGAGATTTTTTTCTTCAAAGGTGTAAAAACAAGTCTCCTGTAGGCTAATTGACATCATATTCAATCAATATCCTCCTCATACATATGATTAGGGTAAATTTGCACTCTATAATACTTAAGACAAACTTAAAAATAAGGTATGAATTGCAGAACTGGTCAAGTGGTACTTAATTCAGCTATTTTCGTTTAAAAATAGCTGAGACTCTTCATACATAATAAATTAACTTATTGTGTGAAGAATAGCGTGCCATTTATGTTTCAATTTAAATTTATAATTAGAGAGAATTACAAATGAGTCATTTCCTTGAAAAATACACAGTTCAAGATTGATGAAAATATTCAACTAACTGATGCAGTAAAATAAATAACGAATTTCAGAAATATTTTAAGCAAAATTTACCCACGTTCTATAAAATGGAGTCAAATTGAAACATTTTCAAACTCTTTTCAAAGGTAAAATTACCTTATAAATGGATAAAAATTAATATTAAAATGAGTATCACCTGGCTTACTTCAAGGATCCAGTCATTTCAAACGATAAAAATTTTGTCTTTAAAGACACCCCAAAACTAAAATGCCTAAGTTTTGTGTGTTTCTTTTTATAAATTATATCAGAACATTGAATAATGCAGATAAAATAATCACATGAAGTTTTAGATTGATTTGTCCATAGCAATAAAATAATAGCGAAATTCAGTAGTTATCTTACTATCACAAAACAATTTCCCTATTTCCTACGCAATACCTTAATAATCGGAAAAGCAGTACCACCAAATGATATGCTTAGCCTATACAAGAAATAATTGGACTTCAAGATACAAACTCTGAATTAACCATTCTAAAACACTTTATCATTAAGACATGCAAATCAGTAACTTAACACACAGGTGCCACATTGGTAGGCAAAATCTACATGAATATTTATCAAGTAGTCAAAATATTCATGTTTAATAATATTTCTTTGCATTCCTAACTGAGGATTTTACAAAACCATTCGAATGATTTTTTATGAGATTTTCACTCTCATCATCTTGTAAGTATTTAGTCAGCCCTTGGTGCTTATTCTTCCCCAGTCTTTTGATGCCTTCTTTTCCTTGCCTGGAATGTAAAATAATCAGAATATCATCAACATTCAATTATGTGACTTCAGGTATTTTCACATATACTTCTCATGAGTATGGTACCTAACACTGCCATTTGCAAGAGCTAAAGAAGGTGACTTATCGTACTGTTGAGAATCTAATTCCTTGTGCTGTTGCTTTTTAATATCTCCAGATACATCTTTTCCACGATAAGCTCTCTTGTAGAAATTAGAGAAGAGCATGACGAGAGATGAAACATATCCCACAGTCCAAGCAGTTAGCCACGTTGGAGCTTCGCATTTATTCCAGATTCCAACAAGAAGATGGAATATAATGGCTACAAACTGGCACTGTTAAAGGAAGGTTCATAGAATTTTAACAAGCTTCACAAATAAGCATACGGTAGCAAATGAGAAGAGCAGGTCTTTTAAGTAACATAAATAAGTATCAAGGTAAAAAGTTATAGCAAAATTGCTCTATATCCTCCAGGATTTAATTATTAAACTACAAAGGTTCACTAAGATAGTTATACAAAGACACCCAACTTTGGACTATCACAGACATTCATTCCCAAACTTCTAAATTCTGGCTATCTAGGACTTCAACCTTATGATTGAGCACCTTGCTAACCACTTTGCAACTAAGGGATACAAAAGAGTAGCACATCACCAACAATGCCAGAGGTCATCTAAGAGCAAGTTTTCAAATATCAAGAGTTAAAAGAGCTCCAAATAGCTGTTGTTTTCATACAACCCATCGTGTGGAAGTACCCTAACCATGGGGGTTATGGTTAACCTTAACCCTCACAGTTAGAGTACTTCCACACGACGGGTTGTATGAAAACAACAGCTATTTGGAGCTCTTTTAACTCTTAATGTAAATAACAATGTGCTCCTTCTTTCATTTTAGTTAAGCTTTCAAAGTCACATATTTCTACCAAAAACGTTAGTTTTGTGATTTTTTAAATTTTTGGTCTTGGGATAGAAACTACCATATTTACTTGAAAATAACACATTATCAAATAAAATCCACACCCCAAAATTTAAGTGTTGGAAATTGAAAAATCATCAGCCTGCCAATGTACAAGGGGATGCCATAAAGTTTTAATTATCACCGGAAAAACATCAAGATGCGACCACCAAACTTGGTGGTCTCTTTTGCCCTCGGCAAACTCCTCCAAGCCAACTAGTTCTCGAACGAAATTAGGTCAAACATGATGAGATCGAGCCATCCAGACCACTTTAGTTTATGTCCCCGTAGAGTGAAGATCCTTGCGGTGCGAATATACGCATGTCAGTTTCATTTTTCCTTTTAACACAGTGTTTTATTTTAACTTCTATGAAGGAGGAAGAATTTTTAAATTTAGCTGCTGCTGCAGTTTGCATTGGAATAAAACGGAAAAAGTGAGAAGCAAGTGGCAGAAAGGATGGTTTTCTGCAAGGAAAAGGTTGTCTCATCTAAACCTAGTTCGACATCTCTCTATTGAGCCGACTAATTGGCGAAATTACCTCCAGATGGATGAATAAACTTACCATAAGAAACTTCATAAGGTTACCACCCTGATTAAGCAGACGGATACTTCCAAGCCATCACTCCTCACGTGAGATTAACTGCAACACTTTGATATTTAGCAAGTGGCTGTTAGAAAGCATATAAAAACATCAAGGTATATCTATAAATGCTGCTTTATTTCATCTCTTTAGGTGAAAGTTTGACTCAAAAATAAGATTTGCCATTATTTTAAAAAAGTAAGCAAATATGAAACTGTTATGTTTTAAATGGAGTAATATATAGCTTGAAAAATAGGTTTATAGCATGGCGTTACTTTTACTTAGCGATCTTGTTCATATGATATCAGTATCGGCTTTATACTGAAGATTATTGTGAAAATTCAAAGTCCTGCTTTTCTCGCAAATTCTAATTTGACCTTGTAGATAACACAAACAGGGAACGCTTCATCACCTCCTCAATGAATTTGCAATGAATGAATTGTTATAGAACAATATAAGAGTAAATGATCGTCAAAAAAGACAGCTCGCAAGCACTGATTTGAATAAGAAATTGCGGAAAATATGATATGAAGGTTTGCCATCAGACCGGAAAAAGTGCATCTGTATGTCATAAAATGTACCCTTGAACCAACATTTAGCTGCGGTTGTTTGTAGCGGTCACCTCCAGCCATTTCCCTAGATTCAGCTTCGGGATTCCCCATTCAGGGGAAGGACAAACCTCCACTCCAAGTTCTGCCTCTGAGGCTTGCTTGGAAATCCAGTGCAGTCTACCCAACTCCAAAAATCCGTCCATGCTTTCTCAAACACGATGAGGTTTGGAGCTGACTTTCCCTTTTGGACTGCCCATGTGCCTTTAGTCGTTTTCTATATATGCACCATTCAATGCAACGCATTTTTCCCAACAATAGATGACCCTCGGAGATCTTGTTTGTAGAAGTCTGCATTTAGGCAATCTGGAATTGTCTTCTATGCAGTGGTTTCTTAATCTAGGGAAACAGGAAGAAGTCACTGTGTGCCATGTCAGAAGAAAATGGGGGTTGAAGCGAATTTGATAGCCAAGAGAAGCACCATGTTTCACTGTATCCTGTGCAGAATGAGTGTTAAATGGCAGTGAGCAACTGCAGAACACAGCAACCTTTGTCAGGTTCATCAAGCAGACTTGTTTCACCGCATCTGCGCCACCTAACCACTGTGTCATACTGTGCATTGTTGCTGTACACATCAACCAAATCAGCATGGATGGTTGCAGCATTGTTCCCCAGAAAACCATTTAACACACGATATTCCACTTTAACAATGGGCTGTGCCATTTTGGCTCCTCCAGTGAAGTGCTATGGAACTGTGATTCATGATTTACAACGTATACCAAGTCTAGAGACATGTATCTACAAATGGATCAAAAGTTAATTACACAACTTTATTTTAAATTAATTAAATTTTACTTTATTTTAAATTATTTAATAAAGAAAAACTAGATTTTAAACATAGTAAGTCAAAGAATTTTAACCCATTCAGATCGGCTGGCAATTTTAATACTTTTGTCAGAAACTGAATCTAATTTTTCTGTTTTCTAGTAGATTTATATACTTTACAGTGAAAAATACCAAAGAAAAATTAGAAATCATTACCTAGATCCCGAGCAACTCATATTGAGAGATTAAAAATCGCACTTCCAACTGCTACGCAAAGTAAAGAAAAAAGTTAGGAAGACGGATACGGCTCAACTCCTCAGCTGCACAAACATTACTGATAAGCTGGGCGAAATTTAAGCTCTCTCAATGAAGTCTGCAGTAAAGGAGAGAAGGATATAATCCCCTCAAGTGGAGGCCGCCTATTGGCGTCCTGCGCTCCTGGGTACCTTCCGCTAGGCCGCCGATCCGAATGGGTTAATGGATGGAATTAATTGAGGATGAGTTAAATAATACACAAAATAGTGTTAACTACTTGATTATCTGCTGAAATTAATTATTATAAAAGGCAAATCTTAGATCTTCAGCAAAGAATTTTCTTAAGTAGTGTGAATGCAATTTTGTTTAGAAAGACTTTATATATCATATATATTTATACATTTAGATTGGGAAATTACAACAAGAAAAAAGAATGGACCAATCAGAACATGCTGTGACACCGAGAAGTGAAAGGTGCTCACTGCTAGGGTATATAAGGACGACCAAAACCGTATTTCAACACCCTAAGGATGGCTGCTGAGTCTGTGGCCGAAATGTTGAGGGTAAACACCAATTTAACCCGGCTAAGAACCCAAGAGGAATTTATTCGCTATTTAGTTTGTTTTTATTGTTTTATCTGCTTCCTTCAATATTCCTTGGAATTCTGGAAAGTGTTTGAATTCTTTGGAATAATCTAACTCTTTAAAGTCAAAGAAGTTGATGGGGTTTAAGCCGTTGGACCTAGCAACAACTGGATTTGCCCACCACAACATATCCTTGGAAATATTTCTGAATTTCCTTTTTGACGATGGATGCATGATGCACCATTGTTTGCGAATAATATTTTTCTTCGCATAAGGAGATGAACATTCTGAGGCAAATTACTGAAGTCTTTTTGAAAATAATTAAAAAACGATTTGCCATTTTAGCGATGAAGTAGCTAGAACCTGGCCAATCAGCAGCCGGTTTATGAACAGCAAGTTCGCACTAAATTGATTTTTAAAATTGAAGACGAGTGATAAGTTTTGATTTACAGTGCTCCATGAATGAATACTCTGCATGTAAAAAATTCCTCATCATTTACAGTGAGATTCATTAGTTCACAAAATCAAGTTAAAAAATCCTCAGCTCTGCGCTTTGGCGTTTCCTGACAAAATTTTACACTTCAAGGGTAGTTTTCTGTTTTCAATTGTTGCATTTTCTTAACTTGCACTCGAATTCAGAGAAGACAAACAAGATTAAGAAAAATCCAGATCGATGCGTAGCTAAAAGTCTGTGATGAAAGCCAAAATCATGTAAACAGAATAGTTTTGAGACGAATCTGGAGCAATATCCTGTCAAAAGTACACAGGAAAATCCAAATTTACCATAAAAATTACAAACTTGGACTACAATTGCGTGAGTAAGAGACTGGAATGAATCCAGTATGATCCTTAGTCAAAAAGCTGTAGAAAAAGCCAAAGTTGTGAAAAATATAAAAACCCACTATAATCACAATTGATTGCAAAGGGGCATGAGACAAACCCAGGTTGACATCCAATCAAGTTCATAAAAGATGCCTAAGTTGTCATTAAAAATCCTAAAGACACAGTTTTATCAAAAAATACGAAAAAAATTCGTAACTCAAAAACAAATAAAAAGCAGACACCCAAAGTGGAGTGACTCGGGGGCCTAATAAGGAGCTCTGCCCATGCGCTTCCGATTATCACTACCTTTTGGGGCACCCTGTATATGTGAGTAAAAGTTGCTTGTATACTGCAAGCATACGTTTAAAGTACTTAACTTTGCAAAGTTCTATTTGGTTTGAAACTTTAGGATTCAAGAATCCAAATTTCTCTCTGCACAAATCAATTCTGTACCCAGGACATTTCTAAGATGAGATTGCATTAAACTATTTGCTTTGGGATAATCTGACTGTTTCTAAATTTCCAAGTCGATTATCGGGAAAATCTTCAAACGAAATTACATATTTGTGTTTAATTGAATTCTAGAATGAAAATGGTGCCCTAGCGTCGAGCCATAACATAAAAGATAAATGGAGATTAGGAAAAATTTATTATTTCTGTTCACATACCTCGTCATAGACCTTCTCTGTAAATGTAATGTAAATCTAACATTTGAAATTCCCGCTATAAATTTCGAATGCTAGAGCCACCAGGTTTTGGAAGATGTGAATGCATAAAATGACTTGGTAGTATGAAAACTACTTCAATCCAAAGTTTGAAGTCAATATCATACTGGGAAGATCCTAAAATAAGATCCCCTTAACCCCATTTGAAATGCATAATGTAAATAGCGCTCTGGTATCAAACCGTGGAATGTTAGGAAAACATTAAACTAGTTTCTGTTGGATTTGCATGGCTTTCAGCAATCCAAAATGTTCCTCTTAACATTTGTAGTGTATGACGGGAATTTGAAATTTTGTATGATTGATTTACTGAGAAAATGTAAATCTTGATCTGAAACTAATTATCACATGATGCAAACGGCGGTTACTCAACTGACAGCGAAGATTCAGAAGGTTCACAGTCCTGTGTGACAGAATTTCTATCTTGTAATGTTTTAAGATTCTCATCTGAGAATTACCACTTAAGCCCTCCATTGTCAGCCTCTAAATAACAGATATCAATTTGAAAGGGATTCATCCGCAACTCTTTAAGAGGAGCAGATCTTGATAATTACAAAACTTTTCATGAAATAACGCATACTAACCAACTGTAACTGGGTTAGGTACCGTTTCCACCACAAATATTTCTGCATGTGTGGTCCAATGGCAGACAGCAGATAATAGGTATACATGACGACATGGACAAATGAGTTAATCAGTCCACTGAAAAAAGCTGAAAGAAGTGATAAAATTAGTCCTCATCCATTCAGAAGAGAATCAACATCCTGAAAATAAATTATCTATTACCACAGAGATGGAAAATCAAGAATTTATTTACACAAAGATGGAAAATCAAGATTTATTTACACAACACAATGGTGTAACTGAGGTCAATTACAGCAATCCCTCACCAGGGATAGAGTTTGATCAAAGTAATGGGGAATATAATTGCAATTTTTAACAGCCATAGGAAGAAAAAACTTTCCTTCTCCTTCTTTTGTCGATCCATCATCTACACCAATTCAGAAAGAATCAAGATGAATAAACAACACAGAGTTAAAAAATCAGGAAAAAATTTGATGTGAATAAAAAAATACACAGTGAATAACAAATAAAACAGAGCTTTCTGTATTATTCTATGTATTCCTTGGCAGGAAATCAATGATACTTACAGGCCCATGTCAGAGATTGACTCTTCCTACAGTGGTTAGAGCTTTAAAATTTCTATCAACAATCCTTATTAAATTCTTCTGTTATTATTCTCATGCACAAGATATAAAAACAGAAATTTTATTACCTAAGACTGCAAAATTGCAAAGAACAATGAACATAGGAAATTTTACCCAACAGCTACTGTTAAGAACAAGAGATAAATAGAAATACATTTTAACTTGATTCCATAAATATACATCAAACTAAAGGTCTACAGAAAAATTCAAAACGACTATACATATTTAAACTTTTATGGTATGGTAATAATTAAAATCTCGTATGCTTTGCTGGGGTCCTTATACTTGGTGAGGGATTACTGTACACTAAGGAGGAATCAATCTCTACGTTGAAGTAGGATTCAAATAATTCTGCTACAGAATTACAGGTTAGTTCAATAATACTAACAGAAATAAGAAGAAAAATCCCATGGTTTGATTACAAAAAATACAAAAAAGTATTAGGTGATACAAGTTGTGAGATTGTTTAATCAGGAATGATAGTAAGATAGAACGTGCGAAGAGAGAAAAAGAGTCGTGCCAAAGTTTAACCTTACGAAACACTACTGTTGAATGCGGATAAATACATTGGACATTTCACAATTAAAGCCACAAATACTGATTTTCTCGTTAGTAAAATATTCTTTGTCTATAGAATACTTTCCAAAATGTATGGTGCACCATCTACTTACCATAAATATTTAACAATATATTAATTAGTTAAATCAGCTTTATAGTTAAATCTCCTTGATATAAATCAAGATGTTCACGAATAATCATGCAATTACACATGGTCACAAATTTCAACACATTATATTTACATAATGCTCTCACAAATTCAACTAAATACACATTGATATGTATCAACACAAATAGCATACTCTACAAGCAATACAGCAGTGGCTTAGCAAGGCGATCTTAAATATTTTAACCATTTCCTTCCATATGCTCCGATATTTCTGAGATAAAAAAATTGGATTTGAAGGTCTTGTATTATGTTATGTTTCCCTGATTTGTCATAAAGCGATATAACTTTAGATACAATACAAAATGAGAACTATTTGAGATGCAAAATTACAAAACGTGCATCAGATAAATCCGATCCATCAGATAAACTAATTATAAAAAAATGTATCAGCTGATTCTCCTTTATTCAAATTCCTCGTTTACCGTTGGTACATGGAAGATAAAATATCCGTTCTGATGATTTATATACGTTTATAATAATAGGCTATAAGAAGTCTAGAGAGACAATGCATATACTAAAAATAGTCCACCAATAATATATTGCCTCCATAAAATGTAGAGTAATATACTCTGCAGTTAGACAGGGTAACAATTAAATTTCACTTGGAAATGGTGGTTACTGATATTATTTCAAACCCAATACTAAAAATGATCTATTTGTTGGTAAAAATGGGATTATTTTCACTATGAATGCTACTTTGAAATATAAATGCTTGCAATGCCACTACTTCTGGAAGAGTTTTAGGAACACAGACGTTAACTTATTTTATTAGCAAAATACCAGCACCAAAGCTTGAGACCAGGATGTCAACTGAATAAAAGTAAGTTCTTCTCACATTCGAGGAAGAAATCCCAACAACAACTGCTGAAGGAGTCTGAAGAAAATATCATTCCAAGATTACTTTCAATTCATCGAAATTAGCATATAGAGTGAAGAAGCATGAAACGCAAAGCATACAAAATGTAAAATCATAATAGGAAGCCACAAATGTAAACACTCTGCACACATTGGAAATGGAACCAAGAGCACCCACCTTGACCACCTGGTAAGTAAAGCGTTCCAATATACCAGTTGAAGATCATAGTTGAGTGGTGATAAAGGTGAAGGAATGAGAGCTGACTCAGTTTCTTCCTCAGAACAAAGAAAACCTGCGCAGGGTAACAAGAGACATTCCCCAAAAGGAGTGGAGGATCTTGGAAGAACTTCAGTAGGTTTCCTTTCACATAAAACTTGAGTTAACTGAAGCATTCCATTCACCATGCTTAACTAGTATAGACCATTAGCTTTAGTTATTCCACCGTTACCAAAGGTATTAATTATGGAACTTGTTGCTATGACGAATATTTTCCTCAGTAGGTACCAAATAATATCCAAGAAAACATCAAACTTTCCTAAAATTCAATATTAGTAACAATGTTCACTGCTACACAAATTGAAATATTAAATGCTCTCGTCAATTAAGGATGGCATGCAGCCGTAATGGTAGGCAAGGACATATTCAGAAATATTTCAAAAACATATTTCAAAATATTAAAATGGTACATTTGATTAATATTAACGAATATTTTTGAAATTGCAAGCCATAATTTATAAAACTGTTAATTGATTGAAAGGTTAAAGTTCGAAAAGGAACTATGAAACAAATATTTTTTTATTAATTTGCCTTTGCCCACCGTCTTGAAAAAAATATTAATTGTATTGAATTAATCCTAATTTTCTATATATTTCTTTCATGCATAATGAATTAAAAGAAGAAAATATGCATTCAACGAATTCATCTACAAAACTTCGTTTCATTCGAATTCATAAAAGTCCAAAAAAAATGAGGAAATTTCGACAAATTATTACAAATGAGATAAGCACTCACTGTGTCCAAGAGATCCACAACTTTGGAGAAATAAAACCACCAGCAAGCAGAAGCCATCTAGTTAACAATACAAGAATATGAATATAATGTTTCCACTGTAAAAATCGTCATCGTATAGAAAACAGTGCATACCCGTATTGCAAGTGGACTCAATGAGCGGTCAACCGGTTGGCAAGCCCAGTTATAACCAGATATGTAAGATGTTACCAGAAACTGAAAATAAATTACCCAATTAAAGAGATAGAATAAACACTAAGGAAATGAAAAAATATTTTTTAATTACCTCTTTAAATATGTACGAAGACAGCGCAATCTGGGAAAAGTTATAAATTAAGAGTATATACTTAATATTATAGGGCTTTCTATTTTTCATAAATTTTGGTCCGAAAATGACGATGAAAATATAAAAGATAAATATTGTTAACAATGGAATCGGCGACTTTAGTAAGGGCCATCCCGTCACTCTAGGATCTGAAAAATAAATAAGGCTGCAGTCACATGAAACATCAAACATTCATTAAGACTTCACTAGTAGCGAATACTGACCAGGGGGACCTATATATTTCTGAATACTTAAAGGAACTGAATCTGTTTGAATGATCTCCATAACTGCTATTCGTAGACAAATACCCCTCAATGATTAATGGAACCTTCCGATATTTATTTCGTCCATCGACGTACAGCAAACAGCAGACGGAGGTATGCGACTTTCGTCCCCTAGCGGCGTCTATTTTACCTTCAACCCCTTCAACCTCGTTTTTAATAGTTGAAGTACGAATAACGCCTTAAAGTCTTGTTGAGGAGGTTGAGTAGTCTTTTGGCATCCTACTAATCCAACGGATACTCGCAGAAATGGCACTAACAAAAGGACGTAATTTAAGCAGAATAATAGTCGGAAATACGTCATTGTTTCTCTGTGATATGCAAGAGAAATTCAAATCAGCGATTAAATACTTCCCAGAAATAGTATCTAATTCTAATCGTTTACTGCAGGCCTTCATGGTTATGAAGATGCCCGTAATTTGTACGGAGCAATACCCAAAAGGTAACCTTGCATAATAGCAAAATTTTAGAAGCGTTCATCGTTAATATAAATCAACTGATCTGTAGGATTGGGTCGCACGGTACCAGAGTTGGGAATCCAAAACTATGCTATTAAGCCCTTTGAAAAGACTCAATTTTCTATGTGTATTCAAGATATCAACGATCATTTAAAGAAGGAGCATCCTAAGGTCTGTATTTGTATGCTGAAAATGAGCGCATCCATTGAATAAACTCGATGTTCTGAATTTGTTTTCTTGACCCTTCTAAGTTCTCATTTTTTATGATAGGTTAACACAGTCGTTCTTTGCGGGATAGAAACCCATGCTTGCATATATTTGACCACTTTAGATCTTCTTGAGAAGGGGTTTTCCGTCCATGTTGTTGCTGATGCTTGCTCTTCCAGAACAATGACAGATAGGTATGGAATTTTTTTATTAGATTCTGTGTTAATACAGCAGGCGATACATTATACATTCATAATCACTGAAATTTTTTTATTGATTTTTATATTACTTAATCATTTGTAGGATGTATGCGTTAAAAGATATGAAAGTTGCTGGAGCACATTTAACTACTACCGAGAGAGTTATTTTAGGTCTTGCTGCTGATTCTAAGCATCCAAATTTCAAAGAATTGCAGAAGATAGTTTGGAATCCTGCCCCAGATACTGGGCTGAATAAATAACTGGATGCAGATTTTTCGAAGGAGGAAGGTATTGTGTAATTTCTTTACTGGGATCTTATGAAACAATTGTATAAAGTAACGGTTGAATTATACGAAATTTTACCAAAATAACTTTTCCCATCGTAGTTATCTCAGGATTATTTTTTTCAGGTTAATCAGTGAGCCAAGATACATACATTATTGGGAATATCCTGCTAGAAATGCTTACATTTACGGCGATAATAAGGCTGGTTTAAAAATGCTAATATCAATATATCTCTGTTTTCACCTTATATATATTCAGAGAACACTTCTGTAATGTATTTTGTTTTTGGTACCAGCATTTATGTGATTTAATAAGTCAACGTGAGAAAATTTCCTTTTTAATGATTTTTCTGTAAATGTCATATATTTTTAAACAAAAGTAAATAAAGATATTTTGAATCTTTTTGTCGTGCATTAGCAACTGCGATAATGCCTAGATTTATAAATGTACATTTTATAAGATTATCTTACCATATTTCTGAGAATATAAGAGAGAGATTCAGGAATTTTGTACTATTAGTTGTAGAAATTTTGAAAAATAAACATTAAATCTGATGCTGACTGAAGAATATTAACATAAGCTATTGGTAAAAAAATCGCTAAAACATTTTAAAGAAATCTAAGTTGGAGATAAGTACGCTTTTTTAGGACTCAGGCCCTCCCAATGGTTTTCTTCCATACAAAATTAAAGGCAGCGGAAATAAAATTTGTTATGATAATTAATTTGATGTATAATACAAGATAGAAATAAACAATGTGGAGTAATTTCAAATAAAATTAATTCAAAAATAGAAGGATTGAAAGAATATTTGAACAGGATGGAAAATTCATAAAACCCATATATATTACATATCAAAGCGATGTTGTTAGTGTGATATTAATTGACATAACCTAAAATTTATTGTGACTTATTAACAGGGAAAAGGAGCCGGACCCGAAAGTATTTCCGATATCTATATATTAATACGCAAAGAGAAAACTTTGTACCCCTTTTTGAGCGTATAACGAGCACGGAGGAGTGTGAGATTTGGCATATTTAAGTTTATATAGAGGAGGATTGGCGAAAGCTAATATCTTTGTCCAAAGTATCCTTGGTTCGGTTCTGGACGATTCGAATCGTCTGTCATTATAAAATACACGTAAAGTTCATTTCCATCGATTGCAGCCTTTTTTGCGGAATTAGATCAGAAATAATGGTCGTACGAAATCGAGATAAATACCAAAAGAAAGGAAATTGAATACAAATTCTTATCATAGTCGTAGACAGGGCCGGATTAAGTGGGGGGCCAGTGGCCCCGGGCCTCCACCACTTGGGGGCCCCCACCAGCAGTGATAAAAGTTTCTGTCGAAAACAATTTTTTCTGTACCTTGGATCAAATAACTAGCTTCCAATGGTTAAGCACATCATAGTAAATCTGAATTCGAAAAAATAGACGAAAACTTCTCGATGAATTGTTTAATAATCAAGTTTTCCAGTTACTATAAGTGTTAAATGTAATGAACTAATGTACCAAAATTTTGAGCATTCAAAAGCCATGTACACTTTATATTCTTTATATTTGCAGCTGACTTGATACTAGGATCTGTGTAAATATAAGTATCGATATGGCAGCAATTTTGGCAATTTTCTATCAAAAAAAATATTTTTGAAATTTTTTTTCCGACCCCATACGTCTGTCCTAGTCAATTCTTATATTTTTCCCATGCGCCAAACCGGTCAAACACCATGTTTCTATTTGAATATTCCCTCTAAAAATGGAAATTTCACACGATTAGCTGTTGGCGCCAATATGGTGATAACTTGAGTTGCAGGTGGCGATTTTGGCGATTTCCAGCGAGTCGACTGGCGACAATCTATATTTTAATACTGGCAACCTTGCGCCCTGTCATGGCTGCTACGAAAATTTATGTTCCGTGTATTGTATGTATCATCAAGTTTAGTACCTCATCGAGGTTATAAACATAACAGTTTTGTTAACATTCTCGTGACAGTTATCATGGATAAGAGTAATTGGTGAGGTAGTTTTTTTTTTGGTATTTTATTGCACATTTGTCAAGAAAATCTTGACAATTTTTGTGATGAAGTCCAGTGTTGGGATTTCTAGTATTTTCCATTTTAAAATTTAGGTTAGGTACGAGGGAAAACGGAATGTCTTTTGTGTAGCAGTAGATTAGTATTGCGGAATAATTTATTTTATGACGATTTGTTTTAAGTTGCGTTTATTTTGTAAGGGAAAAAGTGGAAATAATTTTGTGCCATGATTTTCTGGTTAAAAGGATTTTGTTCGAATACAGATAGCCATGATATTTATTTTGCCTTGTTTTTGTAATTTATGAGCGTAGATAGAAATGATAGGGGAATGATTTTTGTTTATCCTTTGTCTGGGATACATGTTTACATAATACGCATATTTTTTATTATATATGTATATGACTTTCGAGTAGATTTTAATGACATAGTGCTTTATAATTATTCGCACTTAGGTTGAAAAATAGTGCAGGGGGACATCAAGTGGGACTGTTCCAAAACAAAGAGCCGAGCTTGATGATAAAAATAAGAATTAGATTGACGAAATTCAAAGCTGTTTCCTCGAATGATAAGATTTGAACGAGGGAAAAATACGAAAAATAAAAGTGACATCGATATTTCCGAGAGATAAATTTAATGGTTACATAGCTCAGGGTCAGAGCACTCGCCCGGAAAGTGAGAGGTCCTGGGTTTCGCCCCCAGTGGAATCAGGATTTTTTTCTCGGAAATATCGATTAATTTTTAGTTGGATGGCACAAATGGTACAAATTGATTCATTCTATGACACAGTTTATAGATAATTAAACAAGATTTTTTTTATTTACAAATGAAACGTTTCCGAATTACAGAAGTATTAGCAGTTCAATATGGCTGATCGAAAAGAAGATCAACGTAAGTGCGAAACCATCCATCTGGAGCACAAAATAGAAAAGAAGCTTCCGAGAAGGTAATACACCATGAGCAATTGCTGTCGAAAATTCCAAAAATAAGCAATTATTTTTGGAAGCAGTCAAAACACTTTATTATGGTTATCATCCAGTTCAAGAAGCTTTGACTGAAATCAGCATTGATGAAGAGCAAAAATATATTGTCAAAAGAGAAGCTCTCGGACTTCTTCGATACATGGGTCATCTCGAAACTGCAATTAACACATGTATCTGGCACAATATCCTTGAAAGATTCAATGCTACAAGCAAATATTTGTAAAGTCCTACGGTCGTACTCAGCAATGCTGTAAAATCGCTGAAATCTGTCGTTGAATAAAAAAGAATTCTTTCGAAGCCTACGAGAATGAAGGGAAAAAATTGTCAAAAAATGAGCAATATCATACAAATTCAAGAATCAAGAAACCGAATGTTCGACTGCAGCCACTTGACTATGGAAAAACACTTCCTGTGCAGCTGTCACCAAGAGATAAAATTCGCACTGAAGCCTTTCTCACAGTTGTAGATTCCACACTTACGTCACTGACACAACGCATCGCAGCATATGAAGTCGTTTGTAAAAGATTTGTTTTTTTGAGTAAGCTTCCGACAATGACACCTGAAGAGTTGAATGCCGCAGCGAAAAATCTCATCGAACTCTATCCAGAGGATTTAGAATCAACTCTATCTCCCGAATTGCTTCAACTTGCCAAGTTGTCAGAGTTGTATAAACAGCTTGAAGAAGAATCAATTGAGACATTTCTCTAGCGCATAATCATAGAGAATGATTTACGCTCAGCCTTTGTTAATGCGGAGATAGTACTTCGCATTTACTTGTCCATGATGGTGACAAATTGCAGTGGAGAAAGATCGTTTTCAAAAATGAAAATCATCAAAAACAGATTACGGACGAGCATAGGACAGGAACGTCTGACTAGTTTGATGATTCTGAGTATCGAAAGCAACATATTAAAAAGTTTATCTTTTGAAAATCTCATTGATGTATTCGCTAGGAAAAAATCGAGAAAAATTCATGCGGGTTGAAAAGACGTTGAATTAAAAAAAAAATGTTTTACTTGAAAAACAGACCCTTTTATGAAAACTGTTAAATAAACAAAATTTGAACATTGAAAACTCTTTTCATTCTTATAATTGATGCCCTTTTTACTTTCAGCTATTGTTTGAATTTTCATCCTCTTATCTTTCAATTGAAAAAAGGGCCACCGCCATTCTCTGGCCCCGGGCCCCCAGAAACCTTAATCCGGCCCTGGTCGTAGAATATCGTATTCGAGTCTAAATTACGTTAACTATGGCAAAATTAACGAAAAGTTTCTGAGATTTCTTCGTTGTAAATAAACCACTCCCCTGGCGACCAAGGCGATTGTTGAAACCGAGCTTATGCGTTTTCTCGGTAGAATACTCGGGGAGTATATCTCCATACCGAATTAACGGTAGGGACTCATGTAATAAATTATGAAAAGAGGGCAATTTACTTAGAATATAACTGGCAGGGACAAAATTACGGCCATTTTACAGTTCTTTCGAAAAGATTTTTAAGCAAATTCCCGGTAGGATAAATAATTCAAAATCACGAAGATACCAGAAGATGTACTTCTCTATCTTAATTAATAATCATAAAAATGTCACCAAACAAGCGTTAGTTCGACGACAGGTGGGTGCAAAACTCCCGTTTAAAATACATTGCGGTGATTTTTAAGACTTTTTCCCTAACGATAAAGGTGATTGATGAACTCAGTTGAATATATGGGAAAGATAGGCTCAAAGAAAATGTATAAGGAAGAAAATAAAAACATTTGTAAACTTTGGAAATTGATATAAAAAAAGAAAAAATAATAATGAAAAACTACGCCAATGTATTTTAAATGGGAGATGTTTTCATCGTCCTAACATCGAACCCAGGATATTTTCTGTAAATGTCATTAATGTTTTTGATAGCTCATGACTATATTTGTAGGCAGAGTTTGGCAGTATCGAAAATAAATGCATTTTAAATACGTATTTTCGATACATTTGTATTTTGTATCGAAAATACATTTCAAGCATAGTATTTTGTATTTGTATTGAAAATGCATTCTATGAGTAATTTGTATTTTCAAAATACTCATACTCAAAATACTCCAGCGGAAATACTTTTTATTTCACGTATGAATATTGTCGGAGTCGGCTTTACGCTGTTTAATTGGTTTCATTTTTTTTCCTGGAGAAATTCTCGTCGTTTTTATATAATATTGATCTAGCCGCCGGACAGAGGACGCTTACAGACGCGTTCGTTTCCAGTTGTGACCGTGTGCTGTCCGAAGTCCTATTGTTAGATTCAGATTCATACCCCGTGAGTCGCCAGTGGCGTATGGCAGAGTGTATATCAACACCAACATCCTCACCTAATCATTAGCGGCCCCTAGGTAAGGGGTAATTGCCCCCCTCCACACAGAACCCAGCGGGCGATTCCAATTTTCCATACTTGCGTACCTCTTTGAGAGACCCATAGAGGCTAAGTTTCAGCTCAATGACTTTTTTGCGTTATTATTGTTGCGTTTAGATTTTAGATATATACCCCGCGTGCCGCCAGAGGCGTATGGCAGGGGGTGTAATACACCACCATTATTCATTCCTCCCTGTTAGCATATCTAATAGCCAGGGGAAAAAACGAATTTGCGGCCTTGCGATCACTTCCCTATAACGCTTCGTCGATGCCTCTCTCGTTCGCTCCTTACTGGCACTAACATTTCACTTACTTCGACTATAAATTCTGAACGAATTAACTTTTCGAAAAGTTTCCGACGATATTCAGATCTTCTCATCTGTAGTAAATTCCAACCGAGGGACTCTATCATTGCCGTAACGCTGCTATCAAACCTGAAATCCCCGCAAACGAATCGGGCTGCGTTAAGTTATTATTGCTTAAGGTTTCCAAATTTTCGCAAAGAATCGACGAACATGAATCATTTTGGAGGCTCATAACTTTCGAGTGAAAGAAGTTAAGTTTCTTCTAATTTTAATGTTAATGTTTAGCAACATATTTCTTTAATAAAATATATAGAATCTAATTTAATGTATTTATAAGGAACAATTTATAAAGGCAGCAAGTCTTTAAGAACTCAGGGCAATTTTGTGCACTTTTCCTCTACATCCTCTCCTTAACACCTTTTCTCAGACACCGAATGTAGCCATAGATGTACGATAGATAGAGTATCAGTATGTATCACAATGTTATGGTCACTGAAAACCTTATAACCACCAATAACACTAGATTGCCTACAAGGAAGGAACTGCTTCTACGGTCAGTTACTACCTACTCTTTTCATACTAAAATCAAAATTTGAAGAAATGGGGTCAATAAATTTTCGTTACTGTAGTTACGTTCGCCACTTCTACAATCAGTTAAGGCAAGTCTTTGCAGAAGATTCCAAAATCACTTCCTTCTTGCATCTGAAGTTAGTGAGGCCATTCTTAGAACATCCTTTTTTTAATGAGGTGGCTGATATTGGGGATCAGCAGAGGAAGAAGACTTCATTCAGCTAGAGGAATGAATCAAACACCCCCAAAGTGTGATGATGACTCATCCACTGATGATGAATGGTTTTCTTTCGAGGAAAGCAGCATAAAAATCGTAGAAAGCAACAACTGTAATTTAGAAATATTGAAGTTTTTAAATGATAAATCCAAGTGCCTGAGATTTTGAACAAATATCCTTTGGTAAGGCAAATGTTCTTAAAATACAATACAAGCATTACATCAAATGGCCCAGTAGAACGACTATTTTCTTTTGCAGGTTTGATAAATAGCCCCCAAAGGCAGAACTTAAGTAATGCTTCATTTGAAAAGCTTGTGTTTTTAAAAGGAAATGGTGGAATGTTAGCTAAAAAAATTATACATAGTTGGATTTCCTGTAACCTCTAATGTGTTGACATACATTGTGGGTGTAATTTTTCTAGCTCATTTTTTTGAAAGTATTTTGTATTTTTAAATGTATTTAAAATATTATTTTGTATTTTGTATTTTCAGAAATTTTTTAAGAGTATTTTGTATCTAAAATACAATTTTCATGTATTTTGCCCAACCCTGTCTTTAGGATCCTTGAGTTTTTATTCTCTACCTATTCGGGAAGTATTTTTAGAAATTCCCAAAAACCGAAGCAATGCATTTAAATGGGAAATATCGGGATTTTGGGGCCTTCTGGGATCGAACCCATGGTCAGAATGATCAATTTCTGACTTTTCTCCTGGGGTTTTTACATTAGGGCCTATACGCTGCAAAAATTTCAAGTCAATGACGCTTGTGGTTTAGCCTGTGTATCAGTATCCTATATATCTATCTACATGAATGAATTCGGAGAGGGAATTATATATATATATATATATAAATATATATATATATATATATATATATATATATATATATATATATATATATAATAGATATGAATGAATCCGAAGAAGGAGTTGTATATGATAGATATATAATATTTGTTACAAATACATTGAATTAAATATTTCACATCAAACCATTGATTGGAATAGTTTTATGGAGGCAGCCTGATTTTACACATGGTTATATATATTCGCAAAATACCGAATACAATATTATGATACGTATGAAAATGTTGAAATAGTTTAAAAAAACATCGTTTACACAGGAGCTCTGAATCATTATTTAATTATTTATTTATATACCCCCTATTTTCTGGACCCTTACAGTGGTAGGCATTAACATCAGCAATCACACAAGACAATCGGAAAGATCGATCGACGAGCGAGCACGCTAAACACCCAGTCATTACTTTCAAACTATTTTAAATTCAACGGACAACGTTCATTTTTTAACCGCCGGATTTTTTGTTCTAACGAAAAATATGTAAAAAATACGAGCCACGTATTTTTTAACTATTTTTTATTAATATTTTACGTAATTCAAAACAACTGTGCAGCCTTGACGAAACCTGATCAGTATGACAATAAAAAAAATCCCAAGTAAATGCAAAAGAATGCGTTATCGCTCTTTAAATATGGCTAGGCAACGCTAAACCTCATTTTTTCTATCCTTTGTGAATTTCAAATTACTCGAAAATTTCTGTGTAGAAAAAGAAATTATATAAGTGCCTTAACAAAAATGAAATATAATCCAAATACTATATATCTTATACCTTTATGAATATCGTCTCATTTTTATTAGCGTTCATTTGATTCAATATTAACATGGGAAAATTAAAATTGGCAATTAATTGGATAAAAAAAACAAAACTACACGCTTTTAATGTGTTTTTTCAATTGTTACTAACATTAAATTTTATATTTCGTAGGCATTGAAGGCATACAACACACCCTAATGACGTATTTGTACACTCTTGCAACTGACGTAATAGAACGAACTTCAAAACATTTTCTGAAATCATTGTAGAGTTATAATCATTGACAGAAGAACCTCAAAAACGTTCAAACTTAAAAAATTATGAATTGCGGTGGAATTTCGACCACTAGGCGATCACTAGTTGTAGTAAAACTTCGGTCGAAGGCTCCACTATTCCAGATATTTTATCAGAAATCATAGGATGATTTACTGTTCCAATGTCGAGGAAAAATCAAAAGTAACTCATTAAGGGCGTACCCATTTCAAAAGCAGGCGATTTTGGGCCAATTTCACTGTCTTCAATCTTTTGTAAACCATTGAAGGCATAGGAAGGTACCCTTCTACCCCTAAGGATAATATTGAAATGCGCATTGAGTGATTCTAAGAAGGCAAGAAGTAATACAGGCCTTTCTGCTGTTTTGCGAATACCAGAGACCACGAGGTGTGGAGTGCCGAAGAGATTTGGAAATTTTAAACCTGTAATTCATTAACAGGCGTGTTCCAATTTTATCTATACGGAGTATCTATTGTATACGGAGATGTTGGGTTAGCTGGGTTGATAGGAAAACAAACACGGTGGTGTTAGAGATGGTTGGGGAGGAGAGGGCTTTAATTGACGTGATTAAGCATCGTCAGAAGAAATGGGTGGGTCAAATATTGAGGGGATTGGTAAAGGGTGTAATTGAGGGGAGGATTCAGGGGAAAAAACAGAGGGGAAGACAGAGACAGAAGATGTTGGATGAAATAAGGGGTGGGGTTAACTATAGGGAAATGAAGGAGATGGCGCTTAATAGGGATTTTTGAGTGTGCATGAACCGAAAGGTAGAACACTCGTGAATGAATACGGAGATGTCCATCGAGAGTCAAAGAAGTGTCTTTTCCTTACTCGACTTAGTCTGGGAACAACAAGGCCTAATCTCAGACATGGTCCAATGTAAAGCAGTTCGTAGAGGGAATTTCAGGTTAAACAGTAGCGTTACGGCAGTCATATAATCTTAGGAAGGAATTCGTTCCAGGTGAGAAGATCAAATTACCGACGGAAGCTTTTTGAAACCTTCGTCGATTCCGAACTTTTAGACGAATTTCGTAAAAATAATAGTTCCAGAAGAACGAGATCTACGAGAAGAATCGGAAGAGCTTGACAGGGAAGTTATCGCCAAGACAGTTACTTCTTGTCATTCTTTCCGCAGTCTATTAGAGAAGCTAATTTAGGTGAGGAGGTTGGTGTTAACTACATTCCCTGCCGTAAGACAATCGCGGCTCGCAGGGTATACATCTAAATCTAAAAGTTGTCACTTTTAGATTTTACACACAAAAATTCACTGAGGAGAAATACACACAAAAATTCACTGAGGCAATGCATCAGAAATGTGGCTCTTTCAAAGGCTGACCGAAGAATATATTATGCGATGATTTTCCGCAGCGGTTTGTCAACATGAGCTGCTTCGAAATGACGTCATCCTAATTTTGCTCCAATGTTTACACGTTGCTGCGTGGCTTAGATGCATCCCTCATTAGTCGTTGAAGAAGAATGATCTCTTGTATCATTTGAGATCGAACACTGCTTTAGGATGTGCCTTTTTAAAACTCCATCTAAAATCATACACGTTAAGCTTCTGCTATTACCTTCATGGCATTTGATAACTAAACGAGATATATGTAAAACCTTGGAGTAAGTCAGGGTCGACTAGACGCGAGAACGTTGCGTACGGAATTCATCTTAATAAGACCTTATCGTTATCACGATTTTCCAACTTCAAAGGTGGTCCTTAGTTCTGAGCACAAAGGCACAGCTTGAGATCGAGAGAGATTGCTCACATTCATTGCAAATCACTTCGATGAAGCTCCCTCTAATTATTATAAAGTCAACAGGGATAACTTTCTTTATTACGCAAACATCAACTTCCGAGTCACCTTCTGACTTCCTTTTCTTCGGAATTTTCTCACCGAATGTCGGTAATTGGAAAGAGGGAATGAATGCGCTTTCACTGGAGACAAAGGGGCCACGGGATGAGCTGAACAGTGAAAGGAAAACTCATCTTTCGGAAGTAACACTTTCGATACAGAGTCTCAGGCCCACTTACAGGAGTTTAAAATCTGGTTAGCACGTCGAGGAGTCGGTAATAACACTGGAATTCGTATTTCTACTGCCACTCGTTTGTCTAATTAAATTATGATACGATAAGTCCCCGTATTTTTCACCCAATGCACGATCATAGGTTCCAATAATATACTAGGTCACGATTACTTAGGCGAAACACAAAATATTATCCAACTAACATACTCCGAAGATGATCTTGGATATCGAGTATGAAATCTCTTTGGCGAGAATTTATAATGCGAAAATATCGTAGGAAAATATTAATAGAGTCTCGAATTTTAGCCTTTGGTTGATTTACGGTGCTCCGTCTTTTATTACAAACATTTCCAAGATACTTGGTTTTATTCTTATCTAAAGTACAGAAAATATCAAAGAACGGAAAAGTAGAAGCTGTACATTCTTCAGTTTTTTTAATTGCGACATAACATAGATAATTGGAACATAAATTAAAATAACAGAAAATGGGCTGAGACCGTATACTTTCAATCAAATTATCGTTGCTTTTAACTTCTGCTGTTATAAATATAACTGCGTTTGTTGAAGATTTAAATTCGCAATGAGTTCAATTTATAGCAAATTTAATACAAACATCGAAGTAGGCGATATTTTGACTGAAGATTATCGGAACAATCCAAGGAAATTATTGACAAAAACTCTTTGGAGATACCCAACCGAGAGTCGCTCAGCAAGCCGAAGGATTTCTCCAATGGACAACCCTTGATGACATACTTACATGCTGTATTACGTGTATATTACATGCTGTAAGCAGGAGTTGTAGAAGGCGCCTCATGGAAACTACCCATCGTAGCTGTCTGAAAGTCAGCTGTTGTAACAGCCTTACTCGCCTTATTTAGACCCTGATGACCTGTGCCCCAAACTCAAGAGACCCCTCAAAGAATAGAAGTTTGAGACGATATACTCCATAATTAAAAAGGGAGCTTTCATTGATCACAGAAAACGATTTTAAACTGTGTTTCCTTCAGTGGAACAACGCTGGAAAAAGATTGTGCTGCAGAGGGGGAGAGCATATTGAAAGAGATGTGGGATGAGCAGTAGATATTCGCAGAAAATTTAAAAGAAATCAGTTCTGGAATTATTTTAAGAAACCTCGTAAATGGGAGTCAATTTCGCAATTCCAACTGACTTTAGTGTTATATTAGCGAATTATTTGCAAATGAAAGTAAAGACACAAATGGGAAGTTTGGGTAGGCTTATAAACAGAAAATTTATCAAGCATATCAATCAATCATAAATCAATAAATCAATCAAGCATAAATTACGGAAAAGAGCAGCTTGAGTGCGTTAGCATCGGGCTTTTTATAATTACAGCATCCTTTCATTCCTTCTTATTCACTCACAAACGTTTTGGAGCCTCTATTTCGACCGAATTTCATTGAGGATTTTTCATGGACGCGCCTATAAATAATGGTCAGCTCGAAGTACCTTAATTGACGAAAATATGGATTTATTTAATTTATTCCTCACTTACTAATCTCTGACCCAACCAAAAAGGGATTATTATAATCCGCCGCAATTTTGACTTAAATATTCGATATTTTTATTCCTATATCTATGTTTCTTCTACTGCAGCTGCTGGCTCACCAGTTGAGTTTAAAATGAAAGGCAAATTTGTATCATCTTCATTCCTCTTTCACGATTCATCTCAGTTTATGTTATTGGAATTAAAAATCATAAGCTAATTCAGTTTTATATATTTGCTAATTTCTAAGAAATTATCTTCGAATAGCTCATCCTGTAATATTTCTGTCGTTATATTTAAAGCTTCGATCGTCACGAAAACTATCCTCATGAAGTGAAATTGCTTGATTGCGCCATTTTGACTTTCCATTGTTCATTCTCGGGTGTTTATAACAATCTGTCTAATTGAGCCTAACACATCGTTCTTTTTCCCTTTAACTATATTTCGTGAGAAAGAAATTTTAATGCCTCGTAGCATGCCGAAGAGTGGAATCCTCTTATACACATTGCTTTGTGGCAATCCAGATTGCTTTAAAAATCTCCAGGAAAGGTCAGTGTTTTTGTGACATAAACTGCAGATTACTACAGCGTGAATTGTCAGATATGTATGAAGAACGATGATGTAAAATCAATTTAGAAATGTCTAGAATGGAATATTTTATTCACTAAATATTTGGTGGATGAAAATATGGTGAATATATTCTACGAAATTTCTCATGAGCCGAATAACTTGACGAATTTTTGAATACGACATTAATTAAGAAGGAAAAGTGATTCAAGTATATAAAATAGGGTCGGTAACAGCACGTTTTTACTACGGGTCGCATACGATCATGCGGTGTTCGTGCTCATCATTGGCTTTAGCACGAAATTTCGATCTTTGATCAATCAATTGAATAAAAATCAACAGACAATGAAGAAAAAACATCTATCTTTTCTGCAAAAGAAATTATAAATATCAAAGCTTCATTACAATTTAATAAATTTAGAACAGAACAATATTTCTTCTCTCGCATCCAACATCGTATAGCAAAGGAACTAATAAAAATAATGCTGAACACAATGGAGAATAAGTTAGAAATCTTATAAAATAAAATAAACAAAACTAAATATTAATTTAAATTATGTCTATGAAAGTGATTTATCCTATAGCAATTTATAAAGAATACAAGAAGATGAATGTAAAAGTTAATTGCAGAAGAAAAGAAGTGCTGGGAGGAGTTTACAAAATTGTTAAGGAAGGAGGTAAAGAAGAAGGTAAAGGGAAAACGAAAATAATATACAGAATTTTGAGTAAAAAGGAGAGAGTAGAAAATGGTTTTATGGAATGGAGATATGACAGACAGACCCCAAGCAGATATCGAAAAGAGAATACTTTGGTGAACTCTTCAATCCCAAAGGGACAATGAAGAAGGGGAAAGAAGTAGACCTGACATTGGCAGAAATTGGTTTAGCCGTAAGGAATATGAGGACATGAAAATCTGTAGGAATTGATGAAGTATGATAATGGTATGATATGATGTAAACTGGCTCCACGGAATACTTAAGACTCTATGGAAGGAGTGCAAGGTGTCAGAGGAGACAGTGTGGTAGTTACTAGGGGATAACACTTGTATCACAGCAGGAATATTTGAGAGAATGATAGAAACAAGAATTGAGAGAGCAACTGCAGGATGGCCTAAGTGAAGAGCAATGTGGATTCCGGAGACCAATCATTCGCAACATATTTACAATCAAGCAAAATATGGAAAGAAGCTTGGAGTGGAAATAAGACAGCAGTGTTTATAGACATACATAGAAGCATAGGATAGTATTCCGAGAAAAATAGTTTATGAGGCTTTACGAAATAAAAGGGTAGTGGATAAGAAAATAATCCGCGTGATTAAAGCTTTGTACAAAATTGCCGAAGCTGCGAGAAATCCCGTATTGGAAGATGTCCCGTTGAATCAAGTTTGAGACTCTCCTCATTCTTATATATATTGTATGAGGTTTTTAGAGACGTTTAGGAAAAGTTAAAGATGATTTGAATTGTGCATTGTTTGCGGATGACCTTGTGGTTTGGGGTAATGATGATGGGGAGCAGCTGTCAAAAATCAAAATCTGGAATGAAATAATCGAAAATAAAAAATTAATGGATAAATATAGTATAAAGTAAGGTATTGGTGATGGCAAGAGATCTTAGGAGAAGAAAGGGGAAAATGGAATTGAATGGAATATGTTGATTCGGTCTCGACTTTGTGGTAATTCTTCATAATTTGTCTCAAGATTTATTATGGAAGTGAATGGTCAAGAGATGGAGGTAGTTAGGAATTTCATATATTTAGAAAGTGAGTTGGCCGAAAATGGAAAAACAAACGAAGATATTGGGCACAGAAAGAGAGAAGCCAAGGAATTCTATCAAAGCATATGAGACATGCTTTTGGAAAAAAAATCCAATTGAATGTAAGTTTTTGATGTTCAATACATATCCATTGCTGTTGATAGATCTATCACTGCCCATCCTGACGTATGCTTCTTGTACGTGGGCAATGACAGGACGAAAAGTGAACAAAGTGGTGGAGATGAGAAGTTTGGGGAGAGAAAGGATAACAAACGAAAAATCAGAGAAATGTTGGGTGCAAAAAATCTTCAAATACAGATTCAGATGGTTTGGCTATTTGAAAGAATGAAAGATGGGCAACTCCCAAGAAGAGTGTTTGAAGAGAAGAGGAAGAAGACCAAGGGGAAAGAGGAAGGCGGAAGGACATGATTAAGAAAGGCATAAGTGAAAGAGAGGAAGAAGCAGAAAAAGTGTGAGATGAGAGGTAGTGGGAGGAGAGAGCGAGATGGACACAAAAACCCCTAAAATAGGATGAAAGGAGAAACTAAGAAGAAATCTTCATCGTAAGTTTAAATTAGATATTGTCTTTCAAAAAGATTTCTTCGATATGCCATTTCAATGGATAATACTTCATTTCACCCTCTATTGTTCTTTCTTTAGAATCAAAGCAATCGAGCATTGGATTGGAACATATTCGACGGAGACCCTCTCCAACGACCAAATTGGCGCATAAGAAAGTTTTGTAAACGTTTTCAAACTCAAGCAACATGTTCCAAATCTATATATTTCACAGACATCGAGGAAGAAGTATTGCGATAATTTAAACTACTGAAAGATCATCGGAAATACCTCATATTTATATTTGTTTAATACACAATATTTCCGTAGGTAATCGCAAGGACAGGTAGCATCGTTAACTTACACCACCTTTGGCAATCAACTCAAACAATATAGTCCTATGAATACAAATACGCAATACAATATCACAAACTACAAAAATTTTAAATTTAACTCAATTGTACATAGTAGTTTACAACAACTACAAACAGTATCTATATTTAACAATCACATACAGAATATCGTAATACGAGTATCGAATAATACGAGTATCGAATACTCGTATAAACGACATTGCTAACCAACTACAGAACATACAAACTGTATGAGTTTCACGTATTTTAAAATAGTACTTAACAGAGATCAAATATATAAGAAAAGTGCAATGAGCGCCTTTAAAAAGTTATATTCATAAAAATATTTATTTGAATTGTTTCATAATGAAATATTGCGAATGAGTTCAATGAAAGAGTAGAAAGAAGTTAAAAAGTATTATTCCACGGAAGGTTTCATTTTTTATCGAGATAAGTCAGCCGTAAAACCAGTCTTCGGTCGCAAAGCAAGATTTGCGTTCGTAAGTTTATATAGTTCTACTCCTGTTTTCTCTCCTCACTTATTATTCTACCTTCAAGTAATTTCTTTGGATTCCCACTTTACTATCCTGCAACAACAAAATGATACATAGTATAGAATCGTCTGCAGATTTTGCTGTAGACGATGCATTGCTACTTTGAAGTGAATTATGATTTAGAACACTGACTATAAAAACTTCGAGTAAATAATGCTTTCAATCCATGCATCGAGTATTTTCACAACGCCTACTTCAACAGCCCTTCCCTACGTTGTACTCATCTAGTGTAATCATTCGCTGAAGTACTAAACAAAACTTCATACTTGCGCAACCTTTGGAGATGAGGAGAAAGCAAATGAGTGGTACAAACAGCCAAGAGACTCAATGCGTGCCTTGAAGACGGAAGTGAAAAAAGCG
This sequence comes from Sympetrum striolatum, assembly GCA_947579665.1. Taxonomy (NCBI): domain Eukaryota; kingdom Metazoa; phylum Arthropoda; class Insecta; order Odonata; family Libellulidae; genus Sympetrum; species Sympetrum striolatum. The sequence continues at coordinate 883,984 of OX388341.1, forward strand.
GAAGCGAGGGGAAATGAGGACGGAATTTAGGAATATTTCAGCGAGTGGCAGGGGCAAGGTGACATTTTTGTACTCAGATGTGCTTCGAGGAAGAGAAGGGATTCTAAAAGGTTGTATTTAGAATGAATTCAGTGAATTCTCAATGTGTATCTACTGTAAATCCGATGATAATAATCCGTGGGATTTTTGGGGAGTAAATTGGGAATACCATTGAAGATATATTCACACGTGGCACATAGATGACGTGGTCGGAGGAGTGAAAGTCTGCACCTCGCTGTTCTAAAGGGTTAGAAAATAAAATAAAATGGTTTAAATGATAAGACAGGAAGTTTGGGATGAAAACAAACGTCCAGCGATTAATATTATGAAATTAAGCGAGGGAAAGAGAGTTGAGAATCAGGATGAAAGCACGAGAAGAATTTCTCAGCTTGGTTCCTTTTAGTGAGGAAAAGTGCCCTGATCGAAGAATGGTAAGGAATCAAAGGGTGGCAAAAGGGAATCACGGAAAGAAGTCCTGTGAGGGGATTTTGTGAAGTTGAAGGTTGGGAGGGAGTACTTGAGACACTGCTGGGGAATGGAACATAATTAATGTAAGGAAAATATAAGGTTAATGGAAGTAGTGGAATTAATTGAGGAAGGAAGGATTTTGATTTAAATGAATGTTTTCAAGCAATAGATGGTTGTAATCCATTCTAAACTTTTACAAAAATTATCCATTACAAATAGCTCAATTCAGCCATTGCTTTTTATATTATAGGGTTTCGATGGAAGAAATTTAAGATTAAATTAAATTAAAATTTAATTTAATCCCCTAAGAGGGGGATTGCCATAGAAAGTAATTGAAAGGAGGATACAAGGAGAAAGATGAAGGCAAAGGAAAAAGTAATGGAAAGAAAGACTTTAGATATTGGAAGCAAAGTCTGGTGGAAACAAGAGAGCGATTCAGTTTAAAGGATGAAACGTTTAGAACTACTCTTGATACATGCATAAGATGCGCCACATATAACGTGGTAGACTTCAGTCCAGAAGACCAATTTCTGACACATACCTTGGTACCTACGAATGAATCACTTCTCGCAGTTCCCGTGGAATAGCGTAGCTCTTTGATGCAACTCCGTGAATCACACGAAGTGAAATGACGGAGAGGTCCAGAGTGAAATGATGAATTCATCTCGAATCAAAACCGAATTATTAGCCACGAATGTTAATTTAGAGACGAGTAGTCCGCTTTTCAGTGGCTGTCATCGAATCGTCTACTTGCTATTCAATGCGTGTACTCACGGATGTTACACATTAAGCTTCCTAAGATACAAACATGGCCCCGACGAACTGGAAGTAAGTATATGGGATACTAGCTGAAGCGCCCGTTGATTCTCAACGGGGAATATAGAAGTAGCCTAAATTCAAGTTGCCGGTCATGCAATACGTAAATTCTCTTTAGAATACTGTCTAAAATCCTATGCTATTCTTACTATACAGGAAAATTCGTGAGCTCGGCTCAACAATCGCATTGATCGTGAGGAGGATTGGCTGTTTACAACCTCAAAAATTTTGGAAAATTCACCCTTATTTTGACGAAATTCTCGAAATTTCGATTCGGAAACAAAATTTCACGATCAAAATTAGAATATTCATTTAATTTCCGTTCTTTTGCTTCTTGTCTCGACTCTGCACGACCATGTTTCTATTTTAATTCTTCAAAAGAAATATAGCAAATCAATATATATAGGAAACCCATCTGAGCGATCTTGGTTCAAACCCAGCAAAATTATTATCGAATAAAATTGAGACAGTACGTCCTTACAGGTCCCAGAAAACACGTAAGCAAAGTTTGACGCGAATCTGGCAAACGGTTTGTATCAAAATCGATGACACACGACATACAAACAAACGTACAAACCAACAGAATCTTTGCTTTATATCATACGAGACATCTAACTTCCCTCATCCATAAGCTGGTAATATCCTGACTATAATGACGTACCTGTAATTGCTGGTTACCTTCTTACAGAAAATTTCTCGTTATCCATGTAATATATCGTCCTCTTCAATCATCAGTTTTATAGGCCTAAAATCCTCGAGTATTTTTACGGGATAAAACATGAGCTCGGATTCAACAATGGGATCAGTCGTCAGGGGGATGAGTTGTTTATAGCCTCGAATTTTCACAACATTTTTGTATATTTTACCGATATTCTCGCAAATTCTAATCGAAAGTAAGATTCCACGACCAAAATAAGAATTATCATTCGATTTTCTTTCTTTCGGTGTTTGTCTCGACTCTGTACGACTATTCCTTCTAATTTAATTCTTCAAAAGAAATAAAGCTTGCAACCGATAAAAGTGAAGCTTACGTGTATTTCTTATGAAAATCTATCTGAGCGATCTTGGTTCGAACCCAGCATAATTCTTGAATAAAAATGCGACAGTACTTCCTTCCTGATGTCAGAGGACACGTATGCAAAGTTTGAGACAAATCGGGCAAACGGTGTGGACTCCAATCCAAGACAAACAAACAAACCCACAAACCCACAAACAAACCCACAGATTTTCTGCTTTATATATATAGATAATCAGAGGTAAATATACGTGTATGAAAGTATTTCAATGGGATTTAATTCTGCTCGATTTTACTTTGCTTTGTTTACTTTTAAAGAAAGATGGTTTGCGTGGGATCGAATTTCATTCTTGTTCTATTTTGATACATTTAAATATTAAATAAAATAATAATTTCCTATTCTGTTCTTTCCGCGAACGATACGCGACAATAACCGAATAAGGAAGTAGTTTAGATTCAACTGGTGTTTACACCCCCTGCCACACGCTGAAAGGCGGCTTGTAGGGTATTAATGTAGATGTAGATGATGTAGAACTGTTCAATTCTTCATAAGGTCAAGAATGGAATCGTGGCGTAATTAAAACGAAAAGTCCCTCAGATAAAATGAAATGTTTCCTTCTGAAGTATGGAAATGCACAGTTTTCCCTCGTGAGTTACCTTTCACACCTCTTTAGTGGGTTACGAAGGACCTCTGGCGCAAGCCTCGTTCTGTGAAAAGCATTATCTACATTTTGGGATACTCATCGTTTGGTTTTATTATCAATGAGTTCAGCGTCAACATATCCTCAATGTTATATTCCAATCCAAGCGATTCCAATTTTCATAATGATTATTCCTCGAATTGAAATTGTATATTATTTCAAATTTATTTTGGTTAAACAAACATCCATCAGTGATTTGATAATAAATTCTGAAATAGGTTAAATGAATATCGAAAATTCTGAATAGCTGAATTTTATACTCAAATGAAACTTAAATAGACTTCCAAATAGAATATAAAGAGCAATTGTTTATTTATTTATTTAATTATAGGGACTACAAGTAGGCTCTAGGCCAGGTGAGAGTCATCTTTTCTCAGGGGAAGAAAATCCATTACCTAGCCTGGTACCCCAGTTGAGAGGAAAACCTCCCAAAAGCAGTTTTAATATATGAGGAACCCGAAAAAAAATTGAAAATAAAAGTGAGAATCAGTAAATACTATAACTGCGTATCACACTATGTTTCATTTTTTTGCTTTCTTCGGGCATATAAGGATGGTAAATAAGGAATGGTATGGCAAATGAAAATAAAATTAGTACCTGCCTAATATAAAAATAGTTGACCAATATTGCTATCTTGTTAGATTTTACACATTTCCCTTCCTATAATTTTCCTGGATTGTCCACAATCTATTAAATGAAATGGTTATGAAAATGGCCTTATTATACGTCATCTTTTTAACAATTATAACCGTTGTCCGATCGGATCGACATTTTTCAACTCTTTTTCAACCACACCGTTCGTTTACTCTAAAATTAACCGATGACTCCACGGGAAGTGATGATCATTTAGAGGTTAGCTGCTTATAGCGACATTTGAATGCTTCTTTTGGCGAATCCGTGATGAGCGGAATCTTCCCCCTCCCCCTTCCCTCTCCCCCCTCCCCCTTCCCTCTCCGTTCCGGGAACACTTTCTCTTACCTTCCCAGCATCCATGACCCCGCCGGCGGCTGTGGAGAGAGATCGTGATCCTTTCGATTCTTCTAATTTTTCCTCTTCGCAACCTTCTCGAAGAGTTTCCCCCACCGAAAGAGGACTTGAATATTTCAGCTGTTTATGCCTTCGATTAGGAGAGCAATGTTTCAAATTGTGGAGCGAAGACAAAGATGGGCCGGAGCAGAAAAGAGTGATGAAAAAGTAGGAAATGAATTCTTCTGGTCTGCGTTGGGATGAAAAAAAGAGCTGACTAATTTTCTTACAACAGTTTCGGGCGTATATCTAGCTACAATTGTCGAATTGTCATTTTTGCGCTTATTCTCTCTCGATCAGTATTCCATGGCTGCAACCACATCGAAAGTTTAAACTGCATCTTTTCCGACACAACAAGAAACTGCATTAATAAAGTTTGCGGAGGAATTCATTTTGACAACATATGGCATTTTTTAGCGGCTGTTTGATCAACATTTCGAGTGAAGAGTGATTACAAGACGCGTTGCATGTCTTTTGGGAAAATAAGAGAGGGAGTTATCGACTCCACTGCATCAAGATGTTCATTCGGAAGCGAATGCAACGGAAGATACGCACGCGATGATTTTTTAATCTGTAAGGGCTTCTTCGCTGCTGATTTGACTATCCCTAAAAATTCAAAAGGAAAGAAAGGTCACCCCAATAAAAGAGAAACAACCTTTCCTGTCTACATAATCCATGGAATGGAACGAAGGAATATTCTTTTCTATTAGAATTTTTTCTTGATACTAAGTTACCGAAAAAAACAACGGTCGTTTTATCGATGTAAATAGGTTGACTTACACGAGTTATTATTACTCTTCTCTATTATCAGTATTAATTGTCGATTTAAAATGCTTTAATTTTGAATGATAATGATTTATTTTACTATATTTTCATTTTAGATGTTCGTTTTGAGCGATTAGAAATCGTATTACTTTACTCTTTCTTCTTTGTGATCGAAGCTAAAAGTGATCTTCGACTGCTTTGGCGGATATGACGGCGCTATTTCTCCTCATTGTGGGGCTGGGATTTCTGCTTTGAAGTTTTTGCTTAAGTTATTTTGTGCTGTAAGGCTTTGCGAATGAGCGCGTTTTAGTCTTGTTACAAATTTTTCGTGGAAAGTGAAACTGAATTGATAATTGTAGTATTTGATACAGTTGAAAGTTAATTTCAGGATGCCTATGTCACATGAACATTATTCCAGGGTCAAAGTCAATATCAATAAATAGGAAATAAAATAAAGTCTAGTCGTATTGTGAAATCCTAACCAAGGGTTAGATTTATGAACCCACAAATTTCTTTGTGTGTGTTTAAAGAAAAAATTGAATAAAAGTATTACGCCATCATTTAAACAGAATTGGGTAATATTAAGGTACGTAATTCTATGGAGATTTCAAATTATTTATCGATAATAATCCTTGCCCTAATTTTTTTTCCTGCGACCAATTCCTTAACAGCAGAATATATTTATACTATACATATTTACATTTTGTATCCTTGTATCTTAATTTTATTTTCTCTCGCTCTTGGTCTGGGTAACTATGTAATTAAAGTTACTCAAATATAAGCGATTCTGAAATTAATTTATCTCTACTTATCGAATTGTATAAATGGTGCTATTCATTGTGCCATAATTCTTCACTTACGTGGACTTTTTTCATGCATTCTGACTCGGTGAGGAAAGAAAGGTTAAACTTCCTCTGAGAACCTTATTTTTGAAGAAATGCACATTTATTATTTCCAATAATATAATATTTTCGTTACATGAACGGAGGATATCACTAATAAAATTGTATCGCAATTGTTTTATTGAAATAAGTTGAAATATTATTTCATTCTCGTAGCCAGAAATTTTCTGATGATTGTTCGGAACTCATGCATGGATATGATCATAAAGGTTGAGGAAAAGCCGTCTTTCACATTCATATTGAAATTTAAAGTGTTTTTACATGAAGAGGTGGATTCCCGTGCGTTTATTCCCGGGAAGGTATGCGGTGTTCGTATCGCATCCAGAATTCAAATGAGATTCCTCTTTCGACCACTCAAACGAAAAATGTTCCAAGAAGTTCGGGTTTTCCAGTAATGCCCTGTTTCCCAGGATATCAGAAGATTCGAAAATAAGTTAACTCGATAGGTTACTCTGGATTTGCAAAGGAATTCCAGAGCGATTGCTTCATAACAAAAACAAGGCTCGAACCTTTTCGGTATCAGAAGTGAGGTCTGAAACTAGTAACACCAGTTATTTCAAAAAAATCTCAAATATGAAGCAGATCTTTTATTCAATAATTTTACAAATATAGAGAGTTAAGTATTCGACATTTTTTCAGTTAATAAATATTTTTAAAAATAATTACTAGATGTAGACTGTTAATATGATATGTAAAGTAATAAGGCTCTCGATTCATCGATCGTACATTTGAGTGAGGTTTACCCGACCAAGTAAGGAGTGAGGCAGTTGCTAATTAGTTGTTAGTTGCTAAGTTAGCTATTACCACGAATCACTCACTCCTCATTAGTATGATTAAGACTGAGACAGAAGAAAGCGAAAGATGCATTTTTCTACATATATATTATACCAAAAGACAAATACGCAGTATTCAATTTATTGAGATATGGTAACAGAGATGCCAATGTGATATAATTTTGAATTAGTAAAAGACTTAAACACTTCTCCCTATTTCTGCATAGTGTACTAAAATATTTCCGAACCAACGCTTACTTTTAAAAATCTTAGCACCAAGATGTCGTTCAATATGATGATGACCATTACCAGCAGCTTGTAAAAATAGCAAATATGAGAATATCGATAAAATCAAAAAGAAATACGATTCGTTATGCCTTGGAATGATTTGTCAGCGGAATAACCAACGCTCTCTATTTTAAAGAGCAGTAAGCGTTCGATGAAGCTTAAAAAGAACACTGCAATGATTTCACTATCCGATTGGAAATGGAATCTCGCTTTACAAAATGCATTGGGCCCATTAAGGTACCTTCATAACTAGTTGCACACTTGAAAGCTATTTTTTAAGGACGGAGTATTTTCTAAGTCTCATAAGTGTAATTTTTTTAATAAGTAATTTTGTACTCATAAATGCTTCTAGTCTTCTCTTTCCTCAACATTCCTTCATTTCCTTAATAAAACACGGATTTACATTGGAACTAACCACAATGTTACATTTTTTTAATTATGAGAGATCGAAGGAATACACACATGAGCACAACTTTCCTTATTTCCTAGGAATGGGAATTTCTCTAATACTTTGAGCCGAAAATTACTCTGCCATCAGCCAATCAGATTTGCGTAATTCCAAACAAGATTTATACACGGTTGACCCCATGGATTCATATGATATGGCTTTCCAAATTTCACTCGCTCTCTAGGAATGTGTGAGCAATCGTGAGGGAACGTTGCTCAAGACAAGAAAATCGCCTTCAACAAAACGCTTAAGACAATATGGGGGTTATGCAATTAGCTAGCTTCATAAAGTTCAAACGCTTGCACACGTAACGATTTGAGAAAATTTCCATGCGTCTACGCCGTCCTTCCGTTCATGTAACTTTTCACTACAAAGGAATCATTTGAGGTTCCGTCCTTGTTTGACTCCCACTTTAGATCGTAAATCTTTCCGCGAATCTTGACTACTAATTTAATGATATTTTTCTTTTCAGAAAGCACGAGATGAAGGTAATACGTCACATTTGAGTTTGAATGCATTTACTCGTAGATTTATTTAGAATAAGGATACTGACGTGTCGTGTGGTTTTTCTTCTCCACTCCATGTACCAAAGGCAGTTTTCGCCAGTACTCTTTCCATGACTTTCCCTTCGCTCCTCTACATACATTAATAGTTTCCGGCAGGTAATAGCAATCTGTCTCCATTCTATTCATATATTCTTTACAATTGTTCCTGATCACATTTAACTTTAATTTAGATAAAATATTTTCGGTTTAAAATAATGTAAGCCTTAGAATATATTTATTTTTAGTTGTATTTCTTGTTTCGACTTCGTAAATAATAACTTTTCTATAACCTTTCACTATCCTGAAGAAATACTTTCCCTGTTATTTCCTGGGTTTTGTATTCTTTCTTAGTGGATATATTTCTTTCGCTTCTAAGCAGTTGTCGGTGCAGCAATGGTTTTCGAAAAATGAACTGGTTGTCTAATCTTATTTTCCACCTCATCGTTATTACTGATGTATTCGTTCTGTATACTATGATAAGTTTGCGTTTCATGTCCCAATTGCTGTGTCGTGTTAGGTAAATGTCTAGATTTTAAAAATGAAAAACGATTCCGAAAATGCAGATAATATTCCTGTAATGTGAGTTCAGATGTATAGTCGAGTAAAATCCTTTCGAAAAAATCGCTCCGCAGGGGGTGAAAATGGAGAATCCATTCATTTTGCACAAACCAAAAATTATCTCCGCAGAGGGTTCGGAAAAAATAACGAAGGAAGCTCTCTCAGGAGTATATACAACAAATTTAAGAAAGATAAATGAAGAGGCTCCCTCGGTATGAGTAAAATAGACCGGAAGTTACTTTTTTATTTCCTCGAGACTCTTCTCACCACTTCCGAAAATCCCTCCGCCCCCCTCCCGCCCCTTCGCCCCCTCCTCCCTTATCTATCCCAGCCGAAGCTCCTCCGACTCACAGTCACTCGCAGACCCCCGGACGAACCGCAGCATCACCGGTGGAATACACAATTCCAGCGATCGGTGAGTACTCTCAAGCAGCCCCATCGTCGGAATCCATCCTTCTTCGGTATTTTTGGTGTTAGAAACGGTTGTTTGTGTCCATGGCTCCTTTGGGGAAGATATTATTTCGCAAATATAGAAGATAGTATTTCATAGATGTTTCGATTAAATTACGAGGAAGAAGTTGCACTATCGTGAAAGTAAAACCTGAGAAATCGTCTTTTATCGTCAATTGGATAAACGCGACCGAATTTAGGGATTTTTTTACGACTTTATCTTGTGCCTAATTTCCGTGTTTTACTGCGAATCCCTTTCGTGAACTCCAGAGAAGGAAAAATGTAGCGTAAATAAAAAAGTAGGATACCATTCAAAACGATCATGAATTAGATTGATTCTTCGAAATTTACCTCGTCGACTCTGTCGCCTTTAATTTGATTTTTATGAAAAATAACGATCACCTGTTGCGGAAATTGATTTCATGGAAATAAGAAATCCATGATAAAATGAAACGAAACTTCAGTTTCTCACGTGTCGACGAATTTATCTCCTTCTTCTTGCGCAATCCTTTAAAGCTTTCGAGTTACGTTAATATAATTCTAAATCTTAAATAATCTTCAGAGAGAAGTGCGTTTCAAACTGAGAGAAAGTGACGATGGAGTTTCCAATGTTTAAAGAACGGAAGAGTGTGTCATCTCATACCCTCTCCGATTAGCGCCTCATTTCATTAACTATAAAGCGTTGCTCGACTATTTAATTTGGTGGGGCAACTTTTGATGGCATTATATTAACTCTAATGATTCCCTGTCCCTAAGGGTTTTTTAAGTATATTCCAAGATCGTCATTCGGCTTAAATGTAAACAGTCATCTCTGCAAGTTGGAAATACACCTTTGAAATCATCTTTATCGGACTTTAACACTATTATATTTATTATTTATAATTTTCTTTTGCGAATCGTTACAACGGATAGGGAAAATTGTATTAATATCGAAATAATCGAGAGGTTCCTTACATCTTAAATTTCAAGTTTCCACGAGGATATTGCTTGAAAATTAAGAGTTTAAAAATACCATATATTTCCAAACGCAAACCCAAAAATGTTATTTTAGCTGCAAACCGCAGTGGGTCGGAATAAGATTATCTCATTCACCGACAACCATACTCTATACTGAGAGCCAATGCGACCCCTAGTTCCCGAATAAATCGCGCTTATTGAATTATATTATTTCCCATTCTCGTCATAATTTTAAGTAAAAATAAAATAAAAAATGTTCTACTAATGTTCATTTTGCAATTGCGTATCCTTCGAACAACGCCGATGATAAACTGAATGTGAGCTATTCCGGTGGTATACAGAATGACAGTTCGCTGGTTTCCGTTATAAAATATTCCAGCCCCTACTCTCTAGTGTGTTTCGAACATTTCAGTTATCAGCTCATTCAGTTCAGAGGGAAGCAAAGAAATGCGAGGAGCGTAAGACATTCGATTCGCTCATTAGCGCAAATTTGATTCTCAGACGAAAGAGAGAGCGGTGAGAACCATCAGAGGAACAATGGGCAGCGAATGCAAACTTGTTTCCTTTCCGAAACGAAGAGTGGTAATCGCAAAAAAAACATCCACCCGCGCGGGAAAGCGATTAAAACATTGGTTGGAGGTTGGGTCATCTCGACCAGAAACAGGCGAAAGAAGTAATCGGGCTATGGGACCGATGAGTAACTGAAAGCCGCGCGAGGTCTTCACTTTTGAAAGCCTTCCGAGGGAGCATCTCAATATACAGTCCTGGACGAGAATGAAAACAATAAATGAAGAACCTTTATTCAAAGCCTCAAGGCGAGCGAAAAATATTCTATTCATCACGATGCGGTAGCAGTAGGTCAGTTGGTTTGAATATTCCCGAAGTGTAAAGTTAAGGAAAAAAGTTTTTATAAAAAAATTCCTTATATTTGCTATTTTTATGTTTGAACTGTCGTGTGTATACCCTGATTCAAATCCAAATGAACCGAGAGAAAAATAGAGTACCAGAAGACCATAAAAAGCCGAGGATGCATTGCTAAGAGTTACATTTATAAAATACCCAAATGAAACGAGATTACGCGGTTTCTGGTGCGCTCAGCATCATCCGGATGCGGTGACTTTGCGGTACAAAATTATGAATAGCAAAGAATATTGATGCTATAATACAATTATAAATTGAATGTCTTCGTGGCAGTATCTTTTAAGAATGTCCTCGTTTATTTTCATGCACAAAATGAACTAAATGTTCCTAATCTAAACGGAGTACTGCCGGGAACGTCTAATATTTTGAGAAATTGTGGACATTATCACGATTCAATTATGACCTCATAAGCTTTTGCGATAATATCTTGAGTTCCTTCTAAAAAAAACTCGAAGTTACTGTCTGATACAACTGTACTCTTTTTTTTGCTTTGTAAGGTGTTCAAATCCCACTCCTATTCGGGACCCAATAGACAGAAAGATCGAAAAACTGAAATTTTGGTCGTTGAGAAAATCTGTCGTAGAATTTAAAGAAGATTCACTTTCTTCCTTGAAGTGACGAAATTTAAACCTTTCCAAAGTTGAAATGCTACAAATTTCGGGGGTATTTTACGGTCTTCCATTATTTAATCCTTTCAGTGATTTGAATATATTAATCCTTCCTGACAAATTCTCGCAAATACTGCTTTATTTGAAGACGGACACTCAAGTTGTAATTGGGATCCGCCTCGAGTGAAAGTGCCTAAATCCAAACGATCCCGAGAACAATGTGACAGCCTCACTTTCTCAGACGCGTTACGCAATCGAAATACCGAACGGTGAGCATCACTTTCCTCCGTGGAGCATCCTCAAGGAGAGTGAGAATCCACTTTGGGAATTCACTCCTGAGAATGTTCCAAATCATTTTCTTCGTATTCAATGAACTTTTTTCTCAATTTTCTTGTGAACGAGGCGTCTGCATGCGTGACCCTCTCTTAAATACTTCCTCGAGCTGAAATAATCATCGTAACATTATGAATTGCTGTTCAGTAGTAGTAGTATTGTTAAAAGTGCTTTGACAGCTTAGGTCATTTCGCACATTGGCTTCCACCGGGAATCGAACCCGGGACCGCTTTCACCAAAGGCAAACGCGCTGTCAGCATGACTATCCGGGAGCCTACTTGCTGATAATTTCCTCTTATTAATCATTATAATGGAGGCAAAGCGTAGTTTTGACCTCGAAACTGTAGGTAGGGACACATCCAGTGTTTAAAGTATAACAGCTAACGAGAGACGTGCGAAGAATGTACCAGAAGTTCTTCATTAAAAAACCTATTTAACAAATTGAGCAGCAAACATGATGAATTCGTAAGAGCGATGATGCCTCTTCCATTAGTATAATTGGGAATTTCCGTAATTTCATTCTAGAATGAGATTTGAGATTGGTAAACGTTTTTAATTATTCTCTCCGATTTATTGAAAGAACGACAATTCATTTTATTGCTGGAATAAAACGGTTTTATTCTAACGCTTTCGGGTGTAATCACAGTGCTATGGAATTAACTTCAAACGGTGCTTCCCAAGGGACTTTGAATCCAACACAATGACGTCATTCCTAATAAATACTTCCCGCGCGGCATTCCCGATATCAGTTACCCATCCTTGGACAAATCATGGACACCCAGGGGTGCCCGCTCGTGCGCGAGACAACACTCAAATGCAACGGCGCATTCTTCATCCGGCCTTCAGAGGCTCTTGAGCAACGCCACTTTCTCTCCAGAATGCATTCAGACGGCAGTCCCACGGTCTGTGGGATGGGAAAAATCCTTCTTCCGTCATTTCTCGCCAGGTGGTCCTCAAGATGCATTTGATTCCCGGTAAATGATGGCTACTTCCAACACAGGTTGAGGTTTTAACACAACTGTGATTTTGAGACACCTGCTTATGTATTTGATCTGGTTGTTTTGCACTGACTTGACCAGAGAATATTTTTAGAACTTGACATGTTTTGTTTGTATTTCTTGGTGGAAATGATTACTAGTAATCAATTTCTAAACTTTACAGTCATACTCTAGGACTATTTTTTATTTCCTGAAAGAAATTAATCGTCTGCAATCTAAACGTCTTTCTTGCGGTTTCCCATAACAGCTTCAATATAAATTCTGTGGCATCAACGTAACAAGTAATCCTGATATATTTGGAATAAACTCGTGCATTTCACAGGTCAAATTATTGCTTGGAATTACTTTCTAGCAATTCTTTCGCGCTATTTAATACATGGCCAAAAGGTGAGATATTCTGCAATAATTAGTATCGTTCTCAGTCAGAATTCAGTTCTCAGTCGTTCAGTTCATTTGAACTGCTACGACTATCTTGATATCGTGATGACTTGAGAATGCGAAAAATCCTCGATCCTGGAAACTTCGTTAATCATTCACAACACGTCTCCTTTCGCAGTCCTTTGTAATTTAAAGCAAACCTCCCATGGAAAAAACAGCAATGATTAAATCCCTTCTTTTCCCATGCATTTCTTCAAACGAATGTTCCCTCATCGCGTCTTTGGAGTTTCCACTTTTCGCTTCAAGTGCTCGATTCTATTCCATATCCATGCCTAAATTCGTCCGGACAATTTGGATGGACGACTGTTTTTCTTCGCTGTCCGAGGGACCTACGTGTACGTCACGTAACGAGGGAAAGGGTTTTCAGAAAGGAGGGATTCGCAGGAGATGGAATTCAATCGGAGTGATTCGATACTCGTATTCCTCCGCCATCTTCTGAACTCATCCGCAAATGAGATGTTTTAATTATCGTCCTCAGAAACTTCAATTTAATTAAAAGACGCTCATCTGTAAGAATTGGACATTCAATGCGAAGGCTCGACTGTTTAGAATAATTATTCTTTCTTGGAACCTTCCCAAATCATCTCAATCGCGAAGCAATCTGCTGTCAGAGCAAACTCAGAGGGTAAGCAATGGCAGAGGAGACTATATATACAGAATTACGGAACAATTAATCCCCTCAAACTAAATAAATCAAAAACAGAACCGTGGGTAACAATAATAGTATGCTATATTTAATTCTAGTTAGTTACATATCTTCGGTACGATTACACTTAGGTTGAAGACATAGAATACGGATGATGCAACAATTGTTAAGTCACAATGACTGATCCCAATGCGTAAAATCATACGTCAAAGCTATTAAATTATACAAATAAATTTGTGATGCCTGACTATGACAGACTCCTATATTGACGAAAATGTCGTGGAAATAATCAACAATTAAGAAAGCGAGTGAATAATTCCGTGATTTCACAATGAACAAGCAAACATTCCAAGATGTTTGACAATGTTTAGAAATTTCATCGCCGTATTAAAAGACAAAAAGATTCAGACGCCTCCTCAACTGAGAGACGTCAACATGTGTTTACGGGCAGCGCCTTCCATTGAAAAGATCCCAAACAATCCATTACCAGTAGAAGTCGCCGAGAAGACTGGGTTTAGAAAGAGATTCTAGCAAACGGTTCCATCCTCTCTCAGATATCCCCCGCCCTGACGTTGCTCAATTGAAGTGTGGGAAAGAAATATTCCACTTTTCAGAATCGCACTTTCGTTTCCTAATCAATTGGGGGCGTTCCCACCCAAAGGACTAGTTTTTCATCCTCCGGCAAATGTTCGCTACTTTTTCAATTGCCACTGCTTTGGCGACTCAACCAATTCAACCAGTCCAACAGTAATCGAAAGGAATGGGCTTTTGAAACAGCGTTTCAGCTAAAAATTAAATTTTCAAGATTGAAATTTCATTTCTACTCATCTTGAATTTTAAATCACGAAACAATATTTGCGATTATTACCCTAATTGAGAATCAATTAATATTTTAGTTCAAATATTTAATTATTATTTTAGTAGTATTAAGCGATTCTATATACTGAAAGTATTCTTCCTTATCTATTTTGCTACTTTTGAGAGATTAGATTTTAATCTTATTAGTAATAACCTTAAAATAATTCAAAATCTTACGCGTTATTAAATGTTAAGTAGGAATGGAGATATTAATATTAGAAAAACGATGTTCCCCATTTAATGCAAATATTACAGAAAAAGGTTTTAAAGAAACTGCGCGAGTAGAACGAATTCGATCGTTGCCTCCTCAAATCATTTCTTCTTTTATTGTGAAGATGACTTTGCTGAGGGCATTTGCCGGTGGTTAGCAGTAATTCAATAATTTAAATTTACGTGAATTCGTGGATGCGTTTTATATTTCGCTGTGTCTCGCGAATGAGAATACCTTCCGATTGAGGAAGATGAAGACATTCCCTCGTCGACTTTCTTATAGAAAAGAACGCCACTATTATCAACTGAGTCGTGTGGATATTATGCAAATTAGGATTCCACCCAAGGCTTCAATTGCATCTAGAAACAGCGATAAGCGAAAATGGGCGAATCAGAAGCTCAAGAGAGCCCCGAGGTAAGACGGCACACCTGCAGAAACGTTTAAAGGGCGTTGCGTAAGGAACTCCGCCAACGCACGAACTTCGACCTCATCCCCGAGGGCAAAAAGAAATCGCGCTCTGTCAGAAACAGTTGCGAAGGATAAGCAGAAGTTCGCTACGAATAACCTCCCGACTAATGGAAGAGAGCGACTCCTTGCTCAGCAGCCGCTCTTCGGATTCATTCACTTCCAAGATATTATTTAGAGATGAAATAATTGAGGCGATGTGTACTGTGAGAGGGAGCGCGAAAATTGTGTCAGAATGATTTTGGAGGACAAAAGAGCCTCGAAGTAATCTTTAGTTAGCAAGAGTGAGCCAATATCGATGAAATTGATGATTTGCAGCATCCATCCGGAAATAAGTCACGCGCGAGCGAAGAATTTTCAAGTGAATAAGAAATCTTCGGAGCGTGGCTTGAAATCAGTTTTGGATTCTCAAAAGAAGAGTGAATGTCTTTTATTGAAAAAGGAGCGATGGGATATCGCAGCAAATGGAGCGAATAGAAGCGACATTGATGCGACCAAGTGGAATAAGAAGTACAAAATATAATGAGGTAATTCTAGTGGAATGGGGCGAACCTCTGCAATCAAGGAACAAGAAAGAACCTTAAGCGAGACCAATAAGTCTCTTCTAACCTTTTTAAGCATTATTTACGAGAATATTTCGAGAATGAGAGGTAAATAAGGGATAAAAATATGATAATAACCATGTGGATAAAAAATTCAGTCCTACATTAAGGAAATAATACACATAAAACAGCGAAGATTAATCGAAAAAAAGAAGAAATGTATTGATAAATATACTAAAATTTAAGGGAAAAGTAGTCTGTAGCTGTGGAGCCCAGACTTTGCCATACGATTATTAAATTATTAATATATCTTAACTTGACTTATATTAACTTGTTAATATATAATAATATATATTAACATATTAACTTATCGATCGGAGGGCCAATATCACGAACATATATTTCAAGACCGCAATATTCCTCCTAAATTAATTCCTTTGTCAAACTAAACAAATAACCCGAAAACTATTAATATTACTTGACATGAGCGGATGATTATGATAAATGGACCCTCATCGAGCTTTCGATCTTCTGAATTTCTTCTTTTGATTTGAATGCCTCCCACAGCTGAAACTCACTGAGCTATTGAAGGAACAGTTTGTCTTCAGGAAGCACTGCAAAAACCCTTCCTACAAACTTAGTGCTCCTGCCACCGTATGCAGGAGATCTTCCTTAAAGTACTTCGAGTTCATTTTAATTAGCCTCCGTGTCGACTCCCTTAGATGTCCAGAGTAAGGCGGAGATTTATTCAGAAGAGTGGAACGAATATTTGACTCGTTCCTAGGCCTCAGAAATTTGAAAAAAGGCAGCAAAAAGCGAAACAGAGGAGAGGCTAATCCCCAGCAGAGCTTATACATCATATTCCATAAATAATATTTCTTAAAAATTTCGTTTCAAATTCTGAGGAAATTATTATTCTGAATTTACTCGAAGAAGATGAGCAAAACAGATGAGAACCTCGAAAGAATCGGAATAAACTATTTGAGGAGAACGAATAGTAAAGAAGAAAGACATTCCATGCATTATTCATATCCTCCTCTTATTGAAAGGCACCCCGCTATTCCCTCGCTTCACCATCGCTCATTTGTTATTACATACGCATGCGTCATAACACGTGTGCGTAGCGAACTTTTCATACACGGGAACTGAGATATGCTTCCTGCAGATGGACTCAAAGTGTGAAGCGAATCAAATTGTCTGAGCTAAAGATAGCACTGTTTTCATTTGCATCCGCAAACTAAGGAAAGTAAATAAAAGGACATAGTTAAAATAATCCGCGTTTATATGCTAATTATAATTAGTATTTTATATGCTTAATGATAATTATTTAACGTGGATTTGATAACGTCCCTAATAACGTAGGTAAAGTAGCTGTCACAGGTAATTTAGGCATTATCATACAAGAGGTACGAAAAATATTTTCTGAATAAATATTAAATTACAAGTTAGATGAATTAATATTGATTATTTTATTTTCTGACATTAAAAATTTCATTGATACTTTTTTACTTAAAAATTATAAATATAAGTCAACTTTTATTTCACGTTTCTTAAAATGTTACCAACCAGAAACTGTAGGTTGTAATATTAACGCGTATAATCCCACCCTTTTACTTCATTGGAGAGGATTATTCCCGATTTCATCAGCCCAGTGCCAGTGTTCCAAATAAAGAAAAATCTAAATTGAAAAAAAGAACTTCCCGCAGAAAATTGGATTTTACTGTCCCTCGGTATTCAGTAGTACTAAGTGTTGAAATTATTTTTAAAAGAGCGATTCACAGTAGCGAGCACAGAATGCAAATCTAGTAGATTTCACAGTAAATACTCTTTCCGAATGATTGAGACGCGGTGGCCCAGATCCGCCGAAAGCAATACAAAAGGAGCAAGGGCAAGAGGAAGTGGACGCGGACTGTGAAACAAGAGCTCAACGTACGACCTTTAGATAACCATTTCGAGGTTGATGCGAATTAATTCGCCGTCGAGGAGATGATTTCCTCCGGATGTAGAAAGATGTTATCGAGCGATGAATGAGATTGCATGTCAAAAGTGCCCGCAGACGAATGAAAAACCATTTGCGATTATTTATTGCGTATACCACGTTTTCTATTTTCTCCCGTGGAATACCCATGGTTTCGCTTCTGAAACAAATTATTCCTTTAGGGAATAAGGTATGATATACATTATTTTGGATTTTGGGACATCCGTTCTTACTTTCTCCATATACGAAGTATAGAGAAAGTATTGTTTTCATGAAAAAATTCGACTTCGAGATTTCAACGGAAATACATGTTTTGGGGTCCCTAGAACACGCTTTGACTATTTTCGGAATGATGTCTGTGTGTGTGTGTGTGTGTGTGTGTGTGTGTGTTAGTGGGCGCTCTATCGTGAAAACTATTGGTCGTATTAATACCAAACTTCGTATATAGTACTGTTGTGTGTGCTGTCAGAGTTGATTAGTTTTTGGAGTAAATCGGTTGACCGGAAGTCGAGCTTCATTCATTATAGCTCATTTCCGGTTTTCAAAATATCTCCATAAATATGATATATACGTGCATTGTATTACTTATAAAAGTTTTAGATAATGTAATTTACTATAACTTTTGTATTTAACATATTTTTGTATCACCGGTTGATTAGGAGTTATTCGTGAAATACCGATAAACCGGAAGTAGCCGTTATGTACTTTGTGGGCGCTCTAACTTAAAAACGATGCATTATATCAACACCAAATTTCATATATAGTATTTTATTTAGTTTTTTAAGAGTTGATTAGTTTGTGGAGTAAATCGGTTCACCGGAAGTCGAGCTGTATTCTTCAAAGCTCATTTCCGGTTTTCAAAATATCTCCATAAATATGATATTTAGGTATATACTATTATTTATAAAAGTTTTAGAAAATAAAATTTACTATAACTTTTGGTTGAAACATATTTTTGTATCACTGATTGTGTAGGAGTTATTCATGAAATACTGATAAACCGGAATTTGCTGATTATGTACTTTGTGGGCGCTCTGGGCTCTATGGGCGAAATGCCAATTTCATTGTTTTTCATCGATCATGTCCCGTAAAACATTATTATTCATTTTTTTGGCGTCAAAGATAATAATATATATATTAATCACTCATATTCCAAGTTTAGATGGAATATAGAGTTCGAAATTACTGCGATAGATAAATACTTACATCTTATATATATGGAGAAAGTCATGTGCTGGCCACATCAGATTTTTTAAAATTAAATTCTGAATATTACTATGAGTTATGATGAATATTACTACGAATACCTCCAATAAAAAGCAATGTTAAAAAATTAAATAGAACCGTGTGTAGCTGATTACATAAAAATTCTTATTTCGGAACAACTTTTTCTCTTTCCAGCCATAAAAAAATAACTTTCAACAGATGCTTATGCGATTTATCTAATTATCTTTTATTAGAATAAAAAGTCAATTTGAAGCGGTAAATTTAGTCATGCGCTTTTGACGGAAAATATTAAGAAATCCAGGAATACTCGTCAGATCCCTCCAGACTTTTAAATTCGCACTTCTATTGTTTTAACTAGTTGAAGATCACCTCTCCCTAAAGCAAGTCGCGGAAATTCCACGGAAGGAACTCGGATCTCAACTCGGATCGGAAGTTTGCCGAAAGAGCATCGACAAGTCAAATGTCGAAAGGCAATCGGATTATCTTCTTTTGCAACTCAAACTCGCCCTTCGCATGTGAGGAATGCCGATGGACCTAAATGCCATCTTCCCACGGGCGTCGTCGATCTCATTCCATTCAAGCGACATCAATCGACCATATCGAGGGTGCCCTCACACAAGTACCAAAAAATGGTGACTTTCGATCGGCTGAAGGATGGAGATCTCTCCACACCGCGCATCAAACGATGCCTTCCCACATTCGATCAATTTGCCGATCCAAACAGGATCCGCTTCTGCGTTCGAATGACTCACGAGAAGTTGCAGCATCCTCAATTCCGTTTCCCAGATTCAGAATCGAATACATTTTTAAATCGTTGTTACGTCGGTATCCATATGAAATAATACTGAAGTTTCTCTTTCTAAAGACACGAAGAAGATTCATCGATGGTTAAATTGTTTACTTCAATTTAAAGAACTGGATAAATCATTTTTCATCCATCGAGAATGTCGGTTTAACTTGATTTTTTTCGAAAAATATGAAGATTTGATAGAAAAACATAAATCGCGAATATCATATCCGATTATCATCAAAGCTATCGCAAAAATGTATAGATAATTGTTTTTTTAGCAGTCCCTCATTCCAAAACAAAGAGGTGCAAATAAGAATGTAATTTGATCGTAGTGAAATGAATATTCCTAATGAAACCCTCGGTGTTGGTTTTCCTCTTTAAGGAAATACTTTCTAATTCCCATGGAAATACACGAAGAAAGCTGAGAATTAACTCAAACAATAAATATCCGTAATCGTCGAGGAAATTTTTCGCCAATTTTTTACTTTCTTTTCGGAGGAACTGAGCGTCGAAGATCGGCAATTAACATCGGCACAGGAATTGTGGGTGGTAAGATGGCGAGCATCAATTCGATTAAGGCAATTCTCGGCGGCGGATAACGGGAACTTGGGGTCCTGGCCTCAAACCCCCGCCTTTCGCTCACACCCCCGCCTTTCCCTCACGCCCCCGCCTTTCCCTCACGCCCCCGCCTTCCCCTCACACCCCCGCCTCCCCCCCTCCGTCGTTTCACGGCGACTCGAGTAAAGTCAAACGGATGCAAAACAAAAGAGCGTCTGCAACCGCTCCTGCCCGAAAATAATTCGACCAAGAAGATTTGTTTAACGCTTCGTTTGTTTTTGATTTCTAAAGATACGGATGTCCCGTACTTCGAATAACGAGAGTTGAATGTTTTCATCGAAAAGAGCAAAATTATAGGAAAATATTTAAGGACAAATGAGTATTTTACTTTGCAATGAAACGTCATGTATTGTGCTTTGTTGTTAGTAACACCCAGAGTTATAAATACTGCCACTAACGAAAATATATATTTTTTTCAATTTAGGAAATTGAGAAAATTATAAATTTGCTATTATATTATATATATTATCGTAAAAAACGTAATACTGCTTAAGTATCAGAAAAATATTTCAGACTATTTTCTTGCATACATAAAAACATCGTTTCCTCGATAACTAACGAACTTCTTTGGTAATTTCATGCTCAAATTATTAAGGAACTAAAATCGAGTCTGAAGTCGGACAAAACTTTAAGTAATGAACGAACGTACAACTTATAAATCTACCAGGAATACCTTCAATACCAATTATTATATCTTTAAAATAATAATCAGCCAAAAATATCTTGAAATAGAATCCCAAAATAAATTTAGATTCGATAAGAAAGTTTAACCGAGCAAATTCCCCGCATTAAGAAGCTGCTAAATAGAGTTGCCAATCTCTCGTGCCGTTTTGGGGGCTTTGGAGGCCTATTCTAATCGGCTTCACTTGGCGAATGCAATTTTTCCATTGGGGAAGTCCTGTCGCAGCCTCTGCAGTCTGAGAATAAAATCTCAAGAAAACCCCTATTTGCGCACATCAAGACACTTGTGGATGCTTGGAATTCAAAGGCGCAGCCAATTTTTCAGTTAGAAAGCGATTTGAGATAAAAATCTAAGAAAGTGGGAATCGAAGAGGCGATTCGCATTTCCAAACGGGGACGTGACGATCCCATTATCTTGCTCATCCTCCAGAGCACGTGCTTAGATCCCCATTGATCGAAGGATATTTGGGCCTCGATAGCGCTGATCGGTCGTTTTAATGGTCCTTGAAGAGTGCCAAAGATCGCTCCTCGAATACAGCTTTGTGGCGATTGAATAAGGGAGAGGGAATAATTTTGTCAAGTACTGGAAAGTGGAATTGACTCACTTTAAGCATCGCTACGCCGAATGGGAAACGCAGATGATCAAAAGACAAAGGCTCTGTGAATTGCTGCGCGGAGTTTATTTGCGGCTACCTTTTCCTGATAGAGTAATTGTGAGATTTTCTCCAGCTTAAGAGAAAACCTCAAATTATCTCTAAGAGGGTATCTTTGATTCTTCCTTTCATTGCGACCGATTGCGGGAATGAGATCTCAGAGAAAGCCTCTCTTCAGGCAATTCCCGTGGCACCGGAGGTTGAGAAGGCCGCACGCGACCTTTGGGACGTTCAGCGCGACTTTTTCTTCCATTCCTGAAACAAACTGGTGTTTTCATTAGTCTTTTCTCAGTTTCAAATACCGCGTTAAGTAAGAATACTCTCCTTGAGTTTACTCAGCAATTTTATAAGTTAAGCTTCGAAAATACGGTACATTTGAATGTACTCCTAACGGCTTCCAATGCGACAGGACTTTAATAGCTTAAATTCATCCAAGTGAAACTTTCGCTCGACATAATAAAAGAGATGGGGAAATAAAATGATTAAAATGCGAGTTTGAGGAAGTGAGGAAAATGTCGTATCGGACCACTTGTGTCCTCTGCCTCTTCGCTGACCCCAAACGCGGTTCCATTCCTCCGGCCGAGTTTTAGGCCGTCGAATGGGGTCGAGGGAAAGTGAATGGAGACGATGCGAAAGCGTGCGTTACTCTTTTTTTTAATCGTCGGACGGATTCTAAAGGTGATTGATGCACAGTTCCGATCGTGACGAGTGGTTTTTTACGAATATCAAAGTGTCGATCCTATCGAAGAGGCTCGCATATCGAGGTGGCAATGTTAAAAAAATTGCCCTTTTCGAGAGAGAATTGATTAATGACCGCTTTGAAATCAGTGTCGAGATGTGACAAAGTTTCTCCCAAGAGATACTGTTTGGGCGCGCAGGCTAACATCTATTAGTAAACAGATGTTAACCAAAGGATGACGAATTGAATATTGAATTCGAATTTTAGCGGATGATCGATGCCTTCTCGCTGGAATACTGAGGTAAGCGATTGGACGGCTGACGTGATAATGACATCACATTCTGAATTTCTGTTTCAAATCGGTGGACGCTATCAAAATAGGATACTGAAGGAAATTTCGTCGATCGTTTCGTAAAATCTTACAAAAATCAATACATCTCAAGCTCAAGATCTATACTCCCTTACCTAGATTTAACATATTTTTATATTTTAAAATGAGAATATTTAAATAAAAGGTGAGATTTCCATACACACACAATGACCATCGGATTCAAAATATTGACTTTTTAACTTTTTTCTGAAAGTAAATATCACATTATTTCCGGAACTTAAGTTCTAAGATCCTAAGTAAATGAGTAACCAGAAACTGTTTGAATTATTCCCTTGGACGTGTTTCTCTAAAGTCTAAAGGAATCTTTTAACAATAAATAAAAACTTCTATTACTTTCTGCGATAAAAATAAACCTCGGATTGGGGGAAAAAAGGAATCCGGCAGAAGGAATTCCTCTAAAATCCGAAAAGTACCCAAACTGAAAAGTACGGCACAAAAAGAACTTACGTTTAGCAAAATTAGCGAATCAAGAATGCTAGGTAACATAAATTGGACACCCGATTCCTCAGAAGGCGGTCAAATAAATCTTTTAAAATTAGGGAGTTCATAAAAGCTTTCTTTTTCCGTCCTTTTTTCAAATTCGCCATAAAAACAGTCTTCTGCTTTCTAATTTTGTCCAAAAGGTCGCATTTGTACGCCTCAAAGTTGTTGTCAATTTTTATCGCCGACACAGAGAAAGTTCAAAAACGCATCTCACGAAATCGGGTTGCGCTCGGAACGCTCTTTAGCGCACAGATCGCAATCTCCAGAGGACTCCGAAGTGAACGAAATGCTAACAAATGCGCAACGCTTCCGCATTTGCAATCTGTTCACAAACACCTACGCACAATTGCCGAAAGAATTTTTCCTCGCTAACTTAATTTTTCTATAAAAAGCCTTTGTTTGGTTTGCGAAAGACATGGTTCCGTGGAAAAATGAGCGCACACGCCGTGGTTTCACTTTTGTTCGTCTCCCAACGATGAGTGGGCCTTCTCTTTAGAAAGAGACACGCATTTGCAATTAAAAATAATATTATTAATACACACAAAATGGAAATCAGCTGGAGAAAGTTATTTTAGATGCCATGGATTCTTGAATCAGAAACAAAACTCTGAAAGACCGATGAAAATAACAGCGCATACTTTGGTGTCGAGAATATAGGGGTATCAAAATTGCTGTCTTTAGGCCACTTGCGACCACAGACACACTTACTAAAAGCCTTTCCTTTCTGAAAAAATTGTTCTATTCATATAATTCTATTTTCCCAAATAAGGCAATTTTCCTTATTAATAAAAACAAAAGTTAAAGCAAAAAAATCGTTCGAAAAAAACGAGATATACAAGAATTGAAAAATATGTATTAAAACAGCAACAACGACGCAAAAACGTGCGTAATAATCAGAAATAACATAAAAAAGAAATTTTTCATAGCAGAAAAATTTTGTTTTTTTCCGCTAGAATTGTTTTTGGCATCGTTAACGTGACGATTCCTATGGTTATTCAGTAAAAGAAATTTAAGGAGATTTTAAATTAATTAATTTCGATGAGTAGGCGAGCTTTCGTAGATATTATATCAATTTGACTCATGCAGTTTGCGTCTCTAATTTAAAAAAAATATGCGCCTTCGCCACATCCAAGATGTCTCCTCCCCCGCAGAGTGCGCAGAGAAAGTCGGATGACCCCGCGAATTCTTTGCGTGAACTTCGGAAAGCTGATGTGCCTTTTAGGGGAGAGAGTGTTATGATGTCGACATAGGTTACGGTGAGTTACGGCTTAGGAGAAACTGGAAATAAAACACTCAAAGAGGAAGTCCAATGAGGAAGCTCTCTCCGTAAATATAGCGGATCTGATTGGCTGACAGATTTTAAATAAACGGCCCAACAAACGAAATTTTGTAATGAAACACGGGACGGAAATGGGATAGTAAGCATCCTAGAGTGCGATGGTGCGTATATGTGTCCCTTTCGAATGTACAATTTGAATCTCACCACTGATTGTACATTAAGAAAATCCCACTAGTTTATTCTTACCTTTATACAAAATTTAACCTTCATAATTTAACGTGGTAGGAAGTCACAGGAAGGTGAAATATTTGAATGTTTAAAATGCGTAAGAGGATCCTAATATACAGAGGAAATAGCTCCAAAAGTATGTATTTTGATTGACAGGATGTGCTCCTCATGCCCACAAGTATTTCCAAAGTACTAACGGAAACGACAGGATAAAGATATAATGAACAGTCTGATAAATTCGGGAGCCCAAGAAATGATACATTTAAACTCCTGATGACGGAGTAGCAGAAAAAAGGAGCGGAAAATATAAGGAATGGAAATTGAAATAAAGGAATAATTGGCCTCTTGGTCGACAGAAGGTTTATTTAATTATGAAATGTTGAAGATGAGAAAGGGATCTCTGAAGTGGATCCGGCATTTTGGAATTCGTTTTCCGTCGGAGGATAATTGGGATCAGACGGATGGATCGATTGAGGATTAAACCTCCCCTTACTTCATTAACCCTTTCGCGGAATTTCGGTGGGATTCATTATCGAGGGGATTCAGAAATGGCGGACGAAGACGTAAAATACGAACTTGAAATTCCTCGACAGTATCCAAACCTCCTGGATGTATGAACAACATACTTGACGTCAAATCAATCGCGAGCCAAAACATCTGGAAATGGGACTTCGGTCGGCCCTCTTAGTACGCTCTCGTTTATAATCATAGGAAACTCAATTCTCGGAAATTCGATGGACATTTTTGGATAAATCATTGATTTTGCAAATCATTTTCCCCAAAAACGTGCAGCAGAGTTAGAAGGAGCAAGGACTAGACCTCCCTCGATCAAGATTTATCCGAAAAACATGACTAGATTCTATGATGGCCATTCTATCTCACTTTCATCTTAATCGGCTTTCGCCGTGTGCGATTATGTAAGTAATGAGTTGCATAGACGTGAATCAACAACAGAAAAACATGCTACTTCCGCAAGAATAACTTTCACCGTTGTGTGTAGCTCATGCGGGATAATCGTGACGAGATACGAGTGAGCTTAAATGCTTTCTTAAGATTGCATCAATTACACGGGTGCACCTTCGTATTAGTACCCACCGATCGCATGGTCCTTGCGAAGATAAAATGTAACGGAAGTCGTTAAGGTATCATTTACATCTTTAATCCGCAGCTTTTAAATGTATATGCATTAATGACTAACATATACAATCATACATATGGGTAATATTTCACACGGAAGATCTTGTCAACTAACCTCTTCAGCTACATCATAAGCAAACCTAACTGCTGTAGAGTAATTTACAATTTTATAAACATCGTTGTAGTTCAAAGGCGCGGGGACACGGATCTGCCGAAAGTTCGAAAAACTGTTGTAATTATCTTTATAAATGCAAACATTAGGACTGAAAGGAATCACAGACGTTGCAGGAGGAAACCGCATTCCGAATCACTTTTGTTTTCGCGTCGAGTCTTTCCTCAGAACGGCGCTAAATGTAATAGAAGTCGCAGGCCAAGGAACAAGGTACTCCTGCGGTCGGAAGGAGCAACGTCCTAGAGAAAGCGTATTGCTTTACGAGGACGCGGATTCCACGGACGGCATCTTCTGCCACCGTTTTGTGGGTCGCGTCGTGGCGTGGGAGGCAAAAATGAAAGTTATTCGGACGTCCTCTGGCGAAACGGAAATATCCATCCTTGTTTATAATTTCGTGAGTCCGCTGATGAAGCGCACGACGATGGACGGCTCTTAGAAACGTCGGTGTGAGGAGCGATGCTTTAAAGAGAGATTCTTTCCCATAGTGTTCGGTGAAATCGAAGAGATGTATCTTTTAATCATTCGAGAGTTGGCGAAGCCCTTTCGCCGCTCTCTCTCTCCAATGTTTGGATTCCATCGGATTTCTACTGATGTCAGAGGAACGCCAAAACTTGATTAAAATAAACAATATGAAAGCTAAAGATGAATTTCCAGTTGAATAAAAAGCTGATACGTTTTTCTAGCAAAACGTGAGTAGAACCACCGATAGGATTACGCGTCGTTAGTGGGAGTGAATGTTCCGACTTGATCACCTGAATTGAATTAACCTGTGATCAATCTCGGCTACTTCGGTTGATTTAACTGATTATTATATTCATTTATGTAACTTTTATTCACGAGCTGTTCATTTTAATTCCAAAGAACATTTCTCAGGGGGCAAAATTTACGATTTCACATTTCTCGGCATTTATGTATTTTCTCATGGCTCAAACTTTTCGTAATTACGCATTTCATCAACGGTTTCTGAAAAGAGCGTTTTATTTTTACACCGAAGCTAAAAAAGGACCACGCATTCCGTTTCCCACGCTATTTCACTAATAAACAAATGAATCGCGTCGGTCGAGAGTTTCTTCGGTCGATCTTTCTTTCCCGACCTCTTTTTAAAACCGTTCGCTCATCCGGAAAATTGTGGATTCCACTCATTAACTAATCTTTGGATTCCCAAAGGATGATCTTCTCTCAAGGTCTCTCCTCCGCCCCTTTAGTTCTTTCTCACCCTTTTCCATCTTCTTCGAGGGTCTTGATTTTCTTATTCCTTATATCTCCCTTTTCATCCTGCTATCGTCTCCCGTATCTCCTTTTCATATCTAATTCACGATTATTTTTTGCCCTCCCTCCAAATCTTGCCTTCATTCTGTTTTATCTATTACATCCTTCTTGCATTTTCCCCTTTATAACTTGTACCGCAGTATTCGCAGAATCGTCTTCCGGCAAAGGCGGAACTATTTCCCCTGACACTTAAATTGCCCACTTCCTTCGACGACCTTCCGCTGGATCGCCCTCTTAGCTGTGGTCTGGACTGGGTCAGGGAAATCAGGTTGAGAAGGTTATAAGGAGTGCGTGTGTAAGGATTTGAAAGGGACGCGTAGTGAGTATTCAGATTGAATTGCACGTCCGTTGGAGGATGTTTGATGGAGAGTTTTATGGAAGAGTTTCCTGAAAGGGCATCTTTGAGAGCGATAGCGGATTTTGAGATGGAGGATTATTTTCATAACCATTCAACGGCGTACGTCTGAATGTCCGGATCTTTTTATTTATTCGGGTAAAAGGAGGTTAGTGCGAACATTACAGGAGATGAAACTCAGCAAGGCCCCTTGGATTTCTACTCCGCAATTTCGTCGACTGGAGTGGCAAAAGAATTAAAAGATGCGATTTCCAACGAAGCCAAAGCCCAATATTAGGGAATTCTCATTCGTTAAAGTCAGTACTCATTAATTACATGTAATTCCAGGGAAACCCCGGTTTCATTAATCAAGAATCTCAGATGGTTAGATTCTATATCAGCTTCTACACATGTATGAGAAATATCGAGTGTAACTTTGCAAATAAAATTGAAATCAGACAAACCAATCATATTACCGGATTTGGCGCGAAGTGGTCGGTGGTTTAGAAAATAAAATAACCGAAACACATTTCTGAATTGAAAATAGGATATAACTATTAGAAATAAATATGGTCATAATTTTGCCTTATGATAATATTTATTTCTATGAGTTCGTTGGCAACTGATTGGAAAATGAATCCAGTCATAGAAAAATGCTTATGCTATCAAAAATTTAAAATATCTACAGACAGTTTTCTACTCAGCACATTATCGCAGGATTGAGAAACTTAAGATTGCTCATAAGATCGCAGAAAATATTATGGAATCACCTGCCAATCCGTGAAGCAACTTACAACTATGGCCTATACTTATTTAATCAGCTGACGGTTATCTCAAAAGTCAACGCCATCTGCTAAAAATCACAAGCGCCGATCGTTCTTCACCCGGAAGTCATTAAACACAAATCGCCGGAGGAAGTTCGGGAGAAGATTTTGAAGAGAGGCACGCAACCTTTGATTCGAAAAGAATTTTAAACATGACGAGGAAATGTCAGAGAGGATACATGTGGAGTGAAGAAGCGAGGAGAAATGCCTCAGGTCTTGAATGATGTGCTTCCTCCTTGGATGAGTATCACCAGTGTGCAGCGTCAATCCGATGTGCTCTGCGAAAGTTCTTGATAATCCGCGTAATAATACCACACGTTTCCGATTTCTCCTAATAAGTGCTTTTATAAGTATTATTTATAATGTAAATATTAGCACTCCATTCTACGCATTTCATTCTCGATACGGATTCGGACAATTTAAATAACGAAGACTGCACCGCCCGTTGTAGGTTATGATGATCGTGACTTATGGCGCAGAATATATACTTTGTGAAATAAATCGGCTTAATTCGATTGACTCGGCGTCAGAGGTGTGACCTACTTCCAGAGGAAGTCGCCCCTTGGGCATAGGCAATCTTCCGTGCGCTACGGGTTGCGTATATGGCAGGAAACGACAGGACAAAAGAAAGGCGAAATTGGCGAATGCACGCGCATCACTTAGGTCACGGTACAGAGGCGATCGGAGATAAGTCTGTCACGGGCCGACGGCGTCCGTTTCAAGGGCGGAAAGGTGGCTGACCAAACGACCACTCAGGCGGGCATTTTTAAACGTGCTTCGACGCTCACACGTGGGCTACCACCGGGAATCGAATCCGGGACCTCCATCTTGATCATTACTTAAAGATACCAATTTGATGATGATTGAAATGATTTTTTAAATTTAACAGTTAGTACGCTTTGATACCGATCAGATAATATCTAAAAATGACGTGATCATTACTATTTTATTAACTACTATTTTTTAAACATTGCAAATAAACAGTGGATTCCTTACCAATAAGCAATTTTACTGTAAGAACTGCAACCTGAAATATTTAATACTTTTCATTCATTCCTTAAGGTTATTAATGAACTCAACAATGTTCTTCCCAAATCTTCCTAAAAGGACACGAAGGATGTTTATCTAATTCTTTAACGACCCCCATTAACGATTGGTTAGTATTCGTTAAAAATTAACGGCAATTGCCTTAATCGGTATCATCCACACAAATATCTCACTCGCATCGGAACAGGGAGATTTAACATGGGAGATATTTGTTCTGCAGACTCCTCTTGAGTCAATTCGAAGTTCATGACTCGTGTATTAATCAGTCTCATTGTAAAAGAGAAAAAAGATATTTCATTCGACTCAAAAAAAGGGATTTTATTCAGAGTAACGAAAGATTTGTTATTTTATGGATAATATTATTGGTTTTAGAGTTCTTAAATAGAATATATAGGATTCGCTCGGCAGATCGATAAATCCATGGAGAGAATAGGATATATATATATATATATATATATAGGTAAAAGAAAACACTCCGATATAAAAGATAATCAGATTACTTACTGACTACAAAGGAATTCGTCATGTGATCTTATAGATTGAATGTGAAGAAGAATATGTGAAAGCGACTTGAAAACAGAGTGCAAAAGGTTGATAGCAGTCCATGAGCGACCCTCTGCGATTTTTATTCCTCTATCTTGGCCAAGATTCTCCAAAATAAATATCTAATTGAGGCTGCCGAAAGTTATATTTGAATTACTTTCGTTTATTTCCTACATCCTCTTCTAAAGCTAGGACTTTGCTTTTTACTGATTTTAAATAAGAAAATGTATTTTGGTTTCTTTCACTCCAGTTTGTAACGTATATGAAAGTATTCCAAAGGAGAGACTTGAAAAGAGAGGAAGCATTACGTCAAAAGAAGCAGCCTAAAGGTAATCAACCAGGAAGTTGTGGTTTCTGAAAATGTATCAATAAGCGATCCATGTACCCCTTCGTAAAAAACACATTTCAAGGTGAAGCCGGGGATTCAATTAGGCTTCAAAAATCTACAGCTGGAATAGTATACTTTGAATCGCTAAATGTTCTGCGGCAAGTTTTTTGCCGATATCAATATCAAATACCAACCAATTCCATCAGAACTACAGCATCTCGAGCTAAAACGCTGTGTTTTGGTTCCTTCGACTAAAATTATGTCTCAGGGAACGAAACTAGAAAATCGTGATTTGAAATAAATCTCTTACTTTAATTTTTATCTCAAGCGGTTGACCCGAGCAAGAAAATTGCCGGGAATAAATTTAGCAGCTCTGAAAAAAATATATCGAGGCTGTCCTAAATAAAAAATCCGTCGTCCTTCAAACGCACCGTTCTCCAG
This sequence comes from Sympetrum striolatum, assembly GCA_947579665.1. Taxonomy (NCBI): domain Eukaryota; kingdom Metazoa; phylum Arthropoda; class Insecta; order Odonata; family Libellulidae; genus Sympetrum; species Sympetrum striolatum. The sequence goes on from OX388341.1 coordinate 914,857, forward strand.
AATCAAGAATGCGATGAAACTGGAACGTGTGCAAGAGAAATGGAAAGGATTCTCAGGAGCATCTTCAAATCCTTTCTAAGGCACGACCAGTCAAGGACGAATCGGGACGAAATTCAAGCAGACTCAGAACGTCCAATTGCCGAAGAAACCAAAAAGAACGACTCCGGAAAATATCTGTACACTCATAACGGTGATGTGTACAGCCCAGTGTTTATAAGTAAACCGCTCCATGAAAAAGAGAGAATGAGGCTTACAAGATGAGGAGTGAGGGAACCTCTTTCTTATCTCATTGAGCCGGAATCTGCGAGTAAACATAGCTCACGTGAACGCAACTCAATGAATCTTATCATAGCACTCAATTCCATTTTCAGCCTACACTAGATTTCGCATTATCACAGCCATTGACATTTCTGAGAAATTATTAAACGAAAGAAACACTTTCTCTATCTTACTAAAATTATTCTATTGGGGTACCGTAGGATAAAAGAAGAGAACTGTTTGAAATCAGTCGCAAAAATAAGGAAATCCGAACGATAGTCAGGAGAGCGTGGGTTGGTGATGGATCGCTACCGAGTTGCGTCACTCTTAACCCGACGTCACTGTCTCCCGCGTATTCGTGATCGCATCGACGACCTCCGCGAAAAAGACTCGGTTCGTGACGGCCAACTGTGAACGGATCCGTGTGAATCGATGGACCTATCACGTGAAGATGAGACGGAATGCGTTTTATGTCGCGCGCTCGTTAGAACACGAGTTTAGAAATCGGGACGATCGCTTCCCACTGGGGGTTCATAAAATTGGCGAAGGTGGTTGCAAAAACTGATTCCGAATAAACGCATTTTCGCCGATAATACTTTCTTCATTTGTCTACAATAGAGGTCGTTCGGTTTATAGGAAATAAGCGACCGTTTTTGGCACTCCAATGCTTCCTTTTCTTCATAAAGAAATCTCTCGGATTTCACACAATAATTCCTCTTCTCAATAATCGCGAAAAGTTCAAATAAAACGGAAATAAAACATGGTTTACTGCGCGATTAAATTCACTGATCATCGATGTCTTTGATGAAGAAGGGTGAAGAAGGTTCGCATGAATACACATACTTTTTATTAAGTTACGCGATGGAAATGAAGGAGAAAAAGTCTGCCGTAGCCGGGGATCGAACCCGGGTCTCCCAATTGCCGGAACCACACTCTTCTTCATCATAGCCCTTGGAAATGAAGTGGAGATTGCACTCCCGTGGTAGCTTAGTAGTTAGAGCAACCGACCGGCAATTGGGAGACCCGGGTTCGTTCCCCGGCTACGGCAGACTTTTTCTCCTTCATTTCCATCGCGTAAGATGTCTTTGAAAGTAAAGACGATCTAAAATGTGTCTAAAGCTTATATTCTGCAAAAGGGATGCACACTTTTGATCTGTTATTTTCCACGAATAGCAGTTAAGTGAATACATAAAAGTGAGAACAACTTGTTTCGCCATGGAAGCGTCGTTGCTTCCAAATGTACTCGTTTGTGTCTCCAAATTAAAGCGAGTTATGGCGTTTAATTGCCGCGATAAAGTTTTCTAATTTCGTAACAGTTCCTGGTGGTATTTCCGTGCATAATCTCAGGAAATGAGGCCACGAATTTCGCTTTCGCCTTGGCCGTGGATGAATTCTGGTTTGCACCTTTCAGCTTGCGGTTACGAGCTAAAGAAAATTATTATTTACATTTTTGAGAGAAAACGTAACTTTCTGGAAAGGAAGACTCATTCATGTTTTCAAATCCGAATGTAAGCCATCGAACTAGAGGCAGTTGCTCCATCGGCGAAAGTTATTTTACTCCCAAAGTAGTTTCCATGAAACATAATTCAGGTTTTCAAGTTCCCACCACTTCCAGTCGGTTATTTCGCTTCATAACTCTTGACATAACCTCTCTACGGAATATTCCTCTCGGAGGCTAGTAGGAATCTCTATCGTTCGATACCAGGAGAGTGAAATGAGGCTTAGTATGAGGAGTGAGGTATATGGAGATGAGGGATGAAGCAGAATGGCATGAGCTGGATATGACGCACTCTGTGACTAGCACTTTTCTTGATCAATGTCATTATTTAGCATTACTCATATCTCGGTAAATTTCTTATCACCACAGGCAAGACTATGACAAAAATAGATAAAAGTTAAATTTGTATCGTCATCTTCCAAATTATAAATGAAGAATATTCCATTCATCGACATATAATAGCAGGATCGACATTATCTGCAACCTAGGTCGATCCATGCCAAAGTAATGCCTGTTTAATTCAGCCCAGATAACATCGCTTCTTATGTTAACACATAAGCATGAAGTAAACTTCAATGAAACTGATATTTATCATACACAGTAAAAAAATGGATACTCGACCTAAATTATTTTTCCGAGGGTCTTCCCCTGGAAAACTAGTAGGATTCTCGATGAAACTTTCATAATCGAATCAAGATACTAAAACGGGTTACTTTTTTCGAATCCCTGTTTAAATGGCAACAGAATTAATAAAACACTTTCTCCGCATCAGCCGCGTTTGAAGTGTCCATTTTACGGATGAGTAAACTTATGAATTTATTCCACTGACATTAAATTACTTATTCGATGCGTCAACAAACATCCTTTTTATCGAAACCTTTTAACAGCTTCCCAACAGAAGTGGAAAGTGTTCTTCCCAACTGCTTTTCGAGACGTCCCTCGTTATCATTTTTTTTTCGTTTCGTCATTACCACGGCGGAGTTAAAACGGGAAACCGAAATTCGATTCACCTCAACCTGTTTCTTGGAAAGAAGAAGGAAGAGATAATTTAAGCCTCCCACTTGCGAGTTGTGTGTTTGCTCAAGAAATATGGTATTCGCGATAATAAAGTAAATATGATTTTCTGTTTTGGAGGAACCATGAATGTGAGCACCGAATGAGCTGCGAAACTCTTCTCGAGGTGACCTAAACTAACCTTTAATACGGCAACCTTTCGTTTTGCCTTAGATAGCGCTTTCTTTTCCCTTTCTCGCCGCGAGGCATTGTGGGAAACACGGGCCGCGGGCGAGGATTCTCCCACGGGACCAAAAAGGCTGAGGAATCCGAGGAGGATTCTTACACAAATAATCCCCGAATTCGAATGAACAGAAATGTATTACGCGAGACGAATATTTATCTGATCATTTCCGTAATATTTTAAAGTTATATTTCTCCAAACAATGCGGTGAAATAACGTGAATATTTGAGCAAACGATTTCTAATAGTCATTTATTATTTTAATCACGAGTGATTGAAGAATCACAAAGCTTCGTACGAATTATTCGTGCAGAATTCTGGAATGTCTTTCCACGAAGTCACGTCTTCGAACATCGATTTTAATTAACAATTTATTGGAATTCAGCAAAAAGTCTCAGTTTCATTTCAATGAGACATAGATAAAAAGCAGTGCCGGAAAAACGCCTCGTCTCCCGCGAATATCATCATGATGGAAAAATAAACTTTAGATTATTGAAATTACAATATATATAAATTATATATATTACAATATATATATATATGATTTCTTTGCAATAAAACTTAATGAATATCAAATCTTTCCTCACAAACTGCTTAATGTTCATAAAATCATTATAAATAATACGATTCCCTTGCTCACGAATTCATTTAATCATTGATTAATCTTTACCTTAAATAAATATACATATAACAGAAGTTAAATAGTCGTATAAGTATGTAACCGAAAACGGTAAATAAGAACCAAATCCTTAAAATTCCATCAATTCCACAATAACTCTACATAAATTAGTTATCCTGAACTAGAGGAGCAATCTGAGATGATATTTTCCTAACACTAGTCTCGGTTAAAAACGGAGTAAGTATGATATCACGGTCAACATTTTAACGGATTTTATAAAATGAACACGATCTTCAGCCGTTGAAGCAATTTGATGCAAAACGAACTTCAAGGCCAAAGCTTTTACAGTGTCATGGAAGGAAACAACGGCACGGGAATACTAACAAGACACAGTACTGAGTACTGGGAAAGGAAAAAGAAGTTCACCTGCCGTGGGCGGCAGAGCTGGAGAAAGTGAAATCAATATTCTGGCAATATTAAGAGTAAAAAGCCCTTCTCTTTAATCAGACCGAGCGTCATTCAAGTTTAATTTGAAAATAGAATAGTTTGAAGGTATCTTAACAAATTTTAAGAAGTAATATGTGTAACAGAAGAACATCCTCAAAGATGAGGGGTATGAAAAACCTTCCTAAAACAACTGATAGCAATGGTTTGAGGAAAATAAAAAATAAATCGATTATCGAGAAAATAAGTGGAAAATGGAAGAACGATGTATACATTAAATACTTTATCCCATCAGAATATCTAATGAATGACGCGTATAGCTAAGTGTGAAAAGAAAACAGCTTGCAAGGAGGAGCAGAGAATGTTTGATGCATATTTTAGAATGGCAAGTTGCGCAAATACAGCTCGTTATGTATTCCTCAAGGAAGACCGAAGAGAATCGTGAAGAGCTGTTCTGTTTGGCTGCCTCTCTTATTCGACTGAACGTGCAGGTTTTCGGAATAAATTTGAGATATTTTTACAAGTACTATCGTCCTCTTAGAAATTTCGGAGAGTCGTAGAAGAAGGCAGAAACTGGAACTGAGATCTCTCAGCCATTGAGGCTCTTTTGCGTGAAGATGAAAATAAAAATCATCACACCTTGTTTGTCTTCCCAGTAAAGGTCACAAGATGACCCTTGCGGCTTCTTGGAGAGCACAGCATAGATTGTGATGCCATATTTTATTCAGAAAGGATTAGGATCCTGTTATTAAAGGTGAATCCGACGTGAATAGGCTTTCAATGACGCCGCCAAAACATAAATATTGACGGCTGAAGGATAAGATGAGAGAAATGACTTTTTACGGAAGATAAATTGAGAAAGAAGCGGTGGTGGTGGGGATAAAGGACAGATTTGGTGACCCTGACATCTAAGGTAAAAAATTGAGTAAGCAGATTTCCGAGATCGCCATGGACCAGGATAGTGGCCTTTGACCGAACAGATCTTTCCTTTAAATGCGACTTTCTTCGAGTTTAAAACCTACTTTGACTCGTATACGAACTAAGTGCTCATCAACACTATTTTCCTAATTTATCCGAAGCTTCAAAATAATTATGTCATTTTCATACGTTAATACGAACCATCGTCAAAGATATTGTGAATTATAAAATTAAAATCTGCGCTCAAAAATGAGTCGTTGAATCTCTCATTGAGAAATTGCCCTTATCTCTTCTTATTTGTCTTCCAAAGGTTTTTACTCGATAAAATTAGGATAATTCACAAAGCAGAATGACGTTATTCGAGATTTCACTGGTGACTATTTATAATTATAAAATGAGCTCTCAAAAATATAATAAACAATGGATATTTAATTTGTGTATGATTTAGTTATTGCACATTTTTTGTTTTCCAGCGCACTTTTCATCTAGATGAATAGAACATTTTTCATTTGTCGTTTTGCGTTGATACAAGATGGAGGAAATTATTTATCTTGGCTGCGTAATACCATAACTTTCAGCTAAAACCTTAGCCTCTAAAGAAGTGATTTGGAGCGTAAATAATCTCTTCGCAGTAGCCGATGCCTTCGAGGGATTTTCCTTTCCGAACAACCGTCTCCATTGCACGAGAAGGACCATCACACAGAATTGCATTTCGATCGCGCTCCTTCTCGCGACACGCAGCTCCGAGCCGATAATGGACCATTCAAATTGGAAACCGTCCTCAATGAGGATCCATGAATTGAGGGTCCATGAATTGAGGGTCCACGCAGTCCAAGGCGGATTCGGGCCCCGAGGCGTGAAGAGGACTCGGTTATGAGCAACTATTTGTGCAACCGCATAAATGTCACGGCCGAGCCAAAGGACGCGAGAGACCTTGGGACGGTGATCGTCCTTTGCACGACCTCTGGAGCGTCTTCAGAAAGGAATGAGCCGGATGCTGCCTCCAGAGGCTATCGATATTTATTTCTCGAACGAAAAGATGAATCGCCACGGATGGGGGCACATTAAGGCACAAAAAGAAGAATTAACAGGAAGTGAAAAATTCAAGAAAAATAATTTCCTTTCACCGCCTGCGTAATCCGTCCATCGGAAAATTGTTGAGGTCTTGATAACCTTCTTCTGGACAGTTTGAATACCTAATTATGTCAATTTTGAAAACATTTACGGAGAAAATAATACATCGAAATTGAATAAATTGAAACGATCTACTGGGTATAAAACGTTTCTTGTAACATAAGAAGCGTTTTTCGAGTCGATGACCTACATTCATAGAAAATTCTCAGAATATGCATTTACTATTAAGAAAACAAAAAATATCGATTTAATATTAACTGTCAGATTTAAAACAGTTGAAAAAGTCAGTGGGACTCGAATGTTTATTTTATCTTACTTGAGATATAAATATTATTAGTTTAAAAGAACTCTAACGAATCAAATAGGCTATTTATTTAATTTTTCAAATGATTTGTACAATGTTATCAAAGCAAGTATTATTGCCTTATGCGTGAATGTGATGACTCAAGCATTATAATAACTTTCTCGATTAAATTCGAACTCAACTCATCCACTAATACTTTTCAAAACCTCTGTACAGAGAATAATGGTAAACCAAAAGTAACCACTGGATGGGGATACCAAACATGTGCCACTGCCCAGCATTACTCGGTAGCAATCTTATCAATTTAGCCATGGACACGATCGACACATATGGAAATTGTACATGTATTTTTCTCTGCGCTGTACCAAAATGAAATTAATTCTACTCATCGAGATACCGTAACAAAAACTCGGCAATGAATATCATTACGAAGCAATAAGGAAAAACGTTGAAATGCCATAACTGAAGATCAGAAATTATCATTGCGATCTTAAGCTAGCCAAAAGGATATCCTATAACCAGGTTTTGCGCTAAAAATTCCTTTCACCTAACCCAAAACATCTCTCACTATTTGAAGGTCTTTTCCTTAAATATTTCAGAAGGATCTCTCCCGAAAAAATGAATAAAATACGAGAGAATTGTTTCTCCGAAAGGAGATGCGCCTTTCACCTTTTCCGAAACTACCATCCTCCAAAATCTGCCTACTCCCCATCCATTCCCCCCCCTTCCTCCTCCTCCATCCCCTTCCCCTTCCACCCACCCCACCCTCTCCTTCCTCCTTTCGGGACCGGACCTTGGAAAGAGGATGGCTCTCCGAAGCGGACAGTTGGGTCGTCCTTGAGTTGTCTTTTCCTCCCACGCTACCTTCTCTTTTCCACCGTCTCCGCAATCGAACAGTACTCCACAAGAGAATGACGCCATGGAACTGTTAATACGTGCGAAAAGATGTGTCCAAACCGTACACCAGGAACATTAAGTCGATGGTCCAAACGAGAGATCTTTGGGTTAATGGGGTGAGAGATATCGGAAAGCGAGGCTTCTAAAAAGAGGACTCAACCCTTTCTGTTGTTGTTGCGATTTTTGCTTCAGATATTTTGTCTTCTATTGCGATCACCGCGTGGCGATTTTCAATTGAGAGTAAGTTAACTTACAGGTGTTAATTTGGTTGCAGCGAGCAATTTTTTAGAAGTATAATTCCATGTCAAATCCACTTACGCAAATTCCATTTTTTTTATTATTCCTTTCTGGGGCAAGAAGTTCAAACTCTGCTTTGAAAGTATTATTTCAGTGACTGCTAATTTTCATAATGTGTGAGCTGAAACCGTCGAGGGCTGTGAGTTTGGCGATTGCTTATAAAAATATTTAATCACCTTACGAAACGTGTGGAAAAGTAACGAATTAATATAAAAATATAACATTTTGATGTTTAATAATCGGGAAATCTCATCGTGCTTTGTAAAAAAGAGAATCATTTGCCGTAGAGAGTCTTATTTCGATACCGAGAAACATGTAAATATTCAAACCGGTCTCCTTTATTTCTAACTCGGATTGGACCAGTGTTTTCGTTCAGATCATAACTTTCAGCATATTTTGCAGATCAGACCGATTCCGCAACGCTCATTGACCTCGCAATGCTGAAAATAAAAGCACTCTTAAAAAAAAACAACCAATAAAAAATCCGTAGCTTTACTGAGATTTTTAACGATCGCAAAACTTGATCAACAAGTAAGCTCTTCGAGATGTTTTTATTCTCATCTTCTGTTGAAATGTAGTCAGAGATTTACACTCTTTAGGAACTCATTTTAGTATTGGATATGTCACGAAGATTATCATGTAAACGAGTGATTTGATTTAAAATTAGACTCCGGAATCAAAGGTTATTTGTTGCAATGCAATCTAAGGTTTCGAAAGCGAGTAATCATTGGATGACTAAACGGCGTCCTCACCGTTATGACGACACACGTCATCGCCGCACCTCAACAATCCTCCCGAGTTATTTACGACCGATCCGTAATAATGCCATCCCTTCCGTTAATTAGATGTTCAAACGACATAAACTCGAAGGAATGCCGCGTTGAAGTCACGCGCGGCAATATGTTTTTAAACGTGCACGCACGGATATGTGTATATGATTCGTCTGAAAAGGTCAGCCGGTTTTGAAAGGATACGCGCCTCGGGATGAGCAGCCTCTGAGGATAATGGGGTAGAAGATGGCTCAGAGGAAGGGGCAGGAGAAGGGGCAGAGCATGGGGCAGGGGAAGACAAAGGGCAGCGAACGGTAGCGTGCGGATTGAGTCACAAACCGCAATTTTTTCCTCACGATTCCCTAAAAATGTCAGGGGTGTAATTACAAGAAGATCCGAAATGGTCGTGAAAGGAGCGCCATCATCTCTTACGGGAGTCAGTCGAACTAATTCAACCGGATGTTGTGCTCACCTTCGATTGTTACGCATCAAAATGCGATTTGCTTTCACTTGAAGTCCGGCTCGAGATCGTTAAAAAGCGTGATAATCCTTCCTCACTTCTACAAATTTATTTTCGTCTGGTGAATCGAATCTTAAACAGTTCAAGGAGAAAGTAGTTTTGCAAAAACCGGGGATACAGGATTTTCTCGAGTCATCCCCTTTGATATATTTTTATTTCTAAGTAACGCTCACTAATGACTCTGCAGCAAGGTGATGCACTTTGGAGTGTTGCTGAAAATGACACCAATCCCTTGTTTCCTTACGCATTTGTGAATTAGTCGCAAACCACAGCCAGCGCTGCTTACGGGTTCTTCGCATTTTTACGCGATCGAAGAGATTTACGCTCATCTCCGCTGTCACAGTCTTGAGAATGTGTTGACGTTTAATTAGTAGCAATACTGCGCCACAAGGGCTCCCGAATGAGTAGCGCTTAGGTGAAAGCGGTTCGATTCCAGGGGGAAGCCCCATCGGAGCACTCTCAATAATACTACTACCAGAGTGCGCCACAATGCAGCTTTATTTATTGTTTTAAATCACCGCAAATGTGGTAGAGCTCGATAATGAGAAGTTTTCGAAGGCCCTCGCAAAATGCTGCAAAATCTTCTTTGTATACTTCATAAAATCACAATTGTGACTTGGTAAAATTGAAAAAACTACCATCACTGCTCTAGATAAAGCTTCAATAATATAGATAATCATAGAAAGCAAGATCCCCCTAGTTTTTGTCTGTTGAACCAGAACTTAACTGTTTATGTGGCTGCTAATGCATCATTACACTAGTATTATCGAATAGTAATCGATCAAAAATCTAAATATTATGATTTCATATAATAAGTATTATGAATATTTTTATGTAATCGTGGCTGTCATAATTTTGTGTGTTCTTTTCTTAAGCTCTTGAGCAAGGGATTTTTATTTACAGCTACATGTTTGTGTGGAAAATACAAAACAAGGGAATCGGTTCAGGGAAACGTTTTCCACATTCATAAGCGACGCTCATCTGCGATTGCATAAGGAGTCCAAAAAGCAGCAATTCGTCCGTCACATGACGCGGAAGGCGGATATGTAAAATACGGCCTTTTTTCCACAATGGAGGCTGATTCGCATGAGAAATCCCAAAAGAAAAGCGCGGACATTTGGAAATGCGTAATTACAGCCTTCGAAACCTTTGATTCCATAAAAAATCACCGGCCCTCGAATCCATCCTCAAGTTTCCTATCGTTCGATTGCTTCTTACATTCTATTCATTTCACTGTGATTTCAATTCAAAAGGAGGGCATGTGGTAAACGAGAGGATGATGCAATTGAACCAAAAAATGAACCTCCGATACTCGTTGCCATGCAATAACTTATCTTCGCATTTATTTAATTGTTAGATCTCTATAGCGACCTAAATTTTTATGAAGAGCCTTTTGAGGGCAATGAACCATGTTTTGTAAGCTCCAGAAGCTGTGAGAATAAAAGGCCCCATGTTCTAGGAAGGAAAACCACTGAAGACGAAACAAATAATTATTTTCATTCCCTAAAACCGTCTTCTCGCCTGTGATTTTGTTTAGGAAGAATATTCCAGACTTAATTCATAGAAGTAAATTGACGTTCCCAAAATCTGCTGATATCCGGGAAATGAAATCAGCATTAGGTTGATTAAAAACTAAATTTCCAGTCGTACAAAATGTTCACCAGAGGGAGTCAGGTGTATAAGATATTAGAAATGCATATTTCGTAAGCTTTGAAATTTGACATTAGCACTGATGTGTGCAACTTAAAATGCCTGCAGTAAGATCGTCGTCCCTTTTCTTCCTTCTTTTCTGTTAATAACAGGAACATGGAACTGTTTCAGTAAGATGCTGTATTCGGCCACATACGAGCCCTCTTCCGTACTCCTTAGTAATATTAGAATAGACCAGCATCGTACTGTGGAAAGATCGTTGAGTAGACCAAGATGGAATTCCATCTTAGAATGTTTTCCGTGTTATTTTCTCTCTATGTGATACGAGGGATTGGGACATAAAATTGTTTATATATGAGCATTTCTTATGAAACAGCCCGGAAATTCCCCACACCTGTTTTATGGGTTAATAATCGAGTATTTAATAACGCTGTCTCTACGTTGATAATTAGTCAAAATATTAGTCGACGTGTACTGCAGTTAACAGCAAGAACGTGCTCCCTGAGGAAGAAACAGCGAAATAAAAACCATCAACAGAGTGGAAGAGGGCAATAAAAGGAGTCTTCGCCAACTTTCACGCGTCTCCCAAGGCGAAAGAAAGACATGCTCTGGAGCAGAATCAAACCGTGAGACACTTCTTAATTGTTTGCGAGCACGGCTTCCCCAATTTCTTCACCCGAAGATCGTTATCTGTCTCCACGGTTACATGCTCCTTCCCGCGCATTACGCAGCGACGGCGAGTTTTTCGCGGGCTCCATTACGACATTCAATTTTTTCTCTCGCTCGACGAGGCTGAGCCCGAAATGCGCCGTCGAAGCAAAAACAAAAGAAGAGCGAATCCGTCTTGATTTATTACCTACGAGAGATCTCCTGAGTACTTCGGGATTAACTCTCTGAGAGCGCCTAAAGGTATGAAACGATTTTACGCGAGTTCAAAATAAACACTGTAATTTTCTTGCGCCAATGCAAAATGCCACGGCTCCGGAATTGCTGGCTTTAATAATGCGTCGAACGATTTGAAGAAGTCGACACGACACAAACCATGCGCTAATTGGCGATTAAAAGTAATTAGATAGGCTAAATTTCGAGAGAAGGTGTTTTATATGACCTGGCTCGTAGAACGCTTGGATTGAGAAGATTAAAAATAGATCTTCGATGCTACTCGAGGATGTGTATATTTATCGAGCTGTGTAGCTTTTTCTGGCTTTAATTTATTTACAGATTTTTCCTTTCCTGAAACGTAAACTGAAACGATGGAACGTATTGCTTCGGAAATAGTCTCAAACCAAACAATTCCGAGTGATATTGCTGTGCACCCATAATGCATCTAGTAATGTATCAACAAGCATACTTATCTACCAGTTTAGTCAAATATGAAATTGCCTTTTACGAAAGTCAGCCTTTTAAACACATTACCCATATTCTGTCAAGTGCATTATGAGAGCAAAAATATTAAAGAATTTTACTTCGCTAATATTACTATGGATCTTTTAGTTGGACGAAATTTGGCGATACTAAGTTCTTCTTAATGGAATACCTTGCAATAATTTTAAATACGATTTACGCTTGGATGTTTATTTATTTTATTATTATAAATATTGAACTTTGTGCTTGCGACAATTTTGATCGATTTAAAACGGTGAGAATCACTTAGTGATGGAGGAATCTTTAAAATATTCCCCATACTTATCATAACGTTTTTAAAGTTTCTGTAAAATGAATTCAACTGTATCTGGTGGAAATTCACAGCGCTCAGAACTTTTCCATGCGTTTAGATGAAAGTGAATAAATTTTCTTCGATAAAATCAATTGTTCCGCAGAATTTTATTTCTGAAATAATTCTCATTGCAGAATATAATGGAAGCTTCAGTTTTACATGATTGAGGTTATTACCGAATACTTAATCGATTCCGACTCTAAAGATTTCCTCCGATTCACCGGATTTCGAAGGCACCAGTAAAGTGACCCCTCGAGGAGTGACGTGACAGACCATCGAACGAAGGGTGCTCAAAGAAGCCTCCCGGAGTATTCTCCCGGAAAGGGAGACCCGGAGCACAACCTTCGTTACACAACGTCTGCCATCTTCTTGGTTATTGCCGACCTTCCTTCTCCCACTCAGACAATGAGAATAACATAATGACCGGCGACCTACATTCATTTGATGTGAGACCTTTCAATGAATGCGCCGAATTCATTTCTATAGTTGAGGGAAGACCGAAGCGTGGTGTTGGTTTTCGTCAGACCAGCCGATGATATTCATTCCGTGTCCCACTTTTTCTTCAAAGATGAATGTGGTAAATTAAAAGGGTTTCGGAAGAAGTAGATCATTAAATTACAGTTTCTTTCGGGTATTTGCGAATAATAATGAATAGCAATTTTTTTCGGAAAACATAAGACAACAAATATGGGTACACGAAGTGTAATGAAGTTAATTTGATCGATTTTTATTATATACGATAGCATTAGCAAAATTAATTTTATGCTTTAATATATTCCAACTACTTAGTCTCATTATCATATTATTTAAAGGACCTTTTATATTCAAATACGCGAATCCTATCAAAGTTTTTCCCTTCAAATGGAGAGTAATGATGAAGTAATAATTGTTCTCATTATGAGGAAGAATAGGATTTCTAATTAAAGAAAGTGTAAATGCTCTCAACACGTTTCCCGTAGAGGAGAGTGTAGTACTTTGACCATGGTGTACCTTGCGCCACTGTGGACAGTACCACTTCATAGCACGCAGTTAATAAATTACCTCGGCTATTACATCATCCTCCTTCCCTGTGGTGAGTTTAATCGGAGTAGATGGACTCGTGTGACAGTAGGAATTGTTTTTCATTTTTAGTCAGCCGAAGTTTTTTTTTTCGTGCGTCATTTAGTGCGATATATTTTTTTTTATTGTTCAAAACGCGGGTGAACACCAGTTTATAGAAAAACATTCGGGAAGTAAATTGATATAATTTTTCACTGACTTAAGTAAAGGTTATGTTCCGGAGGTAGTCGTGTTTGATTAAGTTTGCTACGTCGTGTACCTTGAAGCTAAGTTGCATCTTGTACCTTGGACCAATGGTACAACATGTTACAATCATACTTTTTTCAATTTTTTAGGCCTAATACACCATGCCACGAAAAAAAAGGGGGAAAACAACATATCAAAATCAGAAGAAGGATCACGAGTTCCAATCAAAGTTTTCTTCGTCGTGTTTGAGATTGGGACACGCGAAATCGCTCGTTACTACACCAATAATATTTTCATATTCTACCGTTCTTTTTCGTTTCAACTGAAAGAGAAACTGCAGACCAATGTTTATATAAAAACCCTCTCATTTGATGGCCTATATATCCTTCTCGTTTTTCCTTCTAAATATCCAAAGATTCCACATTCAGCAATTTATTCTCGGTGCCTTCTATCTTTTCTCGGTTGGAAGAATTTAATAAACTTGATGGAAGTGAAGGAACGTAGGGATATCTCGTGGGATAATACAATCTCTGCTTGGGGTCCGTCATTTAAATTATGCCCGGAGGATGTTGTGACCACACTCGGATGTTTGCGATTTTCAGGATTAGGACGAATACGCCGTCTGATATATGAACAATACCCTTGATCTTCCGAAAACTTTGACCGCTTCAAAGAACTAGGAATAATACCGAATAAACAGTGATTTCGATTGGACATACATACAAATTGATTAAATACGTATTGCGCAACTGACCATTTTATTTAAGTTTCAATGTCAGCAGAAATGGGAGATGAATCCAGTCGTAGATGAAAAAGATCTCACTTTAATACATCGCTGAAATATCCAACCCTGGAAATGCTAAAGAAACATTTCATCAAATTTGAGCTTAAAACCATATTTCTCTGGCAGAGTATTCAAAAACACTCTGGAGTTTTAAACATATTCATGTCTAAGATATTCAACTGAATCCATTTCTAGAGAATGTTGGAACATTAAATTGCTTCAACTGTATTATATATTTCATTTTCGTTTAGTATATATATATATATATAGATGCAAGATATGGTGTCGCATCAAATTGATTAAAAATTTCATGATATAGCGTATATCATTTCGCTGTCCAATTCTCTTGCCTCTCTTCACATTTGGCCGGGTTATAAATCTGATACAAGAAAGTATGACTTCACGCTCATATCCTCACAAATCACCTTTTCATAAACGTCCGCTCCGTCAAAATGAAAATCCACGTATATATCGGGGAATAATCCGGACAATTCCATAGCAGTTCGCATTCATCTGCAACATAAATCGGAGGAGCGCACTCCACCACAAAAGAACTCATATATCGGCCGAGAAGAAGCTTTTGCGTGGATCTGCTATTCCCTTCGCCCATCAAAAATGCAAGTCCGTGAGAATGAAACCGAGGAAGAAGAGAGAAGTGTGCGCCGGAGTCCCGCATCGCCGTCAGTGGGCGGCCACGTCTTCATTATCTCGCACTTATTTCCTCATTGCCTTTTACTCCCTTGAAAACCAAGCGGCACGTATTTTTTATTTGTCCTTCTTCACCGCGTTTACTCATATAGAGATCGAATTTCCGCTCAAACTTTCCGTTTATGAGTTCCTCGTGCATTCGACATATCTTCCAGAAGAATATGATGAACTACATTCGGTTTGACACCTCACGTTTCGAAGCACTTATTGTGGCATTACCGGATTGTATGCAGCCATTTGCGATTAAACTGCTTCTCCAGCCATATTTCCATCGTCAAGTGCCAAATGCATTTCCCCGATCAATTTGTTTGAAGGAAAGGCGAAACGAATGAAAAACCGAGAAATAGGAATCCAGTGAACCCACTTATATCTCGAGTATTCCGATCCTGGAAAGGCCTTTCGAAGGAGAGCCATTGGAAATCTGTTACAATGAGAATAAAGCTCTTTCGCTTCGTTGTGGTAATATTTATCGATCGAAATTGTTTTGCGTAGCTCATGAATAGAAGAAATATTCAAATTTATACGCATCGAAGAATTTCCGATATTTTTCAATCCGACCTGTATTTTTCTCAGCTTCGAGGTTAGTTACTATATCCTGGCTTATTACCTTTCAAGCTAAGAAAATCACATAAAATCATTTAACAGAAGAAATACAGGATTAAATATGAATAAAAGAAACTTAACTCCTGAATTTAGTTATTTGAATTTTTCTCACGACCATTTTCCCTCGTTCTTGATCGCAAGGAGGAAACGAATAAGGCAAGCCGTACAACCCGCGAAGTGTGCTGCGATTAAAAAGAACGCGATTTAACATCGCGCAGTCGAGATAAAATGAATTGGGCACGGGTTTTGCATCTCATTTCATGAGCACTTGCTATCCCGGCAGCAAATTTGACAGCTAAGAAAACTTCAACGCGATAGCGGACAAAAGTGATTCAATTCTTCGTAATATTTCATATGATTTGTCGAAACGCATGTTTTGTAAATCCCTCGCAAGAGATGAGTTCGGGATTTTGGATTGAGATTATACTGTTTGTCTGCGAGTAATGCCTCGTCCATTCAGAATGATACATCTTAAAGGGACTGATTACTTACATAGGGTCTCTTCGAACAACGTACCGAACCCGAGGCTTCGACCGAAGGGCTTCTTTCATTGATGAATATTAGCTAACGCATTGATGGAATGGCCATGGAAGGTATTTCCGTTTCGAGTAATACGAGTCTTTCCAATGCTAAAATGATTTTCAATGCTTTCATCATCGTCGAATATTTTCAAAGTCCTTCCGAAAATTATGCAACGATTCCGAATTTAAAATGACTATAATTATTTGCTCTTTCAATCAATGCTTCAAGATTCAATTTCTAATCTTCTATAATTGTTATGTACAATAAAATTTTTTCATTCTATATCTTTTCCATGATAAAGCAAATCTTATAGAATACCTACTAGATTAGAATAATTGTGTAAATATGTTAAGCATTAATTCTGAAATTTTCTTGGATTTATCTAGAACTTCGTACCATATTATATGCATACTTATTATATGCATATATGTATATTTACTATGCGTATTTATTATACACTCCATTTACTTTTAGAAACAAATTACAAAAAGTGAAGATTTTGAGAGAATATAGAGTAGTTGCGTTTATAATACCATTGTAACTTTGACGGAGGCCTAAAATGATTCAAAAATGTTAAACTATTTTTTCTGCCGAAGCACGGCTTCAAAAACAGCTTCCGTATTCAAAGCGCCCCATCATATTCCAAAAAGAGCTCTCGGAGTTCTAAGGGAATGATCGTCTTCCTCACAAATCCGCAGCCAACGCATTCGAGTGTTATGTCCGCCCGTCCCTCTGCAGAACCACTGGACTGAAATCGATCTCGAAGACGCCATCGGAGTGTGCCAAGGGCAGCTCATTAGAAGATCGGAGATGACTTTGATGGATAGTTAGGTCTCCGGAAAGTTTGGGAGAAAGTATGGGAAAATGGATGAAGTTTGTAAATGGATGAAGTTTGTAAAAGGAAAGAAGAGATCCACAGAGACATGCGCGTAAATTGATTTGGAGAGAACTGAAAGTCTCGTTTCTACTTCCGTTGACTTCCAGGAATATCATTGGATATCACAGACAACATTTTCATTGGGAAAACATTCAGACTTATGAATTTTTAAATAGCCTCATCTGAGCTTACGTAAATGAATCGCAAAATTTAGAAAAATATGATTTACGATTCTTAAAGTGAATATATAGGATTTAAGATTAGAAGAAATTCACGTTCAGTAAATATTGGCGGAGAAATGCTGCCCTGAAAAATATATAATATTTACATTTTATTCTTCTCGAGTGTTAAAATGTGAGTATTAAGCATTAAATCGTTAATTATTTATATGTGTCTTTGGAAATAATTCATCGAAACCCGACGTTATGATAAACGAGGGGCTGAATTTTCTACAATAAGAAAAATCTTCGTAATGTGTTATAGCGTACAGAATTTAAATGAAAAGAAATGTAAGTGAACATATGAAAATATAGTATCGCTGTCGAAAATGTGAGAGTTATTGAGAGGAACGGTGAAGTGTTTGGATTTTTAGAGGGAATATTTCGGTGAGGAGGAAAAGGTACAAAAATGGGATTAACGAAGACTCCTCAAATTGTAAACTAGGCAAACGTTTCATAACGTCTTTATTAATACGAAATTGAAGCTAAAATATATTAACTTAATCGCAAGTCGTCGCCATTCCATTTTGAGGATATCGATAAATATGTACCATGCAAATAAAATTGCAAATCAAGGAAGAAATTGGATTTAAAAGCCAGTCAAAAACCAAAAGAAAATTCTCCGCGCTAGAGTTCATCACATCCACAAATGAGAAACACCTGCCCATGTTATTGCCTACATTTTTGTTTTAAAGAAGAGTATCATCTAATACCAGAAAAGGCAATTCTAAATTTAGATGTTTTCGTAAGACGACAGCCAAATATGGTCACAGCGGGTTTCCAGGACAACGAGACACCGAACCCAGCTTCAGATGATCCATCTAAAGAGTAGAAGAGAGATCGATTTGAAGGATTGCCTCGTTCATTCATGAAGCACACTTCCTAAAGGCGGACACACTCTAAGAAGAGGAATCGAAGGTCGTGATTCATTGAAGAGAAAATGGAAAGTGTTCTCTTGTAACGGAGCATCGCGTTACTCGAGGAGGGAGTTTGGGTCCGTTGGGATTGGCTCCGAGTAAAAGGGCAGAAGTATATAAGGGAATATATCGCAAACGAGAAAAACATAACAGGTCGAGTAGGAATCCTCTTTAATGCAGAAAGACCTGAATTTGCATAAATAGGAGAGATATTAATAAAGTTGGAAAAAATTACTCTTAACAACCCGTATATAGTGGAAGCGTATTATAGTTATTGATTAGTAATTAACCCCTTGGAAACAAGAATGTCATATTAAGAAATACAGGGGCGGGAGAAGTCTCTTATACGTCAATAATTTGCATGCGTTAAATGTTTTGCCATGGATCACTTCCAAATCAGTAAAATGTTGAAGTTTGAGAGATTTATAATCATTTTATATTTTCATAGAAGATAATTCCATTAAGTGAAGAGGCATTGAAAGGAACATTGAGGAAAATCATTTTTCCTTGAGTTCCAACTGATAAATGATATTTTGTTGATTGAAAAGTTGATTTAATTTGTATCTTCTTTCCTCTATAAACTTATCATTAAATGAAAGAAACGTAAAATCAAAATATAGCGAAAAATATTAGAATAAGGGAAATGAGTAGCACCGAAAAATAGAGAAGAAATCATTTGTCGGAGAAAACGTTTGAATTATTCTCAATGACTATCTTGAAGATACGACTCTAAATTGCTCATACTGAGTATCATAAACCGGGAACTTCTTAGCAACTTATCCTCCTGAATTAAATGGGTAGAAAAATATTTCTCGTTCATACGTACTTTCTGAAAATGTTTGTGCATACAGAAATGAGAAAGAAGAGTCTCAACTATTCTGAAGTATGGGATTATTTCTAAAACGTGATTTATTTATTCCTCTAAATTCCTTTTTTCCACTTTTTCATTATAATTCTTCCGGAAGGAGTGCTAATCAATTCGTAGTGCTACACTCTCAATACCATTATTATTATTCTACAAAGTTGAGAAGAGGCCATAGTCAGGTGGTAATATTCCACGATTAAAATCATTCTTAAATAATAGCAGTAATAATTTTCATTCGTCCAATGGAATACAAAGTATGCATAGGATAAGGATATTATGTATATTAAGGATGTTATTCAATAAAAAATTGGTTTTTGTACACAATTATTTCGCATTTCATAAAAAAGTCGTATTATTCTATCCGTAGCTATATAACGCTAGGTACAGCTATAAAATTAAGGATATCTTAATTCAAAATAATGTGTTTGAAAGAACTTAAGTGTCGTCAAGTTATGTGTATAATCCATATTGTTTTACTTGGTCACAGAATACTTTGGATTTGACGAGATCTTTTCTCAATTGGGATTACACGGAAGAGTAGAATTTAAAGTCTCGATGATCTCGTCCAAAATAAAAATTTACGTATTTCTCTATTCTTCTTTTCTAAATTTGAATCAATTTTCGGGTAAGAAACTGAGAAAAATCACAGGTAATTAGCCAAATTATTTCTAGTAATGTATGAGTATTTAGGCGTAAGGAAAAGTCAATGAGTCACAAATATCTACAGCTAAGATTTCTTAGGAATCATTTTCTACTCCAAACACGCATTTCCTAGATAGGCGCTTTGCTGAAAATTGCAGAATCTGAAAATTTATTTTGGCTACCACGAATGCGAATAAAGGATGAAGGAGTGGGGAGAGCTGCTTAGGGGAGTGGCAGAAATGCCGAGAAGAATAAATTGGAGGGCAAAAGGAGGGAAAAATTTACGGTCGTGATACGGATGAAACATTTTCCTGTTTCCTTAAGGAAAAACTTTAAGGTTGCTACTCAATTACTTCTGTTCCAAAAAGGTTTTTTGCGACTTCCAGAGAAGGGTTAGCGCTGAATCCATTCACGAGGGTAAAGGAATGCAGAAAAAGCTGAAGATGAAGGAGTTGGACGAAACGTCCATAAATCTCACGTCTGCTTCCGCAAATCCAGGGAAGAAATATTGCGGATTGGGAGTGGATTATTATTCATCTTGAATCGCATACGTGTGTATTGACGCAAACGAACGAACTACCAAAAACACGCATTCAAATATGAATCCTACCTGAAAAATTAGAGAAAATGGAAGAAGAATTTAAAACATGCTAAATCTGTTTTGTATTAACTATCTTATGTGGAATAAGGACTTAAATCTAATCGTAGACGACCGAAAATTATGGAAATATATTAAACAATATTTCGTCAAAATATATGTGATTATAACTGAACATCGCCGTAAAAATTCTCGTATACAAGATAAGTCTCGTATCGCATTTCCCATCATGCATTGTGTTGTTCTCTTCCTCAATTCCTTTCCTTTATTCTTAAGGTCATCTGGCACCGCGAGGCTCATCTTCCACACACTTTTTCATTCCTGCCTACGCCCTCGTCCTCCTTTGTTTGCGTTAAACAATACATTTTTTATTTGATCCCTTTTGAAATCCAGAATTGACTCAAGCCGGTAAATGACGTAAGAACCCTTTCTATTACGTTTTCAGCAGATATACCAATACATATTTGAAAACGTAGCCAAACCTACCCTTAGAAGATTGTAGAAGGTCACAAATTTATATATATATATATATATATATATGTACAAATAAGAAAAAATATCTGTAAAAGTTAGTCGAAAGAAAATATCTTAAAATAAACTCCATACATAGTATAGTTGAACAGGTTTCATACAAATTAAATGTGTAATAGAAGTTATAAGTCTTTCATCTTTTTAACGGAGCGCTATTTTAAGTTTAAAGTAAACATATTGCGAGAACGTAGAGGGTAGCGAGGGTAGAGTCCGTAGCAGAATACAGCGCTGGACGTCGATAAAACAAAAGAATGAAGATGTACAGAATACAGAAGATCTTCAGCACAGAATATCCGTCCGAGGGTCAGGTTCTATTCGAAAGCAAGGCATGAATGTGGGACAGGAATCATGGGTAATGAGTAAGGATGCGAAAGGCGATTGATAGGGAGGAAGTAGATGATAGCAGAGGTATTTGAAGATGATGGGGGAGCTGTGAGATTATTTGGAGAAGATATATCTGCGGGCGCGTGTGTGACCGGAAAGCGAATGAATGTAGAACTGTCGTTGATGAATTGGGCCTTCTGGTTCGTGTGTATACGTTGAAGAAGAACGGCTCTTTATCATTTCGGAAAGAATAGAGCCTTCCGAAAAAGTGAGATAAGAAGCTTTGGACATCGAAGGACAGCTCTGTCTTCCTTTTCTAATCCTAAAACTTCCGTGACGTGAATCCACAAAAAATCGTGTCCTCGAAAGGTATTTATTCATCCTGCATAAATCTCTCGGCGGTCTTATGAAAAGTAATTCTTTTAAAAATGTTTCTCTGCTGCAATTAAAGTGAATTGTATCTGCGTTTTCCTTTCTCTCAGAAACAAAACCTCATCTGAAAGCGAAATACTAAATAAATGTGGACATAAATTATTACTATTTGTTCCTTATATATATCAATGTTAACATATGTTTGAAAGACGTCCAAATCTATGCAACTAAATTCATCGAAAACATCACTATCTTAAAGACCATATTTTAGGTGTCGATTCACTTAATTATTACTTCATATTATAAAAAATATGAATAATTATTACTGGAAGAGTAACTAAAATGGAAAGAGGGCTATGAAATATATTTTTACTTCGATGATTGTCTAAAATTAAGGCTTATCATCCTTCTTTAGTGCATAGCTCATAAAATATAAGTAAGCAATATTTTATTTATGGTTCACTCAAGGAATTGTGACTAATGAATGTTAACTCATTCACAATGCCTCGACAAGAAAAACCCTTAATTTCATTCTTAAGTGTTTACATTTGTAAACAAGCCACATTTATTTTGTCCACGAATTCATGAATGCTGACTCGTCTTCGGTTACGTAAGATAAATCTCGAGAAAGCTGAGGAACGTAGTTTAGCTGAGAGAGCAAGAGATCGCAGCTTTTACTGCTGCACGTTCGGCTAATGAAAATACTGAAAACGTTTATGGATCGTCATGATTTGATTCTAAATGTACTTTAAATTTTTGGAGGAATATATTCTTCAACTCTAGTTAAACTCGGTGCATGATTCCATAAGGTGTCGCCAGTTGATTCCTTATGATGGACCAATCTCGAAGGATACGCATTTGAAAGGTGTCGGAGGGAGCGGAGTTTCGTGACGATGGGGACAAATGGGCGTGAGAACAAAGCGGAGAGCACTCCGTGGGCTCTCCGGTTACTTTCAAAACTATTACGAAGGCACGAAACCAAAAAAATTAACGAGAATTCAAATTCGAACATTTGCTAAACCTCCCAGTAAATGATTTTATTCTAGAAGTCATAGTGAAACCGCTGAAGCAATGAAGATTCAACAAAATTCGATGAAAATCGGCTGATCGAGCGATGAATGAGCGATGAGCAAGTGGGGAGAGAAGTCGAAAAGATTAATTTGTCTGATTTATTCAGTCAGTTAACCGCCATTTCTAAAATAGAATGGACAGAATAGGAGGAAAGAGGGGAGCTAGGTAGCTAGGATATGAGAGGCAGGGGATATTTAGAATATGGGAATTACGATAGAATGGCACGGAATGCCTTGAGTATCTGGAGTAAACATTAATTGGAAAGCACACCCGTGGTCATGATGAGCGTCAATGAATTATCCGACTGACGAATATTTCGACCTAAGATTTTTCCGGTACTTTCCGGAATCGGAAAACCAACAAAGATGCAGCTGATATCTGATTTGACACTTGTTTTTCAAATATGCATCGTGTTTCACGCTATGCTTCATTACTGGGAATTAAAAAAAATACTATTTGAAAAAAACGTTAAACAAAATTTATTTTATGTTAATGTTCATTGCGCAGTTTAACACTCGTTTGGAGACCAATCTACTTGTATTCCAGTAGAAATGATCGAGGTCCATGATTGCCGTATGGATAAACTTCAAAGCACATGTCCTAGTGTGAGTGTGTGTGAGTCATAATAGGTACTGGTTATTCTACTATTCCGCTTACCCATTTTTTTGCTGCTTTAGACAAATAAAAACGGCAGTTCCCCAACTCCTTTCTTTCATGTCCACTTCTAGCAAAAGTGGTTTGTAATGGTAATATCCCGATAAAATAACGGTGATGCTCGATGTCGCGTGCATTCCTCTCTGCTCACCCAATCGGGGGCATCCGAGGAAAAACATCTCAGAAGTGATGTTAACGACTGCTTTCTCTTCAATCTCTCACATCGCCATTCGCCTTTTCTCGTACTTTTTATTCGTTTAGTCCATAAATTGAAAGTTGTGGCGGCTTTATTTTCGTTCTTCGATTGGATTGAGAACGTGGGAGAGCAGTGAATATTCGCATGTTTGGACGGAAGATGCAAGTGGGACGACCATCTTAAGACATTCCCGCCATCTGGGAAAGTCATTGTTAGATAATTGAACGTTGCGCGAACGTTGGCTTATTCGCGGACATAAATCTACGCATTAATATTCCGCTATGCTTACCGCTACGACCTTTAGCGATTTTGACTACCACGGGGAATTTTCTGAGGCTTCGGCATATGATTACCCATCCAGCTTGCATCTGAGACCTCATATCAAAGTTTTATCTCCACACGTGTAAATTTTAACTTTCATTACTCTAAATATAATTGAATTTAGTTATCGAAGAAGTCGGCCGAGAAAAGAAAAAGTCATCGGATCCAAACGAAGAAATTGCCCATTCCATTTGATGCATTTATTCTTTCCGTCGATGAATTCCATTTTCTCATTTCTGTTCGCAAAAACGGATGAGCACAGAGTAATTGCAAAACATCCATCTGCCTCCGACATCTTATTTTATGTCCATTAAAAAACAAAAGAAACTATTAAAGCGCTCTCCTTTTCCGCTAGAGGGAGTCTCTTTCCGTTGTTTTCGTTTTTCGAAGTGACAGCCGTTTCTGTAAAACCTTCGAAACGATTGGAGTAATCATTCGATCCGCGTGTTTGGGAATCTCCATTTAAACGTCTTATTGAGAGGAATAATATCGGAGTGTTTGGAATGAAGTTTGAAAGATATAGAGAAAGGGAAAAAAGAATTTAAACGATTACAGCAAAGGGAAGTACATGCAGAGAGTTATAACCTTGACCAATAAATCAAAATCTCATTTAAAAGATGTTTAAAAGCAAATAAATGAACTGCACAAGCAAAAATGTGATTTAATTGAGAAAAATTTTTTATTTAGATCAATGAGAAAATTTAATGAGAAAAAATTACAATTATTAAAGGAAAAATCGAGATAATTCATCTAAGAAAAACAAAGAAATTATAATATTTGACAGATGAACCGTATCTCCATTAAGAACCCCTGAATTATCCATTAAAGCATTCTACATTAATTAATACAGAAAGATGATGACAGAATGAGATACATTCAGACTACAAGTTGAGGAATGAATAATAAGAATCGTCTCTATTTGGGCGAGTAGGTAACCATAGAAGTGAAAAAAGGAATGTTACCGGGGAGTCAAGAGTAAAGATTTAGCGAAAGAAATGAATACTTACTTCGATGCGTATTGAAGTAAGGGAAGCGGCTGAAGTGGGACGTAAATAAAACGACTTCTGAGGGAAGGCAAAAGAAGAAGTCGTTTGACGGGGAAAGTGAAGAAGAGTACGGCACGAGGATAGCGCGTGATATTCGAGATATACTCGTTTATTACAGGAGAAAGTGAGAAAGCGGGGATGCATTGGACAGTCGGAAAGGTGAGGAAGGCGGGCTGATTCGCTCGCACTTTCCGAATTGTGCAAATCTCAAAGGCAAACAGTGGCCAGAAAATGGAGCTGAAAATCATTCTCCGCTTAGTTAATTCGGAAAGTAACTAACTCAGCCGTGAACAATTCTCTACTCATACAAAGGATATTAGATTCCGAAAATTCGATATGAATACGCTCATAATGATACTTAAAGTACAGGGATCGTACTCAGTAGGATAATTATTAGAAATAAAAGGAAAAGGAGTTCAAGGTAAACTAAATCGTTGTTACTCTTCTTTGTTTCAGTGCGAGGAGTTCCCGCGTGTTCTGTTCTCAAATTATTATCAGTTTATCTTCGGTCTCACATCACTGACCTCAAATACAACTAATGACAACTCCCGATGGGTGACAAAGAGGACAAACCCCACTAAAGGTTCAGTCATCATTTACCCGGCGTAACGATTGTATTTAAACAGTAAATAAAAAAAATTGCAATAATAATAACCGATTAACATCGGGAAGTTAACCCAGGTAGAATGACTTACATATCATCTTCAATGTGATAGGGAGAAGTTAATTTTTTTGTGAAGTGAAGAAACCAAAAGCCGTAGAAAATCTGCACGCTGCCCAGAGACCTCTGCACTGCTCGAAAAAGGGAACAGTAAAAATTAACGAGCTATTACAACCCTTCTGTAGTACATCGCTAATTTATACAACGAAGCGCTTCACGTAGAATCACGGCCAACCTACATCAAGATGAAGACATTACTAATTTTCTGGAGCGACAGAAAATGGTGATGCAGTTTAACTCACGGAGGGAGAGCATCTCTCGGAAAGAGTACGCGGAATTCGTGATGATTTCGGCCTTTCATAGTGCTCCCATCATGCCTTTCATAGTGCTCCCATCATGCCTTTCATAGTGCTCCCATCATGCTTTTCGTACGAAGATACGAAGGGGAACATCTGCAGCAAATCGAAGCCACGAGATGGCGCTAAGTGGGAAAAGAGAATAACGTCGTGCGCATTTGAACCGCGAGAGAAGGGAACATCCCAAGGACTGACAGTTGCTTCTCTTGCGAAAATTTCGGATGTTGAAACTTATGGGATTCAGAGAAAATGAACTAAGAAGGTAGAATTCGGAAGTATATGCGTTGAACTAGTCGTTACCTTCCCCCACTGATCTTCTAGAAATCTGCAAGACGCAAGCGTGAGCAATAGCAGATACCGTAATCTGCCTCTGATGATGAGCCCAAAGTTTGTGATCATATTTGCAAGTATGTTCTATCGCTAGCGTCATTTTGGTAAGATCCTTCGAGAAATCACAGTGAAAAACAAAAATTAAAGAGATTAACAGATGTTTTCTAATATATTGTATGCTTCCTAATTTAATATTTAAAAGGATGGAAAAAATGCTATAGTAAAATAGGGTGCAGAAAAATATAGGTTAAGAAATATTGCTCATGATTTTCTCAAAGTTGATCAATCACAATAAATCACGTTATCAATAACTAAATTAATATCTCAAAAAATAACAAAGGAGAACTTTTTCCTTTATTATAGATATCTGTAAAAAAAACAAGTTCTTCATCGATATAGATTTACTTGTTAGAATAAAATTACCATTCAGCTGAATTTTTATTATTAGCAATTCACCTCCATTAAATTTACGAGGAAGTTAAACATGATTGTTTTTGATAAAACAGTATATTGCCGTTAAATCTAATGTAGGATTTTATATATAATAGAGGAAAATAGTATATTAGAAAGGTATATTAGATTAAATACTTGGGCATAAATTCAATAACACCTACTAATGACCTCTACTGAAGTCCGATTGTCATTATACCGTCCAGAAAAATCAGGAGAATTTGAGCGTCTTCTTCGTATTCCATTATTGCGAATCATTGCATTTCATTTCACATATATGTTTAGGGTGTATTTGGATTTCCGCAATTTCATCACAAATCAACGCAATGCGAACAGTCTAAAGCAAGAGATGACAAGTCGAGACCTTAGTCAATAAGCCCAAGAATGACTTGAGGAAAAGTTTTGCTTGCGAAACAAAGCCTGTGTTTCCTTTAAAGAAAGAAAAAAGAGTCGTAATACTTTTCGAATTCTTTTGTTCCCCGCTCTTACGTCACCACCTCTCTGCCTTCGCTAGCAAAACATTCATTTCTAATCCTTTCTCTTGCACTAATATCCCTAGCCAAAGATCCCTTTCCTCTTTCTACTTGTGCATTAAACTGCAGAATTTCTTCATTTTACTTCTCTCCACATAGAGAAGCCATTTTGATGTTTCGAAATTAATAACCGTTTTCTTCTGTTACAAATTAACAAATTATCATTTACGCTATGGATGAGACCGAGTAAGTCAAATGTGAATTATGGAAACTGCTCGGTTTACGGGAATGTATTAGAAAATGAACTGCAAGCAAATATTTTTTCGAAAATTACTCTTCAAGATAGGAGATTAACACTAGCTAATCGCCATTAGACCGATAATCCTTAAGGATGAGAGTGGTAAATCTGGGCTCTAAATCTGCAGATAAAACCCAAAAACTAAAGGTGCAATCTCATCATATTCTTTTGGGAGAACGATCAACGAAGCGATTCGTATTTCAGTTCAAAAATGTGACTTCCAATTAGAATTGTAAATTAAAACGTATTCGTATACATAAATTATGATTTCTCAGCAGTCAGTTTCACTAAAGTAAACTTAGGAGTAAAATTATGATTCCACATTGGAATTGTACCGTAAATCAAAAACAACTACTTGCAAACTGCACGTAAATAAACCTGACGTAAAGCTGAAATGCATCTTCGCTAACATTGTGGAAATAAATAAAGGAAACGAAAGAGAGTTCCATATTTAAAACCTGAGAAGGGTGAGATTTCTTTCTGAGGTTAGATTGGTATCGATCGTAATCCCCTTAAGCGGATGCATTTAGCAAATTAAAAACTCAAACGAGTGAGAGATGGAAAAGAAACAGTAAATAACCGGTAATAATTTAGTAATGTTAAGTGGTAAAATCTTAAGAAAACAGAGGTAATAGTGCAAAGGTAAAAAAACAATATAAATTACATAAGATTAAATTTAAATATATGTTTTGTAGAGGCCAAAGCGTGGGCTCGTGCAATTCTAAGCCGGTAATTCATTCTTGAATTCTTGAATGGAAGTCACTAGTAGCACGAAATAAATTAAATTTGCTTGGTTTAAAACAAAAATCCATTACATTTCGTAGTTTCGATTATTTAAGTATCGTTCAGCCACTTATTTGCCCTCTTACACTTCACGTAATTGATATAATGCGCGTCATCACTTCGAAATAAACTTGCTACTCGATTTAAGATAAACAGTAGTGAAAATAGTGGCACGACTGAGACTCGAAACACGATCTCTCATTCCTCGATCTGATATTTTAACCATTACCGAAAATATAGTTTTGTCAACAAATATTTTCAAAGGAATAGTTAAAAAAAAAAAACAGAAAAATATGAGAGAAAATGGAGGGAAAGACGAAAATAACGGAAGAATAGCACGGAATGAATCTCGCGTAATAAATGGGCGAACGCAGAAAGGGGACAATGCCTTCACGTCCGAACCTTTGGCATTGACCAAACTTTTAGATTCGTTGCTATAATAAGACGCTGGCTTTATAATGGTTGCGTAAGCACTCTTAAATGAAACGGGAAACAGACTGGATCGAGTTTTACCGGGATTCGCCGCAGAATGCCATCATTACATAGATATTATTCTAAGTACTACGAAGTCGGAATTACAATGAAAATGGGAATCTTATAATATGCGACACCAATAGCTCCGTCCGAATTTTCGGAGCGGAAATGGAATCTTCTCAGTTCAACGTTCTTCTTTAAACCATAGAAGAATTGAAAATAGATTTCTACTTTTCCACAAAGGTTTTTATTCAGGAACTACCGGTTTCGGTATATTACCATCGTCAGGTTAAACAAAACTGAATCATCAAACTGCCGAGGAATACATTGTAATTTGAGTGATGACAGATAAAAATACAATGTAGAAGAGTTAGAAATTGGTTGTCATTGTATGTAAGTCTATTTCCAACTCTTCAACATTGTATTTTTATCTGTCATCACTCAAATTACAATGTATGTCTCGGCAGTTTGACGATTCAGTTTTGTTTAACCTGACGATGGTAATATACCGAAACCGGTAGTTCCTGAATAAAAACCTTGTGGAGAAGTAATAATCTATTTTCAAGTATGTCTTTCCACAACAACTTGGCCGAATCGACTGATTAAATAGAAGAATTATTTGCGCGGCAAGTTCTTGTAGGAAATATATATTTCTAAAATCAACAAGCTGTTTTCTCAATTCATGACCACCATTTTATGTTTGCACATTTTGTGAGAAATGGAACGAGGAATGTTATAGAAAGCACTATCTTTGTACGCAGCAGAAAGGATTCCCTAATAAATGGGACATACGTCAGATTTCTTTTTGAGTATACGAGAGAAAGAAACAAAAATACTTGGTAGTTTTCATATGAATACAGTATAGAGAAAATTTTGTTTGTTTCTCCGCTGCTTACCACCAAATTAAGCTAAAACACATCGATTAAATCAATTATACCACTTTATGTGTAAACATGTCCTGAATTATTTATCTTTCCGACTCTCTCGTCCATATTTGATTTCCCTCTAATATTGAAAATGCTTCGTCGTAATCTCTCTAAGCTGTTTCTTTTCTCGGCGAAATATTTTTTGGACTGGATTCGTGACTTCGGTTTATTTTTTTCCATCGACTTCATTTTATTACTTTTAATTATGTAGTTATGCAAGAGAGTATAAAATTTGAAAATGTTAAACAAAATTCCTGCAAAATGGATAATGGAAGTTATTTCCTGAAATAAAGTATGCAAACCATAATATGCTGGTAGATTTACTAAGGAACAATATTTCCAGCCAAGTATGTTTATAAGTCATAAAAAATCGACTGATAATATTCCTCCCGTCGCGTGAACTTTCTAAGAGGCGTATGCAGAAATAGCCAATGGGTGTCTCATTATTGCAATTCAGTCATCATCTTCTCTCGTTTGATGCTCGAGGGAAGCTTAGAAGTGGGGCAATTGGTGGGCTGAATGACATTAGTGAAGCGCACGAGTGAATGCTTTTGTTTTTTATTTGGAGATGGTAATTTTGGCAGATTTAGTTGGGAGTCTCGTCACGATCCGTGTCGAGCTCGGGGAATGTTTTCCCGCTAAAATGCGCCGATTCACAGACTTGTGGAAGACTTCCAGTTCTAAAACTCCTCTATCCCAGAAACTGCACCAGTTTCTGTCCGCGGTACTCTATCATCCAGAGTCACTTTCGATACCAATCTTTTCCCGAAGGTTGAATTCCACAAGAACATCAAAATTCTCCTCCATACTTAGAGGGCTAACATGCTCACCAAATGATCCCACGCTTGTTTGAATGTTTCTCACCATAACTGCCACATTCATTCAAAATTTCGTTACCTCTTAATAGAATTTGATACATTGGAGCTGGAATGTCATTAATTCTATAAGTACGACAGTAGAAAAGAAATAATGTAGCACTCTCAAAAGGAATAATTTCTGTGTGTAATGTTTTCTATTGGACTATTGGAAGTTTCTATTTGTCAATAATTTGAGAAAAATTAAGTAAAACCTCTTATTTCGTATAAAAATATTTCCAATCTTAATACTTATGATGTATTATTAGTTATACTTTCGATCGTTTTCATATCTTCACTGAGGCCAGTGAACCTGAAACCGTACTAAATATTAAGAATTAAAAATCACTGTTAACACCAAGTAGTTTTCTTAAGAATGTCAGAGATGCATTGGAAATAAATTTTAATTAAGTATTTAATCTACTATTTCACTGCAGGAAGAAACGATATCTAGATAAATAACCTTTTGCTTTTATCTTTACAGATTCGTTTGAGCGAATCTACTGCTGAAGACTACTTCAAGAAAACAGCGATTACGAGATATCGAATGATGTCGTCTACGACTTTGCTATGTAAGTCATTTGAAAGGCCTAATAACTCGAATGGGCGAATAACGATTGTTATTTTCCGATTATGAATTTTCAACTAGCTTGACGAGGAAAATATTGCTAAGGATAAAACCATAAATAATGGGATTAAAAATTCCAAATAAAATAAGAATCCATAATATCTGACTACAAATGTGGGATAAATATTTTTCCAAATGACAATCTTATAATTTAATTTTACAACACAAGGTAAATTTCCGAGCGGTTTTCACTTGTGTCACGAGTGTTTAACTATATGGATTATTTTAATAAAAGAGAACTGTAATAGTTATTTAATACTTTTCAAATATTTAGTGGGTAAATATGAAAATTTAATGGACATATTGATATAAATTTCTGATAAGTTAATTTTTTAAGCATTATGAATTCGAGTACTGTGAACCATTGTTTCTGAGCCATAAACAGGATGCAGGTGATCTGCAAAAACGGGCCGCGGAGTTTTTTTGGCAATAAATATACGGAAATTTCCTCCTTTACTTTTGCATAATTTAACTTAGCCATTTGAGTTAATTAATAAAAATATGTTTTGTATCTTTTAGATAAAAAAAAGCGATTTAACCAATCGCTGATTTGAGTATACCCGCTGACCGAGATTGTAATTCTTTAGTCTCGTTTATTCCAGTGACCCTAGCGGTCATCCTGCTTGGACAGGTCACTGCCCAGCGTAGACCTCCAAATTATAGCCTCGACGATATGCCTGAGACCAATTTCGACTGCAGCGACAAAATCGAAGGTGGATACTACGCAGATCCAGAAGCCGATTGTCAGATGTTTCATGTTTGCGTCAGAATGCCAGGAAATGACGTAAGAATAAATTAGAGGCATACTTATTCTGGGATGGAGAAAAATCTTATATTTAAGATTTTCTAAAAAGCTTGTTAATTCGTGCATTAGCCTTCTTTGTAAAGAATATTACGACATTTCACCATCACCGTAAAAACGTTCACATGAGGGAAAAAACTTCACATCTATAAAATTAACAATGGATTACTAATAATTTAAACGATCCAAATCCTAATGAAAGTGTTCCTCTGGATATCCCTTAGCATTCCAAACTGATATTTCTTGTCAAATTAAGGTGTAGCAATTATAGCTAGAAGGATACCATTAATTCCTCTATGATTGGGATTTTTCTCCTTCCATATACGCTTCTTCGATAATTTTACCATCGTCCAATCACTTTAATCCGCAGGTGCAAGATTACCGATTCCTGTGTCCCAACGACACCATGTTCGACCAGGAAAATCGCATCTGCGCAAATTGGTTTGACATCGATTGCGAAGCAGCCGCAGTGTATTATGGGAATTCTTTCGATTTGTATCGCCTTGGCTCATCCGGTAACGTCGACCAGAGGCTTACTGAGGTTAGTACCTTCGCCATATTTCTCAATTCTTTAGCTGAGTCAAAAGCACATTAAATCTGTCCGTAGATAAAACAGATCATTCCGCCTCCAAATTTTCAATGTTTTAAATCTGTAGAAAAATTAAAATCTTTGATTTTATACTGATATACTGAAGAACTTAAACTTCAAAGATTCACTATTTTGAAACTTTTAATTGCCATGGGAACATCCTTAAATTATTTTCCTGCATTTTTGGTATTACCGAGCCATTAATCTCGTGGATTAATTGAGGTGAGCATTGAGGTGGAACACTTTCCTCTTAACATCACGTTCAGACTCTGATCTGTGCACTTCAACGAAGTAGTGATCATTTCTTTAGTTGCATGTTCAGTTGCATGAAAGTATATGAAAGTTGCATGTAAATCGCGATGATTCCACTCACTCTAATTCGGTATCTAAATTCACATTATACTTCACAAGCCGCCTTTCGGCGTGCGATTGGGGTATCATTCATTCAAAAGTAAAATGTACGAATTGCTCACCAGTTACTCAATGAACTGCCTCAAGAAATTCTAAGGTAAAGAATATAAGCAGTCATAGCTGTAAAATGAATCAGTTTACTTTTAAAGCATTTTACTAATTCTATTTTCTATGATTTAGATTGTAGCTTCTCCAGCACCAATCATATCTTTGGGTCCTTCCACTGCCCGTCCTTTGGGAGGCAACAGACCGCGCACCAGTGGCACTGGATACTATTCCAGCCGACGCAGTGGCCCTAGGAACAACTTCGAAACCAATTCGGCTGATGACGAGAGCCTCGTGAGGAGCGCGACAGGCGACCGACGCCTGCAAAGAACAGAAGAGGAAAGGCAGATTTCATCGGAAGCCGAAGGCGATTCCTACGAAGACTCCCCTAAGAGGCGCACTGTCAACAAGAAGAAGGTGGCATTGAGGAAGCTTAACCGCAACCGTGGAAATGATAACTTAGACGCGTCATACACCAAATCTGAGACCACCTACCAATCCTCAAGCAATAGTTACATCTCCTCCACAACTCCTGTACCGAACACAGAGAGGTCGAGCTTCAACTTCCGAGGATCGAATAATTACAACGGGTTCCCAAGAAACGGAGGGAACAGAAATAACTTTGCCAATAACAACCAAGTTAGTGCAGAACCTCCAGCAAACACTCAGCAGTTCAACAACGACTATCGAGGTCAGCAAGGAGGGGACTTCAACAACGCTCAGAGGCAACACAAAACTCCATCAACCGTTTCCGTTGGAACAACATACAGAGCTCCATCTCCAACCACGACTGTTAGTCCTTTTCCATCCTCTTTCTCCGGTAATTACCAAAATTACCAGAGACCACCAAGCAGGCCCAGTGCCTCACCAAACACAGCCCCCGAGTCCTACCCATCACCAACCACCTTCTCTCCCTCAACTCAACAGAACAACAACTTCAACACAGGCTTCGTGAGAAACAGCAACAACTACGACAGGACCAACCCTGTCCCAACAACATATGCCCCATCAACTCAGAGACAAAACAATGTCAACGCTTTCAACGGAAACAACTTTCAGAATCCCAACCCAGCTCCTACCACATACTCGCCACCAACATCCAAATCCACCAACTACAACCCATACACTGCTAATTTCAACAACAACTTCAACTCCCAGACCACAACCACCGTCGCACCTAGCGCTTCCGATTACAACTCCTTCAGAACAAGCAACTTCCAGAGAAACAACTTCAACTCTTACAGCTCCATTGCACCCACCACTACTCAACAAACCACTACCGTGGCACCTACCAGCCGCAGACAGCCTTATAACAACAGAAGATCGTTCCAGTCTCCAGCACCCTTCCAACTGGAAGAGGACGAGTCTCTGAAGACCGCTCAGAGTGCCAACTTCGGGTCTAATGACGATTATGTTGGCAGCAACACATTCCGCGGAGTTGGGAATAAAGCACAAAATAACTTCACAAAAACCTATCTCCCTACTACCGCAGCACCTTTCCAGAACAACAACAGAGCAAACAACAGATATCAGGGAGGAAACACAGAGACGACTGCCGCTTACACCGGACGATCCACGTTCAGATTTTCCCCTAACAACAACGGCCAGTCTAGTTTCAGCGCAACTCCCAGCACCACCTCAGTTCCCGTCACTCGAGGAAGCTTCCGAAACGCGTACAGCCAACCGATTCCAAGCGGACCGAGCAGCCAATCGGTCCCCCAGAGTCCCAGCACGAGAGTTAATGATGGCTTTACCAACCGCTCACCTGTAACGACTGCCCCCCCTCAAAACTCAGTATCTAACGTGAACAACCTCGCCAGAGGTAACAAGCCCATTGCGCCAGAGAAGCCGCAAGCCCCTCTGCCTGCGGCCCAGGGCCAGCAAAAAGGAGGTGAGGCATACGACTACGCCTACTACGACGACTCAGGGGCTACGTACGACTACGAGGGCTTCGAGGCTGAAGCAGAGGCGCATTTCGGGAAAACGAACAAAGGATCGAAAGTGACGCCGCCCGTCCCAAGAAACTGAACGCAGGTTTCTTCCACGCCGAGAAAAATCAAATGACATTAATTAATCTAATGCACGAAGAAATGATAGACCATTCGTGTTCATCCGTGCTCGTGAATTTGTTGAGTGAGGCCTGTGTATGAGAAAATTTCTTTCCATCGAGTACCCTTTCATGGTTAGGAGTTTAATCAAAGGAAATGTTATTATGGAAAGTGGCGTAGAGAAAGGAATTTAATTCAAATATCCCCTCAGGTTTAAAAAGCAAAAAACACTTCCGGATGCATATAGACTATGCTTGAGTTTTTACTTCGCTCTTTATTCACCAAATTGTGCCAAACGCAATATGATTTGGAACCGAAAAATTCTTCAAAGATGTTGGTCGCTTAAAAACTAACAAGTGTGTTCAGTCTTTCTGACGTCATCTTTTGTTGATATCATGTGATGTATGGGATGAGACTGCACTTGATGCTACTCAGAGAGCAATAATGATGTAGAATAAACTGTAGTCGAGATGAACGTGTCCAATTATAGTTCATTTTACGATGTTTTTAAAGGAACGGATTTGTAAATACATTTGCTCAAAATTTAATCTCTGGCAAAGCTTGCCACATTCATTGTAACATAATCTGTAGTAAGGATCGATTCTGTATTTTTTTATTTATCAAATGAAATATCCTTAGACAAAACCGTTAAAACATTGATTGTAAGATTCCTTTTATTATTTATCAGACAAGTTTCGTTTTCCCTAATGATTACAGTCTGATGAAATATTCTTTGGCTCCAAAATTTCAATGTGTGCTATAGTAAAGGAATCTGCAAGATGTACATATGCCTGTGCAACATTTGTTTTTTAATTTTTTAATAAATATTTTTCACCAACCATAAATCAAGCATTATTTTTGTAATAGATACCTCGCACTCACACTACGTATTACAATATATAATTCTCGAACTGGGCGAAATTTCAAATGTTTTAGGATGAGAGAAAGCATAGGGCAATGGCAAATGCTTAATTTACTTTTGTCTTATTTTTAGTTGACTTCTATAGCATCTTAACCTCGTCTCCACATTACCTCTGCATGGCATTCTTCGTTTAAGTCACTACGGATTCTCTGACCAAACTTTACCAAAAGCTATTCAATGAGCTGAAAACTATTCCATTCCTTTTCCCGAAAACACCGCACAGCTAATATAACAGCTTGCATGATTTTGAATTCTCACAGTATGATGGCATTAACTAGCCGATAAAAGGTTCGCAGTTAAAAATATTTTGTAGAAGAAGTAAATTAGTTACTAGTTTTACATTTTATAAAATACTAGTTGAACTTCCCGTTGAATCTCAACGAGGAAATAAAAACTAACGAATACTAATGGCGACTTAGCGAACTCTCGAGAAATTTTTAGACACTTAATGTAGTTAATGAGACTCAGAAATGACTATTTGAGTAGTAAACGAAAATTACATTCAGTCACTTCATTGTTTTGCAATCGTACATTGACGGTTCAGTTCCAAATATACAAACGAAGAAATTGCACTTAGAGATGATATTAAAGAGAGAAATCGACAAAATAATTAGTTTTGATAAAAGTGCTTCGACAGCTCAAGTCATTTCGCTCCCATCGGGAGTCGAACCCGGGACCGCTTTCACGAGAGCCGAGGGTAATACCCACATGGCTATCCGAGAGCCCGAGATTGATGGTATAATGATCTCCAAAACTAAAGATGTAAATCCACACGGTAACCCAATTACCAAACACATAAAATAATATCATTGCGCACTTCAATTCTGCTAAAAATATCCCAATTTTTCCCCTGGGCTGACGAATATCTTGTAGTTCCGCTCCTTGTTCATGATAAAGAAACATTTAACTGTCAATTTCTGGATAATTAACTCACACTCCTATATCGTCGTAAGTTTGACCCAGAGGTCACCGTAACAGTAAATACTGGAACCACAGGAAATTGCATACTCTTTCAAAAGGCTGATACCTAATAATTAGTACTTTTAAATGACATCAATTCACCCTTAAGGAAAAACATGTGAGCTAGGCATCAGCAATAGCGTTGGTCGTAATGAGAACCAGCTGTCAAGAGATTGATAGAGTTACAGATTACCACACCATTTGCTAGGACCTACGTTTCATTTAGTTGATAAAATACTTAGGCTCAGGGCCGTTTTTAGGCATACGCGGTCGCGTAGGGCCCCGTCAACTTAGGGGCCCCGCCGCCAAGCCACAAAAAGGACATAAAACATTTCAATAATCAAAAGCATAATTAAGCATATTGCAAAATCACTTTTTTTAGCTATAAAATTAATTTGTTTAATGGGATTTGGAAATAAACTTTTTACAATGAATGCAATATGTATTATATTAAATTATTACAGAGGGGCAGCCCTGGGGTCTATAGGGCCCCATACAATAATGTTGCGTAGGGCCCCCAAAATTATAAGAACGGGCCTGCTTAAGCTAATAGATGTCAATCAATTAACCGATCGTCTTTTCCCTCAGTTAACTATCAGTCAAATTGATAGACCACTGCCCTCCCTAGTCAAGGACCATGTTCTTATCAGCTGGCTAACTTCCTTTAAAACGCAGCATCATGCCTGTTTCTGCATTTCAAATATAATATCAAGACAAATCTGCAATCAAAATGGTTATTAAGACCCTATGGGCAAGACTGGGTAGTATAAATCAACTTGCCACGCTTTTTACACTGGGCTGACTTCCAGAAGATTTCATGTCCATTCTCATGAAAATTTTAAGTATTTGAGAAAAACTTTCCTCCTCTCATCTTGCTAAAAATATTTTACATAAACAGCGATTCACCACCTTACATCCCAAAGTCTCAAACTAAAGGTATTTTTTAAATGCTTTAGAAGAGTTCTAAATCATTCGTCATCCTAGTTCCCTAAATATTCCTCTCAAGAACAGCCAGCTGTTCCCTTCTTCATCCCCTATCTTGCAAGTTAATCTTGTTCTCTCTCCCATTGACTCTCTACAGCCCAAACCACTTTAACTTCCTCCTTCCCAAATCGCCATCCACTTATTATTAACGACATATTGTTTGGTGTTTGTGGATGTGACCTAATGCATTGATTTGCTGAAACCGGTCGTAGGTAGTCATGAATAAAAGCTGACTGTAAGGTATTCAGCCCAAGGGCCGGTTGGTACATCATCCCCTCCGGCATAAGCTACTAAGAGCATGCAGAGAGGAATGAGGTTCACTAGGCCGGATGAGGAGTGAGGTTGTTTTCCATTGCTTTCCTCACTGAGCCAGAATGCTATAAGCGGAACATGTCCATGCAAGTGAAGCACAATGACTCTATGAGTAACACTTTTCGGGGCATTCTGTAAGGACAGACCTTGATTAGTGCAATTATGAATATAATATTGTGTGGAAAATTGAATGTATTTCCTTTCTTCAAAATGATATTTCCATTCGAATTAAAAATGATAGTAGAAAAAAGAATAATTGATATTCATGCAATATGTGGCAATATTGTGATTACATTTTTGTTTGCCAACCCCTCGCCAATCTTAGGTGCCATTTATTTCATTTTCTCCTCTCATTCTCTCCCTTTTCCTTCAATTCTTCCCTCCCCATCCTCGCTTTCTTGGCCTCCTATTGGTTCGCCTGCCCTTCCTACTGCTTTGTTTATCCTTGCTCTTCATTGGTCTACCCACCCCTGGCTATTTTGCATTTATGTGTGCTGTTTTCCTCTTTTGTTTACCTGATGATGCAGCCTTACTGCAAAACTGATCATGTATTGTTGAATTTCGTCTGGTTCAGTAAAAGCTTGTTAAAATGTCTTTCTGTGTCAATGAATGCCACAAAATCCCAAGGAAGAATAGACTTGAAAAAGGTCCCACGAGACCGGGAATCAAACCTGGGTCTCCCGATTGCCGGTTAGGTGCTCTGTCCAGGCTACATGCCATTTCGCGCAAATAACATTTACCTTATTTCCATGTTCATACCACAAAATTTAAGCCTCACCTTGGGTCTCATATACAGGCATCCCTCGTGAACCGCGGTTTCGCCAACCGCGGCCCTTGTGTATCCGCGGTTAATTTCTTGATACTTGGTCTTCCCAACCGCGGGTGTTTCCCTTGTCAACCGCGGTCTATGAGTCAACCAACTCTGAAAAATCAAGTATAGTTGGTGCCCAATATTTTACCAAGCTTCGCCGAGATCGTAATCAGAATTCATTTTACTCGGTATACTTATGCGGCCATTTTTAGCATTTCTCTTCGAATCATAAAATCTATTACTTAACAATTCCTACCATAACTCAAAATTTCACCGAACCAGGGAAACACCTTATTCCAAATTATTTTGTTTCTTATTCGAATTTAGATTCATCGCGGATTTTTACCAGATATTACAGAATTTCCTTTCATTAATAGTATTTTCTGATAAAATGTATTAGCTTAGGTGTTTTCCTTTCAATTAGGTTTCTATTGGAAACCAAAAGTTTCCATAAACGGAACGGATATCTTCCTATACAGCTTAAGCAAGTCGTTTGCATCTTGATGGAGTTACTTCATACACTAAGGCGCTTCTTTGAAATGTCTTTGCTCTGTATATCCTCAGCTTTTTAGAAAGGATTATAATTTTATTCCTGAAAAGGGCTTCATATGTGTCTATGAACATGGGCATCTCATCGGTCATCATGGGAGGGTAATTAAAAGAAATCTCATCGGGGTTTGAGGGGTCTAATAAGGGTTGACTGTTCTCTTTAACAGCCGAGTCTTTGGAAAATGATTACATTGTCTTTTTTCCCGTCTGGGGTATCCCTAGAGCAAACCCTAACTCGAACTTAGTCAGATTAGTTGAGTTTTCGTAGAAGTTTAGTTGTGTGTACTGAAGACGTCTCAATTTTTGGCGAATTTTCCATTTTGCATGAGCTGTGATGGATCCGAAGCGTAAATCAAGGTAGGAGAAAAGTAGTGTCTCCAAACGTGCAAGACGAGTAATGACACTCCATAAGAATTTAGAAGTTCTCGACAGACTTTTCGCGGAGAATCCTATGCATCAGATACATCGATATTCCATATCGATGGAAGAGAATGAGTCCACTTTTAGGAAAATTAAAAAGAGTTAGTCTTCAATCAGAACTAGAGCTCAGAGTGGAACTAGCGCAAGTGTTAAAGAGTGCATACGTGCCACGAAATAACGTCGAAAAAACAGAAAAGGCTCTGAATATATGGATTGAATCGCAGACACTAAACAGAGTGCCGTTAAGCACCTTAATTATCCGAGAAAAATCCTTCCGGTTATATAAACATTTCGCTTCTTCAGGTGAAACCAGTGGCGAAAAACAATTCACCCCAAGTAAGGGCCGGTTTGAGAATTTTAAGAAAAAGACATAACCTACATATTGTGAAGATTTCCGATGAAATTGCATCTGCGGACCACAAAGCTGCGAAAGAGTTTCCCAATTGGTTTATGCAGCTTATTAAAGAGAAGTGTTTAATGCCAATGAAACCGGACCCTTCTGGGAGAGAATGCCTTCCCGGACTTTTATCTCCAAGTCTGAGAGAAATGCTCTGGGATTTAAGGTTAGCAAAGACCGCGTCAAGCTTCTTCTATGTTCCAATGCAGCAGGCGATTTCAAAGCGAAGCCTATGCTAATTTACCGCTAGCAGAACCCGCGAGCTCTGTCTGGAATAATTAAAAATAATCTTCCAGTGTTTTGGCGGTCCAACCGAAAGGCTTGGGTGAGTCGAAATATCTTCATGGACTGGTTTAACAATTGTTTTTTTCCCGAAGTTGAGAAATATATATCATCAAAATAATTGCCTTTTAAAGTTCTTCTCGTTTAGGATAATGCCCCAGGCCATCCTCAGGAACTTAAACCTGCTCACCCAACCTCCCACTTCCTCCCACCTAACACCACATCACTCCTCTAGCCTCTAGATCAGGGTATCATTTCTACCTTCAAGAGTTATCATATTCGGCGTAACAACTTTTTCTTGTTAGAAATGATAGAGAAAAACAACTCTCTCTCTCTCTGTAACTGATTGTTGGAAAAATTTCAATATTGCCGACAGCATAAATTTACTTAAAGAATCACTAGACGAGATCATCGACACTGAATTCATGTTGGCGGAAACTCTGGCCGTAGGCAGTCATTGATTTTAAAGAATTTCTTAAACTTGTCGATGAACTAAATCTTATCGTTTCACAAGGCGACTGAAAGGGGAAGGGCTAGATGACATGCAGCTTAAAGATGTCGAAGAACTTTTAAATTCAAGCAATGAAGAGTTGAGTGAGGAGGATCTGGAGCAGCTCATCGGCAAGCAGGACGTGGCTGAGGAACAGGACGAAGAATAGCAACCTTCAACAGAAATTACTTTGGCCAATGTCAACAAAATCGTTGATATGGCCTCAAATTTGTCAGATTTTGTGATTGACGTGGACCGTAAATGGACCGTAGCTTAATTTTCAAAAGAGGATTGGAGGAGTTACTGCAAGCTTACAAAGAACTGAGGAAGAATCTAATGAAAAAACTTGGCCAGCCAACTATCATATCATTCTTTAGTAAAATAGGAGGTGCCGAATCATAAAGTGCTGACAGAGAGTGATTCGAGTACCATAACGAACATAACAGACACAGATCATTAATAATTCAAGGCAGTCTAGGTATGTGAAATGATATTTTCAAAAATTATTCTTTATTGATAATTGTGAATACTTAAATATTATCAGTTAATAATTCAGGGCATAAACTTATTTAACCTGGGAAATTTCTTCGTAAATGTAAAATTTACGTTGCAGACTGGCACGATTCCGTTAGAGCCAAAATTTCCGATGCAGAGGGAGCTGATCATTTTTATCAGAAGTTACCGGCGCGTTTGGGATAGAAATGCGGAAAAATTAAAGAGGAATAATATCTTAGAAATGTACACATGTACTAACAGGGAAAACTATTTTTTACTAATTTTTTCTCCCTATATTGTTGCTCGGAAAACCTAACCCTTGATTTCCCATATACGTAATGCTTCGCCAACCGCGGTTTTGGCAACCGCGGGCTCTTTCGATTCCCTAACCCCCGCGGTTGGCGAGGGATACCTGTATATCAATTTACAATGAATGGAGGATAAATGCTTGTAATAACTTTCAGCAAAATTATTTTTTCTGAGACTCAGTCATATTAGACACATAGACATAATTCAGAACAAGCCTATCAAATCTGCAACAAATGGCTGCTTCGAAAATTACTATACAAATTTATAAACTGAATGTCACTGCGGTTTGGTAACATTGTATTCTCCCTCAACCAGGAACAATAACAGAAATATACATTGAAATTTCAAAAAACATTTGGAACGAGAACACAATTCACAAAAATATTCTCAAGAAATGTAGTTATATAGTAGAAAAATTCAGCATAATACATTATGAAGAAAGTTGCGACATTTTCTTCTTCAAGTCACCACATAAATTCTCAGGAATTTCTCTCTTGAATTTTAAGACCTGGATCAAAGAAGAAATATTGCTTTCATTCCATACAAACAAAAAATTTTAGTATAAACATTTTTATGAAAATATTCCCATGATAATTTAAATTTTATAAATGAAACACAAGATACAATTCATGCCTATTCCATAATTAGAAATTAATTCTTATTTACATAAATAAATAAGTATGCATGTAAAAATAAAATCATTTATATATCCATATAAATAATGGAGTATACCAACTATGCAAGCATCCATGAATCATAAAAGAAGTGCATCTCAAGCAACTGATCATCAGAACTAAAACTATCCGAGAACCTTCAGTTAACTAAACATTTGGGATAATAATTGCGTCTGGAATCATTCTGACTATGCAACCACCAACAAAGAATGATATCTAAACATTTAACAATTTCTCATAAACTAACCAATAAAACACAAAAGAGATTTATGTGAGTTAAATCAGAAGCTTAAGTTTTATTATTTGAA
The DNA here is from genome assembly GCA_947579665.1 of Sympetrum striolatum. Classification (NCBI taxonomy): domain Eukaryota; kingdom Metazoa; phylum Arthropoda; class Insecta; order Odonata; family Libellulidae; genus Sympetrum; species Sympetrum striolatum. The sequence continues at coordinate 957,654 of OX388341.1, forward strand.
TTTTGATGATTTTGATAAATATCACCAAGTAGAACTTCTTTACCCATAAAAAATGTATATCCATGAATTAGATAGTCTAAAAAGAGCACCCTGAATTTTGTTCTAATTGCGCAAAAATTGTTTTATATTTATGAACAATTCTCTTGATGCCAAAAGAAACAAACTGGTAAAAAAATCCTCTTCCACCGTCCTTGCTACAAAATAACCAAAAGATTCCATTCGTCTAGAATTCATTTTCTTCATGAGAAGCCCATAATTTTGCATCATCTAGGGATCAGCCACTCCCAGAAAATGAAATATTAATAATCCTATGTGATACAGGATTCTCTCAGATTTTACAGGTATATATACAAGATATATAGTTTTATTATACATGATGACATTCAATAACAATTGAACATCAAGCTCGTAAACATTTGTTAACTTACCATTAATATAGTCTCTTTCATTGCAGAGGACTTCCCCTGTTCGTTTGTTTCCAAAGAAGTCTCCTCTGTACAATCCTCATTTACTAAAGCTCTCCCAATTTTAGAAATAGTTTTTCTTAAAAGCAATGGACCAATATTTTTCACACTTTCATTTCTCTTAGAATAACTGAAGCTAGAACTCATAAATTCTACAAATAAAAATATAAAATTATTTAGGAAATCAAATAATGAAATAAGTTGAGGATGTTAAATTACTTAAAGTTTAATTCAAAAACTAATTCTATCATTAGTTTTAAACATACCATTTTCACTCCTCTGCCTAAGTAGCCACTCATAGATAAAATGAAGGAATGATAGCGATAGAGAACCTGACTGACTATTGCATTGGTCTTTGGCTGTACCTTGAACCACATTAAAAGATAGCTTTGAGTTGATCAAGGAGATGTTCCAGGGCAGTTTAGAGATATGAGAGGTCAAGTTTTTGTTGGGAAGTTTTAGAGCAAAACTCATGAATTCCCAGCAATAACATTCTAATGTAGAGGTTACCTGAGAAAAAATAAGCATCATGAAATTAACAATGGATCAAGGAAGAGAAAAATTGAAGTAATACTTCAAAGAAAACATTTTATTTTGGTATTTCAATTTCTCATCTTTGAAATTCTGGATAAAGACTATTAATCTAGAATTTCTATTACTTATGCTCCCTCATGGGTCAGTCTTGTGTCCATGTCAATCTCTGCAATTATCTTTCTTTGCTTCAAATAAAATAAAACATCAAAGTACTTCAAAGAGTTTGTAAAACAATGGAAAAAGTAAAACATATTCTGAAATCTTATAGTTTTTAAGTATTTACCAAGTTTGAATTTTATTATTAGATTATGAGTTGCATGAAAATACATGAGAACATGTTCAGAGATTTTTTTAGAAATATTGTTGTCGCTTATTAAAAATCTATACCAAGTGAATACCCAGAAAAATTGAGAAATCGTCTAATCTTAAATGACTAAACGCTTTTATTTCTATAAATATTTATGTATTAACTAATTTTTTATTACTATTTACCATTTATGTAATAGGATAATATCTATTCAATTCTAATCACATATTCTTTGAATAATCAGTCAAAGCAAATTAAGATTTCATAAGACTTTATTTAGAAAAGAATAAATCAGAAAAGAGTAATAGGATTAGTTTCTAGAAATTATGTATTTGAATAAGTAAACTTTCAATTTCGCAAAAGCAACTTGTATGAAAACAAGAACCTAAGTTATTTTCTTCCATTCTCATAATAATTTTCTCTTATGACCGCAAAAAGGAAAGGTTAAATATGAGGATGCTGTTTCATGTGATTCCAGCATTTACTGTTATGAAAATGAATCCCTGAATAAAACTTAAAGCCATGTGTATTTATAATCCAGAAATCGACAATGGACATTTAAATGTCTCTTTATTATGAAAAAGGAGTAGCTAGATATTCATCAGCACATGGGCAGAAAAATTACATATTTGATTTCCAAGAGAAAATTTCAGTAATTATTTTGTAACATTTCTGCTATATTCTAAGGATTTATGACGATGAAAGCATGTTGATGCTCAATTGAGCTAGTAAAATCATATCGACAAAATGTGTAATAAATTGAGAACCATTTGATTCATGGTAAGAAAATTATCAATGGAAACTAATACTGAAACAACTCTATGCTTCTACTATGCTATGTTTCACTCAAGGTTCTCCAACAGAATTATTTTTTGGGGCTCCTGTACTTATGTTCACAAATTGTTCCTTTTGCAAAAAAGAGCTATTCGTTATATTGCCAAATACTACACCCAAAGAGCACTTGTATGCCTCTCTTCAAAAAATACAAAATTTTACCACTTCCTTGTTTGCATATTTACCACTTAATTCTTTTTGTAAAAAAATTGGGAATTGTTTAATAGTAATAACAAACTTTACAAGTACAGAATGAGGAATCAGAATGGACTTCACATGTACCACAGTAGATAACAAATAAACAATAAAGGTCCCTACCATATGGCAGTGAAATGCTATAATAGATTACCAAATTGTATAAAGTCTCTTGTTATTATTAATTACTTCAGGAAAACTGCTTTTAACCTTTTGATAAATGAATGCTTTTACTGTGTAATGATTTTATAAATTGAATTTATTTAAATGCATAAATGACTTGTCCTACATTTGTTTTCCACAAATCACTATGGACCTATAAAGATTATTTTATATTATTATTACTATGTACATGCATTGAGTTTGAAACAGTTATCTTTGACTTACTTTAGCATTGAGCATTATAATCTGTAGATACAGAGTTCTGACAAATGAAACATCAGAGAAACTGTCAGCTTCTGAATGTTTCTGTAAAACTCTCACAAAAGGTCTTGAAGCCAAAGAAGGTTTCATTGCATGAACTTCGACAAGAGCATGAAAAAGTTTAAGGGAAGAGCAGCAGAGATCTTGACTATTACTGGTAAGTCCTTGAAGTAAGTGCAAAGAATCCAAAGAAAAGCTCTTCATGCCACCCTAAGAGAAAATTAAATGCACTCTTTAAAATTATCAATGCTATCACATGAAGGATAATATTCATAACTGTTCAAACAATTACCTGGGAATAGAAGGGATTAATGAATAACAGTTTTCCAAAGATTAGAAAAGCTATCGAATTGAGATCCTCAGAAAATTGATTATTTAGAGATCTATCCTTCAGAGACTTATCCTTATATTTTCCATTTACTTTCTCCACCACCGCTGGACATGATTTGACTTTTGAACACAAATTGGCAGACCACTCAAGTCTCTTCATAAGTCCATAATGACTGAGTATGGATGATGCAACTGAAGTGATAAAGGGTGATAATAATACTGAGCAAATTATAAAAAGAATTAATGTTTGCAGAATACAAAAAGTAAGTTCTCCTGTACAAAATATTTAAAATGTTTCAATTCATAGGACTGTTTCTTTCTCACACAAATTTAATGCCTACATTAATTCATTTATTTATGATATACTAATTAATTATATTATTATTAATTAATATTACCATATTATTAAATTAATTAATTTATTTATGATACGAGTAAAATGTAGCTTCCATACTGCAAGCATATTGATAACATAAATTTAAAGTTGGCATCATATCGCTACGGTCCTCAAAAGAAAAAAAAGAATTGAAAATATTCTTAAAATTCACTGCAATTTATTTGTCCGGCATTGAACCTGGGTCTTCCTGGTTATACTTAATATGCAGCACAACAGAAAATCACCATCTCTAACTACGTATGCAAATTCAAGCAGAAATATTGGTTGCAGCTGCCTCAAACGACGTCCTACTTTTCCCTTATATTCCTTATGAGAGAAAAGTAATTGTGCTCTGGCATCGACCCCAGGAACAGTATAATCTTACTTCATTTTTTTTCGTAAACTGAGTCTTACTATACATCTTCTAGGGGAGCAAGAACTTCCTATTATTTCGATAAGTGCATCAAAATAAATAATGAAAAACTACCTCAATGTATTTTAAAGGGCAGATTTTTGCATGAAGTCATAGAGCGCTTAAAATTGATGGAAAATTGTACATCTTTTACGGAAAGGGAACTTGATAAGAGATATTTTACGTTTTACCTACATGTCATCATATACTTATTGCCCACATGAAAAAGCCCACAATTTATTCATATACAGTAATTGTGCATTAAGCAAGAGGATAAAAGATGTATTTTCAATGAATTCTTAGAACTTAGTTAAAAGTAATAACACTGGATTGGATTTTCTGAAAAAAGTTTAAACATTGCAAATGAAGAATTTGCTCAATTTTATAAACACCAACAATAAAATTAGCTCCTATAAAAATAAATCAGTCAAAATACATTCAATTGCAATGAATATGTTTATACTATCAAAGGTAATTCTGGCAAAATCATAAATCAAGCAAATTGAGTTGATGAATTAAAAATTAAGAAAGATTGTGATTTTTTTTATTACTAAAAGTAGCTCACTCAAACACTTTTCCATTTTGACCAGATGAACTTCTCAACTACACAAATAAGCATAGAAAATATGACAAAATAAAAAGTTGTAAAAAGGAGTATTAGAAAACTTAACTGTAACATGAGAGTGACTTAATCTACTGATGTAGTTTTTGTTAAATAAATCATTCCTTTGCATATTTAATTAAATATAACAGAAAGAGTAACAATTACTGATTTATAGAAAAAGTTTAAACCTCGAGCATCTTCTCTCATAACTGAAGTAGCAAGAAGAAAATCCAACATTTTCAGGCCAGATATATATAGAATGTATTGATTTTTTTCTGGTGATTCTTGAGGAAAGATTGATTGCTTGCATGCAACAGCACTTGTGACTAAACAAGCCAGTCTGATAATTACATCGGAGGTTGGTAAGGATATAACAGATGCTTGAGCTAGCTGAAGCATGCATGAGATATTTATTACTGCAAAAAGATTATGAGTGTCATTATACCATTTTCATACTCAGCAACAGTTTCCCTTCAAGAAATGCTAATACCTCTTCCTTTTTGAATGTCATCTTCTAATCCAGAAAACCTTTGCATCATCTGGAGTAAAACTTCCCATATATTGAATGAGATTTTCTCTTTCTCTTCTGGTTTTGCTTTCTCTATGCAGCCCCAAAGAGTTCTAAAAGCACATTCTGTCACCTTTATACAACTCACTTCAGCTATTTCCTACAAATATAATTTATTCAAGCTGAATGAATGTTATAAGTCAAGATCTCACCTTTTATCATTGTTATTCCCTCTCTCATTCAAGGAGCCATTTTATGTAATGCTGCTTCAACATAACTACTGTTTGACGTCACACTTGATAAGAGATTGATTATTATACTATTGGGCAGATTATAGCACTATTGGTTCACGTTTGCTAATCATTTATACGTACTTTGACTATGTACTCCTGTATCTTAATGTTAAAATAGGAATTCATAATATCTCTTTACTATATAGATAACTCTTGAATTTTTCATTTAAATTTTGTAATTAAATGTCAACATGAGTTCATCCAATGGTTTTAATTTAAGGATATGATAAGATTTCTCTGTGTACATTCAAAAGCTCTGTGCCATCCTATCTATATATTTAATGGATTGAATCATATGGCCATTTTATAGCTTATAGAATAATTTATCATAACACAGAGTATTATTTATCTTTGTTTTTCCTACCTACCTATTTCTAGAGTTAAAAATATTTTTATTCTTAAATTTTTCCTTTTTTCTGATTTAAAATATTGTTAACTATAAATGAAATGTATGTTTTTTTATTTAAATGAATCTTATGCATTTGTGATATCAACCTTCAACTTTGTAATTTGCGTATGTGCTATTCTATTTATTTGTGCAAATATGTTATTTTGATTTGTTTTTCTTAACTGCCCATTTTTTAGAGTTGAAATATTTTTATTATTATTTTTTCTTTTACTGAATTAAAATATTATTAACTATTAGCAAAATGTATATTGTTGTTTTAAAATGTTTCTTTTTATACTTTCGATATCGATTTTAAACTGTATTTAAACCTTTGTAAAGGGCTCCATAAATAAATTCTATTCTACTCTATATTATTGATTTACTTCAACTATTTCAGAAAGTAAGAATAATTTAGAATTTCAGTCAGGATTTTCTAAAAGACTGCTTCAAATACAAACCATTAGGCATAGAAATGCATCCTGACTTAGAATTAGTAATTTTTCCAATTCATGGCATGATTTTGATGGATCACATCCTTGAAGCCATAATAAGACCTAAAAATAATGGTTGACTCTTAGGATTGAAATGCGTTAAATGGCATTAAATATATATGGTAGATCTTGAAGTATAAATTCAAGTTACTACAATCAAAGTATACCACATGTAATTGGAGCCATGAGTTCCTATCTGGAGATGAGAACACCCATAAAAGAAGGGCAGGGTGATAGGTAAAGACACTACTTAAGTCTCCATTCTTTTGTTTGATCCAAAAATCACCTATCAAATGATTTAGTTTCTGTGATGCTTCCTCTATTTCTGCACTGACAGGGCAACCATTTGAAAGATATGAAATCTAAAAACATTTAATGAAGAGAGAGGAAAATTACTAATCAAATTTACATGGAGAATACGGACATTAAAGTAATTCAGACTCATATATCACCCATCTTTAATCTGAAAATTTCAGTACTAAAATGAAATAATTACTGCAAATGAAAACCATAGAGCCTTAAGCAAAGGTGCAGATAATTCCTTTGCAATACATCCAGCCTTACTCTGGCAGTACAAACATTTTATAAACTGTATCAATGGAGCTAGGAATGGAAGGGCTGCTTCTTCTCTAAAAGGAAAATTCCTTTAATAAAAAATCTTTCCTTAAATTAGAACTTAAACATTGAAAACTTAATTTCTATCAGCTACTTTTCAAAATTACCTTGAAGTGCTAATGCAGTAAAAATATGAGAAAATGAGCACAGCAATTCCAGTGGGTTCAGATGGTTGTGAAGCCAACAAAGATGGCCAAGAAAGAATATCGAGGGGTAAATCAGATATCCCTTGATTTAAAACAATGAACGAATTGGACCAGTTCAGTTCTATTTCAGCAAGCTGAGACAGTAAGTGTGATAGTACAACTAGGCTGGCATTGGTTATGGCTTCATCTCTAAGGAAAGAATCAATTTATTAATGAAGAACCAATTTACAATAGAACTAAATTATCTCCCAAAAATTGAAACTTACACACTTAAGGAATAATTGAAAGGTGTATAAATATATGCACAAAATGTATGAGTTGCTCTAGACAATTTTTGCATTCAAAATTATAAAAAAGCTCACAACAAAAGGTGATATAATTTGTAAACGATTATTAAAAGAAACTTTACGCTTCAAAAGAAAGGATGAGGAAAGAATTTAACGGTGGCTAATTTTACTAAAGAGAAATTCAGTCATTACAAAGATATTGCAGATATTTTAAGTTCTCTCCATTAAAAAGGCCAAACAATTACCATGGAAATATTATGCTTAGATAAGTCGTATATAAAATGTATAATTAGGAATTACTTCATTCTTGAATGGGAAAATGATTAATCTTCTTAAGATGAAAAATTATAATGCATAACTAGGTATAGGTCAATCTTACATATAGAAAGAATAGAAAAATTTTACAAATAAAATAGAACTTTCGATGACTGATCATAAACAAATCTGTACACAAAAAATTAAGTAAAACATGTATATTTGTTAGATGATGAACAAAGTATCAATAACAAACACACAAGTCAGATACAAAACTGTCAACCTAATTGGTTGAAATAAATATAATTCTGTATTCCCACACAGAGACACACTACACAGTACCTCTGTTTCAATGCACAGTTTCATCAGTTGGAGAATAAATAAGGCTTTAAATGATACAGGCACAAAATATTATATGTCCCATTTGCAGCTGAAGTAGAGATGCTGTGTGAAAAGAATGATTTGAAAGAAAGGCTCAAACATATGCTGAGCACACTAACCTTGCACACAATGGCAATCAATAAGGATAAAATTAATAAAGTAAAATAAATAAAGCACATATGCCAATACTAATTTAGAAAGTTAAATAACAGGGGATTACCAGAGAATGACAGATTTGATCAACTGGATAAATAAAGCAAAATTAACTCTTGACAATGAAAAACTCTTTACCTACTAAAGTGTTAGTTCAGTGCAAAAGAAAAAAATTAAAATATTTTCTAGTACTTTGTTCTCTCTGCAAGCAAGACCCTAGGCACTGGAGATCAGCAGAGGATGAAAGCAATCAATCACTAGCAAATGTCAATAAAAAGCAAGGAGGGACCAACAACTTATTAAAAAGTCTATATTAAATTAGTGCTAATGAAACAAATCATATATATATATATATATATAGTGGAAGATGCTACTGGGGGTAAAAATTATAGAAGATACAGATTAGAGGATATAGTCAGGAAAAATGCAGGCTTCCGTACAAATGATCATTAGCCATGGTGAGTCATTGCCAACCAATCAAAATACTGTTCAGGAAAAAGGACATAAATTGATGTATGAACATGAGGTATTCCATGCCTCAAGAATAACACTTATAGTATATATTAATAGTATATATTAATAGTATATAATAATATGTAACGTTTTCACTCAAAGATTACTAGTTCATTAAAGATTGAAAATTAAATTTGGAATTACTTAAGTAGGCTATCAAAAAGCAGCAGTAACATTCTTACCCAAAATCTCGAGAAGAAAGAAGAAGTGGCAAGAGAGTGAGATAGCCTTGGAATGCTAACTTATGAGAAATCTCATTACAGTACTTTCCAAATTTCAGGTACATCCATTCAAGACAAATTAAATACTCCTTGTACAATTCATAATTTCCTTTTTTACATTCCATTTCCTTTAAGGGAAGGTGAAAATTTAGTTTTGCTTTATGGCAACACACATTTTTCAGGCTAAATTACTGAGTAATATTAAATTTCATAAAATAAATTATTTGATATTTAATTTCAAAATACATAATATAATGCTTGATAGATAAGATAATCCCTGAGTAAACAATTAAACCTAAATATTTGACCAGAAATATTATCATTGGCTATAATGGCTATGATGTATCCAAAAATATTCATCCACCTGATAGAATAAAAACGTGGTTAAATTAATGGCATGAGGAGGTGGAAGAATAAAATGCGACCTATTTGGGGAAATAAGAGGAACTAAAATAAGTGAGAGGAGCAACTAAGGCAATTTCTAAATTATAAATTACGAAGCACTTAATAACAGGTTCAATTACAATGAAGCAAATATTACTGCATAAACAACGCTACTTATTAGGATATTTTCCAAAAAATGTAACCTACTTCCAACACACAAAAAAAATCAAAAGAACAAAAATTGGACAATGCTTTAACATGTATTAAAATTAGGTCATTTTTAAATTATATCAACGAGAATACATTTTTTCAATTACATAAAGGAAAGAAAAGCAGAAGAGTTTTAGTACCACCAAAATGTTAGCACAAAGTTCACCAATTGGTTGACATAATATATTGAAAATCTGCTTAAAATAATCTTTTATAAGCAATGGTTCCATTCTTGACACGTCATTCTTTCCATCTCCATTCTCGTTTAAAAGTGTTGTTCTTTGAGGTAATAATCTATTTAGAAACATAAAAATCAATTAATTTACTTTGCTAAACAAGAAAATGAAAAGCTCATCCAACTTTTAAGTGAGAAAATAAAGGAAAATTTTAGACTTGAATCCAAGGTTGATGAATACAAGGCTAGCCCATGTCTCATCCTTGGGTCAATCCAAACCAAGTGGTCCAGAAAAAAAATAATTGGTTGCTTGACCATCTCAGAAAAAATTGATATTTGGTGAGTAGATACCTTTATATTTAGAGAGCTCAAAAGTAATTTTAAAATATTTTTAATGTTTACTGTTTGGAAATAGCGGCCATTTTAGTACTTGGCCGCACGCGGTTTTTCGCGTTTGCAGGTATCTACAATTTCTTAAATTTTTCAGCAATGGAATGCCCTAAGACTTTCAAATAAGCTACATTAAGTTCAGTACACTCTGGCCTATGAAATTAAACTATAAATACATTGCAAGATGCATTTCTTAAACATTTTGTAACAGCTTAAATTTATTGGTCAAAAATGAACAAAATTCAACTTTTGACAGGAAATTTTTCAAAGAAGAAACAATTTCTCAACCTTAATATTTTTTGAACTGTTACACTATATAGTGTAGTTAATTTTCATAAAGTATCAATGTTGGCAAGATTACCATTTAAAAAATATTCTCTTTTAAAAAACGTGTTTTTGAATTTTTTTCAAATTTTCACTTGCAATATCTTGGTTGGGGGAGCAGATAAAAATATGAAAATTGTACACATTAAAGGTCTTAATCATATAAAACTTCAGTATTAATTTCAACTTTGAGATTCAATTGCAACATACTTTAAAAAAATGTCAATTTGTGCATAAAATGCGATATTTTTGCCTTAGCGACTACTGGCTTTTAAATCTAGGCATGGTAATTTTATGACTTAAATACATCTAATTAAATATAAACCCTATGGTAACACATAGGTTCAAATAAACTAAAGGTTGCATTGTTGAAATAGTATATATAATGATTATAAAATGCAACATTTCAAATTACCAAATCAACAGGATTTAAAATGTTTTGGATTGTCTCATTGAATTCCAAGACAACTTATCACTGATTAAAAAAACAAAAAATAAATAAACTGGCAACTGTTCCTTCTCACCTACAATCAGCCTAGTTTTTACTCAAATGTTCATTCAAAAGTTGTGAAATTTCTTCACAAATTTTAGGCGTTATGTTCTAAGCTTCTACAAGATATTTTTAATTGACATCCAAACTTGGTCTTTTCCTTGTTTTTCCTAGATGGGGCCAATCTTAGAGTCAATTTCAAAGACCTTTTGGATATTATGGTATGCAAAATTGACAATTACAATAGTATGATGGGAAAATGTCAAGATTGTCCAGGCAAACCAGACTTACTTGACATATTTTTAGGAATCAGCAGAAGGCGATTTGATGCCAGACAATATACAATACAAACAATGGGTAACGCAAGATAGAACTGAAATGGTAACCATCATTAAACCACGAGAAGAGTTTTTTGAAATATTTGTTACTAAACTTGAAAATCTGAAAATGCATAATTTTTTGCAAAATATCAAGGACAGTTCATGAAAGACAAAAGGCAAATCCTGACAGATGATGAATGTGTGGTTCTTGCCGACTTTTCTGAAAATTACTCCTTTGTTATTCAAGATGTATTACATTGGATAAACAAACGGGCTACGGTTCATCCATTTGTATTTTATTATAAAAACTAAGGTAAATTGAGGAATCACAGTTTTTGTGTCATAAGTGATTATCTGGAACACAAGACCATAACAGTGCATGCATTTCAACGAAAATTAGTAAAATCATAAAAGAGCACCACCCTTACATAAAAAATCTGATCTATTTCTCTGATGGGGCTGCAAGCCAATACAAAAACAAAAAGAATTTTATCAGCATGTTTTTTCATAAAGAAGATTTTGGACTTGATGTAGAGTGGCATTTTTATTGCTTCATGCCATGGGAAGAATGCGTGCAATGGAATTGGGGGTACTACAAAGGAGCCAGTCTACAGCGAACTTATGAGAATCAGATATTGACTCATCAGGAAATGTTCAAATTCTGTGAAGAACATGTTAAAGGAATTACCGATGACTTTGTGAAAACTGAGGAAATTCTAGAGATTTACACCAACGCTTTGGAGGAGAGATTTAACAATCGTTAGAAGATTAAAGTCACTTGATCTTTTCATTGTTTTATACTGCAACAAGACTACTTAAGTGTCAATTCACATCAACATCACCTGATAGTGAACTTAATCAAACTGGAAAAGTTGTACAATTAACACTGCAAAGTAAAGACACAGTGGCTTGCGGTAGTGAATATTATTGAGCATCAAATCCAAGATGTGCATGTTATATTTTATCACCCACCAGGACCAAGGACCTCATTTAAAAAACAAGGAAATGACCAAATTTGGATGCCAACTACAAATATCTTGAAGAAGCTGAATCCCAGTCACAGTGGTGAATTCACCACTGTGACTGGTCAAACCTTTAACATAACGCCTAAAATTTGTGAAGAAATTTCACAACTTTTGAATGAACATTTGAGTAAAAACTAGGCTGATTGTAGGTGAGAAGGAACAGTTGCCAGTTTATTTATTTTTTGTTTTTTTAATCAGTGATAAGTTGTCTTGGAATTCAATGAGACAATCCAAAACATTTTAAATCCTGTTGATTTGGTAATTTGAAATGTTGCATTTTATAATCATTATATATACTATTTCAACAATGCAACCTTTAGTTTATTTGAACCTATGTGTTACCATAGGGTTTATATTTAATTAGATGTATTTTAGTCATAAAATTACCATGCCTAGATTTAAAAGCCAGTAGTCGCTAAGGCAAAAATATCGCATTTTTCGCACAAATCGACATTTTTTTTAAGTATGTTGCAATTGAATCTCAAAGTTGAAATTAATACTGAAGTTTTATATGATTAAGACCTTTAATGTGTACAATTTTCATATTTTTATCTGCTCCCCCAACCAAGATATTGCAAGTGAAAATTTGAAAAAAATTCAAAAACACGTTTTTTAAAAGAGAATATTTTTTAAATGGTAATCTTGCCAACATTGATACTTTATGAAAATTAACTACACTATATAGTGTAACAGTTCAAAAAATATTAAGGTTGAGAAATTGTTTCTTCTTTGAAAATTTCCTGTCAAAAGTTGAATTTTGTTCATTTTTGACCAGTAATTTTAAGCTGTTAAAAAATGTTTAAGAAATGCATCTTGCAATGTATTTATAGTTTAATTTCATAGGCCAGAGTGTACTGAACTTAATGTAGCTATTTTGAAAGTCTTAGGGCAACCCATTGCTGAATAATTTAAGAAATTGTAGATACCTGCAAACGCGAAAAACCGTGTGCGGCCAAGTACTAAAGTGGCCGCTATTTCCAAACAGTAAGCATTAAAAATATTTTAAAATTACTTTTGAGCTCTCTAAATATAAAGGTATCTACTCACCAAATATCAATTTTTTCTGAGATGGTCAAGCAACCAGTGTTGGACCACTTGGTATGGATTGACCCCCTTGTGGATTTGTCACTAGGACAATGTGCACCAACCCTAATGACAATCTTTGGATAATATTGGAGCATACGCTGCTCATTGAAACTCTTAGAATTGATTTTCTCCTCTGGCAATATAACACCAAAAACTTAACCATTAAATATATCAATTTTACTTTTCTTACTGGAAATATTGAAGAGTAAAACAAAAAAACAATTTAGATTGATTATCAATGTTTTTGCTATTGAGTGGTTTTATCTCAAAGAGATTTATCACTAAAAACATTCATTATTATACATCTTACAGCAAAAAGGAATTAAATTTCAAATGACTAGTGCCGTAAAAATCACTCGAAAAACTATATTAAACAGAATCTTTAGCATATTCGTGCTCTTTCGTTCACAACCAAACCTTTAATTAGAATATTCATACTTACTACACCTTCATGATCAATATTAACTTCCTTTCCTTCTAAATAATTTAGTTTGAAAGTTCTGAAGAACAGAGATACAAAATTAATGTCTACACTTTATATTTCATAAAAATATAATTATCTTCAACATGGGAGGCAAAAATTACTCAAATTTTGCAGTGGTAGCAATTCTAATGATGACATTATTTCATAAGTTAATTATTTTCAATAAATGCTATTAATTAAAAAGCTAGGAAATGAAGGTATGTAAATACCAGATCAGTGGTCTAATTCATATACCTATCACAAGTAATTCATAGCATAATTTCTTTGTGTCATGAAGTAGTCCCACAAAATTACAATTAAAAAGTCATATTATTTCATTAAGTTATTAGATATATTTTCATAGAAGAAAAAGTATTAACAACTAGTTTTCCACAGAGATTTACGCTGCAAAATTTGACATGCACTTCCATTCACTGCGCATAAACAGAAGTCATAAACAACTCAAATTTTGTGTCAGAAATTTCTGTCATTATCAGTTTTTCTATGAATAAGTACTTACTGCAGCATATTTTTTCCTATTTGACAGATAAGTAGAAAGAATCTATTCGTAATGGTTGGTTTAATGCAGCAGTCTGAAATCATAGCTCCTTTCAAACAGTTCTGCAATGCTTTCACAATTTCTTCGAGTAACCCTACAACCATCTTGAGCTCTTTAGAAGAAAATGATTCACGAGATCTATTATCATAATAGTTTTTATTGTGAATGTGGACTTCTGATTCCTCTAAAGTGCTTTTTCTATGAATCATATGAATCTTTCCATTAAATAATGGAATCCTTCGCTTAAATTCTGTATAGTTCTGGTTTTTCTCATCTCCAGTACATACATTTTTTGAGATGCACACTCTTTTCTTAACAACAGATTCTATTACATTTCCATTTTCCCAATGAAAATAGCTTCCTAAGTGCCACGGGTTTAATAAGCTTCTTAAAACCAACCCCGATTTCCACTTGGTATGTAAATTAGTCAACTTAATAGTAGCTGAGATAAGTTTGTTTATTCTTTCCAGCAATGATCCACCATCTATCGACTTACTCGAGTTACTCAATATATTACATTTATTAATACTTCTGTAAATAAAAATCAAAATCAGTATTTTAAGCCAAGCAATCTTCATCTTCTTTACAAACAGAAACGTACATAAATATACATACCCGTGTAAAATTAGAGCAATCAATGAAAGACCTGAACTAAGAGTTTGATTTTGCATCCCCAAATCTGAATCTCCCAAAACACACTGACACACAAAATGCAGAGATCTGAGGACAGACTCAAGAGCATACACAGCATGAAACTGAAAGAATTCATCGTTTGAAGAGAGTAATGCCAGGCACTGATAAATAACCCTGAATAAATGAGACGATTTATTTTAAAAATACTAAACTTGCCATACATCTTATTGTAAACAGCACCGAGTACATATAGGAAAAGCAAAACTAAACAGTTGATGCTTATTCCAGACAAGCTAGATAAAATGCCAAATCAAATTTCATACTCACAGCAACAAATCACTTGAAGTGGATGTACTAGGATAAGGTAGAGCTTCACACAAAAATTCCACAAAATCATTATTTAGCAATTTTTTAATAATGAGATTATCTTCATCTGGTGATACAGAATTACCTTTTTGTTTATAGCCAATCAGTGTGACAATGATACATCTTACCGCTTTCAACTGTAATGATTATTAAAAGCAAAACTTTAAAGTCTGAATGCCAAAATATGTTTTTAGAATTAGCATCTTTCATATCAAGAAATATGATAATCACTTCAAATCATGGAATTAAAATACTTCAAATGTTTACAGAGTCATGTTGTCAGAGGTCTTGAAAAGACACAATAATTAATGTTACCATTCATTCAATCATTTTATGGTAACTAAAAATGTATTGAGCAAGGTAAATTTGTTCACTTCATCTTGATTTTTAATAATTATTATTTAAAGATTTAGGCTCTACATTTTATAAGCATCTACATAAAAATACAATCAAACTGACCACTTATTAATGTTTCAAAAGAAGGATAAAATTATAAAAATTAAGTAAGATAAATTCATTGAAATAAATCACACTTTCTCTATGAAATTGATTCGGCAGTCAAATTGAAACTTCATTATAAAATGTTCTTACCAACACATATGCTTACAAACCCCGAACAAACAGACAAATCCAGTTAATTTGGCAAGATGAACATATAACACCTCTCATAAGGATTATTTCTCCACCACTTTCCAAATCAAGCCTACAATTTCTCAAATGGTATGAGACTCTAAAACTTTTATAGAGAGAGAAAATTCTAAATATTCTGTTAACTAGGGATAGTTATAATGTTTTTGCAGTTAAACTAAGGAGTAGATAAGAGATGGATTGCTTCATTTTTTCTTCATCAGATCGCTGGTTTTTATTTGAAGTATCACTTTGCAAGATAAATTAATGTACTTAGTGTGTGATGACATGTCAAATTAGAATAATGCTTTACCTCAAAACATTTATTTCTGGAAGCATACATTTTTATCCTTTTGGATGCTACAATTACTGGAATTGAATTTACTCTGCATATAATAAAATATAAGATATTTTCTCAATTGACTGCAGTGTACTCATCAAAACTATATTCTATGGGTGAGTTCAAGATGATTCTACGAATGAATTTCTCCTCAGATCTAATTTTGGAAAATATTTCCATAAAATCCCAGTAATTACTGTTTCAACGTTAAAGATAGATGAAAATGCAATTATAAACAATAGCAATTACAAATAAATTTAAAATTAAAGTTATGTGAAAGCAAAACCATTCTTGAATCAATTTAACTCTATAAATATATCATATCAACACATCTAAAATCCTGTCAAATTAACTAAAAATAAAGTACATAATCTATAAACATAGTTGAAAAATCGACGGAATAATATTAACTGGTAACTGAAGGATAATTTTAGAGGTTTTCTACGCCTCAAAGTATATTTTAGCAGTTCATAACGAAGAATGGTGGCTCAAAATGGGTACAATACATACAGAAGAAACATAATGAATAATCTGAAATAGACTACAAATAGATTGGGTAGAACAAAATTGAAACAAATGGAACGAAAGTTACATTAATCGGACAAATTTCGGATTGATTTAAGGGTACACTGAGAACGGTTTTAAATGAACCACTAACGATGAAATGCTGGCAAATATTAGTTTTATTTCCTGTGACAGTTTTCATATTACCTGGGCTCCTGCTTCTCGAGACATTATCATTTTCTTGAGATAACCAATGAAATTCATGTCATGCCCATTTACAAAAAATGGAACATTACTGTTAATAATTAGGCGCCTACATATTTCAGGGTCTTGATACAAAAGGGAAAAACTTTTTTCTCCTGAAATAAAGCCATATATTAAGACAATTCACTTTAAATACGACTGCATCATCTTTCTTGAATACGATAACAAATTTTTACCAATACGTCCTTCATTACAAACCCCCGTCATTTTTAAATGCACTTCATCATCCTAAAATGAAATCAAATTGATAAAACGTTCAAATATATTAAAATATACTCAGGACAACTGGGCTGAAAATAATAATCGGTGCACACCCAAGCCACAGATAAGTTCAGCAGTTAATAACACCCGATAATACCACCACCATCAGAACAAATAATAAGAGAGCGCAAAGAATTCATAAAACCTATAGATTATTACATATTAACCAACGGAAATTCGACTGTATCAACAAACAATCATTGATACAGGATTATACATCTCAAAGAGACAAATCGCTTCCTTCTAATCACAGATTTTTTGCTTCTTTTTTTAGGTATAAATCATAGAGTAAAGCCCGTCATACACGGTACAATCTAAAATAAAATATTGTCGACAATATTTGATTTTTCACTTCATCTCCGAGAGCCCGGTACAATCTAAAATAAAATATTCTGTTTTTTAAATCCAACATGGCGGATCTGCGAAACCTGATTCTCGCTAGAATGAAAGGGAAGGATCTCGACATAAATACGCAGGGAAGGGCTGAACAAAGGAGATTTTTCATAGAATATAATGTTAATTGTGTGGTGGTTGGCCACCTAAAACAAAACGGGATAGAAACAGTTTCACATATCTAAATAGATACAAAACTCGCTCACTTACAATGGAAATGAATCTCTCGGTCTGACTCCTCGAACAAACCATCCTGGAATAATCCACAAACAAAGAAAATACCACAATTTTAAGGATCTTTAATCAATGATTATAACTCTATGACTATTGCTTAAAATGTTTTTGAAGTTTGTTCTATTACGTCAGCTGCGAGCGTATACAAACACGGCTTTAGGTTGCGTGTTGTTTGCCTTAATTCCCTGCAATACCAATGGAATTTAAATTTAAATGTTAGTAACAATAAAAGAAACACAATTACGGCTTGTAGTTTAATTTATTGTTTGTTTCAATTCAATGTTACTTTAATTGTTCATGCTATTATTGAATCAAATTAATGCTAATATTAGGAGACTTGATAATCATGAGGTATAAGATATATTGCATTTGGAATTGATTTCATTTTTGTGAAGATACGCGTATTTTCCGTTGACACAAATAGTGCTTGTTAACTATTATAATAGAGTATTCGTTTATTTGGTTGCAGGAATCACGTTTGTATATATTGCTGCCTTTCGGATGATTTCGACGACAAAATTTTCCCTGTTTTTAGAACGTAAACATACATCGTTTGAAGTTTTATCTACAAAGCCGAAAATATAAATCTACATTATAGAAGGTGATATTATTCATAAAAATATATAGCTTCAATCAATTCAATTTCAAAAGTTAACGTATGGTTTTATTGCCATAAAATTTCGGCTCTTCTTCTCAATTCATTTCTTATGAGCCTCTCTTTCGCATTGATTCGTATGAGAGCTGAGTCCAACAATCACCTTTGTCGTTAGGGAATTGTTTATACCCACAGAATTTTCACCATTTTTGTCTGAATTCTCTCAATTTCGACTCGAATGCGATATTCTACGACCAAAACAAGAATCTTTATTCAATATTCTTTCTTTTGGTATTAATCTCGATTTGGTACGACCATTATTTCTGATCCAATTCTTCAAAATAAAAAATGCCTGATATCGATCAAAATGAACTTTGTGTGTATTTCTTATGAGAGACGATTATACTGGTCCAAAGTCAAACTAAGGATATTTGGACATAGATTTTAGCTCTCTGCACTCTTTCTCCATATAAACTTTAACTATGCCAAATCTCAAACTCCTCCGTTCGCGCAATATCCTTAAAAAGGGATCCAAAGTTTTCTCTTCACGTATTAATATGTAGATACTCTTAAATAACGTATAAAACTAAACTAAACTAAAGTAACTAATCTAGTAACTTCTAAAGTAAACGGGTATGAGTTTTTAAAAGAACTTTTTCCACTCAAGAAATCTAGAAAGCAGCAATTTCCAAAGGTAAACAAGGCAATTGGGAAGTTAAAAGAGCGCGTCAGACAGTGTTGCAAGTGGCGGAAATCGACCGTGGCCAATTGGAAATCCTGATACATCATCCATGACATCCTCAAACTCACCAAGTTCAACTTCCTGACACCTAGGTGACAGGATAGTCTAAATTGTGAAAATGGCCGATTCACAATATTTTTGGAATAGAACAAGTTCGAAAATCTGAGAGATTCTCAAAAATCAGCCAATCAGGAAGAAGAAGGCGGCCATGACACACAATATTTTATTTTAGATTGTACCGTGTATGACGGGCTTAAGGATGGGGTGGAGTGCTGGACAGGCTGCGCAGTAGCCGAGCCGATGTTACAGCATTAAACCACGTGACTTTTCCGTTTTCTAGCGGCAATTCAAATACGCTGTGGAGTTTCATCTTGAAAAATCGAGTTTTTAAGTAACTCTGAACTACGTAGTTAATGCGTATATTATTTTAATAGAGAGTAGAGTTTCCACTTAAAGTTTTCTTATTATAATAATCAACGTCGGGTATATATTTATCATTGTTTAAGAATATTTAGATACCTCTCGTCGAGTTCTTCGGAACGAGTATCAACTCATCAAGGTTTACTCGAGTAACAAGCAAGATAAATACAAAATAACAAAATTTCAAATAAATTCCCAGTTATCGTTGAGTTTTTCAAACATATCCGGAGAAAATTACGTTTAAGTGGAATATTAAGATACTTCTCGTCGAGTTCTTAAAAAAGAGAATCATTTCGACTAGGTTTACTTGGATGAAAAGCAAGATCAAGCAAGAAAAGGAAGAGAGCAAAAAAACTGAAAGTTTCGAATAAATTCCCAGTTTTCGTTGATTTTTTCGAACATTTCTGGAAAAAATGACGTTTAAGTGTTGTTAAGTTTAAATTACACATATAGCTAGAGTAACGTTTAAAACTAAGGCAAACTTGGGTTTAAGTGGTCGAATATCACAGTTAACATTTTCTTTCATATTTAAACAATGTGGAACTTTCATGAATAATTTAATAGAAACGCACTCAATTTATTTCAACGAATGAAAGAACAAGATACTTAACTTCCTCCATTCAAAAGTTACGAGTCTTCAAAACGAGACAGGTTCGTCGATTTTTGCGAATATTTGTAAATTGAATACATTGGAAACTGTACCTTGATATGCCTCCGGTTGAATCAACTACTGGTATAGGTATAGCTCCAAATAAAGGAAATGATTTAGAATGGAATGAAATTACAGTGGGATTTTTCTGATAATATTTAATAATCACTTCTTTAACAAAGTTTTAGGAAACATCCTCCTGCCACATTACTGACAACTTCTCACATTTAGAATTCATTCATATTTAAGTATCATTATTTAGATATAAATTATAAATTAATACATATTAAATTCTATTGTATTAGGCCGGACTTCGTGGAAAGCCATAATAAGAAATAAATAAGGCACTTCGTAATTTCCACACTGTGTTATTTATTTAAAAACGACCGGTTTCGGCTAACACCACCCTCAGGTTTCATTTCTTAGTAATACATATTTTTAAAACAATGCAGCTATGTTTACAGAAGGTAAGTGTAAGACAAAGATTCAGAAAGTTTAATTTTACGCAACAGGCCATCTCTCCATCCGAGATCTTTTTCACAGATGCTTCTAAAACAAGACATGTAAAGGAGTCCATTTCTCTGCTACGTGATACTTCACATTACTACATATTGTAATTGAATTTAAATTTATTTCAGTTGAAGTTCATTAGTTTATATTTCCTAGCATTGCATTGTAATTTACTTTTAAGAAGCCATACGTGCAATTTTGTAAGGTTAACTTGTAAGGTTAATGCGGTGTAATCTCCAAGGTTTCTAATTGCTTGACAAATATTACAATTGGCAGCAAATAAAGGGATGTTTGATATAAGAATTTTTGGCAAGTTATTTATGTAAATTAAAATAATTATATGCAAAATAACGTCATGTAGGGTTCCAGGAAAGTTTTCCATTTTCCAGATTTTAGAGTGTTTAGAGGGCACAAAATCCTTTCTCCTCAAGCTGAGAATCCATATTTTTCTCCTTTCATGATCTACTGGGAAGCTATAAAGTCAATATTAATAATTATAAATAACGAGAAAAGCCTGCGACACTTTAATATACTCGAGCGCTCCAATGAACTCGATTCAAGCAATAATATTGAATATGCACCGAAGGGAATAATATTCCTAAACGGAAAAACAAAGTTTATCTTGTTATAATCATCGACAAACAAGAATAAACCGTAAAAACTGCTATATTTCATTTTTGTCACATGGAATACTCTGTAGTAATAGCCGCAATCGCCTATTTGCAAGCTACTTCATTACCTTATTACATAATCTGTAAATGGCAAATGAAAGTTAAATGATAAGAAAACAATTCTAAATAAGTATTAAAATCACCATAAACACAAAACTTACGAGTTAAAAGTGATTTCTTTAACGTACTTTTCCTTGCAGTTCCATGCGCAGCATTTCAAAACCATGATTCCCAAGTCCTTTAATCTTTTACGGTTAATTTTCATCCAGATACCGAAAATAAATATTGAGTTACATTAGCCAGACTATAGAGCATCTAAATAAACTCGAATTCAGAGCATCAGCTGTCCGTAAAGGACACAAATACTTAAAAAACCAACTTGAGTACACGAATTTCTCACTTAACTTACCGGCGAGATTTCCGAAAGCGGACCAAAGTCACGTGGTCTCCTACGTTCAATCCTGTAACATGCGCAGAACGCAACACGCGCTCTACCCCATCCTTACTCTATGGTATAAATAGAACTGAATCAATAGAGCAGCATGGAACGCAACGAACGCAACATAGATCACCCGCGAAAAGGAAATATTTTAAAATTCTTTATTCTGATAAATCTTCACAGGAGTAAAAAATCATGAGCCACCTAAGATTTAGCTCGTACTAAAAGTAAGAATATCAGAGATGATGCTTATGGCATTAGGATAAATCAATTTGTTTTCATAATTAAATTTTCATATCCAACTTCAGTAGTTATACTATGGGAGAAAGAGGAGCTCCTCTTTCTTCCATGGTTATACTTAATAGCTATTAGTACGTAGAGTATACTATAAAACTTACAAATGATGCATATAAAGATATTTACGGAAAACAATTTAGAATTATTCTGGTGCTCTTTTCAATCTCAAATCGTGTTGACCCTTGATACTTATTTTAGTCATTAGATTTCCCAGTTAGCTTTTATTCCAGTTTTAACACAAACTATTCCTATAGATATTTATACCATGAGAAATACTCCGACCCTTAGGGTAATCAATTGATAGCCTCTCCTATCAGGAGGTTAGCTCTCATGGATTTCGACTCTCTTCTTCTACTTGCTTTCCTTTTCAACTCTTCATATTTCTTAATTTTGGTCCAGTTTTATAAATTGTCTAACCATTCCATCCTTCGTCTCCCACTCTTTCTCTTCCTTTCTGTCCATTCTTAGAGCCACAGTCACGATTCTCTTCCCTGATGAACCCCTGAGTACATGTCCCACGTATTTCCACTTCCTTGCTTTCACCTCATTCAATAGGCTATACCTGCTTCCTATTCATCTCCATGCTTCTTTATTTGTTATTTTGCCTGTCCACTTAACTTTCAGCATTCTTCTAGCAAAACATATGTCCAAAGCATTTATTTTCTTTTCCATCCTTTTTAAAATCATCAACGTCTCATACCTCTCAACATTTTCAGTTTCTGTTGATCTCTCCTCTTATTAGTTTCTTGTATTTCCGAAATCTTTCATTTTCCATTGCAATTCTTGTTTTTATTTCATTATTGCATTACCCATCGTCTGATATCAAACTTCCTAGGTATCTAAACTGTTGGACTTGTTTTACTGGCCTGTCATTAATTTTTATAATGCAGTCAATATTCCTCTTTTTATTAGCCTAAACCATTACTTTTGTTTTATTGGTAATCATTTGCAATCTAAATTATGTTCCCACTTAAACTCTTTGCATTGCTAACTGTAATTCCTCTTTCGTAATGTCATGATTACAGTATCATCTGCATATCTTATTTTGTTGTAATTCCCTCTTCCTTTACATATACCTTGTATTCTTTTTCCGTGCTGTCTGAAGTTCATGCATATACTTGTATAATCAATATTTCTCTTTTCATTTCTGTCAATCTAATTTCCATTACTCTTTCTGATATCCTCCATACTTCCTTGATATATTCCACAAATTCACCACACACAATAAATTACACGCCTCTTTGTTTTGTGTCTCTTCATGAGGTTACTATTTTGCAATTAACTCCTTCTAGAGAAGGTATAAATATCCTCCCAGCGTGTTTCTGATATGCCTAAAAATTTTATAAACAGTTTTTTCATCTATTTACAAACTTCTGCCAACTTTCCTATTTATTTTTGTAGTGGTTTTTGTTAGAATTCTTCAGCTTAACTTAACTTAACTTAACCTGCATAATGCGGATGCCTTGAATTCAAGGCACATTCTAGGCAGCAGTGAAAGTGGTTTGTTTTTGATTTTTGGCACATTTAAACATTTCATTGCTTAGATATATGTCCTGATTGTAAGGAAAGTCCTGGATTATGAATTAAAATTATAAATTAAAGTTAAAAAAGGGTTCCACGTCCGGCAACGATTTGCTGAATATACAGTTGCATTGAGTGGGTTAATATTTATTCTGCATTCTACTGGATTATGATCTGACTCATTTTCTGCTCCTGAGATGGCTTTGCTGTATAAATACTGTATTGGTTAGAATACCTGCCCGGAAAGTGGGAGACCTGGGTTCGAGTCCCAGCCAAGTCACTATTTTTTACTTCTGTATAACTTTCACATCCCATGTTGCTATCTTCCATCCTCTGTCTCTCAGTTTACTCTATCCCATTAATGTAGTTCTCGCCCAAAGATCCGATTTGAGGACTATTTTACCTCTGGATAATTTTACTCCAGTAGGCACCATTATCCATGATCACTTGTCGGGCAGTCATCTGTGCAATGGCCCTAAGTACCTTGTGCAGAGGGTTTTATTCAGAGTTTTCCTTCTCACAGATGGATCCTAGAACGTGGCGCTACGACGCGGGGATATGGTTCTTGCATCGCCATCGATAAGTCGATTTATTTATCGGCGTCGCAAATTGTCACAGTATTTTATTTCGGATACCTCTTTAGAAAGCTTCAAAGAACCTTGTGGTATAATTTAGCCGTGTACATCGTGGTACATCACTACTATTTTCCTCTACTATGTTCAGCGTAAAAGTCGACCCAAAAAATAAGGCAACACCACTTCCCCTGCTGTATTTTATGGGAAGAAAAACTAAGGTATCTATAAATGTACAATAGCTTAAGGAATATTTACCGCATAAGATTAAAACGCTAGAATTATTTCTTCCATCTGCCATATCAACTTCTCGCCTCTGCTTAACTATTACGCCAGTTTCTTTCGTTGGTATCACTCAGGCTTACTAACAAAAATGCGTTACGAAACAGAAACACAATTGTATTAAAAATCTACTATAGAAATAATGGTAATAAAGCGTGGTAATATCAAATCACGTCATTCTTAAAACAACTTCCATTGACTCCTAACGTTAAGTCAAATCATAACGATTATGTAAACAAAAAAAACCCAATGTGCTTATTGATCTTCATTCGTAAATATATAATATCGAAATATATATATTAAAAATACTTGTGAAGAAATGAATATAATTTGCGAAGAATAAATATGCGTCAAATTTTATTTTAAAGATATGAAAATGGTATATTGATTTAACTCTTTTATTACGAAAACATGTCATAACATAACATACTTTCGGCCACAATTGAATTTGTGATGAAATTTGTTTTATATTATATCTACGCTAATTAGACTTGCCAAAACTTAGTTTCAGTAAGAAATAATTGTTATGAGTTGCGAGAGTTTTTGTACAAGTGCAAAGCGGGCAGAATCACCTCTTTACTCATCGGTGGTAAAGGGTTAAATTTTATGTTCGGCGCATAAGTCGAACCCCGGTTTTTGAGAGATTCTTTTTAGGCTTACAAGAGGCTTGTTAGTCGAGTTTTTAGGTCGACTTATACGCCGGCATTTACGGTACATAATAATATACCCGTAGAATAAGAACATTTTTTTAGGAAAATTAATGTTTAGTTTACTGAAGTATTATTTAAAATATCTAAGTATTACAAATATATTTTCCAAGGAGGCAATAGTGGGTTTCAAAAAACTTTGGAATCACGTTTTACTCTTATCTACTCATCCCTTCAGAGTAGGCAACCATGAACTGCAGTTATATGTACAGCTGGTAAGAAAAAATTATCTCATTGGCTGTAATGAATGCCATGAAATTTTTTAGAGGAATTGCGCATAATTATTTTGTTGCTTTTATTTATCACAGGGGTTTATGCTGATAGGTTGAGAAAAAGGGAAGTGTAATATTTAAATGTTTTGCTTCACCAAAAATCAGAGCAATTGCTCTTTGTATTTAAACCTTGAAAACCAAATTATAAGTAATACAATTACTTTAGGTGATTGCTACACATTAACAAATAACTTTGAGAATTAAGGAACACATACTTCCAGCAAAATATATTCATGTAAATCCTAAAAAGGCACCAAGAAATTTATTTACAAAAAGATATTTTTTTAGCAAATATCTGTATGAAACATTGACAAATAGTTTAATATTGAAGTGTTTATAAACAAATATGCAGGCAGCATCAAGCATTTATATTTGTGGTGAGGTATATATGATGCTATGTTATGATATAT
This sequence comes from Sympetrum striolatum, assembly GCA_947579665.1. Classification (NCBI taxonomy): domain Eukaryota; kingdom Metazoa; phylum Arthropoda; class Insecta; order Odonata; family Libellulidae; genus Sympetrum; species Sympetrum striolatum. The sequence continues at coordinate 983,519 of OX388341.1, forward strand.
GATATTATATCAAATATTACTGTATTTAAGTGTCAGTCTGAGCATACATCGAAATGTATCATAGAAAGGGAAAGGATACCAATATACCATTAGAAAGGGTAGAAAATGTATAAACAAAACCAAGGATTAGCTACCAGGAAGGACAAATCGAGACTATACTATCTAAAAACCAGAGCAAAAAAATGTGACAACCAGAGACTAATATGCATTTACGTTAATACCTTACAATTCACGTTTCGGCATCTAGCAGGAGATGCAAACAAATATCTTTGAACTACTTCTATCAATTACTATGGTGTACTGTTTACAAAGAATGAAAGAGTTGTCCTAACATGTATTCCTCTTCATGTACACAATATTGAATTTGCTGAAGTAACATATGGGGAGGGGGGGGTCACAATAGGGTGGAGTGTTTTTCCACTTTTCTTTATCGGAAAGTAATACCCGGTAAAAGTGGCCCACACACATGGAAATTACAGATAAAAAAAGTTCTTCGAAATCAGAAAATATCTTGTTTGAATTTTTGCCTCAAAGTTTTGAAATTTTGACAAAAACATCAAAATTGTCATATTTTTTTGGTCAAAACCATCATATTTCTGCGAAAAAAGATGTCCCTTGCAAAGAAAACTGATGATAAAGCCTCAAAATGCCACTTAAATGCCCCCTAGGGGACCAGAGATGCCTTTTCCGGGTGCAGGAAAAAAATAGATTCAATGCAATTCAGCTGTTTTTTAGCTGAAAGTAATACTGTTTAGTAAAAATAGTTTCCACTTTCGTCTTTTCCTTCAACTGGTGGCTGTTAAAGTTAGCAAAACATTGTTTCAATGCATAGTGTACAGTCATTTGCATAAGTCTGTGGGCATGTTCTGTCGCTGCTCTAGCGGCCAAAGAGTGCACTTAAAATTTCTGTTGGTACTGCATGATTTGCAGGAAGGAAGGAAAACAGAAACGGGAGTAAATGTTTTGGAACTTAAGGCGAGTGAGGGGCAATAAGGGGTGACTTCGGAATTTTTTGGGAACCGCATTCGAATAGACATGCGCCTCGCACCATTGAAAAGAGCTGGAAAATTTGATTCCTTTGGTCTGCGACTGAGAAAATTTACAGAAAAGGTTTTTCTGTTTTAGCTAGACGAGCAACGTTGAGAAAATTGCGAGGGACTTCAGTCTTCAAGCATATTAAATGTGAGTGTAAATGCTGATATTTTCGCTTCTCAAGCTGCTTCCAAGTTGAATATTCGTCTAAAATGTAGCGGAGTAATATTTTTATGTTACCTTGATTTTGGTTGTATCTTTTCAACATACATATTCGTTTCTATTAAATATTACCACGCTTTAATAGACAATAGAAATATCTCTACAACGAACATATTTTTTCATTTCCTGCCCCAATGTAATCGATAACTTTTCCGGAGAAATTTGATAGTCTTCTTTTGGATACATTAATTTCATTGAAGTCATACGCTCTGTTATTAAAATGAATTTCTATTGAATTGCTCGATTCTTAAAAGATACTAATTTTAAAAGTAGTTTATTGCGGTTATTTACGAATTCAGCGTTGTGACTGGCAACTTTTCCCATTATATTATTATATCCTCGCGGAATACGGATGGATAGACGTAAGAATAAGGGATCTGTCATTCCTGATGAATATCGAAATGAATGAAATACGGAGGATTTCTTTGAATAATTTTATATTCAGTGATATATCCTTCAACCTCTTTTGCGCTCTGCAGTCGCCGTCCCATGGAATCTACCAGGTTTTTGAATACACCTGGACGCCGCGCAGGAGAGGTCCAGAATCTGGATCTCAGGGATCTGGACTCCAGATTCCTGATGTGCTGCTCCATAGACGCAGGAGCCATCTGCCGTCCACTCTTGCATAAAAGTTCCCCATAAATTTTCATTGGGATTGAAATCTGAGGAACGTCCAAGACAAGGAAGAACTTATATATTGGGTTGATTATTTTTTTCGACGCTCTTTTTCCAAATACTGAAAAATCTCCTTTCATCTTTCTTTACCATTTACATATAAACTCTATGTTTTTGATCATTACATTCATTCTCAACCTAATGTATTTAATCATTATATTATTCTTGAAGTATTTTTATGTGTTTTATACTAAAATTTTTGCAATTTAGAATTAGTATCATTTGTGAAGATGTTTTATTTGATTTGATTGCTCGTAGTGAATATATATTTCCCCCCTGTCTTTTCTGCACTGCCAAGATATTTTTATCCTCTCTACCCAGCGTTAATTTTATTGTTATCCTTCTATTTTCTTCGTATTGGTTTTGCCTTTATTTATATTCAATTCAATTTTAGCGATATATATTAATGTTATCCAGTAACAATTTTTAAACTCCAGAATCTTTGGGAAACATTAGAAAACCACCTACAAACTTAACACACTATATCAGTATGTCTCTTTTATTTCCTTTAAAATTTTTCCCTATCTTTCCCTTCAAGAAAATTAAAAAAATCAAGTGAGAGAACACAAGTTGGCCTCACTTATTTCATGACTCTACATCATTCGCTATAAAGCATCCAGTCTCACCGTCACTCTATGTTAATATAATTTTCTTCAATCTTTCTCCTCATTTCTCTCTCATGTGAACAGGATTCTTAATAAAGTCCTGTATTGTCGATTATACGTAAACTGGCGTCATTTACCACTCAGTCGAGGCAATGCAATTGAAGGTAATGCAGAACGTTGTCGCTTAAGATGCTTTTCAGGAGACCCAAAGATAACCACCATTTCAGTGGGATATGACAACCTAAATCTTTCAACGTTGGAAAATGAAAGGGAAAGGTTTAATTGGCTAAGATATTTAAATAAGTACTCTAAACCTCAAACCGAAAAGAGTTATTCTTTATTTTGCTTTATTTTTCTCAGATAACTGGCTGTCATCTTGTTATATTATTAACATTGGTCTCCTTTTTGAACAAAGAGTGCGCCTTCCTTTGTTACTTTAATTTTTTCTTTTCACTCTACAATGAACAAATTTTTATTTGGTAGAAAATTAGGGAATAAGAACGAATGTTTTAGCTGCAGTGCTATCGCAACTCTCGTGAGAGGTCGTCACAAAGCAAAATTTCTCCGAGAGTATGGATAACAGCACACAAAATAATAAAATGCAGTGCCACTCCAGTTTATTCGATTTGTTTAAAACAAGGGATTGGGACGAAAATAAACCCCGCGAAGCAACTGATCTGCCTTGAGACGAGAATGATGGAGAATATCTCACGGAGCTTCAAGAGTGAGAGGAATATTGCTGTTTTCTACATTTTAATTTTCAACTCGCAAAAATATTAATCGCAGACAAGAGCAAAGATAAGTAACATTGAACAGGTAAAATAAGTAAAATAGATCAGGTATTCTATTAATATAGGTGAGAGGCACGAGAGGAGTGCAGAGGATGGCGATACAGATAAATTAAACAATATTATATCAAATGCGAAGGAAGATAGCGGGATGCGGTGCATTTGGATATTACTCGCAAATGCGGTGTATTTGGGAGAAATCCGTCTTATAAGCGGTTAGCGTCTTACGTCATTCTTTTCCGTGTGATTCGTGTGATAGAGACCGGAATGTAAAGAGAGAAAGATCCTAAGCTTGAGTGTTTCAAACGGTTTCACTGTATATTCATATATGGATACTTCTACGGATATATTCATACCTACATAGGATAACATCTCTGAACCTAAACCAAAAGCGTCATTGACCCAGCGTTTTTCTTTTCGAATAAACCCCTAGCATGAGACCCCAGGAAAAACGGGATATGGATCCTGCCTAGATTGGATCGATCACAGACACCAAAATCCCGGTTTTCCAAATCACATTATATTTTTGAGAGTTTTAGAAACTTTTGAGGTAGTTCCATTAAAGATAGAAAATTGAAAATCAATATTTATTTAGTAGATATGGTTCTTTATTTTATACGGAAGAAACTTCTTACAAAATTATACTAGGTTCAAAGCTAACTTCGTGGAAAATTCTTCCGTAATAAAATCATTGTAGCGAATTTCAAGATTATTTTAGCAGGTCCCGTAAAACAGATTGCTAGAACCAGATATTTTAATAGGATTCATGTCTAATTATGTGTCCGAAGTTGATCCAGGGTTCGATGTCTGCGCGCATTAAATATCCTTCCATAAGTAATCTACTGTGAGCTCAGGGCCTTTTTTGAGGAATTCACCGATATGATGACGATCAATGGGGAGATAGGAATTTGCGAACAGAGTGGCGTGGAGTTTCACTGTCTATTTTTGAATTTTTTTATTGGAACCTATGAGGGACTGGATAACCTCTTTGCTCCTTAATTGGTTTTAAGGCCATCAAGAGGGACTCTGGGTGGATATTACAAGAACTCTCTTAAGTTAAGTTGCTCTATGACGGATAGATTTCCAGTTTGAGGGTTATTGAACAGTTTTGAATGCTCTCTTAGGTCCCCTCAATACCTTCTTCGGATATTGTCAAGGATCTATTGCTAAGACCCCAAAGAAGGTGCCCTGAAGATTCTGAGGTAAGGTAATAAACGTTCCTTAGTTCCGTTGTGGCCCAACAGATAGAATGCTGTAAGTACAAATAGAAAAACATTTCGGGGGAAGAGAGGAAATTTAACTCTAATCATCTCTCAGTAAGCAAGTAACTTTATGTCATATTCACAACATATTTAGCTAGCACTGAATAGGCAACAGATGTTGGTCGATTCTTTTTCTATGACAGGGCGACTTCTTATTGTAGCTGTTGAATCTGACAATCGGTCCTCACACACGCTTCTATTTTTCAACATAGTCTCCGATGGAGAACTCTAGTGAGTGTTTTACGCAGGGCATGAGAAGTTGAGTTTCCAAAACTGTTCTTAATTCTCTACTTTCATCCTTTCGGGTATTGAGAGAGTCGCAGTCTCATGTTGATCCACTACCATCTCTTATGTCACGTAATTATCACAGAATTGTTTGTACTATTAATTTTTTGCTATTTTTCGTGACATTTTTATTAGTTTCTATGTTATATCCTCGATTACATGGGACTTTCTTGTCCTAAGGTGGGGGTGAAAAATTTACGGCACGCGAGACCTAAGTGGAAAGAGAGAGAAATTTTTGGCACCTGGAAATCTGAGTGTAGTTTCCTTTTTTATCCTTACCCCAAAAGATTTAGCCCAAGAGTAAATAATCGTGGATTTTATTAATGAGTAGGGATAATTAATGATTATTTATGTCTTCTACAACATCTTAATCCCATCGCTGACATAATAAATGAAAAATATTTACGTCTCACTTTATAGTTCGACATCAAATTAGCACGAAAAAGTTTTTTTATTTTTTAAGTATGGTAATGTTAACATGAAAGGTTAGCCATGCCTGTCCAACGCCTTCTTAGTAACTTAAAATGTGGCCTAGAGAATAAGGTTGCATTTCTAAACTTAAATCTTCTTCATCTCGCTTTTTATGGAATTAGACAGAAAATCTTATGTTAAGATGAGGAATGAAAGAAGATGTGGAATAACTAAGAATATTTATCAAGCGTTTTCATTCATCAATATAAAATTAGATGAAGGAGAATCAAAAACAACATTTAATGCTATCAGCGAATGTGGTTTTCCAGTCAGAATTAATAGAATTCTGTCAATTGAGAGAGAAAGTGAAAGTGTGAGAGAAAGTCATAATTTCTTGCAATACTCTACCAGTTTCCAAACCAAAAAAATATCGAAAAACAGAGAGTACTGAAAAGTACTTTTTCGGCAAACTATATGAGGTGAGTGATATATTCCACGGAATTTCAGTTGGTATGGTACATGTTCTACTATAAGCTCGGTAAAGGAAATTTGGTCTCTCGAGCCAAATTTACCAGTCCTTTCCAATGGTTCAAAGCGCTGTCTCTATTCAAATCCGGTTCCAAGATATTCCATAGTAACTCCTTTCATTCGCCGTAGGTTTAAAAACCTTTAACCCCACCTCTGTTTTAATGTACACCTGAAACTCACGTAGTACCAACTGAAATTTTAACTGAACTCATTGGTCACTAAAGCGGCAACAGAACTTATGCAAATGACTGTACATCATATATTCTAAAATGGTAATATGACAGGATCTTAGATTTTAAGATTCATTTCCTCAATCTCCCCTAATATCGTGCACTTAACGGTGCCTTTCGAAACCAGGCAGGACGCCATAAAAGGCACTGCAAAGCAATAGAAATTAGCATAATAGCTTCCCGTAGGGGAATGGATCTGAAGTCCAACTAGTGGTCATGGCATTCATCCTTAGCAATATGAACGACAATCCTATAAAAAAAACACAACCTCTCACTTCAAACCCTCTCCCTTCCCACCCTCACCCTTCCCACCCTCTCCCTTCCCACCCTCTCCCTTCCCACCCTCTCCTATCCCACCATCTCCCTTCCCACCCTCTCCTTCCCACCCTCTCCTTCCCACCCTCTCCTTCCCACCCACTCCTTTCCCACACTCTCCCTTCCCACACTCTCCCTTCCCACCCTCTCCTTTCCCACCATCTCCCTTCCCAACCTCTCCTTCCCACCCACTCCTTTCCCACACTATCCCTTCCCACCCTCTCCCTTCCCACCCACTCCCTTCCCACCCTCTCCTTCCCACCCACTCCTTTCCCACACTCTCCCTTCCCACACTCTCCCTTCCCACCCTCTCCCTTCCCACCCTCTCCCTTCCCACCCACTCCCATCCCACCCTCTCCCTTCCCGCCTTCTTCCTTCCCACCCTCTCCCTTCCCAACCACTCCCTTCCAACCCTCTCCCTTCCCACCTTCTTCCTTCCCACCCTTTCCCTTCCCACCATTTCCCTTCCCACACTCTCCCTACCCACTCTCTCCCTACTCACCCTTTCCCTCCCCACCCTCTTACTTCCCGCACAAATGTTTTTGTTACCCAACCCCTTCCCTCCCTTCTCTCACATACCCCTCACTCCTTTCAATCCTTCTCTTAATCAACCTCTTCCCTCCTATACCTTCTCCTCCTCTTCCCCATGAGATTTATTCAGAGGAAAAGAATCAGCAAAGCAATGAAAATTTACAGAATATATAAATTATGCATCATCCTGCCTTACATACCCTTAGAAATCTATACATTCTGCAATAGTTATTTAGGTTCAGGGTGCTAGGTCATTTTTATATTTGTATTATATACACATTTCAAGTAATGGGAAAGTATACAAGTCCTGGCCTTACAATATGTAAACTATACATAATTGAAAATATATTTCGGCTCGGAAGAAAACGATAATATTTCATTTTTTATTCATCTTACGTGTTATATATAAAGATATGCATAGATCAATAAACAAGTTTAACTTTTAAAGATTGAATAAACACCGAATAGATACACAAAACATAAACTTTCAAAAATAATTTTTAACCTTGCATCACCATTAGTCACATTGAAGATTAAAAGTTGAAAAAGCTTTATATAGTATACATAGATAAAGGTTCAATGAATTGTTCAATTGATTGTTCATTAAACAGTTTAGAATATAATTATATATTTGGAATGTGCACTGCACTGGGAAACTTCAGTTCACTTCAAAAGTCACGGATTTTAATTCACAAGGTAGTTTTTATTTTATTCTTTCCAATCTAAAATTGGTCCCGATGCCATCCTCTACCGTAGCAACACAACTCCGTCCCCGACGCCGTCCTTCGAGAAAAATAAATATCTGTATGATTCACCAAAAACGAAATTTAGTCAAGACACATTTTCCAGTACTTAAGTCTTGTATGGCATAATCGGAGATCCCGTAAAGCATAACAGTCTGTTATAACGCAATGTTATTAATGTACCCAAAAAGTAAATTCCGGGTGCGTCTTTAATTAGAGAATCCCCATGTTTCACTATTATACTTCTACTACCTCATCTGAAATTCAAATATTAAGAATTTTTACTGAATACTCTTAATAACTATACATGTATTGACCCAAATTTAGGAAGATCATTATTTAAAAACATACTAAACAAATATTAAGCATGTTTAATATAAAATTTAGTTTAAAATTTAATAAAATAACAAATTAGAGATACAAGTTTATCCAGTGGAAGATAATGATGAAATAATACATCAATATGTTACAATATTATATATATCTATTATATATAGATGCTTCGCCGGATTCATTCATGTATCCATATATATATACGAGTAAAATGTAGCTTGCAAGCTTGCATACTGCAAGCAGATCGGCAATACTAATTTCATATCGGCATCATATCGGGACGGTCCTCAAAAGAAAAACAAAACGGATTGAAATTATTCTTAAAATTCGCTGAAATTTCATCGTCTGGCATCGAACCCGGGTCTTACAAGTGAACTTACTATGCAGCACAATAGAAGATCACCATTTCTAACTATATGTGAAAATTCAAGCAGAAATATTGGCTACAACTGCCTCAAAAGACGTTCCAATTTTCACGAATGTAAATGGCTCTCTGGATTCGAACCAAGGACGATCTTGGAAATCTTAAACATGATTTTGAAATATATCTATGATTTCTATCTACATGCCGAATTTAAAGTTTCTATATTGTTGGGAAAGGGCTCAAAATAATTATTGGAAATCGGATCAGTTACTGATTGTAGAGACGCCTGGTTTCGAACCCAGGACACAATGATAGCTGTGAATGCATTGTTTGATTTGTATGGACTTGATCTTTCTCTATGCAAAGTTTGAGGTCGATGTCATGCCGGGAAGTACCTAAAATTTGTTTCCGTTGTCTCCGTAAGAAATGCATTGAAGAATTTAAACTGCCCTCTGGGATCGAACCAAGGACCATCAGCAATTATGTAAAATTTGATTAGGAAATATATTCATGTTATCTAACCTCAATCCGAATTTTAAGTTTCTATGCCATCGAGAAAGGGAACAAAAAAATCTTAAAAATCGCCACAATGCATTTTAAACGGCCGATTTTTGCCCCAACCTAGCATCGAACCCAGAATATTTTCCGTAAAACTAATGTATGTTTTCGATAGACCATGACCATATATATAGGCTCCTTGAGTTTTGATTCTCTACCTATCCGGAAAGTATTTTATTTTTAATTCCCGAAAATCAAAGCAATGCATTTAAACGGGAAAAATCGGGACTTTGGGGCCCTCTGGAATCGAACCCATGACACCGAGGTTCAAATCGCAATTTTTCTGGAAGTTACACGTTGTGGTCAATATGTCGTATAAATTTCAAGCCAATGAAAATCCTTCATATTTACCAATTGTCAGATACGGAGGTCCCAATTTTTTCTAAGTGGTCCAGGAAGCATCTTCTCCGAAACATCTCCGTATTACCTCGAAGCATCATCTAAAATAATACACCTATACAGTGAATGATGAAATAAAAGACTTATAAAATATAAAGGAAGTTGCTATAATCGATGAGATTAAAATTAATTACGAACTAATTGATTATCAGCATTATCTATGAAATAAGTCATTCATATTTACGAAATACTGGTTCCAGAAGTCCTTTGTTCTCTAGGAAGTCCAGGAAGCATCATCTCGGAGACATCTCCGTATTTCCTGGTAGCATCATCTTAAATAATACACACGTGCAATGAATGATGAAGGAAATGAATTATAAATGTTAAATGAAATTCCTATAATCTAAATAAGTAAAATTAATTACGAACTAATTAATTATCTGTGTTATCTATGATTTAAGTCATTCATCTTTACGAAATGCCAGTTCCAGATATTTCTACTTTTTCTAAGTGCTCCAGCAAGCATCTTCTCCGAATTATCTCCGTATTTCCTCGTAGCATCATCTTAAATAATACACATATGCAATGAATAATGTAGGAAAGGAGTAATAAATGATAAATAAATGCCTATAATCTATGAGACTAAAATTAATTACGAACTTTTTAACTATCATTTATCTTTAATTTTTCATTGGTATTTACGAAATCCTGGTTCCAGAAGTCCTACGTACTCTATGTGGTCCAGGAAGCATCATTTACAAAATATATCTGTATATCTTCGTAGCATCATCTGAAATAGTACACATATGCAATGAATGATGAGGAAAGGAATAATAAATAATAAACAAAATGCCTTTAATCTATTAGACTAAATGTATCTACTAAAGTATCCTTGGTGTTATCGAACTGAAAATTTACCGGTATATACAAGCTTACAAGCGTCCTTTGCAATGTTCTGGTAAATAACGGTCGAATCTGTAAGAAAGAATCGAAAAATAATGAGAAAAAGTATAAAATCACGGAAAATATCATTCCCTCATCATCCCCTCGCGTGACTAATAATATTCTGTATAAATACTCCGTAGGTACGCGGAAAATTTCAATTTATGCCAAACGAGGTCTCAGACTGAGGAGACGGAGTGTGGGCGTTTTGACTGACGGGATTTTAACTCAAAAAAATAATCTTATTCGCCTTCAATAGACAGCGAAAGCCTCATCAATTAACTATAATATTTGCAAAGAAAATCATGTGAATTCACGTTAAGTTCTAATTTAGGTTAAAATACAAATTTAAAATAAAGAGAGACATTGCTTGTACCTTATTATAACCGCAGTCCACTTTTTATAATCAACTTGTTCTGAGAGAACTTTCATTTTCTCTTTCTGGGAATCAGCCCCGGTTTGTTGCATTCAGAATTTCCCTCTCCGTAATAATGATTCACTCCAATTCCAATTTGAGTCCCAAAAAGAGACAGACGGAGGACCCTTTTAGAACACTCTTTCGATGCTATTGGTACCAACTTTCCTGTTCTCATACCTTTTCCTTCTAAAAGATACGAATACAATTATTCTCAAACTAGCAATATAACGGTCCTCAAAATCTGCGGCCACATTCTGAGAGATCTGTTCTTTGAGTAATGTCGGAAAACTGATTCATTTGGAAGGACTTGAACTCAATCAGAACAGACGAAAAGCGCTCTCCATGGATGTTGATATCACATAACAAACCATTTTCTGATTCGTGTTTTCATGGCCTAATAAAATGTAAAACATTTTATCATATATAATTCTTCATATTATATATTAACTCCAAGAATGGAATCATTCACAGTTAGACGGCTCAAATTTAAAATTAACGAAATAGAAAAACAACCTCCCCAATTCATTCAACTTTATACAAACCTCAACTACTCATCAATGATAAATTAGTTAGTGATTATTATTTAGTTTAAATAACAGACTCTGACTCGAGCTCTTAATAAACGCATTTTAGATTTCGAGAACCGTTGAGTACTCCACGAATAATATTCACCCGAATAATTAAAAAATACATAAAGAATACTATTCCTTCAATTTGAATGATATAAAAGGGAAACCCCTAAAGGTATTTAGGAAGCAAAAGAAGATTTTTTCAAGGAATTTTTAATTTTATTGCGAAATGGGTCACATTTTATTTGAAGTTAAAAGTTTACCTAAATTATCTCTTAGGTTAGCTAACAGTATAGCCTGGTAGTAATTGGGAAGCACATAGCCGAAGTGGTAGACGCAAATACATTTAAAATCAGTCTATTAACATTAAATATGTCTTATGCTTTAATATAACCAGACTTAAATGCCCGTTCCTCAACTAGCAAATGGAAAATTTAACAGATATTAGAATTTCTTCACTCTTTTTTTGCAATTAATCTGATAAGTATTTTGAAGATCTGATGATTTATTTAATTTATTTATAATGCATAAAATAATTCACTTTAACTCTTGCAATAGGCCCGGCCTCGATTACGTTCGTTGAATTAAAAAAATATGTAATTTGTGCAAAAATATCTAGATAAACTTGATAAAAATAATGTATTTATTATTAATCAATGTATTTACACACGTCGATGCCATAGTTTCACAATACTTCATACTCTACTTAATATTTCAGAATCTCACAATGGCGAAAAAAAAGAGAAAGTAACGATAAGGAAATGAATTAATAACCTACAGTTCAGCTTAATTTACTACCTTTATGAGACCGTTAGTTGAACCATCCGACCCTAATTATAAGGTTGTATTATTTTAAAAATTACGATTGCAATGAATTATTCGTCGTTTACTATTTATATATCACAGCATTGCCCTACACATCATAAACTTATATTTATTGATACCTGTTTATCGGTCAAAGCTTTTAAGAGATGAGTATGTAAATGATTCAGAGAAAATATTGGCTGCCTGTGACTGGTGCTTGATAAAAAACCGGATGTTCATGTAACAGAGTTAACGAAAGAATAGAGCAATCAATAAATGTGAAGGTGCGAATGATTATCTCCAAAAAGTTTAATTACTGGTTAATTACTTAGTTTTATGCTTATGACAGGAAAGAATCTTGCGGGAAAATATTTTTCCGTAAGACTTGACTCGAAACATTAAATACAAACTTAACTGACAGACATATTTCATAATCCTTATATAAACCTTGAAATCGAAAAAGAAAAAAAAAGATAAATTGTCGATCCGAATCGCGCATTTATAAGAATGAATAAGATGAATAAACTAACGATAGGGAATGTCTATGCCTTCAACACCACATAAGAAGTGAGGTGAAAATATGCTACCCGTTACTTGGGAAACATCATCATAAATTATCAAAACCTTTAGAGTACTATGACTTGAAGAAACCTAAAAATAAAAAACCGCATTGGTGACTGCATTTGTAAATAAGTGAAAAAGGTATGAAAAAGAAAGTACAATGCCATCAGAGCATTACGTTGAGGCAATCAGTATTTTCTAATTTGAAAATTAATCTCTGGAAACGACTTATCGTGGAATCTAAACTATTACTTTGAAATACATGATCAATGTAGCAGGAAATTAACATATTACAGCATACGTATGAAAAATTATGCTTCGAATCCATCGAGATATAATCATCAGCAAAAGTTAAAAGTTTCCTCAAGAAAAATAAACTGAAATATCTACTAAACTCAATTCAATTTAGCAGGTAGAAAATTTAACTCTAATACGTCCGATTTTTTACGAAATCCTTATCGCAAGGGAGGTAGCTAGAAAATTTCTTATTTAAGAATAATAATATTCCTATTGTATAATTGGCAAACGAGAATTTCAAGTAAGCATAACACTACTGCTCAACCATTCTCGCTTAATTCTGAAAAAGAATAACTCAGAAGAATGTACGAGAGTCGTTACTGTATGGAAATTATTTATACTAAAACGAAATACTTAATGGCAATGAGCCATTAGGATAAATTTACGAAAATCATGTATACTAGCAATCTACACGCCAAAAATCAAGAAGCTTCATATGTCTGAGGCACATTTTAACAGTAGATTAATTAATAAACGCGTAATAAACTAACATTTCATCAATTTCATTTCTACTTCGAATACTGAATTATACGATGAATCACTCATCACACAATAGAGAAAATATTACGAAAACGATAGAACTAAGGTCCCTTCGGTTATATACAATCCGAGGTAATAAACTAATCAATATATGTAATACGAAGAAATAAAGCTGGTCAATACAAAGGAAGGAAAAGAGTCCTTGGATATTCCTTACCTGGGGTATGCACCTGCGGTCATCCGATTTCCAAGGTCTCCTTCTCATCTACACCAAGTCCTTTCTCATCTTATCGAAGAATATCCGAAGGCAAAGCTCTCTTGTGGAGATCAGTTCACCTTTACACTATCTGGAAAAATAAAAACATATTATTTTAATTTAGGATTTACGGCAATCTTATAATAAATGATAAAAAAAACTGAGATTTATAGCCAATGCTGCGTTACGAGTACACACTTTTCAAATACAAACTTCCGTTAGGAAGTGGTATAAGACATTAAACGTAACTCACGCGAAGGAATTAAAAGATGTAAATCCCGGAAATGTAACATAGAAACCCTCGATAATATAAAGACATATTAAGAATTATAATACATTTTATGATTGTAGCCATCCGACGACACTCGTATCTGAGAAAAACGACTAAAGTTTCGCAGAAGTTTAATACATATGAAAAACAAATTAATATACTGTAGCTTGATAGATGCAGTATATATATATATATATATATATATATATATATATATATATATATATATATATATATATATATATATTATCACCCAAATAAAATGCAAATAATGATAGGCTGAAAGAAATTGATTGATTGAGGTGACTCAACTAAAAGGATCCTTCATTAACAATTCAAAAGTCACAATCAAAACCAGCAAAAAGGACAGCAACAATATTATAAGGCTCTCAAAATAATTAAATTCTCTTCGGGTGAAAATAAAAGAACACTTGTGTTCTTTTATTTTCATCCATAAAGGAATTCCACCGAGTAACGGCCGATACCATTTAAAATAAATTCTCTTCAACGCAGATGAAATCCACAAACAGTATTTCAAACTTTCTAATCAATTTTACCTTCTCTTGCACGTACTATAAAATCATCACAGTCACAGTTTACTGAGCTTCTTTCATATCAGTTTTTTCCTTTAGCATCATCAACCGTGCTATAAGTATTTAATGCATTTCATAGATTAAGATTACGTATTCTAGTTATTATTTTCCATCCCTGTAAAGATGGAAGGAAATAGAATATACTTACTCGTAAATTTACGACGGCATAGGTATATGGGTTATTCAGAGAATGAGGATGCTTGAGAAATTTCTAGGACTGATTTTTATAATATGTCTTTCCAATAATTTGTATTTAAGGTATTTTATGCCAATATTTTGGTCAGATATTTTAATTGTGTTTTTAATATTAAAAAAACAATTTAATTTTATGTACTTCGTTTACATCATCTCAACGAATATCAGCAAAGCTTTGGCATGTAAAAGTAGAAAGAAAAGGAAAAATATATCTTTTGTCACAAAATTTACAAATTATAAGTGCATCGGTCGCATAATCAAATAGCAGTATTTTGAAATATTACCACTGATTGTGAGAAAAAATATTTCTCAAACTGGGACTCGGACTCAATTTTATTCATCATTGTTTTAATTTAAAAGTCTTCCAAATATCAGTGAACTATATCGAATTTGGTTAACACTGATACAGTGTGATTACATCATCGGCTTTTACTCGTAATTTGGTTAATGAAGTTTGACAAAGATTGAAACAGAGAATAGAAAATAATAATTACAAAACTTTTTATGATTTCTGCTCTAACGCGCCTAATCATCCATAATAATTGACAAGAAGTTACTCGGGGTATTCATTTAAAAACAGTTCCCATTCATGAAATATCAACTTTATTACATTATCAGTGAGAAAAATTATAGCTTTACAGATTATCGAGCATAAGTTCTCGTTATCTTACAATACCGTTCCTCCAACTTAACGGATAGATATGTTTGTGTTTACAGACCTCTCTGAATAGTGAAATTGCTAATTCTTTTAGTGAACTTTCGTGCAGATATTATTAAGTGTCCAATTATTACGGCACAAATTACTGAAACCAAACCCAAAGTACCACAAAGGAGTGAACTATCCTGTCTTGCGGTCCCTACTTGTCGTATTCAACTTTAGTTAAAAAAAATTAGTTACCATTTACCATGAAACATAAGAATAACTTTCAATTGAATTAATTTATGCTTATAATTAAAAATATAAAATAATCAGTTAGCTTGAAGCAATGAAAATACGATACGTTCAAGAATGATAGGGTTAGAAAATAGAATGCGGAATTAGACATTACGAGCTCAGATTAGCTAGGAACGCCTACCTAATCGCTCAGGAATATGACAGCATCCCAGTCTCATGGTTTTCATTTCTGCACATCATATAGCGAGTCGGTGTTTTCCTTGCTCAGATTATTAGTCGGTGTTTTCCTCGTGTAGATAGATTCTATGCACCTATGAGAACAGTTCACAAGTGAAGTCTACGCGCGTAAGCCCTTAGCTCCGCCTGAAACGCGTCAATAGAAAAGCTTCTGGGAACTAAGGAAGCGTGCCGTACTCGTGCCAGTTCTCGGTCCCTTCGTTATAGTAAGTAAACACCTCCGTGTTTAAAGATGGCGTTAACCACGTGGATGGTACCGTAAAGAGCATGAATAAGACTGATTGGTCACATTGACTGTACGGCAGTTCTTCATGATATGTAGTCAATCTTAAGCCCCAGAAAACCAGGGGAAAAAGGATGTCAAGGTAGCTAGCTTAACTGATTGAACTACTTGGCACGATATCGGGGGGTCCGGGTTCGTGTCCCAGTCTGGACGAATGATATTTCTTTTGTGGTATTCTTTCAAAATAAGCAGTATTGGTTAAATTTCCGCTATTTTGCGGTTCATTTAATTTTTCAAAATTGTTGGAAAATTAATTATTCACCTTGCTTTGATTTTTAAATAAGTAAATACAGAAATTTTTATCTCCGAAACATATTTTCTTATAATTACAATATTTCCATACATATCTATCTCGTAATAATCATATTATTGTGTTATATCCACATATAGATCCATGTCGGAACCAAAGAAAAAATGTAGACAATACAATGTCGATTATTTCAAATATGGTTTCATTCAATCGCCAACAAACAAGACATTACCAATGTGCCTAATTTGCCACAAGGTGTTTTCCAATGAAGCTATGAAACCTTCGCGATTAGAAGAGCACTTAAGCAAAATACATCCTGAGAAAAAAAATATCTCACTTTCAAATGCTCAGCGATCAACATTCGAGACGTCCTACTTTGGGTGATATGTTTTCGGCCGCATCAAAAGAAGAAAATGATGGATTACGTGCGTCATATAATATTTCCTTACTCATTGCTAAATCGGGAAAACCACACACAAATGGCGAAGAATTGATAATTCCAGCTTTGAGTGAAGTCCTGCGTACCGTGCTGCATAAGCCACCTTCTGATATAATTAAAAAATTCATTTGAGTAATAATACAGTGCAGAGGCGAATAGATGAAATGTCCGAGGATGTGGAGAGTTCTCTAGCTGATTTTTTGAAGACTACCGAGTTTTCATTACAGCTTGATGAATCTACTTTGCCAAAATACGAGTCTGTACTTCTGGTGTACGTTCGCTTCATAAAAGATGAAAGCAATTGTCAAGAATTATTATTCGCAAGAGCGTTAGAAACGGACACTAAAGGAAAATCTGTTTTTGACGTTTTAGAAAACTACTTTGTAGAAAAAGGAATTCCTCTGAATAATATCTTATCTGCTGCTACCGATGGTGCTCCGGCAATGGATGAACGTCACCGTGGTTTTATTTCATATTTAAAAAGAGCGGTACCAAATGTAGTCGCCGTGCATTGTATAATTCATTGACAGCATTTGGTAGCAAAACATCTTAGTGATCGTCTTCACCGCGACAGTATGTAATTACTGCAGTTAATAGGATCAGAAGCAATGCTCTCGATGATAGATTATTTAGAAAGCTTTGTGATGAAAACGACGAAGTTTTTTTAAAGCAAAGATGATTTATTAAGAGTGCATTTATTGAAATGTAAAAGCGATATTGCTTATTTGACAGATTCATAAAACAAATTTAGTGAAACAAACTTTCAGCTGTAAAGGAATGATTTAAATCTGATCAAAGACAATTACCTCTGCGTTTGTGTTAAAACGTGCTTTGTACAAACAAAATTTGGGTAGAACACAATTTATCAGTTTCCAAATCTTTCTTCAATGGAAACTAATGATAACGACATTCTCGCTTACTGCCAGCATTTGGAAGCACTAAAAGAAGACTTTACAATTAGATTTGAGAATTTACTTAATATGGTCATTCCAGATTGAGTCATAGAACCATCCCCTAAATTAGAAATCAAGAATTATCACTGCAATTGTCAACAAATGAAGAGTTGAAATTTAAATTTTAAAATGGGTATCAAGAATTTTGGCTTCAACGTCAAATTACAATATTACATCCAGCCTTATGGGCTGCAGTTAAGAAATTTTAATTGCTTTTCCGTCCTCGTATTTAGCAGAAAGAGGGTTTAGCATGGCGACCAATCTATAAACTAAGAAAAGAAACAGGTTGTCAATAGTGGAACGCGGTGACTTAAGGGTATTAATGACAAAAATGGCACCAGATATTGATAAATTAGTTTCATCGCATCAAGCTCAGCTGTCTCAATAATATTGTATTAATTATTAATAACATATTTTAATCGTTCTGTAAACATTACTTCAATATTTCATTATCTTAAGATTAAAGAATTTAAAAATTTGTTCTTGTTTTTCAATATATAGCATGTACAATGTAGTTAACCTAAGGGGGGCGCTAACAAATTATTGACTGAAAAAGTGGGCGCTGACTCAAAAAAGGTTGGGAACCTATGAACTAGAGCGATAATTTTATTTTTGTAGTATTCAAGTCATAGGAAAGTATTGAACTAGTGTAAGATATGGAGTTAACCGAATAATGTAATGCAAGGTCTTGCCAGTAAATCCCATGTATTTCTTAAAAAACCTGTATTCTTGTAAAACAGAATGTGAAGAAATAGATGTTTCTCACAGTTTATGTTAAGTTCCAAGTAGAACAGATATGTAAGTGCAAAACTGTAGAATATAAGGAAATATATGATTTGTACGAACCATAAAATTACGAACTTTTCGTATATGATTATACATAAACTCGTTGAGAAAATGTAAGATTATTACATACTACTGATAAGAAATTGCTGTATTAATGATATTAATTAGTGGCTTTAAGGAAACAAGTATCCAAAATGAACTTCAAACAAAATATCTTTAGGCAGTTACCGAGATTTTCGGGATTAACAAGCAGCAATTTAACGTCCCCCCTAGGGTATCTATTAGAAAAAATGTAAATTTCCTAAAAATTGATCTTAATTTCAGTATCCATTAGGGGTATGATAACAGTATTGCGTTCAGTGATTTGAATGATAAGCTTTCAGTTAATTTGAACTCCAGCTAACACGAATACAATGCTAAGCTGGTTAAATGAGGATATAAAGACCAGTTAGAATATACCAGATAGAAAGCTGGTTAGTGAGGATATAAGCGACAATGAAATATTTCCAAAGGATTACACTATTCACCGCCGGGATCGTAGGGAAAAGACAGGTGGCTGTGTTATTATTGCGGTTAAATCATCTCTCCAGAGCAAGCCGAGGACTTCGAATGACAGCGGTATAGAAAGCGTCTGGTGCACAATAAGCCAACATAACAAGCCGAACATGAATGTATGTGCGTTATACCGACCACCAAACTCCAATTGAAAGGTTTTGCGAAATCTTAACGACGAAATAAATTTCTACACGAGTAAGAACAACCAGAGTATAACTATAATCAGGGGGGATTTTGATCTTCCAGACATCGACTGGAATAATGATAGCATAAAGAGAAGAGACCGGGATGTCGACTCATGTAAAAAGTTATTAAATTTACCTCAGAAAAACTCGCTAAGCCAAGCAGTAAAATCGCCAACCAGGGGTGACAATATACTCGATCTCCTTTTAATTAACTTTCCTGAGCGCATAGAGAACATTTCGATTGACGAAGGTCTTGGAGACTACAAAGGCGTTTTTGCAGATGTTGAGATAAACCTTAGCAAGTATAAGAAAACCAAACGCAAAATGTATCTCTATTCCAAAGCCAACTTCGAGGAATTTAACGGAAAACTAACTACCGATTTTAATTCATTTAAGTCGTGCGTAAGCAGCAACAACACTGAGGATACATGTAAATCATTCGTGGAGATAATGCATAAATATATAGATTTGTATATACCTTCGAAATACTCTAAAAATGATTGCGAGCCCAGATGGTACGATAAAGAGGTTAGAAGGGCTCTCCGCAAACCGAGAGATTTGCACGGGAAAGTAAAGCCTTTTACGGGAATAGATCAGCCTGTTCCAAATCCATCACGATCACTATTGCTAGAAAAGCATAAGAAAGCATAATGCGACACCAAGCGAGCTATGCGTAACGCCCACAGCAACTTTAAAAGAAATTTCTTGGGGAATGTTTAGAGGAAGACCCTAAAGCTTTCTGGTCCTACGTTAGAGAGGTAAAGGGAAATGTACAAACAGTGAGCTCGATAAGGGATATCGAAGGTAACATTACTTGCGATTCG
This sequence comes from Sympetrum striolatum, assembly GCA_947579665.1. Lineage (NCBI taxonomy): Eukaryota > Metazoa > Arthropoda > Insecta > Odonata > Libellulidae > Sympetrum > Sympetrum striolatum. The sequence goes on from OX388341.1 coordinate 1,003,533, forward strand.
AAGAGGAAAGCGAACATTCTAAACGAATTTTACCAAAACAAATTCACATCAGATTGTAACATAGACATCCTACCTATGGTTAATATACTGGATTCCATGCCAAATACAAATTTTACGGCCTATGGTATAGTTAAAATATTACGCAAAATTAAGCCAAATAAGTCGCCAGGGCCAGAAGGCATTCCGGCAAGAGTGCTTAAAGAACTGGTAGAAAGCGTCGCCCCCTATCTCAAAATAATATTTTATAGCTAATATTACTCCTGTTTACAAAAGCGGATTAAAGGAGGACCCAGGAAATTATAGTCCCATATCATTAACATCGCTGTCCGGAAAGGAAAGGTAAGGAACATATCGTCGTAGCTCACTCGTGGGATTTTAGATAGAAATAAATTCCCCGACGCGAACCAGCATGGTTTTCGTAAGTCCCGATCATGTGAAACCCAACTTGCTCTATTTGTACACGATATCTTAAAGCCTGCCGAGAATAAAAAGCAAGTGGACGCTATTTTCCTCGATTTCAAAAAAGCATTCGATAGAGTCCCCCACTACAAACTAATTTAAAAACTAAAATTAGCGGGCATTAACAAGGAAGTAGTCGACTGGGTTAAGGATTTTCTCTACGAGAGGGAACAACAAGTTGTACTGGATGGCGTTAGCTCAAATAGAGTCAAGTAACCTCTGGCGTAGCTCAAGGCAGTGTAATTGGACCTCTTCCTTTCCTGAATCATATCAAAGACTTGAGTGACGAGATAGTTAGAAATGTGAGGATATTTGCGGATGCCTCGGTTATATATAAGGAAATAACAAACGAGGAAGACCGGACATCTCTCTCAAACGATTTAGTCCTCATCCAAAGGTGGTGCGAAAAATGGGAATGAGATATTAACGTAAGTAAATGCTCCGTAGTTGATTTCTTCGGAAAGAAAAAATTGCGTTCAAATCAACAATACAAAATTAATGGAATTAATATCAAAGTAGTAGATTCAGTTGAATACCTCGGGATCAACATTACTTATAACTTAAATTGGAGCAAGCATATTCGAAAAATCTGCGGCAAAGCAAGTAAAAGGCTTGACTTTGTAAAAAGTATTGTCGGTAAATGCGATGAAAAGGTAAGAGTGTGATGTTTTTTTACCTTGGTCAGACCCCTTCTGGAACATGCGGCAAGTATATGGGATCCGGCGGATGAAACGTGTACTCGCGAACTCGAGAAAGTGCAGCGAAAAGCGGTTCGTTTTGTTAAGAAATATTACGATAAAAAAGCAAGCGTAACAAAAATGAATTGAGAAGACGGCATCAATAAACTATTGCAACAGATTAAACCGAATAAAGCTCCAGGTCCTGAAGACATACCGGCTCGAGTGTTCAAGGAAGTTGCGGAGAGCGTAGCACCTTTTCTTCAAGTTATATTTGACAAGAGTATGCGATAATTGCGAATGTCACGCCAATATTTAAAAGTGGCTCTAAGGACGATCCAGCTAATTACAGGCCTATATCTTTAACATCACTGAGCGGTAAAATTATGGAACATATAATAGCTAGCTCTTTAATGGGTTTTCTTGAAACGCCCAATTTCATAATTAGGAATCAACACGGTTTTCGTAAGACTCGTTCTTGCGAGTCTCAGCTGGCTTTATTAGTACACGATGTTCTCAACTCTGCTGAAAAACATAAGCAAGTCGATGCGATATTTTTAGATTTTCGGAAGGCTTTCGATAAGGTACCTCATCATAAATTGCTGTACAAATTAGAAGTTGCGGGTATCAATGCACAAGTTATTAACTGGATAAAAGACTTTCTCACCGATAGAGAGCAACGAGTAGTACTCGATGGTATTAGTTCCAACTTGGTTAAGGTGACCTCGGGCGTCCCTCAGGGCAGTGTAATTGGACCGTTGTTATTTTTAGTATATATCAACGACCTCAGCAATCACATTGAAAGCAATGTTAGGATATTCGCAGACGACACAGTCATTTACAGGGAAATAGTTAGTTCAGAGGATAGATTAGCCCTTTCGAACGACTTAGATAGAATTATGAATTGGTGCGATGATTGGCAATTAGAGCTTAATGTAGAAAAGTGTTCGGTAGTTAACTTCTTCGAAAGTAAATCTATAATAAATGATTATTCTTATAGTCTCCGAGGGATAAACCTATTGTCAGTAGAATCGGTAAAGTATCTTGGAGTAACTCTCACGAATTATCTATCATGGAGTGCCCACATCCGAAATATATGTGGAAAAGCACTTAAGAAACTCGGCTTCGTTAAAAGAATAGTCGGTAGGAGCGAAGAAAAGGTTCGCGAGCGATGCTACTTAGCGTTAGTTAGGCCTCACCTTGAGTATGCATGTAGTGTATGGGACCCCGCCGAGAAATGTCATATTCGGGATTTAGAAAAAGTACAACGGAAAGCGATACGATTTGTAAAGAATTGATACGATAAAACAGCGAGTGTCACTCAGATGTTACAGGACGCGGGATGGGAATCATTAGAAGATAGAAGAAAAATTCAAAGGATAAATTTATTAAATAAGTTCAGAGAAACTACGTTTTCAGATGATGTAACCGATATAATGCGACCCCCCTGTTATATGGGCCGTGCTGATACTGCCCGAAAGATTAGGGAAATAGATGCTAAAACGAATCGTTTCAAAAATTCATTTTTTCCGCGAAGTATACGCGAAAGCAACCATTTAGGAAAATAGAGTCAAGGTGCTTGCACCCCCTGCCACACGCCGAAAGGCGGCTTGCAGGGTTCTTACATAGACATAGACAAATGCTCTCAGACGTAGGTTGGGAATCCTTGAAAGAAAGGAGATTGGAAGCTAGGCTGCGATTGCTTAATAAATTCAGGGAAACTACATTTTCGGAAGATACAAACGGTATCATGCAACCCCCCTGCTACCTCGGTCGATCCGATAATGACCGTAAGTTAAGAGAAATAGACACTAGGACGAATCGCTTTAAAAATTCATTCTTTTTCGCGAACGATATGCTACAATAACCGTATAAGGAAGTTGTTTAGAATCAACTGGTGTTTACACCCCCTGCCACACGCCGAAAGGCGGCTTCTAGGGTATTAATGTAGATGTAGATGTAAGCAAGCCTACTATCAAAACGTAGTGCTCACAAAAAATCAGATACAATTCCAATTACCTTTATTTATTCCATGCATGTTATCTTTATACAAAGCGTTACGTTTCACTTACTTTCCTCTATATTTAATCATCTTCCTACACTTTTATTACTCTTGGTTTCGTAAACCAGTACCAACACTTACTCCTGGAGTCATCCACGTTCTTGATGGTTTTCCTTCCGCTGCTGATGAGGGGGGGTGGGAGGGAGGATTTGGGGGGAATACCTAACACCCTAACGTGGGGACCCGGCCAGATCAGAGTGGCGTGCAATGGGGTTCATCCTCATGCCTAAGGATCTCCCCTTTACCACTCTTAGCTGGTTAACCGCGGGATCCGACCTCATAGACAGAAAGATCGAACTGGTGAGAAGAGAGGGCTAAGTTAGCTCCCCCCAGCAGAAGAAGGTGAAAGAAAGGGCCCTGGAAAAGATGCCTACATCTGTAGGCCTTTCGGCTAGGGTTGAGAGGAGTAAGGCATTACTCCCTCTTCCCCTACAGAGCAGGTAGTTAATACAAAAAGACACACTTCATTTAAAGCTGCATTCAATATTTGTATTGGCAGCAATTGACTAGAATTTATTATTTTCATGACTTACTGCAATGTTTACTTGTCATGGGAAAAAAATTTAAAATCATATTAAATTTGATTTAAAGACAAAAATCGTGAAATTATTTGACTATTAATAATTATCAGAATGAAAAATGTTTAATAAGGAACTAATATTTCAAATTAAAAAAAAACTTTTCTTAATCTATGGCAAATTAAATTAATTTGAACAATAAGTGGCAATTAAGCAATTGCAAAATTGACAGTAAAGATTGTTAATACTCACAAGGTTACCTCGGGAGGGTAGATTGGGAGCTTTAGCTTCAGCACCTAACCTGTAAAGAAATTAAGGAATGAATATTCCTTAATTCCTAATAATATATTTTTTAAAGTATAAGTATGTATGAATGTTTGTACAGAACTTAAACGAATCATTATAATTTTATTAATGGTTATTTCTTGCGTTTCTTTTAGAGCAATAATGTGCAAATACGACAAATCACTATCCCCAAGTTCCACGCAGTTGAGATTATATTGGAACCATTTTCATTACACATAAAATATTTCTTTGAATTCTCAAGCATTCATGGAGACAAGCGATTAATTTAAGTTACTTTATCATTTTCTCCGGATGCTATCTAATGACTGCAGAAAACAGTAATGGCTCTCAATGGTCCATCTTAGCCAAATATCTACTATCATTTTTGCCCTTTAAAATCATTAATAAGATTTTCCGGTATCTTGATTGCTTTTTTTCTATAACTGTCGGTTTCTATTGTCCATCCTCAACTTTCTTAATTATTTATATTGCAAATAATTTTACTCAGTTATGTTACGAAATACTGCCAAGAACATTCCACCACTTCATTATGAAACGAAGGTATCCCTTAAAAAAATTCAATAACTGATTCTTAAGGATAAATTTAGATATTTGATAATGATTTACTAACAGAATAAGACGCACTTTCAAGTCCAACAACGTAAAACAACAATAAATGTAATTTTCTTATAAGTAATTAAACAAATGAATGCCAGCCATCTGCTCCAGGAAAAACATTGTTTCGACGAAGCGAACAATGCAAGTATTATCATGATTTTTAAAATCATAAAAGTGAATTTTTATTTTAGGAGGTAGGAGAAATTCCGTCACGAATTTTGGATGCTACGGCTAAAAATCTGAAGGTCGTTGAGGACTGTTATCGGTCGGCTCTTTGGAATTTGTTTGTGGAAGACGATCCCAATTTTCGTAGAAAAACTTTAAAGCGAAAGTAACGGAAAGGGAAAGCAAAACATCAATGGGTATTCGAAGAAGCCAATCTTAAATACATGAAATTCCGCTTCCTTTTTTGGAACCATGGAGATAAAGCGAAAGAGAATGTATATGTTTGTTACCAAGAAGAATGACACGAAAACTGATTAGTAGAAAACAATACAAATATGTTTTAAATCAAGAACGGGGTTGAAAAATAATTATACTTTGGTATAACAACTATCAACGAAGAATATTCCATCTAGAAATCGAAACTTAGACCAAAAATATGGAAGGAAGAAAACTTCGAGGGAAAGTTAACAACTTTTAATAGTGCAAAGAAATCTTAACGGGATGATTTTACAACAAAGAAATTGATAAATGATGTTCACTGTGCCAAGGGGGTTTCAGTATTCATTTTGCATGAAGATTTCCAAAGACAATCAGATAAGTTTGCTTGCATATGTGCACTTCTTAAACCATAAATAAAGTTATATTATTATTTTTATTATAACAACATGCTACTACAGTCAATGATAAACGGAGAGGAAGAGGAAATATTCCTGGATCGAAATAACTGTGAAACGCTTCTTTACTGGAATGTTACATATGCAAAAGTTGTCTCAACTCATCAGAAATTTCAAATAAATCAAAAAGGCTTGATATGTAGTATAAGTCTCTCGCAAGTCTCTTTCTTCTAAACAAAAGAATGTTTGCGTTCGAAAGACCCAAATGTAAACATTAGGTGTAAGACTGATGTTAATTACAATCAGACTTTATTTAACGAGTCCAAGATCAGAATTGTAATATGATGATCTACTTAATCCTTTATTAAGAGTAGAGTTATCAATTGTTACTTATTATGATATGGCAAAGATATAACAAAATATTTTGATTTTCTGTGTGTATGCGTCGATGAGAACGAAAGCGCATTTCGTAACTCGCAGCAGGAGGGCTGAAGGCCAAATAAAACCGTGTCTTCCGAGAGTGGACGATGTGCGTAAGGCTGGATTCCTTTTTACTGTACAAAGTTATACTCTCCTCTTTAAAAATAAATGGATCACATTTTTATTGACATGGAATTACTACAGCCCATAACTCAGTACGTTAAATCGAAATTATGACGAAATAATGATATTTAAACACGAAGCTCTGCGAAAACAACGAATATTTGATACATAAATAAAAAAATCCAGTTACTATGGATTAGCCTAATTCCAATAGGATTATCTATAGGACCCCGCTTATTAATTCACTGCTGATAATGTTCGGATATTTAATAGAATTGTGGATAAATTTACACCCAGCAAAAGATTTCTCACAGAACTATGACTAATCGATTCATACAGAATACAGACTGCAATAGCAGAGAAAATAGTAAAGCAAATGAAAAAATTCATCGTATTGGATGCTTAATGACATGTCTGCGTAACTGTTTGATTCAATTTTATTTAAGCGTTCTCTTTACTTGACGACAACGCACAAACAGTTTGAGGAAAACGAAGAATTATATTATTGAATTTAAAAATGCTTATTCCTGTAAAACCTAAATCTCAAAACATTAATTAAATATAAACATGAAATTCTTTGAAGTTATATAGTCACTCAACTTCTGCGCTTTGACATTCAACATGAAAATACGTCCCTCTGGCATAATTCCGCGACAAAATTAAAATAAACAATGAACTGGTGAAATGATTCCTACGTCATCAAATAATAATAATTTCCAATCCTCCAAAAGAGCCCTCCGCTTTGTCTCTGGCATGCTCTCGTTATTTGTAAATAGAGATTATCTTATACGAGTAAAATTTTGATTGCATTTTGCAAGCATATTAATGATACAAATTTTAAGTCGATATCATATCGGGAAAGCCCTCAAACTTAATTCTGTATTGCCCCTTTGAAATATATGGTAAAATATAAATGGTGCCCTAGGGTAGAACCAATGATCAAAAGGTAAAAGATAAAATGTTTTTATGACATATTCATTATTTCTGTTCATACGAGTATGCCTGGCCATTGAATTACCACCTTCTCGGTGAATGACTCATAAAAAAAGTAGAATTCCCGCAATACATTCCGAATACTAGAGCCGCCTGAGAGTATCTATTCTTATATTTAACTGCAATCAACTCAATGGAATTCGGTAATAAGTAAGTGTTAAAATTATTGTGTAAAGCAGCAATCAAAGATAGAGATAATATAGAGAGCTCCCTATTTAGAAGTAAGAAGTTTTTTTTTAAGATTTCCTACGAATGACAAACTTATTAGAAATGCAAGTATTAATCTTTATTAAAAAGAACTTAAATTTAACATGATATAAATGGGCGAATTGTAAGGAAGTTTGAATAAGACTGTCCATCTGATTAGGGACTTAATCGTTGAGCATTAAAATTAATGGTTTATGAAGGCGAGGCATAATTACTAAAGCGTAATATGTTCACAAATTGTCTTACTTTAATAAACTAATTTCACTTTGAGTGCCCTTGCTCCTTCTTTTTGCATTAAAGAGGTCGTTCAATTATATACTACCATCGGAACTTTTAAATTCAACCAGTCTCTTCAATTATGTAAGCGATAGACATATGATTTTGAAAGAAAATAAAATATAGATATGAATCAATATAATTCAATTCAATTATAAGATGCAAATAAAATTGTAATTACTTATCCCCAGTCGCCAGAATCCATGAGCCTCTTCCGTGACTATCTTCGACGGCCTTTGATTTTGATACACGAGAGAACCACACAGCAAAAAACAACGAAAGGAGTGGTATTTTTCGCTTAAAATCTGAAAAAATAGTAAAAAATATTAATGTAATATCAAATTATAGCTATCCTTTAAATATTTTACTCTGAAGCCTGAAGCATGCATAGAGTTATCAATACGAACGTCAATTTTCAAATGAGATTTCCATTACTTTAAATCAGCATACCCATTATGGATAGTATTAAATATAGCGAAATAACTTTTATCGAGATAAACGCATTGTCATTAATACGGGAATGATACTCTGATGAAGAAGGAGTCAACAGTAATTGACCACTCAAGCATCTCTTTACTACAGTAAGGTCGAACTTCGCTTGAGAAAGACAAAAATCTTGTATGCATACTGACGAGTACCAAATCGAATAAAATAAAAGAATGGATATAGTTAACAGCGAATACACAAAATTTGGAAGAATTACACGACTAATTTAAGAAATAACTAAACTTGATATGTGAAATATCGGAACGACTCGAAATAGTAAAATCCCATAATGAATTTATATCATATCCAATTTAATAATATTTAATTTAAGCTCACCGAAACAATAATGAATAAACTTCGATATAGATTAAAGTATTATAGATTGGGAAAGTGACTCAGTTATTTTCAATGGCCTGTAACCGTTACATTCAAACAAATTTTTCCGTTATTCAATTGTTCAAGAAATTTAATAAATATCACCCAAAAGTTCAGGTTCGTTAAAATTCTTTTTCGTAAACTCCTTTACTTAAAATTCAGCGTAAAAGACATACGTTTTTCATTAGTATTTTAGACATCGATTGAACTTTATGATATTCATTTACGAGGATCGTTTACAGACATATCATTACGTGCATATAATATCGGATTATTACTAAATCGAACAGTAATAATACGATCGATTTCAAGGAATGCACAGTGAAGAAGTACTCTTCTATCTCGAAAGACAACTGAACTAAATTACCTACTCATAGAGCAAAGAACGTGGCGCAAACATAATACGCCAAATCGACTCTTGACATATTGACATTTAAAAATCGTAAAATTACTAAATCAACTGAAAATACATTTCAAATCCTGAACAGAAATCACTTAACGAATAAAAAAGAGTACAAAATAAATCACTAGTCTTTACAGTTATTCTCCGATTTAATAGGTTACGATATTAATGCAAGTTGGCAAACTTATAGCAGTAATCAGTAGCAGGTAATTTCAAATAAAGTAAAATATGAATGCATTAAGTTATTCATTTGAGAATTAGTTTCTATACAATGAGAGTGGAAAACCTTATTATTAAATTATTTCAAATACCAATAACCGTTACAGTCAACAAAATAATTTCGTTATTCTACTGTTAGGGATATTTGCTAAATACCAAGCAAATTTTAAAAGCGAGTCATTATTTTCCATGTGCTTTTTAGTTATAATTAAATATACCATTTAAGACTTGCGTTCTTTCTTTTTTATTAAAGTTTTGATTTACTTTGCTGACATTCATCGACGAAGAAAATTTACATACTTTACATAACTTAATTACCAAATCGAGTGATTGCAATAAAGAATTTTAAGTGCAAGCTTAGAGCAAACGAAATACAAGATAACGAGACGGAATTCTTCTGTCTTCAGGGACAACTGAACTTAATGACCTACTCTTAGACACGGAAACGTTACTCACAAATATTACGCAACAAAAGAACTTAAAATATCAGAAATTCCAAACCAAGGTAAAAAATATTCCTTTAATAAGAGACAATAAGTTCAATTAAGATATTTTTTGAATCATACCATACACAGGAATTCCTTCGTGACGTTCACGGATATATTAACACACCGAAATTCGTTCTCTCATTTTGTCGACATATAATCATGAACGTGAGTATTATATCTAAAAAGAGATAGCTAGACTTTAAAAATAAAAATTAGTAAGAAAAATATACAGTTAAACTTTAAAATATTCCTCCAATTTCCAGGTTCCGCCATTAACGCAAGTCGGTAAATTTAAATTTAACGGTTTTTTCCAGAAAATTCAGTAAAAGGTACTCACCTGAAGAAATCCGAACAGCAAATGAGAACTTTACCGTTTCAACAAATTTTGAACACTATTCCTGTGCTGTGATTGGTCCATTTCGAATTCACTGTCATTGGCCCCGACCACCCTCGGTTTTTATAATTTTATAATCAATAATTATAATTAAATCAATAGCTATTTCAATTATAAATTGTTAAAATTGAATTTTAACATTATTCGAACATCTAAATTTTTGTAAATATCAATTTTACACTTTGCTATTAATATTATAACTACTCTTAATATATGAACAAATGAATGGGAGAAGCGCATTTGTACACTCAAAGAATTAACATGGATATTTCTGATAATATTTCAATATATAAACAGACTTTCTTCTTTTCTACAAAGTTTCCTTGAGGAAACTAGTGATGGTGTTAATGATAATTAAGATATGTTGATTAATAGTATGATACCCTTTTCTAAATGGAAAACAAGATACTCCTAGATTCGGAAAATTTTCGTATCCTTTACTGTAACGATAATAAAAGGTGTACACCTAAATCCTGTCAAAAAGAACACTCTATAGTTATACTTATGTTGCATTACATTCTCTTTGAGTTGTATTGCATTATTTTAAAGATCTTGTATAAGGAACAGTATTTCAACATTCATACCTTCTGTGTCTTTCCTCTTCAAATCCTTTCCTCAGCTTTTCTTCTCACCTTAGGAATTTGCGGATATAATCTGTATTTTAGTTGCTATTACTTTAACGGGATTTAATAACATTCGCTTTTACCACTATCATATACGACACAATTAAGGTTTTGAGTTATATATACTGTAGCACCACTTTTTTAACTCTTTGTCTAAGTTAGACGGAAATCACAAGAGTGAAGGTTCAGATATAACTACGAAGAAAGGCCTTCGAGTATTCCTCTGGTAAATTCACGTGTCCGATTTTCTTAGCATTGATGGAACATTCGCAAGAGAAATATGCTGGTATTTTAGAGGTAGATAATGGCCGCCATTGTGAGAACAGAAACGAGGACTGTCAGTCACGAGAAAAACATGACTCACTTATTCTGAAACGCCATATACGTGATTCAGGTTTTTCAAGACGATCGATTTTTGGAAAGCGCGGTAATGGTCTCGTAATCGCCTCGTGGTGTATTGAGTACGTAAGTAAAGAGCCAAAATTAAGTGATATTTGAGTGCTAATTATTATTTTATGTAGGTAAAGTGGATTTGTTGTAAGCGATCAAGATCGAGTGTGCTTATGGATAAATGTTATGCTGTGAATGTGCTACAAGAACGACGTATAACTCCAAATCATCCGTGGTATAACCAGAAATGCTTGGCTTTAGAGCAGAATCAATTATATTATCAGTGATTACATTTAGTAAGGGTGTACCAGTGTAGAATTCTAAATCAGTGATTAAAGAATCGTCAATGAAGGACAACCTAGGAATGGATGAAAGTTAATGCTAGAGTTTTACGAATTGTGCCACCTTCGAAAACAAGCATATTGCCTTCAGTGATATATGACATAAATGTAAGTATGGAATGAATGATATCTAATTTTACGTCTATATTTTCAATCTATGCCAAGTTTTCGTATCAATATCATAGCCTAAGGAGGAGATAATTATGTAATTACTAAAACGATGTTCCTATTTGATAGAATCTGTTAGTTTGTCAGAACGTGTAATATTGTTAAGCCCGGAAAGATAGCAGCATTTTCGATGCTGTTTATTTGGTTTATCGAATGATTCCATTGCCAGCCACTATCTTTCTAGTGAGAAATAGTAGTAAATTTTAACGAAATTAAATTTGAATGTTAATTTATAAATCTATCAAGACCTATAATCTCCAGTTGTCTAATGTTTCATTTTGAAATTACTTTTATTGGTTGGCTTGATGTTTTAGAGGTATATCAAGGAGACGTCAGCTCAAATGCTGGTAAATTCTCAATCTCTTCACCATTAGCTAAAATTCATTTAGTAGAGGGAATGAGGCCTTCTGGATATTATGAGGGATGAGGCAGATATGCCATGGTTTTCTCGCAGGTTAGGAAAAGTTAATGCAACTTCAGACAATTATTACTAAAAATATTGCATTTCCTTAACGATCTACATCAAGGGCAGACACAAATCCTACCTTTATCTCCTTAGCTTGCATATTTTCACTGCAATTAAGAAGAAAAAACTAAGGGATAGATAGTCATTTATCTGCTTCTGCAAAAAAATAATGGGAATAACCCCTTACTAATATTTTCGGTGCTAAAGTTTACATATTGAAACATGATTTTAAAATGAAGGTATATATTCTTTCTTCTTAGCGATATTTCAGTGACAGCAATGTTTGCCTTCTAGTACTTAAAAAGATGAATGTTTGTGTTGAAGTAGATATGGAAACATAACAAAACCACGAGATTTTTAGCGATTGAGAATCAATCACTGTGAAGATATATCGAAACAAAGGAATTCTTACGGTGAAAATAAATTAATCTTTTCATATATAATGGAGATATTCTGGATAGTAAATGCTTCTTTAAATTAATATTTTTATAAAGTAATGCCAGCAATAGCAATGTAAATCAATTAAATGTGCGCTTAAGCAAATCCTATTCTTAGTTAAAGAATATCAGGAGTTATAATGTATGATTAAATACCTTAATGTCGTAATCCTGGTGTAATATTAAAATAAATTGAATTAAGGTATGGATACTCGTATATTCTAGTTTATCGCCAAATTAACATTTTGTGAAAATAAATAACATTTTGTGAAAATAAATAACATTTTGTGAATATAAATAACATTTTGTGAAAATAAATAACATTTTGTGAAAATAAATAACATTTTTTGAAAATAAATAACATTTTAAAAAATTACAACCAAAACTTTTAAAATTCACTTTCACCAATACATAATTTCATTTTCTATGAACCTATCAAATTAAAAAAAAAACAGATATATACCCATTTACTTATCCCATTCATTTGTTTATAGATTATGAGTAGTTATAATAATATACGCAAAATTTAAAATTAATGTTTAAAAAATAATTAGCAAGAACAAAATTCTTAAAAATCAATAATAACAATATCTCATTGATTTGGCTATTAATTTAATTGTAATTATTGATTATAAAATTATAAAAACCGAGGTTGGTCGGGGTCAATGACAGCGAATTCGAAATGGACCAATCACAGCACAGGAATAGTGTTCAAAATTTGTTGAAACGGTAAAGTTCTCATTTGCTGTTCGGATTTCTTCAGGTGAGTACCTTTTACTGAATTTTCTGGAAAAAACCGTTAAATTTAAATTTACCGACTTGCGTTAATGGCGGAACCTGGAAATTGGAGGAATATTTTAAAGTTTAACTGTATATTTTTCTTACTAATTTTTATTTTTAAAGTCTAGCTATCTCTTTTTAGATATAATACTCACGTTCATGATTATATGTCGACAAAATGAGAGAACGAATTTCGGTGTGTTAATATATCCGTGAACGTCACGAAGGAATTCCTGTGTATGGTATGATTCAAAAAATATCTTAATTGAACTTATTGTCTCTTATTAAAGGAATATTTTTTACCTTGGTTTGGAATTTCTGATATTTTAAGTTCTTTTGTTGCGTAATATTTGTGAGTAACGTTCCCGTGTCTATGAGAAGGTCATTCAGTTCAGTCGTCCCTGAAGACAGAAGAATTCTTTCTCGTTACCTCGTATTCCTCTTACTCTCGGATTGCACTTAAAATTCTTTTTTGCAATCACTGAATTTGGAAATTCCGTTATGATTAGTTTGTAAATTTTCGTCGTTAACGAGTGCCAGAAAAGTAAATCAAAGCTTAAATTAGAAAAAAAAACACATATCTTCAATGGTCAATTTATTATAACTAAACAATTGATTATTTTTCAATTATTGTTACTCGTTAAGTGAAGTGGAGTCACTATTCGTGGAGTATTTTCCAAGGTGTCAGGATTTCTGTGGTCACGACTTAGGATTTCGTATTTATGGTATGTAATTTTAGATATCCGAATAGAATTTCATTTTTTTAGTCTCCTATCAATGAAGAATTTTCCTTGCGATTTGTAAATGTAGATATGTCAAGTGTCGACATTGCGAATTATAGATGCGCCACTTTTCTTTGTCTATGAGTAGGCCATTAAGTGCAGTCGTCTTTCGAGATAGAAGATTACTTCTTTTTCCTCAACGTACATTCTTTGAAATCGATCGTCTTACTGTTCGATATATTAATAATCCGATTTGATAAGCACGTAATGATACTGTCGCAAATGAACGTCATAAAAAATATCATAAATTTTAATCGATGCAAAATGAAAAACTTATTTATTTTACCCTAAATATCAAGTGAAGAACCATAGGAAAGGGCACTGGATCAAACTGGGATTTCCGCGTGGTACAGTCCTGGCCAAAATTAACGCAGCACCAGCCGTAAGGATCGCTAGGGAGGTGCTGCGTTAATTTTGGCCAGGAGTGTACATTTATCAAACAATAGAATAACGGAAAAAACCTATTTTGAATGTAATGGTTACAGGCAATTGAAAATAACTGAGTCATTTTCCCAATCCATAATAGTTTAATGTATATCGAAGTTTATTCATTATTGTTTTAGCGAGCCTAGATTAAATATAATTAAATTAAATTCGATTTACTTTCATTATGGAATTGTATTATTTGGATTCGTTCCGATATTTCATTTATCACGTTTATTTCTTATATTAGTAGTGTAATTTATTGTCTTCATTTTATTTTTAATCCGATACAGCCCACGACCATTCTTTTGAATTTGATTCGATACTCGTGAGTGCGGCTACGGAATGTTTCACCTGAACCAAAGCTCTAAATTTACAGTCGAAAAAGGATGCATGAATAGTTAATTACCGTTTTGTCAGATCAATTATCGTCATCAGAATTTCAATCCTAGATCAATGAAAGTGCATGTATCTCGATGAAGAATAAATCGTTATCTTTAATAGTATGCATTAAGGATATGCTGATATTAAAATAACGGAAATCTCATTTGAAAGTCAACTCTCAAATTGTTAACGTCCATACATGTTCAACGCTTCAGATAAGAATATTTTCCTGATTAGTTTTACTTAATTTTATATTAATTGCATTTTCTATTTTTTTCCAGATTTTAAGTAAATTTAACGGCTCCCATCGATGATTTACGTGCGTCTCTCGAAATCAAAGTTCGTTGAAGGAATTCGTCACGGAAGAGGATCACGGTCACCGACAACTGGTGTTCTAATCTAGGTTTTTACAATTTGTATTTATTTTTAACAATATTAATTTTATTTTCATTGATTCATATCTTCATTTTATTTTCTTTCAAATTTGCATGTCTACCGCTTACGTTATAGAAGTGACTACTTGAATATTGGAGTTCCGAATGCACTATATAATATAACGACTTTTCCAAAGTAATCATTAGGCGCAAGGCCAAACAGTGAAATAAGTTTGTTAAAGATTAAACAATTTTTGAACATAGTAATAATAATAATATTAAGTAATTTATTAATTACGCCTCGCCTTCTGAAATGAATAAATTTAATTTGCAGCAATTAAGTAGTGCCGAAATAGATCGAATGTCTTTTTGTTTGACTTTCAGTTTGCTCTTTTAGATTATTTTAACGTTAATTTTCAATATTTCATTTTTAATGCGTTTCGCATTTGTCCAAAATCTTAACAAAACTTTTAATCCGTAAATTCGGGCTTTTTTTATTGAAGGTTCTATGTTTGATCTCGTCATTACTTCAATAAACTCAACATTTATAGCGCTTGCTAAAAAACGAATTTCAAAGAGTTAATAGAAGTAACCTATAGAAATAGATAGTCACAGCTCTACTGACAAACATTGGGAGCATTTCAGAGACTTAGCCGAGGGCTCTTTTAGAGCATATGGAATCCACTGCTTATTTTTGATGACATAGGAATTGTTTCACCACTTAATACTTTTATTTTAAATTATAATGTAATTTTAAATTATATAATTTATATCTTGGTGCATTCATAATATTTTTATAGCTTTGATTGGGATACTTTAAGTACCATTACTGAATTTATTTGGTGCATCTTGTTCTGGTCTTTACGGTGTCGATGTTAAATAGGCATCGTATAATTGAAAGGTATATTTCTCACTTTTTGTATTTTATCGTCGATATAAATAAGGCTGCGTCTATTCTTTTGAATAGTATTTAACTCGCTACTCATCATCATAGGTAATTAATTTTTCTCCTTCCAAACCGAATTTTGAATTTCCCTTTCAAAAAAAATTTAATTTTTTCTCAACTAATGAATTATTAGAGTCACCAGTATTAAATTTCGATAGTGATTTTCATGCCTGTATTTTAGGGTTTTAAAGTAGCGATCCTTAATAGTGAGCGGGAAGAGATATTGAAATTAATGTAACAGAAATCTCCTTTGAAAGTCGCCCATCACATCGGTCATGTCTGTACATGCTCATGGCTGCAGATTAGAATATTTACCTAAAAGCAATTATTTTATGTGATATTAATTTAATTTATATTTCTTCTAGATTTCAAGTAAATAACCTCTCCTTTAGATGTTTTCCTGGTGTGTTCGTCTCGCGTGTTTCAAAATCGAAAGTCGTTGAAGAGATTAAGAGTTTCGTGGACTCCTGCAACCGAGATGTCAACTTTTTAGGTAAGGAGAATTCATATGTACATTTTATCGACGGATTTCATTTTCAATAAATGCATGTTTTCATTTTATTGGCTTTGATCATTTGCATATAGTTTATGTAATTGGAAAGACTTGGTGAATATTTCCTTGATTAGTTTCGATATAATAGGAGAGCTCTAGTGAATATAGAATATTACCGTTAGTACGGTAAAATAATTCAGTTACATTAATGAACTGCAAAGTAACATTATGAGTACAACATGATGATATTCATTGGAACTTCTTTGCAATTCGCGATATTAGAGTTTGTTTTAACCAGTGTTTAGGTAATCAGGCGCGTTGATACTTTTCATCATGCTTCCATATTGTAAAAGTCGCATGCAACATTTCTTTAAGTCCATCGATTTTATGACAGCATCATAAACACAATTATTTGTGTTTCTACATAAGTGCTCCATAGCATATAAAAATATATTTCGGATCTCTGCTACGCATCAATCGATAGGGCATTTCAGAACACTCGCTGATTCTCGACTTCCAATGATTTTAATAAAAGTAAATCGCTGTTACTTAGAAAGCAAAGATGCATTGACGGAATTTCGCGGAAGCCGCAGCAGTCGTTGACTTTTTGTTAGTTATTTAGAATTAGAAATTGGATAATTGGTTATCGTATGCATTTGCATGCACTGCAGGCGTTGCCCGTGGGTTGTGATTTCGTTTCCACTGCCTCGGTACATAATAGTAAAACTAATAAAGATCTTTTTTTTTGTTTGCTACATTTAAAAATGATTTAGGAGGCAGCCCCAAAACATTGGTAATTACTCTTCCACACATACATTATTACATTTAAAAATTCTTTAATAACATCACTATATTAAAGAACAGGATCAGGTCACATTTTTAAGTACGAACAAGACTTAAACATTAGTAAACATCCCCCTATTACTCCACCTATTTATTCCCACATTTACATAAGATGTATTCTATAATTACTGTTCCTATATAATAACATTTTACATTGTTTCTTTTATAAGTCACTTATCGCTTCAGAAGTTTCTCAATCTCACTTACATATTATAGATTTAACAATATCTAAAACAACACATCCGAAGACCCCTTTCATACGATACATTTTTATAATATCTTAAAGTATCAAAGTCCAAAATCTTGTTAAAAGACCTAGAGTGACCTTCACGCCAACAAATGCGCATTCCTACGTTCAAAATACACTTTCCTTAACTTCGCTATGCAAACACATAATGTCATTTGAATTGGTCTAGTGTCATATGTTATGATGATGGACAAGAGGGAATATGCAAACATAGATAGGACACGTACATTCATTTATAAAATCCTTCCCGCAAAAAGCTCAAAGATGTTCATGTATGGAAGCTTAATATCCATTACGTTATTCATACTTTGTCAATAAT
This sequence comes from Sympetrum striolatum, assembly GCA_947579665.1. Taxonomy (NCBI): domain Eukaryota; kingdom Metazoa; phylum Arthropoda; class Insecta; order Odonata; family Libellulidae; genus Sympetrum; species Sympetrum striolatum. The sequence goes on from OX388341.1 coordinate 1,021,331, forward strand.
TTATTGACATATTGATTAACATCGATTGTTTATTTTTTACTTTTTATGAAATATTCCTTTTTGAAAGTAGTAAAACTAATGCTTTATGGTTTCTAAGTCACGGTATTGATTTTAAATAAATTTTCTTTTCAAATGATTCGGCTTTCAGTTAGTGGAACTTCATCGTAATTGTTCCTTTTATCTTATGTTTTTTCATCTTCGAGTTATTAAGACAATTTTAAAAAAACTGTACATCTTAATCAAGAAATAAATGAAATTATCAATTGACTTCGGATACAGTTTATCTAAAAGCGGAAATGTCATTCCGCGATTATTTTCAGAAACTCAGAGATAAAACGGAAAGGTGTATGTTTGTGATACAAGAAGGATTAAACGATAAATAATTGATATGATAGAAAAGTGCATATCTTTTAAGATGGAGATGAAGATTGAAAATTCATAGAGCTCACGATAGTTTACGAATGAAATTTCCTAAAAATATTACCAAATACTTCATAAATGCAATCCTATTAGTGATAAATTTTAAATTTATTTAAAGTTATTTTAAAGATAAAGTAACAAACATATACTTACTCTTTCTCTTTATCTCCATGGTCCCAAAAAAGGAAGCGGAATTTCACGTATTTAAGATATGCTTCTTCGAATACTCATTGATGTTTTGCTTTCCCTTTCAGTTACTTTCGCTTTAAAGTTTTTCTACGAAAATTGGGATCGTCTTCCACAAACAAATTCCAAAGAGCCGACCGATAACAGTCCTCAACGACCTTCAGATTTTTAGCCGTAACATCCAAAATTCGTGACCGAATTTCTCCTACCTCCTTAAATAAAAACTCACTTTTATGATTTTAAAAATCATGATAATACTTGCATTGTTCGCTTCGTGGAAACAATGTTTTTCCTGGAGCAGATGGCTGGCATTCATTTGTTTAATTACTTTTAAGTAAATTAGATTTATTTTTGATTCACGTTGTTGGACTTGAAAGTGCGTCTTATTCTGTTAGTAAATCATTATCAAATATCTAAATTTATCATTAAGAATTAGTTATTGAATTTTTTTAAGGGATACCTTCGTTTCATAATGAAGTGGTGGAATGTTCTTGGCAGTATTTCGTAACATAACTGAGTAAAATTATTTGCAATATAAATAATTAAGAAAGTTGAGGATGGACAATAGAAACAGACAGTTATAGAAAAGGCAATCAAGATAACGTAAAATATTATTTATCATTGTAAACTGCAAAAAATACAGAAGATATATGGCTAAGATGGCCCTAACTGGGTGGAACTTGGGGATAGTGATTTGTCGTATTTGCACATTACTGCTCTAAAAGAAACATATAGAAAATTGTAATGATTCGTTTAAGTTCTGTATAAACATTCATACATAGTTATACTTCAAAAGATTTTACCCTTTAATACTCATTCCTTAATTCCTTTCTACAGGGTAAGTGCTGAAGCTAAAGCTCCCAATGTACCCTCCCGATGTAACCTTGTGAGTATTAACAATCTTTACATATTACATCTAATTTAATTTAACCTTTACTTTGTTAATTTTGCAATTGCTTAATTGCAGCTTATTGTTCAGATAAATTTAATTTGCCATTGATGATGAAACATTTTTACAATTTGAAATATTAGTTTCTTATTAAAAATTTTTCATTCTGATAAATCATTAATAGTCAAATAATTTCACAAATTTTTCTTTAAATCGAATTAAATATGATTTTAAGTATTTCACCATGACAAGTAATTATTGCAGTAAGTCATGGAAATACATTCAAGTCAATGCTTTCTGAACTCAATAAAATAAATTCTAGTCAATTGCTGCCAATCCAAATATTGATTGCAGCTTTAAATGAAGTGTGTCTTTATGTATTAACTACCTGCTCTGTAGGGGAAGAGGGAGTAATGCCTTACTCCTCTCAACCCTAGCCGAAAGGCCTACAGATGTAGGCATCTTTTCCAGGGCCCTTTCTTTCACCTTCTTCTGCTGGGGGGAGCTAACTTAGCCCTCTCTTCTCACCAGTTCGATCTTTCTGTCTATGAGGTCGGATCCCGCGGTTAACCAGCTAAGAGTGGTAAAGGGGAGATCCTTAGGCATGAGGATGAACCCCATTGCACGCCACTCTGATCTGGCCGGGTCCCCACGTTAGGGTGTTAGGTATTCCCCCCAAATCCTCCCTCCCACCCCCCCTCATCAGCAGCGGAAGGAAAACCATCAAGAACGTGGATGACTCCAGGAGTAAGTGTTGGTACTGGTTTACGAAACCAAGAGTAATAAAAGTGTAGGAAGATGATTAAATATAGAGGAAAGTAAGTGAAACGTAACGCTTTGTATAAAGATAACATGCAGGAATAAATAAAGGTAATCGGAATGGTATCTGATTGTTTGTCAGTAGTACGTTTTAATAGTAAACTTGCTTACATCTACATCTACATTGATACCCTAGAAGCCGCCTTTCGGCATGTGGCAGGGGGTGTAAACACCAGTTGAATCTAAACTACTTCCTTCTTCGGTTATTGTCGAATATTGTTCGCGGAAAGAATGAATTTTTAAAACGATTTGTCCTAGCATCTATTTCTCTTAACTTACGGTCATTATCGGATCGACCAAGGTAGCAGGGGAGTTACATGATACCGATTGTATATTCTGAAAATGAAGTTTCTATATATATTAAGACAGAATCGTGTCCGTCCGTCTGTCCTCAAAACAGGGATGTAACACTTTTAGCAAAATCTGAGTCTAAATTCAATCTCCCGCAACGATTCTTAGTGCGCTGGAGGCGGACGGCCTGCACGCACAGGCGTGCAAAAATTTAAATTTTTTGGTTGAGTTTAGAGGTGCAAAACGGGCGAAAAACTGAAAAAAATCGGGAAAATGAGGGCAGTGGGAGACGTTTTCTTTTGGGATGACGAACGCCGCTTACCTATCGCTTGCGCGTCATTTAACATAGTTAAGTCTTTATCAGTTAATCTCACTGCTGAGGGTGAGTTCCCGACTTTGCGGGCTCTGACATTATCTACTTTTGCGGAATCTTTTCGGAGGAAATGCCATTCAAGAGAGAAACGACAAAACCGAATATCATCCTGCCATAAACCATAAACCATAAACATATCATAAACCATCCTGCCTGCGGAGCAAGCAGTAGGCAACTGCTAGTCCCTGGATTTATTAAGCAGTCGCAGCCTAGCTTCCAATCTCCTTTCTTTCAAGGATTCCCAACCTACGTCTGAGAGCATATTCGTAACGCTTGCTTTTTTATCGTAACATTTCTTAACAAAACGAACCGCTTTACGCTGCACTTGGGGTAGGTAAAATAACATCGCTCTCTCACCTTTTCATCGCATTTACCGACAATACGCTTTACAAAGTCAAGCCTTTTACTTGCTTTGCCGCAGATTTTTCGAATATGGGTTCTCCAATTTAAGTTATTAGTAATGTTGATCCCGAGATATTTAACTGAATCTACTACTTTTTTGTTCATTTCATCAATGTTGTACTGGTGATTTGGAAGCAATTGTTTCCTTTCGAAGAAATTAACTACGGAGCATTTATCTACGTTAATATCTCATTCCAATTTTTTGCACCACCTTTGGATGAGTACTTAATCGTTTGAGAGAGATTTTCGTTCTTCCTCGTTTGTTATTTCCCTATATATAACCGAGTCATCTTCAAATATCCTCACATTGCTAACTATCTTGTCACTCAAGTCATTGATATGAATCAGGAAAAGAAGAGGTCCAATTACACTGCCTTGAGCTACGCCAGAGGTTACTTTGACTCTATTTGAGCTAACGCCATCCAGTACAACTTGTTGTTTCCTCTCGTAGAGAAAATCCTTAACCCAGTCGACTACTTCCTTGATAATGCCCGCTAATTTTAGTTTTTAAATTAGTTTGTAGTGGGGGACTCTATCGAATGCTTTTTTGAAATCGAGGAAAATAGCGTCCACTGGCTTTTTACTCTCGGCAGGCTTTAAGATATCGTGTACAAATAGAGCAAGTTGGGTATTAAATGATCGGGACTTACGAAAACCATGCTGGTTCGCGTCGAGGAATTCATTTCTATCTAAAAATCCCATGAGTGAGCTTACGACAATATGTTCCATTACCTTTCCGGACAGTGAAGTTAATGATATGGGTCTATAATTTCCTGGGTCCTCCTTCAATCCGCTTTTGTAAACAGGAGTCAACATAAGTGTTCTACCTTTCGGTAGGTTCGGCACAATCAAAAGTCCCTATTAATAGCCATCTCCTTCAAATCCTTATATTTAACCCCACCCCTTATGCAATCCAACATCTTCTGTCTCTGTCTTCCCTTCTGCCTTTTCCCTGAATCCTACCCTCCATTACAACCCTCTACCCTCAATATTTGACCCACCCATTTCTTCTGACGATGCTGAATCACATTAATTAAAGCCCTCTCCTCCCCAACCATCTCTAACACCTCCGTGTTAGTTTTCCTATCAACCCAACTAACTTTTTCCATTCTACGCCACACCAACATCTCGAAGGCCTCCAATCGCTTGACTTCTTCCTTTCTCAAGGTCCACGTTTCGCACCCATAGAACAACACACTCCAGACCAGGGATTTCACCAATCTTTTCCTGATTCCTTTATCAACACCTTTGGTCATCAATTCCCTTCGCTTCATAAAGGCTTCCTTCGCCAAGTCTATTCTTTTACGAACCTTATCTTTACATCTTCCGTCCCAAGAGAGAATTCTTCCCAAATAAGAAAATGTATTTACCTGCTCTAGTTATTTCCGATCCACCCTAATAGTTAACTTAGCTTTTTTTTCTTTAGTGAACCTCAAAACTTTAGTTTTACTTACATTAATTTTCATACTAAACTCCCTTGCTTTATTGTTAAGAGCATTTACTAAAGTTTGCAAACCATTTACGGAATCACAGACAATAGCTTTATCGCCAGCATACCTTACAGACTTCACTACTTTCCCACCAACCTTTACTCCCTTGTCTATTTCTTCCCAGGCTTCTTGCACCAATTCCTCTGCATATATATTAAAAAGCGTTGGTGACATAGGACACCCTTGTCTTACCCCCTTACCCAATTCAGCCCAATCCGATTCCCCAGCAGCTATCCTTATGCAGGCTGTTTGATTCAGATACAAATTTTGAATTAAACGTTTATCTTTCCAGTCCAACCCATATTTCTTTAATATCCCTATTAGTTTTGGCCACTGGACTCTATCGAAAGCCTTTTCAAAATCTACAAAACATACACATAAGTCCCTCTTAAATTCCAGGCTTCGTTCCGCAAGTACTCTCATCACCCCAATTTCATCCCTCGTTCCTTTCCCTCTCTGAAAACCAAACTGGTCTTCTCCGATTAGCCCTTTAATATTTCCTTCAACCCGTCTATTCAGAACTCTTAGAAGTACTTTTGCCGCGTGAGAGATTAGGCTAATTGTATGATAATCCCGACATTCTGTAGCCTTTTTCTTTCTGTAAAGGAATCAAGATAGTTTTGATCAAATCCTCTGGCCATGGCCCTTCATCATAAATTTTCCTAATTAAATCATAGAAACGTTTCTTGGCCTTATCCCCCAGGTTCTTAAGATTTCCCTTACTGCCTTTAACCGTCACCATTCTGTTACTAATTCTATTACCCGTCAGTTGCTTTACTTTACTATACATTAGGTCGGCCCTCCTGCTTTCCACCAGCTTTTCTATTTCATACACTGCCCCTTCCACCACTGTTCCCTAGCCTTATTAGTTTCCCTTCTTAGTTCGTTGTTTAGTGCTCTGTACATTCTGCGCCCATGGTCAGTGTTGACTCTTTTCCATTTCCTTCTTTCCTCCATTTTATTTAACATTTCTACAGTTACCCATGGTTTTCTAGTTTTAGTTTGTTTAACCCTCCCAACAGTTTTTGAGAACAATCCTTCACACAAATTTTAAGCTTTTCCCATTCATCGTTAGTGGTTAGTTCCCTCCTCTACATCTCCTCTACATGTTGTCTAAAACAATTTTTTGAACTCTTTGAAGCAATTACTAAGTTTTTTTAAAGCAAAGATGATTTATTAAGAGTGCATTTATTGAAATTTAAAAGCAATATTGCTTATTTGACAGATTCATAAAACAAATTTAGTGAAACAAACTTTCAGCTGTAAAGGAATGATTTAAATCTGATCAAAGACAATTACCTCTGCGTTTGTGTTAAAACGTGCTTTGTACAAACAAAATTTGGGTAGAACACAATTTATCAGTTTCCAAATCTTTCTTCAATGGAAACTAATGATAACGACATTCTCGCTTACTGCCAGCATTTGGAAGCACTAAAAGAAGACTTTACAATTAGATTTGAGAATTTACTTAATATGGTCATTCCAGATTGAGTCATAGAACCATCCCCTAAATTAGAAATCAAGAATTATCACTGCAATTGTCAACAAATGAAGAGTTGAAATTTAAATTTTAAAATGGGTATCAAGAATTTTGGCTTCAACGTCAAATTACAATATTACATCCAGCCTTATGGGCTGCAGTTAAGAAATTTTAATTGCTTTTCCATCCTCGTATTTAGCAGAAAGAGGGTTTAGCATGGCGACCAATCTATAAACTAAGAAAAGAAACAGGTTGTCAATAGTGGAACGCGGTGACTTAAGGTTATTAATGACAAAAATGGCACCAAATATTGATAAATTAGTTTCATCGCATCAAGCTCAGCTGTCTCAATAATATTGTATTAATTATTAATAACATATTTTAATCGTTCTGTAAACATTACTTCAATATTTCATTATCTTAAGATTAAAGAAAATTCAAAATTTGTTCTGGTTTTTCAATATATAGCATGTACAATGTAGTTAACCTAAGGGGGGCGCTAACAAATTATTGACTGAAAAAGTGGGCGCTGACTCAAAAAAAGGTTGGGAACCTATGGTCTAAATAATTGTAAGTTGACGTCTTCATTTTTTTCACCTTGGTATGTGACTTTAATACTGCAAGTTCAATTATAATATCAACTATAATCAAGAGTCTACTGTATTTTTTAATGCAGCCGAATTTTTAATTTTCGGTATGAGACGCATTCAATGAAATACTTAGCTAATACATAAATAACGAAATCAGGCTTAATTGTAAGCCTGGCAGAAAATTTCATCTGATAAAAATGATTTTTTGTTTCTTATACAAACCTTGTGCAATAAGCTGTATATAAAATTCATATTATTATTTTTATACATTGATGGCGTTTTCTTGACAGGCGATATTTCAGTTAAATTCCAAAATCTGCTGATGATATAGTAAAATAACGAAAGATAATGAAATAAGCATGGGCGTGCCAATGTTGGGGAACAAATGAGTGTATGTTACGTTTTATATCGCTTGCCAAATAACCGTAGCTATTTTTTTCCTTCCCACGCTTTGCAACCTATTGGAAGAAAGAACTCTCGAAGACTCGGAAAGTTTATATCTAAATCACTAAAAAGCTATAGCATAGAAAAAATGAGTTTTTAATAGATATTGGACGTATCCAAACCAGAAATCCAAAGAACACACATGTTAAGTTTCCAATTGTTCGCTTATATAAACTACTATCTAGCAAAGTGTAATAAGTTGGCCACATAAGCGTTAAACTCCTCTAGTTTTGGATGTATTTAGTTTTTGAAAGAATTGACATATTTTGTAGTAAGTAGAGGGAATGAATATACTAGCCCCTGTAAAGTAGGCCTCTTTCGTTTCCTCAGACCCCCCCATTGGTAAATCCTGGCTGCGTCACTGCGATGAACAAATATTACAAGAAATAAGTTACTTAGGTCTTGATTTGATGAATAGTCGGGATAGTATATCCTCGAAGCACAGTCATGTGTCATAAGAAACAACGAATAAATATGTTCAACAAGGAAATTAATTACCTTCTTGTACAACTCAATCAGGCATTGAAATGCCTGATCATATCAACTTCAATCCCGAGTCTCCATTTAGAGAGGCCGAGTATCGTATAATTCTTGAAGAAACGGTATATGCAATGAAATAGAATGTCTTATATTCACTAGAGTTGTATTTCCTATTATCTTAGTTTTTTCCATCCATGATGAATAAATGAGAAAAATTTGTGAAATAAACTGAGAAACGCTGGCGCACAGTGAGCTCCATAGAAAAAGACTTGCTAAAAATGTTTTTTTTTAGCGTGCGGACTTGATCAGCGTAAGCAAATTGCAGATTCGTATGCAAAAACTATTCACCAATGACCATGTTTTTATGCCTGCAGTCAGCCTATTCTCGTATATATTGGCGAGCCTATATCGACTCTAACCCACACTGCGATGTCTAATTTCCCGTCGGTTCAAATTTAAAGGATTTTTGCGGCCTAGCGTACGGAGGAAGTATCTGACGAAAAGAAGTACTGGAACTCGGCTGCCGCGTCATTGGCTTAACTTGTATAAAAAATCTATTTGTTGTGGAAGTAAGTTATGACATGAAGTAATTACAAAGAGTGAGAGATAACGAACATGCCCAGCTTGAAGAAGGAGCCTTAAAGCTGTCGCATTAAAAATTCGCAGTAGACGCATTCCAAAACATTTGAGGATCAATAGCATCAATAGCTGATCTGCGACAGATTGAGAATCTTTCCAGTAGACACTTGGTTATGGAAAAACCATTGAAATCACTTAGGAAGGAGAATCGTGAAAACAGTGGCGAATTGCGTACTGTAATGGAAATTTTCTATTCCCATTTCGTAGGACAGACAAGAACACCATGCGGCCATGTAAGAGCAAAGGATAATAAGTATAGTAAACGGGTATGCTCCTAATTTCAACCTAGTCATACCCTTCGAGGGGATTGTGAGCGTCACACTCCCTCCATTCAACTGCAGTCGAATGACAAATTCTGTAACTTACCTTCTCGACGAAATGTGGTCAAGGTCACCATTCCCGTCTTGGGTTCGCCTTCAGAGTTACCCCAGCAGTGTTGACCTGGAGGACCTATGGGGAGATGTAGCGGACTGGTCTTAAGAATTTTTAGATTGTACTGCGAAAACCTAACCGCAACACGCGGTGCTACAAGGGGAGAGAGGGGGAACATCGCCTGCGAAGAATCCTTACCTCCCTGACCGTTCCCGAGCAACGTTGCCACTTCACTATTTTGAGTTTCCAATAAAAGAAGCACCATCGCTAGTCACTGCATTCATTTCAAACTAAACCCCCATATTATTTTCCTATGGACATGACTCGCCTTTCTTATTTTTTTCTTTATAGCGAACGGTATTCCTTTTCCTTACCATTGTCAAGCAATTCGGCATATTTAATAGTGGCTTCGTCAACCTCTAGGTCATCAAATGTGTTTTATAAAGGTTCTCAATCCCTTTGTTCCTAATGGTTTCTTTATCTGTATGAAACTTAACAATTCAGAACCTTTGACTGGCACATCTGCACCACTGAAATCAGAGAAAGTGTTCGGGCGGGTATTCTTTTAGGTTTCCTTAGGTTTTAATACCTGACCGTAAAGTGAGAGATCTGGGTTCGAGTCCCAGTCAAGTCACTATTTCTCGCTTCTGTATAACTTTGGGTTACGAAGCACACTTTCATTGGCAAAGTTAAAATTTACTTTCAATCATCATATGTCCTCAGAATAATTCTAAACCACGATCTTCTTTATAATCCTTTCCTCTTTCATATCATAATGAGAACTATCGTTCCATCATTGGTAAGGTGAAATAGCAATTTCCAAACTATAATAACATACTTCAGAGGAAATAAAAAATGCTTAGCATTTTCAATCACAAGTTCAATGGATTACTAATAGATCATCAAAACTAAATGTATTAAGACCTAACATTGTGGAAAGACATTTATATTAATAACAATGAAACTATTTCCCACAGGAATTTGTTGGAATAAATTCCTGTGGTAAATAGTTTCATTTTTATTTATTTAAATAATGCGTAGTTTACTTTCCAAATAAGAAGTGGTTACAGAACTTTGTTAATGCAATACTGCAAAGCTTTCCAAAGTAAGGCTTCAAGAGGGATTACTGGGTAAAGAATAAAAAAGCACTCTACATAAGTTCTTCTTAAGTTCTTTCTTTGGAAAAATATGATTCATTAAAATAAACAAAAAATGCTAGATTATTTGAGAAATGAAATCATTAATATTCATAGATAATTTCAGATTTAACAGATATTGAACACCATATCTTGAGTTTTATGGATGAAAAAAGAATTTCTTCACAAACCATGCTTACATAAAAGGTACTCCAAGGAAAGCTACATATTTATGTATTTAAATCAATGGCCTATAAGAATTAGAGAAGACATATTAGAGGGACATATAAGGCAGATTTTTTCCTCACATACTAACAAAAAAATCAGCAAGTGAAAAAGTAAATAGACATCTTCTTTGTCAAACAGTAGAAATTATAAATTTCTTATTAGCAGTTGGCTAATGGAGATGAATTTGCTTGAAAATTATGGTTAAATTTCTTTTGATAAAACCTCTTATTTCTTTGGCTCAACCTTAAATTTGAATATACAGTAACTATATTGAAAATCTTACACCTAATAGCACTATAGCACAAGGAAGCTATCTCTCAAAATTTCCCAAAAAGAGAATAAGTGAAAATTACTTATTAGAGCCTTTTAAAGATGCTTCTATTGCAATTTATCCATTATATGCAAACTCAATAGTAGTTTATTTTAGTAAAAAGTATTTAAAACATATCTTCCAGAGAGTATGTTTACAGAATTTAAAACAATCTCCTGATTTTTTACCTCAAATTAATTTGTATGTTAATTCTTAAAAGTATATAGTTTACTTATAGTAAATTACTGAGCTTATTCTCAAAATTCAACCCTCAAACACAAATAACTCCTAAATAAGGCTATAATTTATTATACCTATAAACTAAAAATTAAGAAAACTAACAAATTATTGACACCATAAGCTTAGAAAATAGGTGAATGGTTTAAAATGCAGAACAAAAATTTTACATAGCTACAGAAGCTCAGTAAAAATGTTTAGTATGAACCAAACAGACATGGAAAGCATCAACACCAAACAGTCAGCACATTAATATGATTAAAATATTCAGAATTTAGTCTTAAAATTCAATTTTAATAATAATTTTTTTACATTATTACATACCTTAAAGACTGAGCATGAATTTCACTTTTTAAGACCGTGCTAGAGTCAAGTTATAAATTTTGAAATATTTGCAGCTGTAAATAAATGAGCCAGAATTATAAGCAAATCTTGCATCGCATTGCAAGGTTAATATGGATGAAAAAAAATATCTTTGATCATAAAAATTTACTAATAGCCAATTCACTGAATTTGATAACGTTAGCTTACATAACAAGGTTCCTAAAAATAGTGAAGTCCGGCTTCTTTTTTGGCAAAGCATTATAGAGAATTTGTTTTCCTAAATGTCAGTCCCACCATTTGTTTAGCTCTTGGCAGTGATAAAAAAGTTATTCTACACACTCAACTTGAATTCATTCCATGTTTTTTCAATCATTAGCTCTGGAATAATGGCATAGTTATCGACACAATATATTTTAAGTATAAATATATCATCTCACCTTTCCTCCCTATAACCTCACTAAGTCTCTCCATCCACCCGTTCAGTCATGGCCACCGCCACTCGTACCACTCTATCCTCGCTGCAGCTTGAAACTAAAACAATCCATGGTGCGATTGAAGAATTATTAAATAGGATGGACAAGTTCGACTCTCGACTCGATGAGGTGAAAGTTGCCGAGAAAGCCAAAGCCGCCGAGGATTGTAACGCCATATTGGACTCCATCAGTGACGAATTTTCCCAGTTCAAGATCGAAGTGCGGGACCAGATTGCCGAGGTAAAGAGTGTAATCCAGAAGATGACATCTCGAGTCACCCACCTTGAAAAAGCTTCAACGAAGACGGACGATAGACTGGATGAATTAGAGCAATATAGCCGCCGCAACTGCTTGCTGATACACGGGCTCCGTGAAACGGAAAATGAAAACTGCATTGCTCTAGCCAGTAGCCTCCTCTCTTCCCAACTACGCGCCGATATTCATCCCCTTGACAGAGTGCATCGAATCGGCCAATACCGCGGCATCGCCCCGTCATAGTTAAGTTCATTAATTACCAGGACCGCTCGAGGGTATGGCGTGTGAAAAAATCTCTTAAGGGCACCGGTTTTGTCATCACCGAGTCCCTAACCAGCAACCGGATGAAACTTCTGAAGGAGGTAAGAGATTTATTCGGCAGATCTAAGGTATGGACATTTGATGGAAAAATTGTTATCGTCGGTGACGATGGTAAACGTATGTTTATTACTACGTCCTCTGAACTCGATGCAATTAAGTCTTCTTCATAAACGGCTGGCCATGATTGTAATTGTACGCTAACTCCGTCTAAGATACCTTTTTATGTAATGTTCTTTTTGGGAGGAAATTGCTTTCATTATTTTGTTTTATCTTCGCTTGCTCTATCTACGGAACTTTCTTATTGTGTTATTCCTTATTTTTCACTTATTGTGCTATTCCTTGTCATTGTGTCACTTTACACCACTCTGTAATCAGTGCATCTATTAAGTGATAGTTACTTACTTTTGCTCCTGTAGTGCGAATCTTAGTGATAATCTGGTTATTTGTGTTATTATGTTATAGTTATTTTTTTTCCTGCTTGGCTTAGTGAATTTTAGTGTTTATAAGTTTTTATAAAATTTGAGTTCCCATTGCTTCAGTGCTTCTTGCCCTCTTGCTAAAATGTTCTCTATTTCTTCTCATAACCCTCGTCCTCCTCAAACTCGCACCCATTCTCACAACCAACGTTACTTCTCAGAAATCGCATCCACTGCTTCGCAGTATGCTACCTCTCTTGTTTCCTCAACTCCAAACAATTGTCCCCAGAATAACGGTTATCACCAAATTCCTTCGCTGATCCCTGCTTCCTCTATTCTCAACCCCTATGCTAACAAGTTCTTTCCTTATGCTCACTGGTCCCCCCCGCTGCTTCTTCTCTCAATCCCTAAGCCACTGAGTTCCTCCCTCGCCCCATGAGCTCACCTTTACTCTCAACAGCTTCTAAATGCTCGGGTGACGACGCACCCAGCGCAAATGATATCCTGTTTAAAACATTTTCTTCTTTTTCGCGGTCTTTCCAGATGCTATACCTAAATGCACAAAGTATTCATGCACACATAGATGAAATTCGCCCACTAGTTTTGTCCACTAACGTTCATATTATTGCTATCAGTGAAACCTGGTTGAAACCTACCTTGCCCTCCACTTTCGTGGAAATCCCTGGGTATAAACTCGTACGCAATGATCGTCTAGGAAAGCGTGGAGGAGGAGTGCGTATGTACGTACGAAAGGACATTACATATACATTGATTTCCCACAGTGAACCATCATATAGCAAAAAACCTGAATATCTTCTCATCGAATTAAAATTTAACTTGACTAAACTCTTAGCCGGGGTAATATATCGACCTCAGAAGGTAGGTAATTTAACTGATATAGATGAGGCCTTATCACTTCACATTCATAATTATCAGCATGTAATTTTAGCCGGAGACTTCAATGCTAACTTTAACTCGTCTAATCATGACGCTCTCTATCTTAAAAAATCCTTTGATTCACACAACCTTCACCCCCTGCCACATGCCTCTGGCGGCTCGCGGGGTATTTATCTAAATCTAAACCTTCACCTATTGCCGTTAAATCCAACTCATCATACGCTCAGCTCTTCGACGTGGATAGATGCAGTACTCACAATGAAAAAAGAAAAAATACTTACACACGGACAACTTTCTACGTCAGGAATTTCAGCTCATGATATGATATATCTCGCCTACTCCCTTAAATCTCTGAAACTCACTCCCAAAATTATTACTCGCCGCGATTTGAAGGCCATTAACGAGAATCAGTTTCTTAATGATGCTGCTGCGATCCTATGGAACTCAATCGAATACATCAGTAACATTGATGAAAAAGTTGATACTCTAAACAGCTTCATCATCCGCTTGCTAGATAAGCATGCTCCCGTTGAAAATATCCGCGTCTCTAAACCAAAATCCCCATGGATCAACTCCGAGATCAGAGAATTTATGACAAAACGAGACGCTACATTCAGAAAATTCAAAGTATCTAAATCTCTTGTGAATTACACTAACTACAAAAATTTAAGAAATAGAACAAAACAACTCATCAGGAATTCAAAAATTAAATATACATATCAAATAGCTAACCGTGGTGCCTCCCAATCTTCTGTTTGGAGTAAGCTTAGAAATATTGGAATAGGTAGATTGAAAGAAATCTTGCTCCCCGCTGATACCTCCCTCGACGATCTTAACAAAGAATTCATTCTTCCTGCTTCATCGGAACAAACTAATAATACTAAAGACACATTCATCGAAAGCCTTGACCGTCGCGCTCGCTCTACCAGTAACTGTTGTAACTATTTTGAATTCTCTCCTGTAACTCAATCACAAGTTCACCGCTCTCTCCGTAGTATAAAGTCAAAATCCCAAGGAGCTGATGGTATACCAATTACAATTCTTCATAAATTAATAATCTTTATCCTTCCAGTACTAACTCATATCCACAACTGGTCTATTCTACAAGGCAAATTTCCAGCACAGTGGAAAAAATCTCTAGTCCACCCCTTACCCAAAAAGTCATCCTCCTCTACATGCACCCAATACAGACCAATAAGTATCCTTCCAGCTATTTCCAAGGCCTTGGAAAAGCTAATCCACGAACAAATTACCTCTTACCTTACAACAAATCGTCTTCTCGACCCCTACCAATCTGGCTTCCGCCGATCACATAAGACAGCTACAGCCTTGATAAAGATTACTGACGATGTTCGTCGTGCCATGTATCGCAGAGAAGTAACTATTCTGACCTTACTGGACTTCAGCAAGGCCTTTGATTCCATAGATAAAGATATACTAATCAGCAAGCTTCGTTTGATGCGTTTTTCCTCTACGTCTCTTCAGTGGTTCTCCTCCTACCTAAGTAATAGGACGCAAAAGATAATTTATGATAATTCCTCCTCCGAATGGCTTACAAACCACAGAGGTGTACCGCAAGGATCCACGCTTGGCGCACTACTATTCACTATCTACATTAATGATATCGCAGCTAACCTATTCAATTGTAATTACCATCTATACGCAGACGATTTACAACTGTACATTCATTCACCAGCATCTCATCTCAACTATGCCATAAACCAGATGAACATAGATATTTCAGTAGTAGTAGTAGTATTGCCAAAAGTGCTTCGACAGCTTAGGTCATTTCACACATTGGCTCCCACCGGGATTTGAACCCGGGACCGCTTTCACCAAAGGCAAACGCGCTGTCCACATGACTATCCGGGAGCCTTAGATATTTCATCGATAAACGATTGGTGCATCAATAATCAACTGGTAATTAATCCATCTAAAAGTCAATCTATCATAATTGGGCATCCTAAACTCACATCTACCTTAAATAAAAATTCTTTACTTCCCCTTAAGATTGTCAATGAAAATATCCTTTTATGCCAAAGTGTTACGAATCTAGGTCTTATAATCAACGAATCTCTCACTTGGGGTGATCAAACCACTAAAATACGAAAAAATGTAAACAGGACTCTTCATTCTCTAACGCGACTAAAAGCTTTTCTTCCTCATTCTCTTAGAAAAAATCTCGTATCCTCACTCATTTTCCCACATTTCGATTACTGCGGTATCGTCTTCCATGATTTATCCCACGAACTTGCGACGAAACTGCAGAGAGCCCAGAACTCCTGCATCCGATTCATTTGCGACCTCAGGAAAAGCGATCATGTAACCGAATCGTAAGAGCAATTATCCTGGCTTAAGCTTGATGCTAGAAGGAAACTTCATCTCTTATCCTGTCTTTACTCAATTAAAACTAACAGTACACCACAATATCTTTCCACACAATTCATCCCTATGAATAATATTCACGATCGCTACACAAGGAGAAATCAAAATCTTCAAATCCCAAAACATAATACCGGAATTTATAATAAATCTTTTCATGTGACCACCTGCAGACTTTGGAACGTACTCCCGCCTGAAATTCAAAATGCTCCCTCCTTACCATCATTCAAGAAGCTTTGTATCAAATATCTCTCACAGAGATAACTTATATTTGTTGTATAACTTTCTATATGTATCTATATACTCTTTAATGATTTAATATTTCATATACTAGTAATTTTCCTTATATTGTATGACTTTCTGTATATACCTTTGTATAACTTTGTATAACTTTGTATAACTTCCTGTATATACCTTTGCATTATTTAGTGATTTCATTCTGTAAATATTAGTAATTTAATCATTTAGTAATTTAAAAATTATTTGTAAATTCATAACCATTCACAATGTATGCATATGTACAAGGGTTAAATGGAAGATGGGACTTATTAGTCCCAATTTCGCCCAATTAAGTCGTTAATAAATAAATAAATAAAACTCACTTCCTTAACTTCAAAGATATCTTTACGGACTTTAAATTCATGGTGTCCACATTAATTTTGTCTGGTTCAGTACTGATATTTCTGGAGGTAAACTATAAATGTTTAGCAATTCAGTATATCTTTTCTCGCGTCATTTGGCTTAGGCAAAATTTTCAATATCGTAGAGTCAGGTTGACTTTTATCTTCGTTTTCTCTAACCACTTTGACCTCTGTACACAGGCCTTCTCCTGTACTCTCCAGCTTCAGGAATATTTATGCCTCTGTCCCAATTCCACGGTCATTTAAGGCACACGGCACAATGAAAGATGCAAGTTCTCAATTCTCCTGCTTTGAGAGTTTGCTGACAAGGTCCTGAGAACATCTAAGACTCCTCAACTTTTGCAAGCCAATAAGAATGAGCAACGGAAAACTAGTTGCAACGGCCAAGTCCATGGGACTCGATGAAAGGAGAGGCACGGAAATCTTCCAGACAAGATCCAGGAGATACAAGAGATTGACAGCTTCCTTCAGCTCCTGAATCAGTCCTCTGCAAGAAAGAGTAGAAGTTGCAAATACTATAAATTGCAAATTTACTATCAGTTGTGAATAGTACCATATTTTATTGAATGAGCACAAAGTTTCTTATCAATTTTAACTTTAGAGTTTCATTCCCTAATTAACCAATACTATTACGTGCATGTTAAACATGTGTTTGCTAACTTAGTTGCTACAATACTGCCATAATTATTGGTTCAATGTACCATAGAATCATGTCCATTACAATAAGGCAGTAAAAGAACTTTTTTTCCCTAAATTAGGTCAGTTATATTTCACTACCATAAACCGCAAGTGAATGATAACCTTCGAAATTTTCCTTCAATTTGCAGATAACATGATGACCATACAATGGACATTCAAGAAGCTCCCAAAATCAAGCTTCAAGGCATCTGGAATATTTTACAGCCAAAATTACTGCGAAGCATTCTTGAAAGAATCTAATAAATATAAATTCTCATTAAATGCAAGTATAAAATAATAAGATAGCTAACAATCCCTTTTTACAAATGAAAAGAGATGTTTTATAAGCTTTTTCAGCTTTTACACCTAACCAAATTGTAAGTTATTGCAAGAATATTACTGATACATTACCATTAGGAAATTGTATCCTATCTAGAGCTCTTCCCATCCTGATGGACAAGATGGAATTGATATCATTTGACTGTGAACTGCTATCACACGTTTCACACACTGAGCACCTGCAAATTAAATATTTCAATCACTAAATACTATTACGTGCATGTATACATTAAAATTATATATTACATTCCGTTATTGTTGAAAGTCAAATTCTATTCAGTTTATTCCAACATGTTTTGTAGCAATGAAGAGAAAACTTGTTCATTTTCCACACATTTTTTTATTATATCATATTATGATAAAATTACCAATTTTTCTCTTCATAACTTCAATGGCTCTCTACAAATAAATGCCTGACCATCTAAATTTCACATTTTGTAGTTTAATGTTTGATTTACCTATACCTAATGATTCATACCAAAAGTAAGTATAACATATACAATAGATAATTTTTACAAAATTATTAATTGCACATTTCATATCTAAAATTTTGGAAATATTTTTTTTAATAAGTCAATATTAATAAAATAATGTGAAATCATCCTTGCTTGAGTTTTCTAATGAAAATTTGGATTGGAATTATAATTTTTTTAAGTTTACCAAGCTGGAATAGGTGTCATCATCAAAGGTATAGGCTCAGCTGTACTCAGCCAATAACTGTAGTCATTTCTGCTTGCATAATTACATACATTGTTCAGACTGCAGAAGAGGAAAGGCATGACTGAAAATCTTTGCACACAACTTCCAAGTGTACCTGAAATGATAAATGATTAGTGGTAAAAATCTCAATCATAGTATTCAAGGGCTCCCAGATAACAATGTAGAGAGGGCATTTGGCTTTGGTGAAAGAGAACCCAGGTTCAATTCCAAGTGGGATTAGATTCATGAGCAAAATGACCAAGCTGTCAAAGCACTTTTAACAATACTACTACCACCATACTATTTAATGTATTATATTGAGTAAATTGCACAACTAAATTACTTTATCTTGCCCAAAAAAGTTATATGCAGAAAGGCCATGGATAGGTAAAGAACCAAATTTGGAAAAACCTGATAATAGAGAACAAGAGAATAGAATACATGCAATGAAGAATTGTTTATTGTAAAAACTCAAGAGAAATTTTACAAAACAAAATTATTCTTTTTTCCAAAATGCACTCAAGTTTTACACTCATGTGAACTTGAGCTGAAGAGTCTTTCAACTAAATGATAACATAAAGAAATTCTTAAAAATGCAATTTTAGGGAGATTTAATTTTAAAAACTGGGAAATGGAATTTGAGATGCTGCTTGGAGATCTACTTAATTATAAATTAAAATCATTAAATTAATCATTCTTTCACTCAGAATTTCAATTGCATAGGTTATAGGAACAAAATTAACAAAGCATATGAATGGAACAAACCTAAGTCTTGGCCATGAGCTTTTGCATTGCCCATTATGTGTAGAAGAGAGTAGCCATCCCACATTTTGGAAGTTCCTGTAGGATAAGGAAGATTTTGACCAGATTGTGAATGTCTTGTAAGGAAGAATCTCCTACTCTTGGGTGGTGCAGAAGGTGCTGGGTCTCCAGGAGTTATAGCATAACCTATGAAAAATAAATGGTAATCAAACCTTTGCATTAGTCTTAAATTAAAGGTCTTTGTTATAATATACAATAACTGATCACAGATGGATCGAATAATAAATATGGAGAAGCTTTTCATTCATTGATTTAGATTTTTCTCATTCTTCCCATAATACACTGAAAAGGATAAACCATCGTAATAAAACGAACGGTTACGATGGTTTATACTGAATTCCACCAAGTGAGGATAGAACATATTAATTATACACTGAAAAGGATATTTGCGAACTTTTATTAATAAAAACGTTTAACTTGAATTATCTACCCTTTGTTGGATTTACTTTTTATATGTATGAATCTATTTACATGTATTGAAGTGTTGTTGTCTTGTATTGTCTTATTGAAGTTTATTGATTTGTTGTATTTCATATTGTATTCGAAAGCATTATACTGTACTATACTGATTTTGTCCTGCCATTTACTTTGTAAACATAACTGTTTTAATATGTACTTTCTTTTTTGCTACTTGTAATTGGGTCTCGGAACCCGAAATAAATGATTATTATTATTATTATTATTACTCATACTTGTAAATACACAAACCACACATGAAAAGTCACCAGTGAAAGTTTCATGATATATTGCACTTTCAAAGAGATATTTTTGAAAAATATGTTGCTCTCTGATAAGAGCTAAAAGAAAAAATAAATGCCAAAAGATGGCAATAAAGAAGTAAACAAATGATATAACAAAGGGAGAAAATCATACCAGTACCTAGCATTTCTATGTGAATATTATACATACATCTCTTAAGAAGCATTTTAACTGCATTCAGTTCCCCTGTGTTCCACCAAACTGAGTTTTTCTTGCATCAGACAACAAGTTTAAAGTGAGCTCAAGCTTATGTACAGTCATTTCTCTATTAATCTACACTTACATTCTTAGAGACAATTCTATCCAATTTATCAAAAACACCTGCCATTTTTATGTTTTTATCAAATATCCTAAAGCTATAATCACTCAATTGTATCTATCTAACAAAAAAAATCAAATGCAACATTTACATACTGCAGAGGAAATTTAAATGTTATAAAATATTTTATTTTAAAAAAGATAGAGATATGTGGTCCTTAGAACTTTCCCATACATCTTTAATGTCAAATAAAATTCAAAGTTAATAAGGAAAGAAAAATCCACAGTTTACATACGAGGGTCGTTCAATAAGTCCTTAGAAAAAGATGGAAAAACACTTCTTTTTGGGGTAATTTTTTTTATTTAACAACACAATCTCCTTTCAGCTCTATACATTTTTCTAAACGTTTTTCAAAAATTTTTATGCCATCTGAAAAATAGGATTTCGGAAGTTCTTCAAAATACTCATTTGTTTGCTTAATGATCTCCTCGTTGGAAGTTGACCGTTGCCCGCCAAGCCATTTTTTCAAATTCGGAACAGGAAATAGTCACTTGGGGACAAATCTGGTGTATAAGGTAGATGTTGTAACAATTCAATTTTTAATTCCATCATTTTGGCCATCGAAACAGCACAGGTGTGCACACGCGCATAGTCTTGATACAAGAGGATTTTTTTCCTCTTCAAATGTGGACGTTTTTCTTTAATTTCATTGCTCAACCGGTGCAATAATGACGCATAATACACCCCTGTTATCGTTTTCCTTTTCCTAAGTAATCGATAAAGATGATGCCGTGTGCATCCCAAATGACCATTACCTTGCCGGCCGATGCCACCGTTTTTGCCTTCTTGGGAGCCCGTTCACCCTTAAAAATCCACTGTTGTGATTGTCTCTTTGTTTCTGGAGTGTAGTAATGAATCCAGGTTTCATCCACAGTTATGTATCGACGAAGAAATTCAGCAGGATTGCGACGGAAGAGCACCAAAATAACCTCAGAGTCGACCACACGATTGCACTTATTCTCCTCTGTGAGCAAACGCAGCACCCATCTTGCAGAAATTTTTTTACAGAAAGTTTTTCATGCAAAATTGAAGCGACTATACCTTGCAATATGCCTGGGGCCTCAAGTATTTCGTGAACTTTAATCCATTGATCACTCAAAATCATATCGTGGATTTTGTCAATCGTTTTATGAGTAGTCACTTCCACTGGGCATCCCAACTGATATTCATCTTTTGTGGATGAATGGCCACGTTTAAACTCATTCACCCAATTGTAAACAGTTGGAAACACAGGAGCAGATGTGCCATGAACTGCATCCAACTCAGCTTTGATTTCTTTCGGCGTTAAACCTTTCAAATACAAATGTTTAATCACAGCCCGAAACTCACTTTTCTCCATTGTTATAAACAAACATAAGTTGTTCACATCAATCCTATTTTTCGGACGGCATAAAAATTTTTGAAAAACGTTTGGAAAAATTTATAGAGCTGAAAGGAGATTATGTTGAGAAATAAAAAAAATTTATCCCAAAAAAAATTTTTTCCATCTTTTTCTAAAGACTTGTTGAACGACCCTCGTACTTGATTTTGGGGAAATAAATGAAAGAGAGAAAGTCTGACATAGCCAAGACTCAAACCCAGTTATTCCAATTACAAGGTAGTTGCTTTAACTCACTGGGCTATCATGACAGAATTATCTCTTCCTTGATTTCTGATGTTTTGATAGCACCTCATGAGATCAATTGGTTAGAGCAACTGCCCACAAGTGGAAGAGCTACAAAAGATTTCTTTCTCCAACATCCACAGCTAATTTGGTGACTCTTCAATCAACATAATGCCATTGTATTGATACATACCAAGACAAACCTACATTGTCTTCTGCTTGAGGAGGGCCATTGAGGGCAAATGAAAATTTAGGTTACGTGCCAACATGCAATTTTTAGTTTTACAACTATTTGATTGGTCAATCAGTATTATTTATAGATACAAAACTGTTTATGAATGGTTGACCATAATAATGCATGTGTAAGTCATTGAGTTAAATTCAGTTTGAGGTAAAAAACAAAATATTTAATCAGCCAACTAAATAGTTACTTGTGAGTGCAGTCTAATATGAACCCTTGGTAGTCACTCAAGCAATCAAATAGGTGGCCAACTAAAAATTGTATGTCAGCACATAGTCTAAGAGGTTCCATAACATTTTATGTTTATAAATATTGGGCAAACTCATTCATAAAAAAGACGATTATAATTCCAAATGATACTAAACAGAACATCTACTCATCATAATCTGCAGATATGTCAAGTATGTTCAAATCTTTCATCATCAATAGTAAAAGAGACTTACCATATTTGACGGCATATAAGACGCACCGGCATATAAGACGCACCCTCATTAAGTTGGCCACTCACAAGGAAAAAAAGTTTTAATAGTTCGAGCGAAAGCGCGGTACCACAATATAATGTAGTTTCTTTTAGTTGTCACGTTTCGTAAAAGCCAAATATTAACACAATCATTGAATGCAATTATGAAATAGGTAGTACAGACCATCTGGGTTAAAAATAGCATTCAGTATTGAAAGTTAACCTGTGGAGGTTGAACCTTCACATATAAGACGCAGGGAAATTTTTCGAGACATAATTTAGGAAAAAAGGTGCGTCTTATATGCCGTCAAATACGGTAGATACAATTTTTTAAAAGTATCGCAAGCTCAAAATTGTCACTTATACTTTGAGACTGATTCTTCTTGCAGTTGTGAATATTCAATGGAGGTATTTAAACATCCACTGATATATAAAACAAACACTGGAACGAGAAGTATTTAGCAAGATATTTATGAGTGAAATATCAAAGGAAATAAAATCAATTGACGAAGCTGTCACTTTGTGGAACTCCATAACGTAGGTAAGGAAAACAACACTTTGTCTTAGTTACACAGTAAATTTATTCAGCTACCGGTTTTGACTAAGGTCTATTCATCTTCTGGCAGAGAATACAAAAAGTGACACAGGTATATATACAAGAGACAGCAATAAGCATTAGGAGTTAAGGGTTGGGTTGGGAAAGGGTGAGGGGAGAGGTGGAAGCAGGTTGACGAGCGACAGCAGGGGGAGGAAGCATTGAAAAGGTACACATTGGTCAGGTTAAAGGCATTTCTTTTGTGGATTAAAATCTCCATTTGCTCAAAAATATCGAGCTTTGGGCCCTTTGGTAATTGATGTAGAAGCTTAGCCTGAAAGTCCGAAGAAGGATTTTCTTGCAGCAAGTGCATGGAAAAATGTGAAGCATCAGAAACATTTATGAAAGATTGTTTATGTTCCTTACTCCTAGTGCACAGACTTCTATCAGTTTGTTCCAAATAAATTGCTCCACAGTCATTACAGGTTAGTTTATAAACCCCAGATTTACAAGAATTGTCCAACTTATCTTTACAATTAGTAAGTATTTTACCAATATTGTTCAATGTGTAGAAAGCAGGTTTGTGGTCAGTGGGGAGGGAGTTCGCAATCTTATAGCTAATTGGACCAATAAAAGGGATTTTAACCCATTTAGTGATATCATCCTGTAGAGCAAGGGTGTGGTAAATACGTGACATGTTTAATTTTTGTTGTATCTTTTTCAAAATAGTATAGATGAGTGAGACAGAATAACCATTATCAACTGCAATTTGTTTTATAATTTTCAAATCCTGGGAAAAACTATCTTTTTAAGGGGTATATTAATTAATCTATGGATTAGACTGTGAAAAGCAGCATATTTGTGCTGGATAGGAGCATTTGAAGTTGCGTGAATAGTATGATTCATGTATGAAAGTTTTCGGAAAATATAAAATTTGATCCCATTGTTTTCCTTAGTTAAAGTAAGATCCAAGAAGTTTAAAGCATTATTAGATTCAATTTCACAAGTAAATTTTATGCTGCTATTGATTGTGTTTAAAAAAGCTAAGAATAAATCTAATTGTCTCAAAGAATCATTCCATAAACAAAAAACATCATCTACATATCTAAAACAAACCCCTACATATCTCAACAAAGAATTCTGTGAAGAAAATAATTTTTTTCTAAATGGTTAAAAAAAAATTCTGAAAACAAAGGCATAATTGGAGAACCTATTGCCAAACCTTCAGATTGAGAATAAAAACAATAATTAAGTAGGAAGTAATTCTATGAAATACACAAATCAAATAACATTAAGCATTCGTCAATAAAATCACTTGTAACGTTTTTAGTTTTTGACAAATCTTTCACTAAGAGAAGCACATCATTCTTTGGTACACTAGGAAACAAGTTCACAACATCAAACGACACTAATTTTGAGTTATCGAAAAGTTTGACGTATTTTAATTTGTCCGCAACTTATATGGATTTTTAACACAGTAAGAAGGATTGAAAGCTAAAACAGTTCTTAATATCCCATCTAATTTGGAAGCCAGTTTGTGGGTGGGTGAGGAGACACTTGAAACTACAGGACAGATTGGATTGTTGGGTTTGTGAAGTTTCACTAAACCATAAAGTCTTAGGGGAAGTGGGTTGAGGTTCAGCACTTTGCACTAACTTTTGTTTATCACTGTTGTGCACCTTTTCACTGTTTGTTTCACAACATTATTATATAAAGTGGTAGGATCATTCTTAATAGATCAAATACCCACATCACTGAAAAAAATAGAACACTTTTCTACATAATCACTTTTGTCCAAAAACACTACACACTTTCCTTTAAATAAAATCAGATCATTATCCATAAGGGTGCACTTTAGACGATTAACAGTATGCCGTACAGGTGAAGGTATGGGCTTAGAATTGGGCAAAGATTGCAAGTAGCCTGATATGGAATGAGTAAGACCATGCTTCAATATCTTGTCATTAAGATGGTTAGAGAAAAGTTCACAATTGGCAATAATAGATTTTAAGTCTGTGCTACTATTGCCAAAATCCAGGTTGAAATTCAAACCTTTTTCTAGGAGGTTTAAATCTGAAGCTGGTAATTCACAACTTGAGAGGTTCATGACTCTAAGATAGAAATTATGCTACACAGGAATATTATTTACAGGACTCACATCTGGCTTAATGGACGCTAAGTGTTTTAATTTATGGTAGATGGTATTTAATTTTTGGAAGCATATCCTACTTGCCCACAATCGAACAGCCTCATCCACGTATGACCATTCAATATACTGGAAGGAGTGGACTAGTTCTCTGTCTAATAAGAAGAGATGGTGGTGGAGGTTATCTTTCTTGACATACCAATACTGCAACTCTCGGCATAGCCAGATTTTCTCTGCTGCTTCCACAGCTCCCCATACTGCTCTTGAAGAAGATTTCGTGCTGAAGTTGATATATTTCAGGATAACTCCTCTTCTTAGGTATTCACCATTGAAGAAGATGTTCAAAGAAGCAATGCATTGTCTCAGGAACACTTTTCGATATAAATTTGCTCTGCCAGAAGATGACTAGACCTTATTCGAAACCAGTTGCACAATACATTTACTGTGGAACTAAGACAAAGTGTTCTTTTCCTTACCTACGATATCAAAGGATAAGCTGATTTATTTAAGGTTACAAAAACAATTCTTCTATCTAAATTAATTTTTGTGAATTCAGTAAAAAAGCTTTTAAATCTGCATTCTATCTCACGTAGGAGTCCAAGAGACCCTTCTCTTCCATCCAATCCTCAATCACCAACCGTACCCTTTGCTCCAGGAAAACCAACAAATCCTGTGGATCCAGGAAAGCCTTTGTCACCAGGATAACCCTTCTGACCATCAGAACCAGGTATTCCCATAAGGCCAGGCATACCAGGATTGCCTAAATTATCAGAGAAAGATGTTTCATTAAATCAATCAAGTATTTTATCATAGGTTCCTAACTCAATTTACTAACAGATTTCTGAAAAACTTACATCTAGAAAAATTCTAGCATAAAATGAAAATGCATGACATCTGGTCCAGGGTAACCAGGGTCACCATCTGCACCTCTGTATTTGTAGGTATATGGGGCGGGGTCACCAACATCTCCTTTTTCTCCCTAAAGTAAATGTGGAAATTACAATGATATTCCAATATCATAGATTAAACAGACAAAAATACTTTAAAAACATTTAACTATCTCAAAATGTATACTCTTGCAGGTTCTGTTAATTATTTTCTCAAACTTATTCTAGAATATAAAATTCTAGATAGAGCAGGAGACATTCTAGAAAAACTATTTATTCATTAGTGAACTACCATGCTGTTACTTAACAATTCCTTCCTTTAGAAGAGGATCTTAGAATTTTTGAAAGGATAACATTTGATATTGATGAGGATGTCAATGCTGATGTGATGGTAGCACTTGTGATCAATTGAAGCCAAGATTACATATTGTGCAAATGGTTGAGTAGGCACTTGCACAAGAGATCAGCTAACTAAAATGATTACATTGAATGTTACTAAAGTTCTATTTTTCTGAATAAATTTTAAACTTACTTACTAAACCCTCAAAGAAAGGAAATTTATAAAAATAAAATGAAAATGTTTGCAACTTTGTAATTTCGTACTACTGCAAATCACTATTTTCAAAATAGTAATAAAAATTTCAAGCGAAGATTGCTTACCTTGAGGCCAGGAAGATTTGCCAGAATTTCCTGTGAAGCCCCCCGAATCCTGCCTCTCCCTTTTCACCAACTCCTGGAAGGCCATCCAGTCCAGGGTCACCTCGAGAACCCTTGAATGCATACCCAGCTCTACCAGGTTCACCTACAGGACCTCTTGGTCCACCAAGACCATATTTGCCTTGTCTGCCAGGTAAACCAGTTATACGAGGCTGCTGATCTTGAACTCCAGGGAATCCTATCAACAGATTATATTTAAATGAAATTCATGAGTGTGTGAAGAATAAAAATATTAAAATGAGTTAGACTTCCATCTGAATCACACTATATTAATGCACAAAAACAAATGTTAAAAGTAAGTGCTACTAAATAATTATATAATGTATGAATTGTTATATAAATAAAGGATTGATTTGCTGTACAATATACAGATATAACCTATGTTATGTGCTGAATATATATGTGAGTCAGCACATTAACTCATTATATCCAAATAACCAACAAAATTTCATTGTTTCTCCTTTATAAAACTATGCTCTATAAACATTTACATAGAATATTAAACATTTCTTTAGTCTTAGATGATTTCACAAAATATGTTATCTTAGTACCACAAGAATTGTTTAGTTTGAACCTACAATGATAAATAAAAGATGGGTACTTGCACATCTCATAATTTTTTTAATTTCAGAAAAGGGAAAAGCATAATTTTTCATTATTTTAAAACTTATACTTCAAATTCATACACATAGTATGACTATATCTATTGGACGTTTTTATAATTTTTAACTTTGAATTCAAATCACTCCAATTTTCAAAACCATTACGATTTTAGTTAAAAATTATTACAGGATACATTTTTGGATAAACTTTGAAAGTGTAAGAAATTATGTGATATTCATTAATATATCTATTATATATAGCTACTTCTCCGGATTCATTCATGTATATATACATATATATATATTTACGAGTAAAATGTAGCTTGCATACTGCAAGCAGATCGACAACACTAATTTAATGTTGGCATCATATCGGAATGGTCCTCAAAAGAAAAAAAAAGCATTGAAAATATTCTTAAAATTCGTTGTAATTTAATCGTCTGGCATCGAACTCAGATCTTCCTGGTAAACTTACTATGCAGCAGAACATAAAATAACCATCTCTAACTATGTGTGGATATTCAAGCAGAAATATTGGCTACAACTGCCTCAAAAGACGTCCTACTTTTCCCTTATATTCCTTATGTAAGTAATTATAATGTGGCTCTCTGGATTCGAACCAAGGACGATCTTGGAAATCTAAAACATGATTTTGAAATGTATCTATGATCTCTATCTAAATGCCGAATTTCAAGTTTCTATATTGTTGGGAAAGGGTTCAAAATAATTATTTAAAATCGGATGAGTTACTGATTGTAGAGACGCCTGGTGTCAAACCCAGGACACATTTATAGCTGTGAATACATAGTTTGATTTGCATGGACTTGATCTTTCTTTGTACAAAGTTTGAAGTCGATATCGTGCCGGGAAGTACCTAAAATTTGTTTCCGTTAGCTCCGTAAGAAATGCATTGAGGAATTTAAATGGCCCTCTGTGATCGAACCAAGGACCATCAGCGAATATGAAAAATTAGATTATGAAATATATTTATGATCTCCAACTTAATGCCGAATTTCAAGTTTCCATGTCATCGGGAAGGGGTCCAAAAAAATCTTAAAAATCGCCACAATGTATTTTAAATGGCCGATTTTTGCCTCGACCTAGCATCGAACTCAGGATATTTTCCGTAAAACTCATTTATGTTTCCGATAGATCATGACCATATATATAGGCTCCTTGAGTTTTGATTCTCTACCTATCCGGAAAGTATTTTTTTTTATTCTCGAAAATCAAAGCAATGCATTTAAACGGGAAAAATCGGGACTTTGGGGCCCTCTGGAATCGAACCTATGACACTGAGGTTCAAAATCGCATTTTTTCTGGTGGTTACACGTTATGGCCAATATGCCGTAAAAATTTCAAGTCAATCACGCTTGTGGTTTAGGCTCTGAATTTGTATCCTATCTATCTATATCCCTATCTATATATATGAATGAATCCGGAAAAGCATCTATATATAATAGATAGATAGATAGATAGGATACTAATTCACAGGCTAAACCACAAGCGGCATTGATTTGAAATTTTTACAACGTATTGGACGTAACGCGTAACCACCAGAAAAATTGCAATTTTGAACCTCAGTGTCATGGGTTCGAGGGCCCCATAGACCCAATTTTTCCCATTTGAAAGCATTCCCATACAAAAAAATCTATAGTATGGCTGTACTAAATGTGCACTGTAACTAGACTAAACTCTATGTTTAGCACAGTCACAGTGCAATTTTCTGTGCTAGACTGTACTATGGCAGCTGGACTTGGAGGAGAACTGTACTGTAACAGGTCTGAATCACTGTGCTGGAACTGTACTAGAGCTCAAACTGCACTGTGACAAGGCTGGGTAACATGACTGGAACTGTACTGAGGCTCAAACTGCACTGTGACAGGGCTGGGTAACATGACTGGAACTGTACTGAGGCTCAAACTGCACTGTGACAGGGCTGGGTAACATGACTGGAACTGTACTGAGGCTCAAACTGCACTGTGACAGGGCTGGGTAACATGACTGGAACTGTACTGAGGCTCAAACTGCACTGTGACAGGGCTGGGTTACATGACTGGAACTGTACTGTGGCTCAAACTGCACTGTGACAGGGCTGGGTAACATGACTGAAACTGTACTGAGGCTCAAACTGCACTGTGACAGGGCTGGGTAACATGACTGGAACTGTACTGTGGCTCAAACTGCACTGTGACAGGGCTGGGTAACATGACTGGAACTGCCCTAGTAGCAAGTAATATCTATACAATATCCATAAAGGTTTACCAATATCCAAAAAGCATTATGTCCACATTTAATATTGTATAGATATTACATGGATATTAACCCAGTAACCACAGAAAGTTGCAATAATGTTGAAGGGTGAAAAACCATAGGAAAAAATACTTTCTAAACGCGTTTCGTGGTCGTCTGAAGAGATTGAACACCTTTCTACGGAAAGTGTTTTTTAGACACTAAGCCGGTTTCTGAACTTAATATTTCAAAAATCGATTCCGGAATGGTGAGTTAGAAAATACCAAAGGAAATGTGTTTCTAAGCACGTTTCGAGATCATCTAACATTCCAATTATTCGGTTTGTTCCCTTATAAGGTAGAAATGCTGCCAGTTATAATGGGTCCGATTCCATTATATTAGGCCATATTATTATTTTCAATATGATAATAATATTAGTCAAATTATCTATGTCTTCTGGAATGAATATTGAATATGCTCATTAAACTCCATCCGGCATAAGAAGTCTTCATGCGGAATTTAATTTCGAATTTTAAATTCTAAAAATAAATGATAAAATTGTTTATATTTGCAAATTCATATTAACATCGTGTAGCGGAGGCGGATATCCCATCGGAATGCTTTCCGGGCTTTCTATTCCAAACGGAGATTCTCTCCACTGCTCAAAATTCGAATTCAAATTTCGCGGGGAGACATGCGGGGGGCGCGCAGCCATTTTCACGATCGAATATGCAACGTGATTCAACGTGCGCATGGTGTAGATCGTTGTGGTTCAGTGTGGATATGAGTTTTTTTACGTGGCTGGACTTCTCCATTCTTCGGCATCGTGCTGCTGAGAACGCAATTTTGGTGAGTAAACGTACTGATTGTAGACATTTACAAAAACATCAAATGTTAGCAAGTTGCCCAATATTATATTTCGCTCGTTTTCTTTAGGTTCGCTTATCTTCATCGTCACACATTTGTGGGTGAAATTCACTCAGAAAAAAAGGCGACTTCTTTTCCAAGGGTACCTCAATTAGAAGAAATTTCTATTGAAGAAGGGGTAGTTGCAATGGAAAATGAGGAGCACTCCAATCAAGACAGTGGGGCTAGATCAAAATCAAGAAAGAGACTAATTCCTCCTGTGTCTTCACAGAGTGAAGTTGAAGTAAATGGCATAACTGAAAATGCAGTACATGCAAAGAAGAAATGCAGCTGTGGAAATCTAAGGAGCAATGTAAGAACAGAGGAGGACAGGATCGAGTTGAGTGAGTGTATATCACTAGTTTGCTGTTACTAAAACAAGGAAACTATTGATTGACATTTATGTGAGGTTTGATTTATCTCTTTTAGAATTGCAGGAAATATTAAGGACAATGCTCTTAAAGATGAGAGCTGTTGTAGACATAGAACAGAGTCTAGCCTCAATAGAAGGGAAAGCTACAATAGCAAAAGATAACAGACCCCAGAACTGTGAGGAGGAAGAAAAATATAGTGTATAGGAATTTCCCCTGGAAACCCAAGATGAGTTGGATGCAGCAGAGGAAAAAATTAAAGATGTGGGATTTAGAAAGATATTGGTAAGATGAATGTTCATAAATATAGCTAGATAAAATATAAACCAACTGGAAAAGTCTGATTAAAGTGTACTTTATCAATGTAATTGCAGGTGTCTGAGTTGTCCCTCATTGGAGGGAACACTGCGAAGGACATGATTGTATGTATTCTCCGGCATGTCATGACAGACAACCTGTCTTCTAGTTATGGTTGGATTGGGCATAAAAAGAAAAAAGTATTCTCTGAACTTGTCTTGAAGACTGCTATTTTTGGTATGCATTGCTTTAAAATTCATAAGTAGTAAAATAAATTGTATTCTTAGTGAGGAATCAGAAAAACTCTTAAAATTTGAGATCTGTTTGTCTGGTAACTATCTAAAATATTTAAGAGTTTACAAATGTAGGGATTTGCAAAACAGAATTTAGACATCCATGGTGTGTGAGAAAATGTGTACATTTTCATAGTGCTAGGAATACATGCAGAAATTTATTAGAATTAGGTTAGATTGTATGTAATGTATAGATGAAATACTCCACATATTAATGAAATTTCAGAAATCACTAATTTATGAAAACTGTTGCAGTAATTTTCAGGGTGATCTTTATTTATATGTATCAACTATAGTTACTCTGCATAGAAGAATTAGCATTCTGTGTCCCATTGTCACAGCACTTCATTTGTTCTTCACAATGAGTTATACCATTGATATTATTTTAATTACTTCATTCTAGCTTGCCTTATTCCTAGCATAAACACTAATTGAATGGTAATTTTTACGTAGATGCTGTCAATAGCATGTAATGGGATTTGTTCTCTTCTTATAGATGCTGTTCGGCATTCCAAGTGGGAAGGTATTGCTTCAAAAGACTTGGAAAATCATGTGAAGGATTGGTTACGCCACACCAAATTGACACAGACACCTTAACTTCTCAAATTCTCACCTAAGTTCTCACTCGACAGTGAGAGCAACGTTTACAAAATCGCAAAACTAGATTTCGGTCGACTAATTTCTAAAGATGGCCGATTTCTCGACCGATAACTCCTGTCGACAAATTAGAAAATCGACCCCCCGATATGTTGTAATATTTGCTCAAAATAAATTTGTCTAACAAGTATTATGATTTGTCATTTATAGGCATTATTTGAGGAAATCTAAAGAGGTAAGAAAATTGGAAATAACTATCAATCGCTTCTTCGAAAAGTAGGAAAATTCTTCACCGTATTTTTTGCTTTTTAATCGTTTACTGTAGATGTATGAAGTTGATTAACCATATTTCTCACCAAATCTATTATATATAGACGCTTCTCCGGATATCTATTATATACGAGTAAAATGTAGCTTGCATACTGCAAGCAGATCGGCAATACTAATTTCATATCGGCATCATATCGGAACGGCCATATATATAGAAATTTTTCTTAATATTCGCTAAATTTTCACCGTCTGGCATCGAACCCGGGTCCCCCGGGTCTTACTGGTGAACTAACTATGCAGCACAATAGAAGATCATCATCTCTAACCATGTGTGAAAATTCAAACAGAAATATTGGCTACAACTGCTTCAAAAGACGTTCTAATTATCACGAATGTAAATGGCTCTCTGGATTCGAACCAAGGACGATATTGGAAATCTAAAAGATGTTTCTGAAAGTTATTTATGATCTCTATCTATATGCCGAATTTCAAATTTCTATATTATTGGGAAAGGTTTCCAAATAATTCCTAAAAATCGGATCAACTTCTGATTGCAGAGACACCTGGTGTCGAACCCAGGACATATTGTAAGCTGTGAATGCAAAGTTTGATTTGTAAAGACTTTTTCTTGTATCTAGCAAAGTTTGAAGTCGATAGCAAGCCGGGATGTACCTAAATTTTGTTTCCATTATCTCCGTAAGGAATGCATTGAGAAGTGCAAATGGTCCTCTGGGATCGAACCAAGGACCATCAGCGAATATGTAAAATTTGATTACGAAATATATTTATGATATCTATCGACGTGCCGAGTTTCAAGTATCCATGTTATCGGGAAAGGATCCAAAAAAATTTTTCAAAATCGCCGCAATGCGTTTTAAACGGCCGATTTTTGCCCCGACCTAGCATCGAACCTTGGACCATATTCGGCGATGTCTTTCTGATTTACGTTGGAGTTGCTCGGCTTCTAGCGATCCCTTGAATTTCAATTCTCTAGTTTTCCGGGAAGTGCCTCAAAAAAATTTTCGAAAATCCCCGCCATGTATTCTTATGGAGAAAATCGCGAATTTGGGGCCCTCTGGAATCGAACCCATGACACTGAAGATCAAAATCGCAATTTTTCTGCCGGTTACACGTTATGGCCAATACGTCGTAAAAATTTCAAGTCAATGACGCTTGTGGTTTAGGCTGTGAATTAGTATCCTATCTATCTATCTATCTATATCCTTGAATGAATCCGGAGAAGCATCTATATTTAATAGATAGAAGCCTCTCCGGATACATTCATATATACGAGTAAAATGTAGCTTGCATACTGCAAGCAGATCGACAACACTAATTTCAAATCGGCATCATATTGGGACGGACATCAAAAGAAAAAAATTAAGGATTGAAAATATTCTTAAAATTCGCTGCAACCTTATCGTCTGGCACCGAACCCGGTTCGTTTAGGTCATACTTACTGTGCAGCACAACAGAACAACTCCATTTCTAACTATGTGTGAAAATTCAAGCAGAAATATTGGCTGCAACTGCCTGAAACAATGTCCTACTTTTCACATATATTCCTTATGTGAGAAATTGTAATGTTCTCTGGCATCGAACCCAGGAACAGCATGGTCTTATCTATTTTTTTTTTCTTAAACAAAGTCTTAATATACATCTTCCATCTAAGCAAGAGCTCCCTTACATATCGATAAATTCATAAAAAAATTATGAAAAGCTACCACATTGTATTATATATGGGGGATATATTTACCCCCCGGCACCGAACCCGGGACTTTCAGGCAATACTTGATATACAGCACAACAGAAAAACACCATCTCTAACCGCGTATGCAAACTCAAGCAGAAATAATGGTTACAACTGCCTCAAATGACGTCCTACTTTTCCCTTATATTCCTTATTAGAGAAAATTTATTGTGATCTGGCATCGAACCCAGGAATAGTACGGTCTTATAAACTGTTTTTTCTAAAACTAATTCGTACCATACATCTTCCAGCAAAGCACGAATATCCTATAATTGCAATAAGTGCATTAAAAAAAATAATGAAAAACTACTCCCATGTATTTTAAACGGCGGATTTTTGCATCGTCCTAGCATCGAACCTAGGATATTTTTCATCAAAGTCATTAATGTTTTCAATAGATCATGACCATTTTTATAGGCTCCTAGAGTTTTGATCATCTTACTATACGGGAAGTATTTTTTAGAAATTCCCGAAAATCTAAGCAATGCATTTAAACGGGAAAAATCGGGAGTTTGGAGCCCCCTGGAATCGAACCCATGACAGTGAAGTTCAAAATCGCAATTTTTCTGGTGGTTACACGTTATGGCCAATGCGTCGTAAAAATTTCAATATATCTAATATATATATATATCTATTATATATAGACGTTTCTCCGGATATACCTATATATATACGAGTAAAATGTAGCTTGTAAAATATTCGTAAAATTTCAAGCCAATACCTCTTATGGTTTAGGCTGTGAATTAGTATCCTATCTATCTATCTATCTATCTATATAGGTATATCCATGAATGAATCCGGAGAAGCATCTATATATAACGAGTAAAATGTAGCTTGCATACTGCAAGCAGATCGGCATATTAATTTCATATCGGCATCATTTTGGGAGGGTCCTCAAAAGAAAATAAAAGGATTGTAAATATTCTTAAAATTCGCTGCAATTTCATCGTCTGGTAACAAACCCGGGTCATACTGGTAAAATTACTATGCAGCACTATAGAAGATCACCAATTCTGACTGTGTGTGAAAATTCAAGCAGAAATGTTGGCTACAACTGCCTCAAAAGACGTTCTACTTTTCACGAATTTAAATGGCTCTCTGGATTCGAACCAAGGACGATCTTGGAAATCTAAAATATGTTTCAGAAACCTATTTATGATATCTAAGTATATGCTGAATTTCAAGTTTCTATATTATTGGGAAAGGTTTCAAAATAATTCCTAAAAATCGGATCAACTTCTGATTGCAGAGACACCTGGTGTCGAACCCAGGACATATTGTAAACTGTGAATGAACAGTTTGATTTGTAAGTACCTGCTCTTGTATCATGGAAAGTTTGAAGTCGATAGCATTTCGGGAAAGACCTAAATTTTGTTTCCGTCATCTCCGTAAGAAATGCATTGAGAAGTGCAAATGGCCCTCTGGGATCGAACCAAGAACCATCAGCGAACATGTAAAATTTTATTATGAAATATATTCATTATATCTATCCACGTGCCGAGTTTCAAGTATCCATGTTATCGGGAAAGGATCCAAAAAAAAATCTTCAAAATCGCCGCAATGCATTTTAAACGGCCGATATTTGCACCGACCTAGGATCGAACCATGGACCATATTCGTCGATGTCTTTCTGATTTATGTTGGAGTTGCACGGCTTCTAGCGATCCCTTGAATTTCAATTCTCTACGTTTCCGGGAAGTGCACCAAAAAAATTTTCGAAAATCCCCGCCATGTATCCTTATGGAGAAAATCGCGACTTTGAGGCCTTCTGGAATCGAACCCATGACACCGAGGTTCAAAGTCGGCTTTTTCCTGGAGGTTACACGTTATGGCCATAACGTCGTAAAAATTTCAAATTGGTGGCACTTGTGGAACATGGTTAGAATTTTGATCCCCTATATATAACTTATCTATCTATTATATATAGACGCTTCTCCGGATATACCTATATATATATATACATTCATAGGGGATCAAAATTCTAACCATGTTCCACAAGTGCCACCGACTTGAAATTTTTACGACGTTATGGCCATGACGTGTAACCTCCAGGAAAAAGCCGACTTTGTACCTCGGTGTCATAGGTTCGATTCCAGAAGGCCCCAAAGTCGCGATTTTCCCCATAAGATTACATGGCGGGGGTTTTCGAAAATTTTTTTGAGGCACTTCCCGGAAAAGGAGAGAGTTGAAATTCGAGGGATCGCTAGAAGCCGTGCATATCCAACGAATATCAAAAAGACATCGCCGAATATGGTCCATGGTTCGATGCTAGGTCGGGGCAAAAATCGGCCGTTTAAAATGCATTGCGGCGATTTTGAAGATTTTTTTAGGATCCTTTCCCGATAACATGGATACTTGAAACTCGGCACGTGGATAGTTATCATGAGTATATTTCATAATCAAATTTTATATGTTCGCTGATGGTCCTTGGTTCGATCCTAGAGGGCCATTTGCAATTCTCAATGCATTTCTTACGGAGATATCGGAAACATAATTTAGGTACTTCCCGGCATGCTATCGACTTCAAACTTTGCATGATAGAAGAGCAAGTCTTTGAAAATCAAACTGTGCATTCACAGCTATCAATGTGTCCTGGGTTCGACACCAGGTGTCTCTGCAATCAGAAGTTGATTCGATATTCAGGAATTATTTTGAAACCTTTACCAATTACATAGAAACTAAAAATTCGGCATGTAGATAGAGATCATAAATTACTTTCAGAAACATGTTTTAGATTTCCAATATCGTCCTTGGTTCGAATCCAGTGAGCCATTACATTCGTGAAAATTAGAACGTCTATTGAGGCAGTTGTAGCCAATATTTCTGTTTGAATTTTCACACATAGTTAGAGATGGTGATCTTCTATTGTGCTGCATAGTAATTTCACCAGTAAGACCCCGGTTCGATGCCAGACGATAAAATTGCAGCGAATTTTAAGAATATTTGTATTTCTTTTTTTGTTCTTTTGAGAACCGTCCTGATATGATACCGATATGAAATTAGTACTGCCGATCTGCTTGCAGTATGCAAGCTACATTTTACTCGTATATATATATATATCTACGAGTAAAATGTTGCTTGCATACTGCAAGCAGATCGGCAACACTATTTTTATGTCGGCATCATATCCGGACGGCCATCAAAAGAAAAAAATGATTTGAAATTTTTCTTAGAATTCGCTGAAATTCCATCGTCTGGCATCGAACCCGGGTCTTTACTGTGAACTTACTATGCAGCACAATAGAAGATCACCATCTCTAACTATGTGTGAAAATTCAAGCAGAAATATGGGCTACAACTGCCTCAAAAGACGTTTTAATTTCCACGAATTTAAATGGCTCTCTGGATTCGAACTAAGGACGATCTCGGAAATCTAAAAAATGTTTCTAAAAGTTATTTATGATCTCTATCTATATGCCAAATTTCAAGTTTCTATATTATCGGTAAAGGTTTCAAAATAATTCCTAAAAGTCGGATCAACTTCTGATTGCAGAGACACCTGGTGTCGAACGCAGGACTCATTGATAGCTGTGAATGCACTGTTTGATTTGTATGGGCTTGTTCTTTCTCTATGCAATTTTTGAAGTCGTTATCGTGCCGGGAAGTACCTAAAATTTGTTTCCGTTATCTCCGTAAGATATGCATTGAGGAATTTAAATGTCCCTCTGGGATCGAACCAAGGACCACCATCGGGTATGTAAAATTCGATTATGATATATTTTTATAGTATCCAACCTCATACCGAATTTTAAGTTTCTATGCCATCGGAAAAGGGTCCAAAAAAAATCTTAAAAATCGCCACAATGCATTTTAAACGGCCAATTTTTGCCCCGACCTAGCATCGAACCAAGGATAATATTCGTGGATGTCTTTATGGTTTCCTTTAGATATGCACGGCATCTATCGATCCCTTGAATTTCAAATCTCTCCTTTTCCGGGAAGTGCCTCAAAAAAATTTTCGAAAATCCCCGCCATGTAATCTTATGGGGAAAATCGCGACTTTGGGGGCTTCTGGAATCGAACCCATGACACCGAGGTTCAAAGTCGGATTTTTCCTGGAGGTTACACGTCATGGCCATAACGTCGTAAAAATTTCAAGACGGTGGCACTTGTGGAACATGGTTAGAATTTTGATCCCCTATGAATGAATGAATGAATGAATGAATGAGTGAGTGTGTATATAGGTACGAGTAAAATGTTGCTTGCATACTGCAAGCACATCGATAACACAATTATTTTCTCGGCAAGTAAATAGAGTGAGTCCTCAAACGAAAAAAAAATGGATGGAAAATATTCTTCCATCGTCTGGCATCGAACCCGGGTCTTTACTGTGAAATTATTATGCAGCACAATAGAACATCACCATCTCTAACGATGTGTGAAAATTCAAGCAGAAATATGGGCTACAACTGCCTCAAAAGACGTTCTAATTTTCACGAATTTAAATGGCTCTTTGGATTCGAACCAAGGACGATCTTGGAAATCTAAAAAATGTTTCTGAAAGTTATTTATGATCTCTATCTATATACCGAATTTCAAGTTTCTATATAATTGGGAAATGGTTCCAAAAAATTCTTAAAAATCGGATCATTTACTGATTGTAGAGACGCCTGGTGGTAAAACCAGGAAACATTGGTAGCTGTGAATTCACAGTTTGATTAGTAATGACTTGATCTTATCTTATGCAAAGTTTCAAGTAGATATAATATCGGGAAGCACCTAAAATGTGTTTCCGTAATCTCCATAAGAAATGCATTGAGGAATGTAAATGGCCCTCTGGGATCGAACCAAGGACCATAAGGGAATATGTAAAATTTGATTATGAAATATAATTATGATATCTAACGCCATGCCGAATTTCAAGTTTCTATGCCATCGGAGAATGCATTTTAAACGGCCGACTTTTGCCCCTTCCTAGCATCGAACCTAGGATAATATTCGTAGATATGTTTATGGTTTTCTTTTGATATGGGGGGCATCTAGCGATCCCTCGAGTTTCACTTCTCTCCTTTTCCGGGAAGTGCCTCAAATAAATTTTCGAAAATCCCCGCCATGTAATCTTATGGGGAAAATCGCGACTTTGGGGCCTTCTGGAATCGAACCCATGATACCGAGGATCAAAGTCGCTTTTTTCCTGGGGGTTTCACGTTATGGCCAATACGTGGTAAAAATTTCGAGTCAATGACGCCAGTAGTTTAGCCTGTGAATTAGTATCCTATCTGGGTATCTGGGTATATCATGAGTGAATCCGGAGAAGCATCTATATATAATAGATATCCGGAGAAGCGTCTATATATAATAGATACGAGTGCACCCCTCCTCATCACCGCCACAGTTCATTGCCTCATCGGGGCGGAGGGGTGTTAACGGAGGCTGGAGGCGATGCATAGCCCAGGTTCAACCATGCTAAGAAGGCTTCAACAATATCTCCGGCCAAATAATGAAAGTGGCATTCACCAACCGGCAGTAGGACAGCCTGGTGAATTATTGTCCTAACCCCCCCAAATAAAAGTACAATTTTCATGATGAGCTTCTTTAATGGAAATTTATCCGGACGTAAAAGGACCACCCATTCGGATGTCCGGGAGGTGGTGGCATTGAAGAGGTCCATCATGAAGAAAAGAATTACTACCCTGCAATTCACAACCTACAACTGCCGCAGCTTGAAGAGTGAAGAACGACTGCTGGAACTACTCAATGAAGCAGAGAAGATAAAATGGGATATCATCGGTCTCAGCGAAGTCAGAAGAAAATCAGAGGAGCTACTTACACTGAAGGAAGGACACTTATTCTTTTACAGGGGTACCAAGGATGGAAGAAATGGAGGCGTTGGATTTTTGATCAACAAGAGATGGAAGGATAATGTGGTGAAAATCGAAGGTGTATCAGATAGAATTTGTAAACTCATACTGAAGATCAATGAGCGTTACTCAGTACAGGTCATCCAAGTCTACGCACCAACAGCGGCAAGCAGCGAAGAGGAAATTGAAAACTTCTACCAAACTCTCGGCACTGAACATGACAAGGAGGCCCACTACTATAAAGTCATTATGGGAGATTTTAATGCTCGTGTAGGGCAGCGGGAAACTGATGACACTGTCGCAGGACAATATGGACTGGGCCAGAGAAATGAGCGAGGTCACCGCTTAGTAGAGTTTGCAGAATGCACCAATATGTATATAACAAATACATACTTTAAGAAAAATCCTACAAGGAAATGGACGTGGAGAGGTCCCAATGAAACAAAAAATGAAATAGACTACATATTGGTGAACAGACTCTACACTGTAACTAACTGTGAAGTTTTGAATAATTTCAACACTGGAAGTGACCACAGAATTGTTAGATGCAGAATCAATATTAACCCCCAAATGGAACGAAAGAAGTTGGTTTCTTGCAAGAAGGAGGAGATAAATATTGATAAACTATCAGATAACGAGAAAAAGTTTCAGCTGGAACTTAGAAATAGATTCTCAGCACTTCAGGAGGAAGAACTCGAAACCAAAGTTATGGAAATTGTAAAGAAAGCGGCAGAGGAAGTAGCAAGCGTGCCAAGAAAATCTAAGGATAAGAAATTTAGTGATAGAACCCGGAAAATGATGAAACGACGGAAGGAACTGAAGAATTTAAACACTCCAAGAGATAATATCGAATATGCCGAGCTTTGCAAAGCCATCAGAGTAGCAATCAAGGAAGACGTGAGGAATTTTAATGAAAAGATTGTGCAAGAGGCCATAGAAAATAACAAAAGCATAAAGAGGGCTAGAAGACGCCTAGCAATTGGTAAGAAACAGATTTTAGCCTTACAGAAAGGAGATGGCACCACAACATATAACAGACCGGCAATATTGAGGATTGTAGCAGAATACTTTGGCAACCTATACAAGAAGATAGGAAACGCCGAAGAGGAGAACCAAGAGGAAAGCCAAAGCTCACAAAATCTCCTCTCAATCCTCCCAGAAGAAGTAATGGCGGCGATTAAGCAGATGAAGAATGGGAAAGCAGGAGGAGCAGATGGGGTGTTGGCGGAATATCTGAAAGCTGGTGGAACAGAGATTGCTAATGTTTTAGCACAATTATTCAGTAATTGTCTTAAACAAGGAATGATTCCCAAGGAATGGAACCACGCAAGGATTGCCCTTCTGCACAAGAAAGGAAGCAAAGAAGATTTGAAGAACTATCGCCCCATTAGCCTCCTTCCAGTTGTCTACAAAACATTCATGAGGATAATAGCGGAACGTCTTAAGATGACCCTGTCTTCAGCCCAGCCTAGAGAACAAGCGGGATTCCGGAAAGGCTTCAGCACTATGGACCACATCCACACATTACAGGAAATTATAAACAGAACGAATGAATACGAGATGCCACTCGTCCTTTGCTTTGTAGATTATGAACAGGCCTTCGACTCGGTAAGTACCTCCTCCACTCTGAAAGCTCTGAAGAATCAAGGGATAGATTCTGAGTACATCCGCCTCTTGCGCAGTGTCTATGAGAATGCCACAGCTTCTGTAATGCTTCATGAAGAGACCGATGAATTCAAGATTGAAAAGGGAGTTCGACAAGGTGACGGTCTATCTCCCATCTTGTTCACAGCCATTTTAGAAGAAGTTTTTAAAACCCTTGATTG
This sequence comes from Sympetrum striolatum, assembly GCA_947579665.1. Taxonomy (NCBI): domain Eukaryota; kingdom Metazoa; phylum Arthropoda; class Insecta; order Odonata; family Libellulidae; genus Sympetrum; species Sympetrum striolatum. The sequence goes on from OX388341.1 coordinate 1,062,976, forward strand.
GGAAGAGAAGGGGTTAAGAGTAAATGGGGAGTACATCAGTCACCTCCGTTTTGCAGATGATATAGTTCTCTTTGCAGCTAACGCAGTAGATCTAACTTCAAGACTTGAAGAGCTAAACACAGCAGGACAGAATATAGGACTCAGGATAAACCTAACAAAAAAAAGGTAATGTATAATTCTTTTACAGTGCAAGAGCCAGTCAAACTTCAAGGAAAACCTCTGGATGTTTGCTTGGAATACACATACCTGGGACAACTTGTACCAACAGGAGAGAAAAACAGGATTAATGAAATAAACAGAAGAATGAAACTTGGCTGGAGCGCATTTGGAAGGAACTCACACATTCTGAAGTCAAGAATGCAAATGGTTTTGAAGAGGAAGGTCTTCAACCAATGCATTTTACCTGTCTTGACCTATGGAAGTGAAACTTGGGTGTTAAATGCTGCAATAACCCAGAGACTTCAGACAACGCAAAGGAGCATGGAGCGCTGCATGCTGGGAATCACAAGAAGAGACAGGAAACGAAACACTTGGGTGAGAATGATGACTGGAGTTACAGACATAATAGATAAGGTAAGATCACTGAAATGGAGGTGGGCCGGCCATATTGCAAGAAGAAACGACAACCGTTGGACATCTACCGTTCTCAACTGGATACCAAGAGATGTGAAGAGACCAAGAAGACGACCTATGGACAGGTGGAACAGAGAAATCATCAAGTACTTAGGTGTAACGTGGCAACGAGCGACACCAAAAGAGCCAAGCGACACCAAGCGAGCTATGCGTAACGCCCACAGCAACTTTAAAAAGAAAATACTTGGGGAATGTTTAGAGGAAGACCCTAAAGCTTTCTGGTCCTACGTTAGAGAGGTACAGGGAAAGATACAAACAGTGAGCTCGATAAGGGATATCGAAGGTAACATTACTTGCGATTCGAAGAGGAAAGCGAATATTCTAAACGAATTTTACCAAAGCGTATTCACATCAGATTGTAACATAGAGATCCTCCCTAAGGTTAATATACTGGATTCCATGCCAAATATAACTTTTACGACAGACGGTATAGTTAAAATATTACGCAAAATTAAGCCAAATAAGTCGCCAGGGCCAGAAGGCATCCCAGCAAGAGTGCTTAAAGAACTGGCAGAAAGCGTCGCCCCTTATCTCAAAATTATATTTTGTAAATCGATAAATGAAGGTAGGGTCCCATCCGATTGGAAATTAGCTAATATTACTCCTGTTTACAAAAGCGGATTAAAGGAGGACCCAGGAAATTATAGACCTATATCATTAACTTCGCTGTCCGGAAAGGTAATGGAACATATCGTCGTAAGCTCACTCATGGGATTTTTAGATAGAAATGAATTCCTCGACGCAAACCAGCATGGTTTTCGTAAGTCCCGTTCATGTGAAACCCAACTTGCTCTATTTGTACACAATATCTTAAAGTCCGCCGAAAGTAAAAAGCAAGTGGACGCTATTTTCCTAGATTTCAAAAAAGCATTCGATAGAGTCCCCCGCTACAAACTAATTTACAAACTAAAACTAGCGGGCATTAACAAGGAAGTAGTCGACTGGGTTAAGAATTTTCTCTACGAGAGGGAACAACAAGTTGTACTGGATGGCGTTAGCTCAAATAGAGTCAAAGTTACCTCTGGCGTACCTCAAGGCAGTGTAATTGGACCTCTTCTTTTCCTTATTTATATCAATGACTTGAGTGACGAGATAGTTAGTAATGTGAGGATATTTGCGGATGACTCGGTTATATATAGGGAAATAACAAACGAGGAAGACCGGACATCTCTCTCAAACGATTTAGACCTCATCCAAAGGTGGTGCGAAAAATGGGAATTAGATATTAACGTAAGTAAATGCTCCGTAGTTAATTTCTTCGAAAAGAAAAAATTGCGTCCAAATCACCCATACAAAATTAATGGAATTAGTATCAAAGTAGTAGATTCAGTTAAATATCTCGGGATCAACATTACTAATAACTTAAATTGGAGCACGCATATTCGAAAAATCTGCGGCAAAGCAAGTAAAAGGCTTGGCTTTGTAAAGCGTATTGTCGGTAAATGCGACGAAAAGGTGAGAGAGCGATGTTATTTTACCTTGGTCAGACCCCTTCTGGAATATGCGGCAAGTATATGGGATCCGGCGGATGAAACGTGTACTCGCGAACTCGAGAAAGTGCAGCGTAAAGCGGTTCGTTTTGTTAAGAAATGCTACGATAAAAAAGCAAGCGTTACAAAAATGCTCTCAGACGTAGGTTGGGAATCCTTGAAAGAAAGGAGATTGGAAGCTAGGCTGCGATTGCTTAATAAATTCAGGGAAACTACATTTTCCAAAGATACAATCGGTATCTTGCAACCCCCCTGCTTCGTCGGTCGATCCGATAATGACCGTAAGTTAAGAGAAATAGATGCTAGGACGAATCGTTTCAGAGATTCATTCTTTCCGCGAACAATACGTGACAATAATCGAATAAGGAAGTAATTTAGATTCAACTGGTGTTTACACCCCCTGCCACACGCCGAAAGGCGGCTTGTAGGGTATTAATGTAGATGTAGATGTAGATGAACGAGAAGCTCAGGACAGAGAAAATTGGAAAGTACTTGGGGAGGCCTACATCCGACGTCGGATTGAAAATGGCTGATGATGATGATGATGATGATGATGATACGAGTGCAATGTAGCTTGCATACTGCAAGCAGATCGACAACACTAATTTAATGTCGGCATCATATCGGGACGGCCCTCAAAGAAAAAAAAGGGATTAAAATATTCTTAAAACTCGCTGCAAATTAATCGTCTCGCATCGAACCAAAGTCTTCCAGGTGAACCTACTATGCAGCACAACAGAAAATCACCATCTCTTACTATGTGTGAAAATTCAAGCAGAAATATTGGCTCCAACTGCCTCAAACGACGTCCTTCTTTTCAATAATGTAAATGGCTCTCTGGATTCGAACCAAGGACAAAAGAAATCTAAAACACGTTTTTGAAATGTATCTATGTTCTCTATCTATATGCCAAATTTCATGTTTAAATATTATTGTGAAGGGGTTTAAATTAATTGTTAAAAATCGGATAATTTACTTATTGTAGAGACGCCTGGTGTCGAACCCAGGAAATATTGGTAGCTGTGAATGCACAGTATGACTTATTAGGACTTCATCTTATTTCATACAAATTTTGAAGTCGATATCATAGAAGTGAAAATGTCCCTCTGGGATCGAACCAAGGACCATCAGCGAACATGTAAAATTTGATTATGAAATATATTCGTGATATCTATCCACGTGCTGAGTTTCAAGTATCCATGCTATCGACAAAGGATCCAAAAAAAATCTTAAAAATCGCCACAATGCATTTTAAACGGCCGATTTTTGCCCCGACCTAGCATCGAACCAAGGATAATATTAGTAGACGTCTTTATAATTTTCTTTAGATATCTTTGGCATCTAGCGATCCCTCGAATTTCATTTCCTCCTTTTCCGGGAAGTGCCTCAAAAAAATTTTCGAAAATCCCCGCCATGTAATCTTATGGGGAAAATCGCGACTTTGGGGCCTTCTGGAATCGAACCCATGACACCGAGGTTCAAAGTCGGCTTTTGGCAAGGCATTGGCACTTGTGGAACATGGTTAGAATTTTGATCCCCTATATATAACTTAAATATATATAAGATACGAGTAAAATGTTGCTTGCATACTGCAAGTCGTAAAAATTCTAAGTCAGTGGCACTTCTGGAACATGGCTAGAATTTTGATCCCCTATGAATGTGTATATATATGAATATTCTATTATATACGAGTAAAATGTAGCTTGCATACTGCAAGCAGATCGGCAATACTAATTTCATATCGGCACACATCGGGACGGTCCTCAAAAGAAAAATAAATGGATTGAAAATATTCTGATTATTCGCTGCATTTTATTCGTCCGGCATCGAACCCGGGTCTTACTGGAAAACCTACTATGAAACACAATAGAAGATCACCATCTCTAACAATGTGTGAAAATTCAAGCAGAAATATTGGCTACAACTGTCTCAAAAGACGCTATAATGTTCACGAATGTAAATGGCTCTCTGGACTCGAACCAAGGACGATCTTGGAAATTTAAAAAATGTTTCTGAAAGTTATTAATGATGTCAATCTATATGCCAGATTTCAAGTTTCTATATTATTGGGAAAGGTTTCAAAATAATTCCTAAAAATTGGATCAACTTCTGATTGCAGAGACACCTGGTGTCGAACCCAGGACACATTGATAGCTATGAATGCATAGTTTGATTTATTAAGTCTGGTTCTTCTATCATGCTAAGTTTTAAGTCGATAGCATGCCGGGAAGTACCTAAAATTTGTTTCCGTTATCTCCATAAGAAATGCATTGAGGAATGTAAATGGCCCTCAGGGATCGAACCAAGGATCATCAGTGAAGAGATAAAATTAGATTATGACTTTATTCATAATTCCTATCCACGTGCCGAGTTTCAAGTTTCCATGTCATCGGGAAAGGGTCCAAAAAAAATCTTCAAAATCGCCGCAATGCATTTTAACCGGCCGATTTTTGCCCCGACCTAGCATCGAACCAAGGATAATATTAGTAGACGTCTTTATAATTTTCTTTAGATATCTTTGGCATCTAGCGGTCCCTCGAGTTTCAACTCTCTCCTTTACCGGGAAGTGCCTCAAAAAAAATTTCGAAAATCCCCGCCATGTATTCTTATGGAGAAAATCGCGACTTTGGGGCCCTCTGGAATCGAACTTATGACACTGAGGATCAAAGGCGCTTTTTTCCTGGGGGTTTCACGTTATGGCCAATACGTGGTAAAAATTTCGAGTCAATGACGCCAGTAGTTTAGCCTGTGAATTAGTATCCTATCTGGGTATCTGGGTATCTGGGTATATCATGAGTGAATCCGGAGAAGCATCTATATATAATAGATATATGAATGAATCCGGAGAATCATCTATATCTATTACGAGTAAAATATTGCTTGCATACTGCAAGCAGATCGACAACAGTAATTTGATAACGTCTTAATATCGGGACGGTCCCGGAAAGGAAAAAAAGGATTGAAAATATTCTTAAAATTCGCTTCAATTTAATCGTCTGGCATCGAACCCGGGTCTTTTTGGTGAAATTTCTATGCAGCACATCAGAAGATCATCTTCTCAAAATACGTGTGAAAATTAAGGAAGAAATATTGGCTGCAACTGGCTCAAACGAAGACCTACTTTTCACGAATGTTAATAGCTCTCTGGATTCGAACAAAGGACGATCAAGGAAATATAAAATATGTTTTCCAAATGTATCTATAGGTTCTATATATATGCCGAATTTCAAGCTTTTATATTATTGGGAAAGGTTTCAAAATAATTCCTAAAAATTGGATCAACTTCTGATTGCAGAGACACCTGGTGTCGAACCCAGGACACATTGATAGCTATGAATGCATAGTTTGATTTATTAAGTCTGGTTCTTCTATCATGCTAAGTTTGAAGTCGATATCACGCCGGGAAGTACCTAAAATTTGTTTCCGTTATCTCCGTAAGAAATGCATTGAGGAATTTAAATGTCCCTCTGGGATCGAACCAAGGACCATCAGCGAATATGTAAAATTCGATTATGATATATTTTTATGGTATCCAACCTCATACCGAATTTCAAGTTTCTATGCCATCGGAAAAGGGTCCAAAAAAATCTTAAAAATCGCCACAATGCATTTTAAACGGCCGATTTTTGCCCCGGCCTAGCATCGAACCAAGGATAATATTCGTAGATGTCTTTATGGTTTGTTTTAGATATGCACGGCATCTAGCGATCCCTTGAATTTCAAATCTCTCCTTTTCCGGGAAATGCCTCAAAAAATTTTCGAAAATCCCCGCCATGTATTCTTATGGACAAAATCGCGACTTTGGGGCCTTCTGGAATCGAACCCATGACACTGAGGTTCAAAATCTCATTTTTTCTGGCGGTTACACGTAATGGCCAATACGTCGTAAAAATTTCAATATATCTAATATATATATATATCTATTATATATAGACGTTTCTCCGGATATACCTATATATATACGAGTAAAATGTAGCTTGCATACTGCAAGCAGATCGACAACACTAATTTCATATCGGCATCATATCGGGACGGACATCAAAAGAAAAAAAAAATTCAAAATATTCGTAGAATTCGCTGCAATTTAATCACCTGGCAGCGAACCCCGGTCTTCCTGGTGTACTTACTATGCAGCAAAATAGAAAATTACCATATCAAACTATGTGTGAAAATTCAAGCAAAACTATTAGGTGCAACTACCTCAAACGACGTCCTACTATTCACATACACTCCTTATTTGAGAAATTATAATGTGCTCTGGCATCGAACCCAGGAACAGCATGGTCTTATCTATTTTTTTTCTTAAACAAAGTGTTAATATACATCTTCCATCTAAGCAAGAGCTCCCTTACATTTCGATAAATGCATAAAAAAATTATGAAAAGATACCCCATAGTATTATATATGGGTGATATTTTTACCGCCCGGCATCGAACCCGGGTCTTTCAGGCAATACTTTCTATGCAGCACAAAAGAAAAACACCATCTCTAACCGCGTATGCAAATTCAAGCAGAAATATTGGTTACAACTGCCTCAAATGACGTCCTACTTTTCCTTTATATTCCTAATGAGAGAAAAGTTATTGTGCTCTGGCTTCGAACCCAGGAACAGTACGGTCTTATGAAAATTTTTTTCTAAAACTTATTCGTACCATACATCTTCCAGCCAAGCACGAACATCCTATCATTTCGATAAGTGCATCTAAAAAAATAATGAAAAACGGCTCCCATGTATTTTAAAGGGCAGATCTTTGCATCGTCCTAGCATCGAACCCAGGATAACTTTTGTAAAAGTCATTGATGTTTTCGAAAGTCCAAGACCATAAATATAGGCACCTTGAGTTTTACTTCTCAACCTATCCGGAAAGTATTTTTTTTTAATTCCCGAAAATCACGGCAATGCATTCAAACGGGAAAAATCGGGACTTTGGGGCCCTCTGGAATCGAACCTATGACAATGAGGATCAAAGTCTCTTTTTTCCTGGGGGTTTCACGTTCTGGCCAATATGTCATAAAAATTTCAGATCAATGACGCTTGTAGTTTAGGCTGTGAATTTGTATCCTATCTATCTATCTATCTATATAGGTATACGAGTAAAATGTTGCTTGCATACTGCAAGCAGATCGACACCACTATTTTCATGTTGGCATCATATCGGGACGGCCATCAAAAGAAAAAAATGGATTGAAATTTTTCTTAAAATTCCCTGAAATTCCATCGTCTGGCATCGAACCCGGGTCTTTCTGGTGATACTCACTAAGCAGCACAATAGAAGATCACCATCTCTAACTATGTGTGAAAATTCAAGTAGAAGTATGGGCTACAACTGCCTCAAAAGACGCTCTAATTTTCACGAATTTGAATGGCTCTCTGGATTCAAACCAAGGACGATCTTGGAAATCTAAAATATGTTTCAAAAATTTATTTATGATCTCTATCTATATGCCGAATTTCAAGTTTCTATATTATTGGAAAAGGTTTCAAAATAATTCCTAAAAATCGGATCAACTTCTGATTGCAGAGACACCTGGTGTCGAACCCAGGAAACATTGATAGCTGTGAATGCACTGTTTGATTTGTATGGACTTGATCTTTTTATATGCAAAGTTTGAAGTCGATATCGTGCCGGGAAGTACCTAAAATTTGTTTCCGTTATCTCCGTAAGAAATGCATTGAGGAATTTTAATGTCCCTCTGGGATCGAACCAAGGACCATCAGCGAACATGTAAAATTTGATTTTGAAATATATCCATGATATCTATCCACGTGCCGAGTTTCAAGTGTCCATGCCATCGGGAAGGGGTCCAAAAAAAATCTTTAAAATCGCCACAATGCATTTTAAACGGCCGATTTTTGCATCGACCTATCATCGAACCCAGGATATTTTCCGTAAAACCCATTTATGTTTTCGATAGATCATGTTTATATATATAGGCTCCTTGAGTGTTGATTCTCTACCTATCCGGGAAGTATTTTTTTTTAATTCCCGAAAACAAAGCAATGCATTTAAACGGAAAAAATCGGGACTTTGGGGCCCTCTGGAACCGAACCTATGACACTGAGGTTCAAAATCGCAATTTTTCTGGGGGTTTCTCGTTATGGCCAATATGTCATAAAAATTTCAAGTCAATCACGCTTTTGGTTTAGCCTGTGAATTTGTATCCTATCTATATACCTATATCTATTATATATAGACGCTTCTCCGGATATACCTATATATAAGTTATATATATATATATACGAGTAAAATGTTGCTTGCATACTGCAAGCAGATCGACAACACTAATTTCATATCGGCATCATATCGGGACGGACATCAAAAGAAAAAAAAATTCAAAATATTCGTAGAATTCGCTGCAATTTAATCACCTGGCAGCGAACCCCGGTCTTCCTGGTGTACTTACTATGCAGCAAAATAGAAGATTACCATATCAAACTATGTGTGAAAATTCAAGCAAAACTATTAGGTGCAACTACCTCAAACGACGTCCTTCTATTCACATACACTCCTTATTAGAGAAATTATAATGTGCTCTGGCATCGAACCCAGGAAATGCATGGTCTTATCTATTTTTTTTCTTAAACAAAGTGTTAATATACATCTCCCATCTAAGCAAGAGCTCCCTAACATATCGATAAATGCATAAAAAAATTATGAAAAGATACCCCATAGTATTATATATGGGGGATATTTTTACCGCCCGGCATCGAACCCGTGTCTTTCAGGCAATACTTTCTATGCAGCACAACAGAAAAACACCATCTCTAACCGCGTATGCAAATTCAAGCAGAAATATTGGTTACAACTGCCTCAAATGACGTCCTACTTTTCCTTTATATTCCTTATGAGAGAAACGTTATTGTGCTCTGGCTTCGAACCCAGGAACAGTACGGTCTTATGAAAATTTTTTTCTAAAACTTATTTGTACCATACATCTTCCAGCTAAGCACGAACATCCTATCATTTCGATAAGTGCATCTAAAAAAATAATGAAAAAATGCTCCCATGTATTTTAAAGGGCAGATCTTTGCATCGTCCTAGCATCGAACCCAGAATAACTTTTGTAAAAGTCATTGATGTTTTCGAAAGTCCAAGACCATAAATATAGGCACCTTGAGTTTTACTTCTCTACCTATCCGGAAAGTATTTTTTTTTAATTCCCAAAAATCACGGCAATGCATTCAAACGGGAAAAATTGGGAATTTGGGGCCCTCTGGAATCGAACCTATGACACTGAGGATCAAAGTCTCTTTTTTCCTGGGGGTTTCACGTTATGGCCAATATGTCATAAAAATTTCAGATCAATGACGCTTGTAGTTTAGGCTGTGAATTTGTATCCTATCTATCTATCTATCTATATAGGTATACGAGTAAAATGTTGCTTGCATACTGCAAGCAGATCGACAACACTATTTTCATGTCGGCATCATATCGGGACAGTCCGTCAAAAGAAAAAAATGGATTGAAATTTTTCTTAAAATTCCCTGAAATTCCATCGTCTGGCATCGAACCCGGGTCTTTCTGGTGATACTCACTAAGCAGCACAATAGAAGATCACCATCTCTAACTATGTGTGAAAATTCAAGCAGAAATATGGGCTACAACTGCCTCAAAAGACGTTCTAATTTTCACGAATTTAAATGGCTCTCTGGATTCGAACCAAGGACGATCTTGGAAATCTAAAATACGTTTCAGAATTTTATTTATGATCTCTATCTATATGCCGAATTTGAAGTTTCTATATTATTGGGAAAGGTTTCAAAATAATTCCTAAAAATCGGATCAACTTCTGATTGCAGAGACACCTGGTGTCGTACCCAGGACACATTGATAGCTATGAATGCACTGTTTGATTTGTTTGGAATTGATCTTTTTATATGCAAAGTTTGAAGTCGATATCGTGCCGGCAAATACCTTAAATTTGTTTCCGTTATCTCCGTAAGAAATGCATTGAGGAATTTAAATGTCCCTCTGGGATCGAACCAAGGACCATCAGCGAATATGTAAAATTTGATTATGAAATGGTTTGAAGGTATCTAACCTCATACGGAATTTCAAGTTTCTATGCCATCGGAAAAGGGTCCAAAAAAAATCTTAAAAATCGCCACAATGCATTTTAAACGGCCGATTTTTGCCCCGACCTAGCATCGAACCTAGGATAATATTCGTAGATGTCTGTATGGTTTCCTTTAGATATGCACGGCATCTAGCGGTCCCTTGAATTTCAACTCTCTCCTTTACCGGGAAGTGCCTCAAAAAAATTTTCGAAAATCCTCGCCATGTATTCTTATGGACAAAATCACGACTTTGGGGCCTTCTGGAATCGAACCCATGACACCGAGGTTCAAAGTCGGATTTTTTCTGGAGGTTACACGTTATGGCCAATACGTCGTAAAAATTTCAAGTCGTTGGCACTTGTGGAACATGCTTAGACTTTTGATCCCCAGTGTATCTATTATATATAGATGCTTCTCCGGATTCATTCATATATCATATATTCATATATATATTCATATATATATATATATATATATAGAGAGGATACAAAGTCACAGGCTAAAATTAGATGTTCGCTGATGGTCCTTGGTTCGATCCCAGAGGGCCATTTGCACTTCTCAATGCATTTCTTACGGAGATAACGGAAACAAAATTAAGGTACTTCCCGGCATGCTATCGACATCAAACTTTGCATGATAGAAAAGCCAGTCGTAACAAATCAAACTTTGCATTCACAGCTTACAGTATTTCCTGGCTTCGACACCAGGTGTCTCTGCATTCAGAAATTGATCCGATTTTTAGGAATTATTTTCAAACCTTTCCCAACAATATAGAAACTTGAAATTTGGCATATAGATAGAGATCATAAATAACTTTTAGAAACATATTTTAGATTTCCAAGATCGTCCTTGGTTCGAATCCAGAGAGCCATTTACATTCGTGAAAATTAAAACGTCTTTTGAGGCAGTTGTAGCCAAATATTTCTGCTTGAATTTTCACACATAGTTAGAATCGGTGATCTTCTATTGTGCTGCATAGTAAATTCACCAGAGAGACCCGGGTTCATTGCCAGACGATGAAATTTCAGCGAATTTGAAGAAATATTTCAATCCTTTTTTTTTCTATTAAGGACCGACCCGATATGATGCCGATATAAAATTAGTGTTGTCGATCTGCTTGCAGTATGCAAGCTACATTTTACTCGTTATATATATATATAGACGTTTCTCCGGATATCTATTATATATAGATGCTTCTCCGGATTCATTCATATATATACCTATATAGATAGATAGGATACAAATTCACAGCCTAAACTACAAGCGTCATTGATCTGAAATTTTTATGACATATTGGCCATAACGTGAAACCCCCAGGAAAAAAGAGACTTTGATCCTCAGTGTCATAGGTTCGATTCCAGAGGGCCCCAAAGTCCCGATTTTTCCCGTTTGAATGCATTGCCGTGATTTTCGGGAATTAAAAAAAAATACTTTCTGGATAGGTAGAGAAGTAAAACTCAAGGTGCCTGTATTTATGGTCTTGGACTTTCGAAAACATCAATGACTTTTACAAAAGTTATCCTGGGTTCGATGCTAGGACGATGCAAAGATCTGCCCTTTAAAATACATGGGAGCCGTTTTTCATTATTTTTTTAGATGCACTTATCGAAATGATAGGATGTTCGTGCTTGGCTGGAAGATGTATGGTACGAATAAGTTTTAGAAAAAAATTTTCATAAGACCGTACTGTTCCTGGGTTCGAAGCCAGAGCACAATAACGTTTCTCTCATAAGGAATATAAAGGAAAAGTAGGACGTCATTTGAGGCAGTTGTAACCAATATTTCTGCTTGAATTTGCATACGCGGTTAGAGATGGTGTTTTTCTTTTGTGCTGCATAGAAAGTATTGCCTGAAAGACCCGGGTTCGATGCCGGGCAGTAAAAATATCACCCATATATAATACTATGGGGTATCTTTTCATAATTTTTTTATGCATTTATCGATATGTAAGGGAGCTCTTGCTTAGATGGAAGATGTATATTAACACTTTGTTTAAGAAAAAAAATAGATAAGACCATGCTGTTCCTGGGTTCGATGCCAGAGCACATTATAATTTCTCAAATAAGGAGTGTATGTGAATAGTAGGACGTCGTTTGAGGTAGTTGCACCTAATAGTTTTGCTTGAATTTTCACACATAGTTTGATATAGTAATTTTCTATTTTGCTGCATAGTAAGTACACCAGGAAGACCGGGGTTCGCTGCCAGGTGATTAAATTGCAGCGAATTCTACGAATATTTTGAATTTTTTTTTTCTTTTGATGTCCGTCCCGGTATATGATGCCGATATGAAATTAGTGTTGTCGATCTGCTTGCAGTATGCAAGCTACATTTTAATCGTACCTATATATATATAAGGTCTCTCACTCATTCATTCATTCATTCATTCATTCATTCATAGGGGATCAAAATTCTAACCATGTTCCACAAGTGCCACCGTCTTGAAATTTTTACGACGTTATGGCCATGACGTGTAACCTCCAGGAAAAAGCCGACTTTGAACCTCGGTGTCATGGGTTCGATTCCAGAAGGCCCCAAAGTCGCGATTTTCCCCATAAGATTACATGGCGGGGATTTTCGAAAAATTTTTTGAGGCATTTCCCGGAAAAGGAGAGATTTGAAATTCAAGACATCGCTAGATGCCTTGCATATCTAAAGTAAACCATAAAGACATGTACGAATATTATCCTTGGTTCGATGCTAGGCCGGGGCAAAAGTCGGCCGTTTAAAGTGCATTGTGGCGATTTTTATGATTTTTTTGGACCTTTTTCCGATGGCATAGAAACTTGAAATTCGGTGTAAGGTTTGATACCATAAAAATATACCATAATTGAATTTTTTATATTCGCTGATGGTCCTTGGGTTCGATCCCAGAGGGACATTCAAATTCCTCAATGCATTTCTTACGGAGATAACGGAAACAAATTTTAGGTACTTCCCGGCACGATATCCACTTCAAACTTTGCATATAGAAAGATCAAGTTCATACAAATCAAACAGTGCATTCACAGCTATCAATGGGTCCTGGGTTCGACACCAGGTGTCTCTGCAATCAGAAGTTGATCCGATTTTTAGGAATTATTTTGATACCTTTGCCAATAATATAGAAACATCAAATTCGGCATATAGATAGAAATCATTAATAACTTTCAGAAACAATTTTTAGATTTCCAAGATCGTCCTTGGTTCGAAACCTGAGAGCCATTTAAATTCGTGAAAATTAGAACATCTTTTGAGGCAATTGTAGCCCATATTTCTGCTTAAATTTTCACACTTAGTTAGAGATGGTTATGTTCTATTGTGCTGCATAGTAAGTTCACAGTATAGACCCGGGCTCGATGCCAGCCGATGGAATTTCAGCGAATTTTAAGAAAAATTGCAATCCATTTTTACTTTCTCCATATACGAAGTATAGAGAAAGTATTGTTTTCATGAAAAAATTCGACTTCGAGATTTCAACGGAAATACATGTTTTGGGGTACCTAGAAAACGTTTTGACTATTTTCGGAATGATGTCTGTGTGTATGTGTGTGTGTGTGTATGTGTGTGTGTGTTAGTGGGCGCTCTATCGTGAAAACTATTGGTCGTATTAATACCAAACTTCGTATATAGTATTGTGGTTTGTGCTGTCAGAGTTGATTAGTTTTTGGAGTAAATCGGTTGACCGGAAGTCGAGCTTCATTCATTATAGCTCATTTCCGGTTTTCAAAATATCTCCATAAATATGATATATACGTGCATTGTATTACTTATAAAGGTTTTAGATAATGTATTTTACTATAACTTTTGTATTTAACATATTTTTGTATCACCGGTTGATTAGGAGTTATTCGTGAAATACCGATAAACCGGAAGTAGCCGTTATGTACTTTGTGGGCGCTCTAACTTAAAAACGATGCATTATATCAACACCAAATTTCATATATAGTACTTTATTTAGTTTTTTAAGAGTTGATTAGTTTTTGGAGTAAATCGATTGACCGGAAGTCGAGCTGTATTCTTCTAAGCTCTTTTCCGGTTTTCAAAATATCTCCATAAATACGATATTTAGGTATATACTATTATTAATAAAAGTTTTAGAAAATAAAATTTCCTATAACTTTCGGTTGAAACATATTTTTGTATCACTGATTGTGTAGGAGTTATTCATGATATACTGATAAACCGGAAGTGGCTGATTATGTGCTTTGTGGGCGCTCTGGGCTCTATGGGCGAAATGCCAATTTCATCTTTTTTCATCGATCATGTCCCGTAAAACATTATTATTCATGTTTTTGGCGTCAAAGATAATATATATATATATTAATCACTCATATCCCAAGTTTAGATGGAATATAGAGTTCGAAATTACTGCGGTAGATAAATATTTACATCTTATATATATGGAGAAAATCATGTGCTGGCCGCATCAGATTTTTACTTTCTCCATATACGAAGTATAGAGAAAGTATTGTTTTCATGAAAACAATCGACTTCGAGATTTCAACGGAAATACATGTTTTGGGGTCCCTAGAACACGTTTTGACCATTTTCGGAATGATGTCTGTGTGTATGTGTGTGTGTGTGTTTGTGTGTGTGTGTGTGTGTGTGTGTGTGTGTGTGTGTGTGTATGTGTGTGAGTGACAGTGGGCGCTCTAACGTGAAAACTATTAGTCGTATCAATACTAAAATTCATATATAGTACTGTGGTGTGTGTTGTCAGAGTTGATTAGTTTTTCAAGTAAATCGGTAAACCGGAAGTCGAGCTTCATTCATCAAAGCTCATATCCGGTTTTCCAAATATATCCATAAATATTATATATAGGCATATTGTATACCAAATAAAAGTTTTAGATAATGTGTTTTACTATAACTTTTGTATTTAAAATATTTTTGTATCACCAGTTGATTAGGAGTTATTCGTGAAATACTGATCAACCGAAAGTAGCTGATTATGTACTTTGTGGGCGCTCTAACTTAAAAACGGTTTGTTGGATCAACACCAAATTTCATATATAGTATTTTGGTTTGTGTCGTTAAAGTTGATTAGATTTTGGAGTAAATCGGTTCACCGGAAGTCGAGCATCATTCTTCAAAGCTCATTTCCGGTTTTCAAAATATCTCCATAAATATGATATTTAGGTATATACTATTATTTATAAAAGTTTTAGAAAATGTAATTTACTATGTCTTTTGTACGAAACATATTTTTTTATCACTGATTGTGTAGGAGTTATTTGTGAAATACTGATAAACCGGAAGTTGCTGATTATGTACGTAGTGGGCGCTCTGGGCGCTGGGGCGAAAGGCCACTTCATCGTTTTTCATCGTACATGTCTCGAAAAACATTATTTATAATGTTTGTGACGTAAAAGGTAGTTATATATAAATTAATCACTCTTCTTCAAAGTTTAGATGGAATATAGAGTTCGAAATTACTGTCGTAAATAAATATTTACATCTTATATATGGAGAAAGTCATGTGCTGGCCACATCAGATTTTTACTTTCTCCATATACGAAGTATAGAGAAAGTATTGTTTTCATGAAAAAAATCGACTTCGAGATTTCAACGGAAATACATGTTTTGGGGTCCCTAGAACACGTTTTGACCATTTTCGGAATGATGTCTGTGTGTATGTGTGTGTGTGTGTGTGTGTGTGTGTGTGTGTGTGTATGTGTGTGTGTGATAGTGGGCGATCTAACGTGAAAACTATTAGTGGTATCAATACCAAACTTCATATATAGTACTGTGGTGTGTGCTGTCAGAGTTGATTAGTTTTTGGAGTAAATCGATCAACCGGAAGTCGAGCTTTATTCATTAAAGCTCATTTCCGGTTTTCAAAATATCTCCATAAATATGATATATAGGTATATTGTATTCCCTATAAAAGTTTTAGATAATGTGTTTTACTATAACTTTTGTATTTAACATACTTTTTTATCACCGGTTGATTAGGAGTTATTCGTGAAATACTGATAAACCAGAAGAAGATAATTATGTACTTTGTGGGCGCTCTAACATGAAAAATATTTGTTGGATCAACACAAAATTTCATATATAGTACTTTTATTACAGCCGTTAGAGGTGATTAGTTTTTGGAGTGAATCGGTTGACCGGAAGTTGAGCTTCATTCTTCAAAGCTCGTTTCCGGTTTTCAAAATATCTCCATAAATATGATATTTAGGTATACACTATAATTTATAAATGTTTTAGAAAATGTAATTTACTATAACCTTTGTATGAAACATATTTTTGTATCATTGATTTTTTAGGAGTTATTCAGGAAATACTGATAAACTGGAAGTTGCTGATAATGTACTTTGCGGGCGCTCTGGGCTCTATGGGCGAAAGGCCAAATTCATCGTTTTTCATCGTTCATGTCCCGAAAAACATTATTTATAATGTTTTCGACGTAAAAGATAATAATATATAAATTAATCACTCATCTTCCTAGTTTAGATGGAATATAGAGTTCGAAATTACTGTCGTAGATAAATATTTACATCTTATATATGGAGAAAGTCATGTGCTGGCCACATCAGATTTTTTTTTCTTTTGATGGACGTCCCGATATGATGCCGACATGAAAATAGTGTTGTCGATCTGCTTGCAGTATGCAAGCAACATTTTACTCGTATCATATATATATATATATATATATATATATATATATAGAGAGGATACAAATTCACAGCCTAAACCACAACCGTCATTGACTTGAAATTTTTATGACATATTGGCCATAACGTGTAACCGCCAGAAAAATTTTGAACCTCAGTGTAATGGGTTCGATTTCAGAGCGCCCTAAAGTCCCGATTTTTCCCGTTTAAATGCATTGCTTTGATTTTCGGGAATTTTTAAAAAATACTTGCCGGATAGGTAGAGAATCTAAAATCTAGGAGCCTTTATATATGGTCATGATCTATTAATAACATAAATTAGTTTTACGAAAAATATCCTGGGTTCGACGCTAGGTCGGGGCAAAAATCGGCCGTTTAAAATTCATTGTGGCGATTTTTAAGATTTTTTTTGGAACCCTTTTCGAACGCATGGAAACTTGAAATTCGGCATGGGGTTATAAATCATAAATATATTTCGTAATCAAATTTTACATATTCGCTGATGGTCCTTGGTTCGATCCCAGAGGGCCATTTGCACTCCACAATGCATTTCTTATGGGGATAACGGAAACACGTTTTAGGTACTTCCCGGTATGATATCGACTTCAAACTTTGTATGAAATTAGATCAAGTCCTAGCAAGTCATTTTGTGCATTTACAGCTTCCAATACGTTCAGGGTTCGACACCAGGCGTCTCTTCAATCAGTCACTGATCCAATTTTTAAGATTTATTTTGAACCCCTTCCCAATAATATTAAAACTTGAAATTCGGCTTATATATAGAACTTAGAGATACATTTCGAAAACATATTTTATATTTCCTAGAACGTCCTTGGTTCGAATCCAGAGAGCTATTAACATTCGTAAAAAGTAGGTCTTCGTTTGAGGCAGTTGCAGCCGATATTTCTGCTTGAATTTTCACGCGTATTTAGAGAAGAAGATCTTCTGATGTGCTGCATAGAAATTTCACCACAATTACCCGGGTTCGATGCCAGACGGTTAAATTGAAACGAATTTTAAGAAAATTTTCAATCCTTTTTTTCCTTCACGGAACCGTCCCGATATAATGGCGTTATGAAATTAGTGTTGTCGATTTGCTTGCAGTATGCAAGCTACATTTTACTCGTAATAGATATGAATGAATCCGGAGAAGCATCTATATATAATAGATAGAGAGGATACAAAGTCACTGGCTAAACCACTAGCGTCAATGGCTTGAAATTTTTACGACATATTGGCCATAACGTATAACCTCCAGAAAAATTGCGATCTTGAACCTCGATGTCATGGGTTCGATTCCAGAGGGTCTCAAAGTCCCGATTTTTCCCGTTGAAATGCATTGCTTTGAATTTCGCGAATTAAAAAAAATACTTTTCGGATAGGTAGCGAATCAAAACTCAAGGAGCATATATATATGTTCATGATCTATCGAAAACATAAATGATATTTACGGAAAATATCCTGGGTTCGATGCAAGGTCGGGGCAAAAATCGGCCGTTTAAATTGCATTGTGGCGATTTTTAAGATTTGTTTTGGACCCTTTCCCGATGGCATGGAAACTTGAAATTCGGCATGGAGTATGAGATCAATAAAAAATTTCAGGATCAAATTTTACATATTCGCTGATGGTCCTTCGTTCGATCCCAGAGGGCCATTTAAATTCCTCAATGCATTTCTTACGGAGATAACGGAAACAAATTATAGGTACTTCCCGGCACGATAAAGACTTCAAACTGTGCACTAAGAAAGATTAAGTGTATACAAATCAAACTGTGCATTCCCAGCTGTCAATGTGTCCTGGGTTCGACACCAGGCGTCTCTAATATCAGTAACTGATCCGAATTTCAATAATTATTTTGAACCCTTTCCCAACAATATAGAAACTTGAAATTCGGCATGTAGATAGAGATCATAAATAACCTTCAGAAACATTTTTTAGATTTCCAAAATCGTCCTTGGTTCGAATCCAGAGAGCCATTTAAATTCGTGAAAATGAGAACGTCTTTTGAGGTAGTTGTAGCCAATATTTCTGCTTGAATTTTCACACATAGTTAGAGATGGCGATGTTCTATTGTGCTGCATAGTAAGTTCAACAGTAAAGACACGGGTTCGATGCCAGACGATGGAATTTCAGTAAAATTTAAGAAAAATTTCAATCCATTTTTTTTTTGATGGCCGTCCCGATATGATGCCGACATGAAAATAGTGTTGTCGATCTGCTTGCAGTATGCAAGCAACATTTTACTCGTATATATATATATATATACGAGTAAACTGTAGCTTGCATACTGCAAGCAGATCGACAACACTAATTTCATGTCGGCATCATATCGGTAAGGCCGTCGAAAGAAAAAGAAATGGATTGAAAATATTCGGATAATTCGCTGCAATTTATTCTTCCGGCATCGAACCCGGGTCTTCCTGGTGAATATTACTATGCAGCACAATAGAAGATCACCATCTCTAACTATCTGTGAAAATTCAAGCAGAAATATTATCTGCAACTGCCTCAAACGACGTCATACTTTTCCCTTATATTTCTTATGAGAGAAATGTTAATGTGATCTGGCATTGAACCCAGGAATAGTACGGTCTTCTGAAAATTGTTTTCTTAATTCAATTTTAACCGTACATCTTCCAGCCAAGCATGAACTTCCTATCATTTCGATAAGTGCATCAAAAAAATAATGAAAAACTAACCCAATGTATTTTAAACGGGAGACATATTTACCACCCGGCATCGAACATGGGTCTTTCTGGTGAAATTTCCTACGCAACATAATAGAAGATATTAATCTATAACTATGTGCGAAAATTCAAGCAGAAATATTTGCTGCATCAGCCTCAATCGAAGTCTTACTTTTCCCTTATATTCCTTATGAGAGAAATGTTAATGTGCTCTGGCATCGAACCCAGGAACAGTTCGGTCTTATCTATATTTTTTTCTTAAACTAACACTTACCATACACTTTACGGCTAAGCACGAACTTCCTATTATTTAGAGAAGTGCATCAAAAAAAATAATGAAAAACAGCTCCCATGTATTTTAAAGGGCAGTTCTTTGCATCGTCCTAGCATCGAACCCAGGATATCTTTTGTGAAAATCATTGATGTTTTCGAAAGACCAAGACCATAAATATAGGCTCCTTGAGTTTTATTTCTCTACCTATCCGGAAAGTATTTTTTTTTAATTCCCGAATATCACGGCAAAGCATTTAAACGGGAAAAATCGGGACTTTGGGGCCGTCTAGAATCGAACCCATGACACTGAGGTCCAAAATCGCAATTTTTCTGGAGGTTACACTTGATGGCCAATATGTCGTAAAAATTTCAAGCCAATGACCCTTGTAGTTTAGCCTGTGATTTTGTATCCTATCTATATACCTATCTATCTATATATATATACGAGTAAAATGTTGCTTGCATACTGCAAGCAGAATGACAACACTAATTTCATATCGGCATTATATCGGGACGGTCCTCAAAAGAAAAAAAAAAGGATTTAATTGTTTCTTAAAATTCGCTGAAATTTCATCGTCTGGCATCGAACCCGGGTCTTACTGGTAAACCTACTATGAAACACAATAGAAGATCGCCATCTGTAACTATGTGTGAAAATTCAAGCAGAAATAATGGCTACAACTGCCTCAAAAGACGCTCTAATGTTCACGAATGTAAATGGCTCTCGGGACTCGAACAAGGGACAATCTTGGAAATCTTAAACATGTTTCTGAAAGTTAATTATGATGTCTATCTATATGCCGAATTTCAAGTTTCTATATTATTGGGAAAGGTTTCAAAATAATTCCTAAAAATCGGATCAACTTCTGATTGCAGAGACACCTGGTGTCGAACCCAGGACATATTGTACGCTGTCAATGCACAATTTGATTTGTAAGAACTTGCTCTTGTATCATGCAAAGTTTGAAGTCGATACCTTGTCGGGAAGTACCTAAATTTTGTATCCGTTATCTCCGTAAGAAATGCATTGAGAAGTGCCAATGGCACTCTGGGATCGAACCAAGGACCATAAGGGAATGTGTAAAATTTGATTATGAAATATAATTATGATATCTAACGCCATGCCGAATTTCAAGTTTCTATGCCATCGGAAAAGGGTTCAAAAAAAATCTTAAAAATCGCCGCAATGCATTTTAAACGGCCGATTTTTGCCCGGGTCTTTACTGAGAACTTACTATGCAGCACAATAGAACAACACTATCTCTCACTATGTGTGAAAATTCAAGCAGAAATATGGGCTACAACTGCCTCAAAAGACGTTCTAATTTACACGAATTTAAATGGCTCTCTGGATTCGAACCAAGGACGATCTTGGAAATCTAAAAAATGTTTCTGAAAGTTATTTATGATGTCTATCAATATGCCGAATTTGAAGTTTCTATATTATTGGCAAAGGTTTCAAAATAATTCCTAAAAATCGGATCAACTTCTGATTGCAGAGACACCTGGTGTCGAGCCCAGGACACTTTGATAGCTGTGAATGCACTGTTTGATTTGTATGGACTTGATCTTTCTACATGTAAAGTTTGAAGTCGATATCGTGCCGGGAAGTACCTAAAATTTGTTTCCGTTATCTCCGTAAGAGAAGCATTGAGAAGTGCAAATGGTCCTCTGGGATCGAACCAAGGACCATAAGCTAATATGCAAAATTTGATTATGAAATAAATTCATGATATCTATCGACGTGCCGAGTTTCAAGTATCCATGTTATCGGGAAAGGATCCAAAAAAAATCTTAAAAATCGCCGCAATGCATTTTAAACGGCCGATTTTTGCCCCGGCCTAGCATCGAACCAAGGACAATATTCGAAGATGTCTTTCCGATTTTCGTTGGCTATGCATGGCATTTAGCAGTCCCTCGGGTTTCAACTCTCTGCTTTTCCGGGAAGTGCCTCAAAAAAATTTTCGAAAATCCCCGCCATGTAATCTTATGGGGAAATCGCGACTTTGGGGCCTTCTGGAATCGAACCCACCGCACCGAGGTTCAATGTCGGCTTTTTCCTGGAGGTTACACGTTATGGCCATAACGTCGTAAAAATTTCAAGTCGCTGGCGCTTGTGGAACATGGTTAGAATTTTGATCCCCTATATATATATAGGTATATCCGGAGAAACGTCTATATATAATAGATACGAGTAAAATGTTGCTTGCCTACTGCAAGCACATCGATAAGACAAATTTTTTGTCGGCATCACACAGAGTGAGTCCTTTATAGAAAAAAAAATGGATGGAAAATAATCTTAAATTTCGCTGCAATTTATTCGTCTGGCATCGAACCCAGGTCTTCCCGGTAAAACATACTATGCAGCACCATAGAAGATCACTATCTCTAACTATGTGTGAAAATTCAAGCAGAAATATTGGTTACAACTGCCTCAAACGACGTCCTAATTTTCCCTTATATTTCTTATGAGAGAAATGTTAATGTGGTCTGGCATCGAACCTAGGAATATTACGGGCTTATGAAAATTTTTTTCTTAAACAAATTCTTAATATATATCTTCTAGCTGAGCAAAAAGTTCCTTACTATCCGATAAGTGTCTCAAAAAAATTAATGAAAAACTATCCCCATGCATTTTAAATGCGGGATTTTTGCATCGTCCTAGCATCGAACCCAGGACGTTCATATTAGTAGTCATTACTGTTTCCAATAGTTCTTGACCATATCTGTAAGCTCCTTGAATTTTCATTTTCTATCTTTCCGGGAAGTATTATTTAAAAAATTTTGAAAATTGCCACCATGTATCCTTATGGCCAAATTTGGGACTTTGGGGCCTTCTGGAAACGAACCCATGACACCGAGGTTCAAAGTCCGCTTTTTCCTAGAGGTTACACGTCATGGCCATAACGTCCTAAAAATTTCAAGTCGGTGGCACTTGTGGAACATGGTTAGAATTTTGATCCCCTATGAATGAATGAATGTGTATATAGGTATATCCGGAGAAGCGTCTATATATAATAGATATGAATGAATCCGGAGAAGCATCTATATATCTATTAAATACGAGTAAAATGTAGCTTGCATACTGCAAGCAGATCGGCAGTACTAATTTTATAACGGCAACAATCGGGACGGTCCTCAAAAGAAAAAAAAAAAGGATTGAAAAAATTCTTATAATTCGCTGCAATTTCATCGTCTGGCATCGAACCGGGGTCATACTGGTGATCTTACTATGCAGCACTATAGAAGATCACCATCTCTGACTGTGTGTGAAAGTTCAACCAAAAATATTGGTTACAACTGCCTCAAACTACGTTCTACTTCTCACGAATGTAAATGGCACTCTGGATTCAAACCAAGGACTATCTAGGAAATCTAAAATATGTTCATGAAATAAATCTATGATCTATATCTATATGCCGAATTTCAAGTTTATATATTATTGGGAAAGTTTTCAAAATAATTCCTAAAAATCGGATCAACTTCTGATTGCAGAGACACCTGGTGTCGAACCCAGGACACATTGATAGCTGTGAATGCACTGTTTGATTTGTATGGACTTGATCTTTCTACATGCAAAGTTTGAAATCGATAACATGCCGGGAAGTACCTAAATTTTGTTTCCGTTATCTCCGTAAGAAATGCATTGAGAAGTGCAAATGGCCCTCTGGGATCGAACCAAGGACCATCAGCGAACATGTAAAATTCAATTATGAAATATATTCAACATATATATCCACGTGCCGAGTTTCAAGTATCCATGTTATCGGGAAAGGATCCAAAAAAAAATCTTCAAATTCGCCACAATGCATTTTAAACGGCCGATTTTTGCCCTGACCTAGCATCGAACCATGGACCATATTCGGCGATGTCTTTTTGAGTTTCGTTGGATATGCACGGCTTCTAGCGATCCCTCGAATTTTAACTCTCTCCTTTTCCGGGAAGTGCCTCAAAAAATTTTTCGAAAATCCCCGCCATGTGTTCTTATGGGGAAAATCGCGACTTTGGGACCTTCTGGAATCGAACCCATGACACTGAGGTTCAAAACCGCAATTTTTCTGGCGGTTATACATTATGGCCAATACGTCGTAAAAATATCAAGTCGATGACACTTATAGTTTAGGCTGTGAATTAGTATCCTATCTATCTATCTATCTATCTATCTATCTATCTATCTATATCCTTGAATGAATCCGGAGAAGCATCTATATTTAATAGATAGATGCTTCTCCGGATTCATTCAAGGATATAGATAGATAGATAGATAGATAGATAGATAGATAGATAGATAGGATACTAATTCACAGCCTAAACTATAAGCGTCATCGACTTGAAATTTTTACGACGTATTGGCCATAACGTAACACCGCCAGAAAAATTGCGGTTTTGAACCTCAGTGTCATGGGTTCGATTCCAGAAGGCCCCAAAGTCGCGATTTTCCCCATAAGAATACATGGCGGGGATTTTCGAAAAATTTTTTGAGGCACTTCCCGGAAAAGGAGAGAGTTGAAATTCGAGGGATCGCTAGAAGCCGTGCATATCCAACGAAAATCAAAAAGACATCGCCGAATATGGTCCATGGTTCTATGCTAGGTCGGGGCAAAAATCGGCCGTTTAAAATTCATTGTGGCGAATTTGAAGATTTTTTTGGATCCTTTACCGATAACATGGATAGTTGAAACTCGGCACGTGGATATATATGTTGAATATATTTCATAATTGAATTTTACATGTTCGCTGATGGTCCTTGGTTCGATCCCAGAGGGCCATTTGCACTTCTCAATGCATTTCTTACGGAGATAACGGAAACAAAATTTAGGTACTTCCCGGCATGTTATCGCCTTCAAACTTTGCATATAGCAAGATCAAGTCCATACAAATCAAACAGAGCATTCACAGCTATCAATGTGTCCTGGGTTCGACACCAGGTGTCTCTACAATCAGAAGTTGATCCGATTTTTAGGAATTATTTTGAAAACTTTCCCAATAATGTATAAACTTGAAATTCGGCATATAGATAGAGATCATAGATTCATTTCATGAACATATTTTAGATTTCATAGATAGTCCTTGGTTTGAATCCAGAGAGCCATTTACATTCGTGAGAAGTAGAACGTAGTTTGAGGCAGTTGTAACCAATATTTTTGGTTGAATTTTCACACACGGTCAGAGATGGTGATCTTCTATAGTTCTGCATAGTAAGATCACCAGTATGACCCCGGTTCGATGCCAGACGATGAAATTGCAGCGAATTATAAGAATTTTTTCAATCCTTTTTTTTTCTTTTGATGACCGTCCCGATTGTTGCCGATATAAAATTAGTATTGCCGATCTGCTTGCAGTATGCAAGCTACATTTTACTCGTATATAATAGATATAACTTATATATAGGGGATCAAAATTCTAACCATGTTCCACAAGTGCCAATGCCTTGAAATTTTTACGACACCTTGGCCATAACGTGTAACATCCAGGAAAAAGCAGACATTGTATCTCAGTGTCATGGGTTCGATTCCAGAAGGCCCCAAAGTCGCGATTTTGTCCATAAGAATACATGGCAGGGATTTTCGAAAATTTTTTTAAGGCACTTCCCGGAAAAGCAGAGAGTTGAAACTCGAGGGATCACTAGATGCCGTGCATAGCCAACGAAAATCAAAAATACATCTTCGAATATTGTCCTTGGTTCGATGCTAGGCCGGGGCAAAAATCTGCCGTTTAAAATGCATTGCGGCGATTTTGAAGATTTTTTTTGGACCCCTTCCCGATGGCATAGAAACTTGAAATTTAACATGAGGTTCGATATCATAAATATATCTCATAACCAAATTTTACATATTTGCTGATGGTCCTTGGTTCGATCCCAGAGGGACATTTAAATTCCTCAATGCCTTTCTTACGGAGATAACGGAAACAACATTTAGGTACTTCCCCTTATGCTATCGACTTCAAACTTTGAATGATACAAAAGCAAGTCTTTAAAAATCAAACTATGCATTCACAGCTTACAATATGTCCTGGGTTCGACACCAGGTGTCTCTGAAATCAGAAGTTGATCCGATTTTTAGTAATTATTTTGAAAGCTTTCTCAATAATATAGAAACTTGAAATTCAGCATATAGATAGAGTTCATAAATAACTTTCAGAAGCATGTTTAAGATTTCCAAGATTGTCCTTGGTTCGTATCCAGAGAGCCATTTACATAAGTAAAAATTAGAACGTCTTTTGAGGCAGTTGCCTCCAATATTTCTGCTTGAATTTTCACACATAGTTAGAGATGTTGATCTTCTATTGTGCTGCATAGTAAGTTCACAGTAAAGACCAGGGATCGATGCTAGACGATGAAATTTCAGCAAATTTTTGGAATTTTTTATTCATTTTTTTTTTTTTTGAGGACCGTCCCTATATGATTCCAACATAAAATTAGTGTTGTTGATCTGCTTGCAGTATGCAAGCAACATTTTACTCGTAATAGATATATATCTATTATATATAGATGCTTCTCCGGATTCATTCATATATATAGATTGGTATATAGATAGGTATATAGATAGATAGGATACAAATTCACAGCCTAAACCACAAGCGTGATTGAGTTCAAATTTTTACTGCGTATTGGCCATAACAATTAACCGCCAGAAAAATTGTGATTTTGATCTTCAGTGTCATGGGTTCGATTCCAGAGGGCCCCAAAGTCCCGATTTTTCCCGTTTAAATGCATTGCTTAGATTTTCGGGAATTTTTAAAAGATACTTCCCGGATAGGTAGAGAATCGAAACTCTAGGAGCCTTTATATATTGTCATGATCTATCGAAAACATAAATGAGTTTTACGGAAAATAACCTGGGTTCGATGCTAGGTCAAGGCAAAAATCGGCCGTTTAAAATGCATTGTGGCGATTTTTAAGATTTTTTTCGACCCTTTCCCGATGGCATGCAAACTTGAAATTCGGCATGGAGTTGGAGATTATAAATATATTTCGTAATCAAATTTTACATATTTGCTGTCGGTCCTTGGTTCGATCCCAGAGAGCCATTTACATTCGTCAATGCATTTCCTTTGGATATAACAGAAAAAGGTTTTAGGTACTTCCCGGCATGATATTGACTTCAAACTTTGTATGAAATAAGATGAAGTCCTAATAAGTCATACTGTGCAATCACAGCTACCAATATTTCCTGCGTTCGACACCAGGCGTCTCTACTATCAGTAAATTAGCTGATTTTTAAGAATTAATTTAAACCTCTTCCCAATAATGTTAAAACATGAAATTAGGTATATAGATAAAGAACATCGATAGATTTCAAAAACATGTTTTAGATTTCCTAGATCATTCTTGGTTCGAATCCAGAGAGCCATTTACATTATTGAAAAGTAGATCGTAGTTTGAGGCAGTTGTAGCCAATATTTTTGGTTGAATTTTCACACATAGTTAGAGATGGTGATACTATTGTGCTGCATAGTAAGTTCACCAGTAAGACACGGGTTCGATGCCAGTTGATGAAAT
Source organism: Sympetrum striolatum (assembly GCA_947579665.1). Classification (NCBI taxonomy): domain Eukaryota; kingdom Metazoa; phylum Arthropoda; class Insecta; order Odonata; family Libellulidae; genus Sympetrum; species Sympetrum striolatum. The sequence goes on from OX388341.1 coordinate 1,090,223, forward strand.
TGCAGCGAATTTTAAGAATATTTTCAATTCTTTTTTTTTTTCTTTTGAGGACCGTCCCGATATGATGCCGATATAAAATTAGTGTTGCCGATCTGCTTGCAGTATGCAAGCAACATTTTACTCATATATATATATGGATACATGAATGAATCCGGAGAAGCATCTATATATAATAGATATATAGAGAGGATACAAACTCACAGCCTAAACCACAAGAGTGATTGAGCTGAAATTTTTACGGCGTATTGGCCATAACCTGTAACCACCAGAAAAATTTTTGATTCTCAGTGTCATGGGTTCGATTCCAGGGGGCTCCAAAGTCCCGATTTTTCCCGTTTAAATGCATTGCTTTGATTTTCGGGAATTAAAAAAAAGTACTAGCCGGATAGGTAGAGAAATAAAACTCAAGGAGCCTATATATGGTAATGATCTATCGAAATCATAAATGTATTTTACGGAAAATATCCTAAGTTCGATGCTAGGTCGAGGCAAAAATCGGCCGTTTAAAATGCATTGTGGCGATTTTTAAGATTTATATTGGACCCCTTCCCGATGGCATGGAAACTCGAAATTTGGCATGGGTTTAGATATCATAAATATATTTAATAATCAAATTTTACACATAAGGGACTTAAAACTCAAGGAGCCTTTATATATGGTCAGGATCTCTCGAAAACATAAATTAGTTTTATGAAAAATAACCTGGGTTCGATGCTAGGTCGTGGCAAAAATCGGCCGTTTAAAATACATTGTGGAGATTTTTAAGATTTTTTTTGGACCCTTTTCCGATGGCATAGAAACTTGAAATTCGGTATGAGGTTAGATACCATAAAAATATATCATAATCGAATTTTTCATATTCGCTGATGTTCCTTGGTTCGATCCCAGAGGGACATTTAAATTCCTCAATGCATTTCTTAAGGAGATAACGGAAACAAATTTTAGGTACTTCCCGGCACGATATCGACTTCAAACTTTGCATATAAAAAGATCAAGTCCATACAAATCAAACAGTGCATTCACAGCTATCAGTGTGTCCTGGGTTCAACACCAGGTGTCTCTGCAATCAGAAGTTGATCCGATTTTTAGAAATTATTTCGAAACCTTTGCCAATAATATAGAAACTTCAAATTCAGCATATAGATAGACATCATAAATAACTTTCAGAAACATTTTTTAGATTTTCAAGATCGTCCTTGGTTCGAATCCAGAGAGCCATTTAAATTCGTGAAAATTAGAACGCCATTTGAGGCAGTTGTAGCCCATATTTCTGCTTGAATTTTCACACATAGTTAGAGACGGTGATGTTCTATTGTGCTGCATAGTAAGTTCACAGTATAGACCCGGGTTCGATGCAAGACGATGGAATTTCAGCGAATTTTAAGAAAAATTTCAATCCATTTTTTTCTTTTGATGGCCGTCCCGATATGATGCCGATATGAAATTAGTGTTGTTGATCTGTTTGCAGTATGCAAGCTACATTTTACTCGTAATAGATAAAGACGCTTCTACGGATATACCTATAAGTTATATATAGGGGACCAAAAGTCCATGTTCCACAAGTGCCACCGACTTGAAATTTTTACCACGTTATGGCCATGACGTGTAACCTCCAGGAAAAATCCGACTTTGAACCTCGGTGTCATGGGTTCGATTCCAGAAGGCCCCAAAGTCGCGATTTTCCCCATAAGATTACATGGCGGGGATTTTCGAAAATTGTTTTGAGGCACTTCCCGGAAAAGGAGAGATTTGAAATTCAAGGGATCAATAGATGCCGAGCATATCTAAAGGAAACCAGAAAGACATCTACGAATATTATCCTTGGTTCGATGCTAGGTCGGAGCAAAAATCGGCCGTTTAAAATGCATTGTGGCGATTTTTAAGATTTATTTTGGTCCCTTTTCCGATGGCATAGAAACATGAAATTCGGTATGAGGTTGGATACTATAAAAATATATCATAATCAAATTTTACATATTCGCTGATGGTCCTTGGTTCGATCCCAGAGGGACATTTAAATTCCTCAATGCATTTCTTACGGAGATAACGGAAACAGATTTTAGGTACTTCCCGGCATGCTATCGACTTCAAACTCTGCATATAGAAATATGAAGTCCATACAAATCAAACAGTGCATTCACAGCTACCAATGTGTCCTGGATTCGACACCAGGTGTCTCTGCAATCAGAAGTTGATCCGATTTTTAGGAATTATTATGAAACCTTTGCCAATAATATAGAAACTTCAAATTCGGCATATAGATAGGGATCATAAATAACTTTCAGAAAAAATTTTTAGATTTCCAAGATCGTCCTTGGTTCGAATCCAGAGAGCCATTTAAATCCGTGAAAATTAGAACGTCTTTTGAGGCAGTTGTAGCCCATATTTCTGATTGAATTTTCACACTTAGTTAGAGATGGTGATGTTCTATTGTGCTTCATAGTAAGTTCACAGTAAAGACCCGGGTTCGATGCCAGACGATGGAATTTCTGCGAATTTTACGAAAAATTTCAATCCATTTTTTTCTTTTGATGACCGTCCCGATATGATGCCGACATGAAAATATTGTTGTCGATCTGCTTGCAGTATTAAAGCAACATTTTACTCGTATATATATACACTCATTCATTCATTAGGGATCAAAAGTCTAAGCATGTTCCACAAGTTCCACTGACTTGAAATTTTTACGTCGTATTGGCCATAACGTGTAACCTCCAGGAAAAATCTGACTTTGAACCTCGGTGTCATAGGTTCGATTCCAGAATGCCCCAAAGTCCCGATTTTCTCCATAAGAATACATGGCGAGGATTTTCGAAAATTTTTTTGAGGCACTTTCCGGACAAGTGGAGATTTGAAATTCAAGGGATCGCTAGATCCCGTGCATATCCAACGAAAATCAAAAAGACATTTTCGAAAATTGTCCGTGATTCGATTCTAGGTCGGGGCAAAAATCGGCCGTTTAAAATGCATTGCGGCGATTTTTAAGGTTTTTTTTTGGATCATTTGCCGATGGCATGGAAACATGAAAATTCGGCGCGGGGTTAGATATCACAAATATATTTCATAATCAAATTTTACATATTCGCTGATGGTCCTCGGTTCGATCCCAGAGGTCCATTTACATTCTTCAATGCATTTCTTATGGAGATATCGGAAACAAATTTTAGGTACTTCCCGGCATGCTATCGACTTCAAACTTTGCAAGATACAAGAAAAAGTCTTTACAAATCAAACTGTGCATTCACAGCTTACAATATGTCCTCGGTTTGATACCAGGTGTCTCTGCAATCAGAAGTTGATCCGATTTTTAGGAATTATTTTGAAACCTTTCCCAATAATATAGAAACTTGAAATTCGGCATATAGATAGAAATAATATATTCATTTCATGAAAATATTTTAGATTTCATAGATATCCCTTGGTTCGAATCCAGAGAGCCATTTACATACGTGAAAAGTAGAACGTCGTTTGAGGCAGTTGCAGTCAATATTTCGCCATAAATTTTCACACATAATTAGAGATGGTGATCGTCTGTTGTGCTGCATAGTAAGTTAACCAAGAAGACCCAGGTTCGATGCCAGACGATTGAATTGAAGCGAATTTTAAGATTATTTTCAATCTTTTTTTTTCTTTTGAGGGCCGTTCCGATATGATGCCGACATGAAATTAGTGTTGTCGATCTGCTTGTAGTATGCAAGCAACATTTTACTCGTATAGGTATATAGGTATATCCGGAGAAGTGTCTATATATAATAGATATACACTGGGGATCAAAAGTCTAAGCATGTTCCACAAGTGCCACCGACTTGAAATTTTTACGACATATTGGCCATAACGTGTAACCTCCAGGAAAAAGCTGACTTTGAACCTCGGTGTCATGGGTTTGATTCCAGAAGGCCCCAAAGTCACGATTTTGTCCATAAGAATACATGGATGGGATTTTCGAAAATTTTGTTGAGGCACTTTCCGGAAGATTTGAGAGTTGAAATTCTAGAGATCGCTAGATGCCGTGTATATCTAAAGGAAACCACAAAGACATCTACAAATATTTTCCTAGGTTCGATGCTAGGCCAGGGCAAATATTCTCCCGTTTAATTTACATTGCGATTTTTAAGATTTTTTTAATTACTTATAGATGACTTGGAAACTTGAAACTTGGCACGTGGATATATATCATAAATATATTTCATAATAAAATTTTAGAACTCGCTGATGGTCTTTGGTTCGATCCCAGAGGGCCATTTACATTCTACAATGCATTTCTTATGGAGATTACGGAAGCAAATTTTAGGTACTTCCTGGCAATTTGTTGACTGCAAACTTTGCATTTAATAAGATCAGGTCAAACCAAGTCATAATGTGATTTCACAGCTTCCAGTAGGTCCTAGTGTTGGGCGAAACCTGGCAGGGGTATCGATACTCGATACTTTCGGTATCGAAAATGTCTAGTACCGATACCCGATACCTGCGCTGACGTAAGTATCGATACTTCTGGTATCGATACTTTTTATTTTGCATCTGAATTTTTTCTTTTTTATTGCGTTTTTTTGTTCGTTGTTGTCGTTTTAAAGTGTTTTTTGGACTTTTTTTATTAAGAAGGAATATGTTTCATCAAATAATAATAACTCCAATTTCAAAATACAAAATTTATTCTCTACAATTCTTACAGGTCTACAGAATCAGACAGTCTATGCACAATATTTCCAGATATTTACCGATTTGCCCGTTTACAATTTTTCCAATTATAAATCCCAATACTTCAAGTCGAGAGAATTCAAAAAAGTTAGAGCTTGAACATTTTTTGGTTTCAACCTATTACGGCTCTCTGTGACAATTTTACCCGTTTTAGAAAATAACCTTTCAGCCGGAACTGAAGTAGCCATCATCGTCATATGCCGCAATGCAAATCGCGCCAGGGGTGTTTGAGGGCGCGAGGCCCAAAAGGCAATGGGGCAAGTTTGAAAAGGGTCTGCGTTCAAATACAATTCTAGTTCTTCTAATGATGTATTTGAATCGCCAGACCCTTTGTGTTTGTTTCCGGATTTGACCGCGGCAACGTGGAAAGCCCAAAAATTACTGACATCATCAGTCTCTACTTCGGAATCATCTATGACTTCACTATTTAACTCGTAACTTTTTGGGTCAGTTATTTGAGGACTTTCCATAATCACAGCCTTGATACTGTTGACCGCAGTATTATAATCCTCCGGCTTTTTGACTAAGTATAACTTTTTAAAACGAGGGTCTAAAAGAGTAGCAACTGCAAGCATAGTATTGCTTTCCACGGTACCGAATCGTTGTTCAAATTTTTTTACCACGGTTAATTTCAATTTTCTTCCAGTGTTTGTGGCAGGTACAATATTTTCTAACTGTATCCGTATCCCATTGATTATTGGGATTATTTTGCTTGCCATAAGATGTTTTTCTTGGGAAAATATTTTCGTAGCTATTTCAAACGGTTTTAAGATTTTAATGAATTCTTTCAGGGCTAGTAATTCAACGGCATTCAACATTTCGAGAGCCGCAGAATTATTGAGCAAAATGGGGCTGATTTTATCCGCGATAAGGACAAATCTTTCCAACATGTAATAACAAGAATTCCATCTAGTTTCGCAACTATTTATCAATTTAAGATCGGTCCTTTCTCTGAGTTTAACCATGTCTTTTTCTGTTATGTGGAAATGATGGGCGATTTTTTTGACTTTTTTAACAAGAGGACTGATTACTGGATCTTTCTCTAGAATAGACGAGATAACTAAATTGAGCGAATGTGCATAACACCCGAGATATTTCGATTGACCGAATTCGTCAATTACGGCTTTGGTGATATTAGATGCGTCATCAGTGACAAGATTAACAATTTGCGCAAACGAAATGCCCCATTCGTCCATTACTTCAGCGAGCCAAGCACTAATGTTGGGAGAGGTATGACTGTCCGGAATATCTTTGACTCCTAGCGTGATGGTTTCAGGTGTTAAATTATTTATGAAATGAGCCGTTATGCCCAAGTAGCTGCGAGTATTATACCTATCGCGCCAAATATCGGTGGTGAGCGAAATACTGTGAACGTCCGCGAGAACTCCTTTTATTTTAGCTGAATAATGTTGATGTTTGGTGGTTAAAACTTGGCTCATTGTCTTTTTGGACGGAATTTTGTAGAGAGGAGCAATGCCGTTCATGAAGACTTTGAACCCCTCCGTTTCGACCAGGCGAATAGCCAAATTGTTTTTGGCGAGCATGAACAAGATTCGTTGCGTGATGTCCGCATGCTTTTCTCCTCCAGCTGGAAAAGTAATATACCCCATTAATTAGAGCTCCTAAGGGTTAGAAGGGGGCTGAAAACTGCACGTTGCTTGACTCGAAAATGCTCACCTGACATAGAATTTTGTCGCTCCCAGAGTTAATTAATTCTTGGTTGACTTGCGCCAATCTTGTCATCAATGCGGTCCACTTTGGTACTTGGAGGCAATTTTTGCACATGTACATCTTTGTGCACGTCTTTCAGATGTTTGTGATAACTCGTTGTGCATCCTTTGCTTTGAATCGTTTTGGAGCAGAATTTACACATAGCACCCACTTTTTCCACTTTTACAAAATATTTCCAAACTGCACTTGTCTTCGACATGTGCAGTCTTACTTATTGCCAACCTTGCACTTGGACTGCCACAAATTTTGATCTCGGAATTGAGACAACAGCACTAACAGCGAGAAATGCGTAGCGAGAAATGTGTGACGAGAATTTTGTGAGCGAGGCGGCAGAGTTGATGTCCGTCCTCTACAGCGAGTTTCTCACTTAGCTTGAGATACTTAGTTGCGAGTTTCTCACTTAGCTTGAGATACTTAGTTGCATCGAGACCGCGAAGGATTTCGGATGTGGTGTGATCTCAGTTGTTGAAATGTTTAGTGATACTTTGAAACGTCATATAGTTGATTCTGACTCGAATGACTCAGAAGAAAGTGAAGAGGAAAATGCTGTTTTGCTTTACCTGGTGACTAAGAAAAAGAAATCACGGACCTTCTGGATGATTCGTTACATACATTCCAGGCGGGAATATGAAGAATTTCATTGTCTAATCCCGCAACTTGATAGTGAAACTCAGACGTCTATTCAGAACGACAACTGGGTAGAACTCCCCCACTGTGCAACTGGCCTAACACCTTCAAAACTTGAAATGACTGCAGGTTCTAATCTCCAGCCTACTTATAGGAAGATTTTGACAACAAGCCCCCAAAATTTTCTTTAATCTTGGCTTAGGATTGGAGGGACTTTGACCGGAGCCTTCTCTCCGCGCCAGGGGGTAGGGAAGGGACGTTGATGAGGCTCATGAACTGTCAAGTAAATTTCCCGATTAAGTAACCACCCGATTAACGAACCCTCTATTTCAGCTATGAACAAGCGTAATACAATTGCCAATAAACCCATCGGTTTTCAGGTACGACCACTCATGACTCTAAGAAAAATATTTTCATTGCCGCTCATTGTATCGAAACCATTCAATAGGCGGTGCCCAAATAGAAGAGCTTTCCAAAGTCCGGTGGGATTTTCGGAGTCATAAAATTGATGGCGCAGTTCGATACAAGTGTCTCATTGAAAGAGTCATAAGAATACAAACTTGCTTTCTCTCTCTCTACTCTCTAGATTGATGGTATCGTGGGTTGAGTATCGATTCCCGATACCATCGAAGGGTCAAGGTATCGATACTTTTACCCCCGATACCAGGTTGCCTGGTATCGATACTACTGGTATCGATACCAGTATCGCCCAACACTAGTAGGTCCTGGGTTCGACACCAGGCGTCTCTACAATCAGTAATTGATTCAATTCTTAGGAACTATTTTGAACCCTTTCCCAATACTATAGAAACTTCAAATTCGGCATATAGATATAGATCATAAATAACTTTCAGAAACATGTTTTAGATTTCCAAGATCGTCCTTGGTTCGAATCCAGAGAGCCATTTAAATTCGTGAAAATTAGAACGTCTTTTGAGGCAGTTGTAGCCCATATTTCTGCTTGAATTTCCACACATAGTTAGAGATGGTGATGTTCTATTGTGTTTCATAGTAGGTTCACCAGTAAGACCCGGGTTCAATGCCAGACGATGGAATTTCAGCGAATTTTAAGAAAAATTTCAATCCACTTTTTTCTTTTGATGGCCGTCCCGATATGCTGCCGACATGAAAATAGTGTTGTCGATCTGCTTGCAGTATGCAATCAACATTTTACTCGTATATATATAAGTATATCCGGAGAAGCGTCTATATATCTATTATATATAGACGCTTCTCCGGATATACTTATATATATAGTATATATCTATTATATATAGACGCTTCTCCGGATATCTATTATATATAGACGCTTCTCCGGATATACCTATATATATATACATTCATAGGGGATCAAAATTCTAACTATGTTCCACAAGTGCCACCGACTTGAAATTTTTACGACGTTATGGCCATGACGTGTAACCTCCAGGAAAAAGCCGACTTTGAACCTCGGTGTCATGGGTTCGATTCCAGAAGGCCCCAAAGTCGCGATTTTCCCCATAAGATTACATGGCGGGGATTTTCGAAAATTTTTTTGAGGCACTTCCCGGAAAAGGAAAGTGTTGAAATTCGAGGGATCGCTAGATGCCGTGACGTGTAACCTCCAGGAAAAAGCCGACCTTGAACCTCGGTGTCATGGGTTCGATTCCAGAAGGCCCCAAAGTCGCGATTTTCCCCATAAGATTACATGGCGGGGATTTTCGAAAATTTTTTTGAGGCACTTTCCGGAAAAGGAGATAGTTGAAATTCGAGGGACTGCTAGAAGCCGTGCATATCCAACGAAAATAAAAAAGACATCTTCGAATATAGTCCATGGTTCGATGCTAGGTCGGGGCAAAAATCGGCCGTTTAAAATGCATGGCGGCGATTTTGAAGATTTTTTTTTATCCTTTCCCGATAACATGGATACGTGAAACTCGGCACGTGGATAGATATCATGAATATATTTCATAATCAAAATTTTTATGTTCGCTGATGGTCCTTGGTTCGATCCAAGGGGGGCATTTGCACTTCTCAATGCATTTCTTACGGAGATAACGGAAACAAAATTTAGGTACTTCCCGGCATGCTATCTACTTCAAACTTTGCATGACACAAGATCAAGTCATTACAAATCAAACTGTGCATTCACAGCTCATAATATGTCCTGGGTTCGACACCAGGTGTCTCTGCAAGCAGAAGTTGATCCGATTTTTAGGAATTATTTTTAAACCTTTCCCAATTATATAGAAATTTGAAATTCGGCATATAGATAGAGATTATGCATACTTTAGATGAACATATTTTAGATTTCCTAGATAGTCCTTGGTTCGAATCCAGAGAGCCATTTTCATTCATGAAAAGTAGAACGTCGTTTGAGGCAGTTTCAGCCAATTTTTCTACTTGAATTTTCACACATACTTAGTGATAGTGATCTTCTGTTTCGCTGCATAATAGGTTAACCAGGAAGACCCGGGTTCGATGACTGACGATTAAAATTGCAGCGAATTTTAAGAAATCTTTTCAATTTTTTTTTCTTTTCTTTTTAGGACCGTCCCGAAAGGTTGCCAACATTAAATTGGGGTTGTCGATCTGCTTGCAATATGCAAGCAACATTTTACTCGTTTACTATATAACTACCGGACTGTAAATTTATCTGAGTAACAAAAATGGCAGGATTGTTTTCTAAAGCAATTTACCCTAAGTGCGAAAAGTTTCACATTCCGCTTAGATACTTTTTATTGAATTACAACGTTATGATAAGTGAGAACCTTGAATAATATGATGCTCTAGCAGATATGATACGTAAATAACATCTAATCACATGACGGCTCATGCTAAAGAAAGACTTTAAAACTTGCAACTCTCTGGTGGAAACCCGAACTTAAAATCTCTTAACTATTGTGTAGTTATATCAAGAAAAACGACAACGAGCTACCAAATTTTAATTTCAGCATAATAGTTAAAAAGCATAATAGTAAAATAAATATGGCTACAATGAAGTCAAACTGTCATTCTCTTAATTTTATATCCACGCGTTTTAATTTAAACCATTCCTTCTGAAAAGAAATATTATTTCAAATAAGATTTTTGTATTCCACTGTTTGTTTTTAAAAATTAAATTGGATTATGATGAAAATAGATTTTATTCTGATACCTATGAGCACCTGTGAAGTCGTTTTTCGGCTATTATCTAGATATTAAACATATTAAATTAGGGCATTTTGATTTAAACCATTGCTCTAGGAATGCAATGTTACTTAAATTAAGATTCTTTATTACCGGTATTTGTTAATTAAAATGAAATTAGATTATAATGTAAATAGATTTTATTTTGGTACCTCTGAAGAAGTCTGTTGGAGTCTGGTCTGTTGAAGTAGTTTTTCGGCTATTTTCTTGATATTATATTAGAACATTTGAATTTAAACCATTACCTTTGGATAGGGAAATTATTTAAAATACGATATTTAAAAACACCAAGTGTTTAATTGAATTGAGAGTGGATGATAATTTAGATTTTATTTTGAACATTTTTATCTCCCACGGAGATTCAACCGGTTCCTCACGACCAGAAGAAGGTAAAAGTTTAGATTTTACTCATAATCGAGGGAGAGAATAAAAACCTTGTATCTTACTTACCCTAATATATAAAATATAGTATAGGTATGTGTGTATGTTTGCTAAAGACTCGAGAACCGAGAGTCGTAAAACTTTGAAATTCTGCACATAATTAAAAGTCGACCTCGCGCTGAGAACAGACCACTTTTTATTTACTTAATTGTCCACGGTTCGAACCCTGACAGATCAAAACGTTTTCATAATAAATTCACGTTAAGCTCAATTCTGTTCTTTGAAGGCTTCGATTCTTCTTCTTCCTTCCAGGATTAGGCTTTAAGCCTGTTCCGGCTTCACTTTACCATCTTAAACGTGTTCTTCCAACACACCTAATGGCTTATGTAAAGCTTGCTTTGGAAATCTCTCTTTAGGCATTCGCAATACATGCTCTTTCCATTTGTTTTTGTATTCTATTAATCGCTCTGGCATCATAATCGCCTGAACTCCTAGTTCCTCTCTTATAGATGTACTCCATATTTTATCTCTCCTTGTACACCAAGGGGCAAAAAAAAGTTACCACCCCTGATCCAACAAGAAAAACTAAGTCCAAATTTCGGGCCTTTCTCTCGAGAAGAGAGGGAGATTACTGATCTAGGGTTACGCTAGCTCGGCTCTCGCGTGTGGATGGAGAATTTTCGTTATTTATATAAAAATCATTTACTACTATCTATTATCTGCCACAACATTTGATGTGTTAATTAAAAATCAATACTTTTTACAAATTTCATTCCATGCGGTTGAAATTTTCACGAAATAATCAATTAAACAATTTCCTCGTTGAATAATTGTAAAATTTATTATTAATTTTGAAGGATGGGAGAAACGAAGTGGTCAATTATGATGCAATTACTCCTTCACTTTTGCTGTGGCTCAATCAGATATAAAACGAATGAGAAAGTAAATGAAGGTATTCTAGCGAACATAGATTCACAGAGAAAACACATCATTCAATTCAATACGCTGCCTTGCGTTGCTGTGGAATGAAAGGAAAGGATTTAAACAAATTGTTTCTCATGGAAAATAATTTTTTATTGCAAAGCAATGTGAACTAAATCAATAATCTTTTTCATCAACTGGTAAATAACTAAAGAAATGAATCGAATTGAATGCTGTAATACAACATTCGGTATCAAATTAACTCACATTTCGTTTTTCGAAATTGGTCATTTAAATCACTTCCAACGATTGATTGTGCTCATCAATGTGAACGAACTTTTCTCTTCTTAACTTCAAAAAGGGCAAAACGCAGGATCAACAATGTTTTAGGGGGAAATTTTGATTCAACAATGGCATTAGGTGGACCGGTTGTTTATACTCACAACATTTACAAAAATGTTCGTGTATTCCGTGTAAAATCTCGAAATTCAATTCGAAAAGAATATTACACTACCAAAATAAGGTTTTTATTCATTTTCCCTACTATTCGTTCTTGTCTCAATATCGTGCGACCATTCTTTTTAATTTAGTTTTGCAAAAGAAATGAAGCCTGCAGCGATAAAAATTAACTTTACGTTCATTTATTACGGAAATGCTTTGACTCGTCTGGGATCGAGGCAAGAACGAAATGTCACCATTTTTTACAATAGAAACACTTCCGTATTTTATATTTCGTATATATATTTGAATGCAATGTTCTATTAAAATTTCAAGTCAATGGACCGATTGGTTTTCGAGTTTTGCGGCCACAAACATACGCAGGCTGAATTTTTATATTTAAGATATGTGCATGATTCGGTGGATTACTATAATTTGGTTGCTTTTACAAACCTTTCGTTTAACTTTCCCAGTTGAAAAGCGTTCTATTATCAAGAGAAACAACTAAGGAATAAACACAAGGAAATAAAAGTTCCACAACTTCCACACAAAAAGTCGAGCCACTTTGACGAAGTTATTTATTTCCTTGTGTTTAGTTACCTATGGAGTTTCTCAAAGTTAAAACTCATTCGATTGATTTAAATAAGGAATATTTTTTCTAGAGTACTATCTATCTAGATGCTATCGCTTACTAGCACTATCTTCAACATTTACATAAATACGCGATCCTCCATATGACATGTGCCTGGAAAAAGAAGAAAGAATGAGGGGAAACAAAAGTGTGACCTGCAGGTGAAAGGGTAGAATTCCTGGAAAACTGTTAAACAGGAAAAAACGAAATAGGTGGGGGAGAAGGACAAGATAATCCTTTCGTTGCCAAAGGGGAATTGAAAGGAGAAACTTTTTCGTTGGAAGAAGAGGATTGGGGTTGCAATTTGCTTGATGTTATCTAAAATAATGTGTCCGCTAGCTTTCTCTGATACATGTATAATTTTTAGCTCGTAATTAGAAGAATGACTAAAAAAATAAATCTCTCATAAAGTGAGACTGCAGAGCGTCAGATTGGAAATTTTGTATGTTCTTCAGCCTATAACTTACGAGATCTCACTGTTTATCTGACGTGGATTGAATAAAAAATCATCATAAATCGCTTGATAAAACCAGTCCTAAAATTAGATCAATGGATTCCTTATCGTTTCAAAGTAATGGCTTCCAGTAAATAATGTTGTAAAAGGCCAGCGGTAGACGTCCTTTTGGTAAAATTCTCGATAGCATTTTTTTAATACAATGTATTGCCTTATGCTGTACTTTCTCGAATAAGAAATTCCTTAATGATAGTCATTGAATTGCTTAGGCGAGCAGTTGTCGGGATTTAGTTTTATCGAGTAATTAATTGCAGGATAATCAACTGTTCTTTTACTCATAAGGGTAGTTTCCGTCTCAATCAACGAATTCATTTCAATTAAAGAGCATACTAATAATCCCTTTCTCCGATGAAACTGAATGTAGCTCCATTTGATACGGTTTTTTACGTAATTTGTTTTGTAATTCAATTAAAACTCATGCTCCCGTGTAAAATCTGTGGACTCAACTATAAACTCAGTTCTTTCGAATGCAATCTTCGAAGGATAGACGATTCGACATAGGGCTGATATTGTTTGGTTCATAAAGCGAATTAACTTCACCACTCGAAGTCATTTTCACTGAAATCGTGCGCACAGTGGAACCTCTCTTTCAAATCAATGGCGTCGCAATCCTACAATTCTCTTTTCCAACGCGTTCGGAAAAATTAATTTCCCGAGATGCGTTGAGCTCCGCCCGATCCACGGCTTTTTCTATTTACGTCCATCCGCGGATGTTGGTGTCGGGAACAGAGCTGCAGCCAATTGCGCCCTCCGCGAGTCAATCGAAAGAAGCGCGCCATCGATGCACAAAAAAGAAATGTCCATTCACAACGCCATTCGCAATCGATCAGCATTAATGAGTAGATGAACGCCCTTCACGAGGAATATACCACGCAATTTACGCATATGTTGCCTGAGAATTAAGAGCGTCCCTAGAGAATGACGTCGTCGAAATAAAATATGGATTTTTTACATTGAAATGGGTTCCTCTCTTACATTTTATGAATTTGAATCGGAAAAATTATTAAATATCCCTCGTTTTCTTTTGCTCCGCACTCAAGAAAGCCATTGTTGACCCCAAGTCCGGGTTTTTCCGATTTCAGCTCAAATATGGCGGAGTCTAATATCTTTTGAAAGAAAATGTCGAAGAAACGAAGTTATTATGTATATTAAACTAGTATGGAAATTACTAGGTTGCCTTTAGTAGCCTTCTTTAGTTTATGGCTTTCCATCGATTGCAAAACGGTGCTCAAACCAATTGGAACTAGGGGATCTCCACACCGACGAAGCTATTAATCATTGCCCACAAATTTCGAAGTCGAGAGAATTGACATTGGACATCCTTAGAAATGAAAACAAATGCATGCAGGGCTGCGCAAATACTGGTATGTAAATTACCTCAATTCTCTATAATAAATAGCAGTAAAATTGTTCAATTTTTGATTGATTCTTGGTTCTCTGTAACGGTTTAATAACTTGGAGATTCTTTTAAGGAGCTGAGGCTTCCCGAGTCGAGAGTGAGTCGGGTGTCGCTGTCATTTTGCAGCATAGTTCCGCGCGGACCGTGGTTCTGAGGTTTGGAATCGCGCTGTCGGCTTGAAAAACTTGATTCTGAATAAACAGGAACACGCTCTTCTCCTACAGCAAAACGAACATTCAATATGGCGTCTTCGGTCTCTTCGGTTCCGTTTGGTTTTTTATGTTTCTTAGCTTCTAGTAGTTCCTGAATGAGGTATGAGATGGCGTTAAACGGTAACCGTAGTCCCTATACCAGTCAACCCACCCTGACGCCACCTCAGGTAGTTTTAGAGTCCAATTCTTCCAGTTTAAATGAGAGCGATATAACGCAGAAAGAGTTGCGAGGGAAAAATTTAAATCTAAAGGGGAATAAAAATATTCAGAAAGTACATTCAGCGATAGGAATTATAGATAACACCCACTTAAATAGGCAAATAGAAACGCATGATCTTAGTCCCCGAAATAGAAACAGTAGCATTGACAATAAAGAGAAATTCAGTTCAAAAAACGTTACAGTTATTCCAAACAGAAATCCAAATTTAAAGCGCGAACTGAGAGATCTAAAAATAATAGTCGTGAATTGCAGAAGCATACGTAATAAGCAGGTGGAATTTCTTAACCTTACAAGGAGCACTTGCGCGGATATCATACTAGGATCTGAGAGTTGGTTAAGCGAAGACATTAATTCAAGCGAGATATTTCCTCCGGATTATGTGATATATCGCAAAGATAGACAGGGTAGAGTAGGCGGTGGAGTTTTTATTGCTGGAAAGAACCATTTGATTAGTCAGCGAGATGAGTTAGTAGAAAATAGCAGGAGCGAAATGATTTGGTGCTCGATTCTAAGACCAAACGGTAGTAAGATTTATGTTTGCTCATTGTATCGTCCTCCAGATGGCGAAATTTATTGTATTGACGATTTATCCGAGACGTTACAGATAATCGGTGAAAAAATAAAAGATCCCATCATAGTTGTAGGAGGAGATTTTAACCTACCGCATATTAATTGGCGGAATTTAACATGCTCCAACTCTAGTAGAGAAAGAAAATTTTCTCAAAAATTAATCGATACTTTCTCCTTGCATGCGATAGAACAGGTAAACATGACGAAGACTCGAACGACTCGTGCGAGTGAAGGTAACATACGAGATTTACTAGCCACCACCCACCCACAATTGATAGCTAATCTCGATATAGTTGACGGTATTTCAGACCATGATGTCATAATGGCGGGGATGAAAGCAGTAGCGGTTAAATTTCTTAAGCCACCGAGGCAAGTATATGTAATTCGCAAAGCTAATTTTTCAGAGTTTAAGGTTTATATTAACGAGTGCAAGGATGATTTTTTCCGCTTCTTGGGTGCAAATACAGTAAATGATAGTTGGATAGAGTTTCTCCGGATAATCAAAGAAGGTTTAATTAAATTCATGCCTACTATGAGCGTGCGTGAGCGTAAAGAGCCACGGTGAACGAAACCTAAATTACGAGCATTGCATAGGAAGCAAAGAGTCATTCACTCGCGGTGGAGGAAACTCAAAGCATGCGGAAATAACCATGAGCTCGAGGAACAAAAATATAGAGATGTGCGAAAGTTACGAAGAAGCGCGAAAAGAATACCAGGAATATAGATCTCGAACCCTATTAGAATCATTAGGCGGCGATCAGAAAGAATTTTGGTCATACGTGCGTGAGAACCGTGGAGGTCAGTTTTCTGTGCCTAGCCTCATAAGCGCAGAGGGAATTGCCGTAAATAAACAGAAGATAAAGCTAACTTACTTAACGGGCAACCCCACAAATGCTTCACTGTAGACAATGGTCAAGTTAAGGATTTTAGCTCGCGCATTGATTCAGAGATGTGTCCCATCGAGATATCTGTTGATGGAATTGGAAAATTATTGCGAGAGATTGATAGGATAAAGGCGCCAGGACCCGAAGGTATTCCCGCTGTTATAATAAAAACTTTAGCCGATGAAATTGCTCCGCTTCTACAGATTTTCTATCAGAAATCATTGGATGAGGGAACCGTTCCAATGTCGTGGAAAAAAGCTAATATCACTCCGGTGCCTAAGAAAGGGCGTGCGTCAAAACCAGACGATTATAGGCCTATTTCATTAACTTCAATCTTTTGCAAAATAATGGTGCATATTATAGCGAGCTCTATCATGCGCTTTCTTTCCGAAAAGGGATCAATCAGTCAGAGCCAGCACGGATTCCGTAAAGGTAGGTCTTGTGAGACCCAGTTAGCGCTTTTTATGAATGACGTATCTAAAGCAGCAGACGGCGGTGTTAGATCAGACGCAGTTTTCCTAGATTTCAGGAAAGCTTTCGACACAGTTTCTCACGAAAAGCTTATCCAAAAGCTGAGTGCCTACGCGATCGACGTAAAGTTATCAGATGGACCAAATCTTTTCTAGAAAACAGATCTCAGCGAGTTGCGTTAGACGGAATTTTATCGGACGAAATAAGCATCTCGTCAGGAGTTCCACAGGGAAGTGTTCTTGGTCCGATTTTATTTATAATTTACATTAACGATCTTGTAGATAACGTAAAGAGTAATGTTAGATTATTTGCCGATGATACCCTGATATACAGAGAGATTTTGGCAGAAAACGATTGCAATGTGCTTCAAAACGACCTGGACGTAATATCAGTATGGTGTAAAGATTGGCAGCTGGATTTAAATATAAATAAATGCGTTGCCATGAGTTTCACGCGCTCCACAAACATAATTCCCGTGCAGTATCAAATCTCAGGGCATCCATTAGAGTTAGTGCACGACAACAAATACCTAGGAGTCACGTTTAGCAGTAACTTACCTTTTAAAGAACATATTCGAGATGTGATAGGAAAAGCGAATAGAATGCAAAGATTAACTGGTAGAACGTTGACAGGATGCTCATCGGGAGTCAAAGAAATAGCTTACTTTTCTCTTATTCGTCCGAGTCTAGAATATTGCTGTGCGGTTTGGGACCCACACGAGGTAGGTTTAGACTAACGTCAGATTTAGAGATGATCCAGCGTAGAGCAGCCCGATTCGTTTGCGGGGATTTCAGGTTTGATAGCAGCGTTACGCCAATGATAGATTCCCTCGGTTGGAATTCACTACAGATGAGAAGATCTGAATATCGTCGGAAACTTTTAGAAAAGTTCATTCGTTCAGAATTTATGGACGAAGTAAGTGAAATGTTAGTGCCAGTAAGGAGCGAACGCGATCTCCGAGAGGCATCGACGAAGCGTTATAAATCGCAAGGACGGATAATTACTTTTGGTCGTTTTTTCCCCAGGCTATTAGAGATGCTAATAGGGATGAATGAATAATAGTGGTGTATTACACCCCCTGCCATACGCCTCTGGCGGCTCGCGGGGTATATATCTGAATCAAAATCGAGGCCAAATATATTCTTGACACCAACAATTGTCACAAAGTTTCCTGTGTGATAATCGGAGACGGGTGCGACATCATTTGAACACTGCTGGACGTCGTCTTTGAACTGTCGTTTAGCACTCGCAAACATGTGCGAATATATTATTATTATTATTAGGGGTCTTTATTATAGGCGAGATTGAGACTAAATACTCTCCTCTTCCATCTAAGCTGTAATATATTGATTCACGAATGCGGATGTTCAATAATCTCCAAAGGCGAATCATTCTCAGGGCAGAAAGTCGCTCACGACGCCCGAAAATACCGATTTCAAATAAAATGCGAAATTTGAAGTTGAAGAGATGTGCTCGAGGAAATATCGCCGTTATGCCGATACCACGCCCTGAGCTTCGTAAACCAGTCTTCCTTCTAAATTGAGCTTTATCAACTTTCCCATCATATTATTTTTATTATTACTCACCTCTTTCATTTCTGTGCCAATGTCAGCGACGGATACAGTCTAGTGCATTACCCTAGCGACCACTAGTTGATAGGTAATCAGCGACCACTAACGGGCATTTTCTTGAGGTGATGAAACGGCCACACAATGAGCTCACATTCATAATGAAGGAAATGCAAATCGAAAAGACGACGATGTAAAGTTGTTTTTCCTCGAAAGACAATGTTTCTTAAAGTTTAATTCGTTTTTCATATTGTATGGGACGAAGGTACCAATTTACACAATTATGTTTGGCTGTATTATGTAAAACTTCTTCGACATATCATTTCTATTATGAGAGCATACCATTTGACGCGATATTTGTCGCGATATTATAAAAGCGATGTAGAAATACGATAGAATGAACGGTTGCAGGGAAAGGACTTTTCTGATGAGGCTGAATACATGTCCCGTTTTTTTTTGGGACGGTTTGGTCCACATCATTAAACATTCAGCTCTGCCTTGTCAATGTCTTCGATTTTATGATATTCTTCAATTGTGGAATAAATAAAATTGAATTTCTTCGAAGAAACTATCACTGAACTGATTAAACTTTCTTCCGAATTTGAGCTTTGAAAACAATATAAAATCATCGTTTTGAATTCCTTCGCATTAGAATAGTTAACTCCTACAATAACCTAGTTTAGAAGTTTGGGCGAATAATATAAACGTTCAAAATTGATTAATTCATAAATTAAATGTATTTAACTTTCAAGTTCGATAGTTTTCAGCTCCGCTATTGTTATTTAACCATAGCTAAGATACATTTTACATTAATAAATAGCTGTGTATTATAAGTTATATCTTCTCAGAAGTAATAGAAATTATTCACAAACACCTTAAACAGTCAAAGAGTAGTACAAAACATCTTTTAGGGACCAGCTGTGACTGAGGATTCAAAGACTAATTACCGGATCGAGGAGAGAAACAAAAGAAAAACGCTAAGCGAAGTTAAGTAGACTATATAAAGTTTAATCAACATCTGTATCAAAATTAATCAACTGTTCACGATTTTTGTACATGAATAAATTCTCTCATGACTCTAAATAAGAATTATAAATGTGGAAAAGACTTAAATTATTAAACGTTATATTATTTGTATAGTCAACCATATGTTTAGCAACAGCAGAGTTTGAATATCTTTCAGACTTAAAATAGGCTAAATGTTCTTTGAATCTAGTAATAACTTTCCTTTTTGTCTGACCAAAGTATTTTAAATCATACTCCGGACAAGAGATACTGTAAATGCAAGTAAAGTTGAACACAAAATATTCTTTAAATTAACACCATTGAAGTACCTTAAGATTATGTTTAAAATGGTAATTATAACAGGACTCAGAAATCAAGAGATGAACTTTTCGTTTCGTTTTTAACAGAGGAAATATGCCTTTCCTTCTAGTTGGATGACTCAAAAGTGACGCCATAATAATGGTGAGGACACGTAGCCGAAGGTGGAAACTGTGCATTGCTGCAGCACTCAAATGCTTCACTACAGCAACATTCAGAGACATAGAAAGTCCCACTTAAATCTTTCTTTGGTGTGTATCTTCCGGACAAAGACTAAGTGCTCTCGTTAAATAGTTGAGCAACGGCAGGAGGGAAAACCAATCCCTAATTTTGACTTGGTGGGTAGCGCTTTGAGAGATAATTCGCTATCTACATGCAGACACTTTAATATTTTTTATACGTAATACATAGTAAATTTTGTTGATAAAGGTATCATATATAATTAACAACACGGTCGATTTATATTTCACACATGAATTCACTATATGTGAGAGAATATCGAGAAAGAGTGGGCATCAATGATGTCCTGCCTCCGAAAATGAAATTAAGAGATCATTTTACAGTTTGATCAGTAGCAAGATGAAAGTTTACAACATCGAGGCCGCATCAGTTGATTTTAAGTGCAACTGATGATTTAGAATTGAAATTGATATGTAGCTGAAGACCTCTGCGGCTGGTAATCAATTTCAGCTCTCAATATCTCTTTTTAAAATTACTTTCTGCTATTTGGTCTTTCTATATTCTTCCCTGAAATGCTAAGATAGGAACCAAGCAGCACATATTGGCCAGAAATTATAGTTAAAATAGGTTAAAATTACCTCTACCATCAATTGAAGCTTTAATTATAAAAAAGTAAGCTTATAAATGTAAGAAGAACGGTAACGCTTCCACGTGGATAAGATTTAACTTCCTATACCCAAGCGCAGCGAAAGTACTCCGAATTATGTATAACGAGCAGCATTAAAAAAATTAAATTAATATTAATTGATCAAATAATTCCAGAATAAAACTTAAGAGAGAAAATTCCACAAAGGATCTATCAATATATGCTGATTTACACTCGAATTCGTGAAAACTTTGCTCAAATAAGTGGTTTTTGATTAAAATGTGCGGCTTTTATAAGTCTCGAGGCTTTCATCGATTAAACCCACATGAATATGTTGGCTCATTGTGAATGCAAATGTGATTAAATATTATATAATATCAATACAAAGTAATTAACTTAATTTAACGCCATATGAATTTTTAATTATTAACGTAAATCCTCATCGTCCTCGCTATTCAAAGTCCTTTAAAGTGCTTAGAAAAAAGAAAACTTATTGTTATAAACACTGGAACACTGGAACAAGGATGGAAGCTATGATTTCGACAATGAATTGAATCATCGATACGTAAATGATAACAGAGATTTGGCAACAGTATATTTTTATGAAAAATTGGCAACAGATTGCAATTTTTTTCAGAATTTGACTTCATTTTCATTGCGGAAAATTCTGGGTTGTTCAGGTAATTACATAAAATAAATAATGGTAATATTGACATCTCTTAGATTGCACGTCACAATAGAACAGTTGGATATCACATGATCAATTTCACGTTCCAGGCGAAAGTTGGTTGGAATATCTGTGACAAATTCCTTCCAACTTTGCTTTAACTCGGTTCAGAATGTGAACAAGTTTGGTTCTTTTTTATTTAATATAATCCTACATAGAACTACACGTTAGTTTGTCTTCTCCTTCGAGCTTGCTCCTCAAGTTTAAGTTCTCAGAATTTATAATCTTCTGCCGTCTCATGATGTCCTTACAGGCCAAGCAGAAGGAAGTTGTACAATATTCAAGTTCGAATGATTGCTTGGCAAGCACTTATTTATAATATGCAAGTATTACGCAATTTAATAAAATTCCCGTCAATAATTTTAACTCTTTACTACGGCTAATTCCAGCATGAAGGAAGAGACCATATTTAAATGTATCAATAATTGGGTTGATTCGACCGGCAGAGGTCGTCCTAAGGCAACAATGTATTGCCGATTTAATTTTCGATATCTTTCGAAGCACACTCCAACATTATTTCTGTCGATTGATGTGCTCACGAAATTCATTAAGCTAAAATATTATTAAAAATTGATCAATTTATTTTATCAGCAACAATATTATTAACGATTAACTCATATGCATAATTAATATACGACGTCCGATCTAATCGAAGCGTCAATGGCCGCCAATTTCGAATGGCGCGCTGAGATGCGCACGGCGTATGATCACGTGACTCTTCCTTCGGCCGGTGTGCGGCGTCCTCCTTGCTCCCTTCAGTCCACACCCGGGCGCGGGAATGCTGCCACCGCCGCTGCACCACCCTCCGACGCCCCCGAGGACTCCAAAGATGAGCCGCTCTGCCAATTAGTGCACCTGCAGGCGATTGAGGTGAGCCCCGCAAAAACCCTCATCCATCGCCACAATATGTCGTCTCAATGGATCATTTGATGGGCAAAGCGAATGACAACGAAGTTGGCATTGAATTGCGGAGAATTAGTATTCATCATGATTCATTCATTGCGATAAGAGAAAGAATAACTTTCTTGAAGACTTTTACCACCGGAGCTGCTGATTAATATTATGAGAATAATATTTTTATTCTTATTCAACAGCTGTTTTACCGAATACGTCATTTAACAGTTTTAATGTATTTCACATGGAGCGTTTTTAACTGAAATAACTGTTACTGTTATGTTTGAAAAACTTGTTCAAAAGTCGTCACTTTTGCTATTTTTGGATCAAGCAACCATATTCCTCAGTTTCTGCTAGTCGTGGAAAATTTCGATACTCGTTCCTTACTCTTGTTTCTCTTTCCTAGATTATATCTATTGCTTTAGACGACCTTTGAACTCAGATAAATCCGGTTCAGAGCAGCCATAGAGAATTGGTGTCACTCGTTAGCAGTGGTGTAGTGGAGCGGGAACGGCGTTCACACTGGTTTTCCACACTAAAAAAATAGCCAATTAATTGTTAAATATTAATTTGGTATAAAAGACTCAGCGTTATTCAGTGAGCTCAGGTAGATTCTAATTCTATGCTAATGGCTATTGAAGGCATTTTAGGAAATCATATAAATGCGACTTTCCTTATAATTCGATTAATAAATTTAGCGTTCCCAAAAATGGAAAATTTCTCCCTACGCCACTGCTCCTTAGGTGGTTGCGCGAATACAAAATGCTACCCCATTTTGCTGGTGGTTGATGGAAGATGACTCCGAGTGGTCCTCCTTCAATCTGAACACACGGGAAGAGTTGGAAACGCAGTTTTTCTTCGCCGTTTTCAATTTCAACTCTTTTCTTATCCCAGACACAGTCTCGTCAGAGATTCCGATCAATCTAAAGGCAACAGAAGCCGCACAAGTAGTCTCCTCTTGAATCTTTTTACTTCCTGTAAATGGAACGGGATCTCTTTCTCTTTGTTCGTGTTTCCCGCGAGCCTCACTCGCACATCTCCAAAAAGGCTGCAATGAAATGTTTCGGTCCATTTCTAGGCAAAGAGTTCTCCAGCATCATCTGATAGACGTCCCTTATTGCAGCATTTGAGAAAAATTAAATACTCTAGAAATAGCAAAGCTTGGCACGCGAGAGGAATCTGGTGCTTGAGTGAATGTTTTTGCTCTGTGACATTGAAAATATAAAAGCCGCTTCCTTCCTTTGGAAGTGATGGAAATGATAATGGTGCATAGTTCATGTATGGAAAATACAGTTATTTCAAAGTATAAGCTGCGAGGAATTAGTGTCCCGTACGTCAACACGTTCTCTGACATAGCAGCTCAGGAATACCTATAATTTGCCATTCGGGACATTTTTTACGAAATACTAATTTCTTTGCATCTACATCCTTCTATTCGATGTTCATTTTAAGGGAATGTGAAATCCAAATTAGAATTAATGATGACTATCTTTGTGATATTTATGACGAATTGCTCGACAGCATTTTGCAACGATTTTTCGTCAAGAATTGCTCAACACAAATGGTGAATGATTGTCCACACACGCACAGCGTGTGTGTTTAAGACAGCGGATGATAAATACTAGGATATCGTTCGAATTTCGAATAAAATGTATTTCAATTCAGCAAACAAATTACTGTTATCAAATCTCAACATCCATCTTCCTCGTGACAACGCCCTTTTTGGAAGCATATTTTCCCACGAATCTCTTTTTTCCCATAAGAGGTCCACCATGTCTGGTGAAGAAACACTGTTAAGTATTTGCCAGCCGCGAATTAACAGGTAGATACCGATATATTCTATATGCCCCACCCCATGACCTTTAGGGAGGTTTATTTTCGACGGGCTTAAATATCTTGAAAAACTCTTTGGATCAAATGAAATCATAATTTGACTGAGGAAGTACTCTAATATTCTAAGGGTTAATATATTCAGGCATAGTTTGTTAAAAAAACCTTACTATAAGTGATTAAATGAGTGGGTATAGCTACCAATGACCGCGCCCGATTCCGTACCCAAAGCTTCTTGTTTTTTCCACACAATGTTTTCAGAAAATTCCTTTATTCGTCTCGTGTTACATTAGGTAGCAGTCCGAACGCCATTTTTGTTGATAGAGTCCCACTTTACAATATTTTAATGGAATTAATCGATGGGATCAACTCCGTGAAACTTCCGTAAACACATAGATACCAATAAACATTAAATGTAGTATACATATAAGTATAGAGTAAACAAAATACACACAGAATATACTGCGTCGCCCAATGGAGTATTGAATCTTCGACTTTCCACATGAAAAAGAGAGCTCCGTATTGAACTGTTAGCATTGCATCACCAACTCATATTTAGACGAAGAGACAAATTTTCCCAAACTGTTTTTTTTTTTCATCAAGATCTTGGAGATCTCTTGACATAATATATTCCATAATTTCAACATACGATTGTTTGTCATTATCATTGCTCTACTTGTCTTTTTAATTCTCTGACCCCCCGCAAAGAGAAGAACTCGCTCATTCATTCAATTCACTCAACGCCGTCCTCTCCGTGTATTATCTCGTTGATCGTCTGTTGTTCACCCTAACCTCCGAGGTAATGCCGGTAGCGGCATAAACAGTTCTTAGAGAAAAACTGTTTAGTAATTTTCCGCATCAGAGCTGCTCATTCTAATAGAAGGGACCTCTTTTGAGTGTCGACGCTCAATAAATTTCAAATTGGGTTTAGGATTTATGGCGATACATCAAGAAGAATCCCGAGAAAGGTAGTAAAAGGAAACGAGCTCTCTTAAGTTGATTTTTAATCCTGTTCAACGTACTTCGGGTAATGTAAAACGACAGATTTCTTCTCGCAATGAGACCCTCATGCGCCACCTGTACAAATCCTGTTTTGATCAACAGATACAACTGCTTCCGTTTAGCCGTGGAGGTCAACCTCCCAAGATGCAGCATTGTTCGGACAAGTTGTTGACAGGAAAGTGTTAATAGCAATTGAAATCGATAGTAATCATAACAATATCTACTAATCATTACTAATCGCCGACGAGAGTAATATATTTAGCGTTTTCCACTCAGAACACATAAATTGATGGAACGAAAATCTACAAATGAATAAGTCGACAAACGCTTGTGTGTGAGTTCTTTTGAGAACGGTTTGTGTGTGCGTTAGACTCTAAGTGTTCGTTATGTGGTCGAAACTGACAGCAGGTGTTGCGTAAAACCTTTTCCACATCTTCTGATTGTGTCCAGGGAACCTTCTTCAGAGAGAGTTAAGCTGGAGCATCTACAGGTGCCTTCGAAGCTTTTGGATGCACAGTTCAAGATAATCAGACGCATTGACGGCCGCCTTCTGACCGCCATATGCCACTTCTCCCCATTTATATATATATATATATATATATATATATATATATATATATATATATATATATATATATATATATATATATAATTGATCTTGAATACTACAATTATTGATCGGGATCGTAGAAATTATTGATTTTTCATTATTTAATCACAAATGTTAACTTAATAATTTCAAAAATCCCCCATATAATATTACATTTTTATAATCAAATCGATATATAAAATGATAAATCTCACTCTAAAATTGTTGGAGACACCGCTTTTCCTCTATCGGAGATGAAGATTGAAAAATGCTCATTTATTATTCCTATAATGATTGCGTCTTTATGAAGTGCCTGAAATTTCAAACATCTTCCAGTATTTGGGCGACTTCGCTGTGAAATTCAAAGTGATAGTGTTTGTGTGAGATTCCTTCCTGGAAGCTGTAGCCCAGGAATTCTTTCAGACCAATCATCTTCGCTCGATGTCCAACAGGAGAAGAAGGTCTGCTATCGACTCGTGTGTCATCTTGTTCTTCGGAAATGTCCTCTGCCCCAAACGTCCCTCTATAAAAAAGGAGCAGAAAATAGTCCCTTATACGAGGGGATATCTCATCCTAAAATGTCATCCTCGGAAACCTAAGAGGTTAGCAATGTTTCCATCGAGATAAACTCTTCTGGAAATAAGATTTTTCTCCCAATAAAAGGACGGTAATAACTCGGCAAGATATCTGTGCGTTCAGACCTTTTGAATGCTATTTAAAGGCATTCGTATGGAATGAGAGCCTTCAATAATACCAAATGTTCCCGCGCCTCTTACGTCGGCGATATTTCAGAAACATGTTCTTCGAAGAAGATGTAATACGTTCTCACCTCGTGTTAAACCTTTTTCTCGCAAAGGATTATGGTTTTCCCACTTCCCTCCGAATTTTTATCGTTGCTATTTAAGGATTAAAAGTTCAGATTGATTAACCAACTCTTCTTGGGTTGTTTAAACCCTATTTTTGAAGATATTTCTGTTTCAATCTTTCCTGAAGGAGTCGTACTAAATCTACTAGAACAATTTTGTGACTATCGATCAATGAGATTTTTTACTTCATCAAATGTCGATTAGCTGCTCGCAGAAAAAGAACTGCTGAAAGCTTTCACATATTTTGATTTTTTTAACACGGTATGCTTCCTGCGATAATGGAAATATGGCCGTCACTGTCCACGTGACTGTGAAAGGCTAGATTTTTCACGTAAATGGATCCCTCTCGAGATATTTAGAATTAAACATTTTTCCTCTGTTTCCACAAGAGGAAGGATGAAATTGCACGGCGTCATTCCATCCGCCAATTCAATTATCGTAAATTGTCAATACAACTCAATGGCGACTCATGGTAATTTTTCACATCGGAAATACGCGTTTCCATTAACTGTCGATAAACTTTACGCATAACTCAGTATTCAGACACTTTGATGCAATACATTTTCCCTATCAATGTTATATATTCTTGTAAATAACTACCTCGACTCACAAGAAAAGTTGTACATATGTTCTCAAAGTCATTTAAATTCGTTTTGGAAGAACGGGACGTTGGACAGCCACTTTAAAAACTAACACGAAGCGTTGAGTTGGAATCAACTGCACTGTTTCGCACTAGAAGTATAGAACTCTCATTAAGAGGAGAGGCTCTTTGATTGACATTGAGACAAAAAACTTACATGAGCGAATAAAGTACGTTTTATTTGATATTGTTTTTGATAGCTCGAATATATTAAGGCCTAAAATGTGACTCCTAAGGTTCATCTCCCAAAGTAACTCCGCTGTACGCTTTCTCGAGACTTCATAAAGAGTCGTCTGATATGAGACAACGAAGAATCAAAATATCTGTAATTTTTTATTTCTTCTCCGCAGTGTAGTCAATTCCTCGATAAATTATAAATAATCCTAAACTTCTTTTGAATTATATCCTAAACTTCTTTTAAATTATATCCTAAACTTCTTTTGGATTATATCCTAAACTTCTTTTAAATTATATCCTAAACTTCTTTTCACAACCCTGCATATCACATTATTCTCCTCTCACTGCAAAGAGGAAACTTTGAAATTGAATATGAATTGTTGCCTTTTTACGACGTTTAAGTTTCGCATTTGAAAAATATTATTAAATTCCGATATTCTGATAATTCCAAAGCCTTGATCCGCTCCTTTTTCATTACCACTTGTTTTCGGTTCGCCCAAATCCATCCCATTCCGAAACAATTTTAATTGCGTGCGAATCTCGTCAGCTGTCAGGTGGAACTGGAGTTTGTGTTGCGTGCTGCTGAGTTCATTCGGACAGCAAAACGTGTATTAAAGCACTTTGAGATTGAAGATGGTGACGTCATACAAATGAGCGCGAATTTTAGTCGGGCAAAAATACAGGAAACAATTCAAACAAAAATTGACAATTAAATTCCACGCATAGGTGTTTCAGAGGCGAATAGCCGAAACTAGTCGCCACTGAAACCCCTATATGTGGAACGTAAAAGTTACGGTGTTGTTTTTGAAAACCTTGTTTTATTTAACAATTCTTCGAAAAATATAGAAGAGTACAACCATTCGGAAGCATCTCGGTTCTGATAGCCACCGTCAAAACGGTTTTTCGATAGATTTGTAGTTTATTAGCGATGCAGTTTTTGTAGTAATTTGAAACAAAGCAGAAATGTCTCTGAACAGTTTTCATTTTTAAAATCAAAAAAGGAGTTCGATTTATAGATTACATTTCACAAAATGCGGTTGCACTTGAGAATTCGATCGCAAGATTACTTAATGTAATATTAATTAAGCAATTTAATGACAAAACGAAGCGTTTAATACGGGAATAAACAACCAGTTGCCAACGATAAGACGAATACACAATACCCGCTGTAAATAAAGTATTAGTATGGAGTGATAACACATGACATAGTAATAAAATTAAGATATTAAGAATAAAACTCAAACGAGAGTAATTATCTGGAATATAATACTTTAAAAATTACTTGTATATAAATCTACTCTATTACATTGCAATCATCTTGTGTTACGTTCTGAGATTAGGAAATATCGAGTTTAAAACTAGGGGAGTCTTTCAAAGAGGCTTGCCGTAGGGGGCAGGTGGGGCGGTGCCCCAGGGCCGTAGGGGGCAGGTGGGGACCACTTTTTTGGCCCTGAAAGAGCCTTTCCTCGGCAAAGACTTTAGGGGCCCCTGAAAATGCCTCAAATTGAACAATTATCTCCCAAAATATGCGTCTCCCTACATGCGCGGGAAATTCAAACTAGACAACTCTAGGTGTACCTTAAAATTTGAAAAAAGATTTCCGTATGGGGGGCCCCAAATTTACTTCTTGCCCCAGGGCCCCCGAGGCTCTAGCTACGGCCCTGCTTGCGACATTAAATTGCTAATGCAATTCGCATTGCTTGGTTGAGCAATTCAATGCTTCGGAGTTCCCTTACAAATAAAGCTCCTCGATTTTGTGCTTGAAAGTAATATTACATTCTAATTCATTTTCCTTCGATTTAAAAAAGAAATAAAAACAGTTGTTGTGGACAAATAGATCTATTATGTACCAGCTTTGAGACCGATACACCATAAGGTTTTCATTGAAATTAAATTTTATAAGTGTGCCATTCTGTCCACAGTTTACCTAATTTAATCTTTTAACGCTTCACGCATGATATTTCACAAGCGAATTACTCCTATTATAATTATTAGCTTATTGAGAAATGCACGTAAATTTTTTTCGTGTCTTGTAGCCTTTTCTTTCGCAAATTTAAATGACTAACATTGGGCCTACGAAATCCAGAAAAGTGCCATAAGAAGGGAAATTAAATGAAGATTCTTACTTTGGTTGTGGAATATACTTTTTGAATCGAAATTAAAAGAACTCGGCCAACATAAACGAAAATGACGTAACATTTGGTCGTAGTATATAAGGTGTTCCCATAAGTATACACGAGGAATTTAGGCTGTCAATATTTCATTATATTATTTACAGTGTGTATAAGGTATATATTGCATGATTGTTACTCCGTCACGCTCGACAGGGAAGCTTACCAAAGGTTAATCTTGATTCCGAGATTATTTCCTACACCTTTAAGAGTTCGATAGGAAATTACATCAGAGGCGAATCAATGGTTAAGAGATGATATTTTTTCCTCATATGTATTACTTATCTATATAATTATTTATTATTTTATTTTCTCATTGTTAAATCAATAGAGTAAGTAATTTATTATCATAGATTTAAATTTCATGCTTATTATTTTACAATAAACATACATTCAATGGTGCATATATATTTTAATATAAAAATATTACTTAATAGAATGACACACTAACATTAATATTTAAATTAAAAAATACGTAAATAAATAAAAAAATCATTCTTGAATTAATTGAGCAATATAGGAGGGGGATTGAAACAAGCGAATCAATCGGAACGATTTTCAAAACGTGGTCCCGAATCAGAAACGGTGATACTGAGACTGACAGTAGACTCGAAATGGGAATATTTAGACTCCGTTTTTCATTTTGATACACTGTCCATGTCGCAATTTGCATGCGAAGCATTAAACCACTTCCTAAAGATGAATAAGTGCATGGAATGTAATTGTTGGCATAATGTGGTGAGTGGAGACGAAAGGACTTGAGAAATTTTCTTGCGAGAAATGTGTTTAACTATTTTACGTAAATTTTCATTTTAAAAGTTGTGCTTGAATACAAGTATCGTCAAAACACGTCCAGACTATACGAATTTTTTACATATAAAATATTGTATATTTATGATATTTTGGAATGAAATTTTACAAAAACTACTAATCTTTGCATCAGGGTCCCATTCTCTGTGTGCTATTCTTCAAAAGTTTTCTAAATTACTATGAAAATAGAAGGAGCAAAAGTTGCCACAATATATTCTTCAAAGAAGAATGATCAAAACTTGATTGAGGCAACACTGAATGTAATACTTTGGGAACATCATTTTCTGGAAATTCTATCACCACACTTTAAACCAAACTGTTAATATTATGACAGGGTTTTGCTTATCTGAGAATAAAAAATATACTGGAGTATTTGGATATCTTTGAATGTTTTCGGAATGTTGCAAATAATGCATTATGACATATGCAAATGTCATTTTGAAAGAGATGCATGTACGGCAGTTCATCGTTAAATTCCTAAATACTCCTTAACTACTCTCGTTAATCTATTTTACTCGTGACGGAAGGCTTCCTATTAATCGATCTTTAATCGATCTTTTTGCCTTATTCGTCTGATCTGGCTGTGGCTCTATTCAAGTTTTACACTTTCTTCATTCAATTCCAACTGTCCTTAACCATTCTCTTCTGCTATTCTCTAGTCAAGTAGTCATCCAATTCATTTTGTCTAGATTTACATTTTCTCCTTGGCATTCCCTTCTTTCCAAACGCATTTATTATAATTTCACTCAAATCAAACTGCTATGACTTAGTACATGAGCCAAGGTTCTACTTTTCTTCATTACATTTATCAGTTATTTCATTCACTTCCTTCAAAACTTCAGTATTCATTTAAATTTCAATGAAACTAATTTTCGCTATCTTTCTTCAGATCTACATTTTTGACACTTCCCTAAAGTAAACATTAACTATAATTTAACGCAATTCTACGCAAAAGTATTTGCAATAACCTCGCATTAAGATCTGTATTTTTGCTTGTACAGTAAAAAGCATTCTTATAGACAAAAAAATAGTTAAATTTTGGCTGGTTTTCTTTACACTTAAAATAATAATCTGTTATCTTGAATCTAGATACAACAGGAGAATGGAAATTGTTTTTATGTTCAATTTTTTAGATGTTTACGTTAAATTCTGCATCTACATTTTCCTTTTTTCACGACCCATTCCTTTTGTTTTCTTTATGTTTCTGTTTAATTTACCGATTTCTAAGGAGTAACATAAATTTCATTCCATTGTCTTCTTTTTCCAGGTCTGCTAATAGTATAATTAGATCTGAAAAGGGAATTCCTCATCAGAACAGCATATTAAATGGCACATTGAATAGAGGACGATTCCACCGCTGCGTGACTTGATTTGTTCTGAGATTTGTATGGACGCGATATTTTGCTTCAATGTGAATTATAAAATTAAGATTTTGTCCTCTTTTTGCGATAATAATGAACGCTGGCGGCACAATTCAAATGAGTCCCCAAGGAAGAGACTGTTGATGAAGAGGCAATTGTAAGCGAGATTTCCCTGGATAAATGCACTCGTCTTATCCCAGATGTATTTCTGCAGAAGAATACAACGATATTCGAAATTTTGGGAGAAGTTAGCGGTATATTGTCACCGCATATACTTTGCACTGCACTGTTTCGAAGTTCATGCAACAGAAATTCATTTTTATTAATTGAGCTTTGGTAGATTTTGTTGTTTAGTTTGATTCCTATGTAGACATACATTCATTCATATATAGTTCATATGTGTAACATATCCTTTTCTAAAATTCAAATGAAATAATATTAATTAAATTTACTTCGGTTTTACCTTAACCGGCTCAACTAGTTATTGGAATGATTTATGTTTATGAAAAAATTGTAAATTTTGGAGGGAAAACATACAATAAAGGGCCTTAATCGTATATATTTTGAAATAATTTCATTTTTTTAATGAAAATTTATGATAATAAAGTTTACCTCGGCAATTGGTTATTAACAGGAGCTAGAAAAGTTACTGATGGAAAATAAAATATAAATGGTAAAAGCAGTATTATTAATAAGATATAAAGAGAGAAAATTCTGAAAAGTCTCTTCGTTTTTTAAGGGAAGATATATAAGGGGAATGTGTTTTGTGGCAAAGAAGGATAGGAATTTTAGGAAACTTGTCTGCCTTGTTGAGAGCATGTTGATCATGAATATACATTTCACTTCCTATCTGCACAGACGAAAATGTGCCTCTAATTTATTTTTCTTCCAATCTTGCTCATGGTTGATGTAAAGCGACAGCTAATCACTAATCATTAAAGCTGTTGGTATCTGACTATGGGATATCAATGGGGATTGGCCATTTGCCACCGCGCAAAACTACTATTATAGATGCCTTTCTAACACAATAAAAATGTATTATCTACGTACGCTTTGGAGCAAATGAGGGCTATTAAGTCGGGACCGATTTTGTATGTTATCAATCCGACTCCCTTTGCTAGATTTGAATACCCTTGTATGTAATTCTTGTTCTCGGACAGAATTTTCAATAGATTCGTGGTATCACGTCAGAAGCACTATTTCGCATGAATTCGTATTCGTTGCGTGAATAAGTCTGCTTTGTAAACATAATTCCCGGTTCGAGTTTTGTTGAATTGTCGAGTTGGGTTGAGTCTGATTTTCAAGAAAAATTGTCTACCAAAAATTTTTTATGCTCGAAAAAGTGTTTCTGGACTTTGAATACTTATTACCCCAATCTTTATAGCTATTTGTTATAAGCTACGACACACGTTATTCATGACATCTTACGTCGATGAAGGCAACAGCTGTCGGACTCTTCGAGGAAAGGAAACGATGGCAAACTACCTCACTCTTACTTCACCCTAACACTACTTACAGGGTGGCGTGATCTCAAGACATTACAGCAAAATCTCTTTTGCGATTTAATTTAGAATACTTCGTAAGCCCCCGAGCTTGACTCTTAAGCCTGGAAAAATCAACGAGGGGATGCATCAGTCACTTGGAAAAGCTAATTTAAAAGTTACGCATTTAATTCCGTTCTTTGGCGTGTGAGAGAACTGGACATCGAGGAATTCCGCCTTTCTAGAGAGCCGCTGAAAATGCGTTGTCGGATGTTTAGATGGATGGCGAAATAATGAGAGGCAATATCGTTTCTTTTTGGCCGATTTGCGGCGGACGAGGAATGAGTCGCCCTGAAAATCCTTCATTTCAACGCTCTTGGAGTCTGCTTTGGATTGCCAGGAATTCTTCTTTTTTCATTTAGTGCTTATGACGCGCGGGAGTTGTTTATATTTCTCCCAGGAGACCATTAGGCGATTGCCACGAAGAATGGTGCCGACGCTTGGGCATTGCATTAAACGGAGAGAACGTGATTAAATCACTGAATTATATTCGAGTGTCATCGAAGAGGCTTTGATTAAATCCAAAAAAGCGAGATGCACAATCGTGGGGAGTTTTGTCGAAAATTTGCTCTTAATTTATCCATTGTTCCATAAAAATATTTCCGCCAAAAGAGAATTAAATATGAGAGCAAATTCTATCCGTGTTTTCTTCGCTCAATATTATGGATAATCTATCCTCAATCTATGGTTTTGTGATATACTTATATATATAATAATCTTATCTTATCTTATATATATATAAAAATGGATGTTTGTTTGTATGTTTGTATGTTTGTATGTTTGTATGTTTGTATGTTCCAGATAATCTCGAAAACTAGACGTCACACGATGTTATAACTTTTAACATCATTAAATGTATTCCCTGGGATGATCAAGTGGTACTTTTAATTTTCCTAAAGTCCACGGTTCGAATCCAGACGAGTAAAACAGTTTGCATAAGAAATACACGTAAAGTTCATTTTTTTCGTTGCATGATTCGTTTCTTTTGCAAAACTAAATTAGAAAGAACAGTCGTAGGAAGTCGAAACTAGCATCAAGAGAAGGGAAATAGAATAAAGATTCTTATTTTGGTCGTGAAATATCGTTTGCGACTCGAAATTGCGAGAATTTTGATAAAATATACGAAAATTTTGTCTAAATTTCCATGTAGTAAACAACTCATTCCCTTGACGATATCATTTTTTTTAAATTCGAATTTTGTTGACGAGTCTGTAGCAACCAAGTTTTATTTACATCAACTTAATTGTTTACCGTCTTTTTCGTAAAATGAAATGAAATTTATAACAGTGGTTTACTGAAAATGGATTTCTGTCGATCAATTCAACTGGTTGCGTATAAATATCCTGGTACGTTGCGTAAGTTTTGAAGTATATTCTTCTGAATTAAGTACTAGATCTAATCTCTTTGCAATGATGTATTTAGCGATTGACGGGAATGGAGTTAGAGAAGAACGTAAAGATTTCCCAGATTCGGTGTTTGTAATCTTTGAAGAGTTGAACGGCGAGTTGTAAAGTTGTAGCAAACCTCGAGCATCGTATGATAGACCAAAAAGGTGAAGAAATTTTATTTTATTACATGCAGAATATAAAAATTGATTCAATCGTTGTTTTAAAGTGCTTCCACTCCATATTCATTTACTATCCTTCTGTTATTGGTGTTTAATTTTTGTTTCTATTTTGACATTGCGATTACTTTTGTGGTTCGTGTTTATGTTACACATTTTAAGATTGAGATACCAGTCAGTTCCAAAATACATTTACTTTCCGAGTAGAATATTCATCGTTGGTTATTTGAGTGAAATGTAATTTATTTCTGTCATTTACGTTTAATGCTTGATTCATTTGGCCCCTTTGTACCTGTATGAAAATGTACCTTTAAACGTGGTACTGCTTATCATAATGTGATGTAAGAATATATACATATATATATTTCAAAACAAGGGAAATAGAATAAAGATTTAGATATTTTGGCTGAGAAATATCATATGCGATTTGAAATTGCAAGAATTTTATAAAATATACGAAAATTCCGTCTAAATTTTCATGTTATAAACAAACCCTTGACAATCAAGGCGATTGTTGATTCCGAACTCATGTGTTAGAAGAAGAAGACATGGCGGATTAAACTGAACATGGCCAGTTAAAATAAATTTTGAAAATAAGAGTTGAAGATTTATGATGAAGAAAAAATTGAAAGGCATTTTAAATTTTTTTTGTGACAAACAATATCCTGTTAAGAAACGCACGTTGAAAGGTACGAACATTTTTTCATTGATTTTTTCAATTTTCTTTAAGCGTATGTGAAAACCGAGTTTTATTTATGGTAACGTAATTGTTAACTGAATTTTCAGTGAAATAAAACGATTTTGAAATTCGTACGTTGATAGAATTTGCATTCTCGCTGTCAATTCCAGTGATTTAAAATAATAATGTGGTAAGTTGTGGACATCTCTCATATTATTTTTGAGTTTTGACGGAAATTACGGACGTCCTTATTTCTTATGTTTAATCGGTCTTTGTTTTCTTTTAAATTTTGAGCGACGAGTGGTCAGGAGCGAATAAGTAACATTTCAAAGCCTAAAAAGGTAAAGGGATTTCAGTTATCTGTAGACCGCAAAAAATCTACGATATTGTAGTAGAATGGGTAATCTCTTACTTCAATCCAAATCCAAACTACTGCCCGCGGGACGCATCTACTGTTTGATAGTTAATAAAGCTGAAAAGTTTGGAGACCCCTACTTGAAACGCAGTATATTGTGGTTATCATAGACACAAATATAATAGTTTTTGAAATCATTTCTCAGTTTTTCAATCACAAATGAATAAAGTCTATTCTACTGCACTAGAATACTATGCTATTTTGTGTTGAAAATTCTTACTGCAACAGATGTAAAAACGTTTAAAAAACTTATGTAACATTAATGGCCGGTATTGTAATGTATATTTTGCGTTGTTTATAACTTTAATCTTCATATAAATGGCTTTGTCTTTTCGTCATATTGTTTATCAGTTTCAATGTTATGAAATTGCATGATTTTATGTGTTGTTAATTGTTGAAAGTGAAAAATTCCGTTTTTTTCCGAAACCGTATAGAAATAACTAATGCTGCGTAAATTATAGCTGCAGTAGCAATAACAACGTTCAATTGTAATTACGAGCATCGTGATCAACTTACTGATTTATGCATTTCGTTATGAATATATAGTATGATTTACTTAGGTGTTTACTGGACGGAGTGCCATGTCGAAATAAAACTCTGATATTGAAAACAGCTAACCCAAATGACAATACATATTTAACATACTGTACGCTGAAATTTATTAATTTGACCTCAGCCGAAGAATAGGTTATAATTCTTAAACATCTTGAACATAAGTTTGTTTTCGGGATAAGAAACTATACAGATAACCACAAAATGTAAATTTACTTAAGCCACTATGCACCTTCTCAACGGAGGTAGGTGGTGTCTGTATTTATTGATTACTGTGAAAATTCTACGCTGAATATATTTTGTGGGTCCAGGAAATAATTTATTTTAGAAGTTTTTCATTAGTTACTGGAGAAGGAATTAATATATCAGATCATTTACACTGCTAATATTTTCCCCAGCCATACGTCACTCGCAGAGTACATAAATCTAAAAATCTTAACCAAGTCCCGTACACAGACATATCGGCAAAGTGTTTACCGAGATCAAACTAGCATTTTTCGAAGCCTTATCACTTGGATCCAAAAGGAACTTTCCTGACATATTTCTGAGTGAGACTGCCAATGTTATTATTCGATCGAAAATATTTTCAGCTATAAAATAATTGCAAATATTTATTAGGTTTTTAATCAAATACTTTTCTGCTCACTTAACCCAATGCACTTATCATATAATGAATTTCGACTTACGAGCATAGCTCCACAGACTGATTTCGGTAAAGTTGTCCCTCTATTGTCATGGCTTTTATCGTTTCATCCTAAAATGGCGCTGTGTCTTGCATTTAATCATTCCCAAGATCTACGACTACGTTTTTGGGCATTAATTAACATACCACTACATTTTATACGAGTCACGAATTCTCACTAACAACCTCATGTTATAAGTATAGCCAAGATAAAACAATGAAACATACCTTCTGGTTCCATGATACGCCATTTCTTATTTAATGTCTATAGTTTTTTCTTCACGTAAGAAATACAACAATGACGTCTTTGTCCATTCTCGGAATTACACTTATTCAGTTACTGACGATATCCTCTCAATGATGACCAGTCGAAAGTTTGCGGCTTCAGTCGGCGTAGAAAGAAGAAAATTGCTCCTTTAGGAGATAAAAGTCAGAGGGGAAGAAGCTATTATGTATGCCCCTTTTCATACGTAGATACATTTTCATACATTGTTACCGAAAAGCTCATTCAGATACTAGAACCTGCCTTTAGATATAAAGAAGATGTAAGCCAAGGGAGAAGAAGCTATATGTAAGCCTCACTTTCATATGTAGATACATTTTGACACATTGTCACGGAAAAGATCATCAACCTGCGTAAAATTGAATGTTGAGTTAGAGTGGATTTGTAGACTTAATTGTGACTTACATTTCTTGGTATATTGGTTTCGAAAGTCTGGTATTCGCTATTTAACAACAATTATGAAGAATTTGTTACGATCAAGGTTATTACACTGATATTCATGAAATTAAAAATCCCCGTTGAGAATCAACGGGTACTTCTGCTAGTATATCTATAAAAATGCCTGTATGTTTGTTTGTATGTATGTATATTCCACGTAATCTCGAAAACTAGATGTCGCACAATGTTTTAACTTTTAGCATCATTAAAAGATTTTCCGGCGATGATAAAGTGCTATTTTTTATTTGCCTAAAGTCCACGGTTCGAACCCAGACGAGTAAAACAATTTGCATAAGAAATACACGTAAAGTTCATTTTTTTCGATGCATTGTTCATTTCATTTGCAAAACTAAATTAGAAAAAACAGTCGTAGGAAGTCAAAACTAGCGTTAAAAGAAGGACAATAGAATGAAAATTCTTATTTTGGTCGTGGTATATCGTTTGCGATTCGAAATTGCGAGAATTTTGATCAAATTTACGAAAATTTTGTCTAAATTTCCATGTTATAAACAACCCATTCCCTTGACGATATAAATTTTTTAAATTTGAATTTTGTTGACGAGTCTGTAGCAACCAAGTTTTATTTACATCAACTTAATTGTTTACCGTCTTTTTCGTAAAATGAAATGAGTTTAATAACAGTGGTTTACTGAAAATGGATTTCTGTCGATCAATTCAACTATTGCGTATAAATATCCTGGTAAGTTTGGAGACCCCTGCTCTACTTGAAATGCAATATATCGAGAATATCATACACACAAATATAATAGTTTTTGAAATAAATTAGTTTTTTAATTGCCGAAACCGGTCGTTGTTTTTAGCGTTTTGGTGGATGTGTAATAGTAACTTTTTAATTTTATTTTTACTTGTAAAAATAAATATTTTAACAATGGATTTGAACTTCCACTCAGTAAAGCCTCAACTGATTGAGTTTATTCTTACACATCTTGAACATAAGTTTGTTTTCGGGATAAGAAACTATACAGATAACCACAAAATGTAAATTTACTTAGGCCACCATTCACCTTCTCAACGGAGGTAGACGGTAACTTTATTTATAAATTACTGTGAAGATTCTACGCTGAATGTATTTAGGGGATCAAGGAAATAATTTATCTTAAAAGTTATTCATTATTTACTGGAGAAGGAATTATTATATCAGACCATTTGCATTGCCGATATTTTACCGTCATACGTCACTCGCGGAGTACATAGATAAATCTTAAAATCTTAACCAAGTCCCGTACATAGACATATCGGCAAAGTGTTTACCGAGATCAAACTAGCATTTTTCGAAGCCTTATCACTTGGATCCAAAAGGAACTTCACATATTCCTGACATATTACTATGTGAGACTGTCAATGTTATTAATCGATCGAAAATATTTTCAGAAATAAAATAATTGCAAATATTAAACGTCGTTAACATCACGATCTATTTAGGTTTGTAATCAAATACTTTACTGCTCACTTAACCCAATACTAACACTTATAATATAATGAATTTCGACTTAAAAGCATAGTTCCACAGACTGATTTCGGTAATGTTGTTACTCTATAGTCATGGCTTTTATCGTTCCGTCTAATATGGCGTTATATCTTGCACTTAATCATTCCCGAGATCTACGGCTACGTTCCTGGGCATTAATTAACATACCACTTCATTTTGTACGTGTCATGAATTCTCACCAACAACCTCATGTTATAAGTATAACCAAGATAAAACAATAAAACATACCTTCTGGTTCCATGATGCACCATTTCTTATTTAATGTCTATAGTTTTTTCTTCACGCAAGAAATATAACAATAGCTTCTTTGTCCATTCTCGGAATCACACTTATTCAGTTACTGATGATATCCTCTCAATGATGACCTGTCGAAAATTTGCGGCTTCATTCGGTGTAGAAAGAAGAAAACTGCTCCTTTAGTAGATTTGTGGGGGAATGTCAGAGGGGCAGAAGCTATTATGTATTCCTCACTTTCATACGTAGATACGTTTTAATACATTGTAACCGAAAAGCTCATTCGCTACATCAACCTGCTTTTAGGATATATAAGCCAGAAAGGAAGAAGCTATATGTATGCCTCACTTTCGTACGTAGATACATTTGGATACATTGTCACGGGAAAGCTCATTCATTAATAACAACCTGAACGCATCTCATTCAAACTATATGAGATTAAATATTACGTTGATACAGATTTTTAGACTTAATTGTAACTCACATTTCGTGGTATATATGTTTGTAAAGTCTGGTATTTGCTATCTATCAACAATTACGAAGCATGTGTTACGATCAAGGTTATTACACTGTTATTTATGAAATTTAACATCCCCGTTGAGAATCAACGGGCACTTCTGCTAGTATATCTATAAAAATGCCTGTATGTTTGTATGTATGTATATTCCAGATAATCTCGAAAACTAGACGTTGCACAATGTTCAAACTTTTAACATCGTTAA
The DNA here is from genome assembly GCA_947579665.1 of Sympetrum striolatum. Lineage (NCBI taxonomy): Eukaryota > Metazoa > Arthropoda > Insecta > Odonata > Libellulidae > Sympetrum > Sympetrum striolatum. Next base: position 1,130,489 of record OX388341.1, read on the forward strand.
ATGTTTTTCCGGGGATGATCAAGTGGTATTTATAATTTCCCGAAAATCCATGCTTCGAACTCAGACGAGTAAAATAGTTTGCATAAGAAATACACGTAAAGTTAATTTTTTTCGTTGCAGGGTTCATTACTTTTGAAAAAGTAAATTAGAAAGAATGGTCGTAAGAAGTCGAAATGAGCATCAAAAGAAGGAAAATAGAATAAAGATTTTTATTTTGGTCGAGAAATATCGTTTTTGATTCGAAATTGCGAGAATTTCGATAAAATATACGAACATTTTGACTAAATTACCATGTATAAACAAACCCATTCCCTTGACGATACAAATTTTTTTAAATTCGAATTTTGTTGACGAGTCTGTAGCAACCAAGTTTTATTTACATCAACTTAATTGTTTACCGTCTTTTTCGTATAATGAAATGAGTTTTATATCAGTGGTTTACTGAAAATGGATTACTATCGATCAATTCAACTGATTTCGTATAAATATCCAGGTACGTTGCTTAAGTTTTGAAGTATATTCTTCTGAATTAAGTATTAAATCTAATCTATTTGCATTGATGTATATATAGCAATTTACAGAAATGGAGTTTGCGAAGGACGAAAAGAATTCCCAGATTCGTAGTTTGTTATCCTTGATGAGTTGAACGGCGAGTTGTTAAGTTGTAGCAAATCTCTAACATCATATACCAGACCAAAATGGTAAGGCAATTTTATTTTGTTAAATGCAGGATGCAAAAATTGATATTAACGTTGTTTTTAAGTGCTTCCACTCCATATTCATTTACTAACCTTCTTTTATTGGTGTTTATTTTTTGTTTCTATTTTGACATTGCGATTACTTTTGTGTTTCGTGTTTATATTACACATTTTAAGATTGAGATATGAGTCAGCTCCATACTACATTTACTTTCCGTAAATAATATTCATATTTGGTTATTTGAGTGAAATTTATTTTATTTCTGTCATTTACGTTTAACGCTTGATTCATTTGTCCCCTTGTACTTGTATGAAAATGTGACTTTAAACGTGGTACTGCTTATCCTTATGTGATCTTAGAATATATTTATATATAAATATATTTCAAAACAAGGGAAATCGATACAGATTCTTATTTTGGCTGAGAAATGTCGTATGCGATTTGAAATTGCGAGAATTTCGATAAAATATACGAAAATTTAGTCTAAATTTTCATGTTGTAAACAAACCCATTCCCTTAACGATCAAGGTAATTGTTGATTCCGAACTCATGTGTAATTCTATAAGAAGACATGGCGGATCAATGGCCAGTTAAAATAAATTTCGAAAATAAGAGTTGAAGATTTATGATGAAGAAAAAATTGAATGGCATTTTAAAATTTGTTGTGACAAACAATATCCTGTGAAGAAACTCACTTTGAAAGGTACGGAAATTTTTCCATTGATTTTTTCAATTTTCTTTAAGCGTCTGTGAAAACCGAGTTTTGCTTATGGTAACGTAATTGTTAACTGAATTTTCAATGAAATAAAACGATTTTGAAATTCCTACGTTGATAGAATTTGCATTCTCGCTGTCAATTCCACTGATTTAAAATAATAACGTGGTAAGTTGTGGACATCTCTCATATTATTTTTGAGTTTTGACGGAAATTACGGACGTTCTTAGTTATTATGTTTAATCAGTCTTTGTTTTCTTTTAAGTTTTGAGCGACGAGTGGTCAGGAGCGAATAAGCAACATTTCAAAGCCTAAAAAGGTAAAGCGATTTCAGTTATCTGTAGACCTCAAAAAATCTAAGATATTGTACTAGAATGGGTAATCCCTTACTTCAATCCAAATCCAAACTACAGCCCGCGGGCCGCATCTGCTGTTTGATAGTTAATAAAGCTGAAAAGTTTGGAGACCCCTACTTGAAACGCAGTATATTGTGGATATCATAGACACAAGTATAATAGTTTTTGAAATCATTTCTCAGTTTTTCAATCACAAATGAATCAAGTCTATTCTACTGCACTATAATACTATGCTATTTTGTGTTGAAAATTTTTACTGCAACAGGTGTAAAAACGTTTCAAAAACTTATGTAACATTAATGGCCGGTATTTTAATGTATATTTTGCGTTGTTTATAACTTTAATCTTCATATAAATGGCTTTGTCTTTTCATAATATTGTTTATCAGTTTCAATATTATGAAATTGCATGATTTTATGTATTGTTAATTGTTGAAAGTGAAAAATTCTGTTTTTTTTTCGAAACCGTATAGAAATATCTAATGCTGCGGAAATTATAGCTGCAGTAGTAATATCAACGTTCAATTTAATTACGAGCATTGTGATCAACTTACTGATTTATGCATTTCGTTATGAATATATAGTATGATTTACCTAGGTGTTTACTGGACGGAGTACCACGTCGAAATAAAACTCTGATATTGAAAACAGCTAACCCAAATGTCAATACATATTTAACACACTGTACGCTGAAATTTATTAATTTGACCTCAGCCGAAGAATAGGTTATAATTCTTAAACATCTTGAACATAAGTTTGTTTTCGGGATAAGAAACTATACAGATAACCACAAAATGTAAATTTACTTAAGCCACTATACACCTTCTGAACGGAGGTAGGTGGTGTCTGTATTTATTGATTACTGTGAAGATTCTACGCTGAATGTATTTTGTGGGTCCAGGAAATAATTTATTTTAGAGGTTTTTCATTAGTTACTGGAGAAGGAATTAATATATCAGATCATTTACATTACCAATATTTTCCCCAGCCATACGTCACTCGCAGAGTACATAAATCTAAAAATCTTAACCAAGTCCCGTACACGGACATATCGGCAAAGTGTTTACCGAGATCAAACTAGCATTTTTCGGAGCCTTATCACTTGGATCCAAAAGGAACTTTCCTGACATATTTCTGTGTGAGACTGCCAATGTTATTATTCGATCTAAAATATTTTCAGCAATAAAATAATTGCAAATATTTATTAGGTTTGTAATCAAATACTTTTCTGCTGACTTAACCCAATGCACTTATCATATAATGAATTTCGACTTACGAGAATAGCTCCACAGACTGATTTCAATAAAGTTGTCCCTCTATTGTCATGGCTTTTATCGTTTCTTCCTAATATGGCGTTTTGTCTTGCACTTCATCATTCCCGAGATCTACGACTACGTTTCTGGGCATTAATTAACATACCACTACATTTTATACGGGTCACGAATTCTCACTAACAACCTCATATTAGAAGTATAGCCAAGATAAAACAATGAAACATACCTTCTGGTTCCATGATACACCATTTTTTATTTAATGTCTATAGTTTTTTCTTCACGTAAGAAATACAACAATGACGTCTTTGTCCATTCTCGGAATTACACTTATTCAGTTACTGACGATATCCTCTCAATGATGACCAGTCGAAAGTTTGCGGCTTCAGTCGGCGTAGAAAGAAGAAAAATGCTCCTTTAGGAGATAAAAGTCAGAGGGGAAGAAGCTATTATGTATGCCTCTTCTCATACGTAGATACATTTTCGTACATTGTTACCGAAAAGCTCATTCAGATACTAGAACCTGCCTTTAGATATAAAGAAGATGTAAGCCAAGGGAGAAGAAGCTAAAGTAAGCCTCACTTTCATAAGTAGATACATTTTGACACATTGTCACGGAAAAGATCATCAACCTGCGTTAAATTGAATATTGAGTTAGAGTGGATTTGTAGACTTAATTGTAATTTACATTTCTTGATATATTGGTTTGAAAGTTTGGTATTCGCTATTTAACAACAATTATGAAGAATTTGTTACGATCAAGGTTATTACACTGATATTTATGAAATTAAATATCCCCGTTGAGAATCAACGGGTACTTCTGCTAGTAATATAATAAAAATATTGGATTATCATATAATGGGTTTTATAATCCTTTGTTTCGTGTATATTGTTTTATAAATTTCTCTCAAAAATCAATAGAAATTAAATGTATCAAATATAATGAATATGTATTTGCCTTCTCACTGTATAAACTCTTGTTCAATGAATAAATAAAAGTTCTCCAGATATTTATATATTATTTTTCAGAACAACGAAAATTTATTTTTTTCTATCTTGTCTTCAAAATCAGATCCTTCGAGACATCTTTTCATCAGATCTAGAGATTATATTAAAATATGTCGTTTTGCTAAATTTGTGTAAGTATCGATTTGATTCAATTGGACATTAATAAAATTTTCTCCTCTTCTCCAGTACAGGGTATTTAGTTTTCATTGATAATCTTCAGCAAGGCCGGTTGTAAAACTACTTTGCATTTGCGAAATACGAATTCCATATATTTCAATTGCCAGCAATTGATGCTGTGCACAGGAAAACGAGGCTAAATAAAGGAGGGCATAATGCATCTGCTTGAATGCCACAGTTGGAAACAAAATGATTAAAACAAGTGAGTTTGATCACGAGCATCGATGTAACTGAGCCCATGGACTGGTGGCCCTGGAAGCTTCGAAAAATAAATAAGAGTGTGCTATCCCTCGAATAAATTACGAGAAATAATGACCATGAATGATTATTTGTAACTATTGTCAAATTATAGTCTAAAAAACGACTGTTAACATTTTACGGTTTCTTTCGATTTCATATCAGTATGTTTGGAGGCTGCAGCAACCATAGCCACATATATTCACACTCCTTGTTATGAAGATCAGACGGAAAACAGGCTCGATGTTCGCCGAGAACAATCTATAATTTATATCCTTTGTGAGCCAGATTACTGGAAGAGGAACACATAAGTGCACATGACACCGCAAAGAACACATTTCTATGCATTCTATCAGTGCAGTTATTCACTTATGCCTCATTAGCTTTCATTTTGACAGATGTTTGAAACATTTTTCTTTACCTTGTATCAAATGAATGATTAAAAAGAATCTATTCGTCAGAAAATGATAGCAGGGATATTCTACTGTATTCTTTAGTACTTATCTGAGACTTTTTTCTCACAAACATCTCCTTCAATCGAGTTTAAGGATCAGCAGTCAGATGTAAAGTGTACATTCTCGGACTACAACAGAAACCCAATTGTACTCCATATGTCTGTTTTCTGCCAACTGAGCCTCAAAAGATTCCGAAATGTATGGAGAAGATAATCAGAACATATTACTAATGAAGCAACGCAGACAACCGCTTTCAGACCAAACTCTTGTTTGTCCATCCCTTTTAAGCCTCGCATTTTCCTAAAGATCGGAATTAAATTCGCCCGCCGATGTCAATCCCTCCCTTTAATACGGCGCGCCCTCGCTTTAATAAACGCCGGAGATACTGCGTCCGGGAAATAATATCGGCGAGGGATTTGACGAGAAGGGGAAAATAAGTGACGCAATTAACTAACCTTTCATTGTGCCTTGAATAGAGCGGAGGAAAACTTGGTCGATTTTCATTTTTAGCATGACCTTCCATTATGCGAGCATGTATGTGCATTGGGAGGCGTGGATTCTCATATCCCACGCCACATCCTGCCAATTTCTTTCCCCGAGCCTTTCCATCAACCCCCATATCCTAAAGCGAAGTTGCTTTCGCGAATGAAAGGGGATGAGATTCCAAAAAGCTCTGTTCTTCCGGGAAAACGTATGTGAGACAAAAATGGATCCGCAGTCGACTCCAGCTTATCCGGGAGTGCGATATCGATATTTGCGAAAACAAAAGAATAAACCGATCGGAAGCTTAGACGTGGTAGCCCTCTGCGAATGCCGGTAGGAAGCGGAAAAAATGACAGAAGCTAACCAGATATATATACGTGAGCGTAAGGTCTAATTATCAATTAGAACGTAAAGCAGGCTTTTTAACGACCTCTAGTTTAAAAAATAGACTATACTTGGGATCAAAAGTGTAATTAGCTGTCTCCAAATGTATGAAAAGTTCTGTTTACAGCGATACAAATAATGTTGTTTTCTAAGGTACCAAAATAATATTATTAAATTGTTTTTCTTTAACATTCTTTATAACGAATAATATAATATAACTTTATGAATTACGATCACGTCGCTTACTTCACTCACGTATTTTTATTATGTTTAATAATACATCCGTATTAGCTTCAATTTTCCCCACCAAGGAGTATGGTCAATATATACTAGCATTAAAGATGGTTAAAGATACGAGAAGGTCATTCAATGCTTTCATGATGATGATGATGATACAAGAATGAGATGATGCAGCATTTCAGGAGGACACAGTAACTAAATTTGACGTAGAGCTCGTTAAATGTTATAATTATCACAATGAACAGTAAAGTTCTAATTGGTGCAATGCACTGCACAACTTGTGTAGTGGCCAAAGATGATAGTTCGCTTCGGAATCACATTAGTTCGCCGACGCTATATTCTCGATATATTCTTCTCTTTCACATGGACCTCACCAATAAACCATCCATCTGATGATTAAGTCAGAAATCATCAGTTTCTTTATTAGAAGCGATCCAATTTTCCGCCCCTATCCCTCGGTTCGATTCCCTCTCTTTGACTTCAATTTCAAATCCGCGCATTCGCAAGTCAGTGTTTTTTGGGGCAATAGAATGTAACGAATAAAGTAAACCTTCGAGTGAGATCTTCTTTGTGTAGTATGAGAGGACGGTGATGAGATCAGACACATTCGAAGTACAAATTAGATAGAGTCACGCATAAATCGCTATCCTTGCAGCACTTCGCTCAGGAGCCCTTCCTTCGACTCCCTTTAACGATAAATTGGTGGGAACTCGGTACTTCTGTTAGGGAGCAACGATTTCTTCTACCCAATGATCTCCCTCGATCCACCCCCACCTTCAATCTCCCCATTCTTCACTCTCCCCTGCGCGTCCTTTGTATCTATAGATACGCACTTATTCCTCATATGAATATGGGTGTGCATGTGTATTCTCGCTAAAAAAATAGAGAACCGATAGTCTCAAAACATTGAAAGTTTGCAAATTACTATGTTTTATTTGAATGACTGACCCCGGTTCGATCCCAGAGGATTCGAAGCTTTTCCATTAGAATTGCACGTTAAGTTCAATTTTGTTCGTTGCAGGCTTCATTTTTTTGCAAACTTACATTAGATATAACTGCCATATGAAAACATAAATAAAAGAGGAGACAACAGAGAAAAGCATAAAAAGGACGAACAATGAACAAATATTCTAATTTCGTTCGTTGGTTATCGGTTTCGAATCGCATCTGCAAAACGTTTAACAAAATGCACGAAAACGTTTTACAATGTCGTGACTGTGTGCAACCCATCCCCATGACGACCAATGCGATGTTTGAGGCCGAGCTCATGAGTTTTGAACGCATTCAGCCCCGTTTAAAGTAAGGGTAGGAATCAATGATCAATTATACATTTACTTATTTTTCGTGCCTAATTTATATGTATTTAATACGAGATTATTTCCCCGGAGAAAAACAACTATTAGTACCCAATCTATACACACAGTTACGCTTAAACATTTCAATTTTATAAGTGAACAAATGACATATTTAATCACCTACATATAATAATCAAATTTAAAAAGTTGGTTAGAATATTTTTATATACCGTTGTTTGAGACTTTAAATAACATGCTTTTATAAAAATAAGGAATTAATATAAAAATTCCTCGGGAAAATATTTCTTATTTTAAAGAAATAATTTCATAGAGAGGCAAATTCTAATTGATCTGTGCAATGAGACGGTTTTTGGTGTTATCCTGTGGAACTCCTTCATAATAAATGAAAAGAACAACTTTGTTGAGTCCACAAATTTTAATAATCACAATCACGACCTAGGTTTCGTTACTGCGTAACATCCTCAAACTTGAGGATGTTACGCAGTAACGAAACCTAGGTCGTGATTGTGATTATTAAAATTTGTGGACTCAACAAAGTTGTTCTTTTCATTTATTGATCTGTGCAAGTTAACAACGACTCTTATTAGCTTAGAGCTCTTAATTTATACAGCAGTTATCACTTTTATATCCCCATTAAATCTACGAACAGTTCAAGTATTCTATATTACAATTTTATAAGTCTATGTGTGACTTTTTACTTACAAGTAAAGAACCAAAAGTGCAAAACTGGTGCCTTATCATGAGTCTACACCTCGCAGCTTCTTTTCTCGTAACTAAAGCTGTTTCAATTCCAGCCGTTCTCATAAGAGCTGCGAATTTAATCGTTTGAATTCTCCTTTTGTGTAGCAAATTCAATAGGTTATAATCATTGAAACTTGCTTTTAAAAAGTTTCATTAGAAGGGCATTCTACAAATATTCTCACCTTTTCATTTTCACAACATCGATTATAAATTTTGAACCAAAATTATGAAAAGATAAGATAAGGGATAAGATGCAGGGATTCAAACATTTTTTTAAATATCCGCTTTTGATAGTATAGTATTAAACTAAGAAGAGACATTCTCCTCCCTACAACTAAATCATATGATCATACTTTTATCTCCCTGTTGAGTATCAACGAGCACTTCAGGTAGTATAAAATATGTTTTTAAAACATGACAATGGATGGATATACATCTACCAGCCGTTAATGAACGTGGGGCCGTAAGTTGTCAATCAATTTCTTCTGTTTCTCATTATCTTTCCTGTAAAGAATGAGTTTCGAAAACGACCAGCTTTCGAGTCTACCTCTCATATTCTGCGTTCAATGTCAGATCGGCCGAAATAGAATGGAGGTCGAATAATTCTGAATACATTTAGCGATCGCAACGTAATCTCCTTTTGAAATCTAAGTTCTCTGGCCGTAATTCGTGGAACGGCACTAGAAATGATAAATAAACTTGGTAAGATAGCGGTCGTCGATTAAATTTTTACTGTGGAAATTACCAAGTTTGTAATCTCCTTTCTTCAAAAAGATTCCCAATCTTGCATCAAAGAGCCTTTTTATTGTTTTATCGCGGAAATTTCTAACAGATATTATCGCCATGAGCTTGAGTGTTTGCATCTTCCACATAATGTGGCTCTCCTTTTCACACGGACAAACTTGGAGTATTTTTATTACTTCACCGCTCACTTTTCGGTTCTTATTCGTGAGGCAACTTCTATGAATGTCACATTGAGAGGTGAAATGGCAATGGAAGAATCCAAACGTAACTTTTCAAAGAAATTTAATTATGAAGATATTACTCAGAGATAAAAAAACGTTGCTATTTTCTGCCATCACTCAACAGATCACTGAACAACGAAAATTCGTTTTCATTTGACATTTCTCTGTTTATGAGAGTGAAAATAATAAGTAATAGAAAAATGTTAACTTAGAGATAGGCAAAGCAATACTACGTATTATCGCTCTAATTATGCATAATCGTTATCGGACCGTTGTTATTTTTAATATACATCAACGAACTTAATAACAACATTTACAGCAAAGTTAGGATATTCGCGGAAGACACGATTTTTCACAGGGAAATGGAGAGTTCAGAGGATAGATTAACCATTTATGATAATAATAAAGGACTTTATTCACGGCAAGGTTGAGACTATAAAGTCTCTTCTTACATCAAACCTTTCGTTACATAAATTTAAAAAAGAGAGCTTGAAAAATATACACAGAAGAAGACTACTTTGTGGATTTTGAAAAACCTAATCTTAGAGCTTAGGAAAAAATGTCTACTTAAGGAGAACACCCTCAAGATGGGGTGGGGTGGGAAAAACTGTGAAACCTACAGATATAAATAGCTATATTCAGCGATGAAATCAGATTAAATGAGATTTAAAAGACAAGAAGACAAACCAATAAAATCAATATCGTACAAAGATAATAAAAAAAAACAAATTGTTATAAATTTAAAAGTAAGTAAGAAACAAAATAGACTGATAAATAAATGAAAGATTAATCAAAAACAGTGTAAACAATCAAAAAGAAGAAAATAATAAATAATTAAACTATAGAAGATTAAGATAAGAAAATACATTCATTAAGACAACGGATAAGGTAAGCGGAAAACTACTTAAATACAATTACGAAATGGTGCGACGATTGGCAATTAGAGCTAAATGTAGAAAAATGTTCAGTAGCTAACTTCTTCCTAAGAAAATACATAAAAAATGATTATTCGTACAGCCTCCATGGGGTAAAGTTAATGACAGAAGAATCGGTAAATATCTTGGAGTAACTCTCACGAATAATCTATCATGGAGTGCCCACATCCGAAATATATGTGGAAAAGCACTTAAGAAACTCGGCTTCGTCAAAAGAATAGTCGGCAGGAGCGAAGAAAAAGTTCGCGAGCGATGTTACTTAGCGTTAGTTAGGCCTCACCTTGAGTATGCATGTAGTGTATGGGAGATGTCATACTCGGGATTTAGAAAAAGTACAACGAAAGACGATACGATTTGTAAGGAATTGCTACGATAAAACAGCGAGTGTTACTCAGATGATAGCCAAAAGGCGGCTTGCAGGGGCTGCAGGACATAGACATACATTTTAAATATCAGAATAGAATGAGTCTCGATTTTACGAATATGGGTCCATGAGAAAGTTTAGGTGTCGATGACTTTTTCCCATAGGGTCAATAAATTACTTTATACAATTTAAAACAATAAGCAAGAATGTTCTCTAAACAGATCAATACTAAACTGATTTTTTGATGCCTCGGAACGAATTACACTAATAGCTAGTCATTAAATAGCTGGGTGTAAATATATAGAGGTTCACTAATTACGGAACAAATAAGACGGAATGTTGATAGCGATTTGATTTTAGCTAGGTGCTTCTTAGTCTTCTAGATACGAATTCACCTTCTTCCTCCATCCGTAAACCATGCAGCTTCCGCCGATTGGACCGCCGGGATCTTGTCCTTCGCCATCCAACACTTAGAGATTCAATAACCCGTTGAGGATATCATTTTTACGCCGAGGAGGATTTATACGAGCAGCAGTCGCAAGTTATTCTCTGAGAGACAAATATCTCGGTTACTTATCATTTTATGGTTTAGACGAGGATTTGTAATCATGGCTAACGATCAACGCTTCTTGGGTTTTTATCGATCCCGGGACCCAAAGACTCCGATCCAGGGACTCCTCGATATTCATTTTCATAAATTAACGTACGCAAATTAATGTTACGAACCTGAATTATAATGGGTTAGGCTCAGCTTACCGTCACACTAAAAAATAGAGACTTCTTAGCCATGATTATTTTATCCATCTATTCTTTTGTCGACGCAAGTGAGTTCATGAATAATAATTTGTTTTAGACCTGAGGTTCGACGGGAAATATAGAGGTATCGCTGGAAATAATGCGCAAGGCAGTGTCTCCCAACATTTTGTCTTCCAATTACGGCAAAAAAAGAAAAATTTGGATTACGGCTGTTAAAGAATTCTAGGTTAAAAATCTTCAAATGGCCGTCTTTTTCGGCTATTGGAGATTTTTAACCTCTAATTCTAATTACGGAACGGTTGAAGCTTTTCAGTACCCTTAACGGGCCCTGAATTCGTTCGATTATAAATTAAACTGAAAAAGGAAGAAACAACGCATTTGGAATTAAAGGCGGACGGACGGATATTGCGCGTTACCGCTGTGCATCGGCTCACCGTGTCGGAATCAACCCCTGTTATGAATCCGCATATACGACAGTCACTTTAATTTAATTCATTTCGATTCCGTGCTGCCCTCGTTGGCGGATTTGAAAACTAAAGGCGCAGCAAAAAGGGCGTCATTATCGCCATTTCCGCTTCGGAAAAGCTTCGAATCAAAGCTCCATTATTAAATCCCGAAATTGCACCGGCGCGTTTTAATGATTGATCCCGTAAAAATCTCACCAAAAAGGGTTTTCCTCGTCGATGACCTTCAGATTGACGATAAAGCGTATCGGTTTCAGGGCGGCTCCAAATCATGTTTATGACGCCTCGGAGGAAATGAGAATGCAGGGAGACGAATCTGCGAAGGCCAAATTGGCGGAAGTTTAGAAGGCCCAACTCAAACCGAAGGTACACGAGCGATAAAAAATTGAGGATTAGCCGCATTTTCAGAGCCGCATTTGACCCAATTTCAAATAAATGGCGGAGAAAGCAGATCAGCCATCGAGATAAGAAGCGGTGGTCTAATTAAAAGGGATCCCTCAAACAAGTCACCTATTTTAGGAATAAAAGAAGAGGTCCGATAAAGTGGTAATGGATGGAATAACACACGAGTCGGCTTTTTAAATTTCCGAGAACAAATAGAAGGAATCAGTCCTGTGCATGAAAATGGTATTAATTCTCACTATTTGACAAAAAGCAAATAACTTCATATTGCTCAAAAGAATTAAGGTAAATGGTTTCATTTGACGCATTTGATATTGTTTCGGTTGTTACTAACGAATTAATTCTCTCAGAAACTAGTTTTAAGTATGTATTCATCGGTATCGATTTGAAATCATATTTCTGATATAATGTTGCCGGAAAGATATGATTAACTGATGCCGAGGCTAATTTCATTTTTTTTAATCCAGATAATGTGGCATCAACCTAACATCAACACAGATAATGTAGCATAATCACGCTTCTCTTTAATCTCACGGAAATGGCGATGGAGTGAACAAACTCCACTTCAACATTTATCGGTCGTCAAGAGCGATGAAGAGCATCTCAATTCGATAAGAGCATCTCCCTTCGGCTAATTCCATCAAATTGTGATATTCTTCCTAAGAAAGTGAATGATTCCCTCGATCAACGTTCCTCTTTTTTTCGTTCCTCCTCAGCTATTTGAGAAACGAAATCACGTGACTCCTAAAGCGATCCTCTCCAACTATCGACCCCTGCCAATTATGCAGAGTGTGATTGAAAGCGGTGATTGCGGAGGAATGAAGGACAAAGATCCTCCCATTCTTAATACCCACCGTCTTAGCCTCATACGTCTTAATACCCTCTTTCTTAATACCCCCTGTCTCTCACAGCTTTCGCAGTCTCAGTGTTGTATTTTCCTCATCTCTTCCTCCAGTCGGTGCTTCCAATACATTTCTTTCGCTCCTTCGGAATGATGTGGCTAATTCCCTCCCTTCAGGAATTTTCGTAATCTCATTCGATGAGAAATATTCCTGAAAACCGTCAGAATTCTATAACAAAAAGCACTCACGCACTAAAAATCAATTACCTTTCAGAAATTGGATAATTTATCCCTTTCAACTACTTTGCATTGCTGGTGAGAGTTGTGAATCAGAATGATATTCGAACTGATGACATTTCAGATAGATATGCTGATCTACGAAGGATGTCCAGAAAGTAAGTGTACTGACGCTCTCACGGCCGGAGGGATTTTATTTTTGGCATGTTGGCTACTCTGCCGTGTAGCCTGATTCCTCCTCTCCACAACAAGACTGATTTAATTTCAGTACGTTGAGAACTGTCGACGCGACAATAAGTTTCGTGAAAAATGTCAATCCAATCTCCCGCCAAGTGCGAAATACGCGGCGTCATCCGTTACCTTGTATGGAAGGGAAAAACTACGTTTCAGGTTTATAATGAGGTAAAAACTGCATATGGTGATAAAGCTATGAATCGTACTAGTGGGTTCAAGTGGTGTCGCGAGTTTAAAAACGGTCGCACGTCTGTGCATGATGATCAGAGGAGCGGAAGACCTTCGATTGTGACTGACGAAATTGTGGAAAAAATCGAAAATGCGCTCCGTGACGATCACAGATCGACTGTGGATGAACTTTCTGCGATGTTTCCACAAATATTTAGATCTCTGCTGCACAAAACCATCACCGAAACCCTCGGATATCGGAAACTATCTGCGAGGTGGGTCCCAAAACGGCTGACAGACCAACACAAGTTGAATCGAGTGGAGGCCGGGCGAAGGAACTGCTCGCCTCGATAAAGGGGATGTCCTGAACCATCCCGCGTATTCCCTTGACCTAGCACCTTCAGATTACTATCTTTTAACCTCCCTGAAGCTGCACATGGGAAGAAAAAGATTTTCAACCAACGAGGAGGTGAAGGGGGAGGTGGAGAAGTAGACGAAGGGTTTGGCGGGAAACTACTTCGAGGATGGCATCAAAAAATTAATACCCCGGTTCACCATCTGCATTGAGAGGAATGGCGACTGTGTCGAATAATAGCTTACATATGTACTAATGTAACCAGGTAATTTTTTTTTTTCAAATAAAACTTTTTGTAACCTTCCAAAATTCAGTACACTTACTTTCAGGACAAGCCTCGTATATCAGCTACAACGTTACCCAAATCGTAATTCATTTTCTTATTAATGAACCCGTATAATCTGGCTATTTCCTATCTGAGCTATATATATATATATACGAGTAAAATGTAGCTTGCATACTGCAAGCAGATCGACAACACTAATTTCATGTCAATATTATATCGGGACGGCCCTCAAAAGAAAAAAAAAGGTATTGAAAATATTCTTAAAATTCGCTGCAATTTAATTGTCTGATATCGAACCCGGGTCTTCCTGGTAAGCTTACCATGTAGCACAACAGAAAATCACCATCTCTAACTGTGTGTGAAAATTCAAGCAGAAATATTGGCTACAACTGCCTCAAACGACGTTCTACTTTTCACGAATGTAAATGGCGCTCTGGATTCGAACCAAGGACGATCTTGGAAATCTAAAACATGTTCATGAAAGTTAATTATGATCTCTATCTATTTGCCGAATTTAAAGTTACTATATTATTGGGATAGGGCTCAAAATAATTATTAAAAATCGGATCAACTACTGATATAAGAGACGCCTGGTGTCAACAGCAAATATGTAAAATTTGATTATTAAATATATTTATGATATCTAAACCAATGCTTAATTTCAAGTTTCCATGCCATCGGGAAAGGGTCCAAAAAAATCTTAAAAGTCGCCATAATGCATTTTAAACGGCCGAGTTTTGCCTCGACCTAGCATCGAACTCAGGATATTTTCAGTAAAACTCATTAATGTTTTCGATAGATCATGACCATATATATCGGCTCCTTGAGTTTTGATTCTCTACCTATCCGGAAAGTATTTTTTTTTAATTCGCGAAAATCGAAGCAATGTATTTAAACGGGAAAAATCGGGACTTTGGGGCCCTCTGGAATTGAACCCATGACTCTGAGGTTCAAAATCGCAATTTTTATGGAGGTTATACGTTATGGCCAATATGTCGTAAAAATTTCAAGCCAATGACGCGAGTGGTTTAGCCTGTGACTTTGTATCCTCTCTATATATATATATCTATTATATATAGACGTTTCTCCGGATATACCTATATATATATACGAGTAAAATGTAGCTTGCATACTGCAAGCAGATCGGCAATACTAATTTCTTATCGGCATCATATCGGGACGGTCCTCAAAAGAAAAAAAAAGGATTGAAATTTTTCTTAAAATACGCTGAAATTTCATCGTCTGGCATCGAACCCAGGTCTTACTGGTGAACTTACTATGCAGCACAATAGAAGATCACCATCTCTAGCCATGTGTGAAAATTCAAGCAGAAATATTGGCTCCAACTGCCTCAAAAGACGTTCTAATTTTCACGAATGTAAATGGCTCTCTGGATTCGAACCAAGGACGATCTTGGTAATCTAAAACATGATTTTGAAATGTATCTATCATTTCTATCTACATGCCGAATTTCAAGTTTCTATATTGTTGGGAAATGGTTCAATATAATTATTGAAAATCGGATCAGTTACTGATTGTAGAGACGCCTGGTGTCGAACCCAGGACACATTGACAGCTGTGAATGCACAGTTTGATTTGAGGTACTTGATCTTTCTTAGTGCAAGGTTTGAAGTCTTTATCGTGCCGGGAAGTACCTATAATTTGTTTCCGTTATCCCCATAAGAAATGCATTGTGGAGTACAAATGGCCCTCTGGGATCGAACCAAGGACCATCAGCGAACATGTAAAATTTGATTATGAAATAAATTTATGATCTCTAACTCCATGCCAAATTTCAAGTTTCCATACCATCGGGAAGGGGTCCAAAAAAATCTTAAAAATCGCCACAATGCATTTTAAACGGCCGATTTTTGCCTCGACCTAGCATCGAACCCAGGATTTTTTCAGTAAAACTCATTTATGGTTCCGATAGATCATGACTATATATATATGCTCCTTGAGTTTCAAGTCCCTACCTATCCGGCAAGTATTTTTTAAAAATTCCCGAAAATCAAAGCAATGCATTTAAACGGGAAAAATCGGGACTTTGGGGCCGTCTGGAATCGAACCTATGACACTGAGGTTCAAAATCGTAATTTTTCTGGTGGTTACACGTTATGGCCAATATGTCGTAAATATTTCAAGTCATTGACAGTTGTGGTTTGGCCTGTGAGTTTGTATCCTCTCTATATATCGATTATATCATATAGACGCTTCTCCGGATATACCTATAAGTTATACGAGTAAAATGTAGCTTGCATACTGCAAGCAGATCGGCAATACTAATTTCATATCGGCATCATATCGGGACGGTCTTTAAAAGAAAAAAAAAGGATTTAATTTTTTCTTAAAATTCGCTGAAATTTCATCGTCTGGCATCGAACCCGGGTCTTACTGGTAAACCTAGTATGAAACACAATAGAAGATCACCATCTCTAACTATGTGTGAAAATTCAAGCAGAAATATTGGCTATAACTGCCTCAAAAAACGTTCTAATTTTCACGAATGTTAATGCCTCTCGGGACTCGAACCAAGGACGATCGTGGAATTCTAAAATATGTTTCTGATAGATATTTATGATCTCTATCTATATGCCGAATTTCAAGTTTCTATTTTAGTGGGAAAGGTTTCAAAATAATTCCTAAAAATCGGATCAAATTCTGATTTCAGAGACACCTGGTGTCGAACCCAGGACGTATTGCAAGCTGTGAATGCAGAGTTTGATTTGTAAAGACTTACTCTTGTATCAAGCAAAGTTTGAAGTTGATAGCATGTCGGAAAGTACCTAAATTTTGTTTCCGTTGTCTCCGTAAGAAATGCATTGAGAAGTGCAAATGGCCCTCTGGGATCGAACCAAGGACCATCAGCGAACATGTAAAATTTGATTATGAAGTATATTCATGATATCTATATACGTGCCGAGTTTCGAATATCCATGTTATCGGGAAAGGATCCAAAAAAAATCTTCAAAATCGCCGTAATGCATTTTAAACGGCCGATTTTTGCCCCGACCAAGCATCGAACCATGGACTACATTCTAAGATGTTTTTCTGGTTTTCGTTGGATACGCACGGCTTCTAGCGATCCCTCGAGTTTCAACTCTTTCTCTCCCCGGGAAGTACCTCAAAAAAATTTTCGAAAATCCCCGCCATGTATTCTTATGGAGAAAATCGCGACTTTGGGGCCCTCTGGAATCGAACCCATGACCCTGAGGATCAAAATCGCAATTTTTCTGGCGGTTACACGTTATGGCCAATACGTCGTAAAAATTTCAAGTCAATCACGCTGGTGGTTTAGGCTGTGAATTAGTATCCTATCTATCTATCTATATAGGTATATACATGAATGAATCCGGAGAAGCATCTATATATAATAGATATATATACGAGTAAAATGATTCTTGCATACTGCAAGCAGATCAACAACAGTAATTTCATATCGGCATTATATCGGGACGGTCCACAAAAGAAAAAAAAAAGATTGAAAATATTCCTAAAATTCGATGAAATTTCATCGTCTGGCATCGATCCCGGGTCTTACTGGTGAACTTACTAAGCAGCACATTAGAAAATCACCATCTCTAACTATGTGTGAAAATTCAAGCAGAAATTGGCTACAGCTGCCTCAAAAGACGTTCTAATTTTCACGAATGTAAATGGCTCTCTGGATTCGAACCAAGGACGATCTAGGAAATCTAAAACATGTTTTTAAAATGTATCTATATTTTTTATCTATATGCCCAATTTCATGTTTTAATATTATTGGGAAGGGGTTTAAAATTCTTAAAAATCGGTTAATTTACTGATTGCAGAGACACCTGGTGTCGAACCCAGGAAATATTGGTAGCTGTGAATAGACAGTATGATTTATTAGGACTTCATATTATTTCATACAAAGTTTGAAGTCGATATCATACCGGGAAGTACCTAAAACGTATTTCGTTTATCTCCATAAGATATGCATGGAGGAATGTTAATGGCTCTCTGGGATCGAACCAAGGACCATCAGCGAATGTGTAAAATTTGATTATTAAATATATTTATGATATCTAAACCCAGGCCGAATTTCGAGTTTCCATGCCCTCGGGAAAGGGTCGAAAAAAAATCTTAAAAATCGCCACAATGCATTTTAAACGGCCGATTTTTGCCTTGACCTAGCATCGAACCCAGGTTATTTTCCGTTAAACTCATTTATGTTTTCGATAGATCATGACCATATATAAAGGCTCCTAGAGTTCCGATTCTCTACCTATCCGGGAAGTATTTTTTAAAAATTCCCGAAAATCTAAGCAATGCATTTAAACGGGAAAAATCGGGACTTTGGGGCCCTCTGGAATCGAACCCATGACACTGAGCATCAAAATCACAATTTTTCTGGCGGTTAATTGTTATGGCCAATACGCAGTATAAATTTGAAATCAATCACGCTTGTGGTTTAGGCTGTGAATTTGTATCCTATCTATCTATATACCTATCTATATATATGAATGAATCCGGAGAAGCATCTATATATAACGAGTAAAATGTAGCTTGCATACTGCAAGCAGATCGACAACACTAATTTCATATCGGCATCATATACCGGGACGGACATCAAAAGAAAAAAAAAATTCAAAATATTCGTAGAATTCGCTGCAATTTAATCACCTGGCAGCGAACCCCGGTCTTCCTGGTGTACTTACTATGCAGCAAAATAGAAAATTACTATATCAAACTATGTGTGAAAATTCAAGCAAAACTATTAGGTGCAACTACCTCAAACGACGTCCTACTATTCACATACACTCCTTATTTGAGAAATTATAATGTGCTCTGGCATCGAACCCAGGAACAGCATGGTCTTATCTATTTTTTTTCTTAAACAAAGTGTTAATATACATCTTCCATCTAAGCAAGAGCTCCCTTACATATCGATAAATGCATAAAAAAATTATGAAAAGATACCCCATAGTATTATATATGGGTGATATTTTTACTGCCCGGCATCGAACCCGGGTCTTTCAGGCAATACTTTCTATGCAGCACAACAGAAAAACACCATCTCTAACCGCGTATGCAAATTCAAGCAGAAATATTGGTTACAACTGCCTCAAATGACGTCCTACTTTTCCTTTATATTCCTTATGAGAGAAACGTTATTGTGCTCTGGCTTCGAACCCAGGAACAGTACGGTCTTATGAAAATTTTTTTCTAAAACTTATTCGTACCATACATCTTCCAGCCAAGCACGAACATCCTATCATTTCGATAAGTGCATCTAAAAAAATAATGAAAAACGGCTCCCATGTATTTTAAAGGGCAGATCTTTGCATCGTCCTAGCATCGAACCCAGGATAACTTTTGTAAAAGTCATTGATGTTTTCGAAAGTCCAAGACCATAAATATAGGCACCTTGAGTTTTACTTCTCTACCTATCCAGAAAGTATTTTTTTTTAATTCCCGAAAATCACGGCAATGCATTCAAACGGGAAAAATCGGGACTTTGGGGCCCTCTGGAATCGAACCTATGACACTGAGGATCAAAGTCTCTTTTTTCCTGGGGGTTTCACGTTATGGCCAATATGCCATAAAAATTTCAGATCAATGACGCTTGTAGTTTAGGCTGTGAATTTGTATCCTATCTATCTATATAGGTATCTATTATATATAGATGCTTCTCCGGATTCATTCATATATACGAGTAAAATGTAGCTTGCATACTGCAAGCAGATCGACAACACTAATTTCATATCGGCATCATATACCGGGACGGACATCAAAAGAAAAAAAAAATTCAAAATATTCGTAGAATTCGCTGCAATTTAATCACCTGGCAGCGAGCCCCGGTCTTCCTGGTGTACTTACTATGCAGCAAAATAGAAAATTACTATATCAAACTATGTGTGAAAATTCAAGCAAAACTATTAGGTGCAACTACCTCAAACGACGTCCTACTATTCACATACACTCCTTATTTGAGAAATTATAATGTGCTCTGGCATCGAACCCAGGAACAGTATGGTCTTATCTATTTTTTTTCTTAAACAAAGTGTTAATATACATCTTCCATCTAAGCAAGAGCTCCCTTACATATCGATAAATGCATAAAAAAAGTATGAAAAGATACCCCATAGTATTATATATCGGTGATATTTTTACTGCCCGGCATCGAACCCGGGTCTTTCAGGCAATACTTTCTATGCAGCACAAAAGAAAAACACCATCTCTAACCGCGTATGCAAATTCAAGCAGAAATATTGGTTACAACTGCCTCAAATGACGTCCTACTTTTCCTTTATATTCCTTATGAGAGAAACGTTATTGTGCTCTGGCTTCGAACCCAGGAACAGTACGGTCTTATGAAAATTTTTTTCTAAAACTTATTCGTACCATACATCTTCCAGCCAAGCACGAACATCCTATCATTTCGATAAGTGCATCTAAAAAAATAATGAAAAACGGCTCCCATGTATTTTAAAGGGCAGATCTTTGCATCGTCCTAGCATCGAACCCAGGATAACTTTTGTAAAAGTCATTGATGTTTTCGAAAGTCCAAGACCATAAATATAGGCACCTTGAGTTTTACTTCTCTACCTATCCGGAAAGTATTTTTTTTAAATTCCCGAAAATCACGGCAATGCATTCAAACGGGAAAAATCGGGACTTTGGGGCCCTCTGGAATCGAACCTATGACACTGAGGATCAAAGTCTCTTTTTTCCTGGGGGTTTCACGTTATGGCCAATATGTCATAAAAATTTCAGATCAATGACGCTTGTAGTTTAGGCTGTGAATTTGTATCCTATCTATCTATATAGGTATATATATGAATGAATCCGGAGAAGCATCTATATATCTATTACGAGTAAAATGTAGCTTGCATACTGCAAGCAGATCGGCAATACTATTTCATATCGGCATCATATCGGGACGGTCCTCAATAGAAAAAAAAAGCATTGAAATTTTTCTTAAAATATGCTGATTTTTCATCGTCTGGCATCGAACCCGGGTTTTTTCTGTGAACTTACTATGCAGCACAACAGAAGATCACCATCTCAAACTATGTGTGAAAATTCAAGCAGAAATATTGGCTACAACTGCCTCAAAAGACGTTCTAATTTTCACGAATGTAAATGGCTCTCGGGACTCGAACCAAGGACGATCTTGGAAATCTTAAAGGTGTTTCTGAGAATTATTTATGATTTCTATCTATATGCCGAATTTCAAGTTTCTACATTATTGTGAAAAGTTTCAAAATAATTCCAAAAAATCGGATCAACTTCTGATTTCAGAGACACCTGGTGTCGAACCCAGGACATATTGTAAGCTGTAAATGCACAGTTTGATTTGCTTAGACTGGTTCTTCTATCACACTAAGTTTTAAGTCGATAGCATGCCGGGAAGTACCTAAAATATGTTTCCGTTATCTCCATAAGAAATGCATTGAGAAATGTAAATGGCGCCCTGGGATCGAACCAAAGACCATCAGCGAATATGTAAAATTCGATTATGAAATATATTTATAATCTCCTACCCCATGCCGAATTTCGAGTTTCCATGTTATCGGGAAGAAGTCCAAAAAAAATCTTAAAAATCGTCACAATGCATTTTAAACGGCCGATATTTGCCCCGTCCTAGCATCGAACCATGGACCATATACAACGATGTCTTTATGATTAACGTTGGATATGGCCGGCTTCTAGCGATTCCTCGAATTTCAATTCTCTCCTTTTCCGGGAAGTGCCCCAAAAAAATTTTCGAAAATCCCCGCCATGTATTCTTATGGGGAAAATCGCGACTTTGGGGCCTTTTGGAATCGAACCCATGACACCGAGGTTCAAAGTCGGCTTTTTCCTGGAGGTTGCACGTTATGGCCAATATGTCGTAAAAATTTCAAGTCAATGACGCTTTTGGTTTAGCCTGTGAATTTGTATCCTATCTGGGTATCTGGGTATATATATGAATGAATCCGGAGAAGCATCTATCTATTAAATATAGATGCTTCTCCGGATTCATTCAAGGATATAGATAGATAGATAGATAGATAGATAGATAGGATACTAATTCACAGCCTAAACTATAAGCGTCATCGACCTGAAATTTTTACGACGTATTGGCCATAACGAATAACCGCCACAAAAATTGCGGTTTTGAACCTCAGTGTCATGGGTTCGATTCCAGAAGGCCCCAAAGTCGATATTTTCCCCATAAGAATACATGGCGGGGATTTTCGAAAATTTTTTTGAGGCATTTCCCGGAAAAGGAGAGAGTTGAAATTCGAGGTATCTCTAGAAGCCGTGCATATCCAACGAAAATCAAAAAGACATCGCCGAATATGGTCCATGGTTCGATGCTAGGTCGGGGCAAAAATCGGCCGTTTAAAATGCATTGTGGCGAATTTGAAGATTTTTTTTGGATCCTTTCCCGATAACATGGATACTTGAAACTCGGCACGTGGATATATATGTTGAATATATTTCATAATTGAATTTTACATGTTCGCTGATGGTCCTTGGTTCGATCCCAGAGGGCCATTTGCACTCCTCAATGCATTTCTTACGGAGATAACGGAAACAAAATTTAGGTACTTCCCGGCATGTTATCGACTTCAAACTTTGCATATAGAAAGATCAAGTCCATACAAATCAAACAGTGCATTCGCAGCTATCAACGTGTCCTGGGTTCGACACCAGGTGTCTCTGCAATCAGAAGTTGATCCGATTTTTAGGAATTATTTTGAAAACTTTCCCAATAATATATAAACTTGAAATTCGGCATATAGATAGAGATCATAGATTCATTTCATGAACATATTTTAGATTTCCTAGATAGTCCTTGGTTTGAATCCAGAGAGCCATTTACATTCGTGAGAAGTAGAACGTAGTTTGAGGCAGTTGTAACCAATATTTTTGGTTGAATTTTCACACACAGTCAGAGATGGTGATCTTCTATAGTGCTGCATAATAAGATCACAGGTATGACCCCGGTTCGATGCCAGACGATGAAATTGCAGCGAATTATAAGAATTTTTTCAATCCTTTTTTTTTTCTTTTGATGACCGTCCCGATTGTTGCCGATATAAAATTAGTATCGCCGATCTGCTTGCAGTATGCAAGCTACATTTTACTCGTATATAATAGATATGATATATGAATGAATCCGGAGAAGCATCTATATATAATAGATATATATATAGAGAGAGAGGATACAAACTCACAGGCTTAAACCACCAGCGTTATTGACTTGAAATTTTTACCATATATTGGCCATAACGTGTAACCTCCAGAAAAATTGTGATTTTGAACCTCAGTGTCATGGGTTCGATTCCAGAGGGCCCCAAAGTCCCGATTTTTCCCGTTTAAATGCATTGCTCTGATTTTCGGTAATTTTTAAAAAATACTTCCCGGATAGGTAGAGAATCGAAACTCAAGCAGCCTATATATATGGTCATGATCTATCGATAACATAAATGAGTTTTACGGAAAATATCCTGGGTTCGATGCTAGGTCGGGGCAAAAATCGGCCGTTTAAAATGCATTGTGGCGATTTTTAAGATTTTTTTTGACCCTTTCCCGATGGCATGGAAACTTGAAATTTGGCATGGGGTTAGAAATCGTAAATATATTACATAATAAAATTTTTTGTATTCGCTGATGGTCCTTGGTTCGATCCCAGAGGGCTATTTGCACTCCACAATGCATTTCTTATGGGGATAACGGAAACAAATTTTAGGTACTTCCCGGCATGCTATCAACTTAAAACTTAGCATGATAGAAGAACCAGTCTTAACAAATCAAACTATGCATTCATAGCTATCAATGTGGCCTGGGTTCGACACCAGGTGTCTCTGCAATCAGAAGTTGATCCGATTTTTAGGAATTATTTTGAAACCTTTCCTAATAATATAGAAACTTGAAATTTGGCATATAGATTGAGATCAATAATAACTTTCAGAAACATTTTTTAAATTTCCAAGATCGTCCTTGGTTCGAGTCCCGAGAGCCATTTATATTCGTGAACATTAGAGCGTCTTTTGAGGCAGTTGTAGCCAATATTTCTGCTTGAATTTTCACACATAGTTAGAGATGGTGATCTTCTATTGTGTTTCATAGTAGGTTTTCCAGTAAGTCCCGGGTTCGATTCCAGAAGATGAAATTTCAGCGAATTTTAAGAAAAAATTAAATCCTTTTTTTTTCTTATGAGGACCGTCCCGAGGTGATGCCGATATGAAGTTAGTATTGCCGATCTGCTTGCAGTATGCAAGCTACATTTTACTCGTATATAATAGATACCTATATAGATAGATAGATAGATAGGATACAAATTCACAGCCTAAACTACAAGCGTCATTGATCTGAAAAATTTATGACATATTGGCCATAACGTGAAACTCCCAGGAAAAAAGCAACTTTGATCCTCAGTGTCATGGGTTCGATTCCAGAGGGCCTCAAAGTCCCGATTTTTCCCGTTTAAATGCATTGCTTTGATTTTCGGGAATTTTTAAAAAATACTTCCCGTATAGGTAGAGAATCGAAACTCAAGGAGCCTTTATATATGGTCATGATCTATCGAAAACATAAATGAGTTTTACGAAAAATATCCATGGTTCGATGCTAGGTCGGGGCAAATATCGGCCGTTTAAAATGCATTGTGGCGATTTTTAAGATTTTTTTGGACCCGTTCCCGATGGCATGGAAACTTGAAATTCGGCATGGGGTTGGATATCATAGATTTATTTCATAATCAATTTTTTTATATTCGCTGTCGGTCCTTGGTTCGATCCCAGAGAGCCATATACATTCGTCAATGCATTTCTTATTGAGATAACAGAAAATGGTTTTAGGTACTTCCCGGCATGATATCGACTTCAAACTTTGTATGAAATAAGATAAAGTCCTAATAAGTCATACTGTGCAATCACAGCTACCAATATTTCCTGCGTTCGACACCAGGCGTCTCTACAATCAGTAAATTAGCAGATTTTTAAGAATTAATTAAAACCCCTTCCCAATAATGTTAAAACCTGAAATTAGGTATATAGATAGAGAACATAGATAGATTTCAAAAACATGTTTTAAATTTCCTAGATCGTCCTTGGTTCGAATCCAGAGAGCCATTTACATTATTAAAAAGTAGAACGTAGTTTGAGGCAGTTGTAGCCAATATTTTTGGTTGAATTTTCACACATAGTTAGAGATGGTGACATTCTATTGTGTCGCATAGTAAGTTCACCAGTAAGACACGGGTTCGATGCCAGACGATGAAATTGCAGCAAATTTTAAGAATATTTTCAATTCTTTTTTTTTTCTTTTGAGGACCGTCCCGATATGATGCCGATATAAAATAAGTGTTGTCGATCTGCTTGCAGTATGCAAGCTACATTTTACTCGTATATATGAATGAATCCGGAGAAGCATCTATATATAATAGATAGATAGATATATGGATACATGAATGAATCCGGAGAAGCATCTATATATAATAGATGAATGAATCCGGAGAAGCATCTATATCTATTATATATAGATGCTTCTCCGGATTCACTCATGATATACCCAGATACCCAGATACCCAGATACCCAGATAGGATACTAATTCACAGGCTAAACTACTGGCGTCATTGACTCGAAATTTTTACCACGTATTGGCCATAACGTGAAACCCCCAGGAAAAAAGCGACTTTGATCCTCGGTATCATGGGTTCGATTCCAGAAGGCCCCAAAGTTGCGATTTTCCCCATAAGATTACATGGCGGGTATTTTCGAAAATTTATTTGAGGCACTTCCCGGAAAAGGAGAGAGTTGAAACTCAAGGGATCGCTAGATGCCCCCCATATCAAAAGAAAACCGTAAAGATATCTACGAATATTATCCTAGGTTCGATGCTAGGACGGGGCAAAAGTCGGCCGTTTAAAATGCATTGCGGCGATTTTTAAGTTTTTTTTTGAACCCTTTTCCGATGGCATAGAAACTTGAAATTCGGCATGGCGTTAGATATCATAATTATATTTCATTATCAAATTTTACATATTCCCTTATGGTCCTTGGTTCGATCCCAGAGGGCCATTTACATTCCTCAATGCATTTCTTATGGAGATTACGGAAACACATTTTAGGTGCTTCCCGATATTATATCTACTTGAATCTTTGCATAAGATAAGATCAAGTCATTACTAATTAAACTGTGAATTCACAGCTACCAATGTTTCCTGGTTTTACCACCAGGCGTCTCTACAATCAGTAAATGATCCGATTTTTAAGAATTTTTTGGAACCATTTCCCAATTATATAGAAACTTGAAATTCGGCATATAGATAGAGATCATAAATAACTTTCAGAAACATTTTTTAGATTTCCATGATCGTCCTTAGTTCGAATCCAGAGAGCCATTTAAATTCGTGAAAATTAGAACGTCTTTTGAGGCAGTTGTAGCCCATATTTCTGCTTGAATTTTCACACATCGTTAGAGATGGTGATGTTCTATTGTGCTGCATAGTAAGTTCACAGTAAAGACCCGGGTTCGATGCCAGACGATGGAATTTAGGCAAATTTTAAGAAAAACTTTTTTTTTCTTTTGATGGCCGTCCGGATATGATGCCGACATGAAAATAGTGTTGCCGATCTGCTTGCAGTATGCAAGCAACATTTTACTCGTAATAGATATATAGATGCTTCTCCGGATTCACTCATGATATACCCAGATACCCAGATACCCAGATACCCAGATAGGATACTAATTCACAGGCTAAACTACTGGCGTCATTGACTCGAAATTTTTACCACGTATTGGCCATAACGTGAAACCCCCAGGAAAAAAGCGACTTTGATCCTCAGTGTCATGGGTTCGATTCCAGAGGGCCCCAAAGTCCCGATTTTTCCCGTTTAAATGCATTACCGTGATTTTCGGGAATAAAAAAAAAATACTTTCCGGATAGGTAGAGAAATAAAACTCAAGAAGCCTATATATATGGTAATGATCTATCGAAATCATAAATGAGTTTTACGGAAAATATCCTAAGTTCGATGCTAGGTCGAGGCAAAAATCGGCCGTTTAAAAAGCATTGTGGCGATTTTTATGATTTTTTTTGGACCCTTTCCCGATGGCATGGATACTTGAAATTCGGCATGAGGTTGGAGATCATAAATTTATTTCATAATCAAATTTTTTGTATTCGCTGATGGTCCTTGGTTCAATCCCAGAGAGCCATTTACATTCCTCAATGCATTTCTTATGGAGATAACGGAGACAAATTTTAGGTACTTCCCGGCATGATATCGATTTCAAACTTTGCACAAAATAAGATCAAGTCCTTTAAAATCATATTGTGCATTCACAGCGTAAATATATTTCCTGGGTTCGACACCAGGCGTCTCTTATATCAGTAGTTGATCCGATTTTTAATAATTATTTTGAGCCCTATCCCAATAATATAGAAACTTGAAATTCGGCAAATAGATAGAGATCATAAATAACTTTCATGAACATGTTTTAGATTTCCAAGATCGTCCTTGGTTCGAATCCAGAGCGCCATTTACATTCCTGAAAAGTAGAACGTCGTTTGAGGCAGTTGTAGCCAATATTTCTGCTTGAATTTTCACACATAGTTAGAGATGGTGATTTTCTAATGTGCTACATAGTAAGCTTACCAGGAAGACCCGGGTTCGATGCCAGTCAATTAAATTGCAGCGAATTTTAAGAATATTTTCAATACCTTTTTTTTCTTTTGAGGGCCTCGTTTAAAGTTACATCTTCATACAGGTACAAGGGGACAAATTAATCAAGCATTAAACGTAAATGACAGAAATAAATTACATTTCACTGAGATAACCAACGATGAATATTCTATACGGATAGTAAATGTAGTATGGAGTTGACTCGTATCTCAATCTTAAAATGTGTAACATAAACACGAACCACAAAAGTAATCGCAATATCAAAATAGAAACAAAAATTAAACACCAAAGTGGAAACACTTAAAAACAACGAATAAATCAATTTTTGAATCCTGCATTTAACAAAATAAAATTGCTTTACCTTTTTGATCTATCATACGATGCTGGAGGTTTGCTACAACTTAACAACTCGCCGTTCAACTCTTCAAGGATTACAAACTACGAATCTGGGAATTCTTTTCGTTTTTCGCAAACTCCATTTCCGTAAATTGCTAAATATACATCAAAGCAAATAGATTAGATTTAATACTTAATTCAGAAGAATATATTCTGAACATCATCAACTTACCAGGATATTTATACGCAACCAGTTGAATCGATCGATAGAAATACATTTTCTGTAAACCACTGTTATAAAGCTCATTTCATTTCACCAAAAAGACAGTAAACAATTAAGTTGATGTCAATAAAACTTGGTTACTACATACTCGTCAACAAAATTCGAATTAAAAAAAAATATATCGTCAAGGGAATGGGTTTGTTTACACATGGTAATTTAGTCAAACTTTTCGTACATTTTATCGAAATTCTCGCAATTTCGAATCGAAAACGATATTTCTCGACCAAAATAAAAATCTTCATTCTATTTCTCTTCTTTTGATATTAGTTTCGACTTTCTACGACTATTCTTTCTAATTTAGTTTTGCAAAAGAAATGAACCATGCATCGAAAAAAATGAACTTTACATGTATTTCGTATGAAAAAACTGTTTTACTCGTCTGGGCTCGAACCGTGGACTTTAGGCAAATTTAAAGTACCACTTGATCATTCCCGGGAAGACATTTAATGATGTTAAAAGTTATAACATCGTGCAACGTCTAGTTTTCGAGATTATCTGGAACATATATACATACAAACAAACATACAGGCATTTTTATATATATACTAGCAGAAGTGCCCGTTGATTCTCAACGGGGATGTAAAATTTCGTAAATACCAGTGTTACGACCTTGATCCTAACACATAGTGCGTAATTATTGATAGATAGCCAATACCAAACTTTCTAATCCAATATACCAAGAATTGTAAGTTACGATGAAGTCTACAAAGCCGCACCAACTCAATATTCAATCTCATATACTCCGAATGAAAAAATATCTCCAACAGAGATAATATAAAAATATATTCTAAGATCACATTAAGATAATAAATACCACCTTTAAAGAGAAATGTTCATACAGGTACAGGGAGGCAAAGTGATAAAATATTTCACATAAATTAGGTACTGAGATAAATTACATATCACTCTTATAACCACCGATGAAATTTTCTTGGGAAAAGTAAGTGTATTATGGAGCTGACTTGCTTCTCAATCTTAATACGTGCAACAAACACGGAAGACAAATATCACAAAAGTTATCGCAATAGCAAAATAGGAACAAAAATTAAACACCAATAACAGAAGGATAGTAAATGAATATGGTGTGGAAACACTTAAAAGCAACGAATAAATCAATTTTTACATTCTGCATGTAACAAAATAAAATGTCTTCACCTTTTTGGTCTATCATACGATGTTGGATGTTTGCTACAACTTTACAGCTCGGCGTCTAACTCTTCAAAGATTACAAACACCGAATCGGGGAAATCTTTACGTTCTTCGCTAACTCCATTTACGCTAATCGCTAAATATACATCATTGCAAATAGATTAGATTTAATACTTAATTCAGAAGAACGAATTCAATAAATCCGCAACTTACCAGGATATTAGTACGCAGCCCGTTGAATTGATAGAAAAAAATTATTGTCGGTATTCTACAACTATAAAACTCATTTATTTTACGGAAAAGACGGTAACCAATTACGTTGATATAAATAAAACTTGTTTGCTACAGACTATTAAAAAAAATTAGAATAAAAAAATATTTAGTATATTTGTCCGAGAGGATGTTCACAGGCAGGTACGGATCTAGAAAAAAATTTTGGGGGGGGGGTCCGATCGAAAAATTTAAAAATAGAAGATATTTCGGCTTTCACAAAACTTGACGTTAGAATTTTGTTAGACAAACTCGAATTTTTTCGCTAGTGATTGCTTATTAAATTGTGTTTTATTTGCGTTATTCGAGTTTCATTTTCGAAAAATAGGCAGAAGTGATATTTCGGGGGGGGTCTGGACCCCCAGGACCACCCCCCTGGATCCGTCCCTGTTCACAGGATATTGTTTTTAATGGCAAATGTTTAAATATCATATATAATAATGTTAAAATATCATCGATAATAATGTATATATCTCATCATCGTATAGTCTATATCTTATTTACAGCATTAATCTTATCTGGGCATTCATTTTCCACGTCTTCTGATGGAATTACGTTTGAGCTCGGAATCAACAATGGGATCGGTCGTCAGGGGAATGAGTTGTTTATAGCCTCGAATTTTCACAAAACTTTCGTATATTTTATCAAAATTCTCGCATTTTCGAGTCGCAAACGATATTTCACGACCAAAATAAAAATCTTTATTCTATTTCCCTTCTTTTGATGCTAGTTTCGACTTCCTACGACTATTATTTCTAATTAAGTTTTGCAAAAGAAATGAACCATGCAACGAAAAAAATGAACTTTACGTGTATTTCTTATGCAAATTGTTTTACTCGTCTGTGTTCGAACTGTTCGGACTTTAGGCAAAATTCAAGTACCACTTGATCATCCCCGGGAAGACATTTAATGATGTTAAAAGTTTGAACATTGTGCGACGTCTAGTTTTTGAGATTATCTGGAATATACATATATACATACATACACACATACAAGCATTTTTATATATATGTAAGATATATAAGATAAGATAAGTATCCCAGTAAATCATCAAATGGCTTCTGTGTGTGGAGTTTGATAACGGCAACGTCTAATTTATTCAAATGATATCTCCATTTCTGCTCCTCCCTTGATTTATTCGTTCTGTAGAGGTGCTTCCAGAGTAGAATGATAAATATATATCAAAGGTCACCTCTCGCATCTCCATTTTGAATTATTCTCGCCCTCTTCATTTCCGACAAAAATTCGTGCAAGCAACTCGATGGATTTCCGCCGGCCACGACAGAATCATTCTGCTAATAACTGTCGGCCATTTTCTTCCCCTCTGCTACAATTGCACGTATAAATCTCGTTAAATCCGGTGATTTTTTTATGCTTACCGTTTATTCGTTTATTTATGTTTCCATAACGATAGAAATCTTTGACAGTTCGTTCCGTCATGACAGTCATTACTCGATGGAATTGTTTTCATTTCAAATAGAAGTCGTCCTTGCCTGAGAAACCCACGAAATATTCCTTTTATTTCATCGCACAATTCATTGACTTAAAAAATTCGACTTATTTTGAACATTTGAAAATGAGAGACTTCGTCAAAAGATGCAAAGCACGCGATGTAAAACTATTTCATCTTCCCAGCGTATTAAGTACGTATTGATGAACTCTCTACTGCTTGTATTCAGCGTTAAGGCCGGTTTAAAGCTCGCCAAAACATATTTCTTCCTGAAATGAATGCGATGGGACCACTTAAGAGAGTAATTTCATTCAATAAGGAACGACCAAGATAAATAACATTATTCGGCATCATTCGTTTCTAAAAAATGTCACATAGTCACTGCCATGAACAAATCTTCGTAGAACGCCATCTGAGAACTAATAACAAACAGTACTTTGTATATTCCATTAGTTTTACTTTCTGTTTATTCTACGACTGGTTATCACGATCCGGTGTCGAAATTGGTGTCAGTAAATAAAAAAGTGTGAAAATACGAAGTACTGTTTCTCGTTATTTATTTTTAAAATTAAAGAAACGTCCATCAACGTGCGGTAGCAGAATCTGTCTTGGATAGCTTTTCGTAATTACTTCGCCCTCTTTTATCCCTGCCTTCTCTCGTTTTTCTCTCTCCATTTATCTTTTTTCATTTCATATTTTCATTTGTGCTTTGCCAATTTTCCTGCGTGGTTTGGCTGCCCCATACACATTTTGTCCAAATGTACTCCAAAAATTCCCTCTGAAAAATTCCCTCCATTTCTAACCTTTCGAAAGACTTTAATTTCCACGCACTCTGTCCTTTCTCATCACGCCATTCGTCCGTTTGTGCCTTTCGATGGCGGAAGATGGTGACACCAGACGCAGTTTAAATCAAGCATTATTATTTTGACACTCCGTCCTCGTGATTTCGTTCCCACGTGAAATACTATTAATCATAAATTAACCTATCTTTTAATATTCCAGAGATATAAAGGTTTAGTCCAATATTTAATTTTACTGGATGATTTACTTTATAACAATTATTTTGGCGGGAATGAAAATTCAGATGATATTTCAACAATTAACAACAACTTAATATCTGACCTCATTTGTCTCCGAAATTTTAGTGACTTTAACTAAGAGGACCAACGTACTTTGGATTGATTTGATGGAAAGCCATTCTAATAAGAGTGTGGAATGTGTTAATTACAGTTTTCCATCTGACCTCTACAGATTTCTCTATCGTGCCTAGCTTTTCCATATCGTCGCTGTTTTTGAAGAATGTTTTAGATCATTGAAAAGCATCGAATCCCACATCACCTGCATTGGATTGGATTGGATTCTTAATTATATGTATAAAGACACAAATATATTTCTCACAAATAAATCGCTTACAATAGAAGTTCGAGTTTCAGAATATAAGCATCGAGGCATAAGAGCCGTTCGTCATTATCTTCGTATCAACAGAGTCTTTCTGTAAGAAATCATCTGTTTGGAATTCATCTGTCTAACATCCTTTATCATCCTCTGCTGTCTTTAAGGTATGATCTCTAAATGTGATTAAACACATTAGAGTTACTCATTAAATATCAATACTTGATCATAACATTAAAGCGTCATTAAAGAACAAAAGGGGAGAATTTTGCTTTAGGATAAGGTCTCCGAAAGGTCATTGTGGAGCGAAGGCGTTAATAAGTCTATAATTCGGAGATTTAAGTTTCGTCTCCCTTATTCATTAACCTCTCATTATACGTTAGCGGAGGTTTGTCTTCGTGAAGCACACAAAAATATATCACGAGCATTATCATATTTTTCAGAAGCTGAATCACGAGCATTTATCATTTTGAATCCTTCGAATTGATTATTTTTTATATAAACTTTAACTTTTTTGTAACTATTCTATTTTCAAATGTTGTATTTATGTATTTACTTGCTTTATTCTTTGTATCATTGTACATGTAAACTTTAATATTTATGATATTTATTTTAGGCTTTCAACTCAAGTAACTTTTAATATATATTCAATGCTAGTGATATAATGTGCCTGTAAGATTATGTATTTTATTGTATCATATCTTTTTATTTCATTTGAAGTGATTTTAGAGATTGTACACTGATTGTAAACAAGGGTATATCCCGTTAAATAAATAATTAAATAGATTTGCAATCACACTGATTCTGTGATATTCACTGCTAGACAAATATATTAAAACATAAGAAACGCTATTGGAACTCAAAAAAGAATAATTTTCATAAAAATTTCAATATGGGATGTAGCTTCAAAGGATTTCATTGTTAAAGATAACAAATCAAAGATACTAAAATTATGAATATTCATTTTGGAGAATAAGTTTTTTATTGCAAGTCTTTATGAGTCGTCGTGAAGCATCTTTTCGAAGTTCAATTGTTCATGTCCTCCATTTGAGGGAAATCTCGATGAAAGCCAAACCATGGGAACGGAGTGTTTTCATTCAGTTCGCTCTTATTCCCTTTACAGCTCTTTCAGCGATTGCCTTCTTCGCTTTCAAATCCACCTGTTACTATCTCCATTTTGCACCGTCTCTTCCCTTTACTTCGCTTGAACGCCATCTTTTATGAAATTAACTGCAAACGTAATGTTTACTGCAGAAGGGTTCGATAGAATCCAATAACCTTGAATTCGTCTTCCATCATGAATAGGAAAACACATTTCTATGCGCCACAAAGGTATTTATTTTATGACCATTATTTCGGCCCGTCGGTTATTTTAATATTGAAAGTTATTTTATTATCGCTGGGGAAAACCTAATCTTTGGACAAACTATATAATAGATTTGTACATATTTATTCAAACAAATAAGATATTCTCAACATTAGGTTACTATCAGTTATGCTTGATACAAATAAAAATCAGATGATCTAAAGATGAAATAAAAAAGAAAAGTAACAGGGGAAGCCTTTACTATGTGGAACTCCATTCACAGGTAAATTAGAATCACAATGTCAAATTCCACTTTATTGCGCCGTCCGGTCCGAGATTATGAACTAACTCTCTTCTCTTCGGTCGTCGTGATTAAGTGCCTCAGTCGAATTTTACAATGTGACTTTAATTTACCTAACCTAAGCATTTTATTCGAGCAAGATGGTCAGTCGTCATTTCTTCAAGATGCTCATTTAACCGACTTTTCTTTCCCTCTTTTCTACGACTTAGAAAATTTGTTAAAATACAACCGAAAGAAATGAAATAACCAAGTAGTATCCACAGGAAAATCGGAGACGACCGGTTTCGACTCCCGCGAGTCTTCATCGTGTATGATGACGATGATCATGTGTGATGATGATACCTGATGATGACTCGCGAAATGATGACTCGTGAGAGTCGAAACCGGTC
This sequence comes from Sympetrum striolatum, assembly GCA_947579665.1. Taxonomy (NCBI): domain Eukaryota; kingdom Metazoa; phylum Arthropoda; class Insecta; order Odonata; family Libellulidae; genus Sympetrum; species Sympetrum striolatum. The sequence continues at coordinate 1,165,103 of OX388341.1, forward strand.
GTCTTAGATATTCCTGTGGATACTACTTGGTTATTTCATTTCTTTCCAATGGCGTTCCACCAATTGAAGCTAGATCACATCGATTGTATTCTAAGGTAACGTTTCAAATAGTCATGAGTAATGAAAAATCAAAACTTCGGGGCCTGATAAAATTAGCAAATATAAGTCGTCTCTGAAATTTGCTTTTGATTTATAATTATTTTGTTGGATTAAATGAGCATGTAAATCGGAAATAAAAGAATTATAGTTCAGGAATCCAAGAGCTCATAAATTGGAGAAATAAAGCGCATTGTTCCTCCGTCAGATGTCCGAGTTTGTCGAAATTATTTCGATAGCATCCTCGTTTTATTTTACGCCTCTCGATCCAACTTTTCCCCACGAACACCAACATCGTTCACCCATTTCCTTCGGAATTCTCGGCTCCCTTTTTCATCGCTTTTGCTTCTTTGACACGTCAAAGGCCCTCTTCGACGCATTCTAGACCTTTACAGCGATGGCGGACAAAACGGGCGCCTATCGCCGCGGATTGGGCGTATGAAATGTGATTCTTACGCATTTTATATTTTTCTACAAAAAGTAACGAAAATTTCGATTAGTAAGTTTAGATATTTGAAAACTGGCCAGGATGCCCTCTTTTGCGTTAATACTTCTTATAATAATAATAATAATAAATCGCCTTTATTTGGCCGAGAATGGGACTTAAACGTCTCTTCTTCCATATAACCCATCGTCATTAATTATATAATAAGAAGTAGAAACAATTAGAACAATCGTGGATGTTAAAAACCTAAGAGATTCTTAGGAAAAAGATCCACTGCAGGAAAACACGCACAAGGAAGGGGGGTATGAAAAACCTACCAATAGTAATAGCTAAAAGATAAGAAAAGAGAAAAAGATTCAAAAATACATAAATACATTATTTATATCCTTATACATCCAAATTAAAAATTTTACAAATCTCAAGTTTCTAAAATAAATTTAGTTCGATGGCAAAGAATGTTTTACTTCGCTGACAAACGACGAACTTTCTCGGGATTTGAATTTCACTCCTCGTTTTCAGCCTCTTATCGTCCACGCTAATTGCCTCTTCTGGATTTTGCTGTGGATGGAACACGAAAAATAATAAAATGAAACTTGTGTGGAAAGCATTTTACGAGCAGAATCTTGGCGGGTCGTAAGTTTCCCTTCGCACACCTTTTTTCCAAAGAATTTCTTCTTCGACCCGCTCATTTCCACCGCCCCTTATCCCCATTCAATAGCAAACCTCTCCCTGCTTTCTCATTCCTTTTTCCCTTCTCCATCATCTTCACCCCCGAGTTCGTGTTACCCTTTTATCATTTTCACTTCTTCCTTCCTCTAGCATCTAAACGCGTAAATAGGTGTTTCTGCACGAGATGGCGTGCAAAGAGGAAAAATCAGATGAACGTTTATCCTGCGAATCACTTTGTTGAGAGGAGTGCACACGTCTCTAGTCAGGTACACTTCTCCACCCATTGTCCGCGGAAAAAATCTTCCAGAACGCTCATTCTTGAATCTATTTTCTTTATAAATGTAAAAGAAGAATGCTTAACATTACTACGCCCCTCGAGAACGAGTTATCCCTGAATACTTTGAACAAGTTTAAACCTGTACATTAATATCCTTTGATTTGTAAATTCACATCTCATGTCAAGGATCGTCATGGTTACGTTTTTCGATATTTCAGCAGTGATTAATTAATGCAACGCGTGTCTGTTCCACATTTACATTGCATCAATGCTCGTGACAAAATCTAATGTTTTTCTTTTCAGTTCCTCTTGCGTGCCTGCGATCGTTAGCTTATGCTACAAATCATTTATTAAACGAAACATAATTCTTGGCCGTCCCTCCGAACCTCCGATTCCGTCGCTCTATATTCAGGAAGGGATTATCAACCTTCCCTAATATTGAGCGGGAGTCGGAACCAAAGTCTCATCGATTCAGACGGAAACTAATAAAGTCTTACAACTTGAGAGCCTTCATTACCTCGTTCTCGGACAATGCTACTTCCGACGATGTTTGAGTTACTTCAAAGTTTCCTTTGAGAGAAGTTCTTGATTATCCTTTGTTGGAATCGATGGCCCACGAGGTGACGATACGAAAGGACACAAAGTCCGGGATTTCACAGGATCACGTTGATTAAAGTTAACGCATGGGATAGTAACTTTCCCTTTTTGTCTGTGAGAAAAAATCTGTTAAGTATACGAGGTTGCAAGCTCATTATAGTATGTAAGTAAAGTTATTCGAAGAAGGAATGGTCGAGCTCTCCCCATTAGTTGAGGAGGGAGCAACATGATGAGGAGTGAAGAAGTCTGAGCCACTTTGAGTGGCAAACGTCCAACACAATTACTATAGCAACAGACATTTTCAAGGTATCCAAAAAGGAATATACTTATTCAATACAGAGCATTCGGAATGAGTGTCATTTGTTTGCGCCGATCTTAACCCAGAAGCTTGAACGTTATCACAGGCATTAACGAAACTGAGACAAAAATCTTTCTTTACCAGAAGAGCATAGGAAAATAATTCTTTCATTTATCTGTAGATCTGAAAGAATATGAGTCAGTAACGTGCAATCTATAAATAATGGTGAAGCATTAATGACTTGTAAGAAATACGAATTCATATCTAGCTCACAAGAATTCTGAGAAAACTTTAAAAAACAGTTTAAAAGATGGAATTATTCTATTTAAATGTGATGAGACAGGTGTTAGAGCAACGCAGGTCGTCAGTTAACAGTTGGACAGTATCACCGCCTGAGCGAGATGATCAAATTCGGCGCTCTTATCCAATCAGGAATATACTTCGTACAATAGTACAGGAGAATACGTTTTGGACACCCCTGGAAATAAGAAATAACTAGCTAATGTGTTAGAATAGCTTCGATCGACGGCTGATGAAAGAACATCAAAGTATTGTGCGTTGTATTTATGCGGAATTAAAATATCATTGGAATCCCATTGAATAGTGCCTTAATATAGCGGTTAGACATACAGATCTATTTTAAATTTACAGCGGATAAACGAAAAGTATTTGGAATATTGATGATGGAGCTCCGATACCTAAGGTCACAGATTTCGTCTTTTGCGATAGTGAAAACGTATATAAGTTGTTTACATTCCTATTTCATAAAAAATAAATCTGTTTTATATACCAGGAATCATTTTAGGTTCATAATCACTCCGAGAAATATGATTTTGTTACATGAGTTGAAGTCAAATTTGTTGATGTTGAAATGAATTATTGCAGTTCGTAATATTGTATTGTGCATTTGTATTCATATAAATTTATAATATTTTTTGAATTGATGGTCGAATGCGGTATAACTTTACGTCACCACCTATCCTTGCGACTATCAGCGGTGGTCTTCCGTAATTAATAAAAATAGATTACAAAATCATAGGAGCACATTCCGCAACCGAGGCTTTATCAACTATTTTACATCTTCCAGTTTATTGCTCAGAGTAGATTTCTCCGTGACCTTTGCATAGTCAAAATCGGTACTTTAAGAACTTTATCAATATTTATTTCTAGAAATGAAACCAAGCGGTCAGTGGTGCTTTTAGCTCGCCGAAAAATATTTGAGTTTTCAATTCCTTTCGCCCCGTTCAAACACAGCTCTATCATTATAGCGATTCCTCTTTCGTATTCCTTCGCCTCCCTCCTTTGTATCTCCTTTTAATATCTCCTCATTGTACTGCTTCCCTCCAATAAGAGCGTTCCCCTCAACTGGTGGTTTAGCGGGTTTTCATTCTTTCCGGAACTCAAAATATCCATTTCCGAAAAATATTTTGAATTGTTTTCACGCCTCAGTTTGTGGAATTTACACGATCAGGAACTGTTATGAATCCGAATCTCAGCAAACGAGCTTATATTTAAATATTGCAATACCATTGAAAGAGACCTTGTATGCATGACGCTCCAAATTCAAGTTGATCGAAAATAAAATTATAATACGTGACTTCATTCTTATTCATATTATATTTTTCATATTATATTCATTCTTATTCATATTAATTCACATTCCTATTCATACTACATATATAATTTATCCATTCTTAAGTAACAAAAGAGTTTTGAATCATTCTTGAATTAAACGGGAAGTATGTAGAGGGTAGTGAAACAGTGGCTTGGTTGAGAGGCTATAGAAAAAAGGGAAGTGCGACAGTTTCTTCTCTTCTCTCTCCTTCTGATTCTTTGCCTCTGGGATAATAAATATGGATTTTGTGAATCAACAATCGCAACATCCTTGCATTATTAGCAACGTTATATAATTTCTGCATCTCACTGTATCCTATTTCACTGTATTGGCCACGAGTCTTTCATTTAATAAAAAAATACCCATTCAGCTTCTACGGATATAAATATCACAATTTCTGCTTCGGGATATTTATTGTGAGACTTCCTTTCGCTAAATGATTTGCCTCGAATATTTCATGGCATACATTTTGTTTACATGTTTCATTCTGTGAAATTGTTTTATTACGTTAAACTACAAGAAGGATATGCCTTCCAAAAATTCCTAATTCTTTTACGTGCAAATAACAGTTCCGAGAGGAAAAAGCCGAAATATATTAATACAAAGTCAACAGACGTGCCTCGGGGCATACGATGCACGGATTACATTTTTTGGCTGAAGTTTGTTCTGTTAACATTCTTTCTGTAGTCCAAAGGACTCTAGCTCATCATTTAATGACTTTTGAGCGTAATTGTATTTTAAATCTCGTCCTCTCGGACTATGAGCAATCATTTTTCTTTCCTTCCGATATCCTTGACGTTCAAAACCTTCTCAACCTCCATATTTCATTTACAAGACCACACAACATGAGATGGAAATAAAATGTCAACTGAGTGAAAACAGCGAATATCGATTATAATTTTCTCGCGATAGATTCTCATTCTGTCGGGAGAACAGGTACTTGCGTTACATTTTCCTCTCTCTGAGCTCATTCGGAAATCTCGGCCAATGGCAAAGAGATCACTTAATAAGGCTCTTTTTCCTTCATTACTTGAAGCGTAAGTGCTCAAATGCACAACAAAAGGCAATTGAAGGCAGAAACGGAATGATGGCGGATCTCCATGTTGTCTCTCCTCTGATTATTTCCGGTCTCGTAATTCTTTAATCGGACTCTTTCATCTCAAACTGTTTTTTTTTAATGTTTAAAGATCGAAACTTTTTCACTTTCAAAGAGCGGGAAGGCTTTTATCTCGTCGGAACATTTTCGTTAATAATAGGTTCGTTTATACGTACGTGCGAAGACTTTTCCTCAGTTATATTTATGTTTTATTACGCCTTTGACTACGTTCTTGCTACCGCATTTTAATGAATACAATATTTGAATTTCTATTTTAGTAAAGGATAGAATAAATTGTATCTTTCTTTGGCTTTTTTCGCATTCTTTTTCATGAATGTGATGTCAGGGCCACCACTGAGGTATGCAGAATAAAAGCATCCATCTTGGTTACCACTTATTGAATGCTGCCGAAAAAATAGACCCATTGTGTTGCAATTACTTGTACCTTAGTGTATTCTGGCGCAGCGCAGAAACCATCGACAATCTATGCATAACACCTCATCTTACCCAGAATGCCTCGTTCTATAATCAAAATTTTCGGTTGAGATATCTGATCTGATGGCATTGCGTTTTCCCTTATTATTCTCACATGAATAAGCTATTAAATGCGTATTTAACGGTGGTATATCTTTCAGTCTGAAGCGCAGATAGAAAAATAAAAATAGGTATTCCGAACATCTCCGTTTCTACATGAAATGGAAACAATGATCTTCAATTAGCTCTTTATTTCAGTAGCTGCATTCGGGTTAACTCCATTCGGAGTTTATTCCTCCATTTCTATTGCTGTTGAACGAATCAGACATTTTGCACCCTCTCACATTTTCAAATCTTTCGTGAATAGAGCTATATTTAAAAAAAGGAAGAACATGTATTCTTTTAAAATACATTTAGTACACTCCCACAGAATTTACAAATGCGACATGATTCATTATTGGATTAGCCTGATGATGCTAGCGAAACATGTAGCCTCAATAAATACTGTGTACTACTTCGTAATACTGTGATTTTTCCATTTTTGTGGCCTTCCACGTAGTAACACCTTAGTATATTGAGTGTAATCTTTTCGTTGCGGAAAGACTATTCATAATTACCTCCTTGGTGCCAACGGCAGTCATAAGAAAGCGAATCGTATAACAGGTACACAAATTCCAAGCCTAACAGCCGTAGTTAAATCTCTTATTTTGGGATATTTCCTAAATCTAATGCTATATCAATGTATCCACGAGTATTTAATGTAAACGGAATCAATTCGTATTTTTGGCTAAAAGATAATATCAAAGTATTAAGAATCCTAGAATTATGATCTAGAGAAAAATCACCTTCGCAATCGTCGGGCGCCATTTTCAAATCAGTGATAAAGGTACCGAATCGTATGTCAGCCCGCTCAGAGGTAAGGAATAAATGAAATGCCAGTCCTGCTTGATCCGTGGCATCCATTTTGGTCCCACCGATTCCTCCCTCTGGCGGCCATTTTCTACCAACGCACACACACACGCCTTCGTAAGCGGATGCAATTCCTCTCTGAAAAAGCTTATGCAATTCCATCTTCTTTTGTTCGATGATGAGAAACGCCTCGCTTTTGCAATGGCCTCGGAGCTCTGTATCCTATATTTCTCATGGGAAAGATCGCAACAAACTCATCCTCGTTTGCTCTCTGCCATCTCGATTCCGGAGAGAACGTCACTGTTGTGTCTGGATGAAAGCGGCGAACCTTATTCTTCTGTTTACTCCCTGCAATCGAGGCCGAAAGGCGCGCATATGGCCGCTGAAAATTCCTCAAATGAATTCATTTTAACGGAAGAAGGATGAATGGAGGACAGGAAATGATACGAGTGTTTCTGATAACACGGCGTGGTATTAATGTTTGAAATTAAATTCAACGTCTATGTAGTAGATTGATGGGAATTCATCATTATTCAGAAAAGAGAACAGCATCGTCCTCAGAAGAAATGCAAAATCAGATATTTAAATAGGGCAGCGATAAAATATATCCAAGCAAATGAAACGACACCCAATGATGGAAGCAGATGAAGACTGGCAACGGAAACGTCCTTGAAACGCGAGGGAATATCTGAAATTAACTTATAGCCTTTCCTGCAGTACTAACTTTCGGAGACTCTGATTTTCGTGTTTATATTTTTGAGAAATTCCTGGAAACTGAGATATAATTTCATATCGTTTATCAGAAGGCGCGATATTAGTTTTCAATACTTGCGTATTGAATTGAAGCGAAGAAAATGTTCGCGAGCGATGTTACTTTCCGCTATTTACGCCTAACCTCGATGGATTGCATGGGATTCTGCTGAAAAGTGTTTTATTCAGACATTAGAAAAAAAAAACATTTCAAAGGCAATACGTTTTCTAAAGATGGCAAATCAGTTAGCGTCACTCACATGCTTCCTGGGCGTACATTCATTGAATCCCAGTAAATATACAGAAATATTTGTACCTTTCAGTTACTTTGTTCGGGATCAGAAAAGAGAAGAGAAAGCAAAGAGAGCAAATAAAATGCCTGGATACATCAGGCGCATTTTTCTCTAAAGTCAGAGAACGCATTTGAGCTCATTCGGAGTCATTGCAGAAGAGCATCCGTCAGGTAAATACATTAGGAGATGATGGGATTTTGTATTTCGAGAAGAAAAAAGGTCATTTATCACTAGTTTCCGGTTATTTTTCTGGAATTTAGAAGTACAGAACAAAGGTCAGATCAAATTCTGAATTTCCTTAAAAACCGATGGTTTAGCAATATCAAAAGCATGTTTACATTCTGAAACAAGCCGGGAGATAGCTTCAACTTCCTTCTTCCAGATAATTTTAGATATTTTCTCTCGCAATTCATTATGTCAGAATGAAACATACAAATAAATACGAATCCTTAAAATAATTAAAGAAAAGCAGCGAAATGCCTTTAAAGCGCAGCTGCGATGAAGATGTACGAAACAGTTCATAAATTTTAATAACTAAACGTGATCAACTCTTCTGCAAAGGACGTGTGTAAAATTATATCATAATCATTTTGTACTCTTTAATCCAGGTATCGAGAGGTCAGTAGGAAAGAAATTCTTGCAAGGTTAAAATTAATTGTGTTTTCGTTCAATTACGTCAGATTCGTAATCGATTACGAGAGTAATGGAAAGCAATCTATCAATGAGAATTCCATACTATAAAGTTTTACTAAACTACCATTAGTAAAACGTTTTCCTAAGTTGTTTTTGCACATTGATAATTACCACGAAGTTACACCTGATGCTCCATCATTCAATCTTTCAATGTTCACCTCTAAAGACCATTTCAAATTGTATGTCGCTAATAGTTTGCTCAAGAATTTTACGTTTCCTGAGAAATGTTAAAGATAACTCTTTGAAGTAGCAAAATAAAACTTCCCGTAAAACATGATGTACTGTAGAATGGCTACGATCTAAAATCAATCTCTGCTCATACTATTAAAGAGAAACTGACCAAGTGTTTATAAGATCGCTTCCAGAGAATTAATCACTGTGAAACGCCCTTTTTAACGCAGAGTGGGTGAGAATTGAGGAGCTCAGACTACTGTTACTTTAAAATAGGTAACAAGAGAAATAGTTCAGAATAGCCTCCCCATTGGCAATCCGCCGCTGATTTAACCTGAATTTCAGCAATCGAAACAAACACCACCTTCATTACAACATCCGCCATTTAGAATTGGATAAAAAACGGTTGCAGCGATTCTGGCACGGATTCTTTAAAACGTCAATCCCAACCTCCCCTTTCCATTTTTTCTCCAAGTCGATTCTCTCGGGTGTTTACTTGCTGCCATTTCCGGCGCGCGAATGACAAAAGTGCTCGCATTTACACACACACCACACAAGCCGTGCGCTGCTTGATCGAGTGCATTTCGGAGGGCAGAAGAAGCAATCGCACGTGAGCTCGCAGGTGTGTCGTTGTTTGCGGTTGGGCTCCAATCGCTCTCCATCCAAACCTCCGAGTGGCCGAACGCACTTTTTAAAGAGAACATGTTTGGAAAAGGGAACGTTTTTGAAACGATTTTTTCTCCGCCATCCTTAGTTCAATGGGTTTAAATTTTCTCTTACGTACAGTCCTGGCCAAAATTAACGCAGCACCGGCCGTAAGGATCGCTAGGGAGGTGCTGCGTTAATTTTGGCCAGGAGTGTACTATACCGTTAGTTTGTACAAAGGAAATCCAAAAAAGAGGTAGGATGTATCTCTGTGAGCATTGTATCCTAGCATCAGTTGAGCTGGAATAGCCAAATATTATAAGAGCACAGTTCAATATTATTTCCTCTTTTCCCGCTATTGAGGAAACGTTGAAATTGGCGATTGAGTCAGGAGATAGGGAAGGATGCGAAAGATGCGAGAATGCCTGAGTTAATGGAGGTGATATTAGATTTTAAATTATTGCGTATAATAATTGTTATGATTTGTGCTTTTCCTAATTTATCCGAAATTAATCTTTTCATAACAGTTAGAATAACTATCCTAAGAAAAAAAAGGGTCGAGGTATGTTTGCACATAAGGGCGTGCACCCAGGAAAATTCCCAAGGAAAAACGGACTTGAAAAAGTCTGACGGGGCCGGGAATCGAACCCGTCAGACATTTTTAAGTCCGTTTTCCTTGGGAATTATCCCAAGAAGAGTTTTAATTAGAAGTAAACGTGTATAAGTTTTAAGCTCTATTGGGTAAGGAAGTTAAACACATTTGCTACAATGTAAATATAAACGACACAATTCCCTTTGTGGGTACTGATACATTTCACAATTCTCACTTAGCATTGTTCTACTTTATATCCTCATTTACCATCTTTCACTCCTTTTTTGCGTTGACTTTTTCTCACCTGTACTCATCACTCAACTTGAGATATGATCGCTCTAACTCGAGATTGACGTGGGTAATGAGACTTTTCCGACGCTGAAAAAACCTAAAGAACATTGTCTATGTTCAACAATGTTCTACGTACGCACATCAATGTTAAACGACTCACCTTTTCGAAACTTTTCTTTTGTGAAGTCTCCTTTCGGATGTTCGGCCAATCATCAGACGCGAATCGTACATCGACGAAATTCGATCAATCGCTCAAATCGATCAATTTGCAACTAACATTCACATGCCAGATGGTTATTAGTCAAAAGATGGATTATTCGAACGTATTTTTTGCTTCTGCGATTTAGGTCTCCGTGTTCCCCGATGAATAATCACGCCCTGAACGTGTTCTTTCCACCTGTTTCGTGTATTTTCCTCCCCATTCATCTTTATCGATGCTCTCTCCTTTCTGTTTGAGAGAAACACACGCAGGCAGAGGGTGAACAACTTTTAGAACATTGTCCCTAAAACAATATTCATCTGCATCCATACATATATAACCACAGATTCCGAACGCACCTTATTTCGGGTTTGTTACTTAATTTATATAAATTAATTTATCTAGTTTTATGTAATTATTAAATCTAAATTTAAGAGGAAAATAATTAAAATAGGGAAAATTAAATTAATTGAAAGAATCAGAAACATAGGAGTGTTTGGTAAGCATAAGTATGAGCAACCTGTCGTTAATTATTTTTATACAGTTGAATTTCCAGAGGTATCATTACTTCCCGTTATAAGTTCTTTGGACCTCTGAATGATTCCATTCCGTGCATTTCCTCCCATTTCCCAACTTATGAATGATGTGTGTTGTAACCTAATTCTGACAGGAAAGATGACGACGCTAAATTCACAGCGTCCCTCTTTATTTCTTCTCTGCACGCGACATTTCATTTTCCCCTCGCATACATCACGGCGCCATTCTGCGGTCCATTTCGGCGTCGTAGCTTCCAATTTATTCTCGGGAGATGTCGCTTCGCTCTTCGAGTGTATTAATTTTAATAGAAGCGCTGAAACGCCGGAAAAAGAGATTTTTATGCTGTTTTTCCGGGAATCATACTGCTCCGCATCCCCGCAGTTGTTTTCTGCCTGAGTTACTTCCTTGCCTCGTATTTTTCTGCGAATGAATTGACCTTTCTATAGTTAATTACTTCACGTGGGTTTGTGTAGCTTCAGGGAAATCCTTAATAAATAACAGCAGAGCTTTCTAATTTTCCACTCAGCCTGGCAAAATATCACTAAATTTCTCATTTACTATATTTTTATGGTCAGGGAACGACCAATATATCTTGGCGTATTTTGTATATCTAGTTTAACGGCAGTAAAAATGGACAATATATTATTCATTAGGATTAATTCTCGGGACTGGGCAGCGTCTCTCCATATCGTCGACGTTTCGGCCGCTTCTCGAGAATTATACGCAATTCACCGGGAAAGAATTACTTACTTCTGAACATATTATCCATGTACTTTTCAAAAAACTGTTCACATTATTATATGTCTATATATAGCAAACTTATCAGCTATATGATTGACCTAAAATATATGGAACACATTCATCTTTTGCCTTCGCTACAGCCCATAGCGTATGCTACAATTTTAGGTAGGAACAGTTGGAACCAACAACACTTGTAGCATACTATGGCAAGTTGAGTCTTTCCGTCATACAAAGGAAGTTTTTGTCTATTTACCTTTTTTGGAAAAGAATTTTATAAAATTCTTATCATATTTTTATCTTAAACTGAAGCAGGACACATTCAGTAATTAAGAAAAATACGTTTACCCTAGTAACACAGGATTCACTCAAATGTGACTCTGGTGTTCTTAGAATAGACTCTTTGGTTCGTAAAGGGCTAACGGAGTTGCAGAAATCGTTCTCAAATGCGTGTTTCGCTCGTTTAAATTTTTTTCACGCTAGATCAAGAGTGATGTTCAACTATGATATATATCTCCCCGAACATTTTAAGATTTGCCAATCGCATCGTCTAATACGGATCTCTTCAAAACGAAGAAAACGAAAGAAAAGCGATTGCGCAAAATGATTCGCCTCTTTATTTTGTTCTCTCCTTTTCTTCGTAACCCTTTTCTTTTTGAAGAAGCAAACGCTCCGTTAAGATAAACTTCAGTCGCAAGACGTCCCTATTAATCCTCTCTTTTCCTCATAAGCCCTATACCGGGAAATTTCACAAACCCCTGTCCTTTCCTCCCCTTCTTTCTCGACCTTTCAATTAACCCCTATTTTCTCTTTACGGGTCCCATAAACCATTCATAGCTTAATCTCACGTATCCTTATCTCCACATCGATATCACCTTATTGCGGAATCTCTTTCATGTGACCTCGTTTCTTTCTCCATCCTCCTCCTCGTCTTCTGGATCTCCTTCGAAACAGATTCGACTCCAAATAACGCACTTCTTACGCCTCTTTCCATAACCTGAAGCGGACAGACTACTGCATGATAACTGCACATTTTTTCATTCGTATTAAAGAGAAACGCCTCCAGTACAATGTATTCGTTCCTTGATAACTTTCTTCTATCTCATGAGTTATACGCCTTTGGAGTAGTTTAGCTTATCGAGCTCCTAATTATCCGATATTCTTCTCAGATCTGTTTTAGTTATCACTTAGAGATAAACTGTTATTAATGCTCAGTATCATGAATACCGAAAATTTCGGAAAAGCAATCTTCAATTAAATTAAGTACTTGAATAAATAAATATTTTGCGATCTAAATTGACTTTATTTGACGCATTTAATATTAAGTTTTGTCTTACTATTTCAGACAAAAGATGTAAAAAAAGCCTGTTTTAAACCAAATGAGCATGGAAAGATATTTCCCCTACTAGAAATCAAATAAGGGACACAGTATTCAAGCGGTAGTTTCAAAGAAGACATTCGTTGTACAGATCTATTGTGAGTTACGCAATGGGTTTGAGAAGACGTCTTTCCTGGGGAACAATAATCAATAATTTGCGTGCGATAAAGATATCGCAGAAGGGGCCGTAAGGTTTTGGAAATAAATGAAAGAGAAAGAAAAGTTCTTTTTTCTTCCTCCAGAACCCACAAATATCTGTATTTTAAGTCTCAGATGTCCGTACGAATGAATGAAAAGTGTAATAATTCAGACTCCTTTAGAAGATGGATGAATCACCGCGATTTGCATTGACTTGCTCCGGCAGGTATCCTCGATTCGCGACCCTTTCATTGGCTGAGCTTCCGAGAAATCTCTTCTTTCGTCCTTCTTCCTCGTGTTTTTATTTACGAGTGGTAGTTAAAGCGATATAAAATGCGATTTGAAAGATATCTAACTCGAAGAGGGATATAGACGCTTGTACTGTAAGTGACCGAGGAATCAGTTATAGTTCTTATTGAAATTTTAGTATTTGAAGCTAATAGGTTATCTATGTTCCATGAAATTTCTTCGGATGCTATTTCGTCCTCCTGCAGCTATAACTTTCAAGAACTGTATCCTTTTAGCAAGGAAAAATTAGGATCGTTCTGAACTACTACAAATTTAAGGTACGCCAAAGATTTTAGTGTCAAAATTACTTTTGAAATGTATCAAAAATATTCTCTTGCAGAAGCAGTCAAATTGTATTCAGGTTATACGGAGAGGTTTCCTATCATAACATAAAGCCATTAATATTCCTTGGCGAATCCAATTCTTCCCACGGCCAAACATGCCGGGGAAATTAAAAAAATCGAAGTTATACTCTGGAAAACATTCTCGGCGAATGGGAAAACTCCGTCATTCCTCTTACGTTTACTGACCATCCGCCAAAAGAGAGGACAGACATCGCGAGGGTGAAGAGCGCCGCAATCCGATTGTCCTGATGACGGAGCGAAGATTCTTCAGAATAAAAGACCACTCATTTTGCTGAACTCGTTTCACCAACGGCAGTCTGACGTTGCCCTCTATTTATGCTGACAATGCACTCCTGGAGGGCAAAATGCGCATTGGGTACTTTTGATGTATTTTGTTTTTGAAGTTATACTTCTTTGCGCTCGTTGTAACGGGATGGGGTGTCTGTCGAAAAACCGCGTAACGCGTGAGATTTTTCGCGTTAGATTTTTCTGTAAGTGCCTTTTTCTGTAATTTTTGAAAAATAATTTCTCAGCCGGGGATCGAGCCAGGGAAGCGTGGTAGGCAAGCGTCTTAACCATTCACCCACTGAGCCACTTGATGTATGCGTTGCAGAGAGACTTGTAACCCCGCGTGGAATCCCCCTCCAACGTGTTTATGCTTTAATATGCAAAAAATATTACCTGATATTGCAAAATGCAAAGGCTGGATTTTGAAATTGAAAATTATTAATCGATCAAGTTTTGTCATTTTCGTGGATGAAAAACTGGTTAAAATTAGGGAGAATTCTTATATCAGATTTCATTTGGGATACTAGGCATTTTTTGAAAAATGGGCTGAAGACATGCGATTTGAACCACTATCAACATCCAATGTGAACATTTTTTTCGGGATATTTTGTTTCCCAAAATGACACTTTTCTGACAAGCATCCATATACTCAATTTTTGTCCTGAAGTACATATTGTTTTTTTTATTATTTTTTGACAATAATGGATAAACGAGACTTGCAAAAATTAACAGAATCGTTGTCGGAATCCGACTCTGAACTGGCCATTGATAGAAAAAACATGTTAGCGCTGGAGGAGTAGCAATTTACCACAACCAAAATGACCATAGTAATATGGTTGCTTCTCACATGGATGTTCATTCAAGGGCATCAGAATCTCTTGCTCTAGCACAGTCTGCTATTGGAGAAATTTGTGTCAGTAAATGCGTTCCACAAACTGGTCGAGAATTTGTAGTTGTGGTGGTATACATATCCCCTGGTAAAACTGTGAGCCAAATCATAAAGTTTATACACCAAAACTTATTAATTTATACTAAAGAAGGTTCCGAACTGCTCGAGGAAAAGTTTCATGAAATCCCAATGATAATGAGCGGTGATTTCAACATCAATTTTGCCGATGACAAAACAGAGCCATTGATAAATTTCCTAAAAGAGAAGCTAGATTTGGTGATGTCGAATGATAAGAAACAAAGTACGACCAAATACGGGACGACCATCGATGCTGTATTTAGTAGTTATCTTGAAAGGTTTGAATCTAGAATATTTGTTAGTTACTTTAGTTATCATAAACCGATTGTGTCTTTCTTGGAATACAGTGCGATTTCTAATGAGGAACCAGAAAATAGTCAAGATGAAAGAATGATTGTAGAAGAGATTATTGATAATGATGATGTATAAGTTTGTAATATAATAATTAAGGCACTCATAATAATATATTGAAGAGAAATAAATTGGATAACAGAGGAAAAGGTCTTATATTTCATTTACACATCCTGTCCGTCTGTGTGTGTGTGTGTGTGGATGGGCGTGCGCGAATGGCCAAAGAAGTATAACTTCCACCGTCTGGTCCGACGCAGACCCAACTTTTTTTATTACAATATACGTATGCTATCAGTGGTTTACTATATTATCATTGCAAAGCTCGAAAACGCAGATGTAGATGAATTTTTCAAAGTATATTTTGTATTTTCTGATACATTCTAAAGGATTCACAGTCCGGATTTACTGAGTGTTAAATTTGATACGATTTACTCTTCTTATTTAGGATTCAAGAGTATTTACCTATGTTTCCATAAATAGTGTCTCTCGACAAAGCGTGGTGTGGAAGTAGAAGTGAAACTGACCAAGAAAGATCAATGTGTACACTTAGCAACTGTCCATCTATGCACAGTTCCAATGTTCGAAATTTTGGGCGTGGCCTTTCCCTGTTTTTAATAACCTTCAGACCGCGAGGAATTCCAAAAATACCCATCTTTTCGTATCTTTGGGGAGAATTAATAACCGTCGATGCGTTAACGGCATCATTAAAGCCTTCGTCGATTACGTGATTCATCGAACGACCCAGGGAAGATTTCATTTTAGAAAGTTTGGAGTCTCCGTGGTTACATTTTTTAAAGTTTCCCCGAGGGCTTTATGATTTCGTCTTTCGTAATTATATCGGAAAAAATGGAGGACACGTCAAATCTTTCGGTCTGCAGGAATATGGAATTGGTTCCATCTTGTTCAAAATTTGTTAATTGAGGAAAACTCCGAGGTTATATTTGGGCTCCGAGCGAAGCCAATTTATCAGGTCTTTCTGAAGAAGAGGTATGACGTCCGAGTGGCCGTTGGGGTATTCCTGGCCGTTGTTCCTCAAAAGGTCGTGACCGCTGCCCGGGCAGTGCAGATTCTGTTGGCCACCGTTAAGGAAAAACAGAACTCAACATTATCTCGGACACCTGCTCAATCGAACCCCTCTGAATGATCCATTGACCGCTCTCCCATTGAGTCAATTCGTCCAAAACATTAAAGGCTACAGAGGCAAAACTCTGCGTAGATAATCTCGCACGGCGCAACACTCTGACCTTTCCCTTGTATAAAGCCCTTTTTCATTCAGCACTGCAATTGTGCATGTTTTCCATTTACTAAATCCAGTAACGTTTGCTTCAAAATACGTGAATGACGCCTTGAGCAGAATCAATATCGTCACAAGATTTAAATGAGGTATTTATGCTCATAAACAACCAGTTGAACCGACTAACCTCCGAATTTGGGAAAAGTAATGTCCCCGAAGCAAGTGCTCTCATGAACTCGAGAGAAACTCAAGGCAATTTAAACCTAAGTAAACATTCCGCTCTTCTGACTATTAAATGCGTAACTCGAAGTATGACAGTTATCAAAATCTGCTTTTTGACCTTTTTTGGATTATTTTTCTTTTTAGGTACAGGACAGGGAAAATACATAACTCTTATTCGCATTCTAGTTAATAGCTGTAATTCGATAAAAATACTTATGTGCAAGAGAGGATGCATTCATGTTAATCATCCCTTAATCAAAAAAGTTACTTACAGGGTAATTGTGATGCACTTAAATTCCGATTGCAGTATCCATTCGCCATGAAAGGGCCTCATTCCTCATCTTGCAAAGTAGCTCATCCCCTCTACAGATCATTTGATAGAAAATGGAACCTTCGAGCTGCTGATTCTATTTTGGCATAGATTAATGGAAAATTAAGCGAACCGATTTATCTATTATCCCAATCACATCTGAAACTGAGTCTTTTAAAGTAAGTCCTTTTCAGTTTTTTTTGTTTGGCACAAGAAACTAAAAAATATTTTATAAACGACGAAGTTGACAAACTTGCGGACAAAGAAAACAGTTGGCTGAGAGGAAAGCCTCGTCGATATCCTGCTTGAGAGTAAATCCACTGAGTGTTATTGGGAATGTGAAGATAAACGCAGATCAAGATGAGAAACAGATGGGCACCAGTTGAGTACTCTCGCAATTCTAACGGGAGAACATATTTGCGAATATTTTGTCGACGAAGATTGTTTTTACCGTTTTCAACATTCGACCAACGGATACGGGATCTGCGAACATCTTTTTAGAAAATATTTGCAAACGTTAAAATTTCATATAGAGTAAAATCAAAACTTTATCTACCAATTCCTGCTTCCAAGTAACAAGAATGGTAGCTTTATTGGCCAAGTTTATGTTAGTATAAGATTGAAAATTATATTTTCGAACTACTCTTTTTCTTTGGCGGAGGATTATGGTTACACGGTTATTGATCACAGAGAAAAACATATAATAATGTTTATAAACTCGTATTTTTCTATGTCAGAACTTAAATTCTATTAATTACGATTGTTTACTGCAAGATATTTAGCTCAAATGAAATCTTAAAAATTTCTGTATAAGACTTGATAAATAACTTAATATTCATGTAGATCGTTTTAGGATAAAGTTTCTCAAAATAAACAACTAATTTCCCGAAAACAAGCCATGACTGTTGCAAATCTTGAATATGAATATCTGAATATATACGTAAAATAAAAAAATAGTAAAACAACAGTAAAATAAACCACGAATTCAGCCTATTTATGCTAATATATGCGCAACTGAAAGTTTACTTAGCAGAAGTATATCAGCGATACAAGCGTAGTATCTTGGTGTTCATTTTGCAGCCGAAAAAGCCGCTCTTTAAAAGTACAAATTGAGAGAGATTTAAAAGAGCGGTGAGAAGCTCTGCTTCTCCAACCGCTGGACTTTGGAATTTAGGATAGTGGCCACAGTTATGTGTGATAGCCCCAAGAGAAGACCTACAACTCTCCGCAAACCCTTCACACCGACCGCGGCGGCGAAATTCCTCTACGCCATTCCAAGGGAAATTGCAGGCAAACACAAGAGAGTTGATACACTAAATTAGATGACCATGACTTAGAGATCTGTAAGCACTATCTTGGATGACCACTGACACAATTTGGCCGATATTGGATGGGAATGATGACTTATGAAATTTTAATATTAAATTAACTAATTTTTCCCGTCCAAAGTAGTCAACCATCTATGAAGCCTCTTCAAACGCTGCTAAATCTTGAAGTGATGAAAATTTGCCGCCACAGCCTTTGCCAAGAGTCTCTCTTTTGTATTTGCGGTGGACCATTTCTATACATTGGGCTTTCTAATCTCTCTAAATGTTAGTTCAATTTATTTAATCCTTTTATAGATTTTAAAAAGATGGTTCTCGTGTTGAAACGAAGATATGCATTCATAGCTTACTTTAATCACGCTTTAACATGTTCATTTGATATTGAAAGTTTACAACAGTGTCTTTCACCGCCATATATGTGTGTGTGTGTATATATATATATATCTATTATATATAGATGCTTCTCCGGATTCATTCATATATATACCCAGATACCCAGATACCCAGATACCCAGATAGGATACAAATTCACAGGCTAAACCAAAAGCGTCATTGACTTGAAATTTTTACGACGTTATGGCCATGAGGTGTAACCTCCAGGAAAAAGCCGACTTTGAACCTCGGTGTCATGGGTTCGATTCTAGAAGCCCCCAAAGTCCCGATTTTCCCCATAAGATTACATGGCAGGGATTTTCGAAAAATTTTTTGAGGCACTTCCCGGAAAAGGAGAGAAATGAAATTCGAGGGATCGCTAGAAGCCGTCATTATCCAACGAAAATGAAAAAGACATCGCCAAATATGGTCCATGGTTCGATGCTACGTCGGGGCAAAAATCGGCCGTTTAAAATGCATTGCGGCAATTTTGAAGATTTTTTTTGGATCCTTACCCGATAACATGGATACTTGAAAATTGGCACGTGGATAGATATTATAAATATATTTCATAATCGAATTTCAAATGTTCGCTGATGGTCCTTGGTTCGATCCCAGGGGGTCATTTGCACTTCTCAATGCATTTCTTACGGAGATAACGGAAACAAAATTAAGGTACTTTCCGGCATGCTATCAACTTCAAACTTTGCATGATACAAGAGCAAGTCTTTACAAATCAAACTGTGCATTCAAAGCTTGCAATACGTCCTGGGTTCGACACCAGGTGTCTCTGAAATCAGAAGTTGATCCGATATTTAGGAATTATTTTGAAACCTTTTCCAATAAAATAGAAACTTGAATTTCGGCATATAGATAGAGATCATAAATAACTTCCAGAAACATGTTTTAGATTTCCACGATCGTCCTTGGTTCGAGTCCCGAGAGGCATCGACATTCGTGAAAATTATAACGTTTTTGAGGCAGTTATAGCCAATATTTCTGCTTGAATTTTCACGCATAGTTAGAGATGGTGATCTTCTATTGTGTTTCATAGTAGGTTTACCAGTAAGACCCGGCTTCGATGCCAGACGATGAAATTTCAGCGAATTTTAAGAAAAAATTAAATCCTCTTTTTTTCTTTTGAGGACCGTCCCGATATGATGCCGATATGAAATTAGTGTTGCCGATCTGCTTGCAGTATGCAAGCTACATTTTACTCGTATATATATATATATATATATATATATATATATATATATATATATATATATATATATATATATATATACTCGTTGTTACGCTTATTTGCAGTTTTTAATGCTAAAATTTCTTCTTAAGAGAAGTCTGATGTGATTGAGTCAATGGGAGGGAGGGACAGGGAGAGCGAGACTAAAACACGGCTCCCAATTGATAGCTCTCGGAAACTCCACCTATCATCAGACGCAGGTACTTATTGATCCACTCTCGCATAGGCTTGCACCAAACTGGTTGGCTTCAAAGGACAATGCCATCATGAGACGCAACTAGTAACGCAAACTATACTCCAAACTCACGAACGGTGTAACATGGAGAATGCTCATTTAGAGGGAACGTCTTGCCACGACATTCCCACCATTTTGTTATAGACTCCGGGACGATGGCTATGAATTTCCCTACATGTTTCAAATTGGCAGAATCGATGCTGTCCATTTGCATACGCAAAACAGAGTCTACTCCGTGACAGAGAATGCAGAGTATCTCATCTGGGGAATTCGAACAATTTTCGCTATGAAATTAAGTATTCCGTATAATGGAGACCTTCGTGGAAAAGCATATTACTCGATGCATTTCTGACGTTTCGCATCTCTTGTTTTGGATTATCTTTATCGTCCTCTGGTCCACAGAAAGTTGCGATTAGTTTTTGCTTCAAGGAAAAAACTCAGCCATAAATATGGCGTAGGCAATTAAAGACAAATTTTAATTTTTTTCCCATAACTCGGCACGTGTAGGATTAGGGAATTGCTATTAAAACAGACAGCGGATACAATTTCAGAGCGAAATGTCAACTTTTTGAAAGATTTATTTCTCGTGAATTTTTTCCGAACCCGTTGAAAATCCGTTCGAGGAATTTCACTGTCGGTAAACAAAAAGTGTAATGCCAATAAACATCCATTATTCGAGTCATTCCACGCCAAACCGAACAAGAAAAAACATGTCATATTCAGATATTTTTAAAACTACTAATTTTTTTGCAACTACATAAAAATGTTTACAAGTGCATACATCGACAGTACGATTAGTAACACAATAACGGACTGACATAGTTTGCACAAAAGTATTGAATTCGCCAAATTTAATTTAAATCGTTTACTTTATAGTGCTGTCGATATCCACAAGCAAAATTGGTGGCTGTGTTAGCTATTTAATGTGAATAATTCTCGGGAAAAGTTCTTCATTTTTTAGGATGTGTTCAAGATGATCGGTCTGTATAAAGAATGCCATACAAACTCGTAGACACACAGATGGGGAGCAGATGGAACTAATTCCGACAAATTATGCTGTTCTCTTCTTCTCTGTTAACTTAAATGATTTTTTTTTCAAATATCTTACATTTTTAATTCCTAAAATACATCGTCTACATTGCTTCCTTTTCAAATTTACGTCACAAGTCCTCCAATAAATTCCCTAAAGCTTTTTTCTGGAATATCCCGTTTAATTAATTAAAGTTCACCACGAAATCCGTACCATCAATTTAAAAGAAAGCGTCTAAGCTTGAAATAAATACCTTAGAGTCCCTTAACTTGGTGATAAAATTTATATAGCCTACGCTGTATATTTCTCCGCATCTTCAACTCGCCAAACCTATTAATTGGCGAAATAAGCCGATTCGGAAAAATTTATTTTTGGTCTTAGGATGTAATTAATAAATGCCCTTTAGGGAATAAGATGATAGTTTCAGTAGATTTTGAAAGCCCATGCGCTACAACTTTGCCTTTAGTTTTGTTTTCACCTTTAAAAGGAAGTCGCAAAGGATTCGTTCTTAGAATTTAGTGGATAAAATGCTCTTCTGACTTCGGGAGGAGTGTGCTCATCTCCAATAATTTCATCTCATAATTCACGGCAATTCGTTTTTATGAACAACCCCTCTTCATCAGATGACAAATTTCCCTTCTTGATTAAAAATTCCTGCAATTTCTCTCTTGGAATAAGAAAAGAACTCTCCTTTCATCTCGGAGTTCTATTATCGCCGAAAGAAGGATCGGAAAAGGCGAAAATGCAGCAATTGAGAGCGGTAATCAATTGGACATCTACGAAGAACTTCAAATCACTCCAAAGTTCCTCCGTTTCATCGCCGCATTTAGAATTAATTAGGGTGTGTAATCAGCTTACAAGGAAATGAACCTCAGCTCCGCCGTTCCTCTTTTGTCTCCATAAAGGTTAAAGTTAAAGCTGCTTCCAGAAGGAACGAGAGAGCAACCGAGGGAAGTGGAAAAGAGAAATGGAGAGAGAATCGAGTCAAAATGCGTGATAGAGTTATTACATGTTTCTTGAGAACCTCATTTAAAATATATGAAAAAGATTAAATCAATGATAACGTTGTCGAGTGACTATTTATTGGTTAGACGGTTAGTGACTGACAACAACATCTGACCAGTGAAGTGAACAACTGACTTGGTAGCATTTTTCCACTTTATTGAGAATAAAAAAAACGAAATATTATGAAAAATCAATGAGATTTTATGTAATTGAAGAAAGGATTCGTAATATTAAAAAAATAAATAAATATAAGATAAAAATAGAAAATCATGAATATGAATTGGAATAATGTAAATTTCCACTATATATATTGGTTGGTTAGCATCCGAAACTGTTTACAATAAGTCACCTGAAGCTTCGGAGAGGAAATGAGGTTTACAAGATGAGGAGTGAGGTAGTTTCCCTCAACTAGTTGATTTATACAAATCCAAAATTATGTAAGCGGAGAAAGCCCACCACAATTGCCCAATGAATAACGCTTTGTGGGAACCTTTATTTATCAATTATGCCACAGTGCCTTTCATATAATTCCAGCCATGAACAATACGGACATCAGCAAATGAACGATTCCTCCCTGGAGGGAAGAAGGGGCGAAGAAGGTGGAATAATACTTAATAATCCACGATTGAGAATTGAATTCCTATGCCTTACTTACACGCATCAGTAATTCTTAGCATTTGATGGAACTTCTAAAGGCTGAATTATATCAGAGGTTGGAGTAAATTGAAATGAAGAGCTACTTTTGACTGATACACTTGGATAGAGAATTCAAATACGCTGATGATGAAATAGCCGAGAAAAGAGAAGATCACGACGAGTGATAAATAACTAATAGGAGTGAATCACGAGAGAATTTTATAGCCGTCTCTTTTTACGGCGCAGAAAATGCATTCCACTAAATCAACCACCTGTTTCGCTTTCCATTTTATTCCCTCGTCTGTCTCACAGCCTTAAGATGTGCAGCGCACTGCTTCTGATAGTGGAACTGCAGTTTCTACGCAAACACCTATTTTCCCTCGAATATAATTTCATTCCCCCTTAATTCATCGCAAATTAACGTGAATGTCTCCGAGCAAGCGACTCGCGAAATAAATTTACACTTTGTTTGGGGAAAAGGTTTTGTAAACGGATTTCACCGTTTCTCTTACGTAATGACGAAAGGAGTTTTCCCTCCTTCTCGAGCGCACGAAAGCGTGAAAAGGGCGTGCAGGTTCCGTGATTTGGCTTCCGGTGGTAAATGACGAATTTATTCGAAGCGATCGCGGAGGAAAAAGTTGAAATTCGAATCACACCACCTTTAACGCGTGAGGAGAGGAAGTTGAAAGGCAATGCAATTAAAGCGGCGAGAGAGGTAAAACACACTTCGCGTTATCTCAAGATTTAATGAACTGAAGGCTTGATTTTTTTAACAGAATTGCAGAGGGAAATATTTCTGACGGAAGAGAGAAAAGACTTTTGCCAATTTTCCGTTCATCAGTAAATAAAGTTAAATTTTATTCCTGGCTGGCTTGTTGTTTCCTAGTGCAAAATAAGAGAACATTTTGGTCTAACAAACTTACAAATGACTATAGATTTAAAATAACTGATTATAGTTATCATGAGGATATATTCGATTCTTCAAGCTGATGGGATTTAAGCTGAGCATTCCTCAAACATTTGAAATGAATTTGCGATAAAAGTTTCTTTCATGTCACTTTTTACCGTCAATGAATCCTTCAAAATTCAGATGTTCTCCCGAAACATCCACATAACTACACTCATGTATGAGATAATAGAAGATTTCTTTCATCATTAAGTTAATAAAACGTAGAGTCTACAATTAAAATGAGATAAGATATTTGAATAAAATCATTTGAATGTAAAATATATCGAGCCTGAGAAGAATTTTCAAAGTTAAAACTTGGAAATTATAAGTCAAATTACGCGAAATTTTACAACACTTTATTTGCAAAAACTACGAGTAAATGTCAATACTCGATTTTCCACTTTCAGATATATATCTCGATGGACAGGAGGACGCTAATTCAATTGCTGTTAATTCTCTCCTTCTGGTCGGCTCTAAGCTTCTTTGAATTGTAGTTGTAAAGGTCGTACTGCACATGGTCACATCCCATAGATAAGCCATCCCATAGAAATAATCAATTTGATTCAACCAGTGAATACGGATTAGATAAATGTCCGCAAGCGACTAGCACAGATTTAAAGGTTTTATATCAATCCTCACTGAGCTCACGTGAGAATAGATAAAAAGGAGTTAAAGAACTGCGGTGAAAGCAGTTTACATCTTCGTGTGCAGACAGGCGCCTGTCGCATCCATTAGCAGAGCGCACAGCAAAATCGCTGAGATTTTCCTATTTATTTCACCTCATATTGACTCCAGTGCAAAGCCACCAAAATAGAAACGTTTTATGGATCCGCGAAACTTAGTGATAGAAAAGACATAAGAAGGTACGGAATGCTGAAGTTTTTGAATTGTTTAACAGTCGTAAGAATCATCAAAGGTATAATTTCCACGACGATGAAAAGAGCTTTTAGAATTAGAATAATTCGCAGGACCAGTAAAAGAGAAATTCAAAGGAGTTCTTAGGATTATTCCGAGTGTCAAATCAATGTAGTAATATTTATTTTAAACCACAATCATCCAGTATTGATCAAGAGAAGTCTAATAAAACGGAGCGTCACATATCGAATTCCAAACTCATTTTCGGAAAATATAAATCACAACTCCATTTGTTTACTTTAATCGATAAATTTTGTAAACCTTTCAAATTTGTGTTATAAAGTACCCAATCTCTCTTTTACTTTCCCATTATTGCGCATGTTTTCCCCAAGTTTCCAATTTTCATATTTCTGCATATATGTACTCCTCTTTGCGAATCCATCAGTGGAAATATATTTTCACAGAACGTACAGTATTTCCGCTAAAATCGTCTTTTTTACGATTTTTAATGAGAAAGAAATATCCCGAACATGATTGCAAGAAGAAGTTTCTTTGGAAAGGATTTGTTTTTCTAATGCCGCTTTCCATGGAGACGCACGAGGGGAACTCGCTTGATGCGGCCATTTCGTCATTTCCTGATACGAATGTGAGCGGTTAAATTATTTTCTTTTCCATCCTCGTTTATTACTTCTATTAAAATGAAATGCCAAACTGAAAACTAAAACTGACTGCTGTCCACGGGAGGCTTTTGGAGGGGTTTCCCTCCCGTCCTTGGGCGAATACTGGAATAGTTTGTATTGCTATACACCCCTCAACATATTCCATATGGTAATCATACCAAAATGCAGCGATAAGATTAAATAGATAAATAAATAAAATGTTCAACTCGGGTTTTGCTAGGAACCAAGTTAATTCTCCTTGGAAAAGTTTCGCTGTTGGTTTTAAAAAGCAGGCACTAGAATGCGGTTCCGATGGGTTTTATACTGCGTGTGTGTTTTCTTTAAAGTGACAAAGGCGCGTAAAGAAAAGCTGTTCGGATCGATTGGCCGAAGGGCGTTCCTTTCGAAGCTTATCCTCTTACGTCCGTCCAATCGACAGATAATGCAATCTATTATTCATTTTGTTGTTTGCTGGGAGAAAATATCGATTACCTATAAATTTCCGCTCCCGTGGATATGGGTGAGGAAAAAATGTAATAGTTTTTCTTCTTCTCATCTCTTTCGGATCCTTCTCCGCCTTATTTCTCTTTCCTATCGCTCTGGAAAACCAAACTGCCTTTCCACAGTGACTTCCGTGGCGTATTTAAAGCCGTATATTTACGAAAAATCTTGGCAAATTTACGCGCGAGGCTTAGAGACGAATATTACGTCATTCGAAATTGTGCGTCCATCGAGAACATTTTCGAGGCCTCCGTATACTTCTGCCAGTATTTCCTATCTGATATATATATATTATATATAGATGCTTCTCCGGATTCATTCATACATTATATATACGAGTAAATTGTCTCGTATCAAGCACGTAATCAAGCACGTTGATAACACAAAATTCAAATCGACATCATATCAAGAGGGCCATCAAAAGTAGAAAAGTATTGAAACTATTCATAAACTTCGCTGCACTTTTTCCGTCCGGCATCGAACCCGGGGCTTCCTGATGATAATTACTATACAAAAGAACAAACGATTACCGTCTCTAACTATGAGTGAAAACTCAAGCAGAAACATTGGCTGCAACTGCCTCAAACGACGTCCGACTTTTCCCATATATTCCTTATGAGAGAAATTTTAAGGTGCTCTGGCATCGAACCCAGGAATAGTACGGTCTTATCTATATTTTTTTTCATAAACTAAGTCATAATATACATCTTCTAACTAAGCAAGAACTACCTTACATTCCGATAAGTGCATCAAAAAAGATAATGAAAAGCTACCCCAATGTATTATATATGGAGGACACATTTACCGCCCGGCATCGAACCAGGGACTTTTTGGCAATACTTTCTATGCAGCACAACAGAAAATCACCATCTCTAACTATGTATGCAAATTCAAGCAGAAATAATGGTTGCAACTGCCTCAAATGACGTCCTACTTTTCCCTTATATTCCTTATGAGAGAAATGTTATTGTGCTCTGGCGCCGAACCCAGGACCAGTTCCGTCTTATCTATATTTTTTCTTAAACCAATTCTTACCATACATCTTCTAACCTAGCAAGAACTTCCTATCATTTCGATAATTGCATCAAAAAAAATAATGAAAAACTACTCCCATGTACTTTAAAGGGCAGATATTTGCATCGTCTTAGCATAGAACCCAGGATAATTTCTGTAAAAGTCATAAATGTTTTCAATAGATCATTACCATATGTATAGGCTCCTTGAGTTTAGATTCTCTAACTATCCGGGAAGTATTTTTTAAAAATTCCTGAAATTCAAAGCAATGCAATCAAATGGGAAAAATCGGGAATTTGATGCCCTTTGGAATGGAACCCATGATACTGAGGTTCTATGACGCAATTTTTCTGGTGGTTACACGTTATGGCCAATACGTCGTAAAAATTGCAAGTCTGTGACGCATGTGGTTTAGCCTGTAAATTAGTATTCTATCTATATACCTATATACCTATAATATACGAGTAAAATGTTGCTTGCATACTGCAAGCAGATCAACAAAACTAATTTCATATCGGCATGATAGTGGGATGGTCCTCAAAAGACAAAAAAAAAAGATTGAAAATATTCTTAAAATTCGCTTCAATGTAATCGTCTGGCCACGAACCCGGGTCTTTGAGGTCATACATACTATGCAGCACAACAGAACATCACTATCTCAAACTATGTGTGTAAATTCAAGCAGAAATATTGGTTGCAACTGCCTCAAACGACGTCCTGCTTTTCCCTTATATTCCTTATGTGAGAAAATGTAATCTGCTCTGGCATCGTACCCAGGAACAGCATGGTCTTATCTAAATTTTTTACTTAAACAGAGTCGTAATATACATCTTCTATCTAAGCAAGAACCTTCTATTATTTCGATAAGTTCATCAGAATAAATAATGAAAACTACCTCAATGTATTTTAAATGTGGGATATATTTACCGCCTGGCTTCAAACCCGGGTCTTTCTAGTAATAATTTCTATGCAGCAGAACAGAAGATCACCACCCCTAACTATGTGTGAAAATTCAAGAAGAAATATTGGGTGTAACTGCTTCAAATGACCTCCTACTTTTCCCTTATATTCCTTATGAGAGATATTTTAATGTGCTCCGGCATCGAACCCAGGAGTAGTACGGTCTTACCTAATTTCTTTTTATTAAAGGAAATCTTACCATACATATTTTAGCCAAGCACAAACTTCCTATCATTTCGAGAAGTGCATAAAAATAAATATTGAAAAACTACGTCAATGCATTTTAAACGGCGGATTTTTGCATCCTAGCATCGAACCCAGGACATTTTCTGTAAAATGCATCAATGTTATCGATAGATCTTGACCATATATATAGGCTCCTAGAGTTTAGATTCTCTACCTATCCGGGAAGTATTTTTGAAAAATTCCGGAAAATCAAAGAAATGCATTTAAATGGAAAAAATTGGGAATTTGGGGCCCTCTGGAATCGATCCCATGACATTGAGGTTCAAAATCGCTATTTTTCTGGTGGTTTCACGTTATGGCCAATAAGGTGAATAAAGGCCAATAAAGGAATAAGGCCAATAAAATTGAAACTCTAGGAGCCTATATACATGTTCAGGATCTATTGATAGCATTAATGAATTTTACAGAAAATGTCCTCGGTTCGATTCTAGGACGATGCAAAACTCTGCCCTTTAAAATACATCGGAGTAGTTTTTCATTATTTTTTTGATGCACTTCTCGAAATGTTAGGAAGTTCGTGCTTGGCTAGAAGATTTATGGTAAGAATTCCTTTAAGAAAAAAATTTATGTAAGATCGTACTACTCCTGGGTTCGATGCCGGAGCACATTAAAATTTCTCTCATAAGGAATGCATGGGAAAAGTAGGACGTCATTTGAGGCTGTTGTAGCCAATACTTCTGCCTGAATTTTCACACATAGTTAGAGATGGAGATCTTCTATTGTGCTGCATAGTAAGTTCACCAGTAAGACCCGGGTTCGATGCCAGACGATTACATTGAAGCGAATTTCAATACTTTCAATCCTTTTTTTTTCTTTTGAGAACCGTCCCGATATGATGCCGATATGAAATTAGTGTTGTCTATCTCCTTGCAGTATGCAAGCTACATTTTACTCGTATATATATATATAGATAGGTATATCCGGAGAAGCGTCTATATATAATAGATAAGACATACCTTAGGCCACGTTGGCGGAGTGGTTAGAATGATGCTTTGCTCCGTTACCAAGTCTCCAAGTTTGAATCTTGACTAACCGGTTTTTTCCGGTTAGAGAATGGTCATCCGTGCTCTCCTATGTATGTTATGTTTGTAACATATGTTTAAAGTGTCATACTTGATGGGCTTCTTTAGCTGTACGTGACAAATTGGTAAATAAATAAATTTTATGTATATTCGGACCAATTTTCCCTTTATATGTTAAATACACCTTGTGCCATCACTAGAAAGAAAGTTTTATAGGAGGATGATCAATCATGACGCATAATATTTACAAATTTATCATTAATTTCCATTACTATCTTTCTGAATTTTAAAGAGCGCCATCTAATGTAAGGTAACTTGATTTTGAAAACAATTATTATTTATTTCTTAAAACGTGAAATGGCTTACATATGTATGTTATATACTATGTTATATATATATGTTACTTTCTATGTTTCATGGTCTAAAATATATTTTGGAAGATGTCTCTGATTAGCAGAATCTATTTTTCATAAAAGGAAAACAGCACAGTGGCCAACTCCGACTTTTTTCTATTCTCTTATCTCTACGATAGCGACAGAATTTCAACCATGATCTATGTGATTTCATCTCCTTTTAAAAAATATTCCAATTCCTCGGCTTTGCCTAATTTCTTAAGTTTTCAATTACGGTATTTTCTAAATATTAATAGTAAAATATCCACCTTTTCATTCTATATAATGGAGCTCCATAAATCATAGCCATATTTTATGTATAAATAACGATATATATGAGATAAAATGAACTTGACTGTAGATTAGTAGTAATATTTAAGTTGGGTAATCGATACCTCAACTTTTTTCTTATGATGATTGGAAATACGTACACCATCTTTCATATAAGTTTGTTGATTTTGATGACGAAAGCAATGTTTACACGGCAATGCATGTACTGAGATTATCTATGGACAATTAATTAATAATAATTTTTGTGCTAACCTACTTTCTCTTTATCTGCTCCTTATCCTCTTTCACGACCCCTTCTTTGAAAAACCAATGAACTGAGACATCGCAGGCCGTCGCGTGATGGGATTAAATTCAAAAGGAAAAAATAAACGTCCCGTTCTAATTTTGTTGTCTCGGTTGTTTATGCCCTTTAGTGCAGCGCCTCTCCGTTGGCAGTTTCAGACACTTTGCCCCGTAGAGTAGAGCAGCCCGCACGGCACTTTTGCACGGCGTGCAGTATAATCTACAGGATCGGAGCTAAACGCCGCCGTACATTTTCTCCCACCGTTGGCCTCATTGGCTCGGCGGATGGCTCCTCATAGTTCGCTCGCATTTGCATGAAAATGAAGGTATCCCGATGTTCTCTCTTAAATGCATTCTGCCGCCTTCACGTGAACCCCATTCCTCTGCCGCTCGACCGCGAGGATTTCATTCCCTTCCGGACCGTCCTTCCATTTTTAATAACCGGAATGGACAAAAAATATGTCGATACTTCATCAGCTGTATTTCCATTACTTAAATGTAATTAGATCTTACAAAAGTTATGTTTTTAGTATCCTTTTTCAAACATACCTTTTTATTAATTTATAAAAACATTTTTATGTCCTAAATTGCTAAATGTAGATCGAAAGGCGAGATTCTCAGCAAAAACTAGACCAAAATATACTAGAACCAAAGAAAGACTAATGGAACAACAGAAATGGAAATGCTGAGAAGTAAAGATCTTCGTAGGTAAGAATGAGAAATAATCATATTATAGACCTTTGCGAGATCTATATCATCAACAGGTTGGTTGGAGATAACTAGCTGGATGAATTGTGGTTAAATTAAATTAAAGATAATTTTTCTTATATTCTGTACCAAAATAATTGTAAAAGTATTCCGGTCATCGGTACCTTGCAATAGTATAAGAGTAATCATGGAATTAGGGAGACTTAATATATAAACGGCACGTTAAAAGATCATTAGATAGGCTGGTGTGAGCCATCGGATTTTTTTTTTAGAATCCAATTTGTCCTCAAACTTGTAATATTCGCCAAAAAATATCCTAACGAAACACTTGAGGCGTTAAATCGAAACTTTGTAATAAGAAGAAGGTCACGAATATATTTGATGACGTAACACCGAACTTGAAAAAGGTAGCACGTCATTCTTTCGGATACTTTTCGAACTTGATGTTTTGAGAGGAACAACGAACCAATACGATTCTGATTCGTTCTTTAGAAGATTTTAACCATTATTTTACTTTGTACATTAGTTATATATCAATTTTTTTAAAGTTAATTATTGCTTAAGATATGTTTGTGATTTTGATACTGACTGCTTCTTCACTCTCACTCTACAATACTGAAAACTTTCGTTTTCAATTTCCTTGGATTAAGTAGACGGATGAGAAAGGAGATTGTGGGTTCATCTGTTTGTCTGTCCGGTCTCATCCCATTTACTCTTCTCTAACTTCAAGCGCCTCTTCGTCTTCGGCGGCGAACAAAAACAAAACAAGGCGGTGAAAAGGATGGGTGCAAAAACAAAAGAAAGGCAGCGGGAGAATCCTTTGTACCTGGGACGAAAGACGAGGAAAACCCTCTCGTTGCGGCCTTTTAGCGAAGTTAGGAATGTGAAAAGGAATGGCGATTGAACTGAGAGTAAATTAAGAGACGTTTGCTACTGCAGTTGAGAAATTGGATAATCGACGGGAGCGACGGTAAATTGTGGACGAAAAATATTGTAGTTCTTGAATATTCGCAGTCTCAAAGAATTTTTAAATCATATAATACATAACAAAGAACCCTAACAATGAAACGTTTTTGTGAAACGATTCTATGCAACGCTTGACTTTTATCTAAACCAAAGTAAGCTTTTACTATTATTTAATAATACCATATGATCCTTTCTTACGTAGTTGAAGTCTCATGTGCCATACCAGATACATCCAATCAACTTGAATAAAAATGCATGGATAGTTCATTTTATATGACTTCATGGCTCATTCTAAAATTAAATTTTGATTATACGACGTCGAAAACAGGACCACAAGGAATGGGAATTGGAAGAGGCTGCCAATTTCTATCACCGAATTCCGTTTTCAATTCGACATTGACAAACCATTATCAAAGAAAATCCTCCCGCCCCGGAATCGCACACCTGATAAGTACTTGGAGAAGAAAATTAAAGAGAAAAAATCTACCATGGTATAGACAGTAAAGATTTTCACTTTTTTTCTTTCCCAAACCCTCCCTTCTCCATGTGTTTCTGTCACTTACTAAACGAATTAGCTGATCCCGAGGCTGCTAAATAAACTCTGAAATTTTCATTTTGCAATTTCATTTAAGGAAATATAGGATTCCACGTACTGAATGAATCATCATTCACCAGTAACATTTACTACTTCCTTAGTATGATTAGCGATGTAAGGCCTCAAGTGGTCCTCGAGAAGCAATCAGGGGCCCTAACCGTTTGTGTCTGAACACATTCATACTCATAAACATCATTTGTAGCAAAACTTCAACACTGAAACCGCTGTGGTGTTCTTAAATTAGCGGCTCCCAATTGGATACTCATTTATTTGGGAACAGGGTGAGCTAAGAAAACGTGCCAAGAATCTGAATCGCCAGTGAAGGAGAAAAACGAAAAGCGAATGAGCTTTCTTTGTGGAGAATTTGGTGTGGCGACACTTTCGTCATCATCGCCTTCCAAGCACTTGCGAGTGACGGCTCGTTGGGGAGGGGAAAGGGGGAGGATGGGGTCCTGAAAAGGCACCTCCAAAAGGTCCATTCGCTTCTATGGCCGAAATAGACGCCCAATCTAAAGTGAGATGGGGAAACATAGATTATGGCGCAAAGGGGAAGCAAACAATGTGCGACCTCCGAGGTGCCATTCCAAGAGTGATTCTTCGAGATGTTCAATCTAAGTTATTCTCGGTCGTCATCGACAAATGGGGTTGGTGTACCCGTAAAAAACGGCCGATGAAAATTGTTAGTACTCGCATAAGCGTGAGAATTTTCGTGTATCAGCGAACCATTTTGATGAATATTCACACGTAACAAGTGAGGCTGTCAGCCCAATACTCTCCCTTTGCAACTCACGCGGAAGTTCCGTACATTGCTAGAAGTTGAGATATGAGCGAGAAAATGTACGTTTGTTTTAATATTTATATAAATCTTGAATAATATATGCGAAATCAGAAGTAGTTTATTAATAACTTTAGGCTACAATTCTCTTAAATATTTCTCATGAGTTTTACTTACGAAATGAGAAAATATAATGCAGCTTCGGATCCTTCATCGCCAATTCTCTCGATTTCAGGTTTTCTGATACAAATACTTACCCATAATAAATTATATTTTATAATGACGTATTTCCATCATTTACGAAGGATGGTTTGCAAGTTTTTCGTCGAGAATCACCCAAGACCTTTGAGAGTTTAGCCACTCGCTCCACGAATTACTGAGTATCTCTGCGCCCCACGATGATCGGTATTCGAGACGATTGATCGGAATGAATCTGGAGGAGTAGGAAAAGGGAGAAGAGATCATAACGGAAGGGATGATCGGTGGAGGGTCGGAAGGAAGGTCTCCAGGGTCCGGATGAGCGATATTAGGAACATTTAGATTGTGAAGTGTGACGATTAGCGGTGTCCTCTTGGGCATCGAGACGGTCGTCAAGGAGATCGCTAAGAATGGAGACGCATTTGGGATCGATTGGACGCTTATTGAAGACTCCGAGATTGGTCTCCAGAGGCTCCAGCGCCGAAAGTCTCGTAAAAGGTCACTCGTCTCGGGAAGAGAACGACCGAGGCGATGCAAGTTCGAGTTGGCTGACGAGGATATCGTTTTAAGAAGTAGCCCTCGTCTAGAGTCGCCAGACCCACCAAAATTACGGTCCTACAGCTCATTTACTTAATAAAATTTATAAGATACCCCTTTTGTGAAATTTAAAATTGTCTATGTAAAATGCCCTTTTTATTTCATTCATACTTATATTATTATTATTATTACATTTACTTCATGATTTCTTGCACCACAGTGAATTTGAACAAGTACCTTAATTTGAATGCAACCAAATAATTCATAATTAAAATCTTGCAAAATTTTACAACAACCAGTTATCTATCTGACTATAGTAAAGGAATGTCTATGTCTATGTAAGAACCCTGCAAGCCGCCTTTCAGCGTGTGGCAGGGGGTGCAGGCACCTTGACTCTATTTTCCTAATCGATTGCTTTCGCGTATACTTCGCGGAAGAAATGAATTTTTGAGACGATTCGTTCTAGCATCTATTTCCCTAATCTTTCTGGGAGTATCAGAACGGACCATATAACAGGGGGGTCGCATTATATCGGTTACATCATCTGAGAACGTAATTTCTCTGAAGTTTTTTAAAAAAATTTATCCTTTGAATTTTTCTTCTATCTTCTAATGATTCCCATCCCGCGTCCTGTAACATCTGAGTGACACTCGCTGTTTTATCGTAGCAATTCATTACAAATCGTATCGCCTTTCGTTGTACTTTTTCTAAATTTCGAATATGACATTTCTCGGCGGGGTCCCATACAATACATGCATACTTGGGGGGGTCCCATACATACATAGGAAAGGGGTATGTTAATGTTTGATCGAAATGAAGTGTTAAGAAACAAATCCTCGATAAATAACTTCGCACACCACTAAAATCTTTATAAGATAGTCTTATCATTACATTTATTATATTATATCCGTCCAATACTAAATTCCCCAAAACAGCAGCATAAACACTACAAATACAGAATTTTAATCTAGAAACCCTACCCTCGCCGGTGGTGTTTGGGTTGTTGTATTTTCTTGGTGTATTTCTCAATCGCTGAGAACAGTTGGACTTAAGGACACGTGTTTACCAAATAGCACTTCATCGCTCTCGGAACATTTGACTCCAGAGGCTTCTTGTGATTGTTTTCTGGCTCCTGTTAATAGCACTCAATTGATTCGCTTTCAAAAGTTGAATTTCAATGTTGTACTCCATGCTGGTAACATTAAATTGCTGCAAGGCTATTCAAAGACAAAAATGAAGCAAGATAATTATTGCAGTAAATAAATCTTGATACGAACACCCATCGAGAGTGGTCACAAATTCAGAACCAGCCGAATTTCGGATTGGGTTTCATTGGGGGATATTATTCGCTCTTTCGTATATTTGAAAGTTACGAATTTCCTAAGATTTAAATGCCATTTATATGTACCTGCGTGTTTAAAAAATGTATCGAAATATATTGGATATAATTAATAATTACCTGGTAAATGTGTTACTTAGTTATTCTCCAACGAACGTCGTAATGGCTACACCGAAAAGTGGTTCAGAGTAAATGGGGATTACATCCCAGTTTCAATGCACAAGTCGAGATTACGGTTCCGCACGAAATGTCTTTGTGTCCCATCGAGACTCCACAAAATCATTTAATTACATTGCGTCTTCTCTTCTGCTAATTTTCAGCAACTGGGAAGTTTTCATTTGTCACAGGGTTCCTGCGCACATCAAGGGATTCTTCTATCGGTTGTACGGCTT
Organism: Sympetrum striolatum; assembly: GCA_947579665.1. Classification (NCBI taxonomy): domain Eukaryota; kingdom Metazoa; phylum Arthropoda; class Insecta; order Odonata; family Libellulidae; genus Sympetrum; species Sympetrum striolatum. Next base: position 1,200,538 of record OX388341.1, read on the forward strand.
CGTAATAGAATGCAAGCAACTTGAGTGCATTCCCTTTTACGCTGTCGGAACAAATTCTTTTATTTGGTGCGGATCAGTCCCTTTTGGAGAGCGAATCTTTGAGGAAATATCCGAAAGAGAATTCGAAAGGTGTGATATTTTGATGAGAGGAAACGGGAAATAGGTGAGAAACGGGACGTCCTCTGAAACAGAATTTTTTTAATGGTCCAAATACGCGGGAACTACAGGATGCACTCGCTATATCAAAAAGCTATCACGCTTTAGAGATTTGTCGAAATATCACTCGGAAAACTTCATTGCTGTGATTCTACAATTTGGTTGAAAATATTAATAAGACCTTCAGAAAACTCGTTGAGCATAAAATGAATTGTATGAGTAAACTGAGTATCTCTTTAGATCAATACACCCATCCATATGTAAATTTAAACTTAATTTTACCGATATCAACTAATCTTCAAATACAAGAGCGCGTTAAGTAATTGCTTCCGATGAACTCATTTCAGAGAGTGTAATTGATAACAACGTCCATCTCAGAGCATAAATTTCGTCCGAGCTGCATATCGATTCAGAGGGACCCTCGTGTTACCCATCGCACCTCCGGCTATAATATACGCGACTTGAAGGAGTCAGTCGTTAAATTATGCCTTTTATAAAAGATTTCATTCACGATATTAAGTTTGAAGGGCATAAAAGTTAGAGAAATTGCGAAAATAATGCAGTTACGAGATACTCTTTATTTATTTTTAAAGAATCTTAATTTATGGGCTATAACTTAATGTTTCGTACATGTCTCTGGAGCTCCATTCAACAAAATTAATTCATACAAATCATAAAAATGATATTTGGTAAATGTATCACATCCTACATCGGTGGCCTAAGGGGTTTCTATAAAATTTATATTTCACTGATTTATATTTAGTAAAAGATAAAACTTAACAATACATAGCTAAATGGGCTAATACTTGAACATTTAATAATCAGTAGGTGCTTTGTTTTGGCATAAAATATCGACTCCTTACCCATGAGAAGAATTGGCTGTCGATTCTAGAATTAAAGAAAAGAAAAACCACTTTGATATTTGATGTGATTCTCCATAGATTTTGAACCGATCACTTTGAGGGATACCAATCAAGGGTCAAAGAAAAGGTTTCTATTACTTCTCCTTTTCTTGGACAGTGTGATTTCCTAGAAAAGTATTTTGGTCTCCGATCTCGATATGCTTCGATTCTGAAGATTTTGAGTTTGATGTCATGGATGAAGTACGTCTGTTCGGATTCGCTTTGTGCGAGAAAAATCTAATAACAAACGGGAGATTTCCGAAGATTTCATCTATTTAGAAATTTTATTTTTAATTAAATTTTAACAGAAGACTTTTTAATTACAATTATAAATGAACACGAACTACGAGATGAATCGGAAAGTGTTTCAAAGGAATAATGTCTCAAACAGACAATTACATCAAGTAATTTTTTCACAGAGAATTGCATAAGTTAAAAGACCACAGTTGAGTAGGGATAATACAGCTAAACACTAATCACGCGTGAATGAAGTTTTATAGAGTAAAAGGTATCCATATCGCTGGTTGATTATGGGATCTAGTATTAATTTTTTCCATTTTTACAGTATTTTAACTCATCCTTTGAATGCCTTATATAATCTGAAAAAAAAATTTCTACAGATAATATGTATTCGTTTCTTTATAACAAACACTACACGGGTGAGAATATTAATCTGAATAAATTGAGCGAGAGAGCTTCGGGGGGTAGAGGATATCCCAAGTTCTCTTCCGTTCAGAAGCGTATAGTTTATAAAATTCAATTCCGGTTCACTAGGGCACACTTAATGGTACGAAATATGTAGGGGAGAAGTTCAATGCTTTTGCGTTACTTGAAGTGGAAGAAGAATACGAGCCGAGGGAACGCAAGAGTCGCAAGCGCCCCCTATTTGGGTCAGTGCAGAAGGAAAGGTGTGGAAGTGGGACATCGGTAGAAAAAAATAAAAGCAGCGGTCATCGTGAGCTTTCTTCCTTTTGGCTTTGCTCTCTCTCTTTGATTGCACATTTCCTTCGTGTTTTATCAGAGTTGAAGTGAGTGTGGAAAAGAAATGCCTCTCATCGATGAAAAAGAGATTGTCTCTCAGAGCAGAAAGTAGTCTTTTGAAAGGAGGATTTTAAACGCGAGCCGTTTTGTAGAATTCCAATCTCTTGTTCCAAAGAATAATTCCGTTATCCGCGAGAGAGTGTGCAATTAACGTCAATTTTTTGAAGATGTGATTTTCGATATATATTCCTCAAATTTATATGTCAACGGTTTTAAATTATATTCAAACCTATATTTGCAATTCGATCGAGAGCGATAAAAAATCGTTTAGTTATTCCAAAAACTTACACTTCTTGCTTAAGTTAAAGACTCGAACTTCCGGAATTCTTCTCTTTGTGGACTGAAATCTAGTGAATCTGTACCTTAATTTTGAGAGAAACTGTATAGTTACCTCCTGGTTGATCTTGATCGTTTTTTTGTGCTTGAACTTACTTTCTGCAAATCCCAACTCCTTGATCTTTGTTATTGCAAGATCAGATTCCAATAGCTTGGCCTCGACTTTGTGGTAGATTTCCATCTTGAAGATTATTAGAAGAATTAAGTCTACTTATACCACGGAATTCTGTTTTGGTGTGTTTCTTTCCTGTTGATATATAGTTAATATTAATTTGCTTGTTACCCATTTAAGCGGATCAAATTTTCACCAACTCTCCCAGGCTTTTTTCTAGAGCATAAAAACATCTATCTTGTTCTAAAAGCAGATGCTAGACCATAGATTCCCAAACTTTGTTATCTTGTAGACCCCTTGGCGTTCTCTTTATTTTCCGCGGACTCTCTATCCAGTCTAATATTAAATACTTCCAAACGGATTAACTTCAAATGTGGACTACTCTCTGTGATAGGTTTATTGCACAGTAAACAATTGTAAAAAAGAAAAACACTTTTATTCGTACCTTTTTTGAAAAGATTTTGTTTATTTAAAACTAAATGTAAGAATATATTTTGAAAATAAAAATGAGAGGAAATAAGACGAGACACAGTGGAATGGCAAAAAGTGTCTGTTACTTCCATTATGGATGCATTTCGAAAGGCCTGAAACCGTTTCATTCAAAATGAGAGGATGGAGTCCGGTGGAAATTGGTCAATACTTTGCTTTAAATAGGTGAGGTATTGTCATGAATCTCCACGTTGAAGGTTTTGCAACAGATTTCTTTTTACGAAAGAAGATTGGTAACCGCAATAAAAAAATGCTTCGAAATATTTGAAATAGCAAAGTTTGGATAAAAGACCGGATAGGTTTTATTAAATCACCACTCGATTCATTGCTGCTGCTGTGAAAACTCGTAATAACAAACACATGATTCGCTGTAAGTGCGCAGTAATTGAGCAGCACATGCGTTATTTGCAGTCTAAATTGATTAATGGACCCTTTTTTTCTCCCTGTAAATGTTCTGATCCATTGTGGGTCCATACGCACAGCTTCTATGGTCTAGACGATGAACCTTAGAGTCTTTCTTCCCGAGCTTAAATTTAGAGAATGATTTTCAATACTCTCTACAGTTTCTTTCCATTTGTTACGCTAACTTCCCGTCGATTCTTCCTCCCCTCTTTACCCATCCCGCCTTTACATTCACTTCGTCTCTTTGTGTCATTCCACTGCCTCTCCCTTCTCACTCTTTAATTTTCTTCTGAACTCTTTCAGGAGCCAAAGTATTTTCCTTAATTAAGATAATTAGAAAGCTTCGCTGTAATTGAAGTATACGTTCTACACACTGATAGAGAGCATGTTTACCTCCAGGTGCTCCGAGCTTTCATATTTTCCAACCTTATCATTATTAATTAATATTTAATGGCATAATTTCAGCAGATTTCTTTCTGAAACAATTTTTCATATAGTTAGCCTTAATTCTACATCATTCAATTTCATTTCCTTGTTTCCACGCAAAGTGAGTGTGCTTACCACTTAAACATCCATCCCCAGAGGGTCTACTGCTAGGGAACCTAATAGTAGCTGCTAAATCCTAAACGAAAATGAAGAATTTAGAAGAAAATACTAAAAGTTTTAAAAATACAGCTCGAAATGGAAGCTTCCGTCCAATCGCTGTATTAAAAGGACGTCTGAATATGACTTTCATCGGTCGCGAGGGCTGTGGCGACGAATCGAAGGATCTCTATTCTCGGCGTCGATCGGCTCGTAAACAAACGGATCTGCGAGATAAAACGAGACATTGACGCGATCGTACACACAAACGCCCGTTTTTTCTTCCGAACAGAATTAAGCCTGTTGCGCAGTTTACTTTGGAACGTACCGATCGATTTATTTATGCCGCCTCGCTTCTTCTGGATTCATTGAACAGGTGTTGCTACGCAGCGGAAAAGGTCGGATTCGAATAAATAAGTTTGGAATGTGATCTATATTTTCAGCACCGTTTCCACTACTCATTGTATTCCGGCGTTCTAATCTAAGACCTGAATAACGCCAAAGAGCCCATCTTCTTTATATTCGCACAACAACGTCAGATCATTCTTGGGTTATTTTCGCTTCGCCGGGTTATGCGAAAGAATGGAAACTTAATCCTTTGCTCAATGGGCAAAGAGAGTTTGCTTTCTTCTACGGATTGTTTATTGGGTTATTAGTGGGCCGAGACTATCAGCTTACTCAATGTTATCTTGCGTTTCACCGATCCTTCAACGGCTGCTCGATAAATTGGCAACATCGAGCAAAGATATGGACTTCTGAGAGCATGCCGAAGATATAACAGGTAGAAAGCGATGTCCATTGGTTGTAATGGAATGGAATTGTAATGGAATGGAATGTAACAGATAGCTTTTTCATCGTTATTCCGTCATTACGCTGAGTTTCCAAGTTAAAATGCAAGCGATATCAATGATAAGCCTTCACTATGTGGAACTCCGTAACAAGTAAAAAAAAAATCACTGAGTGAAATTCCACTTCAGAACATTTATCAAAACGACCGGTTTCGAACAAAGTTAGATGACACACTGATGATGAACTAACTTTGTTCGCTTAAATAACTATTCTGAAGTGGAATTTTACTCAGTGATTTTATTTTACTCGACGTCAATGATTTTCTTAAATGTTGGAAAATCTTTATTAAAGCGAAATCCACTGTAAATTACACAAGAAGCTACTGAACTGTATGTCATCTTATCTCTGAATTCAAACAGTTATTATTTAATTAGTAATACGTTATGGTGTTACGTTAATTTCCAAGATGGTAATTTAGACACACAGAGAAGAATATCATTGCATAAGTTACGTTATTTTTCAATTACACAAGTCTCGGTAGAGTAAGATAGAGAAAGGTAATTGCGATCTCCAGTGTATCAGTTCTCTTTTCATTGTCAGTGTATAAGTTTATTTGGGGTGTGCATTTTGGGGCTGATACTAAGCAAAAAGCTCTGGAATGCTCAGAGAAAATTCCAATGCCCTTAAAAATATATAATATAATTAAACATATGATAATTAAATCAAACGATGAATGTTACTTAATTTATATGCATAAATGATAGCGTTGTGATAATGAAGTTATGTATTATAATAAAAATTATAATAATGATGCTTAGTGATAATGTAAGAGTGATGGATATATATAATAATGTAACCGTACAAAAATCGACTAACATCTGATATTCTTAACTTTTTTCTTTAATATGTGATGTCCGTAGTATAAACAAGTAACTAAGTATGAATATGTATTTACAAGAAGAGAAGATAAAAACATAACTGGGACTAGTCTCCAGTCATGTTTTTATTTCTCACTTCTTGTACAGCCATGGGTTGTACACGTCTTCTTGTGCAAAGTGGGATTCAACAGTAACAATATAACGTTCAGCATAACTAAGTACTTTAATATATTTTACTGGAGAATAGAAAATCAGAAACTACGTATTTTAATATTCTAGAAATCCTTGCAGAGAAACTTCCGAGAATATACGGCAGGAGTAAATGCAAATCCCGACTATCTCAGGGAGACAGATGACATAGAAGTGGAAAATGAATCCGGATAATATTTATGGGATAAAGCGCTCATCGCTCCAACTGTCTCTTCCTGCCCTCCTCCGAAGAAAGACACCTCCAAAGGCGATACATATTGCGCATTGCAATCCTCTTTCCAACAAACGCGGTCAGAGGAGTTTGACCGGAAACATTGTTCCGGGAGCAATATTTTGGAGGCAGTGAATCTGCAAATCAGTCGATAGAGAGAGGCAAATGAGGCGGATAAGTTAGTACGGAAGGAGATTGAGAAGAAATTTGAATTGCAGCTTCTGTGTCCACTGAGCAGAGGACAAGGAAACAGACGACTCGAGAGGATATCCTGAGAAAGATCGAAAATATCGGTTAAATGAAATTTCAATGTGAAAGAGGTTTAAGGTTTCCACACAATTTTATGGAACCGACGACCGCTTTTAGCGCAATCTGCAGTTAGAAAATGGAGATGAATGAAATAACTTTATCGTTTCATTTATTTAAAAACATATCTGAGTTGAGTCTTTCTTTACTTTTATTCGTCTTTAATTACTTCCAGTCTCCATTATTTTCAAACACAATCGTCTAGGTGACACTAACGTGTAAACATAGAATCTATAACTGGGCGAAAACGTTACTCTTCCTTCTGAATTCAAACCAAAGCAAACCTTACTTAAGAAACTTTCAACATGAGATTTTTAGCAACCGTTTAATGCGATGTCTCGGATATCTTTCAGACTGATATATATGGTATTAAATATAATGTTAATACTTAGAATTTAAAACAATAAAATTGCATCGTAATTAAATAGGAAATGTATAACATTTCTTTTGTAAATAAAGTAGAAAACAAACGGTGATTAAAGAGATAAATTGGCAGAAGAGCAACAAGAATGAACGAATAAAGGCGGTGAAAGATAGATTTTGAGATATGATAGAGAAGTGGGCAAAATATACGTCTTGTGAATACGGAACGAAACTCGGAGAGAATTTAAAGAGAGGGACATTCATATCTACATTTAGGGAAGTATTATATTCAATAGAGCACGATTCGAAATAAAATACTTAGAATATGTTAATTGTAATCAAATCCGCGGGGCACAAAATGTTTTTTAAGATGAAAATGTTGAGTATTTTTTCTTCAGTGTCGTTCTTGACTCCTTCTTCCTCCATAGAAGACGAGGGAAACCTTTTCATTCATCAACTACATTCCACTGCTGAAAAGATAGTGGTGGGAAATCCGACTTTCCGGAATTGTAAAAAAATAAAAAAAAACTTGATTTTCCTCGATGATTAGTATCCCTAACGCGGTTTCTTCGGCACGTTTCGAATAAAAATGAGGGGATTTTGAAAAATCAGAAACCTTTAACTAAGGTAAACTTGGAATTCAATTCAAAGGGTTATTCTGATGAAAACACGAAGCAAATATGTTTCTTCCGGGAGGAATAATTAAGAATATTTTTCGTCGAATGTTTCTTATGAACTAGAACGCACTAATTTCCAGCTTAAGTCCGAACGTTTTACGCTTTTCGAATTTATGACATTATTTATTCGTCAGTCTACGTTAGGTTTAGGCCAGAAATCGAAAGATACGGAAGATTATTTGTTCCATGAGATATCTTCTCGTAAAATGTCGTATAAAACGCAAAATTGTTAAGTTGAAAATGCTCGAACGTTCTAGAAAGAATCGCTGGATATATTTTCTCAACAATGAACGTGAGAAAGGCATGTTTTTGGCTATTTTTCTCTATATGACGATTCCAAAATTCCCATCGATATCGCAGTAGAATCCATTGCGAAATATCATCAAGTCCAAAATGTATCCTTATCTATGACAGAACAATGCTTTGCTGGAATTCAAAAATCTTACCCAAGACTTGTAGAAGTGCCCAGAATAACACAAAATTATCCGGTAACACTAGGAATATTTCAAAATGATTGGGTGCAACATCAAGGTTCATTTTCTGCATAACCATCTCGCTGCATTCCTGAAAAATCTTGGTGCAGTCAGTGATGAGTAGGATAAACGATACCATCAAGATTTCACGATTATGGAGGTACAGTATCAGGCTATACGAGATGTACATCTCATCTCAATGTACTTTTATATACGAGTAAATTCGCTGGCCGACTGTTGTAGGAGGACAAGGCGAGATTTTGTACACTCCGGGAAAAGCAATAAGCAAAAGTTTTTGCCTTTATTTGTATATTTGGCTTTTGGTATAAAAACAAAACTACATGTATGAACACAATGAGAAATTAGTAAAGCACTTCGTTATTTCCACAATATTATTTATTTAAAAAAAACGACCGGTTTCGGCTAACGCCATCCTCAGGTGAGAGTGCAGAAAATCACTCATATCTATTATATATAGATGCTTCTCCGGATTCATTCATGTATATACCTATATAGATAGATAGATAGGATACTAATTCACAGCCTAAACCACAAGCGTGATTGACTTGAAATTTTTACGACGTTTTGGCCATAACGTGTAACCGCCAGAAAAAATGTGATTTTGAACCTCGGTGCCATGGGTTCGATTCCAGAAGGACCCAAAGTCGCGATTTTCCCCATAAGAATACATGGCGGGGATTTTCCAAAATTTTTTTGAGGCCCTTTCCGGAAAAGGAGAGAATTGAAATTCGAGGGACCGCTAGAAGCCGTGCATATCCAACGAAAATCAAAAAGACATCTTCGAATTTTGTCCATGGTTCGATGCTAGGTCGGTGCAAAAATCGGCCGTTTAAAATGCTTTGTGGCGATTTTTAATATTTTTTTTGGATCCTTTCCCGATAACATGGATACTTGAAACTCGGCACGTCGATAGATATCATGAATATATATCATAATCAAATTTTAGATGTTCGCTGATGGTCCTTGGTTCGATCCCAGAGGGCCATTTGCACTTCTCAATGCATTTCTTACGGAGATAACGGAAACAAAATTAAGGTACTTCCCGGCATGCTATCTACATCAAACTTTGCATGATAGAAAAGCCAGTCCTTACAAATCAAACTTTGCATTCACAGCTTACAGTATTTCCTGGCTTCGACACCAGGTGTCTCTGCATTCAGAAATTGATCCGATTTTCAGGAATTATTTTCAAACCTTTCCCAACAATATAGAAACTTGAAATTTAGCATATAGATAGAGATCATAAATAAATTTTAGAAACATATTTTAGATTTCCAAGATCGTCCTTGGTTCGAATCCAGAGAGCCATTTACATTCGTGAAAATTAAAACGTCTTTTGAGGCAGTTGTAGCCAAATATTTCTGCTTAAATTTTTACACATAGTTAGAATCGGTGATCTTCTATTGTGCTGCATAGTAAGTTCACCAGAGAGACCCGGGTTCATTGCCAGACGATGAAATTTCAGCGAATTTGAAGAAATATTTCAATCCTTTTTTTTTTCTATTAAGGACCGACCCGATATGATGCCGATATAAAATTAGTGTTGTCGATCTGCTTGCAGTATGCAAGCTACATTTTACTCGTATATATATATATATATATCATAGCAGATTTGAGGGGAGAGTAAGGAGAGGGGAAGGGTTGGGAAAGATGTACTCATTGGTGAGATTGTCAGCGGAGGTTAATTCTATGATTTCCAAAGCGTCCAGCTTCTTTCCTTTGGGATGACGATGTAGAAGTTTCGCGGAAAAGGAACTATTGTGGCCGCTCTCCAGGAGGTGGGCAGCGAAGGCTGAAGAGTTTGGATTTTGGAGGCGGTCGCTCCGCAGGTGCTCCCTTATCTTCATGGGACGACCAGTGAGGTAAATCGCCGGACAATCATCGCACCTCAATTCGTACACCCCTGACTGAGAAGAGGGGTCCCTTTGGTCCTTAGTTTGCGATAAGGAGTGCCTTAAACTTGAAGGATTGTAAAATCCTGCTTTAAATTTCTTGGGAAGAAGGTTGGCTAATTTGTAGGATATATTTCCTAGAAATGGAAGTTTCAGTTTGGGGTCATCGGATACGGAAAGGGAAGATGGAGGAAATTGCAATTTTCTTAGTTTTCTTTTTCAATAACTTCTCCACAAATTCACAGGAGTAGCCATTGTTCTGGGCTATAGTTTTTATGGTATTCGACTCTTTTGTAAAGGATTGGGGGGAGAGAGGGACATTCACTAAACGGTGGATTAAAGCATGGAAAGATGCGTGTTTGTGGGAATGGTGATGAAAAGAATATGAAGGGATCACATGGTCGGTGTAGGTGCACTTCCTAAAGATTTCCAACGAAACTTTGTCATTGTTAAGGTGGATCGAAAGATCTAAGAAATTTGGGACACCATCAGTTTCCAATTCATGCGTGAACTGAATCCTCGGGTTTAGAGAGTTTAGTAGGTTTAAGAAAGAAGACATTTGGCGGACAGTTCCATCCCAAACACAAAAGACATCATCCACGCAACGCTTCCAGAACAATATGTTTCTCACTAACCTATTCCCAGATGAAAACGGTTTTTCTTCTAAATGGTCCATGAATATCTCCGCCAGGATGGGAGAAAGTGGCGATCCGATGGCTAATCCTTCCTTTTGCTCAAAGAACCGATTATTAAATTGGAAATAGTTCTGGGATACACACAAATTGACTAAACTCATGAGTTGCTCCAATGTCTCATCAGTAGCACCACTTCGTCTGACCATGGAGTTGAGTCATTTTAGGGTTTCACACACCGGGATGGAGGAATCCTCCTCGGAGCGACCGCCTCCAAAATCCAAACTCTTCGCATTCCACCTCCTGGAGAGCGGCCACAATAGTTCCTTTTCCGCGAAAATCCTACATCATCATCCCAAAGGAAAGAAGCTGGACGCCTTGGAAATCATCGAAATAACCTCCGCTGACAATCTCACCAATGAGTGCATCTTTCACAACCCTTCCCCTCTCCTTACTCTCCCCTCAAATCTGCTATGATATATATATATATATATGTGTGATTTTCTGTACTCTCACCTGAGGATGGCGTTAGCCGTAACCGGTCGTTTTTTTTTAAATAAATAATATTGTGGAAATTGCGAACTGCTTTACTAATTTCTTATTATGGCTTTCCACGAAGTCCGGCCTAATACCATAGAATGTATGAACACAATTTGACTAACAGTAAATGCATTGAATAATAATAATCATCATCTTAAATTAGAAGAATTGAGGATAGAAAACCTAAGAGCATAAACATATATCCTTTTTATGAATAAAATAATTCACTTTGAACAGTACATTTGGAGTTATTCCTTTGTTTTCCTTAGTATTTACATTTTGTATGACTGTTGGGCCAAAGAGAGGGTATCTTGAAAAAGTAAAAAGGGATGGCTTAAAACGTTGACGTAAAAGAGGTAAACTGGAGTGGTTTTTACATTTAGAGGCCAAAGAAGTCAAGAGTCAGATCTAAGTCAACAAAATGTGTGTTCCCCAGTGAAATTCAAGTGTTCTCACTTCGAAGTGGCCAAAAAGGAGCATAGATTCATAATTTTGAGAGAGATCAAATATACAGACTTCGGAGTTCCTCAGAAATAATTATTGTTTAAGTAAGTTGAGTAAGAAGGCAAAATAAGTGCAAAGATACTTCACACATTTATTTCTCACGTTTTCTCGTAGCAACAAATTTAATTTCTTATGTAGCACAATATTTCTCTCACGAAAGAAGATAATAATAATAATAATAATAAATCGTCTTTATTTGGGCGAGATTGAGACTTAAAAGTCTCTTCACCCATGATAGGAAATCGTAAAATCTACTTTCTTCATTCATATCTAAAACCACGTGGTCTAATTTGTGTAATTACCATTAGTGCTCGATAAACTGAAAATAGGTTCACGACGTCACTATTTTTTACATATGGAACATCAGTAAACGAGATGTATTTGAGTCAGGCCTCAGCAAAACAGCAATATGCAGCAGTATTACAGATTTGCAATGGTTCCCATTTATACAACTCAGTAAAATACGAATACGTAAGCAAAATGCTTTCAATTTTCTCGAAAAAGGGAATTATATCGAAATAACCGAAGTGTATAAAAGCGCGATGGAAACAGAACGAAAATGGCGTACGAACTCACACCGAAAATAAAGTGAAACTCGTGAATGTGTAAGTAATAAAGAGCGTGAAGGCCGTGAATATTCATGATGCTCTGCGCCGCTGGCGAAAAATTAATATGATTCGAAGCTGAAAATCAAATTACGCACATGTAGCAGCAAGCGCACTAAAATAAGGATGTTTCGTGTGTCTCCAAATGAAACTGACATTTTCTCAACCACCTCAACTCCCACAGATTCCGAAATTAAGTCTAGCTTGGAAGCGATTCGCGCTGAGGTAATTTCATTTTCGGTTGAAGACATCAGTGGATTAAAGACTTCGTTATAAATTGTGCGGCTCTAATGCTAATGTATTTCGCTCCGTGTAAACGATTACGTCGCCCATAACTTTGTAAAACATCTAACATACATACATGACGAAATTTTGACGTTGTTTTCATATACCTTTACAACGGCTTTATATTTTATTACATCTTTAAGGTAAAAAATCTGATGTAGCCAGCACATGACTTTCTCCATACATAAGATGTAAATATTTATCTACGACATTATTTTCGTACTTTATATTCCATCTAAACTTTGAAGATGAGTGATTAATTTATATCATATTATCTTTTACGTCACTAACATTATCAATAATGTTTTTCGGGACATGTTCGATGAAAAACGATGAAATGGCCTTTCGCCCGAGCGCCCAGAGCGCCCACAACGTACATAATCAGCAACTTCCGGTTTATCAGTATTTCACAAATTACTCCTACACAATCAGTGATACAAAAATATGTTTCATACAAAAGTTATAGTAAAATACACTTTCTAAAACTTTATAATTTATAAATTGTACCTAAATATATTATTTATGGAGATATTTTGAAAACCGGAAATGAGCTTTGAAGAATGAAAATCGACTTCCGGTAAACCGATTTACTCCAAAAACTAATCAACTCTTACGACTCCAACCATAATATTATATATGAAATTTGGTGTTGATCCGATTAATAGTTTTTTAGTTAGAGCGCCCACAAAGTACATAATCAGCTACTTCCGTTTTATCAGTATTTCACGAATAACTCCTAATCAACTGGTGATACAAACATATGTTAAATACAAAAGTTATAGTAAAACAGATTATCTAAAACTTTTATAAGGTATTTAATATACCTATATATCATATTTATGGAGATATTTTGAAAACCGGAATTGAGCTTTGATGAATGAAGCTCGACTTCCGGTTAACCGATTTACTCCAAAAACTAATCAACTCTGACAGCACACACCACAGTACTATATATGAAGTTTGGTATTGATACGACTAATAGTTTTCACGTTAGAGCGCCCACTATCACACACACACATACACACACACACACACACACACACACACACACACACACATACACACAGACATCATTCCGAAAATGGTCAAAACGTGTTCTAGGGACCCCAAAACATGTATTTCCGTTGAAATCTCGAAGTCGATTTTTTTCATGAAAACAATACTTTCTCTATACTTCGTATATGGAGAAAGTAAAAATATATACGAGCAAATTAGTATATATTTTTACATGATTTTTAGAACCAGCTTCAGATTGGGAAGCAACTGCTTTAGCAACCAGCGAGGAGTATCTCGCGAAAATTGGAAATTTACATTAAATTTTTAATCAAAAATTGAGCTGAAACGATATTGTATGTGCCAGGGTCTCATTTTAATTAAAATTCACGGAAGAGGCCGAGTGATTGTTGATGATGTTGCAGTTGAATTCCGACGTAAATTTTTATTGATGGAGATAAAAATTAATAATAATAACGATAGTCATAAATAATAATGCTGCCAATGAAATGAATTAATACATGGCAAGTTATACTGTTGCCGGTAATGACGCGTTAAGTAGCAGTGACTATCGGTATGATCGAATGCAGTCGATGATTTGATTTGAAATAGAAAAAGATTCACCAATTAAGACAGCGAGATCTTTCACACAACTCTCAAAGAGCCGAGTGAGACGCATAAACCGTGGAGGCGAGTTCGATTCCCGATGGGGGATGATCATCTGTTACGGAATTACGTTTCTAAAAATATTTTGAAATATGCGGTATTTGAGAATTACTGTGACCAAGAATACAGAAATTTGAGTCAAAAGAGTAATTAAACATTTGAGAGAGTACTTTCTATTTGAATCACTTTATGTATCACTGAATATTACATCAGCCCATATTGAAAGCAAACAAAGACAGAATCCAATGTATTCGAGAGGGCTTCTTTTAGATTGATTAATCAATGTTATCGTCTTAGATTTACGTAAATAAACAGTAAATCAGTAGTTACCATAACTACATCCGTCTTATTTTCTATTTATCTCCAGCGCAACATGATTTACAAACATCATTACGAATAGTTCACTTATTTAAATTCAATATCGTGGTAATTAACTTGCTCATTGTCTAAATCTGACTCTACAACTTTCCTTAGATTCCATAACATGTTACAAAAGCTACCGGAAGGAGATAAATTAATATCGATATGAAAGATATGAATTCAAAAATCGTATCGATGGTTGACCTTCGATCGAATCCTTCAACTTCATGTTTATTTATTACAGAAGAGACATGCATTCTTCTATTACATGGCAATGGGTCATTTCATTTGCTACGAATTCTACTTTCGCCAGGAAACTTTTACAAATGTATTTTATTTATCGGATCCTATCGACGAATCTAGAATTCGTATCTCTTTTTACACGCAAAGGTCCTTGAATAATATTTTATAGGCATATATAACATTTTTATGTATACATATACCCTTTGCAGGAAGATAAATTTTTACTGAAGAGATTTTTCCCTTATATGTTGTCATGAAAGATTTAGTGGAGGCAAAATTTAAATACAGAATAAAGCCTTTGACATGTTAAATACAAAGTAATAATAGTAACACGAATACTTGAAAAAGATTTACCTAAGGTTAATTATGATTCAATCAATGATTTACCAAATAAGTTTTACGATTGAATCATTCCCTGGATTTTCTCTTTCGCTCACTTTTCTGAATACCTTAAAAGAGCGTTTTTTTTTTCTTTTTAACCACAACACATTACGCGAGGAATTAACACATCGGAGTCCTTTCGTTCGTAATTCGTAAATTCGCATCGAACCTTAAAATTTAGTTCAATTATCACACAACCGTTCATATAATCCGCTAGAATCTATCTAATTTAAATTCATTTTTATCTTAAATCGTAAATGCTGGTGTAATAGAATATACCATTAATAGATTTATAAAAATACTGCTCTTAAAGTCTCAAGGTGTTTGCTTGATGCAATTTTATTGTTGTAGAAGTTTACAGATTTGAAGACAAGATCGGAAGTGAAGCAGAAAAGGATCTATAGTCGGTTCGAGACCCGGTCGTTTTGATGAATGTTCTCAATCGGAATTTTTCACATGGTGAATTTATTTTACCAAGGATGATTGTCGTTTTTACTGTGAAACCACAGATTTTCAATCCTTATTTTAACAACATAATCTCTTATAAATAAAATAGCAGTTGTGGACTTTATCAACGAAACTTTACGTTCTAGTTGGCCGCTGAAGAAAGCGATTGCCAGGCCGCGTTTGGAACTAAAGGGACATACGTGAGTGCACTTTCTTCAAAAGCGACTTCATCCACATCCTGCGACCTATTTAATCGCGAAGTTAACTTAGGAAGAGTATTTTCCATTGTTTTTTCACAAAGCATACAAACCAAAATTAATTAAATACGATCGTTTATTTTAAGAAGGTGTCGAAGAGGCCACGATGAACCACAGCCGCGCATTTCCCCTGGTTTAGACACACTCATCGAGATGAACTTTAGAACTCGCGACGATGGCGAATTATAGCTGTTGTTGGGAATTTAATGACTTCTCGAACAGATGACTCGCGGATAACAATTGCACGTAATGTTCGTAGGGACATGAAACGGAAGACAGCGACGGAGGCAAGAGATGGAAATCTCGAGTAATCTTCCGTAAATGGATCGAGAATCCTTCCAGAATATTCTCATACAATGGACACGTTGAAAAATTACCGCCGACTCGGATTTAAATTGCGACTCTCACGATGCTTTAACAATCTCTCTTTCTTCTTCGAGAACACCTGTTTCGCCCCTTGGATCTGAAGAGTGGGGAAGATCTTTGGTCCGACTCATTACTCCTTCGTAATATTTTCGAAGATCCGAATCCTTTCGTTTCGCTAGACGCCAATGGCACCTCACTTCTTCCGGATATTCGTTTCTCTCCCTTATCCCAGGCGTCCATTTATCGACTAGCGAAATTGCTCCCGTTCACGAACTCACGAGCGAATAGAATTGACAAGCATTTAAATCGCCTAATTTTAGCAGTCGCGGTTTTACTTCGCCGCAGCGCCATCTTGAGGTGTAGCGAGCAACAGCTGAGCGGAGATTCAGCTCGCGTTCAACAGTTTCTAAATTAAATTAATTTAGTGTCGATAAATTACGTTCAAAATGAGGTGATAGAGCTTATTCGTCAGAGTTATTCGACAACGTGTTGCTTGAATCTCTTTTCGGTTTATCGGTTTTATTAATTTAAATTAATCTCGATCGGCTATAAATGGCTACGTTTTTTCTGAAATATCTCCCTTAATATCTATAGATTGGTATGTATTTAATGTTCTAAAAGAACTTCTTCGCCAATTCAAACTGTTGAAGATGAGTTTATTTCAGTCAGATAAAGCAAGCCAAAAAAGGGCAACAATGTGCATGATCTTTGTAAACAACAGTAACCAATTGTTGCTATGTTATCATAACGGTTGAAGTATTTAAAATCATTTCACAGGCTAATTCGAGATATAAAATATTAAATTGTAATCTAAACGATATCTTCAATTAGAGAAAATAAATCCACCTGATACAATCTTTGAAAAATCCAAATCGAGTTACAAACAACATCGAATGCCAAATATACGAATACCAGATCCTCACCGATTCCCGCCTCTCCTTTAAATCATGGACTTTGATGTATTAGGTTTCAAAGTAAAGTTTTCAATATTGATATTTTGCTAAGTAATAGAAGACAAGGGCGTTTGGTTTACTAAATTCTCTTCCCTCTCTTTATCATTCTTAAACTTCGTTTTTAATTATTCGGCGTCGAGCTAATTTTTTTCTCCATCTCCTACCCGAAGTATATTAGCTTGAGTAGCTCATATACATTAAGAAAGAGTTAAAGTATTTACGTTTGTGAAAAATATCTATTTGAACAACAAATTTACATAGTTTAACATACAAATAGCATGCAAAGATTTTTTCATTACTGAGTCTTCACTTCCTATAATATGTATTACACTATAAAAGAGCAATTAAAAGACAGGTAAATGACAAAATGGCGCAACGACATGCAGCAATTTCTTAAGTTTTTACAACTGTGACAAAATATTTCTTCCTAATATTCTTTCATTTGAGAAGCCGCCTTTCCCTGCATGAACGAAGTTCGTTGCATTTATTTGGGGTAATAATATTTTGGAATGAATTCGTCGAAAAAAAGGTAATTATGTTCAAGCCTGCCATTGTCATTTTGCGTGAACATGGAGTAGATACGTAAAATAATGTTTATAGGGGTGATTTATTCGGAATGGAGTTCATAAATTATGTCGTAAATCATTTATGAGCCGGATTTCGTAATCAGTGTCATTAATCATTCCATTGAACCACACACATATTCCGCGAAATGCTAATTTTTTCCTATCTTTGTGTATTTTGGACATGTTTGAGATTTATTTAAGCGGAATATCTTCATAAGCTCATCGCTCAACTTTCAGAACGCAAAAGAAATACGAATTACGAAATACGTTAATACGAAATGGCACATTTTGTAAACAGCTGAACCAAGAGAAAGCGCACACCAAGGAAATAGAATTCTGAGTTTGGATAAGTTTTCTCTGTTAAAGATACCCAAGGATATAAAATGTTATTACTTTCTGAAAACAAGAATACATAGTTTGAATTTGGATCATTGAATCCTCTTGGATCGACTTCGCGAATGCGTAGCATTCGCCTTTAAGCTGTTTGCAATAATAAATTGCAAACAACACCCATCAACCGAAATAATAACCTTCATCCCTTTACTTGGTTCCTGTTTCGATTTCGTAGGACTCTTTCTTCTTATTTTTATTTTGTAAAATAAGCGATGCTTTCGAGAGATTAAAAACTAATTTTACATTCTTTTCTTACGGAAATTCCGTTTTGAAAGATATGGACAAGAACTTGGTATGTTAGACACATGAAAATATATTTTGTGTTGTAAAGGTCAAGTTCGCGAAATTCGGTCAGAATCGATGGAAATGGGGGACTTATCCACGTGACTGGCAGAGAGAGAGGTAGTAAACATGATGAGCTATGATGAGATGAACAAATCGGTTCTTATAAAAAAAGCCTCAAAATTGGTGAATAATATTTATCGGGTTTTCTTAAGTTATTGCTTTTTTATTCATCGTCTCCATGAAGAGGACAACCCATTTTTGCAACCCTTTACTACATTTAAATATAAATTGGGCCATTTGTTTGAACGCGGATTCTTTGTTCGTTTAATACTTCAGGAACAGATACGCATTGAATTGATTCCCATTTTGATTCATAGAATCAAGTGAGAATTAAAAATAAAATGCCTTAATTAATCATGTTTAACGATTAAATACATTGCCTTATCTTTTCAAAGTTTTAAGAAGGCAGTGTCAACCGCAAGTGATTGACAGTTACATATTAGACCTACTGCGGATTTTTTAATGGTTTTTATTGACTTTTGAAAATGGTATATGTCTTTCAAACGAAAAAGGTTTCCACTTTCAAGAAAGGAGAATCATTTTTCCTAAAAACTGCGATATTCAGAAATGAAGCACAATTCAGAAAATTCGAGGTAACGAATTCTTTAGATGTATAAATTATACTCCATAAATCTAAAGAACTATAGTTTCTCTCTATTTATTTTCCTTTCGCTGTAAAACTTCTCCTACTTATATTCCTGTACTTAATCAGCACTAGAGAATGTTGACTTAAGAGTTCCACATTTTTTCGAATGGAATTTTAAGTTCTCGTGAGTAGCTAAACTACTTCGGTACCCCACAAAGGCTATTAAGACTCCGCACAAAAGGCAACGAAGCTGAAACTCAAATCTCGGTGCAGGAACAAACTTGAATGGAGTAGCTTCCAAATTTAGATTCAGAGAATGAAACACAACTCGGCCCCGCTTTGCGTTGGCGAACGCAGATATCCGCTTTTATAAAACACTCGCAACCCACGTTCAGGCGGTAAACGATGGGGGAATAAAAAACTTCGCCCATTTTCGACTTTTGCATTCATTGAAATCGCCGATGCAACTGACACGCGTCACGTTTTAAATTTTTGTCTTCTTTAGAATTTATTCTGTCGGCATTCACAGTGGACTCCTCAGCGGTGTGCTTTTGGGAGTTTGTTTCTTTTAGAATTCAAAGGCGAAGCGATTGTGATGCAATTTCGAGTGGACGGAGTGAGTCTCGAGTGTACTGCATCCTTCGGAAGCTTTTTTTCATCCCGACAAAAACATACACTTGTATACATTTGTGCAACTCGCAAAATTACATCTGATAATGATCATGTTCAATGCGATTGTAGCGAATGTTTACTTTCGAAGATTATTCATTTTTTACGTTGAATAGGATTTTAATCGGAATGGTTAAATTAAACGAATCTTTTGGTTTTATAATAGTTCAGGTAGTAAGCCAAAGTTCAGGGATATGTAATGAATATCCGATCACAAAGGAGAGCGGTTGACGCTTCCGATATTCTGCAGTGAACAATCTCTTCCAGTCTTTATCACCAGAAATTACTCATTCCCTCAAATCTTTACTCTAAAAGGATCTCAACGCAATGCTTCGTACGCCACTCTGAGCTTTCTGAAGACTTGGCTAAGCCAAACCATTAAATTCTCCACGGGCAGATTTTCCTCAGTAGGTCACGTGACTGAAGTAGGTCCTTTGTTTTTTCCATTCAATCGAGAATGTGTACAATCGAGTAAGCGTAAACAACTATCAATGTTTGGCTAAGACGAAATTATTTTAAGTAAGTCATCAATCAGTACACTGGATAGGTTCTTCAAAAGTGCCTAACAAATTTGAATCGAGCAAATCAATTCGGACATCTGCATACCAAGTACGAGGCTCTTAAGATATTGAATTGGGTAAAGGAAAGCGAAGAATGAAATAAACGATCAAAATAAATGATCAAAGTTAACTCCGTCACTAAATTAGAGACCTAACTTCGAATTTCTTAAATTTGAATGTCACTTTGTGACAAGAGGATTGTATTCCGTTCTTTCTTTTTAGCTAGGGTAACAAAGCGATGAAATAGCGGTTACCCGGATACAGACTATCAATAATAATTCAAACTGCTTTTGTTTCAAAACGCAAACTGGTATATTCAATATAAACACGATTCCCAGTTGAAATATTTTCTGCTATTAAAGATTCTGAAAAAATAACCATTTATTATTTTCATTCCAGGTATAATCATTGAAATATAGCAAAAATTAATTCAGAAGAGCGAAAGATAATTGGAATACCTTTGATGGAACAATCTTCTCTGACGAAAATGATTATCATCATTGATAACATTGATTCTTCTGAATCTGTATACTTATAGAATAAGAATATGCGATGAAGTGAAGATGTTTCGGTGGTTGCTGCATCTCTTCGGATGAAATCAAACCGTGCAGTTGTTTAAAGCGTGCATTGCGAATCTTTCAAATCTGATTCAGAATTGGAACAAAGGTTATTTTACAGCGACTCCCAAAATGTTTCCTAGCGAAGGAGGAGACGTCACTTTAGAGAAGCATCAAACCTTTAAGAACAAGGATATTGATTAGAATGATCAAAGAACATCGAATCCTGTAGTTAATTAAAATCTTTTGTACAGAAAAAGGCGAAGTTTTTTGAGCTTCTTCGGAGGGAGCCCTTCAAAGTTTAAATCGCTTGGTTCACTCTAGTCTATTTTAGGAACTTCTCTTAGAATCGCGTGAGGGCGAAAGAGGCCCACCGATGACTCCCTCCAAAGTGGACTTTATTGTACAATTCGTTCTAAAAAGGAAACTCAATAAGATTCGAGGGAATTGCCGAGGAAAAACGGAAAGCAGGATTTAGAGTTGGGCAACCAGTGACCCTTGGAACAGATATGATAGAGACACCAACAGACCATTTCAAAGTTGCGTGAAATCCTTTTAAGTTATAACTAAATGTTTTTCACTAATTTTATTTTCGTATAGCTTCCAAACATATAAATAAAATAAGCACCTTTCGAAGAAAGCACAGTGATTCGTATAGTTACAAAATATTTTTAGACTGTGGAAACTAAATATGTCATTTCAGTCTGCTGACCAAAACGTTTTTTCCTATCCTAATATCCTAAATGAGCCACTCACAGAAAAAGGATGTCCATGACTTATTAAGAGCAGCTATCTTTCCCCCACTTCTTTCTTCCTCAGTTAAATTCATGTCTTTCTAATTTGTACGGTTATTTGATTGATATTTCCAGCTTCCTGCCACCAAGTGGTCGCAGAATTTTTCGCTTAAATCGTAGCTGTTTGCTGACCGACGCCAATCTGATAATCAAAATCCCTTAAGTTAAAATTTGTCTGAATATTTTTCAGAGCACGGCGAGTAATATCCATTTTAATTTATCCAGTTAAATATATTTACATCTGAATTCTGAAATAATTGCAAACCAAAATAGTTTTTTTATAAAAGGTGATAAATACGGATAAATAGAAGAACCATCGAGTTCATTTTCGTTTCGTCGCTGATTTTTGATCGTTTCTTCCAGTGTCCACTTCGCAACGCGTAAATAAATAAATAACGGACGTCAGGGAGACGAAGTGTTGGTCAGTGGAAGTGACATTAAAGGGGAAGGCGCATTTCCAAATATCGGGGTAAAGATGGATCCGGAGGGAGGCGGAGCCTGGGTTGGGCGGATCCCAGATGTTCCCATGACAACTCACTCTTCTACTTCCCCTCGTTTCCACCCCTGAATCTCCCTCTTCTCCTCCAATCAATTCCTATATCTGCACGCTAATGCTCCCCTGATCACGGGGGTGCCGTGAGGGGACACTTCGAGACCCCCAATATCTTGTTCGGTTTTGCAGTGTGTGCACTGTAAACAGGGAAGAGTAGCAATTTACGAGTCTGATTTTACGATCCAGCTGTTAGAGGCGAATGCGGTAGCGATGAATTATGGGAGGTATAATTAGACCATAAAGGATTGGGGAATCCAATCTCATAAATGAACTACTTATGGTGTATACTTAAATCGGAAATCATCTTTCATATGATATTGGCTGGCATCATCTAACTAATACAATATAGATTGATTTTAATAATTACAGACATTTAAATCAAAGTAAATACTCCTAAATCAAGCGAAGATGGAAGAGGATAAGGTACAGGTAGAACGTGAACGACATGGGGTAGAACAAACAATATTCTGGGAGAATACTTTAATTACAAGGATAAATTCATATATTCTGGATTTAATATGAGCAGCACTGTACAAAAATAATGGAAAAAATATAATTTATTAATTAAATGTGAAAATATAAGTAAAATAAGATAGAGCATTACATGATAAAACAAACACGAAAGACTCTCAAAATATTATTAGAGAAAATTAAGCTAAGAAATGATTGAAACTGAATTAAGAAACTTTTGAAACGAAGAAAGAGATCTGCTCCGAACAAATCAGCAAAGAAGAGTGGAATCTAAGTAATGAATTCCACTTAAGATGCAGCAGAATGCAGGTAATTTACAGCCGCTTGCCCTGAAGAAAGCTCTGAAAGAATTCTGAAAAGATTAATGATAATCAGGAAGGAGAGAATGGGCAATTTATATCACTCTTTCTCGATTCTCAACAAAAAGGATTGCGTATATCAATAAATGTATCTTCGTTTTCAAACTTTTCTATGAGTATCACATCGTTTTACTTTTTCCCGTCTTATTTAATGTACCATATTTAATGTATTTAAGATTGCTGTTCTGCTGTGATTCGATATAAATTTTCCAAAGAACCCTCTGGGTCGTCATCGGTGGATACGTTGCCTTCGATGGTGACGCCGTTCTCGCATTTATTTAGGAAGAAATCGTTCGTCCTAATATATTCGCTCGTTTGGGGAAACAAACTGCCCGTAAAACAGCAATCCGAACGAGGAAACAAAAGAGCAGCGATTCACATTCGGCGTCATTCGATACGAATGCAATGGATCGTAAAATCCCACTGATCCTCGGTTAGCCCATCATAAGAGGGCGATTGCCTCTTTTGCTATGTCCGAATCCTAACAAACAATACGACGGAAGAAGAGAATGGAGTTCGGCAGTAGATTGAGAGCCCCTTCCTCGTCCATGTGAGAGTCCCTCCAGTTAGGACGCTGATCAGCGAATCTACTGGATTTCTAGGAGAAACTCTAGGACCCTCTGGATTTCTAGGAGGACTCTAGACATTTCTAGGACCTAAACGAACAGAAGATTCATAAACTCATCTCCTCTTGTTCTTCTGCAGAGAAACATATACACAGGAAACAATAATTACACAGTGACTCTGGAGCTTAATTTAAAAAATAAGTAATTCGAGATTAAAATATGGTTGCATCCACATTCACGGAAAGCAAACAACGTTGTAGTGTTTGCCATGGGTGCATTACTATTAAAAAATTAATAATTACCGTATATTCTCGAATCTAACACGCCCTTAAGTTTCGGAAGTCTATTAGGGAAAACTTACAACGCAATTGTAAGACGCGTGCTCTTCGCCCTCCGTAGAGGATTGAGATACTGTTCGCCCAACGGAGGATTGAGATATCACTTACGAGTGAATATGGTTTTCGATAAAAAGCGAAATATTTCGTAAAAATCAGGTTCTTACCAGTAACTTACTGATGTATCGACCAAGGGAAATTCGAGCTCGAATGATTGCTAACAAAGAAAGACGTTAATCGTACAAAAATAACAGAATATTAGTTTAAACATTGTAGTCAAAGTAATTTTTTCTATAGTATCCGACTTACGATACAGCTTTTTATATCTACAAAATAAGACGAACCTTATACGAACTGGTTTTGGGACACCATAAAAACTCAAAAAAAAAACTTGCGTCTTAAATTCGATAATATTCAGTCCTAATTATCAAATACGAGTAAAATGTAGCTTGCATACTGCAAGCAGATCGACAACTCTAATTTCATGTCGGCATCATATCGTGACGGCCCTAAAAGAAAAAAAAAGGATTGATAATATTCTTAAAATTTGCTGAAATTTAATCGTCTGGCATCGAACCTACGCTTTCCCGGTGAACCTACTATGCAGCACAACAGAAAATCACCATCTCTTACTATGTGTGAAAATTCAAGCAGAAATATTGGCTCCAACTGCCTCAAACGACGTTCTACTTTTCAATAATGTAAATGGCTATCTGGATTCGAACCAAGGAAAATCTATGAAATCTAAAACATGTTTTTCAAATGGATAAATGCTCTCTATCTATATGCCTAATTTCATGTTTTAATATTATTGGGAAATGGTTCCAAAAAATTCTTAAAAATCGGATCATTTACTGATTGTAGAGACGCCTGGTGTCTTACCCAGGAAATACTGGTAGCTGTGAATGCATAGTATGTTTTATTAGGACTTCATCTTGTTTCTTACAAAGTTTAAAGTCGATATCATGCCCGGGAATAACCTAAAACCTTTTTCTGTTATCTCCATAAGAAAAGCATTGAGGAATGTAAATGGCTCTCTGGGATCGAACCAAGGAGCATCAGCGAATATGTAAAATTTGATTACGAAATATTGTTATGATCTCCAACTCCATGCCATGCCGAATTTCAAGTTTCCATGCCATCGCGAAAGGGTCGAAAAAAAATCTTAAAAATCGCCACAATGCATTTTAAACGGCCGATTTTTGCCTTGACCTAGCATCGAACCCAGGTTATTTTCTGTAAACCTCATTTATGTTTTCGATAGATCATGACCTTATATATACGCTCCTAGAGTTTCGATTCTCTACCTATCCGGAAAGTATTTTTTTTAAATTCCCGAAAATCTAAGCAATGCATTTAAACGGGAAAAATCGTGATTTTGGGGCCCTCTGGAATCGAACCTATGACACTGAGTATCAAAATCACAATTTTTCTGGCGGTTAATTGTTATGGCCAATACGCAGTAAAAATTTGAACTCAATCACGCTTGTGGTTTAGGCTGTGATTTTGTATCCTATCTATCTATATACCTATCTATATACGAGTAAAATGTAGCTTGCATACTGCAAGCAGATCGGCAATACTAATTTCACATCGGCATCATATTGGGACGGTCCTCAAAAGAAAAAAAAAAGGATGGAAATTTTTCTTAAAATTCTAAGACATTTCACCGTCTGGCATCGAACCCGGGTCTTTACTGTGAACGTACTATGCGGCACAATAGAAGATCACCATCTCTAACTATGTGTGAAAATTTAAGCAGAAATATTGGCTACAACTGCCACAAAAGACGTTCTAATTTTCACGAATGTAAATGGCTCTCTGGATTCGAACCAAGGACGATCATGAAAATCTAAAACATGTTTCTGAAAGTTATTTATGATCTCTATCTAGATGCCGAATTTCAAGATTCTATATTATTGGGAAAGTTTTCAAAATAAATCCTAAAAATAGGATCAACTTCTGATTGCAGAGACACCTGGTGTCGAACACAGGACACATTTATAGTTGTTAATGCACAGTTTGATTTGTAAAGACTTGCTCTTCTATCATGCAAAGTTTGAAGTCTATAACATGCCGGGAAGTACCTAAAGTTTGTTTCCGTTATCTCCGTAAGAAATGCATTGAGAAGTGCAAATGGCCCTCTGGGATCGAACCAAGGACCATCAGCGAAAATGTAAAATTGAATTATGAAATATATTCAACATATATATCCACGTGCTGAGCTTCAAGTATCCATGTTATCGGGAAAGGATCCAATAAAAATCTTAAAATTCACCACAATGCATTTTAAACGGCCGATTTTTGCCCCGACCTAGCATCGAACCATGGACCAAATTTTTGGCGATGTCTTTTTGAATTTCGTTGGATATGCACGGCTTCTTGCGATCCCTCGAATTTCAACTCTCTCCTTTTCCGGGAAGTGCCTCAAAAAAATTTTCGAAAATCCCCGCCATGTATTCTTACGGGGAAAATCGCGAATTTGGGGCCCTCTGGAATCGAACCCATGACACTGAGGTTCAAAATCGCAATTTTTCTGGCGGTTATACGTTATGGCCAATACGTCGTAAAAATTTCAAGTCGATGACGCTTCTAGTTTAGGCTGTGAATTAGTACCCTATCTATCTATCTATCTATCTATATCCTTGAATGAATCCGGAGAAGCATCTATATTTAATAGATATTAATGAATCCGGAGAAGCATCTATCTACTATACGAGTAAAATGTTGCTTGCATTCTGCAAGCAGATAAGCAATACTAATTTCAGATCGGCATCATATCGGGACAGTCCTCAAAAGAAAAAAAAAGGATTGAAATTTTTCTTAAAATTCGCTGAAATTTCATCGTCTGGCATCGAACCCGGGTCTAACTGGTGAACTTACTATGCAGCACAATAGAAGATCACCATCTCTAACTATGTGTGAAAATTTAAGCACAAATATTGGCTACAACCGCCTCAAAAGACGTTCTAATTTTCACGAATGTGAATGGCTCTCTGGATTCGAACCAAGGACGATCGTGGACATCTAAAACATGATATTGAAATGTATCTATGATTTCTATCTACATACAGAATTTCAAGTTTCTATATTGTTGGGAAAGGGTTCAAAATAATTATTGAAAATCGGATCAGTTACTGATTGTAGAGACGCCTGGTGTCGAACCCAGGACACATTGATAGCTGTGAATGCAGAGCTTGATTTGTATAGACTTGATCTTTCTTGATGCAAAGTTTAAAGTCGATATCGTACCGGGAAGTACCTAAAATTTGTTTTCGTTATCTCCGTAAGAAATGCATTGAGGAATTCAAATGGCCCTCTGGGATCGAACAAAGGACCATCAGCTAATATGTAAAATTTGATTATAAAATATATGTATGATATCTAACTTCATGCCGAATTTCAATTTTCTATGCCATCGGAAAAGGGTCCAAAAAAAATCTTAAAAATCGCCACAATGCATTTTAAACGGCCGATGTTTGCCCCGACCTAGCATCGAACCATGGAAAATATTCGAAGATGTCCTTTTGATTTTCGTTGGATATCTACGGCATCTAGCGATCCCTCGAATTTCAACTCTCTACTTTTCCGGGAAGTGCCTCAAAAAAATTTTCGAACATCTTCACCATGTATCCTTATGGAGAAAATCGGGACTTTGGGGCCTTCTGGAATCGAACCAATGACACTGAGGGTCAAAATCGCATTTTTTCTGGTGGTTACACGTTATGGCCAATACGTCCTAAAAATTTCAAGTCAATTACACGGGTGGTTTAGCCTGTGAATTAGTATCCTATCTATCTATCTATCTATCTATCTATATCCTTGAATGAATACGGAGAAGCATCTATATTTAATACGAGTAAAATGTTGCTTGCATACTGCAAGCAGATCGACAACACTAATTTCATATCGGCATCATATCGGGACGGACATCAAAAGAAAAAAAATACAAAATATTCGTAGAATTCGCTGCAATTTAATCGCCTGGCAGCGAACCCCGGTCTTCCTGGTGTACTTACTATGCAGCAAAATAGAAGATTACCATATCATACTATGTGTGAAAATTCAAGCAAAACTATTAGGTGCAACTACCTCAAACGACGTCCTACTATTCACATACACTCCTTATTTGAGAAATTATAATGTGCTCTGGCATCGAACCCAGGAACAGCATGGTCTTATCTATTTTTTTTCTTAAACAAAGTGTTAATATACATCTTCCATCTAAGCAAGAGCTCCCTTACATAGCGATAAATGCATAAAAAAATTATGAAAAGATACCCCATAGTATTATATATGGGGGATATTTTTACCGCCCGGCATCGAACCCGGGTCTTTCAGCCAATACTTTCTATGCAGCACAACAGAAAAACACCATCTCTAACCGCGTATGCACATTCAAGCAGAAATATTGGTTACAACTGCCTCAAATGACGTCCTACTTTTCCTTTATATTCCTTATGAGAGAAACGTTATTGTGCTCTGGCTTCGAACCCAGGAACAGTACGGTCTTATGAAAATTTTTTTCTAAAACTTATTCGTACCATACATCTTCCAGCCAAGCACGAACATCCTATCATTTCGATAACTGCATCTAAAAAAATAATGAAAAACGGCTCCCATGTATTTTAAAGGGCAGATCTTTGCATCGTCCTATCATCGAACCCAGGATAACTTTTTTAAAAGTCATTGATGTTTTCGAAAGTCCATGACCATAAATATAGGCACCTTGAGTTTTACTTCTCTACCTATCCGGAAAGTATTTTTTTTTAATTCCAGAAAATAACGGCAATGCATTCAAACGGGAAAAATCGGGACTTTGGGGCCCTCTGGAATCGAACCTATGACACTGAGGATCAAAGTCTCTTTTTTCCTGGGGGTTTCACGTTATGGCCAATATGTCATAAAAATTTCAGATCAATGACGCTTGTAGTTTAGGCTGTGAATTTGTATCCTATCTATCTATCTATCTATATAGGTATACGAGTAAAATGTAGCTTGCATACTGCAAGCAGATCGGCAATACTAATTTCATATCGGCATCATATCGGGAATGTCCTAAAAGAAAAAAAAGGATTGAAATTTTTCTTAAAATTCGCAGAAAATTCATCGTCTGGCATCGAACCCGGATCTTACTGGTGAACTTACTATGTAGCACAATAGAAGATCACCATCTCTAACTATGTGTGAAAATTCAAGCAGAAATATTGGCTACAACTGCCTCAAAAGACGCTCTAATGTTCACGAATGTAGATGGCTCTCGGGACTCGAACCAAGGACGATCTTGGAAATTTAAAAAATGTTTCTGAAAGTTATTAATGATCTCAATCCATATGCCAAATTTCAAGTTTCTATATTATTGGGAAAGGTTTCAAAATAATTCATAAAAATCGGATCAACTTCTGATTGCAGAGACACCTGGTGTCGAACCCAGGACACATTGATAGCTATGAATGCATAGTTTGATTTGCTAAGACTGGTTCTTCTATCACACTAAGTTTTAAGTCGATAGCATGCCGGGAAGTACCTAAAATATGTTTCCGTTATCTCCATAAGAAATGCATTGAGAAATGTAAATGGCGCCCTGGGATCGAACCAAGGACCATCAGCGAATATAAAAAATTTTATTATGAAATATATTTATAATCTCCAACTCCATGCCGAATTTCAAGTATCCATGCCATCGGGAAGGGGTCGAAAAAAAATCTTAAAAATCGCCACAATACATTTTAAACGGCCGATTTTTGCCTCGACCTAGCATCGAACCCAGGATATTTTCCGTAAAACTCATTTATGTTTTCGATAGATCATGACCATATATAAATGCTCCTAGATTTTCGATTCTCTATCTATCCCGGAAGTATTTTTTTTTTAAATTCCCGAAAATCAAAGCAATGCATTTAAACGGGAAAAATCGAGACTTTGGGGCCCTCTGGAATTGAACCCATGACACTGAGGTGCAAAATCGCAATTTTTCTGGCGGTTACACTCTATGGCCAATATGTCCTAAAAATTTCAAGTCAATGACGCTTGTGGTTTGGCCTGTGAGTTTGTATCCTCTCTCTATATATATATCTATTATATATAGATGCTTCTCCGGATTCATTCATATATATAGCTATATAGCTATATAGGTATATAGATAGGATACAAATTCACAGGCTAAACCACAAGCGTCATTGACTTGAAATTTTTACGACATATTGGCCATAACGTGTAACCTCCAGGAAAAAGCGGACATTGAACCTCGGGGTCATGGGTTCGATTCCAGAAGGCCCCTAAGTCGCGATTTTCTCCATAAGAATACATGGCAGGGATTTTCGAAAATTTTTTTGAGGCACTTCCCGGGAAAGGAGAGAGTTGAAATTCAAGGGATCGCTAGATGCCGAGCATATCTAAAGGAAACTATAAAGACATCTACGAATATTATCCTTGGTTCGATGCTAGGTCACGGCAAAAATCGGCCGTTTAAAATGCATTGTGGCGATTTTTAAGATTTTTTTTGGACCCTTCTCCGATGGCATAGAAACTTGAAATTCGGTATGAGGTTAGATATCATAAAAATATATCATAATCAAATTTTACGTATTCGCTGATGGTCCTTGGTTCGATGTCAGAGGGACATTTAAATTCCTCAATGCATTTCTTACGGAGATAACGGAAACAAATTTTAGGTACTTCCCGGGACGATATCGACTTCAAACTTTGCATATAGAAAGATCAAGTCCATACAAATCAAACAGTGCTTTCACAGCTATCAATGTGTCCTGGGTTCGACACCAGGTGTCTCTTCAATCAGAAGTTGATCCTATTATTAGGAATTATTTTGAAACATTTGCCAATCATATAGAAACTTCAAATTCAGCATATAGATAGAGATCATAAATAACTTTCAGAAACATTTTTTAGATTTCTTAGATCGTCCTTGGTTCGAATCCAGAGAGCCATTTAAATTCGTGATAATTAGAACGTCTTTTGAGGCAGTTGTAGCCCATATTTCTGCTTGAATTTTCACACATAGTTAGAAATGGTGATGTTTTATTGTGCTGCATAGTAGGTTCTCAGTAAAGACCCGGGTTCGATGCCAGACGATGGAATTTCAGCGAATTTTAAGAAAAATTTCAATCCATTTTTTTCTTTTGATGGCCGTCCCGATATGATGCCGACATGATAATGGTGTTGTCGATCTGCTTGCAGTATGCAAGCTACATTTTACTCGTATATATATATAGATGCTTCTCCGGATTCATTCATATATCATACGAGTAAAATGTAGCTTGCATACTGCAAGCAGATCGGTAATATTATTTTTATTTCGGCATCATATCGGGACGGTTCTCAAAAGAAAAAAAAAAGATTGAAAATATTCTTTAAATTCGCTTCAATTTTAGCGTCTGGCATCGAACCCAGGTCTGCCTGGTGAATTCACTAAGCGGCACAATAGAAGATCACTATATCTAACTATGTGTGAAAATTCAAGCAGAAATATTTGCCACAACTGCTTCAAACGACGTTCTACTTTCCACGAATGTAAATGGCTCTCTGGATTCGAACCAAGGACGACCGTGGGAATCTAGAACATGTTCCTGAAATGTATCTATTATCTCTATCTGTATGCTGAATTTCAAGTTTCTATATAATTGATAAATGGTTCCAAAAAATTATTAAAAATCGGATCATATACGGATTGTAGAGACGCCTGGTGGTGAAACCAGGAAACATTGATAGCTGTGAATTCACAGTTTGATTAGTAATGACTTAAGCTTATCTTATGCAAAGTTTCAAGTAGATATAATAACGGGAAGCACCTAAAATGTGTTTCCGTAATGTCCATAAGAAATGCATTGAGGAATGCAAATGGCCCTCTGGGATCGAACCAAGGACCATAGGGGAATATGTAAAATTTGATTATGAAATATAATTATGATATCTAACGCCATGCCGAATTTCAAGTTTCTATGCCATCGGAAAAGGGTTCAAAAAAAATCTTAAAAATCGCCGCAATGCATTTTAAACGGCCGATTTTTGCCCCGGCCTAGCATCGAACCAAGGACCATATTCGAAGATGTATTTCCGATTTTCGTTGGCTATGTACGGCATCTAGCGGTTCCTCGAGTTTCAACTCTCTGCTTTTCCGGGAAGTGCCTCAAAAAAAATTTCGAAAATCCCCGCCATGTATTCTTATGGACAAAATCACGACTTTGGGACCTTCTGGAATCGAACCCATGACACCGTGGTTCAAAGTCGGCTTTTTCCTGGAGGTTACACGTCATGGCCAATATGTCGTAAAAATTTCAAGTCGGTGGCACTTGTGGAACATGCTTAGACTTTTGATCCCCAGTGTATATATATATCTATTATATATAGATGCTTCTCCGGATTCATTCATATCTATTATATATAGATGCTTCTCCGGATTCATTCATATATATAGCTATATAGATAGGATACAAATTCACAGGCTAAACTACAAGGGTCATTGCCTTGAAATTTTTATGACGTATTGGCCATAACGTGAAACCCCCAGGAAAAAACCGACTTTGATCCTCAGTGTCATAGGTTCGATTCCAGAGGGCCCCAAAGTCCCGATTTTTCCCGTTTAAATGCATTGCTGTGATTTTCGGGATTTAAAAAAAAATACTTTCCGGATAGGTAGAGAAATAAAACTCAAGGTGCCTATACTCATGGTATTGGACTTTCGAAAACATCAATGACTTTCACAAAAAATATCCTGGGTTCGATGCTAGGACGATGCAAAGATCTGCCCTTTAAAATACATGGGAGCTGTTTTTCATTATTTTTTTTGATGCACTTATCGAAATAATAGGAAGTTCTTGCTTAGCCGGAAAGTGTAAGGTAAGAATTGGTTTAAGAAAAAAATTTTCATAAGACCGTACTATTCCTGGGTTCGATGCCAGAGCACATTAACATTTCTCTCATAAGGAATATAAGGGAAAAGTAAGACTTCAATTGAGGCAGTTGCAGCCAATATATCTGCTTGCATTTTCGCATATAGTTAAAGATTTATATCTTCTATTATGTTACATAGGAAGTTTTACCAGAATGACCCGGGTTCGATGCCGGGCGGTAAATATGTCTCCCGTTTAAAATACATAGGGTTAGTATTTCATTATTTTTTTGATGCACTTATCGAAATGATAGGAAGTTCGTGCTTGGCTGGAAGATGTATGGTTATAACTGGTTTAAGAAAACAGTTTTCATAAGACCGAACTATTACTGGGTTCGATGCCAGAGCACATTAACATTTCTCTCATAAGAAATATAAGGGAAAAGTAGGACGTCGTTTGAGGCAGTTGCAGCTAATATTTCTGCTTGAATTTTCACAGATAGTTAGATACGGTGATCGTCTGTTGTGCTGCATAGTAAGTATCACCAGGAAGACCCGGGTTCGATGCCGGACGAATAAATTGCAGCGAATAATCAGATTATTTTCAATGCATTTTTTTTTTCTTTTGACGGCCTTCCCGATATGATGCCGACATGAAATTAGTGTTGTCGATCTGCTTGCAGTATGCAAGCTACATTTTACTCGTATCTATTATATATAGATGCTTCTCCGGATTCATTCATGTATCCATATTGTAACGCTCCTCCCAGATAGCTCACGGTTTTGGAACGCACATAAAATAAATACATAAATAAATGCGAGGATAAAGCTGAATATATTTTGTCAAAACAAGAATAAATTGCCAATAAACAAAATTAACAGCAAAATCTTCGTTGGGTTCGACCATGAGAAAAAGAATATACGTGGTCAAAAATAGCAGAAATTAAACAGTAAGAAATTGACACGATGATTGGCGTCCAGTTCCAATCTCTAATTTCCTTGAACACGAGGCCTAGTCGGTGGGTCATGTAGCGACGATCCACTCTCCCAACGAGGATCTCCTCCCGACCGTCTCCTCAATAGTCCACCTTCCGAGTGCCCCTCAAATCCTCTTCTACCTCTCTGTCCTCGTGGATTCTGCCGCCCCTCCTTACCTCGACGCCACGTAATAAGCGTGTCGAAGTATCGTAATAACAGCAGAACAAGAGGCAAACGCATGACGCAATAGGCGCCAAATGCAAAAGTAATAATCATACAAACAAAGAGACATTGCATATTGAACAGAATAAATATAACAATTAAACGACTCGGTACATATGCCCCCCACTGAATGAAGGTTATTCTGAAATAGATAAATATCATAATGAAGCAAAACATTCATTCATAAAGAAATAATAATTACCGAGCGCTTCATACATAATTAAACTTACATCACAAAAAAAATCTCTTTTCCAATTTTTTTTTTTTTTAAACAAATTTGAACCAAAAATGAAACTACTGTTTAACAATATAAGGTTTTAGATGTGCAAAATTAAATATACCAATATCTTTCTTTTGTAAATTAACCAAATTACAGGAATTTTGACCAGATAATTTTGACACACGGTAAGGTCCAGAGTACAATGGAAAGAATTTATGAAACAAGCCAGCTTTGGCATCAGAGGGCTTGGGCGTTCTCAAAAGTACCTGATCACCCACTCTAAATACTCTATGTTTTGCCTTTTGGCGCTCCTTACGGGAGTTCCCAGATTTTTTTAAATTTCTATGAGCGATCACTATTATATCATCATGAGGAGGAATTTCCGCAGGTGGAAATCCGATAAAGTCGTCAAATTCACGGGTAGGTTTCCGGCCAAAATGAAGATGAAAAGGGGAAAAACCAGTACTTTCATGAGTCAAACAGTTAAGCCAATGGTTTACAAAAGGAATTAGTTCGAACCAACTAGTATGTTCACGGTGGCAATAGGTTCGGAACAATCGAGACAGCTCACGCATTATACGCTCACTGGGATTAGTCTGAGGTCTACGGACAGATGAATAGACAGTTCTAACACCCAAATCGGCTAACGTATTCCTCCAAAGAGCCGAGGTGAACTGAGTTCCGTGATCAGTGAGTAACCGCTGAGGTTTCCCACATTTTTGAAAATATTTAGTAATAAGCACTCTGAGACAATTTTTTGCTGAAGTTTTGTTCAAAGGATAAATTTGGACAAATTTTGAAAACACATCGACACAAACCAGAATATATTGATTTTTAAATTTTGCCTTAGGTAATGGACCATATATATCCACGGCACATAACTGACTAGGTTTGGATGGTATTATATTTGCCATAGGGCCTTCAAAATAACGATTAGGAAATTTATTACGCTGACAAGAATCACACGTGCGTAAAAGCACACGAACAAAACGATTAATACCTTTCCAATAATATTTATCACGAATCCAAAATATTGTTTTGGTAATCCCAGCATGACCATTAACGGTATGAGCAAACCAAACCAAAGAAGAACGCACATCGGCAGGTACACAGACTTTATACACCACACTCTCCCTCCCGACATTAAATAGTAACAAACCATGATACAAAATATACTTATACGCTATCGACGAAATCTTTACAAAATCGGGGTGGCCATTAGGCAAGAGACCGTTAAGATAAAGACGAATGTTATTTAAATACAAATCTTGACATTGTAAATCAATTAAGTTTTCACAAGATTGAAATGGAGAATCAGAAATATCCAAATCAATAGTAGCAACACAAAATTCATTCGAAGGTTTAGTAATTTCAGAATTATTAATATAACGACTAAGCCAGTCCGCAACAATATTCTTATGACCAGGAGAATGTTCAACAGAAAAAGTGAAACCTTGAAGTGCCAAAATCCATCTGGATAAGCGACTATGATTTAGCTTACAGGTTTTAAGAAAAGTCAAAGCTTTATGATCGGTAATTATAGTAATATGATTGTCCAAAACGAAATGACGAAGTTTCTGGAGAGCCCAGATGATGGCCAATGCCTCCTTTTCGGTGGTCGTATACGAAATTTCAGCCCCCCGCAAGGTTCTACTTACAAAAGCAAGTACCAGTTGGTCACCCACTTCATCGTACTGGAACAAAACCGCTCCCAAGCCAAAATCAGAACTATCGGTCTGTAAGTAGATAGGTTTATTAAAGTCCGGATAAGTCAAAACAATTTCGTCCAGAAATGCAGCCTTAATTTTCTCAAAAGCCGTTTGTAACTCCGGAGTCCACTTCCATTTAACTCCTTTCTTAAGTAATTGCAATAAGGGATAAGTTAATTTAGAAAAATTACGACAGAATCGGGAGTAGTAATTACACACCCCCAGAAATCCCCGTAATTGTTTGATATTACTAGGAGCCTTAATTTCTTGGATAGCACATGTACGCGCGGGATCCATCTTCATGCCCTCAGCAGACAGGATGTGCCCAAGGAATTTCACCTGCGCACAACAAAATTCGGATTTAGACAATTTAAGTTTAATATTAGCTTCAATTAATTTACGAAAGACAAGTTGAAGATGGTTTAAATGCTGGTCAAAAGTAACAGAGGTTATCAATAAATCATCAACGTACGCAGTTGCGAAAGAAGAAACTTCAGGACCCAATATTAAATCTAGACATTTTATAAGAGCTGCCCCACTATTTTTTAGTCCATACGGCACTCTATTAAAAACATAGACAATAGAATCGTACAAAAAAGCAGTATATTTCTTATCATCCGGGTGAATAGCCATTTGCCAAAACGCGGAAGACAAGTCGGTAGTAGAGAAATATTTCATACCAGAAAATTTATTCATTAACATGTCAATTTTTGGTGGTTCCTCTCGCTCAGGTATAGTAAAGCTATTTAACTTCCGTGCGTCCAAACAAAGACGAGGTTGACCATCCTTTTTTTTAACAATGACGATAGGATTTAGATAGGGACTAGTAGCCTTCTCTATTATTCCAGCTTTGATCATGGATTTGATCTGTTCATCAACCTTTGCCTTCCAGGCAAACGGAATAGGATAAGATCGTTGTCGAAATGGGATATGTTCAGACAAATGAATACGAAACTGAAAATTTTGTACAAGTCCGGGCGTATCAAAAAAAACTTGACGATATTCCTTCAAAAGATTAAATAATTTCTCCATCTCCCTTAATGAAAGAGATACAGAAGGTTCAATTGCCTTCCGCAATTCCTCATCAGACACAAAAAAGGATTTATCGTGATCTCCTTCACTACATGTAATAGAATTCAAAGGATAATTTGATTCACTTACGGTAGAATTAGATGGCGGAATAGACAAACTATAATTTTGAAAATTTAATATGATACCATTATCTGAAAGCCAATTCATTCCGAGAATAAGAGGTTTAAGTAAATTTTTAACAATCAGACAAGGCACATCAAATTCACGATCATCAATCCGAATTGTAAGCAAAGCTTGAGCAGTAATAGGAGTTGACCGGCGTTTATTCGCACAAACAATATATGACTTGCGCATTGGCAAAACAGGAATATTCGAAAAATTTGCGAAAAGTTCTTGAAAAACTTCCTCATCAATAGCAGAAACTTCACTCCCAGAATCAATTAGTGCATTTAGTTTAGAATTACAAATTTGAACAGAAATTTCGGGAACTTTACGTCTCTCTTTCTTGGGAAATGACGTCTCCTTTTCTTCTAACAAGTCAATTAAAGAATAACCATCCACAACATAAGTAGCAATGGTGCTTATGATCCCTTCCTCAGATGTGTCGAAACGAACGGGACCTTTTCGTTTCGACGCATTTAGTTTAAATGCGCGGGTCTTTCTACAACAGACGGATTATCATTTCGAATGGGAATTAAATTAGATTGCTGAGGTGGATTTTGAATAGAAATAGGTTGATTGAAAGAAGCCTGATTACAGTGAGGAGGTGGAGATGAAACAAAGGGAGGTATCGATGATAGCGAAGGCAAAGTAGACGAGGGTATTTGATCGTTAGGTGCGTGAACACGAGAATTATACCAACGCTGACTCCTATTTCTCGTCCCTACAGTTGCGATTTGACCAAGTGAATTTTGCGAAAAATTAACTCCCTGCTTAAGTTCGTCAAATGACTCCAATAATTTCACAAGTATGTCTAAAGATGAAGGGTTGGAACTGATTAACAGTCCTTGGATATTTATAGGCATTTGTCGAATTAAAGTATAAATGAGTTCCTTATCGTCGACTGGTGGAACACAAGTTTTAGCCAACATTATCTTCTCTAGGACATAGACTTGCATTTTATCGTTTACATGGCGGGGATAGGTACCCGTCATAACCTTAACTCGCTGCTCATGTCGAACATTCTCATCCCAGAAATGGTCCGAGAACCTTTTTTTTAAATCAGAGAAATCGTCTGGCAATGGGATTAACGCATCAATCCAAAGTTTGGCATAACCAGAAAGAAAACTCGCAAACGCTCGAGATCGAAAAGAATGCGGAATATTCAAAATTTCAAAATAGTCTTCTACTTCTTTAAGAAATATCACCGGATTTTGATATTGGCTACCTTTAAAACGAGGTTTAGACACTAATTCAAATGGCACATTATAATTATTTACATGAGTAGAATTAACTTTACCTAATGTCTTTATCTTTTCCTCTACCACGCTCAAACGACACGTGACTTGTTCCCTATCTAACGAGGTCCTCAACAATTCGCCTTCCAACTGCCCAATTTGATGTCGAACTTCGGTTACAGTCTCACAAGTTTCTTTCTTTAAATTCCCAAAATCAGTGCGAACCTTTTCATTTACAGATTCTAAATTTTCAATGCGCTGTTGCTGCGCTAAATGCTGAACGTCAAATGATTGACGAAGCATTGCAATTAATCTTTCGTCCCGTTCTAATTCTTTCCTTTCTCTTTCCTCCTTGTCACTAATTATTAATTTCATAAGATCATCTATAGTTACAGGGGATTTAGGACTTTCCGGTTTAGAAGGAGTAAATCCATCGGTTTCCGAACTCGTTTTATCTTTTACTTCGGGGTCGATAACTAATGTTTTCTCAAAAAGTGCGGGAATTTTTCTTAAACTATCGTCAATATCGGGAGAATCCTTTGACTCACGATACTCAGTAAACGATTTTGAAGAATAATCCATCGCAAACAAACAAAATAAACTTACAACGGGAATACTAAATCAACGACACTAGCACAATTGAATACCTTGATCACAGGACAGTCAAATTACCCAAAACGGATAAACGTGAAGGAAGGAAGAGAGTCTTTCCATGCGACCATGCGGCACACACACACCTCTCCGTTTGACACTAAATACGGGCAAACCACAATCTGGAAGATTTCACTAAAAAAAAGCAACAAATTACAAGCAGAAACATTCGCATATATCAATTTCCTTTTCTAATTTAGATAAACCAAATCAATTTTTTTTTTTTTAAACACAGAGTTTAAGCGCCGAATTTTAAACAATTCTAATGACCTAACAACAAAGTTTGGAAAGGAAATAGGTTACTACATCTTCTCTTCACTGAGACCCACCAGGAAGATTTAGCTACAGGTACAGGTTGGGTCATGGACAAGGTAAACGAGGGATTGAGATAGCGAAAACAAGATACTACACAATACAGACCTACAACCAACAACTTACGGCATCAGGTCCCTGTTCGGGCGCCAAATATGTAACGCTCCTCCCAGATAGCTCACGGTTTTGGAACGCACATAAAATAAATACATAAATAAATGCGAGGATAAAGCTGAATATATTTTGTCAAAACAAGAATAAATTGCCAATAAACAAAATTAACAGCAAAATCTTCGTTGGGTTCGACCATGAGAAAAAGAATATACGTGGTCAAAAATAGCAGAAATTAAACAGTAAGAAATTGACACGATGATTGGCGTCCAGTTCCAATCTCTAATTTCCTTGAACACGAGGCCTAGTCGGTGGGTCATGTAGCGACGATCCACTCTCCCAACGAGGATCTCCTCCCGACCGTCTCCTCAATAGTCCACCTTCCGAGTGCCCCTCAAATCCTCTTCTACCTCTCTGTCCTCGTGGATTCTGCCGCCCCTCCTTACCTCGACGCCACGTAATAAGCGTGTCGAAGTATCGTAATAACAGCAGAACAAGAGGCAAACGCATGACGCAATAGGCGCCAAATGCAAAAGTAATAATCATACAAACAAAGAGACATTGCATATTGAACAGAATAAATATAACAATTAAACGACTCGGTACAATATATATATATATAGAGAGAGGATACAAACTCACAGCCTAAACCACAAGAGTGATTGTGTTGAAATTTTTACGACATATTGGCCATAACGTGTAACCTCCAGAAAAATTGCGATTTTGATCCTCAGTATCATGGGTTCGATTCCAGAGGGCCCCAAACTCCCGATTTTTCCCGTTTAAATGCATTGCTTTGATTTTCGGGAATTAAAAAAAAATACTTCCCGGATAGGTAGAGAATCAAAACTCAAGGAGCCTATAAATATGAACATTATCTATCGAAAACAGAAATGAGTTTTACGGAAAATATCCTGGGTTCGATGCTAGGTCGGGGTAAAAATCGGCCGTTTAAAATGCATTGTGGCGATTTTTAAGATTTTTTTTGGACCATTTCCCGATGGCATGGAAACTTGAAACTCGGCATGGAGTTGGAGATCATAAATATATTTAATAATTAAATTTTACATATTCGCTGATGGTCCTTGGTTCGATCCCAAAGGGCCATTTGCACTCCACAGTGCATTTCTTATGGGGATAACGGAAACACATTTTAGGTACTTCCCGGTATGATATCGACTTCAAAATTTGTATGAAAATAGATCAAGTCCTAGCAAGTCATACTGTCTATTCACAGCTACCAATACGTACAGGGTTCGACACCAGGCGTCTCTACAATAAGTAAATTATCCGATTTTTAAGAATTAATTTAAATCCCTTCCAAATATTATTAAAACATGAAATTAGGTATATAGAGAGAAAACGTAGATACATTTCAAGAACATATTTTATATTTCCTAGATCGTCCTTGGTTCGAATCCAGAGAGCTATTAACATTCGTGAAAAGTAGGTCTTCGTTTGAGGCAGTTGCAGCCAATATTTCTTCTTGAATTTTCACACGTATTTAGAGAAGATGATCTTCTGATGTGCTGCGTAGAAATTTCACCAAAAAGACCCGGGTTCGATGCCAGACGATTAAATTGAAGCGAATTTTAAGAATATTTTCAATCCTTTTTTTCCTTTCCGGGACCTTCCCGATATAATGCCGTTATGAAATTAGTGTTGTCGATCTGCTTGCAGTATGCAAGCTACATTTTACTCGTATACCTATATAGATAGATAGGATACAAATTCACAGCCTAAACTACAAGCGTCATTGATCTGAAATTTTTATGACATATTGGCCATAACGTGAAACCCCCAGGAAAAAAGAGACTTTGATCCTCAGTGTCATAGGTTCGATTCCAGAGGGCCCCAAATTCCCGATTTTTCCCGTTTGAATGCATTGCCGTGATTTTTGGGAATTAAAAAAAAATACTTTCCGGATAGGTAGAGAAGTAAAACTCAAGGTGCCTATGTTTATGGTCTTGGACTTTCGAAAACATCAATGACTTTTACAAAAGTTATTCTGGGTTCGATGCTAGGACGATGCAAAGATCTGCCCTTTAAAATACATGGGAGCCGTTTTTCATTATTTTTTTAGATGCACTTATCGAAATGATAGGATGTTCGTGCTTGGCTGGAAGATGTATGGTACGAATAAGTTTTAGAAAAAAATTTTCATAAGACCGTACTGTTCCTGGGTTCGAAGCCAGAGCACAATAACGTTTCTCTCATAAGGAATATAAAGGAAAAGTAGGACGTCATTTGAGGCAGTTGTAACCAATATTTCTGCTTGAATTTGCATACGCCGTTAGAGATGGTGTTTTTCTGTTGTGCTGCATAGAAAGTATTGCCTGAAAGACCCGGGTTCGATGCCGGGCGGTAAAAATATCCCCCATATATAATACTATGGGGAATCTTTTCATAATTTTTTTATGCATTTATCGATATGTTAGGGAGCTCTTGCTTAGATGGAAGATGTATATTAACACTTTGTTTAAGAAAAAAAATAGATAAGACCATGCATTTCCTGGGTTCGATGCCAGAGCACGTTATAATTTCTCTAATAAGGAGTGTATGTGAATAGTAGGACGTCGTTTGAGGTAGTTGCACCTAATAGTTTTGCTTGAATTTTCACACATAGTTTGATATGGTAATCTTCTATTTTGCTGCATAGTAAGTACACCAGGAAGACCGGGGTTCGCTGCCAGGCGATTAAATTGCAGCGAATTCTACGAATATTTTGAATTTTTTTTTCTTTTGATGTCCGTCCCGATATGATGCCGATATGAAATTAGTGTTGTCGATCTGCTTGCAGTATGCAAGCAACATTTTACTCGTATATATATAAGTATATCCGGAGAAGCGTCTATATATAATAGATATATATATATATATAGAGAGAGGATACAAAGTCACAGGCTAAACCACTAGCGTCAATGGCTTGAAATTTTTACGACATATTGGCCATAACGTATAACCTCCAGAAAAATTGCGATTTTGAACCTCGATGTCATGGGTTCGATTCCAGAGGGCCTCAAAGTCCCGATTTTTCCCGTTTAAATGCATTGCTTTGATATTCGGGAATTAAAAAAAAATACTTTCCGGATAGGTAGCGAATCAAAACTCAAGGAGCCTATATATATGGTCATGATCTATCGAAAACATAAATCAGTTTTACGGAAAATATCCTGGGTTCGATGCTAGGTTGGGGCAAAAATCGGCCGTTTAAATTGCATTGTGGCGATTTTTAAGATTTTTTTTGGACCCTTTCCCGATGGCATGGAAAGTTGAAATTCGGCATGGAGTTGGAGATCAATAACAAATTTCAGGATCGAATTTTACATATTCGCTGATGGTCCTTGGTTCGATCCCAGAGGGCCATTTAAATTCCTCAATGCATTTCTTACGGAGATAACGGAAACAAATTATAGGTACTTCCCGGCACGATAAAGACTTCAAACTTTGGACAAAAAAAGATTAAGTGTATACAAATCAAACTGTGCATTCCCAGCTGTCAATGTGTCCTGGGTTCGACACCAGGCGTCTCTAATATCAGTAACTGATCCGATTTTCAATAATTATTTTGAACCCTTTCCCAACAATATAGAAACTTGAAATTCTGCATGTAGATAGAGATCATAAATAACTTTCAGAAACATTTTTTAGATTTCCAAGATCGTCCTTGGTTCGAATCCAGAGAGCCATTTAAATTCGTGAAAATGAGAACGTCTTTTGAGGCAGTTGTAGCCCATATTTCTGCTTGAATTTTCATACATAGTTAGAGATGGCGATGTTCTATTGTGCTG
Organism: Sympetrum striolatum; assembly: GCA_947579665.1. Classification (NCBI taxonomy): domain Eukaryota; kingdom Metazoa; phylum Arthropoda; class Insecta; order Odonata; family Libellulidae; genus Sympetrum; species Sympetrum striolatum. Next base: position 1,243,635 of record OX388341.1, read on the forward strand.
CATAGTAAGTTCAACAGTAAAACCCGGGTTCGATGCCTGACGATGGAATTTCAGTGAATTTTAAGAAAAATTTCAAATCTTTATTTTTTTCTTAAGAGGACCGTCCCGATATGATGCCGACATGAAAATAGTTATGTCGATCTGCTTGCAGTATGCAAGCAACATTTTACTCGTATATATATATATATATATACGAGTAAAATGTTGCTTGCATACTGCAAGCAGATCGACAACACTATTTTCATGTCGGCATCATATCGGGACGGCCATCAAAAGAAAAAAGTGGATTGAAATTTTTCTTAAAATTCGCTTAAATTCCATCGTCTGGCATTGAACCCGGGTCTTACTGGTGAACCTACTATGAAACACAATAGAAGAGCACCATCTCTAACTATGTGTGAAAATTCAAGCAGAAATATTGGCTACAACTGCCTCAAAAGATGTTCTAATTTTCACGAATGTAAATGGCTCTCTGGATTCGAATCAAGGACGATCTTGGAAATCTAAAATATGTTTCTGAAAATAATTTATGATCTCTTTCTATATGCCGAATTTCAAATTTCTATATTATTGGGAAAGGTTTCAAAATAATTCCTAAAAATCGGATCAACTTCTGATTGCAGAGACACCTGGTGTCGAATCCAGGAAATATTGTAAGCTGTGAATGCAAAGTTAGATTAGTAAAGACTTGCTCTTCTATCATGCAAACTTTGAAGTCAATAGCATGCCATGAAGTACCTAAATTTTGTTTCCGTTATCTCCGTAAGAAATGCATTGAGAAGTGCAAATGGCCCTCTGGGATCGAACCAAGGACCATAAGCTAATATGTAAAATTTGATTATGAAATATATTCATGATATCTATCGGCGTGCTGAGTTTCAAGTATGTATGTTATCGGGAAAGGATCCAAAAAAATTTTCAAAATCGCCGCAATGCATTTTAAACGGCCGATTTTTGCCCCGGCCTTGCATCGAACCAAGGACAATATTCGAAGATGTCTTTCCGATTTTCGTTGGCTATGCACGGCATCTAGCGGTCCCTCGAGTTTCAACTCTCTGCTTTTCCGGGAAGTACCTCAAAAAAATTTTCGAAAATCCCCGCCATGTAATCTTATGGGGAAAATCGCGACTTTGGTGCCTTCTGGAATCGAACCCATGACACCGAGGTTCAATATCGGATTTATTCTGGAGTCTACTCGTTATGGCTAACACGTCGTAAAAATTTCAAGTCGGTGGCACTTGAGGAACATGGTTAGAATTTTGATCCCCTATGAATGAATGAATGAATGAGTGAGTGTGTATATAGGTATATCCGGAGAAGCGTCTATATATAATAGATATATATATATATATATATATATATATATGAATATATATATGGATACATGAATGAATCCGGAGAAGCATCTATATATAATAGATATATGAATGAATCCGGAGAAGCATCTATATATAATAGATATAACCTCCTCAGTCCCAACAATTGATTGAACAATTTTATTTATTTTTTTCGATTATTGAGTAGTTATTGGTTTAAATTATGCAAAATATTGCAAAAAAAATTATGAATAAGCCCATTTACATTTCACAGCATGTAGCATATATGCTACACCAGGACTCAAGCAGGACATTTATTTGCGTATGTACGATCTTAGGTCAATAATAGGTAGGTTTTTTAATAGGAACATAACAAAGAGGTACAAAATACTTTGAACACATGAAACATTTATTAAACCTTTCCTATAATATAAAGAATTTTCTGAAGTTATAACGCCTTTTTCGTAGTTATTTTTTGTGAAATATTAAAAAACAGTTTATTTTTTCCGTGAAACACAGGAAAACTTTTTCACGCCAGATAATCCAGGTGCAGAAGATGAAGCTTGTCCAAAACTGACATTAGGTTGGAAACTAGAAATTAGAGAGATACTATTCAATATTTTTAATCTTATCCAACGAATTCCATTAATGACTCTCTCAGTCAACAGTAGCAACTAACTCGTTTTTATGTCTCCATTCTCCTCCGCTGAATCTCAGCCAGAGGGATGGAATCGTCTTCAGATTCTGAAGAACTTTCGTCGAACACTGGAGTTATTGGGCGAACTGTAAGGTCCTCTTCATCATCATCCCCAACATCTATCTCGAGATCGGATAAATTAGGGTCGATAGTGTCGATCATTTCAACAATATCTGTTTCCGTCAAAACTGAAACATTTTATGCATAAAATTTAACCTAATTTAAATTTTACGAAATAATTAATACGTAAATAAATATAGCCATCGAAATACAAAATACTATAAGGAATAATGATGTTAAACTTCATTATCAAGAGTAAAAACAGCATTAAATATTACAAATTCAGTCAATAAAATATCTAATAATATGAAATATGTTATGAAAATATCATGACTTAAATGTAGAAGAGTATAGGTTGTTGCCTAATGTAGAGTATATGCTACCTCATTAACAACATGATATTTTACTAATTAGTTATTGATTTGAACATTTAATTGAGATACACATCGTTCATTAATGTTTTATAAGCAATTATATGTACATTACAATTAATAAAACAAGATAATCACAATAATTAAAATCCATTCTTCTTGCCATGGCGAGATGTAAAAACACGTGTCTCTTATAATTAGTGCTGACACCTGTCAATTGCAGCGTGGGAAAAAATGAAGCAAAATCACGAAACGCGCACTGTAGAGCAGATAATACACCCGGCCACCTCGCGCTACGAACGATAATAGCACCTGAAATAAATAAAGACCGCATGTAGCATATATGCTACATCAGGACTGAGGAGGATAAGTAGATTCCGCGTGATTCTAAAGAGCAGGATAAGAAAGTAGGCACGTTCAATTAGCATTTTGAAGCAATAAATTTGATTAAAACGTCGTTCTGATATTGTTTCTTTAAATAGTATCGCGATTTAATTCGTGTGACATGAAACGCTTTTGATAATTCCGCGAATTGAACTGTAGCAATGAATAAACAGTGAGGGCAATGAAATTCACAGAAGATGACGATTACTTGTCGAAACCGGTCGTGATTCCAATAAAAATCGTGATCTCTTTCCTTCATTTTACGATAGTGTTGATCACAGCCACTGACTGAGTTTCCTCAATAGCATTCCACCAAACCAAGCACTTTTCCCTCCGTTGGCCATTTAAGTGTTTTTTCAAAATGTCTCTCCTTTTACAGGTGTGGCGATCATAATTTCTGTTTGCAGGCCAAAGAGCACGTCCTTTCTCAATCAAACGCCCTCCACTTAGGAGAACTCACGTCCATTCGAATCCTCTTTTCATCCCAAACGGACTTCCATAGTATTTGTTCATCGATTCGATATTTTTTCAACCGTTTCCTCTCTCTCCGCATCAGCTGTCCATCCCGCACATTGAAAACCACTTCTCATATATTTATCTCTCAAATTATTCCTCTAACGATCTCTCCTCGTATTTTTATCCACATCTTTAACCTCGTTTTCCGTTCGTCTTCTCTTTTGCTCTCAATCTTTTCTTCGCTAATTCTTTTACTCCTCATTGCTTCACTTTTCTCTTAGTTCTTTGTTCACCTTTCCGTTTCTTGTATTAATTCCACCATATTCTCTCTTTCCGGCCATTTAGCTTCATTTTCTATTATCTTCCATTTTTAAAGTAATGATCGACCATATGCTGATAAGGTCGCAATTTTTTAGGAGCTCTTTATATTTCAAAACCCTCTTCGGCTCGTTTTTGTGAATGTCCCAATCGATTTCCCTTCCTTTTTTATAAATCTTTCCATCGTATAACAAATCGTATGCATTTCCCTCCAAGGTATTTCTATTGAGCCATTTGGTTATCAGAGGAACCTCTTCTTGCGATGAATTCTGACCCGTAATACCAACTTCGCCTATACTTTATCCTTCTCTTGTCGGTGATAGTATATCTTACTTGGCATATGCTTCCTGCTATCCCAGTGAAACGGAATTTGTTAAATCTTACTGATGTAGACTTGCTTCATTTAAAGGAAATATTACAAATTCACGAGCAAACAGGACGTGAGAATGACGACATCGAGCGAAACTGGAAATGCCTAGCAAGTTTATATTAGTAAACATTAATCCGTAAAAAATTGCTAGGAATGATCCTCACCAGCAAATAGTCATACTGAGGCTAAAGTAAGCTAAATACTTGGTATTTTTTGTCTTTCAAATAATTATCCTTCACAATATTGTTTAAAAAAGGGTCATCCTCAAATTTCACGATGCAGGTATAAACTTAGAATTATTTTATCATAAATTGTAAAATTAAAATTCAAAAGAATGACTTTCTTCTGAGAGAAGGCCATTTTCACCCCTTCTCACCAAATTCCTTCCCACGGTCTTTCCTTCTTTCTCTCCCTTTGTCTTCCTTGGCTTTAAGGAGTGAAGGGCTGTTAATGAAAGCTATAAGAAAGAGTAACATAAATAGTGAATGTTCTATCCAATTTTCCAGTACCGAACAGAAATAGGGGAAGATCTAGGGGAACAGGGAAGTCGAGGGCTTCCAAAAATGTCGACGGTGCACGTTTAGTGACTTTTTTACACAGCATTTTGTTCTACATAAGGACATTTGCTCGCTAATAAACTCTTTAAAAACCATAGAACCGTTTTCCCAGCTGTTTGCGTCAGAATTTGATACGAAATCGGTCCCAAGTTTCTTTGGAGATTTTGACGTTGATAACAGAAGTATTCACGAAATCACAAAAACGTCGCGTACCTGGATGGCATTTTCAACTAGCCAATTGTTCGCTTGAAGTACATGACTCTTAGCGGAATATGCCGATTTTGGTCTCTATTAAAAATACCTTATGTTAAAATTCACTTTCCTAACAATAGCTATTGTCTTCGAAATGAAGTTTCTTCGGTGAGTATAATTTCAAATGATTGCCATAAACTGAGATAAGAAAGATATTAATAGCAACCAAACGGAAGGAGCGCTTAATCCTAAATGCGTCCCAGAAGTGCGTGTTAGAAATCCTCGTCTAGATGAGGTCTTCTCTCCATCTTTCCGTTGACTTTCCTCTCGGAAACGGGGCGTGGCGGCACCGTAAGTGGGTCGCGCTAACCGCCTCTTCGTCGCCACCCCTCAAGGTTCACTATTAGGCCCGCCTAACCATTCTCTCCGCCCTTAATCCCCTTCACTAGTATATGTCCTCGGGCGCAATTAGTGGAGAAGTAGTCGTTTGAAAAAGACGTCTTTGGAATAGCGGCGGACGTCTTTTCAAGGGGATCTCCGGATCGATAGCCCAGTGGCGGAGGTCGGAGTTCAGCGCAAGGTGGCCCAGCTGATTCCGTTGTCCGTCGAGGGGGTTGCGATCCCTAGAGATTTGCGGCAGGAGTTTCAAAGCCCTTGTGAAGAGGCTCCTACTGGTGGTTGCAATGTGTCTAAACGGAGCGATCCGCAAGGAACCCATCGACACGTCATCGGGTACAACACCTCGTGTGGACGAAGTTGATGCTACTCGCAAAGCGCGTCATTCTTCTTTCGAAGGCAAAATTCCATTTCATTTACGTTCGATGAGAACTGAGAAAGATTTATTAAGTTGCCGAGCCCAGCAGAGAGAGATTCAATTTACTTTAGATATCGAAAACAGTGTTTCTAGGAGCGATTGTTAATCCTAGAATGTACAACTCGCTTGTGAACCTCAATGTACCACTGAGACGCATACCATACTGTTTAGGGACTCCTTTGGGCGAGTGGATGTATATGAACTAATGGCCAGAATTATGAGGGCGACAAAAGAGGTCTTAAGTAAAACCCCTGATATTGATATTTTTTATGACTCGCTTCCGTCTTTTAAGAGGAAAATTTACTCAAATATTTTTTTAATTTATTTTAAATTTCTTGTGATGTATGTATTTTTATGTATGTTTTATTTATACTAGCGGAAGTGCCCGTTGAAATTCAACGGGGATAATAAGTAAACATATATGAAGTTATACTCTCTTACGATTTTAGCAGCTAATGGTTGACCGGTAGAAGACCCTCTCAGCCTTTAGGTAGAAGACTTTATGGTTTGTATATTGGTTCGCATTAAAGACTTTATCTAGGAAAATGAATTGAGAACGAAATTTATGATGTTTGGATAGTATATAAGTATAGATATACTTGTAGGTATTTCATTTGTATGCATTTAATATTAATAAGTATACAGTTAAAATGGCTCTTATACGATTGAAGAAAGCCAAGAAGTTTTCAAGACCTTTACTGATAGATTCCAACACTACATGCCTCTCATTTCTCCCATTCTATAGATATTGTACATTACTTATGAGACAATATTTAAATTCACAAAAGTTTGAATCTCCTGTACGCGTACTTAGTGTCATTTTGGAAAATCTCCAACGCTTATATGTGCGTAAAGCACTAACACTATCGCCATAAAAGGTTGCAATAATATTAACTAAGGTATGTAACCTAACTATCGTACTGGTAGAAAGTCTAACATACTAAAATATTGAAATTTTGATGGCCACTTTTCAAAATCATGGTTATATCTTGATGAAACACTTCCGTTAAAAACATAGGTAAATTACATTATGCATTCATGATTAATTGTGCTAATCAATAAGTTAATGACAATACTCGTATGTATGTTATTAACTATGTCAAATTCGTCTATGTTGGCGTAGAAACTGAGTTCTGCTTATACTTCATCAGTAATAAATGCAATAATTTAATCTTTAGTAACTTTAATCGGCAGTTCTAAACAAAACAAATTCATTTAACTTCCAATTTATAACTAATTATAACACTTTTGAAGAATCTGAATCATATAAATACTTCACAGCACCTAACGTCTGTGATATGATTTACAAAAAAGAAAAAGGCAATGACGCGAGAAATATCTGTTTAAAGGAAATAGACAAATGTATTTAAAATATTTTGAGGATTTTCAACCGAAAAAACCACTAAACAAACTTATTTTCCAGCGATAAACCAACTGAGGCGAGAGGCTAGCTCTATAAAGTACCGCCATATAGTTTGTTTACATCCATGATGCATTGCGGTTAAAGTTACTTTTAAGAGTTAAATACCAATTAAGGCTTAAATACCGACAAAAATGCGTTTAGCTAGAGTTTACGTGAAGATTTCAGCCAAGGTCGACTCTAAATATATGTTATAATACCGGACCTAAGTTTAGAAAATCAGTTTTAACTTAAATATAAATCAATGCTATGTAATTGATAGTGACAATTAGTCATAATTATTATCGCATTTATATATATTTAATTATTTACATTCTCCAAATAATTAAACATATTTACGCCTTATATTTTCAGCCATGAGTGAGATATTCAATATTCTGCTACCTCACCACTTGTATTTCAACACCTCAAAGACAACAAATACCATAATAAGAAAGACGTTCACTTACTTAATCAGGTTAATCATTTTCGTTTACCGCGGAAATACGATATTGTAAATAGATATGCCACATAATTTAAGTCAGAATATAACATTAAAAAGGTCTTCAACTTACCAGGGAGTATACAAATAATCTCCAGATTTCTCAAAAGGTAATTTAGTTGACACGCTAACACCAAATCCGCGTAACCATCTATAAATAGTTACATTGCTATAAACAATCATGACGTCAACACGGGCCTAAATTCTCGATATTTGTTCTAATGAGGAAATTCAACAACCGCATTCGTCGTAAATGGGAACGGACTTGTTTATAACCTCAAAAATCTCTCTAATATTTCTTCTAATTTATCAAAATACTGGTAATCGCTGGTCCACGACTAAAATAAGAAACTTTATTTAATTAACTTTCTTTTGATGGTATTCCCGAGTTTTAACAACGATTCTTTCTAATTTAATTTTGCAAAAGAAATAAGGGCTGCAACCGATAAAAGCTGAGTTTACGTGTATTCCTTATGGAACTTTATTATGGACTCCTGGCTTCGAACCCGGGCTTTCTTAGTAATGGGAATAAGTTTCCTAGGGGTTTCTAACTCGTAGAAACACAATACAGTTTGTTTCGAATCTCTAATTCAAACCGTTTCTGAAATAAAGGGGGGGACGGACGGACTCTTCGGAAATTATATATAAAGATTGTATATTATATCGCATGTAATTGGGGTTTTCCTATTTGCGGTAAATAAAATATTATTACTATTACATTATTTTTAAGAGGAAATACAGAAAAACTTTTAAAATTGAATAATTTCGGACAAGACAGAGGTGTGAGTGGGAACGGAGAGGGACAACTTAGACGGTGACCGTATTTTGACGACTAACGCTTCAATCCATCAATATCTTTATTGTAAAGGTTTGCCTGTTGTGTTATATGAGCCCTTCAACTCTCACCTATTTTTGGCATTCTCCTCGAGGATAGAAATGATACCACAATATGTGGCATACTCAGCCATTGAACCAAATGTATGAATGTTAGTTTTTCTGAATGCTTACTTTTTTCCCTGAATGGCAGCTTTCGTGGATGCAGATCGCCAGATTACATTGTAATCATCGCCTAATTACTCTGTCTCTAACTATGATATGGGCGCAGTAATTTCATTGTGAATTCCTTTGTTCCGAATTCGAGGCACTAGTTTTCAATTTCCTACTTGGGATTCGAGTTTCCTCTCATCCGGAAGGTTTCTTTCCCAAGCGCAGTTCATTGCATTCATCAAGCGTCCAGTACTTCTAAGAAGAAATTTGAGGGCCTTTAAATTTAGTTTTCAGAAATGCATTTGTCTGTTTGCTATGGTTTATTTCGTCATTTAAATGAAGAAAATCAGAAAAATTGCAGCCTAAATTTCTATCTCGGCAGTATTAGTGCAGCTACGTTAACTTACGGCAATTCTCTTGTCGCCTAGAGACGAAAAATTAGATGAAACTATGACCGAGATATGGAATGGGACCAATTAAAATGTGATAAAACAGATAGAAATCAAGTTAGAGAATATTGGCTGCTCTCCTTTACTTTGAAATAAGAAATCAAGGAACCCTACCAAATTTTGTTCATTCTGAATGATTACTTCTTTAATAAAGTAATTAATGAAAAAATGACTTATCTTAAAAACGTCTTTCTTGACCTTTTCCGGTACTGCGTTGCAGCACATCCCAATTCAGCAATTATCACTCCATTTATATCTTTGTTACATCACTGAATAATCCTGGTGGATCATTTTCATCGCTTACGTGACCACAATTTGACGGAAATCTTAAGTGATTTAGAAAAGCATTAAGAAATCTTAGTGTGATTTCAAAATATGTTCTTTTGGTTTCAACTGTTCATATGGGCGCATCAGAACAAGTTCTTTGAAATTTTCCTCTTTGAAGTTGTAGGTGGTATAATTTATTTGAATAGCTATTCGAAACCAGCTATTTTTTATGATTGCGACACTGTTTCCTCCTTATCATTTAATACTAATTCAATCTGAATGTCTCTAAAGTTTTCTAATCAGTGGTCCGACCTTCTTACGCTCTTTCAAAACTGGGGAAATTTTAAAGTAAGTGCATAGTCATTTCCATGAAATTCCTATGCACTTTTTATAGGTCTCTATTTTATACGTTGAGTGTGGAGCAAAACTTCGCTTGTCTCTATCAATAGTTCACACATTTTTCATTCCAGGAGATATTCGCTGTCTCTTTTGTCAATTTTTCTGAGGATACTGTTTGTCTCTAGCACTTCACTTGTCTGTTCACTTCTACAGGAAACAACAGTACTTGGTGTAGCCAGATTGAATCAAAATAGCAATAACTTTAAAATCCCCTCACAATTCCCACTGGTATAACGTGTAGTCTACTCCTAACAGGATGTCTCTCATATTTGCATTTTGTTCTTTTTTATTGGAAGTATACGCCACAGGAATGGATGGAAAGTTGTAGCCATTTCGTAAAAGCACTGCTTTTTAAGACTTGTCTTCGATGCGTCAATGAACAGCCCCCGTTGATCACAACTTCATATTCATTGCCTCCATATATGTCTCTGTAGACTTCCACTGACGTAGCCGTGATGCCAAATGTTCTGCCTTAAATTTAGGAAATCCTAGATCCCTGATGAGGTTTTGAGCTCCCCCTTTGTCTTTTTGTGATGAGATGATGATGTGCTTGGGAACAAGTCTGAATCTCTTGAACTTCATCTTCAGTTGTGGAAGAACTGCTGCTTTCATCGTAGCTCACAGTTTGCTATCATAAGGCACAGAAGGGATTGCAGAGGTTATGTTAGGGTATACAATTGTTGAATTTTTATTCATAGAGACTCGTTGTTAAAAGGGGAACCATACAGAAATAACAGTCAGTAGTAGGGCTCCCTCCAAATCATCGTGACTCCAAAAGGCATATATTTTTTTCATGCTTAGCTGCTATTGCCCTTCACCGGTTAAGTCCTCCTAAGCTCTATCGAACTTTTCAGGAGGTGCTTCACCGAGGCAACAACGAACACGTACGAACATTCCCTGAATCGGAAAAATCCGATCAGCCGGAATTCGAACCTTGGGGTGGAGCTTAGATGGAATGAGTGATGTCAATTCATGCATGGATTAAGATTGGACGAAATGCATGCGGAGGCGACCTTTTTACTTCGGGCAGTACAGCCAACTGCTTATAAATGGGATTTGGTATTTTGTGAAAAGAATGTAATTACATGTAATGGCAGCAATTCAAAATCTAGAGCTAATATGAGAATTTTAACATTAGCGTCAAATTCAGTGGAACCGAATTAACAAAGTGTAGCTTATTTCATTTCCATAAAATTTTGTGTGTTCAACAGTGTTATTTACTTATAACTTTTACTTATATGTCTTCTACAGAGAAGTATTGCAAAAAATTGTTATATTTTGAAAGTATGCTTGTTTAAATGACTAGTACTAACTTTCTTTTATGAAGAACAATTCATAGAATGCTATATTTTTTCTGAGAGGTGATTTTAAGATGAGAAACCATGGTAGGCAGACAGAAATAACGCTGTATAAAGCTACTCAGAGCCAATGAACTATTTCATGAAGCATGGTTTAAGTATTCAATACGGATTTAACTACGTTTGTTCACGGTACAGAGGTGGATCCTGAAATTAACTACAATCATAGAAAGGAGTCGTCAAATCACATACACCACACACCGCATTTCCATCCCAATAAAAATCCACTAGTTTTCCTTTTTCATTTGCTTTCAAAATGGATAGTCTCGACAATTTTCTTGTAAAAAAGTCAACCAACAGGAACAGAGAAAAATAATTGGAATTCTCACACAAAAGCTGTAGATGATTCAGTTCCAATTTGCGAAGCGCATTCTAATTAAGAATTACAGTAATTACTGCTGCAGTTACTACAAAAGCAAAGCGAGAGTAATCTTCGATGACAACTCAGGAATCAAGCTTTGTGTCGTAGTGACATTACGGAAATTATGCTAATCGTTGGCCGAAGTTATTTGTTAATATAATAGTGAATACAAATTACTTATCTATGAGGAGATCATGGCTGACCGATTGAGGATCGGTCGGACGAGCGTGCGTTGCCATCGGAGGGCTGAAGGCACCGAGCTTCAGTTGTGCCATCCTTTTAACTGTTTCGGAAGGTCCAGAGGTCACCACCAAAACATTGGATGGTGAGGGATGCCAGAGTCATACAACGCATCATAGATAATCGTTAGACTCATCTGCAACTGACTGAATCGTCCCTTGCCCCTTCCAATATTGGTAATATAGATATAATAAATGGATAGATAAATAAATAAATGGATTTAAGACATTATCATGCATATTTTATCGATTCAGTATCACGAGCTTTATTCTGGTATTTTACTAACTATAACGCTGATAAGAAGCCATTAAATGCTTTCATATGGACGACGGTGTTGCAACTGCGAAACTGGACTCGGACCGAAATTCGCTGATTTCATTCATGAGATGGAAAGAAAGCCGAAAAAAATAATCACGTTTCGCTTCCCTGGAGAAAGCATTATTAGGATAAAAATTAACTCCCAAATGTACATTTTCCTTATTTTGAAGCGACGTTCTATGTTTGGAATCTACGAAACGTCATCGAACGCGAAAGGTCGTTTCTAGAATATGTCAAAATTCACTCTCTTCTCCAAATACTCGATGAAAATTCTTTCGTCTCTTCCGCTGAAAGAGATGTGCTTGTAAAAAAAACGCCTTAGTACATCGAATAATCGGTTTACTGGTCCTCACTGGAAAAGTTGTCGCTTTCCGGCGGACGGTACATTCGTTCATTATTCCACATTCGACCACTTAATCCTCCGAGTGTACCCTCGCGTCCTTTCGGAAGATCCTCAAATCCATTTTTCTTGAAATTAATTAAAAGTCCGCCGGATTCGAGCAGTAAACGAAAAATAGTGACTTCCCATCATCGTAATGCAATGCAAAGAAAAGCAGGACTTTGAAGCGCGCTACCAATAAATGCCTCTAAAATATTACTTCCGTTACATTCCGTTACAAGTCTTCTAATTATACATGCGGAGAATTCGAGCGAATATAATGCGAATTATTCTATTTTTTTAAATTTCATCGGGGTTTCCAGAATAATTGAACTTCGCCAGGGATTTCAACATAGATATGCAGACCTATAAATGCAGTCAAATGGGACATACATTTGATAACTCCTATATAACTTGATAACTAGTTAGATCTGTTCCAATCTAATCTTTACTACGAACATAATATACTTTTATGACTAATCAGATCGAATGGAATCAGTTTGAAATGCATAGATAAATGTAAATGTGAATGAAGGAATGAATACTAATAAACGTACAAGTTACGCCATTCGTTAACAAAGAATAAAGATTACGTTGAATAAAAGTAAAGTACGGCAATGAAGATTGTAAAGTAATTAGATGAAATAATTCTCATACATACTTCCAATTCATACCACGTGTTTTAGTCTGTAATATTCAGACAATATCAAAAATGCCGATCCGTTACTTTAAGAGCCTTTAACACCAATGCGGTAATGAATCAAGAGAGATTCAAACGCAATAAATATTTAAATCATCAGCGAGATGGTGAGACTGAAAAACGATGGAGTTACTTTCAGATATTATTTTAGAATCATATTTAATGGAATACCGTAGCCGACGAAAACTAAAAGAATCTTCATGCCACTTTTTTTTAAATCGAGTGAAGATTGTTTTCGAACAAGGAAATATTTTAATATATGAATTATTTTAGTTAAACGGGAATGGAAATTAGCATAGGTTGAAGTGTAATTACTAGTAATGTTTATTTTACAGAGTAATTATAATTGTAAATGGCACTACTAGTGAATAATTTTGTCATCATGAATTTAGGAGAATACAATAATATATGGGCTTCATGTAGGCTAACAATCCTGAAGAAAGCATACTTTTCTGCCTCTTTAATTTAGAGAGAAGGATGATCTAGATCATGCTTGAAGGAAAGGCATTTGTAAACCAAAGTTTCTTTAATAAAGATATTTAGCTATGCTATCTGTGTGTACTTAACCTTCTGATACATCTATAACTGTACAGAAATACTGATTACAGAAGGGATAAAATGATTAAGTTAGTAGAGAGATATGTTGCTGAATGACCTTATGCCACTTACACAATCAAACAGAAGATTCAAGGATGCCTATGAAAGTATGTTACTTATAACCATGTCCCTTAAAATTTGACAGTATTGAAACATTTTAAGGGGGGAAAAATTTTCTTGAGAATGAACAATTCCGTTCATTGATTCCGTCAAAATTGATTTTTTAGGTGTTCTGTGCATCTGTAACTAGTATTGCGTTTGTTTATTTTAATTTTAACTCTCTATAAAAATGAATGAAAATATTATTGAACATTAATATGGAAAACAAATCTTTCTTAAAATATTTATATGCTTACATTCAATTGCTATTCTGTTGAAATATTAATTAAAGTATAAAGTCAAACATTAAGATATTGGGATGTCAAATGCATTATGAATTAATCACCTTTTGAAGATAAAATGTCAAAGCAGTGGTTGCTTTTCTACAATTTACTCGCCGGATATTTCCTTGATCTATTCATTTTTTGCTTGAAATAGGTGTTTGATCGAGGGATTGTAACGGCTCGTTCAGTCTGCCCAAGCGACTTTCTTTTTCCGAAGTGTAATGACTCCCATTGGTTTCATAAGTCGGCAAGGGTGAAGGGAATTAAAGGGTCGGTTAATATTGGTTGAACAGTTAAAATTGGTGAAAAGCAGATGGAAGAATAAGCGTGCTGAGATATGAGAGGCCACACTTCCGAAAGTTCAGCGCGCGAGCCGGACGGCGCGGAGCCGCGGCGAGCGTCACGCCTATACTCAAAAATGTTTTTCTTTCTTAAATGAAATATTACCCTCGCCAATTTTTTTTAAATTGTAGAGGAAGGTTGTATGTACAACATATAAAAAAACAGAAAAATCGAAGATATAGCTACACCGTCAAAAATCGATTTGAAAATTTTAAATTGTTATAAACTTTATTAAATTGTTTAAATTTTATAAAACTTTCCTATTATTATCTTTTCTAACACAAGGCCTTTAAATGAAGCTATGTTGTGTATTTTTAGCTTCTATATTACCGGAGATATGGTCTCGAATGCGAAGGCACTTTTGTAAAATTTCAATTTTTTAACATTGTAATATTTCGTAAAAAATTTCGTTAATTACAAAACGGCTTGGGGGTTTTCATTTTGTTATCAAATTAAAGCGATCTGCCAAATTTGGTCAAAATCGGTTACCTCAAGGGTCAATTTTGCCGATTTCCTTGTCGAATTGGCGTGGAATGACCCATATATTGCGTATATCTTTAAGTCAATATTCCATTAGGTCATTTATACCTACACATCCAAGAAAACGTCGGAAATGTTCGAATTTCACGGGTTTTCTGTAGGAAACTTTATTTTTTATTTCCTGTTATATGCTGTGCTTTAAATAATCAGTATACTTACGATTACGCCATTATATTACATTAATTTATAAAGCTATGAAGTCTTCTAACGTTTATCATATGCTATACTTATCTTACGAATGTTTTCCAATATGGCGGAACTCGCACTCCAGCGCCAAAATTTATCTTCTACCAGTAAATTCATGGGAAACCAATAGAAAGTAATGCAACCAATAAAATGTCCCAATAGGCATCCACCACCTAAACCTGACTACTTCTAATGGAAGCTTTAATGGTTTATATTGGTTTCACATAATTTTGTAATACCATTAGAACTTCCATTAGAAAGCATTAGGAATAACAGGAAACCAATAAATACCATTAAGGAAACCAATAGGAACCTTCAAAAATTTTCCAACTGGGTACTCACTAAGTAAGCCTTATCTTTCATTTCCATGGTAATACTACGTTAATATTCCTAGAACATACGAAATTAAGTGCCAAATTCACTACTTATGTTTTTAAATGATCCCTTATTAAAGCATTCTCGACGGCTCCAACAAATTAGTACCTAATGGTCGAAACGGCCTCTCGTTTCCGGTACCACAATTCCTGACTCAAATCTCGGATGTTTTATTCATGAAGGCTTTCTTATCCTCCCGAAGGAATCCACACGTAATCCGACATCACGGAGCGCGAAAAATTCCCGCGGATCGCTCGTGCCAAAAGCCTAATGAAGAATTCAGAGCACTAGCGATTCTTGCCGATTTCCGGTGGCGGATTAGAGTCTCTCATTATAGAGGGGACGGTTCATTGCTTGCATTCATCTCCCCCTGAGGAATCTACATAACGATAACACCACGATCACATACAAGTCAATAAAGACGGAGCACGAATTCCTTATTAATGCGTTAAAGGGGTCTTTTCCTAACCGCCAATTAGAATGTACTAGGGCAAACGGAGGACGTAATGGGAGATATCTTTCGAAGACGTCCTCAGAAAAATCGACGATTTCTTCTCAAAACCTGTATGCTGCAACATTCTCTGTGCTTTGGCAGAATACTTTTCATCTGGAAAAGATATTATTTCAACGTATTGAGAACAAGTGTACCGTATCGATGTCCTCCCACAGCCGTAGGAGAATTCGCACCGCCAATTTTTCTGCCGATCACCCGAAACCTGTTCCAAATTTTTTCGTCGTTGAACCTTCAGGGGTGATGTGAAAATATTCTCCCAAGTTGACGAGCGCGCAAATCCATAGTTAATTCCGGTATTCCTCTAAAAAGACACTCGACATCCATTTTTACTGCCGACACTTCCATGACACTACCATTCGTCCGACCTGCGCTCCATCTGTCATTCTCTTTGTCTCTTGTTTTTCTTTCATTCTCTCGTTTCTTCACTTTGAGCTCCCTTTCACATTTTATGCTTTTAAATTATTTCCGCAGTGGACAATATCGGAGCACCAGTAACTTAAATGTTTAATTTTCGCTGAATAATTCAAAGTATTGCCTACCAAGTAACGAATCTATGTAAATGAACACGCCTTCTATTTTACCGGAGATCAAAACATTTTGAGTGAGAAAATGCTCTCTCAGAGATGGTGTGCTTTTTCAGCAGTCGCTATCATTGCTTTCCTTCATTCCTATTACCTTTATTGCTCTCTCCTTTCAATTGCCTTCATCCATCTCTCCCCTCATCCCCCTGCGGTTGCCTTCGTCTCTCTCTCACTCAGACGTTCTCCTCCCCACTCCCTTTGCCAATATCCCCAGCGTCATAAGTCGGCTATATATTACAGCCGAATCAATTCTCTCTACTTTTGAACAGCTTAATCAACTCGTTCCATCTTCCATTTGGGAGGCTATAAATATTTCGCGTCACCCTTTCTATATAGAACATCGTAGTTCCATCAGGTAGAGTTTTTACTCATACTCTTATCACCAAGTCACTTTCAATTATGTATGCTATATATAGCCATAAACAATCGTGAAAGAAAATCTGAAGTCTAAAGAGAAATGCGATTGTAACTTTTAGAGATTTGATGGTAAGTAACTTTGCACAAGAAAGTATGCGTTTTAACCCATACATACAGCTGAAGGTTGTACGAGAAGTACAGTGACTTGGCTGGGCCCAGGACTCCCACTTTCCCACGATGGGCATCTGTTTTTTTTCTGTCAGTTTTTAGAATACGTCGCAACATTATTTTTGGAGATAGGAAATTCGATACTTAGAGCTCAAAATGGCTTCAATTGTGATTTCTTTTGTGTTTTCTCAGCATAATAATTCTCTGGATGCTTAAAAACATTAACGCTTGTTATCATTTCATAACCGCATACTTCCGAACCACCCGATGGAAATTCAACCAGGAAACATATTTTCCACATTGACCAATTTCGATACACATCTCAAATAGCGCGATAAAAGACATTAAATCTAAAGAATAAATGACAAAATAGTTTCGGAAAATTTTTTTGGATTCCATACAATCCAGATATATCTTTGATATTTTTGATCTTGATAATGTGACAACTGTAGATACAACACGGGGATATAACACTTCCAGACATTGAGTCTATGAGATAGAGTTATGATCAAAGCAGTACCTTTTTGCATTTGAATCGAGTTTTCGATTAATTGCTCGAACAGAAGTAAAGCGAATTTAGGCGTCCTCTTTGATCGTATACAGCAGGTGACCTCCACTACCAGACCTCCAAACCGGTGGTACGCAAACCAGCGACAGTATGGGCCTCTGTGTGCTTAAACTGTTTTGTGTAATATACATAAATCTCTATATATTTTTAATTAAAAATTAGCAAAAAAATGAAAGAAACATAATAAATCTTCTATACATTTATTGAAGTCTTGTGATAAAGGGTTGAATAAAAAACGAAATACAATTGTATTAATGATTAAATATTAAGTTTTCTCAGTAATTTAATTAAAACAAAACATGTCAAGGGGTACCTTTCCGATAGTATATTTCTAAAAACAATATAGGACTGTTGGTACGCCAAAATCTCTAAACATTTCAAGTGGTGAGCAGTTGTTAAAAGGTTTGGAACCCCTGCTCTAGATTCATAGCTGACAACATCCATCAAACACCCACAATAGCCATCTTAACTACTCTTACAAAAAAAATTCTTTACCTGCAAAACATTTACAATAACCAAAACACATTTTTGTGGTTTTTGTACATGTTTTGCAGTAAAGACAATTTTTCAGAAATGAAACTCCACCAAGTATCGCGGAATATTATTCATTTTACTCTCTCAAATCTGATCGCTTTAGTCATTCTTTTTTTTATAAATCATTCTCTCAGTGATAGTGAAAGCGATCCATCCTTCAAGTGCATCCATCCGAATCCATCAAAAATAAGTGGTTATCGAAAGCAAGTAATTCTACACGCCTTCCTGCAGTTTGCGGTTGGAAGCAGCGGGAGTATCATCACGGACTACAAGTGTGAATATGTGACTGCGACACCGCAAATACTTCGAGCAGATGATTTGCGATGACTGTTTAAACGAAGGGCATCATCGGACTACAACTACCGTCATCCTGTTCATACATCTCGCTCAGAACGGCAAAAAATACGATATATGGTAATTCCGGAGTAGATGCCCCACCTAAGGAATTGACTTCATAACAAGAATATTAAATTGCGCGATAGAATAGAACATTTATTGATTATTAACAGTACGTAAACAAATTTTGTTTACAACATTTTCACCGAAAATATTAATTTTTCCGCATCCATGCATTTGGCCATCTCTCCCGAGTGTCCGGGTGAGACCTCTGTGAGAGAGATGCCCCTTTTGCTTAAACTGAATTTAATCTGGAAAGTGCATGCTACATAAAATTTTTTTAATTTAACTTGAAATTAGGATATAACTTAACGTTTAAGTTACACCGTCGATATGCGCGAAGAGAACTCCAAACAGGAGTTCGTTGTAAAGTTAAACGCAAAAAGCCCATTCCATAACTTTTCCAGTTAATTCCTCGAATATTCGAAGGATCCTTCCAACCAGTATTGGTGTCCCTTTTTTCCTTCCTACCACGAATATTAATCTCCTTACCTTTAAGTTTGGTCATTGTGTACTCAGAAATATAATAAAAATATTTATACAACAAATATGATAATACATCATCTTTTGAACGTGCACAAAATGCATTCGACCGTGCATTTTAATTTTAAATGTAATTTTAAAGTAGATTACAAACGTTTTCTTGAAAAAACATTATTCAGCATCACCTTAAAGTTAAATTGATACAAATAGGGCACTTATACCTTAAGATAGCACTGGGGCATCTATCCCGAGAGGAGGTGGGGCGTCTATCCTTTCAGTATGGGAGAGATGCCCTTACAGCCAGTGAGGCTACACTTTGTCTAAGATGGCCAGTCACTGCACGTGGATATTAGATGAACCTATGGCTACAAGCTTTCGCCCTTTAATTCAAAATATTCAAAAATTTAAACAGATGCCAACCAGAACCATTTTACCCTATCTTATAACAGGGCGGAAAAACAGTGCCTACTTGAAATGATGTTATAAAACGGCGTAAAAAGAATGAATCGCCGTGAAACTCTTGCAAATAAACGAGTGCCTTCCAACTGACTGACGGACACTGTCGGTAGAGCAATCTTGTGGTTTTCCTTAAAAATACTACGAATGGGGCATCTCTCCCGGTGGGGCATCTCACCCAGAATTACTATATGAGGAGATCTTTTCAAGTAAAATAAATTTAATCCCATTTATATTTCAATAGAAATCAATATTAATGGAGTAAAACATTCAAATATGAAGTATTTTTGTAATCTTCCGAATATTTTCATGGGTGCGCAAGCGTGGTTTCGCCGTCATATCGAGGGAATGGATTGAAAGGATGCAGGCTAATGGTATTTATGTTGGTCATTCCTCATTGAATGCCGTCAATAATATTATTCATAATAATCATGCTCTGTTTTCATCATTATAGTATTATGACTCACTGAAGAAAGCAGAGTAAAGCACCTTAGAACACTACTCGTGTATCTTGGCAAGTCTCTTCCCTTTCCCGAACTTTTGGCACCCAATCACAGAGGGATCCAACATGCCATTAGCTTACTTAAATCGCATTTCTGAAAGCTCTTTGTTTTCCGTCTACTCTTCTGTCTTTTCAGGTAAATGACATCCGTGGTCAACCACCAAGAAATTTACCCAACAATATTGGTCAGCAATTATGCAAATAGTGATATACCTGCTTGTATTTATATCCATCTGTGTTTTCGCGGGTTTTTTTCGCTCCCCTTCTTGTGTGAGCGTTTTCCCGCACAGTGGGTTTTTCTCCGAAAGCCTTCAGCCGAGGAGTGTTTCCCCACACCACAATTCTTTTATTTGTTTACCTCTTCTTTGTATTTTATTTTTATATATATATGTATTTGTATTGTTTTTCCTCCTTTTCTGTAAGTAATATTTATAATCCTTAATGGTTAGGTGTAAGAGAGGCCCTAATGGGCCTAACCTCGCCAAATAAAGAGTTTTTATTATTATTATTATTATTATTATTAGTTGCTGATTTGACACACGATTCATTAAAAGTATTTTCCAATGATTTTCTTTTATACATAACACACACTGGATCCAGTTAATCCCGAAATATCCCAAATCTTTTCTCGTCAGCTTACCCTTGGATCCAGTATCGGATATTAGGCTAAATTTAAAACTCGATTGTTCGATAAATCCGAATCGCGACCAATCATAATTCTCGAGAAATCGATTTATCACCGTCTGCCGGAAAAAATATGCTCCGGGCGTTTCGGTAAAATCCCATCAACAGACGTCTCCAAGGATATCGCCCTCGAATAAGTGGGCTTCAATACTCGATCAGAAGGACTCCTCCCGATTGCCACCGAGAATGAAATGATGGCTCTTTTGAAAGAAGAACGGGAGGTCACGTTTTAACAGCGCTTAAAATCCTTCTTTCAGTGCGGGATTCGGACTAAAATGGCCTTTTGAAGGGAAATTGTTCCATTTTTGAAAGGACGTCTCTTTAATGCAAACTCCTTTTGTGATCCTTACGGATGGATCTGAAAAATTAATCGAGATAACCTAGTTTTGTCGTTTTACTGGATATTATTACCTCTTCCTACGAAAAAGAGGGCTCTAAAGATTTTTAGTTCCATTCTTTCCTTTCGTCGTTCTTTTCTGACTTTCATTTTTCTTATCTCCTACGCTCGCCGCCCGCGAGGCCGATTTTTCCTTCTTTGTTACCTTAAATTAATCCTGCCTCGTTTTTTATCCACTGCTTTGTATTCTTTCACCGAAGAGAATGATGGTATTAACTAACGGCATAACTAGGGCCCCACGGATTAATAAAATTCCAACTAATTCAATTCCGAATTCATTAGGCAATCTCCATTGAAATTCTATTTGAATCAGAGTACGTTGGACTATTTTGATTACCTTCATTAAGAACAAATGCGCGCGTTACGTTCTCTTTGCGTAAGTGGCGTGTGGTCAAATTAGTAGTGTTAGAGATTGTACGGGAAGTGAAAAATATCAACTTCGCTGGGAATCGAACCCATGTCTCCTGCTTTCCGGGCAGGGATTCTACCGAGCCACGTCATTGTCTTATAACCTTGGGTTATGACGCTATTTTCTTGTGCAAACATTACTTTCCGTCATTAGTAGGGTTCGAATCATAAGTCAAGTAAAATTGTTCAAGTTTAAGTCACAAAATGTAATCAAGTTCCATATTAATTGATACTTCAAAAACCTCCAAGAGTTCACAATCTAAAACCGAACAGGAACCCCAATCATTCAATCCAAATCGCACGTCCTTCCAATAACTAAAATTTTTCTGACAGCTAAATCCCTCCCTGTTCATCTTACCCTCTCTCCATCTCTTCTCCTTCCTCTCCGTCTTCCTTTCTCCTTCCCCCTCCTCCATCTTCTCCCCCCTCTCCATCTTTCTTGCATCCCAGTCGCACGACCAGTTCGAGTTCGTGACAGATTTTGCAGTCTTGCGAAACGGAGAGCGCCTCGAGTACTTGTTGAATAAAGGGCATCTTTCGGACGGGATCTGGGTTAGAGTTTAAAATCACATTAAGGTAATGAATGAACAACCACAAAAAGATGACGGGATGTAAAATTACATTTTGTCGTACAATTTCATTTGAATTTATGGAACAATTGTTGGAACTCATGTTCGAAGTTGAACTGCTTAATTATTTGCAACGAAAAGAAAATTATGACTGACACAAATTGAAATAAACCATGTTTTAGATTCGTTTAAAATTGGCAACATTCATTTAAATGTTTTATTGCGATTGATAAGAAAAACGGAGAATCGGAACTTTTCCGAGATGCGATCGATTTGAGAGAATGTCAGATTGGCCCCTGTGTTTCTGACAGTATCAAAACACCTTATCTTAAATCGATTATATAATTTGACGCATTTCATTACGTTCGTGCACTTATAGCAAGTGTGGGAGCGTAACGAGCCCTTTTATATCTTCATCATCAGCGCCAATTTTGACGTAATGAGGCCAGGATCGACCACGAATCGAGCGGGTCTTCACTTGATCGCTCTGTTCCCAATGTATTGATTCAAAGATCATAGTGACATCAAAGATTTCTTCATTTCTACTCGAGATACTACAATTATTCCTCGAAGTATAAATTTTAATATGAATAGTTTCGAAAAAATTAAGACCCCGTACTTCTAAAAGAAAGAAGCTTCTACTTTAATTCCAAATATTAATTTTCGCGAGCGTTAATTCAAATAAGAAAGAAAATGAAGACCTACGCAACACTCACCAGGATGATATATTTGTATACAATATTCTTAGTATATCGTATTTCCGAATATCCTTGACGTTAAAACTTAAGTATCAAGAACAAAATTATTGAATTACATCTGTAAAAACTGACAATTCTTGTTTCTAAAGGTGAATCATGTAATTTTCATTGTAAAATTTTCATCTTAGTTTTTATTTATATTGTTTATACTGGTCCATTTCAAATTATTTGAATTTTATAATGTTTTTTCTTTGAGTAGTTTTTAGGAAGCATTTCTATTTCCAGCTATGAGTGTATCCATATTGTTTTACACTGAATGTACTGCAGCGTTACTTAGTTGAACTTCTCCATGATAACACAGAAATAGCTTACTAAGCACATTTAAGTGTCGCCATATTGTTTTGTTTTACTTTCAGATCTATCTTGACTTGCTCCTTAAAATTTAGCTAACCATCCGTAGATTTAGCAGGTATTTACACTCACCATTACTCACGGATATTGTCCTGCTATGATGTAGTTTTTCTAAATGGAAAGCTAGGTTTTCAAATCTCATGTAAGTGCAGCGTTTGAATGCCAATTTAAAAATTACTCCAATGGCCAGAATTAATGCCATTAGTTAGCATAACCCATACCTCAGTACATTTTCGCATAATCACACTCGTAAACAAGGCAAAGATTAATGCATATTTTCCTATTATCTTTACCTAAAGAAAAATATATCCCATCCCCGAAGATAACTTAAATAAATAAAAGGTAACATAATGGCTGTCGGTTCAGCAGTGCAATTTGAAGGCAATCGCAGTCACTCATCGAGTCTATTTGCGAAAGCCACGTTCCCTGTTTTCGTCTATTAGTTCTGTATTAATGCACAAATTAATAGCTATATTAACAGGAATATTAATGCACATTGTAAAGGTGCGTATTTTGACTGTATTATTTGGATTATTTATTTATTTATTGCGCAATACCTTCGCAGTTAGTCCCGAGAACAGGTAGCGATTAATTTTTGATCTTTCATTTTTAATTGGATTAGCCGCGCTAATTTTTTTCGTAATTTTCACTGTCTTAGACCTTCTTTATTTCTGCATATTCTGTGTTTTCGTTGTACTTTTTATACCTTCCTATGCGAGTTTTTCAGCGCAGAAGGTCCTCTTTAACATTTAATTGAGGAGAGTTTTCCGCTCAAACCGAAATGAATTTCTGTTTTTTTCTCCTAATTTTAAACCATAAAATTGGATAAATTCATTCTTCGATTGAGTTGATTGAGAGACCACATTAGCCTATAAAGCGATTTATTCATTCACTCTTACAAATCTCAATATCCAGAAGGCAAAAGTTATTCATTTCACGTAATTGAAATGTGCATACATTTATACTTATGCGGTACATATATACAGCTTATAAAGTTAAATTCGTATGTAAGTAATTATAACAACGAACGTACAAAGAGCATTTGCGTTCAGGTTAAAAAAGGGCTTTTTTGAGGATGTAACTCAGATACCTAAAATGAAGTTAATATGCTCAATCTTCACTTCGTGGAATGGTGATACCATCTGTAGGTAAAATGAGGAGGAAATGTCCCAAAAAATCATCGAGATTTCCCAAAAAAAAGCATTTTTTGAGCAATTAATATTTGTTCCCTTTCTTTCCCTCATTCGTTTCCTAACCCCTCCTCCGTCCTCATTTTACTCATATATAAGACTAAATTTCCTACGACTATTTCCTAAGGCTATTTTCTAAAGCTACAAAGTTTATCAATTTCTGTTTATATATTTAAATGGTTAGAGTTACCTATTAAATTTAAACTACTATTGTAAATTTAATGTAAATACAATAGCTTAATACAGTCGAGAGAATAAGGGATAATGAATTTCAAAGTGGAAAAAAGAATCAAACTTAAAGAATTACACCTGATTTTCAATTATTTAAAGTTCAAGCAAAACCGCATAGGAAGATCGCCTCCAGCTTCTTCAGTCTTTCAACCACATTATTTGTACTCATCTGTATATACTTCATTTTTCCCTTTAACATGCGTTTATGAGGAATAAAACACTTTTCCGCACATTATTGTGATTTTAATTCACACTGACTATGCGAGACTATAATAGATTATATAAATAAGAGCAAAAGCATTTCGTCTCATTTTTCTGTGGTAGAATCGCTTCAATCGGAATATCAAATTCCTCCGCAAACAAAGAGATTTGCACGGAAAAGTAAAGGCTTGTACAGATCAGCCTGTTCCAAATCCACCACGATCACTATTGCTAGAAAAGCACAAGAAAGCAAAATGCGACACCAAGCGAGCTGTGCGTAACGCCCACAGCAACTTTAAAAAGAAAATTCTTGGGGAATGTTTAGAGGAAGACCCTAAAGCTTTCTGGTCCTACGTTAGAGAGGTACAGGGAAATGTACAAACAGTGAGCTCGATAAGGGATATCGAAGGTAACATTACTTGCGATTCGAAGAGGAAAGCGAACATTCTAAACGAATTTTACCAAAGCGAATTCACATCAGATTGTAACATAGAGATCCTCCCTAAGGTTAATATACTGGATTCCATGCCAAATATAACTTTTACGACAGACGGTATAGTTAAAATCTTACGCAAAATTAAGCCTAATAAGTCGCCAGAGCCAGAAGGCATTCCAGCAAGAGTGCTTAAAGAACTGGCAGAAAGCGTCGCCCCTTATCTCAAATTTATATTTTGTAAATCGATAAATGAAGGTAGGGTCCCATCCGATTGGAAATTAGCTAACATTACTCCTGTTTACAAAAGCGGATTAAAGGAGGACCCAGGAATGTATAGACCCATATCATTAACTTCGCTGTCCGGAAAGGTAATGGAACATATTGTCGTAAGCTCACTCATGGGATTTTTAGATCGAAATCAATTTATGGACGCTTACCAGCATGTGAAACCCAACTTGCTCTATTTGTACACGATATCTTAAAGTCTGCCGAAAGTAAAAAGCAAGTGGACGCTATTTTCCTCGATTTCAAAAAGCATTCGATAGAGTCCCCCACTACAAACTAATTTACAAACTGAAACTAGCGGGCATTAACAAGGAAGTAGTCGACTGGGTTAAGGATTTTCTCTACGAGAGGGAACAACAAGTTGTACTGGATGGCGTTAGCTCAAATGGAGTCAAAGTTACCTCTGGCGTACCTCAAGGCAGTGTAATTGGACCTCTTCTTTTCCTTATTTATATCAATGACTTGAGTGACGAGATAGTTAGCAATGTGAGGATATTTGCGGATGACTCGGTTATATATAGGGAAATAACAAACGAGGAAGACCGAACATCTCTCTCAAAAGATTTAGTCCTCATCCAAAGGTGGTGCAAAAAATGGGAATTAGATATTAACGAAGGTAAATGCTCCGTAGTTAATTTCTTCGAAAAGAAAAAATTGGGTCCAAATCACCCATACAAAATTAATGGAATTAGTATCAAAGTAGTATATTCTGTTACATATCTCGGGATCAACATTACTAATAACTTAAATTGGAGCACGCATATTCGAAAAATCTGCGGCAAAGCAAGTAAAAGGCTTGGCTTTGTAAAGCGTATTGTCGGTAAATGCGATGAAAAGGTGATAGAGCGATGTTATTTTACCTTGGTCAGACCCCTTCTGGAATATGCGGCAAGTATATGGGATCCGGCAGATGTAACGTGTACTCGCGAACTCGAGAAAGTGCAGCGTAGAGCGGTTCGTTTTGTTAAGAAATGCTACGATAAAAAAGCAAGCGTTACAAAAATGCTCTCAGATGTAGGTTGGGAATCCTTGAAAGAAAGGAGATTGGAAGATAGGCTGCGATTGCTTAATAAATTCAGGGAAACTACATTTTCTGAAGATACAATCGGTATCATGCAACCCCCCTGTTACCTCGGTCGATCCGATAATGACCGTAAGTTAAGAGAAATAGATGCTAGGACGAATCGTTTTAGAGATTCATTCTTTCCGCGAACAATTCGTGACAATAACCGAATAAGGAAGTAGTATAGATTCAACTGGAGTCTACACCCCCTGCCGCACTCCGATAGGCGGCTTGCAGGGTATTAATGTAGATGTAGATGTAGATGTATGGCTACTACAATTTTCGGTGGTTAAACTGGAGAATTTAACTTCACGTGGAGATTTCAGATCAAATATGATTGAAAAATGTTTTCGGAGGAAATTTTCATTCTAAACACAGGTCGACGTTTTTCGCTTGAAGCTTCCTCTAAATATTTTCATGAGCTTTCGAAAATTGCTAAATGCAGCTAATAAGTATGCGCTGTAGTATGATTTGATTCGTTTATGTCGAAACAAAAGTAAGCATTAGAGCAAGTTACTGATTTGAGTAAAATACATAGATGATGAATTTCCAAAATCCAAAAACTCCATACATGTTACAGCATTTTAATCAAATGTGACCCCATCAAGGAACAAATCTTTTATTATTGAAGTCGGGGAAATGAATTCAGGCGAACTGGCGAATGAGAATAAAAAGACCACATTTTCAAAGTTTTCTCTTCTCCACGTTGAATACCACATATGAAATGATAATTGAAGTATATTTTAAAATAAGTAACGGGACCTAATTTGATTTCTGAGAATTTAAAAACAGCGTTTATATGGATAAACAATGCCGCACAGCGATTCGGTGGTTACCTTTCCACTGAATTTATTTTTCACCAACTTCATTAGTTGGATTGTGCGCAATTCTCACTACACTTATCATCATCGATACTGTAATTATAGGCTTTAATATTAATATATTATTCTATTAATATATTACATATATATTATTTATTACATTAGACTCAAATTATCTTTCTCTTAATTTTCATGCAGTAAGAGGTGGAAGAGAGGCCTCGCCAATAAAGGGTCAAATAAATAAATAGCCATTCAATTAACCCAATTCTCATCCGGAGATTTTGTTTCCGTGTTCTTTCTTCTAAAGTGAGCCTTCACAAAGGGACGCTTGAACTTGTTAAACTTCCTAATTATTAATATGAAGAATCTGCGCTTATTAAAAATGGCTGAGGACAATTTCATAGACGGGGACTGGCGATGTAATGCGTGAGTGTCGCGGAAGGGAAATAGCAAATCTGCAATGTGAGCGAAACGGTAGAAATTTATATTATGAGGGCGGTGTTTTTCGTCTCCTTGATGATTTTCCAAGCTCAGAAGGGCCTTTGATTCGATTGCTGCTTCGCTACATAATTGTAAATACCTTGTGATTTTAGTGCAATAGCATTAGTAATATTGCAATTATGTACTCCATATTACGAAATAAAATACTATGTTTATTATTATTTTTTTAGATTATGATTTAAAATATATTTGTTTTTTTAAACGAATCACGTACATGTTATTAACAAGAATATTGTTTGCGACTAAGATGAAATATATCGTGGGCTACAAAACATAATTAGGAAAATGAGAAGCATGACTGAGTAACTGGAAGTTGTAGTGATAATTTCATCCATTAGGAGTGTAATAGAGGTTGAACCTTATTCGTGGGTAGACAATGAAGCTTTTCCTTTGAGTTCGACCGTCTCTATACATTCACACGCAACTAAGCAACTTACTGCCGCAAACTCGTTAATGATAAAAATGCGTACTCGAGTGCTTGAAAGTCTCTCCTGATCGAAATGGCTTCCGTCGGCGATCGACTATCCTTCGATAGATCGATGCCGATCGACCTGTTGCCTTGGTAATATTGGACTGCGAAAGCGTAGGACTCGCTGGTCTCGTTTCCTTCATTGGCAACCGCGTCTCTAAGCGGCTGCAGCTTCCCTTTTCATAATTAGCCCCTCAAAATGTGTCGAGCGAATGCCCTTCCAATGCATCGATTATTCAAAGGCACGTCTTCGCTCCCATAAAAAAGCCGTCCAAACAAAAAACACCCTCCCTCTCCTTCAACATGCATCCAGTTATTTTTCGGAATACACTACTTCTCCACTCGAGTGCTCTTTACTTTCGCCAGAAAAAAGCCTCGTTCGTGTCGGAAATTTAGGGTTTGGCGTCCGTTTAAATAATGAGAGATGTTTTCGGAAGAAAATACGGCGTCTCTAACCAAACAAGTAAATGGGCGATTGTTTCAAAGGCAGGCGATGCTTCAAATCACGATAGTTCCCAAAATATCGTAGAAGTTCTTTTTTGAGTCAAAACTACGGATTTACACTGTTGTTGTGAGGATAAACTTAAATTCTGTATCTTAGGGTCATTCAAAATATGCAATCAAAGAGATCATTACCGACGGTATTATGAAACATGATAAATTTGTGTCGTGGCTCAGCTCAAAGGAAAAGTTATCTCTAGGAAGATCAAAGGAGACCCCCAAGGATTTACGTAATATTTTCTCGAGAGCGAGGGATCCGAAGGACAGCATCAGCCGAAGGTCGAAAAAGTGGTCCAAGTGAATGTCAATACCTCCATTTGTATCACCAATCTAATGTCATCTAATATTAAATTTATGTTCAATAATCTTGCTCGTTAAATAAGCTGCTATTCTATTTTTAGGTGGATTTTAAGACAGTTCATCGTATCTGTTTACGCGTGTCTGCATGTTCGCGTAAAGATCTGAAAAATTGAACAAATTTAGCGTAAATGCGAAACACTTGTATGAGTTCTTCAAATTTGACGGATTCTTGCCTGTACACATGGCTGAAATACCCTGATAACAGTGGAGACCCTGTATCGCATCGGCTGACGCAGACAATTATTACCGCAATCACATTCGTCAGTCTAAACCTGAGTTAGTTAAAGAAACAACTTCCTAAAATTCGCAATCATAATTATTTCCAAATCCCTGCACCTCCGGGATTGATCACTTTCGAATATTTAGAGCAAACATTTAACATTCATCAGCCGAGTCTGTAAAAAAATGAAAATGAACTTTTTAGGCCAAAACATAAGATTCTCAATCATTATCCAAAGCAACTATACAGAAGCACAAAGAAGGAGATAGCAAATTATTTAATATTCCCATATTGAAAGCAATTTCTTGATTGGTATTAGTAGTAGTGTATACGGAAATCTATGTTGTTACACGATTAAATGTCTCCAGCTTATTCACATAATTAATCAATGTAATATTTTTCCTAAAATATGGCTCTTACTCTTTAAAATGAGGTAAAATTTCAAGTTGATATATTATTCTTTCCATCTTTAATTCAAAATGCAACCAGTTGTACCAAATCGGAAATTCGGCAATCAATACTTCCTGGAGATAGTTAACAAACAGGCGTTCGAATCCGTAGGGAGTGTCATTCTCTAATACCTTTTCAATGGGAATCGAACGACATTCGTTCGTCGACTATTTAATTAAATTCGAGCTTCCACACCTGGATCTCGAGTCAGTGCCGTTCGCAGTTTATTTCGATTCTGAAGACCAAAGTTTCGGCTTTTCGATGGAAACGAATTTACGAAGAGGAGTCACGAATTTCCGCTACTTTGCGTCCGCTTAACGTTGCCCATAAAAACTAATGCGTCAAAGAGGAGGTTTAGCCGCCAGAATACGTTCTCAGTGAATTGAGTTGGTTTATTAAACCCGGAATGTAATTAAAAGGGAGCAAAACTGCGAAGGTTTGGAGCGGATTCCATAAATGAAACTGGAGTCTAAATGTTAGAAGCAGTAATGGAATCCGATGGATATTTTAGTATCGGTCCCAAACAGCGCGATCGAGACAAAATGGGTCCCTCCACTAAAAGTGTGTTACCGTCTTTTATTTCCATCAATTGAGGAGTGCAGCCATTGGGCCGATCCACGGGTGGCAATTGGATTGTTTGTTTCCGTCGATTTGGCACTTCCGCTTCCGTTGACCGTTGCAAAAAGAGGCAGACTAAAATTCCGACGAACCGCAAGTTAAAGAACTTCTAGATTTTAAATCACATTCTTACGACCTCTCAAGATTAGATTGTCCTAAATGATAAACGACTGATAAAATATTTAAGAAATGAAATTATAGCTGTGGATAAGAATAAATATGTAAAGGCGATTTCTACTTCTAGAAGCTGAATCACTATATAAATATTCCTTCGAGGCAAGCAGCACTATTTACAACATACCCATTCATTCTCCCCAAACATATTGGAAATTCCTAGAATTAACGAGATCACGTTCTGATCTTACATCTGCTTTTCGAAGTGAAGAGGAAAGGCATTCTAATTACTACGAAATATCGTACGTCACTAAATAATATAAGTAGACTTTTTATTCAAATGATATGTTAAAGTAGATACATCACCAAACATTCCTTCTCATTGAATCATTTCATTAATGTATCTTCCCCCGCCTATATTTTCCGTTTGAGTTTCGTTCAGATAATTGTGTACTCGTAATCTGAAACTAATCGGTCTTTATTGGAAGATAACTGCGCAACGAATAACAGCTATTCCTCAAAATGTACTCACATTTCGTATTCTCTAACAGGAAAGATAAACTGAAAATAATGGAGATATAGCCGTTTCTATTCCTCTAATCGCTCGAATTCCGAACGCAATGCTCCTTACGGAATACAATCGCCGAGTGCAGCCAACGGCAATTCCTGAATTTGTGGAACCTCGCTCGAGTGGAGAAAGACCAAATCCAGGCTAAGATTTGCCTACCTTCGGCTGATGGTGATGTCGTTATTCATAATCCACATGTAAGGTGATGTTTTCAAAGTGCTTGACGTCTTACTCATTTCGAGAAAATTTTGCTTCAAATTATTCATGATCCTTCTTATTTTTTATTATCCAATCTACGTTAAATAATCCTAATGAAGTATCAAAAATGTTCCAATTCCTTGAATAGATCTCTAATCTGTAGGTTACCAAATGAAAAGAATAAAAGGAATTCGAAATTAAATAAATTTAACACAATGAAGAGAATGATAGAAAATCTCGGCTTTTAAGGAAAAGGGTTGAGGTGACTTTGCACATAAGCGCGTGCACCCAGGAAAATTCCCAAGGAAAAACGGACTTGAAAAAGTCTGACGTGGCCGGGAATCGAACCCGGGATCCTCCTCAATCTGGGATACTACTTAAACCAACTAAGCAACCCGGCCAGAACATTTTGGGGACTTTGTGTGCCCTTCTCCCAAAATGGATTGCAAAATGTACCGGCCGGGTGATTTACATGGTTAAATTGAGGAGGGTCCCGGGTTCGATTCCCGGCCCCGTCAATTTTTTTTCAAGCCTGTTTTTCCTTGGGAACCTCGGCTTTTATTTAAAATTTCGTCTATTTTAAATGCATGTGTATTTCTCATAAGTACAAGTTGCAAACAGGAGACGCCATTCAGCAGTAACAAGCATTCGGAATTCAGAGCAATAATGCATCGTTGCGCTCTCGTTCGCTCCTTTAGAAAAAACATGCGAAACGCATCCACTACAACAAAGAGAACTATTCGAATCCGTAGCATAGTCGCCTTAATTATTAATTCCCCTAAAACTGAAATACTGACTATGTGGGTTCGTACACAAATTCCGTAACGCAAAATTCTCAAATTCACCAACCCCCCCATGTAGCAGGACTGTAACGCCAGGCCCCCCACTCCGCCACGTAACGAGTGCTTTGAGAAAAGTCTGGGCTTATATTCAGGAAAGAGAGATTTTAAGTTCCCAACAATAATTCACTTTTTAATAAACAATTTCAATTTTAAAGGCCATTCATACAATCCACCTAGATTCGATGCCATGACCTGTTGATAATTAGCACCGCACAGACAGGGGAATACAGCCTACCACTCTGTCTACTTCCGTTCGACGCTCGCTCGGATCAGAGCTGCCAACTATCTCCGGTATATTGCACTGGAGTTTTAAATTAAAACTTTAAGCGGAAATTTGGTATTTTTGGCTGTTCTAAAACCGTGACGTAACGCAAATCTTGACTCCCCCACGTACCAGGACCGTAACGCCTGGCCAGATCCCCCCTCCCCCCAAATTGCGTTACGAAATTTGTGCACGGCTCCTGCCTGTCGCCATGTCCTGGAGCACCTTCGACGAATCGAAATGGCTGAGAAGGAAACATTAGACGTCGGCTGCGCTCTCACATCGCTTTGACTAACGAATTCGTCCCAACGCAGAATAAATATCATTTCCCAGAAGTTGAGGTTGGAAGTTATTATCTGGGGAATCCTAGAGAGGGGATAAGTGGATGTTGAAGTGAAGATGATTTACGAGGAAACGGAATAAATGAAAACCCCCCGCCACGCGCCACTGTTGAATTGCAGGATTTAAATGAAAATGAAAGAGAGGAACACTCCATTGAGAGAAACTCAGAAAACTTCAGCTGGTTATTTCATAAATCGATTTTGGATAGAATAATTAAATTGGTAGGTGATTTTAATCCACGGTTAATTTTAGATTTACAAAACTGAAAAAAAAACTAAAAAAAGTTTATAATATACAGATGTATCATTGACCACGCTAGTATGTAAGGAAACACCAAGCAGAAATTTATTCTTTATTTGGATTAACGATATAGATACTACTAAGACAGCTGATTCTAAACACATACATAGCAAAAGCAGTAAAGGGTACAGGGACTTGATATACTTTGTTGGAGCATTTTATCTCTCAAATGCATTTTCTACCTTCCAATTATTTCGAAATAGTTATTCAGGCACCGCCATCACTGTTTAAGCCCTTCTCCGACATTTTGCTGCTCTTGGACTTTTCCACTCATAGAATTCACTCCCAACCATGTATAGCCTCATATATTTCCAAAGCATTTGACGTCTAACGATGAGCTAATAATGTGGTTTGAGACAAGTCCTTCAATTGGCTGAATAAAATATAAAGGTGAAGACAGAAAAATATGCAATAATGATTCCGTGCTAATTTTCCCGTTACTGCGGAAATTTCGAAATGCAGTACAAAGGAAATAAATGTATATTAACTGCAGTGGGTAGATTAACAGGACAACAAGTAGGTGTTAGCGTGGGAGGGCGAACAAGGAAGTTTGAGCGGAATTGCGAGATCAAGTGCGGATGGGATATTTGGAGGAAAATCCCCGCCTAAGGCTCACAAGTCTGCAAAATCCCGCTTTAAATTCCCAAAAGAGAAGAAAGCAGCAAAGCGATCATTTTTCCTCGGTTAATTTCGCAATTTTCATCAAGAAGTTATTCATCGTAATGGTGTCTTTAATTAGGAAATGAACGTCAAGAGGGTGCATTTATCAAACATGCGATCCTAAGCTACGAGGATTCATCGAATACTAAATAACGATTGCATTCTGTGGATGTGAATGTGTGGCCGAAAATAGCAGCTCTTATGATATATCTCTTGATATTCCCACCATATCGCAAATATCAATAGTTACATCACACCAATCCACTGCAAAAATAATCCATAATTATTTAACCGTCCATGACACTGATCATTTCCTCCAGCCAATTCTCTTCGACGACTGACTGCATAATGATCTATCAAAGTCATTATTAATAACGCTGATTGAAGCCATTCTGAAAATCCTGATCGTAAGGACCGGATTCTTCAATCATGAATCTGTAATCTCAGAATACCAATCCGTCACTTAAAATAAATAATCGTTAGAGAGCTTATGTTAGTGGAGATGTGTTCATTAGTGGCTCTCCCTGATGGAAGTTCATTCCACTCGGGGGAATATTACGGGAGCCTTGACAAATTGTCACAAACAAATTCAAGTTTATGCCTCTTCAATCACACTGCTGAGAATCATTTCCCTTTGGGAAAACGGTAACCATACGTATGAAGTGAGGGGCGAATATGATTTGATCATTTGTTGTCTGCGACATAAGAAACGTGAGATCGGAAACCAAATCTCTCGGTCGCCGGTTCTTTACATTGAGGCCATGTCTAATAACTCTTGCAAACGGAAAATCTTAATTTTCGAGCAAAATAACCTAAATCTTAGAGTATCCGAGATTTTTCAATTGAGAATTTGAGTTCCGAACCCGGTCCTCTCAAATCCGTCTCTCCTTGGAGCGCCTCCGTTGATTGGCCGATTTTTTTCGATCCAATTTTCCGAGAATTTTGACGAAAACATGAAAAAGTTCGGAAATATTTAAAGAATAAATAAAAAAGAATAAAATTAATTAACGGAAAACTATAGGAAGAGGAATAAATTTCAGAGAATTTCATAGATTCAAGATGTTGCTGAATGAAACTTATAACCATGTTTGAGGAGCGTCTCTTAACTAAGTTAACCGGTAATTTCCCTTTTGTGGGATGTGTTGCTTTGAGGTTGAGTCGAAATTATAAGCATTCATGATTACAGGGACAGAAATCAAAAAACATTTGGGAAACTTGGAAAGAGATTTTAAGCAAAAATCAGAACTTCAAATAAGATTTCGCTGTGCGTTCTACGCTTGGGTTACTATACGAAATTACATTCGTATTCTTTTTAGAGAGCTTTATTCGGTCAAATTCTGTGCCTTCGTCTACTCTCAGTTTCAAATAAATCCCTTCATTTGGATATTCCTCTAATGCATTCGATAGTCGACATGATTTCCAAATAACGACTATACTAAATGTGCATCTCGTTAAATAATTTCTTATATTTTTATAATTTTAGGATAAAGTTATTACTTCTTCTCATTACTTGCGGTGACTGATTGATTGATCCCTGGAGAGTGCAAATAGTTTTCTTCCGTTGAAAATAAACCAGAGTCATTGGAGACATTTCATTGCGCATTGTCAAACTGATTCATCTGAAAATAAAATCGAGGACCGAATATTGCAAATGAATTATTCTGCTGCTCGTGACAGTGATACTTTACCCGTTTGGCATCGCCAATTGCATCGACTTGAATGCACCGCATTGATGCAGCTCACACGTATAACCAAAGCAGGCCTCAAAAGCATCACTTCGGTGCACACCCGAAAGAGATAATCGCACACCAATCGTTTCCAATTGGGCAGTCAAATGAGGAATCTCCTCCACCACGCCCTCGGATTATTTCCCTTACTGCCAAAAGAAAGGAAACGGTTGATTCTGTGAAGGAAACAACGGCATCTTAAGATGTACGTTTTTATCCTCCCCCATTTTGTCCTCTGCAACTGTCCTTCCCACTTAAATTTGTTTATTGATTTTTCTTCTTGTCGACTTTTTTCCCTTTGTTAATGTTATGTTTGTAACAAATGTTATACTCTTACTATAAATTGACTTTTTTAGACTGAATGTGATACATCTATGAATAAATAAATAAAACGCATCCACGAATTCTCCGGAAAATCCGGTTGAATGAGCTGACATTTTACAAACTGCACACTCCAGGTAGTAAATATTACAAAAACATACTCAAAAATAATTAATTATACCGGAACGAAGGGTTTCGTAAATTTTCATTGCACAAAAAGTAAACCATACAAATCTTTTATCGGAACCCTATAAACCGCGCTTGAAGAATAGATATTAATAATCATATAATGACAATCAACTATAATCAATGGTAATATTGTAATACATTACATCTAAACCTATGTTATTAAATATTAAAAGGACGACCTTTTGGTGATCCGTCAAATAAAAGGCAAAACGAGGGAAATATTGAAGGATAAAATAATATCCGAGTAAGATGAAGGATAAAGGAGCACGCGAAAGACTTATTGACAGTTGCAACTTGAATGAAAAGAACAAAGAAAGAGGAAAATAAATGTATTCGAGTGTCGGGAGCGAACCTGAAATAATAGACAAATACACACACATATAACAAAAACACCGAACAAGAAAATCTGAAAAATATTGATTGCATTGCTATTTGACATTATACCAGAGGTAACGTCAACTTCAAAATGAAGATATTGAAAAATTACAACTTTTAAGCACACCAACTCTCAATGAACGCGAATGAGTTTCTTTCACTTTACAGTCGTCTCTCACTGCTCCAAACACGCGATTCGGTTGCATCAACCTTTCGTGCCATCGAAATGTAAACACCAAAAAAGTCCAACGGAGCGAATTCATGCCAGTGATCCTTGATCATGACTTGATTGGCTTGATCGAGGATTAATGTTGAAACGTCTTTGGGAGAGAGAGGATCGACTCAAGTCATATTCCGTAATTTATCTTCGGATCATTTCCCTCGAGGCTATCCGAGGAAGAATTTGAGGCTGCTGAAATTTCACGACATTCTTTTTACGGCATTCTTATTTCAAATTGGGTTGAAATTTGGATACATCCTCAAAGCCTCGAAACTCGGACGGAGACAAAACGATCTGTGGGAAGAGAAGAGATAAACGCCCGTAAAACTGTGAGCAGTCATTGGAATGATGAAGATGACCTTAATCAATACACGTAAATGATAGGGAAAGCGGATCTCTTTTTTTTATCAATGAAGGAAAAGGGTCTTCCTCCGCTCGTAAACCCACGCTCTGGCACTGCGCCAACGGCCTTCGACCCAAACAAACAATTACAGGACCATTAGTCATTCGGTGCGCCGAGCGGCAAAAAAAGACACCGCCCGTAGACAGCATTCCCAAGTAAGAGAAGGAACCTTCGATGGCTGCCATTTGAATAAGAGTTTGTCGCCCTTTTTATTGGAAACAATGCAAATGATGTCGGAATCACAATTTCCATTCCGCGGGCATTCCTTTTTCAGTACCAAACATCAATGGCGGGGATGAAAGCAGTAGCGGTTAAATTTCTTAAGCCACCGAGGCAAGTATATGTAATTCGCAAAGCTAATTTTTCAGAGTTGAAGGTTTATATTAACGAGTGCAAGGATGATTTTTTCCGCTTCTTGGGTGCAAATACAGTAAATGATAGTTGGATAGAGTTTCTCCGGATAATCAAAGAAGGTTTAATTAAATTCATGCCTACTATGAGCGTGCGTGAGCGTAAAGAGCCACGGTGGACGAAACCTAAATTACGGGCATTGCATAGGAAGCAAAGAGTCATTCACTCGCGATGGAGAAAACTCAAAGCATGCGGAAATAACCATGAGCTCGAGGAACAAAAATATAGAGATGTGCGAAAGTTATGAAGAAGTGCGAAAAGAATACCAGGAATATAGATCTCGAACCCTATTAGAATCATTAGGTGGCGATCAGAAAGAATTTTGGTCATACGTGCGTGAGAACCGTGGAGGTCACTTTTCTGTGCCTAGCCTCATAAGCGCAGAGGGAATTGCCGTAAATAAATCAGAAGATAAAGCTAACTTACTTAACGGGCACTACCAGAAATGCTTCACTGTAGACAATGGTCAAGTTAAGGATTTTAGCTCGCGCATTGATTCAGAGATGTGTCCCATCGAGATATCTGTTGATGGAATTGGAAAATTATTGCGAGAGATTGATAGGATAAAGGCGCCAGGACCCGAAGGTATTCCCGCTGTTATAATAAAAACTTTAGCCGATGAAATTGCTCCGCTTCTACAGATTTTCTATCAGAAATCATTGGAAGAGGGAACCGTTCCAATGTCGTGGAAAAAAGCTAATATCACTCCGGTGCCTAAGAAAAGGCGTGCGTCAAAACCAGACGATTATAGGCCTATTTCATTAACTTCAATCTTTTGCAAAATAATGGTGCATATTATAGCGAGCTCTATCATGCGCTTTCTTTCCGAAAAGGGATCAATCAGTCAGAGCCAGCACGGATTCCGGAAAGGTAGGTCTTGTGAGACCCAGTTAGCGCTTTTTATGAATGACGTATCTAAAGCAGCAGACGGCGGTGTTAGATCAGACGTAGTTTTCCTAGATTTCAGGAAAGCTTTCGACACAGTTTCTCACGAAAAGCTTATCCAAAAGCTGAGTGCCTACGCGATCGACGAAAAAGCTATCAGATGGACCAAATCTTTTCTAGAAAACAGATCTCAGCGAGTTGCGTTAGACGGAATTTTATCGGACGAAATAAGCATCTCGTCAGGAGTTCCACAGGGAAGTGTTCTTGGTCTGATTTTATTTATAATTTACATTAACGATCTTGTAGATAACGTAAAGAGTAATGTTAGATTATTTGCCGATGATACCCTGATATACAAAGAGATTTTGTCAGAAAACGATTTTAATGTACTTCAAAATGACCTGGACGTAATATCAGGATGGTGTAAAGACTGGCAGTTGGATTTAAATATCAATAAATGGGTTTCCATGAGTTTTACGCGCTCCACAAACATAATTCCCGCGCAGTATCAAATCTCAGGGCATCCATTAGAGTTAGTGCACGACAACAAATACCTAGGAGTCACGTTTAGCAGTAACTTATCTTTTAAAGAACATATTCGAGATGCGATAGGAAAAGCGAATAGAATGCAAAGATTAAGTGGAAGAACGTTGTGAGGATGCTCATCGAGAGTCAAAGAAATAGCTTACTTTTCTCTTATTCGTCCGAGTCTAGAATACTGCTGTGCGGTTTGGGACCCACACGAAGTAGGTTTAGTCTCAGATTTAGAGATGGTCCAGCGTAGAGCAGCCCGATTCGTTTGCGGGGATTTCAGGTTTCATATCAGCGTTACAGCAATGATAGAGTCCCTCCGTTGGAATTCACTACAGATGAGAAGATCTGAATACGGTCAGAAACTTTTGGAAAAGTTCAATCGTTCAGAATTTATAGACGAAGTAAGTGAAATGTTAGTGCCAGTAAGGAGCGAACGAGAGAGGCACCGACGAAGCGTTATAGGGAAGTAATCTAAAGGACGGATAATTACTATTGGTCGTTTTTTCCCCAGGCTATTAGACATGCTAATAGGGAGGAATGAATAATGGTGGTGTATTACACCCCCTGCCATACGCCTCTGTTGGCTCGCGGGGTATATATCTAAATCCAAAATCTAAACACCGAAATCAATAGACCAAACCTAAAAATGAATGTCAGGGAATTCAGTGGCGTTTTAACATATATTTAAATACGTACTGACGATTATATTTTCTGTCTTAACATCGATTGCTAGAATTAATGCGTTTAGACTGAGAGAGACAGACCCTTACATCGTCGCGGTCCAGCAAAAGATGTATGTTCCATTCAAATTGTATTCACGCCAATTATGGAAATACTTTTCATTGCCGACTTATATTGATAGGTGTAGAATTTATCAAACGTATGAATTACCTTACATCATTTCAACCTTGAAAGATCAAAATGACCTTCAAGGTCCCAGGTAACAGTGGGTTAAAAGTATCTTCGTTCTTAATGAGTTTAAAAAAGAGATGGTTTTCAAATTTTCAATTAATTGAAACCAATTTGAATTGAGCTTGCCTATGCCAGGTCTTTAAATTTCACAAGCGTCCTTCGTCTACCATTGATTAGGCCTAGTTTCGGGGCACAGTTGGTCTCAAAGGAAGAATGTGAAGGCGCTACTTGAGTGAGGCATCAGTTCAAAATTGTACTTACGGAAACGAATGGGATCATTGAGAAAACTAAATGAGGAATAGTTTTCATTTTCACTTAAGGCGATAAACGAGACCGAAAAAAATATCTTAGGCTCGAATTTGTTTTATTAACCAACAAAAGGTAGCATGCGGTCTTAAGGCCATTGCTTTTTCATCTCTTTCGAAATACGTTATTAGAATATAAATTCCTTGTTTCGTAAAACAAAATATTTCCAACAAAGGTTCCTTGAGTAATCTGCGTCTGAAAGGTCGCTTAAACTTAAAATGTCAGCCCAAACTCGGCTAAAACCATTTTCTTCGGACTATCAATTAAACATCGTCTTCCTGCTGAGGTCGATTAACTCGGCTCATCATCAACTCTCATTTAGGCTGCTTCGCCCACTTCCAGACTCCCTCAATTTGCTTTTCATAAGATCCTTCACACTACGATTGCTATTGGTTTCAACTAAATAAATAAATAATGAATTCTCTTCTTGGAAATGGACACTAATATACCTCTCCGTTTACACAAATATTTAAATATTTTCTACGAGAGTCCATTTCTGAAAGGTATTTATCTCATCAGGTCGTAGGAGTTGGAAAAGCAAACGTCTCCAAGGCAACTGAAAAAAACAAAATAAATTTACGATGATTGGATGGGCCTTTGTATGGTTCTCGAAAATATTTTTGCGGATTAAATGCGCAGAAATGCGACCCACTTAAAAGGGATTGAGAACTGTGCCAAAGAGAAAAAGATTTTTGCTCTCTGATCTCAATTCTTTTAAGAGAAAAGCGGTTTTTGGCGGACGGAAATCTCTAAGAGCCGTATTTGCGGTTAAAATATTTCCGTTTTAGCGAGCCGTTCTCTCGCACGCCAAGATGACTTCTGCGCGTTCGCCTATTTCCTCTTGACGACACCTTTTATGTTTCCATTGAGCCTCGTGATACGGGGGAGTCATTCGCAGCCGACAACTGTTTCCACCAGGTTAAGGATGTTGATTACGAAAAGAACGGCAATCAACTAACTACGAGTTAGAGTCTGTTTCCGCTGAAATTCTAAATGAACGCAAAGGACGAGATTCTGAAGAATGCGGAAATGGTAATTTTTATCGCAATAAGCGGTGGAATTTAATGAAAGAACGCTCCCGTTGCGTGCTCGTATTTCATTTCTAGCGTCGGACTTAATAGGATTTCAAGGAGGCCACTTCAAATTTAAACTCACCTTCAACGATAAAGAACATTTTTACTCAAATTAAATGGTTGAACGACGATTGTCTTTCCGGGTTGCGTTTTACAAACAGAGATGGATAAAATGCTTGCGTATCGACTTCCTTCCTTTCCAGACGTTTCTCTAATTGATAATCAGCCGGGAATTCTTATCTCGATACAACTTCGGTAAAATTTTAACGAAATTTCCAGGTTTGAATAAAGCAAAGAGGAATATTTCGGACCATTTATTCCGGGAATATTTCGGGGGTTAAATGCTCCGGCGTTTGATTGACTGACGTTCCGGTCACGTGACCAATACGGGCATGAGCGACCGCCTTGTTAACCAGACTCTCACGAACGCGTGTTAATCTGTCCCAATCTGTGAAATCGTGTCGCGATCGTTCGTGACATTTGAAGCGAAAGGAGGCGTGACGAGCGTGCTCTCTCGCGAAAGGTGACTTAATTATGTTGCGCTCACGATCAGTGAATGTGACACGGAGAAAGAGGAGACTGGAGTGCAAGTGGAAGTAATAGCGAATTAAAATGGAGGTGAGGGATGAAGTTGTCCGTCTTGCTCTGTTCCTCCATCGCCGGTGTCTCCTTCGAATCACTCTCTCTTCCTTCCGAGAAATCTCTGATGAATTTAGCAAAAAAGAACTTCCGAACAGGAGATAGCAATCTTCCATTCTCCCGAAGTGGGAGTGCACAACTAGAGGGAAGGAAGTAAACTAATGTTCGGCTTAAGAACATATTTAATCGGGCAGAACGGCCAGCTACAGATGCGTATGAAGCAGGAATATTTGGTGGGCGTGGCCAACAGAAGCCAGAGGCGGCTGAGGCCTGTGAAAGTCAAATACCAATTATCTCCGAATTTTTTATTTCTAAAATGTTCTGTATCAAGAAGTGTCATAGAAAGTTTTAAATTTCCAGAATTATTTTATTTTCAGAATTAATCAATTTTATTCTTACCAAGGACTGCTAATTGAAATCTCCTCAAAATCTTGAACCAGCTTCGAATCACTTGGAAAAATATTTTAAAAGGATTCAAACTGTGTGATGCGTAATATGCCACGGAAATGATACTTAAATGATGTGTGGTTATCACCAAAACCTTTCACAGTAATTGCAGCAAACTGAAGGTACCCATGATCATATAAAATATTCCGATATAGTTCCTGAAACTAAATCTTAAAATGAAACTTGGTTAACGGTAAAAACTTTATTGAAACAAAACTATTCCATCGACATACATTTGAGTTTCTTCCTACATTCTTTTCGTTTAATTTGGTGCATGAGAAATCG
Source organism: Sympetrum striolatum (assembly GCA_947579665.1). Lineage (NCBI taxonomy): Eukaryota > Metazoa > Arthropoda > Insecta > Odonata > Libellulidae > Sympetrum > Sympetrum striolatum. The sequence continues at coordinate 1,286,037 of OX388341.1, forward strand.
TACCCCGAGAAAATTTAAACCCTTCAAGTAAGTAAGTATAAAAAATATAAAGTATATAAAAATACAAATAAATCACAGTGTGCATCATCTTAAAATCTTTCATAATCTTAAGAGAGATTAATATGAAAATATTAAAAGTGATTACTCGTAATTACGTGAAAGGGAGTAGGTCAATCATTTATTTGGATGAAATAAATATGGCATGTTGTTCGCAAAATAACCGCTTTGTTGTTCAATTTCGTTGAGTCGTTTTAAATGTCAGATTTAGAAGCAGAATTAATATATTTGATATATAATTTTTGGGCTTTGGATCATTAAGTCTTTCTCCAACGTCAAAGATAAACCGAAGGGATGACAACACGTGACTGTACAACCCCCGCTTATCTTGATTTCTTGCCCTCTCTTCTCAGATTAAATTTTGAGACATTACCTTCAATTACTAAAGGCAATGTTTTTGTCGCTATTATATTTCAATGCTTTCATCGATGACAGATATGATTATACCTTCTGAGCGACCGCTTTTCATTCCATTACCCTCGAGGGTTGTTAGAAAATTGGCGTTTCAGAAGAAAATAGATCAAACACCTTATCGCAGAAGAAATCTGGAGCTAATGAGAGAGAAAGGGTAAAAAAGACAAGGAAATTGGAGGCCTCGATTCGAAGCAATTTCTGGGCAGAGGATACGTACAGACTGTCACTGGAAACTGCTCAATAAATTCCCAAGGAAAAATTTTCCTGGGTGCACGCCCTTATGTGCAAAGTCACCTTTACCCTTTCCTTATCTGCTCAATAAACTCAAAACCACCGTGGTGTGAATTCTTGAGAATATTTTAATACATAATTTCCTATCTTTGAGGAAAGGAAGATGATAGAAGAGTATAAAACCAGAAAAGAGGAGTTGTTGAGTGGTACTGAAGGTGGAAAGGAATGCAAATGGATGCTAAATGTAAGATAAAAACTAGCAAATTGACATGAGTCACGAAAAGCTAGTTTAGTTCTTAATAATAATAATAAATGGCCTTTATTCGGGCGAGATTGAGAGTAGAAAGTCTCTTCTTACACCTAACCCATCGTCATATGCGAAACAGAAAGAAAGAGATAACAAAAGTACACGAAGAAAACTAGTATGTGGATTTTAAAATACCTAAGCTGAGGGCTCAGGAAAAAAATGTCCACTGCAGGAAAACACTCACAAGAAGGGGAGTGTGAAAAACCTGCGAAACCTACGGATAGAAAACTATATTTTGTGAAGAAGAAGAATAAAAATAATTATGAAAGACAAGCAGAGAATAGATAAAAACTATGCAAAAGAGACAATACACATTCACTACAAGCAATCAAATCGAATAAAATATCTTCACAAATGACACTAAATCTAAATTACAAGAATTGTAGCATAAAAAAATAAAACACATAAGAATAATAAAACGATTAAATACATTTAGGTTGAGAATGAATAAAATAATCAAAAACATAGAGTTTATATGACATTGGACAAGTTCTTCTCAAGAGCGGAGACGAAAGTAAAATTGCATAGTAAAGTCGGTCTCAAAATCGACGAAAATTGCTCTCCTGCATTTGTCTTGAACGGGGCTGAGTTCGAGGACTCAATATAATTACTTATATTTGCCGATCAATGAGAGCGAACGTTTCCCTTCATTAGTCAACATCGCATTCATGATTGAATGGAGCGTTTACGGAATGTCTCAAATTTTCCCATATTCCCAAATCATTTACAACTGAAGCAAATGTATTCATAAGGTTCCATTCGATGTAGTTCCGTAAATGTGTTCTTTAAGTAAATAAGCTGCGCACGAGATAGAAAACAAACTTTGGATTTAATCTACAAAATACTGCTTTCATGGCAAAAGACATGTTTCGTTTTAGTGTGTGTTAAGATGAAATGAAGGTCGAAGTGATTAAGCCGTCTTTCGTTTCAAATAATCTGCATAATTATTTAAAGATAATTCGGAATATTTTTCTGCTACTATTAAATGCCTAGAAAATGATTCAAACATCTTATGATTAAAAAAAACCGCTGCACTTGAAATTTCTAGCGGGAATATTATATATTTTTTGATCTTATTTAGATTTAGAGATCTAGCGAGAGACTTTTACACATCGTAAATTTCTATTCCTTTAGAAGAAGACCCACTCCTATAAGCCTTGAAGGGGGGATGAACATAGTTCTAGGTATCTGCAACGGGAGACCAAATGAAATTCATTGTTTAGCTTCACTCATACCTCAGTAACTAAGTATAGTATCGCATAGATGAAGCTTTAGAATAAAGGAAACGAAAGATACGCTTTTCTCTTTTCCGTAAATAGAGACATTTATCTACAAAAAATCATTGCATTAGGATATGAAAGGCATCCATATATTTCCTTCTTTAAACATTATCTTGTTTACCAGTGACTAAAGTAATGCCAAACGCGACCTTTAGAGATATTTAGATTCATCGAATGCCGAGGAATATACCAATAACATTTTACGGACAATTTTCGTGGGAAATATTTTCCGAAGCAATTACTCGAAAATCAATCGGATAAAATCTGCACGGAATTGATGATACCGATATTTTGCTATGAAATAGTTACTTTTTTGTAATAAAGCTTGTTAACCCTCGGTGGACGACGGATGCCATATGACATCATCCGACACCAAGTGTTATTTCATTTTGTATCACAGAATAGGAGAGCTCGATGGCAATGTTGCAATTTTGTATTTGTTTGGCTGTTTTTATAAATATGTTTGGCATAATATTTTATGGGTATTGTTTTCAGACAATCACAAAGCGAAATACGTAAGAAATTTAAAATAGTTACAAAAAAATTAATCCGGCCTTGGAGGGTAGGCAGAGGAGTGTCTGAGCGTGCCAACCGATAGGAATCGTCGTAGAAGAAGTTCCCTTTTGTTATCGCTCTGAAACGCCGTGCATTAACTCCTTCCGTGACCTGGGATTCCGCATCATAAACTCTCGCTCAGAAATACTCGAAACAGTACGTGCAACGGTTTTGTTCCAGACTTCGCTCTTTATGTCTGCACTCGTCGTAAGGAAAGCCTCGATGCACTTCATTACCCGGTGTCTTCCTCCACGGAGCATTTCGAAGACGCCCCCCGGGAGGACTCCGCCTTCAATGAGTTCTCACCGCCACTGTTTTCTGGAGATTTCTCTAATGGCTTCGTCTATGCAGAAATAACTTGCAATAGTTTATTCGATGAATCGTCATCATCATTCGATAAATAAAAATATTCCTATAAATAAAAAAATAAGCGAATATTTAAAACATCCCGAATTTTTACCCAGTTTAACTGTGTTACATTTTGTAATGTCCTGGTTTGTTGAAATCTAGATGTATCGTATTTAGTGAACCTAATTCCAATTTATGCATGTCCTATTCCGACAATAGTTTGAATAGAGACGTAACTTTATAGTATTAATGTCGCCCAAAAAGAATTGGATTGATTTTAAATCCTTCCTTAAGGGGAATCCATAGGAAACGACGAGCCTCTACTAAATGTATCAATTTGCTTAAGACGAGGAGCCCAAAACAAACAAAACGAAAATATCTCAAAGGGTACGTAAGCTCGTTTGAATATACGAAATGCCATTTAGCAGTCACTTGGAGAAAATACTGCCATTGAGGGTATAGGTCTTATTCATATTTTTGTAATAGGAAATCGTTTTAAACAAACTCCTATTGAAGTAGAACTACCCTTAGCAATTAAATGTTACTCGCAGTTGAGATCAATATTTTAACCATCCATAAAAATTTTCCCGGTACTTAGTTTATGAAAATTGAAAAATATCATGGGGATTGCAAAACAATATGAATCCAAAAATATGCCGATTTTCTAGCGTAAACTAATATTACCGTCAAATGCATTCATCAAAAACTATTTCTAAGCCTCCCTCGTAAGCAGCAGCGAAAGGGAAGAGGCGGAGAAGATGGTCTCGATTAATCGAAAAGCCTTCACCACGAAAATTGGTTCTTCTGCCTCATGAATAAAACTTGGATTATAGAAGTTAGATAATCGTTACCTGATATTTCTAAATTCCGAAAACTCCAGGATTTATTTCACGGGATCCCGGGTCTTCGCTCGAAAATCCCTGTCCCGGCGTAAATTCGGTCTGCGACACCAATCGAGAGAGAGAATGCAAGCAAATGAATCCGTCCGCTCATTCGAGAGAAGAAAAAATGAGACAAATTTCATTCTGTAAATCATCTGCATTGTCCCCGTTAATTCCAAAAACCTCTCTCTCTCTCTCTCTCTCGATATGGCACATTTACAAATTACATTCGACGCCCGCGCAAATGTGCTCGCGGTAGGTAATTAACCATCCTTTATTTTCGCTGCTTTTCGTTTCGGCCGGTCCGAACAAGTTCCGGAAATCCAACACGAAAGTCATCCATCTTGAATCGAAAATGGACAATTAAAGAGCGTTAACAACGCGCTTATCTTCCCTCGAGGTCACCGAGGACATCCGTGGGAAATCCACCCCCTGCGTCTGCGCGACGCACAGACATCGATATAACCCAAAGAACGATCATTTCTCACTCACGCACGTCCGTGCACTCCCTTTGACACGAAAATGCCAGGTGTGCCGCAGCGAGATGTCTCCCAGAGTGATATTGCCCCGTGCGTGCATCGCTCTCCATTGTTTTTCCAATTCCGCCTCTATTGATTTACTTCCATTACCACAGACTGGCCCAGAGTCTACATTTTTAACTATCCGAAGACTTAAAACACATTTAAACGCAGAAATTATACTTAATTTCCCATTCCTTGCCACCGCTTCTCATGGAGAAACAGAAATGTCCTGATTCTTCACTTGCTTCTCCTAGGGTTTTAACCATAAAAGGATTATTCCGATTTTAATCCCCTAAGTCAAAAATTATTTATCCAAAGTCTTAACCTCCAATATTTATCCAGCAATAAAAGAAATTCCCATTTTTAGTTGCGGACATCTTTACTGCAGTTATTGATATAACGATTAGATTATTTTAGCTCAGTTTTAATCTTCTCGCACATTCTGGTGGTTATGTTAGGAAGAACACCTTCGCGTAATTTCAAACCACACCCACGCATTAACCGCCATCGTGGTCACAGTTATTCTGAAGATTCAGTTCTGACCAATCTGGATGGAATCTTTGGATTAAGAATCGACTTCTTTTTTCTGTGGTTCCAGATTCAGAAGGGGGAGGGCAAAGTGCGTGTCGTGAGGAGCCCATTTGCACCACCGAATAATCCACGAAGACGGGGTGGGGCACTCTGAGGCAGAGATCGATGGGCCGGCGCTCTCCCAGCGCCCTCTATTCCCGTCTCCGATAGCAACAGAAGTGCGTGCCCCGATCGCTGGAGGACGGGGTTAAAGGCGCGAAAGACATGAAAGATCGCCGATAAAGAGAACGAGGATGCCGACATTCATTCTGGGCGTATAGTAGATATTAAATGTCGTAGGCTCACTAATGGTAACTCTCTCTTGGTTATATACTCCCGTTACTTGGTACCATACATTTATTAAACAATTCGAAGCAAAAACGGAGAAAGAAGATCTTCTGGCAACTATGCTATTCGGCCACAACATTTTATCAAAAGCACTCACAGCTTTAGTCAAATCTATTTCAGTTGAGTTTCAGAATTCTGCATTTGAAGCACGTTCAACCGTCATTCGGCCCTCCTCTACTTTATATATATATATATATATATATATATATATATATATATATATATATATATATATCTATTATATATATATTGGACCAGGTAACGGATATTTAACCTCCAAAAATCATTTTTTATAAATATAAGACTCCGGTTTCATTGTTTTTATACATCTCCCTATATCCTCAAAAAATATATAATATTGGAATATTGCAGTGTGAGAAGTAAACTGCAACAATGGATTAGCAAATACAACCAAACCGTAAAAAGAAAAAAATAGAACCCGTGACATTAGAGAGTGCAGGCTAAAATAATGACCATTCTTCCAACGAGTTCGACATTTTTCTACGTAAATGAATATGCATTTCAACGATATAAGTAAATAGGAAATATAAATTCCATATTTAAAAAAATCTCTGCATTAATACTAATGAATTTCAACAATCGTTTGGGAATTTGTTTATGAAATGAGGCAGCTCCGTCGTAGTCTATCGTATGTTAGTCAGGACTTCTTTATGAAGGGGTTAAACAAAAATAAACTTCGGAATCTCTACGTTTTTATTGAATAGATTGGTTCTGGCGATCACCATCGCTTCCTTCCTGACAACTTATTATTCCACAAATATTTAATCGCGTTTCATACTACTTTCGACATTCGTTACAACATTCTGTTGCATATTTCCCAATAAATAACCGTCACAAAAAGAATTTTTCTTTGGCCTTATTTGAAATATGAATTGTGAGATCTACCTGTGTAGCAGAGGAACCATATGCCATAGCATTACCATATCCAATTTATATTTTGCATTTATTTCTTAATATTTATTCACCTTCGTAACTAGGCCTATATTCACTGAATGAAAATTGCATAAGATCCATTCGTTCCCGCGGCCTCCCGAGCTTTTAAAATAAATACAAGCAATTGAGCCGACACTAAGTGTGACTCCCGCTGTGAATTCCGAGTGTTTTCATTGGACGAAGCGTACAATTTTTATGAGCTATCCCTTTGCCTTTCGGACGATAAATATCGAAAAGAACTTTTTTTAGCTTAACTTCATCAAATCAAATGCTCTTCCTAGCAAAGCTCGTTCGATTAGAATATTCCAATGAATACGTCGATGAATTCGCTTCCGGGACGAGATTACAGCGTCAGCACGTCAATCAGGAAAATGGCGTATCATGGAAACAAATGTTGTTTATTCCAAAGACCATGTATCACGTTGGTCTGAGAGTTATTTAAGCATGAGACGGATGAATCTCTGAATAATCCTTCGCAAATTAGCTCGTTGAGGACGTTTTTTTCTGATTAGAAAAGAAAACGCCATCTTCGATAACGCGTGTCAAACACTGCAATATTTAGATATATATCCCGCTAGCCGTCGGTGCCAAAGGGATGCACCATCATCCTGACCCAATCCATCCTTTTAGCATCTCTAATAGACTAAGAAAAGAACGACTAAAAGTGATAATCTGTTCTTGCGATTACTTCCCTGTAACGTACCCCTGATACTTCTCGGTGACTGCGATCGTTCTTTACTGGCACTAAAATTTAATTTACTTCGTCTAAAAGTTCTGATCCGATGAGCATTTTGAATGCTTCCGTCGGTAATCAGATCTTAGTCGTGACACTACGGTCGAACCTGAAAATTTCCCCAATGAAACGAGCTGCTCTGAGTTGAACCATTCCTACTTCATTAATTGAGCTTCTTCACGCAAATCCCAAACCGAGTTACAGAATCTCGAATTTGATACTAGCGGATAAGAAGAATATAATATTTCTTTTACTCTCGATGAGCATTCCCTCACCGATCTACCATTTAATTTTTGTATTAAATTCGCTTTTCCTATTGCATCTCGAATATGCTCTTTAAAATATAAAAGGTTACTAAACGAGACTCCTATTATATTAATAGGTATTTATTGTCACGCATGAACTCAAATTTGGTACTGCGCGGGAGTGACGTACGTGGAACCCGTGAAACTCATGGCAACGCATTTATTTATATTTAAATCGATCTGTCAATCTTTACACCATCCTGATATCACGTCCAGGTCGTTCTGTGGTATACTACTATCGTTTTCAGACGAAATCTCTCTGCATATCAGGGCATCATCGGCAAATAATCCAACCTTGCTCCTTCCGTTATCTACTGGGTTATTCCCTGCGGAACACCTGATGTTACAATTCGATGGATAAAATTCCGACTAACGCAATTCGCTGAGATCTGTTTTCTAGAAAATATTTAATCCATCTGATAACTTCTTCGTCGATCGCGTAGGCACTCAGCTTTTGAATGAGCTTTTCGTGAGAAACTGTGTCGAAAGCTTTCCTGAAAATTAGGAAAACTGCGTCTGATCTAACACCGCCGTCTGCTGCTTTAGATACGTCATTCATAAAAAGCGCTAACTGGGTCTCACAAGACCTACCTTTACGGAATCCGTGCTGGCTCTGACTGATTGATCCCTTTTCGGAAAGAAAGCGCATAATAGAGCTCGCTATAATATGCACCATTATTTTGCAAAAGATTGAAGTTAATGAAATAGGCCTATAATCATCTGGTTTTGACGCCCGCCCTTTCTTAGGCACCGGAGTGACATTAGCTTTTTTCCACGACATTGGAACGGTTCCCTCATCCAAGATTTCTGATAGAAAATCTGTAGAAGCGGAGCAATTTCATCGACTAAAGTTCTTATTACAACATCGGGAATACCTTCGCGTTCCGGCGCATTTTTTTATCAATATGTCGCAATAACTTTCCAATTTCTGATATCTCCAATCATCAATAGCTGACCTCGATGGTTAGTGAGGTTTCAAGTGCCGGCTGAACAGATTTTCCGAGATAGGTTTGGCTGTTTGTCGTGTATTTAAACTGATATAATTAGAGGCACCTGTTTCCGTAAAAGAAATAGTAATAGTATTTAGATATTTTGGAAACTTCAACTGAAAATATATATATATAAATATGTTATCAAAAAAGGTTAGATGATTTTTAAGTTGACATTAGATGATATGCAGAAGGTGTGAAGTGGGTCCTGTGTTCAATGTGTCCTGTGTTCAATGTGTCCTGTGTTCAATGTGTCCTGTGTTCAATGTGTCCTGTGTTCAATGTGTCCTGTGTTCAATGTGTCCTGTGTTCAATGTGTCCTGTGTTCAATGTGTCCTGTGTTCAATGTGTCCTGTGATCAATGTGTTCTTCGAGAGAAAAATAATTAGGACCACATGAATGCTACAGAATCATTTCGGTAGTTAAATCCTACAGCTATATATAAAACAAATAGAAAATTTTTATGTCCTTTGGTGCTGGATGGACTTTAAAGTAGCTTTCATTATATATTGCCTATTTTTAGAAGGGAAAAATTCATCTCTAGAAGCATTAAATTGAGCATTATCTAATGCCAAAGTTGAATATTTCGATTCAATTTTATGCTGATAGATTACGCTTCATTATATAGGTAGCATATTCAGTTGATTCAGAGAGAATCGCGCTGCCTTCAAAACCAATGTCGAACGTTTCCATGCCTTTCTAAACTTAAATAGTGGTGAAATATTCTTTCAGCAAAATACTGTTAGTGTTAACACGTAAAATCCAATCAAAGTGTTGATTCTAAAATGCAAAACGTGCAGAAAATACTGTCGGAAAAAGTTTTTTTCGTACATCGAATGATTAACGAAATTATTCTCAAAAATGCTTCCGTGATGACAACGAACTGATACGTATCATGTTTTTAGTTTTACGAGAACCAATGACAATTTCTGCGAAGATTCTTCTTTGAAAACCGTATTTGATCGTTTGACATCCGTGGGGTCCTTCCAGTTGTGCCTCCCAAGGAATGACCGCCTCCACAAGTGGGGCCCTCCCTCCAGACATCAACAGGTTGCCCCCTCATCAACATTCGCAGAAGTAGTCTTAATTGTCGTGGTCTTTGAAGGCACACCAATTCTGAGAGATTATTAACTCTTCATTTCTGCTGTGAAAACTGTACGCGAGCCTCGGTAAGCGTTTGAAGACACATTTTGTCGAACACGGAGTGAAAATTCTGGGGTGGGAAACTTCTAGATAATACCCGAGCCACAAATTGGGTTATTTAAAAGTAACTTGCGCAATCAATGTTTTATTCACTGCGAAAAGAATAATAAGATGTAATATTCATGGATAAATCTTTGAAAAGAATAAAAATTTGATTTCATTCCAAAACCCTTATTTACCGGTGATCGTGTAATAATAATCTATGAAAACTTTTTCAAATTATAGCTAATATCAGGATACCCTTATGAAGTAATAATTCATGTATTTCAGTTACCCCTTTACGCAAAATCAGAAAAATAATCCAAGAGTGGATATATTCAATTAACTTAATATTAAATTTAAATGATACTGTTGGCGATTTTTTGCATTCTCACCATTATCAATTCATAATGTTAATTTAAACCCCTTTATTTATACGAACATTCTTCAATGTATTATAGAGAGTTATATATTAATCCGTGAATTAGTTCTCCTAAAGACAACTTTTAGTAGCATTTTCTTATATTCGATCATAATTTTACTGTAGTGAGTGAAAAGATGGTGAGCTATGGATCGAACATGTCTCAAGGACAGAACTGCTTTTCCCTCCAATGGGCTTAGTGAGTCTCGTCGAACTTTCAATATTAATAATTCAGCAAAAATCATTAGATTCGTATGTAAAACTGCGTTCTTACATGTGTATGTATGCAATCGATCCTGGTCATACGCTTCTTAAAAAAGGCAAATCTTCACAGAAATTTCATTTATTTCACTTTGTCAAACTCTACGATAGAAAGGTGTGTTAACTGCTTGGATTAGTAAGATTTTATTCTGTGATCTATCCCCCGCCACACGCCAATAGGCGGCTTGCAAGATATTAAAGTAGATATTGTTACGTAGCTGGAAAGTGGGAGACTTGTGTTGGCTACGGAGTTTGTGTTAGCGACGGTGTTGATTGTTGAGAGGGAAAGTGAATGAAAGGTTGGATCGTTTTGACGGTTGTAATTTAATATTTGGCTTTGCTCGATTGAGTTTAGAAAATAAAGTTTGTTGTTTCTTTTAAAACGAGTCTCACTTATCCCCGAACTCACGGTTTACGTAACAATATAATCAGTAGATTCCATAAGAATATTATTTCACACTTCTTCAAAATGTAGTAGGGGAGACCGGGGCTGGTTGGCCGAAGGGGCAGGTTGGCCGAGTGCCTTTTTTAAAAAGACATTTGGGCACAGTTGCGACATCTATAGTGATTTTGGTGGGTTATTAGTTCGTCCATGTACCGACGTAATTTCAGGTGTTTTCGTGTTGCCGTTTGCACAGGAGCACGGTTTTTCTTTTTTCGACACTGGTGAATAAAATTCTGTTCCTGTAAAGTAATCTTCGTAACACGAGTAAATTTCCATCCGATTTCAAAAAACGTGGTACCGCTGGAATGGGTATTCAAAACCCTACAAAATGGTATATCGGTTTCCAGGGTAACCTCACTTTTGTTTTTGTAAACCGTGATTGTTCTCGAAAACATTCATTGGGGTAGGTTGGCCGAGTTTTGTGTGGGGCTGGTTGGCCGAGTTGTAAATTTTAAAATCTAGGTCCATTTAAAAAATTCGTAAATACCTACTCTGATGCGTGGATGACGAACAACCCTGGCAAAAGAATTACCATCTACGACATTCCGGGAATCGTAGCCAGTGCATTCCCACTCGCCTGCATACCGAACAATATTCGAGCTGGTTTCAGAGTCTCTGGCGTGTGCCCTTTCAATCCTGAAATTTTTCCTCCTGAGGAGTTCCTGGCAGGATTTGTCACAGATCGACCCAACCCTGAACAAAACTCGTCCATCAGCATAGAATCTGCTGCAGATGTAAGCCTCCCTGAAGACGTCCGACCTCTCCCCAAGGCGAGTGCACGAACTGATTCGAAGAAGCGTCAAGATCGTAAACGCCGATCGACCGAAATTTTGACCAATTCCCCAATTAAAGCAGCATTGGAGAAGGGGAAAAATAAAAGGAAACGTATGCGTACGCTGGCAGAGGAAAAGAAAGCCGCGAGAGCTATGAAAAGGTTCACTAAAGCTGCCGAAGCTAAATCTAAAAATGTTAAAAAGACTAAAAAGAAAAGAGCGGAGTTTTTTTTACGTACCTACATATTAAAAAACTATGTACACTAACTTTTTTACACTAATAAATATTTTCCATTGATGCATTTGATATCTTTCACTTATTTTACAAAACTCGGCCAACCTACCCCGGCCCTGGGGTTGGTTGGCCGAATTTCGGTGCCGCATTTGATTGTTTATAACTTTTTCCCTGATTTTTTGTCATGTATGAAAAAATTCCCATATTTGCTCAAGGGTTGTATCTTAATGACTGAGCAAACCGTTTTTCAAAAAGTCAAACCAAAATGAGTACAGAAATTCTGAAAACAAAACTCGGCCAACCAGCCCCGGTCTCCCCTACATACCGCAACTTCAGCTGCTTTTTCATCGTTTATCGTCCGAATTGTCATTCGCTGAAATCTAGCAAAACCTCACCAAAAGTCAAGTTTAATCGTTGTATTGCTATAATATGCACGAGTAAAAGTCGCTTGTATACTACAAGTATGTTGATGAATGAAATATTTCTGCCTGACCCTACGAACTGTTCAAACTGGTGGACATTGCAAAGGTCTCTGACGGTTTCTAAAATTTCAATTCGTTGCATCGGGAAAGTCCTCAAAAACACTCTGTATTCCCCTTTCAATGGATGTACGATTTCAATTGGTGCCCTGGCTTCAAACCAAGGACCATTATGAAATCGGTGAACTGCGTTTGTGAAGCATGTTCATGAGGGCTCTTCACATGCCGGGTTATGAATTTCTATCTTTTCGGGAAATGCTTCATAGAAAAAGGTATTTGAAATATCCGGCATTCATTTTATAAGGGAGAATTTAGACAACCTGGAGTCGAACCCAGAACCTTTTTGAAAGATATGATTACGCATAAAGGCCTGGTAGAGATAACACTAATTTAATCCAAGGTTTGAAGTTGAATATTGTTACGAGCTTAAGGGTTCGGGATAATTAATCAACTCTCGTAATCCGAAAAACAACGCTTTATTCCCGAGCGTAATCAATACAAGAAACTTTTCTTCCTCAACATGAAAAACTAACTGTTTATTTATTTTTCTCTCGAGACCATTATTGTCCTTAGCAACTGCCGCGTAATTATACTCGTTCGCGGCATTTCCCGATGAGTGGAGAACATCCCAAACAAAAGTCCATCAAATATGGCGTAGGGCGCAGCAATATCACACCGGGAATGTAAGAATCCCGTTTTCCCCATTTGAAATGCGTGAATGAATGTAAATGGCGATCTGGCATCGAACCCAGTATCTTTAGGGAAACAGTGAACTGCAAAGATGATATGTGCTTATGACCTCTATTCACGTACCGAATTTTATGTTTCCGTGTTACCGGGAACTGATTCTAAAAAATTCTTAAAAATCGCTGCGATGTATTTCAAGCGGGAGGTTTGCACCCAGCTGGCGTCTAACTGACGGAAATTCGGTGACATTTGTATGGTTTTTAATACCTTATAGAGTAAAAACCAAATAAATTAGCATTCTACTTCTAAAACATTTAAAGGATAACATTTCATGAAACCTCAGGAGTGATTTAGAGGTTTAAAATCTCCAATAGCCTTTGTTAGCGTTCCTCGTCTCTTTCACTGGGATTCGGAGAAAACAAGAAAGGACAACGCACTGTTAAGAACACCTAAGGGGCATTTCGAAAGCGATGCCTTCAGGGGTAATCATGGACCCCTCCTGCCTCCCACGACCTTCTTCATATTAGCTCTATCATCCATCTTTCTTTTCCTTATTGATTAATTCAGTAATATGCTTCGGAAATCCTCAGCAGGCCGATCCTTGTTTTTCTTTCATTCACCCTTTTTCCTCAATTTTCCGAAACGGGTCAATAGAATCCACCGGAGGAAGCACCGGAGGTGGTTATTTTACTGCTCGATACATGTTTGATTCCGGCTGATCCACAGAACACAGAGGAGAGCTCTCGTGTAAAGAAGCGAAGTCACAACGACCTATCGTTTTTCGGAGAGAACGATATATCGATGGAAGGGAGAAATTTGCGCGGATACATTTTCCAAAGCATCCGTGGATCTCGCAAAATGGAAGTTTGTTTGGGAAATAACTCTCGGAAGGTCAATAACGGACGTCTTCAAATACTTTCCCGGAGACGATCCGCCCAAGCGTCGTCACTAACATCTCCATTACGATGTTTCGCTACTCAAAGTTCCGAGGAATCTACAATTTGGTTGCGGTTGATCCTAAGTTATGAAAATCAATAGAGGTTAGCGGAATTTTGGATTAATGTCCCATAAGGATATTTATAACGAATTGAACTGATTTTAAATTTTAAACCAAAACTTGAACCATCTGTCGACATCGTCTACAGCCAGTGGAATTCTCCCTCGGTATTCTGCCATCCCTTAATGGCTACAAATAAGGAATTTAACAAAGCCGTGGAGAAAACATTCCCATACACAATAGGGAAATATGAAGTTACTTTTGTAGATAGGTGTTTAAACAATCATACGTGTTATTAATTATGTAAGTGCTTCACTAATACCCAAATTATGTTTATGGGTAAATACTGCTAAGTAAATAAAATCGTTTCTTGATAATGATGATGATAATTTAGACCTACCGGAATTAGATTATTTCCAAAAGCGTATTCTGCCGAATAATTGAATTAAAATCCGGAAAAATCCCAGAAACCAGGACTACGTTTCAACGTAGTCACATGGGTTTATTTATCTTTCGTAGCGGTCAAAAGAAATATGTGCAAAAAGCTGTTTAAACCTATTATAAATTCAAAACATATCCTCGTATTCTGCCGTAAGCTCGGAGTATTTTATAGAACACGGAACATAGTGATCAAATTCAACGAGTTTGCATATTGGGGTAACAGAGTATATTTCCTGGAAAAAATCCTTTCGATGATTTTTAGCGTGGTACGGATGAGGAAACAATTGGAATCGTACAATTGGTAACACACGTATTCGTCAGTGAGTCGCAAATGAATGTGAATTAATTATATTAGTTTGATTGATGATTAGAAGTTGTTTAATGTTTTAATCAGCCGTATCTTTAGTTGCTAACCTTTACATATAGATAAATATGTCGTTCTGGTGTAATCAATTCGTAAAGATATGGTAGCAATAAAATATTTGTAAGAAATATGTCCGAGTACGATGCCTCTTCGTTTGGTAAATGACGACTCCATAACTTCCGAGCTCTCACTTCCTGTCAATAATTTTCAGCGGCTGGATCGAAACCATACTTCTCATCATCACCGATAACAAATAGCCTTTTAATTGACAATGTTAGAGGATAAGTTTAGACTTCCATATCTACCATTGAGAATTATCCAAGGTGCTCATAGTTCAAAGGTTTAGATAATAATTTTAGGTCAACATTGTTAAATTACCGTAAATAAACCGAGATGAGGATGGAGCAGAAATGCAATATACTGAGTCTAAGAACGTGTTATTTTGCCCGACACATTCCAATCGCAAATGAATCATTCCACTCCGTTGGAAAATTTAATTCCTTTTCGCGCTTTGAAGCTGTGGAAGGCACACGTGCGGACAAAAATCTCACTAAGCGGAAGAACAAAACGCAATTGCGACCGAAAAACGCATTAAATAGAATTATGGCTTCCGACGGCGGAACGACGAAATGCGAAAAGTGAATCGCTTAATTTTTTGTCCTTTGATGGCGTCACAACACGCAAGAATCCGCGAAAACCGTTTAATTACGAAAAAAGGACAAATATGACGGCGACCAGAGCTTATTTGTTTCCATACTTCATTTTATTATTTTGAAAATTATTAGATAAAGAAATTGTGGGAATTTTCCGTTTTCTCTGTTCGGATTTGTTGCCCAAGTTCTAATATTCTCCATATTTAGATACCAATGAAGAGAAAAAAAACAAATTTTTTGAACTCTTCATTTCGACAACCTTGAGCAATAAAAGTCCTTCTAGGTGTTGAGACAGAGCAAATGCCGTGTTTCGTTTTTAAGAGTAGCCAAATATTGAGAGGAGATGGATCGCCAAAGAAAGTATTTGAGGGTAGAACACGTGGAGGGGAAGACAAGAAGGAATATGAGAAGGAAATGAGTGTGGATCTGCACACTCACTATGATGACTCGCTTCAGACACGAATTTATGACGGAAGTTGGTCGGAGATAATGAGTCTTTAACAGTCAATATACGATTCTTCCTAATGTTTTGAATTGGTTTACAGTAGAGAACAACAATAAATCATTCAGATGGTTGGGCAACGAGGAATTCCTTTTCGCGCTTCAAAGAGGTGGAAGGCGTGCGGACAAAAAGCCATTAAGCTGCAGAACGAAGGGCGATTGCATCCGAAGAACGCATTAAGTACAATTGGAGAAGTCTTCGAACCTTTCCCAAAATATATCAAATTTTTTAGCAAGGTTATAAATGAAATGAATAATTTGACGAATGT
Organism: Sympetrum striolatum; assembly: GCA_947579665.1. NCBI lineage: Eukaryota > Metazoa > Arthropoda > Insecta > Odonata > Libellulidae > Sympetrum > Sympetrum striolatum. The sequence continues at coordinate 1,302,238 of OX388341.1, forward strand.
GCCTTCTGGTAACGAAATGTGAGACAATTAGGACCTTGTAGGGTGATGACATTGTGGGCCCCGCTACGGCCTCCGTGAGGGCCTATCAGGAACCCTGAAGAATCTTGCATGATAAATACAAGTCAAGTAATCTATATGCATTTTAAGGTTAATTCATACCATCTTACATTCACAGCGGTGTTTTTGTATTTTTTTCCTAATAATTCATACATGTATTGAGTACATATATTTTTCATTTTTTTATTTTTTATCAATTTTTATTTATGAATGCTTATATTTTGAAAAGTTGTTTTTTTGTACTGATGCATAGGAATATTTTTTTTTCTTTTATTAATTGTGATATATATTAACGTCGCCACCTGTTCGCGCCACTAACTGCGGTGGTTTTGTACAATAATAATGAATTCAATTTCATTGAGCTTCTATCGGAATATGCAGTGATAATCTCATTGTCCCTTCTTGACCTTATGATCAACAATTGATTTTCTATCTCGTAGTCGTGGCGATAAAATGTATTATTTAAAATTTGGATGTGTTTACAATCGGTTTAAAGTCAAAATTCAGTGAATCTTGAAAATATTCGCCAATTCTGGGGACGTGAAATCTCAGTCCCCGCTTCAGATTAAGCACATTTTCCACCCCAATTATGCGTACATTCAAAATTATTAACATTATGTTTGTAAGGAAATTACTTGGCGAAACATATAACTCTGCGAATAACAACGGTTGAGCATTATCGGATTTAAGCAGAGTCGCCTTTGCTTTGATTGCGTCCTTCTGGAAGAGAAGAATAAGTGGAAGAGGATGTATTTGCACACAAGGGCGTGCACCCAGGAAAAATCACTAAAAGGCGCTAATGGAGCTTCCGAAAAAACTTCAATCTTTTTTGGGGAAAACTGCGTGTTTAAGAAGGGGCAGTGATATGGAGTGTTGACCTCCGCATCTTCCGAAGTTCTTCCCTTTATTTCTATTCAAATTCACAAAAGAAACATCAGTCGGGATATAATTTTTATTTTAATTAAGTTGCTAATCGACGCTAATCCTTTAACGAAAAGTAGTCGTAGTTAAATCCGTCCCAGCAGACGAGAAAGGTGACAAATGGCAGTGAGCTCAAACGCCCAAATCGAAAATAATCGTCGGATGACTGTAAAACTATGAAACTTTAACTTGTTTATTAGAGGACCCTTTTAAATTCCGGCTCATTTCATTTTATCGATTTCGCAGCTTTAAAAAGGGCAAAGGGTGTTTTGGCAGACGCATGAATTTAATGGAGTGGTTCTTTCGATGGATCATTTCGCTCCAAATGAAAAACGCACGCGATATTTGAATCTCTTTCAATAATAAGCTCTGCATTGTAATTCAATTTCACGGGGGGGATACCATTCCGCTCTTATTTTTATTCAGAAGTCTTTGGCGAGATCTTTTTCGAATTTTTGCGGTAATCAAAGAGTTAATTTAATATTGTGAAATAAGTCTAATTGATATTGCCTCATTGCCGTTAATTGAGATGCGATAAAGAACCTCCAAAGGGCTTTAACTGAAGCGATTCTTAAGGAAATATCTAAAATTTCCCTTGCAAACAACTTCTATGAATAATAACGGGAGAATGTTAAGAAGGATACGAATGAGAAAACATTATTTTTTTTTTAATTATTCGAACGCCAGTTGACCGTCAAAATGCGCCTAAGACAAGTGTTTAGAAATAACTTTATAAAAATCGGTTATCTGCCGTAAGATTGGTAGTTAATATAGCAGATAGCTTCATATTCTGCAATGCTACCGAATAATGTGTGCTCATATAAACTCTTCCTTAAATTGATACAAAATGCAAAACAGAACAACTGAATTCTCCTCCTCACTATGTTTTCTATAAAACAATATATATTATTCGTAGATGACAAATGTACTCGAAATAACTCGTCTGGAGCAACTACATACGTAGTCACATTTGATTGACAAAATAAATTGAAATTAACTTTTGAATTTAAATTGAATGACCAAAAGTTTTCATTACTATATAATGCCTCTGTATCATTCGAGCTAACAAGAAATTTCGGTGCTTGTTAATTTAGCACGATAATTATAACAATTGTGCTAAGTTATCAATTGCAGTAGCTCCTCGCAAATCTGCGGACAAATTTCAGGAAACAATCGCTCGTGTGTGTTCGACGTCATTCCGAATTTGTTATTCTTTTTCCTGTTTTATTGGACTGGGGTTTTTGGGTAAGAAATACCAATTTTGTTTTGATTATTTCGATACTATTTGTACATTAAATGTATACTGGCAGTTCCGAATGAGAAAGAAATCTAAAATAGAAAGCCGAATTGCCCTCTCCATATAAAATTTAACTAATGCAACCTTTCACTCCTATTATATTCGGCACGATCCTTAATGTTTTCTAATTTCTTTTGCTGACTATTTATACTATCACTTCCCATATCGAACAATCCCGCGAATAAAATTCAGGATAATTTACTTCGGGAGATTAGGATGGTAACATTGAAAATTAATATCAAAATTCTCAAATGAATCGAGAACGTAATTTTCCCTATGTTTTGGATATTTATCACCTTGAAAAGCAAAACTTTTTGACATCCCAAATTTGTCACGATTTTATTTAACATTCTTTAATAACAATATTTATCCCCTGACCCTACGAAGAACCTGTTCATCCATGATCTCGCCTGTAAATTACCACACCTTTAGAGGACATACAACAAGAGATAATGGAGCAAACGCCATTTTTTAGTCGAAATGACATTTTTTTGCGTGAAGAGCTGGACTCCGCTTTTTCCATACCCTAAAAATGTGATGAGAAGAAATCAATCCTCGTCATGTCACTAAACAAGACATTTTTCCCACGTTTTTAAGACCATAATGACCAAGGAATAACTTTATTTGTCCAATATATCCTATCCTTTAGCCTTATAAGTTGTTTTTCGACTCACCGGAGACAGCAGTAAGGAATCCTTCTTGCTTAAGAGCATTTTGGATTATTTTCCAGCATAAAATCATCCCCTTGCCCATTGCTATCTTTATGTTACGTTTTTCTGCTGAGATATTGAAAATATCACTTACTACAAATTCCATAATAATTCGTGACGGATGGAAAATGGGTAGCGAGAGCGGAGTTGAACTCTTCCGAAAAGACTGAGTTCTCAGTCTGTAGTCTGAGTTCACCATTTTGTCCATCAGTGCGTGGATTGACACAAAAACAACTCCATAAAAGAAACTGTTTCCTTCCTTTTCTCCAAATGAAAGCAGCTGAAGATTCAGAAGCGCTCGAAAGGAAATCGAATCTCAAAAAAGGGAAAATTGATGAGGCTTATCTGGAGGAACTCTGTCTGATTATGAATAGGAACTCTAGGAAACAAATGTAAGAGAAATTCCACCATAAGAAGAGAATGGCAAGAAAAATGTCGATATTAGCAGCTGCCATTAGAGAAATGTTGTTCCGTTGGGTGCAGTTCAGTGTTATGAAAGTCAGTGTTCTAGTGATGTGAGTAGAATTCCGATTCAATAATTGTAAAAGCATCCAGAAAAAGGGACAGTAAACCCTTCGCCATTCCTGAGCAATCGGAGAACAGGATAAAGGGAATGAATTATATAGTGCATAATATCTTCTGTAATTAAGTAGTTCACGTATATGTATTATTTATTTTTTCAATCTTAAATCCAATGGCATTCACTTTGATTAACATTAGATACAGTGACAAGTTTGAAATAAATATTAAATTAATATTTGAACAGTTAACACACAGAACACTAGAACAGCTAACTCCCCACAAATATTATTTAATTCTAAACAATTATTAGACCCGAAAGGCTTAACGACGAATATCTCCATATTTCATAGACTTAAAATAATAATAATAATAAGATATTTTTATTTGGATGAAAACGAGACTATTAAGACCCACCGTCAAATATAAAATTTTGAAGAAAGAGATGAAAGATGTACACAGAAGAAACGCGGTTTAAAAACGTGAGGTTTCACTTAGGAAAAATGCACCGCAATAGGAAAACACCCGCGAGAATAACGGTGTGAAAAACCTACGAAACCAATGGAAATGTGAGTGAATTTTAAGCGGAAAGCAGGTTAATACAGATCTTGATACCTAACAATAGAATATTAATAAATAGAAAAAGGACATAATGAAAATCAAATGATAGAGTCACAGTGTAGATCAGTATATAAACTAAAAAATAAAATAAATTAGAAGGCATTAAAGACCTTTTTAAAAGAAATGCAAGAAAATAATTTCATATTATCACAAGCTCTATATAGTAATGCACGTGCATGGTGTCCATGCCTAAATCTGATATTCAGTTGCTATTTTTTTATAAACAAAAGCCGATTGAGTCACTGTCGGACATGTGTCCACTATTTTTTAAGCATAGAACGTGCCCTGAAAGATTCCAGCGAATCCGTTAGTTAATTTCCCACTAACCTGGTGTTCCCCTTGTCAGTACAACTTTTCATTTTTCGAAATTGCTTGGTATCAAGTTGGCACGGGGTACCATAATCCAATGCAATAATATTTATTAGGTAATTTAATAAGGCCAAATACAAAAAAATAGAGGGTATGTGTATTTGATTTCGTGAAAAAATATTTTCCCTTATATCTTGGGACACCCCAACCTATATTTTTATATTGTCCTATATTTTTTTAAGAAACTATATATTTATTGTCGGAAAAGTGCCCAATGGCTTGTTTTATTTTAATTAAATTACTGAGAAAACTTCATATTTAATTACTAATACATTTGATTTTTGGTTTTTTCAACACTTTATCAAGACAACAATAAATATATATATATATATTTTTCACTCAAGCGTACCACCAGTGGTACAAATACCACCAGTTGGGAACCCCTGCTCTAAATAATATATTCAATTTTTAGCTTGTATGAAAGGTTCTAATTGAAATATAAACAAACTGTCAAGCAACACATAACTTAGTTGTATTAGTATTACAATTGAGAAAAGACCATCAAAATAAATTAATGGGTTAAGGCAGGGGTAGCCATCCTTTTATTGGTCATACATAAATTATTTAAATTCTATTTGAGATGCTTCATGCAAACTGTAATAATATACTAAAAACTACAATAATAAACTGTAATGAAATAACTTTCTAGATATCAATGTTAGATAATATCATATATAATAGAATGAGTTGGTAAATATAATTGAATAATTAATTTATCTTTAATTTTTCTCGAGATCCATGTGCCTTGCATGATTGTGTATCACATTGCTGTTGGTAGATGCAAGAGATAAGTTAGCCATTCATAAAGCAACCTTTTTTTTCAATTCTAACTGATAAAATTGGTGATTTTTTTCTTGTAACTAAAATTTAAGAGATGTGATAATTATCATACATTATTATAATACATATATGGGAAAAAAACATCTTGAATTTGAGTTCCGCAAATTGACAATAGTTCGGCCATCAGTGTAGAAACACTTTACACTGAGATTGGTTTCACCAATATGTGGATATGTGTGTTTGCTGAGTCTCCAACGTCTACGGACATTTTGCGTTCCGTTCGTAACGCTCCAACCTCTCAAAAACAAGTCACTTCCTTTTTATTAAACCTCTTTATTAGAATCTATCAGTGAAATGGACGTGATAAAGGAAAATATTGTAAGCAAAAACCAATGATTGATTTGTTTACACACAGCTGACTAATGATTATCCTCAGAATGTGGAAATAAATAATTTTATGGAAAACTTTCATTGTTTGTTTACTAATTTTATAAAAATAACCATCCGAAAACACTTTGGTCCAATGAAATATCGCTTGAGAACGTCTGTCCCATTAGCGGCGAATAATTAATCATCACCGTCCGACCCATTAATCATCCCTTTTGACCCTTCGTCTGCAGATAACCAAAATCTGCATCATTTCTAAAAACCTTTCGAATTACATTTATTTTTAAACCATTGCGGGGAATTCTTTTCATCTACATTTTTGACTGATAACGATACGTTTGGTGACTAATAATTATACAATGCGGAGTCTAATTTGAATCTAATTTTTTGGATTTTTAATCTAAATCAACGTATTCGGATTTAAATTACGAAGGCGAAGTCGTTTTTATTTAATGCAGGGAAAAATTAACATGCGAGACAAATATTGATATGATTTTATTGAAATTTTATTTTATTTTTATCGAAAGAAGTTTTGTTATTTGTGTGTTAGGTTTTACTTAGACACTGCCCTTCTTTATCTAATTCTCTCTGAAGCGCCTGTCGGTTTATCAAAGAGGAAAATAACAAATTCGTCTTAATTTATGGGCGTATTTCAATGAAGCCATTCTTAAAGTAAACCCCATTTTTCATTATTTTTAGTATTTTACACACACAGATCCAAACCAGGATTCAAACATGGGACCTATGCTCTAGAAGAGCAGATTGTAATTCATTCGTCAACAAACTCCACATGAAATAATAAGGAACGGAATATAGACCATAGGCCACCAGTTCGGCTGAATATCGTAATTTGATTAATTATACGGTTTCTGATTAAATTCCAGGACCTCAAAAGTGTTTCAACTTAACATTCTTAATTATTATTGAATTCACGTCTGTGAGTGAGATGAAATGTGAAAGTGAGATGATCCAGTACATTACGAAGTTATTATTTTCATTTAATACTCGATTGCTAAAAATGTATTAAGTAAAATTATCATCCTGTATTAATTTTAAATTGTGCTATATCGATGGAGTTACAATCAAAAATAACTAAATGCTAATGATTCTCAAAAACACCGAATTAAAATTATCACTTTGACAACTGGCATATGGAGAAGTACTTAAGGTTAGGGATTTTTCGAGAAATATTTATTTCTAAAATGAATATTTTAGCGTCAGAGAGAACTTGTAATTATAGTACTTACAGCATGCCCTTCCCTTGCTAAATAAAATGAACTCTTTGTTATGAATTATTAATTTCTTAAACATTCCATTTTCTATCATTTCTCGTCGAAAAAAGCGTGCTTGACATCTATGCATGTACGCATCTGAATTTAAATCGCAATGGAAAAAACCTTATTAAAATATTCAAAATTTAATTTGATTTAGTGATCAAATTATCTTATTTTTAATTATTTCATATTTTATTAAGGTCTAGAGATTTTGTAGGCGTGATTATTTTTAATTATTACGAATAGCAGTCAAATGAAAATATTTTTATCAATTCCAATAAGAAAACAATTTTTATCTACTAAAACAATTAGACCCACTATCGAGCTCGATAAAGATTTAACATATTCACGATTGAGTGCGCAAGACAACCGTTGATTTTATCATCGTTACGAGAAATTTTATTTGCCTGTAAATGTCAGTTATACGAACTTTAAAGGGCGACAAAAGGCTTTCAAAGAAGCTAAATTTGACGAAATTTGTAAATAAAGCCTCAATCAATATCTTGATAAAAGAGGACACGTTGCGAAAAGCCTATGTCCATGAAAAAAGAAGTAAAGCACAACGCACAGCAGCTCGAAAAAAATCGTTAATCGAGTTAAAAGGCGGCGTAGAGCATCGTCTGGAGGCAGACTTCAAAGAAACCCCAACAAGATTAAGTTTCGTCCTCAGATCATTCCAGACTTTTTCGCTTCATTTAATTTTTACTCAGACCAAGTTTTTTCGGATAAAAGATACAACATTTTGGGTCCCAAAAGCAGATTTTGGCGGTATCTTAGTGAAATATGTATTCAGAGGAGGTTAGATTAGAAGAGATCGCATTCTGGCTGAAACACCTCCGAAGTCCTGTTCTCATTGAACGAAAAGCATTTCGAACTGGAAATGAAGGAAGTCAGAGTTTCTGAGATCACTAATCTCATAGAGGACCTCGGAATTGTTCTACGTACACTTATTCAAAGTATCTGGATTCTCATTATTAAGTATGAAATGCAAGCAAACCTACGCACAGTGGGCTAGAATCGAAAAAAGCTGGCCAAAAATAAAAAAGTGCTTTTTTTGAGTGCGGACTTTGAAACTTCGAATAGTCGTTTTAGAATTAATTCTACATATCACTATGAAATCATTTGCGTTAGTTCCCACGCGTTACAATTCTACAGGGGGTCAAAGTTGACCAAATTTTACGAAAAATGCCGGTCCTCGATTTTTCGCAAAATTCTTCCATTGCAAGCCAATTTGAACCAAAATGAGCTAAATTATCGGGTAAAATACGATGTAGTATTATAAACCTAATCTTCATGCTTCATAATACTGGGTTTGAATGATCACAGTTGAATATTTGCATTATTTATACAAAAATAGCGAACCTTTATTTTACGGCAAATTTCTACCTAAAGTGAGGAAAATAGAAGTGAATAAGCGCGGTGTACGCGGAGTTATTTATACCACAATGTTCTTTGAAGCTTTCTGAAGAAGAATCTGAAATAAAATCCTGCGACAATTTGCGACGCCGATAAATAAAGCGACTTTTCGATGGCGATGCAAGAGCTGTAGTTTTTGGGTTACTAATTGTTAGGATTCGGGATATCCAATCTTTTAGGGAAATTCATTTTGTGATACAAAGCTATAATAGGAGGGTTATCCATAAGACAAATCGTATAACAATCTATATGAATAAGACAAGGTTGTTTCTCTAGTCTTCGGGGATTTATTGCAATATAATATTTACCGTCTACTACTTATCTAATTCTACCGCAACCAAAATATATTACATATCTTACAGTGGTTACAGCGTACTTTTTGAAATAGCAGCATTCAATTTCACAGATTACATGACATATTTTTATTACAATATTTAAGATTTTTCATTAGGAGTATTGTATAACTTTCTTTAAAAAATATTGTATCACCCCTTGATGTTTGTCCGTATTATTCAAAATTAAAAGAAACAATACATGTCCTCAAACAGGCGATTACATTATTCATTAGCAAGTTATGAAAGAAAGAAGGTTCCGTAACGAAGTTTTAGCAAAATTTTCTTTAGAAGCACAAATAATGAGGATATTAGATGAAATCCTTTCCTGCGCAAATTAAGTCATCAGGGATTCACTCAAATATGTTTTCTAAAAATATTTGTATTAACTTCTATAGTATCAACGCTCATTCACCCCATCTTTATAGACGAGTCGATAACGTTCTTACGTTTCATTGAGGTGATTAAATGAAAGCAGGAAGTTTCATCTCAAATATTGTGATGCAGAAGAGTAATCTTTAAAACGAAGCGTGGATTCGCTCTCCTAAGGAAGAAATGAGACGCAAGCACATCTGCAAGATCATCAAAAGTGACCGTAGGAGAAAGAGAGAACGATGATGAAAGAATGAACGAGTTTTTGAGTCATTTAATTATATTTAACGATCGAATAGAATCTCGGTTTAAGGATTCAATTCTATCGTTCATCTTCCGAAACTTTTGTAATCGAAAACTGTTTGCTGCAAAAATTTAAATTAAATAAACTAATATATTTCTGGACTCCATTTCATTGTTAATTTAAGTTTTTGCATTATTAATTAGTGCTCGTGTTTCATTCCATATTAATACCCTGCTTCTGACCAATTGCACTCTCTCTCTGCAAATTATGCGGTAAACGTCATTACCTCTCTTTCCCTCAAGAGAGGAGACCGAGACACAGGTGCATATTCATATTCTCTTTGATTTGCCGATCAGGTTAGCTCTTTACCCAATCATTTGTTTCCGACTTGCGTGTTCATTGCTCGATACGTCACCCAAGTAGCTTTTTGTTCGGAGAATTCGTTCGTGAATCGATCGTGATGAAAGGCGTTACGCACTTTATATTTAGAGCTTATGGTGGAGCCCGGTAAGCGGATAAGGCAAAGGGAGATTTAGTCAAAGTGCCACCGGAATTAATTATCTTCGCATACCATTGGCTCGAAAGAATGCAATGATGAGAATATTAGCTTGGTCTTCCGGTCACGCAGCACCTTTAGACAGCTCGTTTGTGATCTGCAAATGATGAAGTTCCCACATCATGTGTGATAGTATTGATCTTCATCCATCGAACTCTTTGGGAGCCCTTTCTCAATTTCGCACCCATTATCTCCTTTCATTTTCTGTTGTCTTTTGATTGGCGCCTCCCTTCTTCTCTCACGACTTCTTTTAGTTTTCGATGCGTGGAAATCTCCCTTTCCTAGGGGGGAAGAATTTTAGAATCCTCATTCTTGCAAGATCAAAGGAATCATTATTTGCTGTTTAAATTCCTCTTTTCTCTTTGACATATTTTTCAAATATGATACTAAAGGAGTTATTAATGGGATAGAGACTTTTCAGGGTTATTCGTATTCAAATTATTTTGTTTCAAGTTTGCGATTGACCCACTATGTATGTAACTTAAGTCTTTGAAAATAAGCGTCATCAAACTCATCATAAAAACATTCTTTTTTCAGAGATTGAATATATCTATTTTCATATTTTATATGCTAATAATTATGCTATATTTACCACAGTATTATTCTGTCAAAAATTGTCAATAAATCTATCAGATAAATGATCAGACCAAGTTGTCTGTTAGCTAAGAAAAGTTTTGGAGAGGAGAACAGACCTACGGGACAAGGGGTGAGAAAGATTGTCCTCGTTTTCCTCATAAGTGAGCTTCCAACTGAGTGAGAATACAATAATGATCCAATGAATGGCAGTTTTCATAATAGCCAACAAGAGATGACGTTTTCATTACTCGGCATCACTCGTACCTCAGTAGCTTTAGCGCGATCGCAGGCATAGACAAGACTGAGACAAAATTTAATGAAAAAATTCTCTATCTCGTAACAAATATAAAAAATACCATTCATCAAGATATAATTGGGAGAGAGGAAATTCAAAACACGAATAGAATGTCCCATGAATTAGTGAATGTCGAATGAATAGTGGCAGAAGAGTCTTAAAATGTTGTAAATGTAATTTTGTTAGTTGTAAATCGTACAAGAAAATCGCACCGGTGTAGTTTAATTACGGAAAAACGCACGATCGAATTAAGCGAAATCGTTTGGGAGTTTGTGAATACGATCTGACCAAGAACTATCTAAATGCCCAAGTTGAAAGATCGAATATTCCAAAAAGGACGTGTCCAACCCTCGAAGCCTATCCTCGTCGCATAATGGGAAAATTAATCGTGCTGGTATCGAAAGAACAGGGTCAGAGTGCACATTAAAAATGTTATGCCCTTTTGTTCGAAAAATATACGTTGTTTTACTATGCTCATTTGCATTTGGGTTAGTATATTGTGAATAAAGATTATATTCTATATTTTTCTACACTGTAGAAGAAGTACTAACGTTTTTTCTTAACTTTCGTTAATGTGTTGCCTAAATTAATGGGTCCTTGAACATTCTAAATGCGGCCAAAAGTTGGACACCCCTGTTCTAGAATCTGCAAAGGTCTCTTTTTGCCAAGTAATGCAAGGAAGGGTTGGTTATCACGAGCATCGCATGCTGTGGATTCTACAGCATTTCTTGGCGACATCTGCGGTCACTGTAAATATGTGACTCAAAGAGGATATGAGTTGGAAGGGGAAAGTGGGATATTTCCACTGAAACGGGCAATTTAGACGAACGGCGGATTCGATTCCAGAGTTCGCAAAATGCGGAGATAAAGAGAATAATGGTGACTCGCGGAAAAGATAATATTTGCAGTTATATATAAAACCATACCATTAGCTTCTTAGTGGTGATTCCTCGCTCAAGGTTGGTTCTGGAAAATTTAATTCGCAAATAGCCTTACAGATGAGAGGTAGAAAGAGAGAGATAATGAGACGATCCTCCAGATTGGAGTGCATTTCAGAAAATAATCTTAGGCATTGATTAAAAATAAATCAATCCTGAATGGAAATATCAAATATACGATAATTAAGCTCTTGATTAAACTTCCAAAGTCTTATATGTCGTAAATTGGCAATACCCTACCGCCGATTCTAAGTATACGAGTATAGTGTATGATAAAATTAAAGTGTTGATTGTACTTTTGAAACATTTACTTGAAACAAACTTTTCCCGTGGACACGAGAAAAGTGTTCTAAAGAGATATCAATGTTATTATCGACGTTAGGGGGGCATTAAATGAAAATATAATTATAAAACATAAATTGAGACAAAATCGTATTATATTGCTTTCATTGATTTGAAGGAGCTTAGAAACTCTTGAGAAAATTTAAGCTAAATATTGAGAACAAAGATTCGTAATCTTGTACCAAAATATAGCTATTTTCCATTCGATAACTTCCAAAAGAAAGAAGCAATTTCTAATTTAACGAATTTAATGGACGATATAATACAATTTATATTTTCTTTTCGACCGATTCGCATATTTTATTAAATTAACTGAAAGATTTATTTCCTTGTTCAAATAACTAATAATACGTATTTTTCGTCAAATGACAAATTTTAATAGCCAAAATGGGATACACAAAATAAGCTTTTACAAGCGGAGATAATCTGATATTTCAAACAAGAAACTGAAGCGCAGTTTAGCCTTTACAAATTAAACGGCACAAGATGTCAACTTCAGAAAGAAACGAGTCGAAACTGTTCCTACAAACCGTTTTAGTTTGTATTTTTCACTTTAAATATCTCTCATTACATCAAGATGTTAGGCTATTTTAATCTCTTCGGATGAGATTCGCTTTCCCCCTACACTTGCTTTCCTATTTCCTCGACTTATTTACTCGCTCCTTAAATAAAGTATCACGTGGTTGAAACAAGGACCGAGATGCAGCTTTATCGCGTCTTCACGAGAGATTATGGTCCAAATTGATGTGGTCCCATTGAGGATCACTTTTTCTCTCCCCCGAGATTTATGGGAAGCCTCGACGATTTCGAAAGAGGAGGAATGTGAGCTTCCGATCGATCCCGCCAGGTGGTGCCCGGATGACTCGGCTGATTGCCTTCCGCTGAGAGTCTTCAATTACTATCGATACTTACTCCCCTGACCTGGAGAATCGGGAATTTAAATTTGGGACGGATTCTAAATTTATTGAAAAAAGTTGGTGACAAAAAGAGGAGGTTTAAGGACAAAGTAAATCATATCTATAATCTCTGCGAAAATATTAATACAGCGGAATTCAATTTTTTACAACGCCTGAACATCTTGATTTCATTCGATTTTTTACGCTCCCAAGAAAATCAACTGTATTGGGGGAAAATGTAAGAAGCAGAATCAGGGTTTTTACTCGGAAAATGGGTGGTGTTTGAGATTAACTACAGGGTATTCTCAGATATTTATCGCATTTTAATGAAATTGAAATCTAGCGACCGCATCTGTCTGCACCGTGACTGTAATGCTTAATAATGACTTAATAATAAAAGGCTATACAGGAGGAAATGGGACGTTTCGCTGGCAAAGTTTTGTCATCACCTATTCGATATACACAATTTAGAATAAGCTTCATATCTGATTATACAGTAAAAATATGGCGATTCTTTCTGAAAGCGTCTATTCTTTAGTTTTGTGTGATGAGGGTAATCATTAATAGTCTAAAGGCACTTACACAGGATATATTACATAGGCCTGCGAAATCGGGGTAATTGAAAAAAAACAAGACCAAGAAAATGTGTTTGTAGTGTATTTTGAGGCACTGATTTCAAAAATAGCCTTTATTTTCTTGTATCACGTAAGGATTTTTTAAGGTTTCAATGTTTATGTTTGTAATATTATTCACTATTTAGAAATTGTAGTAAAATTAATTTTCAGCTTAATAACAATCTTAAACATTTCAGATTTGTTTATATAATACATTATCGTTTTGTTGTGATTGCTTTTTGACAAAAAAAGAAATTTTTAAATGAAAAACAGGAAAGTAAAAGTGTGTAAAATCCCCTAAAATGCAAAAAAAATGTAAAAAACCTTCAAAAACATACATATAGACTAACGCTTTTACAGACTTAGAGCTTACAGACTTTCATTCACTTTTTACTCATTTACTGCTACTTTTGCCTTTAAAACTTCTCCTAGCTGTTTGTCTTGTGTGTTTACCTACGAAATCATCTCTGGTTAACATCCAACAGTAGTCAGCAAGTATATTTTAATTCCATCTTCCTTGGTATTTGCGATCCATGTTTTTGACATACTGATGGAACCTTTCGACTTGTTCTTTGCTCATTGCGCCTAAGTTGTAGAAAATGTATTTTTACACAATCTACATGTATGTGCTTTTTACCGGCCGCCCAACTCTTCGCGTCATGTTTTGCGTAACCTAAACGATGAAATAAATTTTTACTCGCGTAAAAACAACAATAGCATAATGATAATTGGAGGAGATTTTAATCTTCCAGACATCGATTGGCAAAAGCACGTAGTCAAGAAAAGAGCTCGGGACAATGACTCTTGTAGGACCTTGTTAAACTTAATACAAAAAAATTCATTACACCAGCTAGTCAAAAAGCCTACCAGGGAATTAACCATTTTAGATCTTTTTCTTACGAACACCCCCGAACGAGTATCTAACACATCTGTTTGCGATGGAATATCCGATCACAAAGCCATAATTATAGATTTCGACCTTAACTTGGTAAAGCACAGAAAACCTAAGCGCAGAGTTTATCTTTACCCGCGAGCCGATTTCGAAGGATTTCGTAGTAAACTCATGTACGAATTTCTGGAGTATAAAACGCGGGCGATATGTTTAAATACCGAGGACACGTGGAATCTCTTTGTAAGAACAATGCGTGACCTAATGGATAAATTTGTACCCTCAAAACTTTCAAATCAAATTAATGAACCTAGATGGTATAATAAGGAGACTAGGAGAGCACTAAAGAAACAGAGGCGTTTGCATTCCAAATTAAAAGCCGCTGTGAGGCAACCGAACAGTATCAACACAGATCAAGTAAAGAGCGAACATAAGGAAGCTAAGTCGGAAACTAAACGAATTATGCGAGATGCCCTCCGTCAATATAAAAAGAAGATTTTATGCGAACACTTGGAAGAGGACCCAAAAGCGTTTTGGTCGTACGTTCGTGAGGTCCAAGGTAAAGAGCAAACTGTTGGTTCATTAAAGGATACTTGCGGTAATATAGTAAACGATGCTAAAGGCAAAGCTAATATCTTGAATGATTTTTTTCGAAGCGTTTTCACGTCTGACGATACATCAAATACTCTCCCGAATGTTGATAAACCTGAATCAATGTCGAAAATCACCTTCAGAGAAGACGGCATCATTAAACTATTGCAACAGATTAAACCGAATAAAGCTCCGGGTCCTGAAGACATACCGGCTCGAGTGTTCAAGGAAGTTGCGGAGAGCGTAGCACCTTTTCTTAAAGTTATATTTGACAAGAGTATGAGCGAAGGAAAGGTCCCGAAAGATTGGAAAATTGCGAATGTCACGCCAATATTTAAAAGTGGCTCTAAGGACGATCCAGCTAATTACAGGCCTATATCTTTAACATCACTGAGCGGTAAAATTATGGAACATATAATAGCTAGCTCTTTAATGGGTTTTCTTGAAACGTCCAATTTCATAATTAGGAATCAACACGGTTTTCGTAAGACTCGTTCTTGCGAGTCTCAGCTGGCTTTATTAGTACACGATGTTCTAAACTCTGCCGAAAAACATAAGCAAGTCGATGCGATATTTTTAGATTTTCGGAAGGCTTTCGCTAAGGTACCTCATCATAAATTGCTGTACAAATTAGAAGTTGCGGGTATCAATGCACAAGTTATTAACTGGATAAAAGACTTTCTCACCGATAGAGAGCAACGAGTAGTACTCGATGGTATTAGTTCCAACTTGGTTAAGGTGACCTCGGGCGTCCCTCAGGGCAGTGTAATTGGACCGTTGTTATTTTTAGTATACATCAACGACCTCAGCAATCACATTGAAAGCAATGTTAGGATATTCGCAGACGACACAGTCATTTACAGGGAAATAGTTAGTTCAGAGGATAGATTAACCCTTTCGAACGACTTAGACAGAATTATGAATTGGTGCGATGATTGGCAATTAGAGCTTAATGTAGAAAAGTGTTCGGTAGTTAACTTCTTCGAAAGTAAATCTATAATAAATGATTATTCTTATAGTCTCCGAGGGGTAAACCTAATGACAGTAGAATCGGTAAAGTATCTTGGAGTAACTCTCACGAATAATCTATCATGGAGTGCCCACATCCGAAATATATGTGGAAAAGCACTTAAGAAACTCGGCTTCGTTAAAAGAATAGTCGGTAGGAGCGAAGAAAAGGTTCGCGAGCGATGTTACTTAGCGTTAGTTAGGCCTCACCTTGAGTATGCATGTAGTGTATGGGACCCCGCCGAGAAATGTCATATTCGGGATTTAGAAAAAGTACAACGAAAGGCGATACGATTTGTAAAGAATTGCTACGATAAAACAGCGAGTGTCACTCAGATGTTACAGGACGCGGGATGGGAATCATTAGAAGATAGAAGAAAAATTCAAAGGATAAATTTATTAAATAAGTTCAGAGAAATTACATTTTCAGATGATGTAACCGATATCATGCGACCCCCCTGTTATATGGGCCGTGCTGATACTGCCAGAAATATTAGAGAAATAGATGCTAGAACGAATCGTTTCAAAAATTCATTTTTTCCGCGAAGTATACGCGAAAGCAACCGTTTAGGAAAATAGAGTCAAGGTGCTTGCACCCCCTGCCATACACCGAAAGGTGGCTTGCAGGGTTCTTACATAGACATAGACATAGACATACACTCATGGAACAACCTTACTTCTCTAGCATGTTTTCGACAATCGCCTCAAAATAAGGATCCTTGTGGTTGCCCAGGAATTTATTTATGACTTCCTTAAATGCAATCCAGACCGCCTTTTCACTCTGTGTCATGCTTCATTCGGACTCTGTATCCTTCATGACCTTTCAGATATCTGGGCCAATGAAAACATCTTCTTTCGGTTTGGCATCCGACAGCGTTGAAAACTTTTTGCAAAGGTACTTAAAACAGTTGCCATCCTTCGGAAGTGCCTTTACAAATTGCTTCATCAATCCTAACTTGATTTGCAAAGGAGGCAACAGCACGTTTTTTGGATATGGTTAAACTGTTTCTGATCACATTTTTGGTCCCAGGTTCAAGAACTTGTCTTTTTGGCCAATCTTTTCTAACCCATTTTTCAGCTCTGTCACGATTATCCCACTCACGTAGAAAACAAGATACTTAGTGTATCCGCCTTGTTGCCCAAGAAGCATTGATATAACTTTCATATCGCTACAAACAGTCCAGTCATGGTCTGCATATTTTACTTTGTTGAGAATTAGTAAAAGATTTTCATACCATTCTTTCAGATGCACAGAGCCATGGCACAGATTTGCACATATCACAGCCAATTGGCACAGATGCATGACTTCCGCGATGAAGAAGGACAGCTTTAAGACTCCTTTTAGAAGAGTCTATGAGTAGCCTCCAATCTTTTTTATGATACGTGATTTTAAATTGGCCCATCAGTCCTGGAACGTCAGCACAATAAACCAGGTCATCTTCTTCCTCAAAGTATTTCACGAATTCTTTTTTGCGATTCCTGTACCAGTAGAAAGAGACACCTTTGGATAATAAATTTTTTTCCTTCAACCTGGAACCAAAAGATTCAACTGCTTCTTTCGACAGATCTAGATCTTGAGTCAGATCATTGAGTTCCGACTGAGTGAATGGTTGAGGTGCATCGCTGGTACTCGGAATCTGATTCCTGGGTTTCGGCTGTTTCTGAATCCGAGGACGAAAGTGTCAGTTCTTTTGGAGGAATAGGCACTGGAATGTCAGGTCCATGAGGCACAGGGCGTATGGCCGATGGAATGATTTCCGGATACGAAATGTTTTTTCTATTTTTCTATTGTAACCACGGATTTCGCAGGAACAAAAATAACAATCATCACGCTGGTTCGATGGCTCCCTTCATACCATTGGAATTCCAAATTTTAAGGCTTCTTTCTTTCCTCCAAACCAAAGTCCCAAATCATGAAGATATTGTAAACGCACTTTATGGGGTGCTCATGATTTGTCTTGATCTCCTAGTGTGACACCAAAATATGCTTAATATAGTTATTTGACGTGATTCATAATATTTCTTTGTGCACCTTTGACCATGTATTCGCCATACAAATAGCAAAAGTCGTCAGGCAAATTTACATAGCCCCTTGAAGCTATGCTATTCGTGTGTTAAACGCGAATTATTGTAATTGAAAATTACAAGAAAATGTGATGTGATGGAATTTTTTCACTATTTTTTCTGAAATCAGCACATCAAAATACATAAGAATCAGTTTTTACTTTCCTTGTTTTTTTTTCATCGCAGGCCTGTGTTATGGGACGATGAGATCTAACATTAATACATAATTTAAGTGGCAAAACTGCGTCGGTGAAACAACGTACGTGACAGCGAATACTTCTCGACCCCAAAGCAAATTACCGATAAAAGGCAAATTGGTAGTTCGCATTTGTGCATATTCTGCGATTAACGAAATTCTTATTTACGCGATGACCAGGGCCGTGCGCAGGATTTGCTCGTGGGAGGGGTTTTTATCATTAAAAAAGTAACTATATTAATACATCTATCAATAATGAACGTACACGATGTACGGAGTATGTAGCGCGCGTACGGAGAAGTCAGGTGCGGTCTGGTAGCGTGGGCTTTTAGGCCCTTTTGTTCGTAAAACTCGATTTCTGATTAGCGCGAAAGTGTGACTCACCGAAACGAAAGAAGGAGTCCTGACAGAGGTTAACATGAAAGTTGAAAGAGGCACTAAATTTTGGAAGAAAAAGTTTACTAAATGAAACATTAAATAAAATAATTTTATTTTATCCTATCTTCAATTCATCATTCTTTTTGTACGAAGGATCCTCATGGGGGGAACCCCCAAAACCCACCACCGTGCGTACGGGCCTGGTGATGACTATAGGCGGGTGAAATTATTGAGGAGAACTTGACTAATGAAGGGAAAAAGACGATACTGAGGATAATTTTAGAATTGGGAAAAGATCCTTGAATTTCGATGGGACCCTGATATTAGCCGAAATAGACGTATCACGAGGAGTTATGTAAGAGCACGTGCTATAATGAATACGAGTCGTAAAAGCGGATTAGAACAGTTACCGGAAATGACGCACAATATGAAAGTGCACAAATGATTCTATGCTGACTGACTCTTTAATTCTTATTAATTGCAAAGAGTTGCCTAAAAATGAGTTTCGCTTTCACATTGTACTAGAGATGTTTTTGAGTCGATTTAAACTCGAATATACGAAGTAGGCACCATCAATTCGCTAATTCTCCATACATTTTAATGAAGGTCATTCAAATATTAAAGTGTCTGCTGAAGCTACAGCGTCTCATGCCGGTGTAGGAGTCGAGAAGCACTTAACGGGTGTACAGTTCTCGCCTAAGTTCACGGTACAGTGAGCGTCTCCTAGGTGGCGGCCACTGTACATTGCTTCCTGCCCGCTGGGTGAGGTGCACTTAACCTTGATGGGAATCACTTAACAACTTTATTTTTAAAATTATCAAGAAATAACTACCGAATAGCATGGATGTTTAACACTAAATGCTATGCCGAAGTACGAGAAAATTGTAAGGAACAATTTAGTAAATACTCATATTTTAATACCAGAAGAAAAAAGATGGAATAAACTCAGAAAGTTAAACTAAACCAGACATATAAACTTATATAATCGCTACTTCTATGTAAATATTTATAATTGACTGAATATTATAATCAACCCTTAGTTATGACGTTATTGAAGGTCCTAAATTAGTTGTTTGAGGTCGATGAGACCACAAATTTCTTTGGATGTTTACAGCCCTTCAAATAGAGGTACAATTTGTTATCCAAAATAAAGAGCAGACCTAAATATAGACAAAAACTGATGACATCGTTTACCTTGTAATCTGTTTAAAGGTTTATTTATAAAAACAATGATGAATGTCCTATATGTCCAGCCTTTCTTATATCCAAAGATTTTCCCGATCAAAACTAGAACTAAGAACATCGTATCGTTTGCATTTCGTATATATATAGGAAATTATTAGACTCAAAAAAGTTAGAAATATTTCACTAAATAGAAAACAGAGAAGAATTCTTTCACTTTTAGGAAAAACACTCGAAATTTTAAATGGAACATTTTTCAGTCTTATCAAGAATTTTCTTTTCGCCACCACAGATTTTCTTTACGAAACAACAAATTTTCTTTTATCGAGATGTATGCTGTTCTTATACCGTCATAGTTACGGCTATAAACCTCTAAAAATACTCCAACAATTTTAAAAAATATATTCAACAGTTTCTGTTTCATTCGAGGAATTACTTCACTTAAGGCAATACTGACACCAGGCAATTAATGAAGAGCTAAATTTTGAAATTATGCAAGTGAAAGAGAACCAATTTATTCAAATAACTGTTTCAGAGATGTATTAGAAGATATTTGAGTTGAAAATGTAGCCGTTTCGAAATATTTAAACTATAGAAAGACTTCAGTTTGGAATTAAAGATGAAAAATATAACATTGAAACTTAGAGTATTGGTGAGAAGCATTTACCATCTAAATATTAAAAATGCCTCATATATTAATAAAAACAATATCAGAATAGAAAAAAATATTGAAGAAAATGCATTGAGAAGAATACGAAAGTTAAAAAAGTAATAAAAATAATTGATTGAAATACAAAAATTGAAACCAATATCTTCTGAAAACAAATTTAAAGAATATTTATGTGTCTGGGTTTCCTTCGCCCGTTCAAAATGGCCCCCATTATTTATTTGATAAACACTCGTAGCATCTTTAGAACTCTTCTCCTTAACATTCTTTATGATAGGAAAAAGCCGCTTGAGGATAATCTAAAGAATAAACAGCGATAAAGGGCAGGGCAAAAATCTCAACTTCGGTGCCCCACACTCCTGAATTTATCATCTAACTTTGATTCATATAAACGGAGACTATGTTTTACAGGTAAGAACAGAATCAGGAGCACTCTAATGCCTAATTATAGTTTTTAAGAATAAATAAATAAACAAATGACGGGTGGTTACGCCAAAATATAAGCAGGAAATGCTGACGCAGAATGTTTACTACATTCAGTTTCAAGGAAATAATTTGGAACTTTAAATTATAATTACAAATACATATTAGCGAAATTGTATAAACATATTGTTTAGATTGAATTAATATTTTTTTTTGAAATATGATATTTCAAATGGGTGCTCCGTTTGAGAGCGCGACAAAAAGGTCAATTGTTTCGTTAAAACTGTGATAAAATACTGGAAAGATAAAACCAAACGTTTTCTATTATAAGGTTAAACGTTGGATAAAATTTATTGGAACTTGTTTTTATGAGGGACTTCTTGCTTAGATTATATTCAACTCTAGACTCGAGTATCTATAATGAAAAGTCCGACAGTAAATAACATTTTTCATTTATTTATAATTCATAACTTTGTTGACTAAACACGTATTGAATTTCTCTAAAACTAATGTCTGATAATTAAAAACAAGTTCTCGCAAATTATAACGTAAAAACTGCAAAATGCGTAGAGCCACCTGAGTACAGTGTACCCCGCCCGGGCAGGGCACACTTGTCAAGTGAACGCAGCCTTCCGGTGGGACCCACCTGATTCCTGCCCTTCACGGGCGGGAATTACTGTACGGAAATAAGAATTTATTTTTTAAATTCCACTAAATGCGCCCAGAAAATCAGCTTGTAATACATTGTATTTCCGATTTCAAAAATTACAGTAAATCAATTACGTAACGTCAAAATAATGGATAAGAGGTTCAACACAACCGTACGTTCCACAGAGAGCGAGATGTAGCCAAAATAGAACAAAGAATCCGTCGATCGAATGACGAAATCGTCGGCCCCCCGAGACATATGCAATCCGTTCGTGCGTTGTTCTGGTCCAAGGCGGAAGATGAGATCCACCGCAACCATAGAATCAAGAACTGCTTCGGACGGTGATTTCAAATTGATTGAACGTATGTCATCGTGAAGTTTCTTCACATTGTATCGCCATTGGCACTATACGAAAAATTAATTGAAAAGCTGTTTTCGCCATCCCTTATAACTACGAAGACTATCTTCAATCTTGTGAAGAATCCATCTGTTTATTGCGACTCGCATTTCTACTCCACCCTCTAATATTCCGCTATTTGCGATTTGTTTCTACTCGCGGTTTAGATATGAAGTTATATTTTTTACGAAAATAATTCAACGAAGGGACAAAATTAACGCTAAATGGTGAATATAGAAAGAAATGACGTAGGAATAAATTGAAACATTGAATCAAGAATTCTAAGAGTAAAATTCAAATTCCAATTAGATGAATAGATTGTTGAGAAGAGCAGAAGACGAGTGGCATCTCGTACTCATTCGTTCTGTTAATAATTTCCTGTAGCGTGTGGATGTGGTCCATAGTGCTGAAGCCTTTTTGAAATCCAATTGTTCTCTAGGCTAGGATGAAGAGGCTAGGCTATCTTAACACGTTCAGGTAATATCCTCATTTATAGTCAACTGGAAGGAGGCTAATGGGGTGATAGTTCTTCAAATCTTCTTTGCTTCCTTTCTTGTGCAGAAGGGCAATCCTTGCATGGTTCCATTCCTTGGGAATCATCCCTTTTTTTAGACAATTACTCAATAATTGTGCTAAAAAATTAGCAACCTCTGTTCCACCAGCTTTCAGATATTCTGCCAACACCCCATCTGATCCTTCTGCTTTCCCATTCTTCATCTGCTTAATCGCCGCCATTACCTCTTCTGGGAGAATTGAAAGGAGATTTTGTGAGCTTTGGCTTTCCTCTTGGTTTTCCTCTTCGGCATTTCCCATCTTCTTGTATAGGTTGCCAAAGTATTCTGCTATATTCCTCAATATTGCTGGTCTGTTGTATGTTGTTGTGCCATCTCCCGTCTGTAATCCTAAAATCTATTTCTTACCTGTTGCTAGGCGTCTTCTAGCCCCCTTTATGCTCTTGTTATTTTCTATGGCCTCTTGCACAACCTTTTCATTAAAATTCCTCACGTCTTGCTTGATTGATACTCTGGTGGCTTTGCAAAGCTCGGCATATTCAATGTTATCTCTTGGAGTGTCTGAATTCTTCAGTTCCTTCCGTCGTTTCATCATTTGCCGGGTTCTATCAATAAATTTCTTATCCTTAGGTTTTCTTGGCATGCTTGCTACTTCCTTTACCGCTTCCTTCACGACTTCCATAACTTTAGTTTCGAGTTCTTCCTTCTGAAGTGCTGATAATCTATTTCTTAGTTCCAGCTGAAACTCCTTCTTGTTATTTGATATTTTACCGATATTTATCTCCTCCTTCTTGCAAGAAACCAACTTCTTTCGTTCCATTCGGGGTTAGTATTAATTCTGTATCTAACAATTCTGTGGTAATTTCCTGTGTTGAAGTTATTCAAAAATTCACAGTTTGTTACAGTGTAGATTCTGTTTACCAATATGTAGTCTATTTCATTTTTTGTTCCATTGGGACCTCTCCACGTCCATTTCCTTGTAGGATTTTTCTTAAAGTATGTATTTGTTATATACATATTGGTGCATTCTGCAAACTCTACTAAGCGGTGACCTCGCTCATTTCGTCTTCGCTTCAATTCACTTCACGCTCACCTTCGATTTTCACCACATTATCCTTCCATCTCTTGTTGATCAAGAATCCAATGCCTCCATTCCTTTCATCCTTGGTACACCTGTAAAAGAATAAATGCCCTTCCTTCAGTGTAAGTAGTTCTTCTGATTTTCCTCTGACTTCGCTGAGACCGATGACATCCCATTTTATCTTCTCTGCTTCATTGAGTAGTTCCAGCAGTCGTTCTTCACTCTTCAAGCTGCGGCAGTTGTAGGTTGTGAATTGCAGGGTAGTAATTTTTTTCTTCATGATGGACCTCTTTAATGCCACCACCTCCCGGACATCCGAATGGGTGGTGCTTTTACGTCCGGATAAATTTCCATTAAAGAAGCTCATCATGAAAATTGTACTTCTATTTGGGGGGGTTAGGACAATAATTCACCAGGCTGTCCTACTACCGGTTGGTGAATACCACTTTCATTATCTGGCTGGAGATATTGTTGAAGCCTTCTTAGCATGGTTGAACCTGGGCTATACATCGCCTTCGCGAACAGTCAGGGGTGAAAATACAAAGCTTTCCGTTTCATTCCCAATGATTTATAATAAAAAAGACCGCTGCTTTATATTCAGTTAAATGTATATAAATATTTTTCTATGGAATGCATCTTTGCTTTTCTGCTTTATCTTCTATGATATATTTATTTTTTTCTGCTTCAGATGGGTTGAAAAATTCTGGAGTATTAGCATGCATCTCCATAAAAATACTTCCAAATTAAACTTTTAAGATAATTTTAAGGTTCTTTATTCATCGTATCTTTCTAAGAATTGGCAGACATCTTATCTTAGAGACGCCAGTATATGAAATATATTCTACGGCAATAGAGCGACTATACTATGAGACCATTACAACAGAAATTAAAACCCTTGAACTTTCCTACGTACAGAAAGTTAATGTATATTGACCTAAAGGTCATCGCTAAAATCCTTATCTTCATGGTCATGAGTTTTCTTATTTAATCTCCATAGTGAAAAATACGAAAGAAAATTCCCCTTCTATAAATCACGCTCCGCCGAGGGAGTTAACCTTCTCCTCAAATATCGCGAGGGCCCAAGTGACCTTTTCGCCATCTACAGTTAGATTATCGAACGAATACTATCTACACAACACAATTTAATATACCTCCCAAGCATTGATAAAGGTGGAAACATAGAAATTATCAAATGTTAACAGTATATCCAGTTTTAAATTCAATGGGCTACAAATGAACGGATTTCCCTAAAGCATAACTATTCGGATAAAAAGCTCCCGATCTTGTAAAACATTGCACCAGGAACTATTGGTAAAATACTGTGTAAATTGACGAACAATTCCCCCACAAATTAAATCGAATGGCTACTTGAAATGGAGCCAATAATTCAGGTTCAGCAATTTGCATCCATATGGTTTTATAAATAAAATAGTGACCATTTTAAAGTAAAAACAAGTCAAATATTTCAAAAAAATAAATAAAAATATTTAAAAAAATATATTTAAAACATAAATACCCATAAAACAATTGTTTTCTTATTCGACATTTAAGAATGCTATGAAAATAATTGTGTTTATTAGACTTCATACCAATTAATTACATTACGCTTTTAATGTAAAGTATATTTATTACGTATAATTTACAACCCTCTTTATGCCTAACTTGAAATTTTATTCTATGCTATTGAAATCTTAGCTCAACAGATAAAGTGACTTACGCTTTCTCCAAATCTTCTTATTTTTATTTATTTGTTCAAAGTACGCTGCGATTAGGCCATCAGACCTGGTGGCAGCGGTGTAGGGACGAATACTATATTACAAAGGATTGCATTCTCCCAAAGATGGGAGGGAAACCCCCCAAAAACCTCCCGCGAGCAATTAATTACTTTTATCTATTATATATAGATGCTTCTCCGGATTCATTCATGTATATACCCAGATAGGATACTAATTCACAGCCTAAACCACAAGCGTTATTGACTCGAAATTTTTACAACATATTGGCCATAACGAGTAACCGCAAGAAAAATTGCGATTTTGAACCTCAGTATCATGGGTTCGATTCCAGAGGGGCCCAAAATTCCGTTTTTTCCCGTTTAAATGCATTCCCTTGATTTTCGGGAATTTTAAAAAAATACTTCTCGAATAGGAAGAGAATCAAAACTCAAGGAGCCTATATATATGGTCATGATCTATGGAAAACATAAATGACTTTAACGGAAAATGTCCTAGGTTCGAAGCTAGAACGATGCAAAATCGGCCGTTTAAAATAATTGAGGTACATTTTCATTATTTTTTTTCATGCACTTATCGAAACGATAGGAAGTTCGTGCTCGGCTAAAAGATGTATATTAAAAATAAGTTTAAGAAAAAAGATTAGATAAGACCATGCTATTCCTGGGTTCGATGCCAGAGCACATTAGATTTTCTCACATAAGGAATATAAGGGAAAAGTAGGACGTCGTTTGAGGCAGTTGAAGCCAATATTTCTACCTGAATTTTTACACATAGTGAGAGGTGGTGATCTTCTGTTGTGCTGCATAGGAAGAATCACCAGAAAGACCCGGGTTCGATGCCAGACGATTAAATTGCAGCGAATTTTAAGAATATTTTCAATCTTTTTTTTTCTTTTGAGGACCGTCCCGAAATGATGCCGATATGAAATTAGTGTTGTCGATCTGCTTGCAGTATGCAAGCTACATTTTACTCGTATATATATATATATATACACAGTGGATAATATAACATTCATATTCCAATTATTTACGCAATAGATAATATATTATTAATATTACAATTATTATAATTACAAAAATTTAAAATGTACAAACAGATTTAAGCTTATTTTTAAAAGTTTTTACATTTTTTGGAATTGGAAAGAGGACTTCTCCAGGTAATGCGTTCCATTCTCTAATTACTCTATTGACGATTGAATACTTTGCAATGTCTGTGTTTTGTTCGCGTTCTTTGATCTTTAAGCTATGCTTCCGATATAAGTAGGGACCTAGCATTGAGTTCGCCCTCTGCGGAATTCCATGATTTGAACATCCCGGCTAAGGATTTCCCTTCTCGATTCTAATGATTCCCACTTCAAGTGCATTTTAGTTACACTCTCCGCTTTTCTGTGCTTACCGCCTTTCTTTGTACCCCTTCGAGAGTCTTAATAAGGGGATCCCATACACTCGTTGCGTATTCAATAATCGGTCTCATTTGTACAGTGGCGGAAAAAATTATCGCAACACTTTGCGAGCGCTTCAGTGGCTTTCACAGAAACTATTTGGAATTCTGTTTTCTGTGACTGACTGGCAACACCGAGGAAAGCCTCGAAAAGCGGTAATATTTGAGTCGGAGCCTAGAACATACACAAATTTCCTCTCTTCCGAACTCTTCTTAGAGCCTTCGCGCGAACTCTCCCCGAGTTGGTCTTCTTTATTTCGGCGTTTCTCTTTCACAGATAGTTATCGTATTTATAGAACGATAGGTTAAATATATATTTATTCCAATTTCAATCTTAAATGCAATAAGATACATGGACAATAATTTAAATTTAATTCTTAATAATGTGAAGAATACTATTCGGTTTTCATAATGTGTAGCAATAAGGAATAAGTGGTATTGGAGTAGGAATACGCGATGTGGCGATTCTCACCTTTAGAGAACGAGAATTTTGGAGTCTAGAGGAAAATGATGTTTTGCGAGATTATAGCGAGAACAGATGGCCTATAATGGTCTATTTTTCTGGATAATTTGTGCGCTAATAAGGCGTTATTTTGGTAGTTTGGTTTCTCACTCGAGCATACGTCTTACGGCTGCCTGCTGGATATTAATGTAAATGTAATTCTTCAAACGTCCAGTTCAAACATAGGATATTCATAATTTGTGATAAACATTCCGAGGAGGATTTTTGATTACAATTCTTATGTTTTCAATTCAGCAATTACAATTCGATAAGTCGTTAGAGCGATTACTGAGTTACTAACTATGGCACAATGTAAAATTTGTATTTTGTCTACGGAATATAATTTTTCGCCAACTTAATCATGCAGACGAAGGAAATTCGTAATATAAATTTATATACACTATTTGTCACCTAGAATACATGAAATCATTGTCCGTCCGGAGTTAAAAGAAAAAATACCAATTCCAAAGTTAAAAAAACATGATTTCATAAAAACCGAACAATTTCTGCGCATATATCGGACTTGTCTTACATTTTGTAACAGGGAGCTCGCTGACCTTGGTCATTAGTCAATTGTGTTGCCTTCGCGCGGAGAAATTCACAAAGAAATTCAAAGAAAGGCTTTGATAATTCGCGAGGAAAGTCTTTAACCACAAGTTGATCCCTTCAAAGTATTGCAGGAGCCAATACAAAACAAACGTTGAAATGCATTACCTCGCGTGGAAAAGCTTTAACCATATGTCGAGCACTTCCAAAGCAAGTATTGTAGGTGCCAGGTATATTTTTCCTTTTCGTGCCTATTTAGCTAGACTCAGGACCCTCATTTTACAATCGCCCAGTAGAAACTATCCTCTGGCTAATTCAAAGCTCCTTCCTCACCATGGTGCTAAGGAAATGAAATGTTATTGCACTCGTAAAAATATTCCCAAATAATATTATTATATTAGCGTATTTTAGTAAACAAAGACTTCCTAATAAACAACCCAAGTTTTTAGTACTGATACGTATTTTATGAACGTCTGACTTTATTAAGTTAATTATCCAGGATTATGCTGCCATAATAAAATTATTAATAAGCTGCTAAAATGGACTTCTCAGATTGTTTGGAAGTGTCATAAATATAACTAGTTGCTAATTAAGAGGTGATTTTGCAGCTGTCTGACACAAATTATTGGCATAGGAAGGGCACGAGCTCGAATTCCGCTTAAGTTAAATGAGTTTTTTATCTTAAACTTCTCTTGTTCGGGAAATGAACGAATGTAAGATATGATTTCCACATATATTTATACGCCCCTGTGATGAATATATATATTTACCAGAGAGATGCAATTCATTATGGAAAAATAACCATTGGATATGAAACATTCGGAACCAATTCATCATCAATTGTCGGTCAAGAACATGTTTCGTGTGTCGGTGGAAATTCCTCTTCTACGAAGGATTCGAGGTCGTTCGCTGAAAGACAATGTCCTTTGACTTATTTTCCACAATTAGAGGTATTTGACAGGGCCTCCTGATTTCTGGAAGCACGATGAACCTTTCGCTTTCAGTGCAGCGGATTTTCGAAAGCCTATGCGTCACTCGCAACAACAAACCGGTCGTAAGGCAAGGAGCTCTGGCTTACTTAGGCTTATTGGCCACTATTTCTTCATTTATGTCTTCACGTCGATAGACGGACAACCAGCGCACCGCGCAAGCGAATCTTTTTCATTTTTACGCTTAAAAAAAAGCATTGAGAACTATTGACATTCTTATGCATATTATTATTCATTGTTTGTCTACAACCAGGACAATTTGCGGGTTCACACTTTCCAATTTTCTGCGGTAGTTCCAAACCAATTATATACATTTAGATTTATATATATACCTAGCGAGCTGCCAGATGGGTATGGTAGGGGTTGTAATAAACCATCATCACGTAATCTACTCTACCAGCCTCTCTTATTGTCAGGGGAAAAAAGCGACCAAAAGTTATAATGTTTTGTGATTACCTCCCTGTAACGTTTTGTCAATGCTTCTCAGAGTTCGCGATTAGGTCTTTAGTTGCACTAAAATTTCAATTACTTCGTCTTTTGGTTCTGAACCGATAAAGCTTTCGAAGAGCTTCCGTCGGTCATTAGATCTTCTCACCTGGAGCGAATTCCAATGAGGAAGTGGATAACTCTATGTCTATGAGGCTGAATCATATAGAGGAGAATGAAGGACAATGGATATATTACTAATCATCCTATATTTTTCTTGATTCCAATATAATTCTAGATTATTAATCATAGTGCATATGTGCACACTGTTACCGAGTCTGAGAGAAATACGAATACATATAAATATTTTTCCACTTGCTCTAAATTATATTAAATAGTCTCCTTCTCTTAAAAACATGAAAATTGAGTAATATTACGGGGATGAAGGTCTATGGCGGAGCTGACATTCTTTCATAATCATCTATGTGTAAGAATCTACGGATTCTATCGAATGTGGACATGAATATATAGATGATAATGAATGATTGCTTTGTCGCAGGGGCGCAACCAGGATTTGTCTATGTAGGAGAGGGTTTTAGACAGTAAAAAGAGCGAAAACATTTCTACATTTCAGGGCCGGTATATTCATGCACGCTACATGATAGAAGATGTTAAATTCTTTGAAAAAACTAAAATGCATAGAAAACTAGGATATGTTCACAATTATGTGGCAAAATTAAAAACTTTTTGAGATTTTAGTTTGTAAAATTAATAATTGAATAATAATGATGAATAATAATCCTCAATGATATTTGGATTTCCAGTTTTGATAGGGCCATTTTCTCTTTTATTGTCATTATTTTACTAGGTGTAAGGTTTTTTTTTTATTGCAAATATTAATTTCGAGTGCCTTTGAGAGTTTTTTTGAAATCAAAGGAAGGTTAATTAAACTTTCCTTTAACTAATAAAATCGATTGTGGCAGGCTTTACCGTGTGGAAATCCATAACCGGTATCGATCTGTGCCGAAACCGGTCGTTTTGCAAATAAATCTGTGGAAAAAAGTATTTGTTAAACCTTATTCTTAACATCCTCTTTTCCTTTAACTGTTAGTGAATGTGAGAAGAAATAAATTAGTAGTAGTGATTTAGGAGATGATATTGAAACGTAAGTATTTTGGAGGTAGCACTGCAATTTGGACAACCCAGTTACTTTGATGGAAACCGAAGACCAATCGTAGCGGAGACGGATGAATTTTTCCTCTTAAATTATATGTTGTTTTATAAATACGATATATTCTGATTATTAAGTTAAAATGTCGACAGCACAGAAACACCATAAAAATATGTCTATGTAAGACCCATTCAATCCGCCTTTCGGCGTGTGGCAGGGGAAACAGGCATCTTAACTCTATTTTCCTAATCAATTTCTTTTGCGTATCATGCGCGGAAAAAATGAATTCTTGATACGATTCCTTCTAGCATTTATTTCTCTAATCTTCCTCGCAGTATCAGAGCGGCCCACATCAACAGGAAGGTCGCATTATACCGATTGCATCATTTGAGAACCTAATTTTTCTGAATTTACTTAGTAAATTTATCCTTTGAATTAGTCTTCTATCTCTTAATGATTACCATCCCGCGTACTGCAACATCTGAGTAACACTCACCGTTTTATCATGGCAATTCTGTACAAATCGTATCGTGTACAACCAATCAAGCAAATGCCGTACACGAATTGTAATACAAAAGTTATAATCAGTGTAATCGCGAAACAGTATTCTCTCGTTTGGCTAGGTTGAATAAGAGGAATATGAGTTTTTTTCTTTGAAACACGATGAGCATCCCCTCAACGATCTACTAGTTAATCTTTGCATTCTATTCACTTTTCCTATCGCATCTCCAATATGTTCTTTCAAAGATAAACTACAGCTAAACGTGACACTTAGATATTTTGTGTGGCACACTAACACTAAGGGTTGTCGCGAAATTTGTTGCTGCGTGGAAATAACGTTTTTGGATGATATCTAACATCCTTACGCTTTATATACATCATTCACAAAAAACTCTAGGTGCGTCTTACAAGATTTATCTTTATGGAATCCGTGTTGGATCCGAATGATTCCTATCTTTATGGTAAGAAACTGAATAATAGAGCTTGCTATAATATGCTCCATTATTTTGCAGAAATTCGAAGTTAACGAAAATTACCCATAATAATCTGATCATTCTTAGGCCCCGGAGTGACGTTTAATTTCTTCCACTACATTGGGACAGTACCCTCATTAATTGATTTCTGATAGAATTTCCTATCGGTGGGATCCAATGTGCGAAATGACCTAAGCTGTCGAAGCACTTTTAACAATACTACTACTACTACTACTATTTCCTATCAATCTGTTGCAGTGAATTTCCACTAGCATCAACTTATATCTCTATGGAAATCATCTCCGAATCAATGCGCGAAGTAAAATCGTTAACTCGACCATCATCTTATTAGAAACATTTCTGGAAGTACGGATTAAGTAAGTTAGCTATTTCTGCCGATTTATTTAAGGCAATTCCCTCTTCGCTGATAAAGCTAGACATAGAAAACTGACCACCACGAGTCTCTCACACTTATGACCAAAATTCTTTCTAATCGCCAACTAGTGATTTTAACAGGGTTCGAGATCTATATTCCTGGTATTCTTTTCGTGATCCTTCCTCAAATAGCTTTTGCACTTCTCTATAGTTTTGATCACCAAGCTCATGGATCTCACCGCACGGTTTAAGTTTTCTCAATCGCGAGTGAATGACTCCTATGCAACGATTCAAACTTCTTCCTCGTCTCACCTACTGTTTAGACGGAACATATTAAACTAAATCTACTTTGATTATCCGTAGAAACTCTACCAAACTATCGTTTACTGTATTTTCACCCGAAAAGCGTAAAAAATTATCCAAGCCTTCGTTCAAATAAAACCTTAAACTCAGAAATAATTGCTTTGCGAATTACATACACTTGTCTCACCGGCTTAAGAGATCTAACCGCTACTACTTTCATGCCTGCCATTATGACATCATGGTTTGACTGTACCGTCAACGACAGCGAGGCTAGTTATTATTTGTGGTTGGGAAGTGGCTAGTAAATCTAAATTGATACCTTGCCTCGCACGATTCGTTCGAGTTTTAGTCATATTTACCTTATCTAAAGCATGCAACGAAAAAGTGTGATGTATTTCGTGAATTTTTTTCCCACTGCTAGTGCTGGAGAATTTTAGATTATCCCAATGAATATTGGTTAGGTAAAAATCTCTTCCTACGGCGATGATTGGATCCTTTATTTTCTCGAAATTTTTATGTAAGGCCTCGGATAAATCAACAATACAACCTATTTTTTCATCGGGAGGACTACACAAAGAACAAACATTAATCTTACTTCCGTTTTGTCTTTGAATCGAGCACCAAATGATTTCGCTCCTGCTATTTTCTACTAATTCATCGCGCTTACTAATTAAATGAGTCCATACTGCTATAAAACCTCTACCGCTAGATTTACATAGTCATATTTTCAGTATATCACATAATTGGGGGAAATATCTCACTTTGAGTAATATCCTCGCGTAACCAAATCTTTCTAGAATGATTTCCGCGCAAGTTCTCATCGTAATGTTAAAGATTTCCACCTGTTTATTACGTAAGCTCTTGCAATTTACTATTATTATTTTTAGATCTCTCAGTTCGCACATTAAAACATGGTTTTCTTTTTCGAATAACCTTTATCTTTTTTTTAAGTGAATTTTTCTTTTTCACCATTGCAATTTTTCTATGTTTTGGGGCTAAGCTCATGCCCACCCACTGCTTATTTAAGTGGGCGTTAGTAACTATTTCTACTGCTAAATTAAAGAATAACTTTGTCTGCGTATATTCGCTCTATTCTCTATTCTATTCGCATCCAAACCGCAAAACAACGTAGCAAACGACATTTAAACTACGGTCTTCATGGAGGGAGAGGGGTTGGGAGTGTTTCGGAAGAGTCCGTAAAGTGCACACAAATTTTAGTTAAATCACCGAACAATAGCTGAGTATGGTGTCTAATATATGGATCTAAGTAACCTTGAGAAGTATTTTAACATACGGAAATCAAGATGATCAAATTGGAAGCGGAAAATTTTATTCATCGCTACGGAGAAAGTAGAGAAGTGAATACCGGCCTCTTGGAAACTTAATACAAGTTTAGATTATGCTGCCACAAGTATCTTCGTAAGTGTGGCCCGTTCTACAGTGTAAAATCTGTGGGGCACCTGTAATTCGTCCAAAGTGTGTGATTATGTTTACACTACGAGGCGAGTACGGAACATCTAATGATTGATTATCGGACATTCGAATCATCATTTTTTATTTGCATTAAAGATTCCAATTGTTGGTATAATTTCGATTGCATTCTAGCTCATTAATCAAATATATTACAGCTCTGGATAAATTAAATTGAAATTAACTGTTGTAGAGTAATACACTCACTGAAGAGGAAAATCGTATTAGTGGTGTGATGAATGACTGTAACATCAATAGAGATGTGGTACCGTTGCAATTTATTATATTTTTTCAGTCAGTATGGTTAAAGTGCATTGATGTCTCATGAGAAACACCATTTGTTATTACACAAATATTACTCCCTATTACATATAGCCTGATAGACCTGAAAATTGTTTATCACCGATTCCACTATTTAAAAGTTAATAATAGTGATGACAATTACTGTCAAAACGTTAATTGCTAAAAAGCTCTTGGAAAATTTGAACTCCTTCAACACACGGATTAGATTGGATTCATCGAAGGGATATTTTTAATACCTTAAGCAGTGGAAAACTACACTGCTCGAGAGAAAATAGAAAGGTAAGAATAGGACGCATCTTAGTGGTTTATGAATTCGAATTTTTAAGTGTTGAATTCTCTTTGCAAGAATTCAATTCCATCACAATTCTAGTATGTAGACCTTTAATTCGCGAAATAATACCTCAAAATGTTCATTTTAACGTCTGATATTCCGCTATCAAACAATCTTGTTAGTAACTATCTCCCAGTGTATTATATTAACATTCTACACAACCTTTTTTATCACGACTAACTTTGAATAATAAATGGCAAAATATGAAGACAATGAGGCAAAGGCACTACTTGGAAATCTCGCGAAGGTGAGTCTTAAATTTCTGCATATAAAAACGAAACTAAAAGTCTATTTTCCATTCGTATGGACTTTGAATATTCCCGGTTTTACTGCCTCTATACAGAGTTGCCGAATTGTCGGAGTTAGAGTGATTTCAGTTAGTTTCCACGTAATCCGCGCTCTGACGCCAACTGGTGTTGCGATAATTGTTTCCCCCACTGTACATTGGGAAAATAAACACAAATATTGCTTGCCTTTTACTAATTGTAATTCATGTTACATAGTCAACAACTGAAACCTGTGTCCATAATCTTAATGGATTAATCTACGATTTTAGAATTATGTAAAACTAAAATTTCAATAGCAAAGTTTCGGCGACCTTATTGAATTCCAAGAAGCAGGTCATTTACAACTTTGACTAGCATTACAATATTCATAATCACAATTAATATTGGTTTTCTAATCCAATACTCTCGTTTGATCATTTAACGAAAGGATGTATTCCATCAGCCATTTTTTACAATAATTTGTTCAATAACCTATCGTTACCTGTGTAGGAAATGTTTTATTTTCATTTCGAAGACAATCGATCGTGTCTAATTAATCGCAAAGGCTTCGAGAGCTATCCAAAGATGGTGATTAGGATTAGCTTTTCCGCCTTCCCTCAAGAGACACTCAGCAGGACGATGTTTTCGCAAATGCATTAGTCAGCATCCACGTTTATCCTCAGAAAGGGAAGAAAGAACAAATTGTGATAAGTTATTTCGTAAGAATTTAAGCAGGGAATCACTGGTTTTCTACCTATGCTTAATCTTAAACCCGAAAAATTACCTTTCAAAAGGCAGTGATTTCCAACAGTCCTTCCTTCTTGGCACAGTTACAAATCAGCTCAAACTTTGTGAGACACTGATCCTTGCTATGATTTGCTTCGATCCGAATGTAATTTGGTGAAGGAGCAACTATAACCAGACGAGAATGAAAAATATTAATATTTTCGATACGAAATAGTGACAAATATTAATGAGAAAAAATTGACTATACATATGTTAGATGTCCTTGATATTCCTTAAGATCGAACCAAAATAACATTTCACATGCACAGCCAAGTGGGAGATGGTCTAAGGATGACTCTCCTTCATCTGAAGTACGAAACCACTCCGCAGAAATTGAGTCCTACATTTATTACATTCGAATGCATCAAAATTATTGAAAAAATAATTAATTACGAGCAAACCTAAGTTGAATATTTTCCATTTAATATTCCCTGAAAGAAACGTGACTTGGATACAGAATTCTTTTAATATGCGCATCTGAATGTGATATTATGAGATACGAATGTGCATATTAAAAGAATACATCGACGGGACCGTCGATAAGGCCGCACTGAACGCTCAGCAATACCGCGTGCGGCCTAAATTATGCAGGCAGCCTTTAATATAACCGATGACACATTTTTAAGCCTCGAGATAATGATTAAATATACGAATGCCTTAACACAAAGATATATAATATAATACTTAACACAAAGATATAAATAATAATATAATAATGTATATAATACCAATTGCTCTTTCCTCCATATATTCTGACAGGAAAGGATACGTTCAGGAAAGAAATTATTTTCTTCAATGTTAAGAGAGATATTCCAAAAGAAAATAGGGTTTTTTGCCTAGGTTAAACTTTTAATTCTTTTCCTCCCTCTGGTGGAAGGAAAAGGTGATTTCGTGATCTCTCTATTACAGTGGATAAGCCCACTTCCCTTTGAAAAGCCTCTAATCACGCTAAAGGGTGAGTCTGTTCTTTTTCCAAATGATTCTCGAGTAAAGCGGATCCACAAAAGCGGCAAAGGTGTTCACTCGTGTGTTACTTATTTTCCTTTTATTCATGCGAAATCAGTCTTTTTGCAAGAGATCAATTATCCGTAGAAGGCGGAGTAGGCAATGCATACATTAGTTTAGTTGACATTTGGTCTCTCGCATTTTGCTGCCATTAGCCCTCCTCCACGAAACTCGCCTTCGCCATTAATTCGATCACGCCTCTTTCATAGCGTCGTTAAACCAGAAATGCCACCAATCACCACGAGAGCCCGCCACGTTCGATTAACCACTTTGGACCTTAAGAGCCCTTCTGTCCCTCCTGCCTTTCTTATGAAATACTCCTATCTTTATTATTTCGCACTAACCTGGATTTGATCACAGGATATTGGGTTGTATGAATTCCTGCCACTTGACACCTTTTCGCATTTCTGCCCACGAATTCGACATCAACGGACTCTTCCAAAATCGTTGGATGCGCTTCATGTGATTGCACTTGCCCTTAACAGCACCGACCAGAATAAAAATAACAAATTTGTAGAACTTTCCAGATTAATTTGATTTGTCTTACTTGTTTCTACCGTTCGCTATTCAATGATTTCCTTCATTTGCTCTTTCTGGATTTTGAAAGCATTTCCGCCGAAAATGTTGCTTTTCTCGTAAACATACTTACTGTAACAATAATTCAGAAATACGCCATGATCATTTACGGTGCTTGAAAAGGATTCAACAAAAATTATTCGAATTCGACGTAAATTCGACTATCTCGATAATCCACCCGCTTTTAATATCAGATGATCCTCCTAATCAAACAGTTCCTCTTTGATCGTTGTCCATTCCTCTTCGTCCCCTTACGAAACCCCCTTATGTCGTCCTTCCCTTGATACGGAAAGGCGATGGACAGCCGAGGAAATGCCAGCGGTTTCCGCTCCTAATGTTCCATTTGTAATCCGCTCTTTCAAGATGTCCGCTCTTGACAAATTTCATCCATTATTCTTAATCCTCGCAGATTCTTGTTCTATATTCTTCGATATCATTCGTATATGCCTTTTCGCTTCCATTACAGGGCTCCTATTTATTTCGCCAAGATAACGGATAGAAAATGACTTCGTCATCTTTTTTTAAGATCGTTTTGTTTCGTAAAAATATGAGTTTCGAGAAAAAAGAGTCGAATGAATGGAATAAAAGTACGCATTAGCGAGGATTTGATAGAGAAATCTCACCAAAACTGCTGAATGTCACCGTTATTTGATAATTTTCGTGAGAGAAACAAGTTCCCTACGATTTGCGAATTTTCAACTGGCGTAGTTTCATTTTTAACGAATTTCATTGTTTCTTTTTCAAGAATTGACCGAATTTTTATTTTCCCAAAATCCGAAAAGAATAGCCTGATGAGGTGATCAAGAAAAGAACATCCTCGGAATGGAGTATTCTGCAATGAGGATGAGAAATGTTGACCATAAAATCTCGAGATATCCGAGATGCGGGTGTCGACTTGAGATGGTAACTTGGGTTGATAGAAAGCCAAACGATGGAGTGTCGGAAATGGCGAGAGAGAAAATTAATGAGAGCTGAAACAGGAGGGAAAAGGAGAAGAACAGTTAAGAAATTGAAAGGTGGAAAAGAAATAAAATTGGGCCAAGAGATGATGTAAAATGCGGGTGATAAAGGAAGGAGACGGCGCACGAACCCTTGTCACGGCTGTTTCGTCTGTATTATTAATGACACTTGTAAATAGTTTACGGTAGATTACGTATATGAAACCCGTAGATTAAATGTTATAGCCATACAAACTCGTCCGCGAAAAGATTGAGATTGAAAAGAATCTGATACGTTCAGAAAACGCTATCATTATGTGATCTCAACCATTTATATTTCCAAGCTAATTGAATACACAAATCTTCGCTTTTTTCTATGAGTTCTTACTTCGCAGAAGAATTTATATCCAAGCAATTTGTGATAATCGGAATGCTCGGATTTCATTCATTCTTCCGCCATCCACACGTGGATAAATAAAACGCTTTTAATGGGACCGAAGAAAATACTCTGGACTATTCGGACCGTTTTACCAAGAGAAGAAAGCTTCCCAAAAAGAGAATTTCTTTTCCGCCCTCTGGATTGATGCCTTCCACGTCATAGAAGCAGCGCCTCCTAGGGAGGAGGAGGGGAGGGAGGAGGAGGGGAGGGAGGAGGAGGGGAGGGAGGGGTTGGGGGTCGTCGGGGAGTGGCCTGTTTCTCAGACGCCTTTCTCACCCCTTCCCCCTCTGCTCGAACACCCCGCCGGATACATCGTCACGTGGTTGTTTCAGGAGAGACCCTTTTTTTCCGCCGGTAATTAATTATTTGGAATGACGTTCGACCTTTTAAAAATCCCTTAATTATGACGGAAAACGGAAACTGCTGGTCTGTTGTTTTGCGACGAATGCATAATTAATCATCGCTTTGCATTATCCTTCTTCAAGTATGTATTGTTTATTAGACGTGAATTATTCATTCAAACTTGCCAATGGAATCGACAGCGCTGCCTAAGTGTTTTCGGTAATACCTCTTATTAGGGAATATCGCTTCTAGGGGAGGCTCACACATTCGTGTTGCTTGGAAATCTCAGTTACATTTTACATTTATTATTGCATGAAGTATACCGATTGCAACTAGTTTATCATTCAATCCGATTTTATAAACAATATGTAATGTAAATTTTAAATATTCCATAAAGAGTTATACTGCTTGTTTACTTGACGACTAAAATCTCCGATTGCATTACAAGATGAGGACTTGCAATCGATAAGTCGTATTTTCAAGCTATATATTTGTACAGTATGTATGTTACAAAATGTTACATAGTGATGTTTTGTATAGAATGCTCAACGAAGAATCTGTTACTTAGCGTTAATTCCATCTTGAGTTTTCCATAAGGTAATTTGCAAATTAACTTTACGTTAGTTAATTAGGAAAAGTACATCGGAGTGATCTACATTCGCTATGTATTGTACATTTTACGTATATAGTTTAATGATAAAACGGTAATGTTTTCAAAAGAGTTGCTTCGATTGAGGTGGGAATAAATAAAGATCAAATCACGAATTACAAATTCCTGAAAATTTTGAGGGAAATGCGTCCAATGAGTATCACTCCTGTTTAGTTGGAAAATCAGTTTAAATCGTCACAGTAAGATCTATAATAAATCTTATATTATTATAAATAAATTTTGTATTATCTTAAGGATAAGATGAATTTTATTACGAAAACTTGACATGAATTACTGAGAAAATGAGGGAATCTGATGATTGCCCTATACGATTAGGGGAAGGTCGGGTATTATCGGACAAATAGTTTTTCAAGCTTCGGCTGCTGGTAATATCACCTGTCTGTTGTCCGAACTAAGAAGGAAGCCGCTACCGCAATATTGGATCGAACAGTCTGTGCGTTTGCAAGTGACAGTCAATTGTTATTTGTTTTTGCAAGTTTTCCAGCTCACGTAGATTATCTGAGTACAAATACAATAATGTTATTATTTTTTTTTAGATGCATGGGTTACTATAATTTACACTGTAAGAAGTAAATGTGTCTAGACGTAACATTGCGCACGCATCAAAGTTTATATATAAGCATAAATATGTTATTTCTATGTACATGCTCATATATTTTGTTGGCTATGCATGCGGTTAAGATTCTGTATACCGTCGGCAGACAAGTTATTGGTCGATACTGCTTGGGATCTTCTATATTTTCATTTTCTGGTAGCATATACGTATTGCCCTAAGTGACAAATGGTGGCGTATGAGATGGATTATTTAGCAGATGCGACAGATAGCTAGGAAATCGTGACAATACGTAAAATGATTATACCAAAAGTTTTGGATGCCATCCGTACCAGTTGGGGGTATTTTTAATTGCCTTGCGTACTTCTAGAGTTATTTTTGGCATACTCATATTCGGTAATCTTTGATTAGCATCCTCTTCTTGTTTTGTCTGTTAGAGATATGCTCTGCTCCCTCGGACCAAGTGGATGACCAAAATGTGTAAAATTCTTCTACATCAGGTATATTATTTTTTTATACTGGATGCTAGCTTGACTTTCCTTTAATTGTCTATAAAATAGTTTCTCGTTGTTTTTAAAGAGTACATTTTTGGTTTTTTCAGTCCAATGACTTCCTATATCGTTTGAGCCTGCTTGTTGCAACTGCTAATTTTTGCTTTTAAGTGTCCAGGTGTCTTGATGCTAACATTCTGACCTTCATGTTTTGTCCTTTCGTATAAGTAAGGGTAGGCTGAAGCTGTTTTTTAGTTTTGATTCATTATGTAGATCATACTGAGTAAGTCTTCCGACATCAACCCTTAGTGTTTGTATTATCATTTCGAACCTTTTTTCCAAGGTGGCTCCTTGTTTTTGTTTGCCTTGTTAATTATAGTCTTCATTCCGTAACCCAAATGAGTACAGACTGCTGCAGCATATATCAAAGTATGCGAGTCTTATATGCTATTTACAGATGTTAAAAAGTTTGGAAGTACCTTTTCGTTCATGAAACTTACAGTGCAATATAATTGTTTTGATATATTGATCTTTGGGATTCTTGGTCGTTTAGTCGGGTCAGTTCCCCCATATTCTATTAATGTCGTCAGCAGTAAGTCGATTAACTTTCTTGTTTCTTCTTCTTTACCTTTGGCTAGCTCCCTGAGATGCATATTATCAACATTATTATCCATTATCCCTGAGTCTGGATTATGTTCTAGTGACTCTATTTGACTGTACTTCATGCTGATCTTCGTTGTTGATTTCATCCGCAACTTGTTCTATTAATCTTTCGATTACAGCA
This sequence comes from Sympetrum striolatum, assembly GCA_947579665.1. Taxonomy (NCBI): domain Eukaryota; kingdom Metazoa; phylum Arthropoda; class Insecta; order Odonata; family Libellulidae; genus Sympetrum; species Sympetrum striolatum. Next base: position 1,343,207 of record OX388341.1, read on the forward strand.
TCCAGGAGTAATTTACTATCTCTTATACTGCGACATTGGTCTGCAAGTCTTTGTTCAGTTAATATTTATTATTATTATAAATTATAGTTATTATTATTATTATATACAAAGTTACAAGTAGGTAACAACCAGGCGGTAACTTGTCATAACACTTTCAACACAATATATACATTCCTACACTCAAATTTTTATCCTGTGTAATAACAACAACCTCGCATGTAAAGTACATCTCAATATAAATATACCAATAATTACCTATATCACTTTAGTAACAACTCCACTCAAAATCTGATCCATTGACACATTTTCAAGGTATTATTTATGGCAAATTAAAAATTATTCACATTAGCAAATGTCTACATATAGCAATAAAATGTTTCATGTGAAGCCAAAAACGATTTTTTCAAGCACAACACTATGTCCGATACAACCCTCCAGAAATCAGAAAGGTCTAAATGTAATGTTTGTGAAAAGCCAAAGATAAACCAATAAAGAAGTCTTTAAGGAGAGAGATCTTTCTTAATGTATTAAAAATTACGTTAAAGTTTTCAGTAGAGCAGAGAATATTTAAATTTAACCATAAAACAATTTTATATATTCAAAAACACTTAAGCGTCCGATACTACCTGTCTTCCCCAACTAATTTCCAAGAGGCATCTCGACAGTCGATCTCGAGAAGATTGTGGATGATATTTTCATCGAACTCCAGCAATATACTCAATATACTTTACTCAGCAAATATTACATAAGAAAGAAGCTGCTTACGCAGTAGAAAATTTGTAACAAATAGTAAACACCATTTCCTGTCTCATAAAAACATCGTATAAATAGAAACCAGATAGTGTTTTTGGAAAAGTAAGGAAAGAAGCAAATTTACTACAATGTTTTTTTTCCAGAACATCAAAAGTTTCTCAGCTAACCGAAATATTTCCTTTTGGGAGTCAAAACCTGAAACCTTAAAGTCTTCGAGGGAGCTTATGGTTTCCTTTATTCTTTGCTCATGTTGTCTAAAGGCGCGTTATGGATGACGATCGCCGCTAAAATGATTACGAAATCACTTCCGTGTACATTTGGCATCTCTCGTTCCACCTTGCTGAGCCTTCTTTGCCAAAGAAATGTCTTAATTAAGAAATCACTCGAACACTTTGTTCGAAAAAAGTGAGGGGAGAGAAATTTTGAAAAGGAAAGGTATGAAGTGGTTGAATAGAGAGGTACACAAAAATAAATTGAGAAAAGAGTATGACTTAATGCTATTAATACAGATATAACTGAAGGCAGGTTTGAAGTTGAATGCTAAGTTAATGTTCAAAATAAAGATAAAGAGTATAAACATATAAAGTGTCTTAAAAAGGAATGAAGAGGTTAAACAAATAGTAAAGTATGAAGATTGGTGGAGGGTCCATTGCGTGGCGAAGGCCTAACCGAACGGCCCATCGACGCCTTTTCCAAACTAGAATCCTTTGATTCAGACCTTCGCTACACTGCACGAACGCCGATAATTCTTTGATTTCACCGGGGATCGATCCTGGAACTTCTTCCACCAAAGGTTAACTCTCTTGGCTATTTGATATTCGCTTCAGCAAAGCATGTTTATTTATTTATTTTCGGGTGTAAAAAAGACTGAAAGTCCACGAATGCAAACGTGTTTTTTTTCCAAAATTTAAAATATCTCCGGGTTGTATTAAGAGCATGGATTATAAACGTTTCCGTTGCAAAGCCCTCGATCCAAAGAGAACGAATAGAAATGTCCAACGTAGTCGGGACTTATATTATATAGTCGGGAATTACATTAACGATAATGATTCAAAAACCTATTTGTGGTTCCGAAATCGGAAATATTACGACCCCAACATCTCAACGGCAGAAAATTTCCAGCAACTCCAATTCATCCGAAATGAACATAAAGTCTTCAATCCCTCTCCGCTATTGAGAGACGGATATTCCACGGGATTAAGGCAAGATTGAGGAAAAGGGCTAAACGACAAGACGCATGAAATATGCATCGCCAGTCTCCGAAACAAATTTATCTAAAAGCGAAAAGGCAGATTTGAAATTCGAATGCCGGTAGAGCGTTTATAATTCGCGAGGACATCAAAATGGATTCGCGAACGAGGAAATCGATTCAGAGAGATTTGAAATAAACAAAAGCCGAAACTGGGGATTTGTGTTTACAATGATGGATGAGCCATCTTTCGAAACACTTCGGAAATCTTCTCATTCGACGCTATGGTACATATAAATTTTATACGGCATTCTAATTGCGCTAAGTACGCCTACATTTTCCATGGGTTTGGTAAAACATCAATCTTAAAAATTCTCGACGTTTAATTTTAGGTAATAATTCTTGTTTGCGAAATCGGTAGGGCTAGATTTTAGACCATTCATACACTTCTTATTTACTACTGACTAGTATTATTCTTGAATTTACTTAGGACTGCGCTTACGAGGACTAAAGTGGGGAAATATACGACCAGATACCTTACTCTACTGGTCTACAAAGATGGAAAGTGTATCAACCATTGTCTCTTATTGTCTTTTGTTTATTGTTATCTTCTGTCTTTTGTTTATTGTTATCTTGTGCCCGATGATAAGCGGTTAGCTCGTAACCGGCCGTGCAATTAAAAAGTTTTTGTGGAATTTGCATAGTTATTTTAATAGGATACCGATTACGGAATTCCACCAAGCTAAGGCTTCTTCGATTGACTTTATAAAATTGAACTACTGATGGGTGAATAACGCTGACCTTTAGTCTATCCGTGTTGAATAGTTTGAAATGTGTTATTCACCTGCTTTCGTTCAAATATCCTCATCAAATGTAAATCCCTTGCATTGTAAGCCCCACTGCCTCTCCAAAGTTAGAGCGTATGAGAAAAGCACCAACCCACAAGTTAATGAATTCACAGAACACAGTAATTAATAATAATTAATCTGGTTAAGTTGCTTATTTGCAGTCCTTTATTCATAATTCAGAAAATCACAGAGTGACTGTATTATTTCCACTAATATGAAATGAAACCTTAGATTTTAAGTTGACGTTACAACTTTGAATATTTTAAAGCATGTCTAAAATATGGTCATCATGCAATATTTATCTCATACAATATTTGTAGGAAAGTATGCACTTCCATCATCACACTTGATGATTAACTAAACGTTTAAGATCAGCATAAGGATCCAAGAGATAAACAACGGCTTCTATTAAGTCGAATGATATACTAGTATTCATTCAAATTGCTTTATCCGGCAGCGTTGACAGTAATTCAACAAAAATTATGTTTTATCAAATTTTGTTTTAATATACATTCATATTTCTTCATCCACATTTGATTAATAATAAATATATAAGAAAATATAAAATTAAGAAAAAGGAGGCAATATCAACATTATATTATTTAAATGAATAAAGAAAGCATGACATAATATCAATTGTTGTATTGTAATTTCATAAAATTAATTATTTAAACATATTCGAAAATAAACTTATCAATTCGAATGTATTGTACCTGAAGAACTCCATAATTGATTTATTTATAAATAAAATTCTACGAAGGCACGAATTCCACAGCTTTGAAAGGTATTTTTTTATATTTCACTAAGTACTCATGTTCTACGTCAAAACTCCAACTTTTCTTTCTAAACTCTAAAAAATAATATATTTGATTGAGGAAGCGGAAGACATTTTATGAAAGAAATTGACGAAAAATTTCGTGAAAAGAAATTAAGGAAACATTTTGAGAAATTTTAACTTGGTTACTTCTACTATTATTACAATCCAAAAATGTAAAATTTTTGGAATAAATCTGAACATGAAAAAACTCATCTTACCAGAGTTCTGTTAGAGTGATTTACCATTTCTTTTCTGAATTGTTTTTCCCTTACTTACAATTTACGTTTCTCAATCTTTGTTATGTTTTGATGTAAAAATCGAGATAGCAGAAAGAGATATGCAAGTTCTTTTGTTTGTAATTTTACTAACAGTTGAGGGATGCAGCGAATTCGATGAGAGAGCCTCAAATATGACCTGGGAAACGCTGAGAAACCTTCTCAGAGACACCGCATATTTAGTCCAACCATGCGTTGAATTAGAGCACCTCATCATTTCCTCAATTTTAGGAGTTGAATGCGAAATGAAGAATTTGAGGAGTCGAAAGAGGGGATAAGTGACGAAATAAAAGGAGAGATATATAGAGGAAGGAGACGATGACAGCCTCTATGAGTCATCTGTCACAAGGAGGGCTCGGCCAACTCTCGTGCCAACAGTGTGACCAAGTGCTTCATAAGCGGCACAGTTTTGAATTAATTCGCAATTTACATGAATGGAAAAATAGTCAACAACATGGAAAGAGAAAAAAAACTGAGCGTAAAAAAAAATCAAAAAACTGAGGTTAAAGTATCTAAGTAGAACGGAACTCGACTTCCCGGTCGGTTATTCCAAAGCAATGGAGTTACTTCACTTGGTTTCAGAGGTAACTTAATGGACCAAGAGAAATTCGGCTCTAACTTAGCGGCACCGCCACTGTACTGAGTGGATTCTCCTGTCCTCACTGAGGCGCATAGGAAAGCTCTTCAAGGATCGAGAATACCATTCCTAAGCATAACTAAATTGGAGAAAGAGCATCCAGCTGAAATATGGCTTGGCATACCCATTAGTATCTTTCGAGAGGTTGATAACATTTTCAATAAAGGGAAAGTGCAAAAAATGACAACTCCTGTCGAAATAGCAGACAGCTCACTCGTTTTATGTTATATTCATTTTAAAAGTGTTTCCCATCCACATATCTAATACGATGTTTTATTTTGTCATAAATTTATGGGATACTTCACATTTTTTTAGAAGAATCTCCTCTTCTTGCTTCCATAATTCCTTTTCATTTTTATTTTATTGATTTTTCGGATATGGAAACGCTTCACGAATGTCCACCACTTCAGTGCTTTCAAATAAGTAAATCTATATTCAGTGCTTTCAAGTAAGCAAATCTATATTCAGTGCTTTCAAGTAAGCAAATCTATGGTCAGCTAATTCGAACTATTAAAGCAAAAAATCTCCTCTTATTTCGTCCCTCAAACGGGTTTTCTAAAAAATTATATAAAAATCGTTTTTTATGAAAATGAGTTTGTGAATGAGTTTAAAAGAGGGAAATAATACAATCGGATAAATAGCGTTAATTCATATAAATCTAAAATAATTTTGCGCTTCTTCCATACTAGTGAATAGCTATTTTGAATAGTCGCATACATTGAAGTTCGACCTTCATTAATTGATTCACGTGAGACATTTTATTAATAACCAAATTCATTATCTTCTGTAAGTGAGAAAGTTCTACAAATGAGTAAGAAATGTCTGCAAGAGAGAGTCGCACGCCTTCATAAGGGAGACTACTTTGCCTTACATCGGCACAAAAAGCATTCTAGGAAATGTAACACGTTCTGTTTCCAATGGCAAGACGTAGGTTTTTGTTGGTCTAAAAGAGAATTAAATAAACTCTCGATACAAACATTCCCATTGGATCTGGAGAAATGGACACCTCTTCAAGAGCGGGAAACCGCTCGTTCAAACCCATGATCTAGAAGGAATCCAATGAACTCCAGCTATGCAGATTTGGCTGCGACATAACGACTTAAAGTATGTTTAAACAATAACTAACAAAGATCTTTTCTTGATATACACATTCAGTATAATTTTGAAAGAAATGAGTGAAAATAATTGAAGGTCTATTTGATTCAACATGGGATGAACTTCATAAGACGCTGAACAGAAAAACGAATGTCATGTACACAGCGCGTCACTAAAATTTATCACAAAAATCCGCTCAAAACTATTCAAGAAATTTGTGAGGAACGGTATAACAACTGCTTGATGTAAGATTGAATTTCTTTATAGCTAGGATGTCCTTGTTCTTATTTAGAGCATTTATTTCCTGAAAGGATGAGATCTCGAAGCTCTAATTACGTAGTTATTTGAATAAAAGTTATTTGAGAGCGGTGAGTAAAATAAAACAGTCAAGCTGTCGCTTCTTATGGGAGAACAAAGCGGCGATTCACAGTTAATTGATACGATCTTCTCACGGTAAGGGAGTGGGAAATATTTTATCCTCTTGCAAACAATTAAGTTCATTCAGTCATAAAAAGATGCTTATAGAGCCAAGAAACAAAAAAAATCTTTCAATACCAAATTCTCCCTATTAGTTCCCTTATTTCAAAATTACAACTAAAAATAAAACTTGTAATGCCTACCTTTCCAGAAAATTGATAAATTTTAACGGAGAGGATCGGTAGCCGTCATGATCAGGATATATCGGTCGAAATGACAAATCAGTAGTGACCATTATCCATCCGAACCAGTCGCATTTTCAAATAAATTTTGTGTTGCATTCAAATGATCTCTCACGCAGTGGAATTTAAAGACGACTAAATCACTAAATTTTAACAAAAAATAGACACGTTTCCCCAAATCTAGATTAAATGATCGTATTTATTTGTTTATATAAATTATATCATAAACGAAAATACCATTTAAAAAATATAATATAAACATATCAAAGTACGTATAATGCTTGAGATAAAATAAAAAAGAGAGCCTGAATATATATGTACATTCATATGGGGTCAAAATTCTAACCATGTTCCACTAGTCTCAGTGACTTGACATTTTTACGATGTACTGGCCATATCGTGTAACCTAAAGAAAAAGTGTGACTTTGAACCTCAGTATCATGGGTTCGATGCCAGAAGGCCCCAAAGTCCCGGATTTTTCCATTAAGATGCATGGCGAGGATTTTGAAATTTCTTTTGAGGCACTTTCCGGCAAATTGGAGAGTTGAAATTCGAGGGATCGCTGGAAGTCATACATGTCCGATAAAAACTACAAAGACCTCCCCGCAGATTATCCTTGGTTCGATCCTAGGTCAGGGTAAATATTCTCCAATTTAAAATGCATTGCGATGATATTTAAGATTTTTAAATCCCTTCCTGTTAACATTGAAACTTTAAACTCAGCATGAGGATCGAGAGTATGAATTTATTTTATATACAATGTTTCACGTTTCGCTGATGATCCTTGGTTCGATCCCAGAGAGTCGTTTACATTCCTCAATGCATTTATAATGCGAATAACGGAATCCTATTTTAGTTCCTCCCATGATATCGAAATCAAACATTGCATTAAATAAGTTCAAGTCCCAGCAATTTATAATGTGCATTCACATCTGCCAATTAATCCACAAGGCGTCTTTAAAATTAGAAATTGCTAAGTTTTTTAAATTTTCATTTGAACCCTTTCCCGATAACATGGAAACTTGAAACCCGGCATACGAATAGAGATCATAAATAAATTTCATATACGCTGTTTAAGGTTTTCCTTATTGTCCTTGGTTCGATCCCAGAGAGCCATTTACACTACCCTATGTATTTATACGGGGAAAAACGAAGTCTTATTTTAGGACAGCAGAATCGGTGAAGTATCTTGGAGTAACTCTCACGAATAATCTATCATGGAGTGCCCACATCCGAAATATATGTGGAAAAGCACTAAAGAAACTCGGCTTCGTCAAAAGAATAGTCGGAAGGAGCGAAGAAAAAGTTCGCGAGCGATGTCACTTAGCGTTAGTTAAGCCTCACCTTGAGTATGCATGTAGTGTATGGGACCCCGCCGAGAAATGTCATATTCAGGACTTAGAAAAAGTACAACGAAAGGCGATACGATTTGTAAAGAATTGCTACGATATAACAGCGAGTGTCACTCAGATGTTACAGGACGCGGGATGGGAATCATTAGAAGATAGAAGAAAAATTCAAAGGATACATTAATTAAATAAGTTCAGAGAAGTTACGTTCTCAGATGATGTAACCGATATAATGCGACCCCCCTGTTATAGTATATTCTGATACTGCCAGAAAGATTAGGGAAATATATGCTAGAACTAATCGTTTAAAAAATTCATTTTTTCCGCGAAGTATACGGAAAATAGTAGTATTAGGAAAATAGAGTCAAGGTGATTGCACCCCCTGCCACACGCCGAAAGGCGGCTTGCGGGGTTCTTACTTAGACATAGGACCTTCCCGGTTAAATATCGACATCAAAATTTGAGTTAAATAAGTTTTTTCTACCTACTCTGAATTTTCTGTTCACTTTTCAACTGTCATTTCATTGGTTCCTGTTGTGAATGTATTTGGGTGTACCTCCTTGATGCATCACCTCATGATGTAGCGACGCTACGAAACCGTGGTCGATTTCTATAAAACTGTGTGGTTTAGTAAACATTTTCCTATGGAGTTCGTACGCATTAATAATTGCCACAAAGTTACGCCTGATTCCGTGTCATTTTAATCAAGCAATTTTTAACGATCAAATATTTAATATTCCTGTTAATATACATTTAGAACCGACTTTCTCCCTGATGAATATTTCAGTGCATAACAAGGTTCATTCCGTAGTATAAGCGGGGATTGTAATTTCTACTCGATGAATTTTAAAACTTTAATCTCGCGTGAATAAATTTATATCGAAATCAATATTCCGGAAGTTTAAGGAAAATAGATGTAAAAGTTTCCAATGCCTATGTTTAAAAATCAATACCGAACAATTTTCCGTCCTGCTAATGGTATTTTGTAAGCTCAGTGACCTGCGTCAGAGGTGAGCACATCTATTTTCTCTTCAAAATCAGGAAATTTTCGTTGATATTGGTCTCTTAGAAATCGCAACTTGACTAATTCGATTTAAGGGCGTGTAACTCGAGCAAACGATTTTGTTGCGTAAAATGGCTCAAAAGAAAGCTCTTACTCGCGAAAGGGGTTCTCCCCAATCTCTGGAACAATCCATCGCCTGTTTCGAGATCGACTAGATGAGAGGCATTCCCTCGTTGGGTTGGAAAAAGTCTTAAATGGAATGAATCATTGTCAACAGGTCGTGGGCTGTTTTCAACCTCAAGAGAAGAGGTGACTGCAAGTTGTGGAATGGGGTAGTTTGCTTCCAACGCCAACTATTGGAAGAAGTTGACGTAACAGCAGCGCAAGTGTTCTGTGAATAATATTCTCCGTAAATACAGAGTTAATTGGATAACATATGAAACAATGGTCATTGATCCGGATTATTCAGAGCTAAGTAAATTCATATAATCGCGAATACAAGAACAAGATCGAGACTAAAATAAACGAAAGATATATATTTTCCACCATTCCCCAAAATAAAAATGAAAAATAATTCGTTCATCGACAAAACTTTGTTTGAAATCATTTAAAACCTTTGAGGTTTAAACCGTATCGTTTAAAACGGGGAATGATCGTGACTCCATCTAGAGGCCGGTGATTCAATTAGCGTGCAATAGGTGAGTGGCCAAATCACGAGTCGTCACCGTATCCACAGAGACCAGATGATCAATCTGCGGCCGAGTAAAGGAAAGGGCAGCTGTTGCATGGCAACCCGAATTCCAAGGCCACCGCTTGTCTACGACCTCCATCTTGCCTCCATTTCCCATATTGCTTCCCATTTACGTACAAGTAAGTCATTCAAATACCTCCATAAGAAATACATATTCACTTTTTCGTTTCAGCAGACCGTTTTTCCGTTTACATATTTTCTGATCAACCGAAACCGAGAGAACTGATGCACGAGAGAACGAAATCATTCTGGGAAGCTTTAACTGTTTCCAAGCTATTTCCTACCCATTTACTGGCACTAGAGAACATTATTTCCTAATTTTTTATCTCTTGATTATATTAACGCTAAAGAGGATTAATATCCCGAAATTCGATCTAAACTTTTGGACGGCGTCGTCTGGGAGACAAATTCCAACGTGGAGCTCAACTCTCTTGGGCTCTCACAAAGAATAATATTTGAGACATTTTCTCGCATTATATTCAGTTCATTTTTCATGATTATTTTATAATTATTATTAGGATTATTTTACCCTCTTCCTAAGCACAAATCGAAAGCTAACTTATTACTAGAGATGGGTCGAATCCAGTTTTTCTCGAATCCGAATCTTAAATTCACCCTCGAATCTTATTTCGAATCCAAATCTTAACTTTACCTTGAATCCTAAATTTTATCTAGAACCTAAATGTTGCCTTGTCCTCTTTACATAAGCTTGTATTTATTTTTAATTCTAATATTAATTTTCCAAACTATAGAATTAAACACTCCAACTGCAAGCATATAATAACTTTATTGCTTTAAGTTTTTATTTAAAAACATGAGCATTTTAACTCGTTCAGGATCAAGCCGATTCCTCTTCTTATCACATATAATGCCAGCTGTGCTGAACAGTCTCTCTGATTACACTGTTGCAGGTGGTGCTGAATGGTACTTCCTAGCCAGATTTGGTAGCACTGAAAACTGATGTACAACTCTTTTCCAGTATTCTCAGGCATTGTTTTCAGGAGGAAGAAGCTCTTCTCGCAAATACCTTTCCACTTCTTCCTCAGCAGTAGGAGAATGATTAGATGTTTGTACAGGGCTCATAATTCGGTTATAAAATGACCACATTCCATGCATCGACGTCTTAACATCTGATGTAGGAGCCTATGATAAGAAAGAAAATGGAAAGATTTTAACATGTCTATATAAACCATGAAATAAGAAGCAATCATATGTTCCACATAAGGCTCCCGGATAGTCATGTGGACAGCGCGTTTGTCTTTGGTGAAAGCGGTCCCGGGTTCGATTCCCGGTGGGAGCCAATGTGCGAAATGACCTAAGCTGTCGAAGCACTTTTAACAATACTACTACTACTACTATGTTCCACATATGCTTTTAACCCCCTGAATAAGCTGGGTTTTGGCTTGTTGAAAAAGCTCCTTACTTTGGAAAACACTTCCTTTAAACCTTGGATCAAGGAGAGCTGCTACAGCGTAGAATTCATTACTTTCCACTGATGGGTATCGGCACTTCATTGCAGTCAATAAGTCGTTCTTCACACCTTGTAAGCCAGAAGAGGCTGGTGCAGGTTTCTTCAATTCATGCATTGCACTGTTAATGATGGTGATAACTTCTGATATGGTTACATCAGCTGAACTCACAGCAAAAGTTGCTTGATTAAAAATGTTTGCAATGCCTGCAACACTTACAATCTGCTCCCAATGATGAGAAGTTAATTCAACAGGAACAGTAAGATATGGCGCGGCCAGTATAACTGCTGCCTTTTGTTCAAGCAACCTTGTAAGCATATGCAATGAGGAGTTCCATTTGGTTGGCTCATCCTGCAGTAGCCTGTGTTGCTTAACTCCCACAGTCACTAGGGCTTTTTTTAAAACTTTGGTAGCTTTGGAAGAGTGCTTAAAATGACCTACAATACGCCGACATGTAGCAATCAAACCACTCACCATCTTATTATTAAGAAGTCCATCTTTGACCACCAACTGCAGTGTGTGAGCAAGACATGGTAAATGGCTGAAATCAGACTCATTAAGAGCACAGCATATGTTCCTCCCATTATCACGTACAATCAAAAATATTTTGTCTTCTATGTCCCAGCTTTTAAGAGTTTCACAAATAAATACCCTCAAGTTTTGACCAGTGTGTGAAACTTCAGGAAAAGGCACTACCTTTAAACACAAATGGTGAGATTTAAAGTCAGTATCAATGAAGTGAGCAGTTATACTGAGGTAATCATCATTACTCGCTGACGTCCACATATCTGTTGTAATGAAAATACTCTCTGCTTTGCTGAGAATGGCCTTGACTTTTGTTTTGGTTTCATCATACATTTCTGGAATTAATTTATTTCCAATATGCTTCCTAGATGCCATTGTGTATCTTGGCTCTAAATGGAGAACCAGAGCCTGAAAACCTTTATTTTCTACAACTGACAGGGGCTGATTATCCAGGCACACCATCTCAGCAATTAATCATGTGATTTCTTTACTTCGTTGATCACCTTGCTTGAATTTTCCCTTTTTCTCCATGAAACTTTTCAATGTCAAATGTGATGGTCATTGCAACAGAGAAACTTGAGGAAGCAGAGTGCATTGTCTCCTCTGCATTGGAATCAAGGGATGGTGACTCTGGTAAATCACTAGAAATATAAGGTAAATACTATTGAAAAACTGAAAAGATGGTATTCCCATGGGAAATTTGCTACTTCGATAAATAATCAACATAAATGGTATGTAAGTTCAAAGATGTGTTTTATTTTTACTTACCTTTCTCCCTCCTCGTCACTTTTAGCGGCAAACATTTGAAAGCAATGCTTCCTCATGTGTTTCTTCATTGCGCTCGTGCTATGCGATTTCCCACCGCGTGATATGGATGTCTTACAATACTTGCAAATGGCAAAACTAGAGTTTGCATCTGATATTGTGAAATGCTTCCACACTTCACTAGACATATTCAGGTATTCTTTCGTATTTTCTACTACACAGCACTATGCTCCTTGAAGCTTGAGAGAAGACTGGATGAAAGCGCATGTCACCTTAGATCGAAGTGTCTAGACATCGGACGAGATTCGACAATGGGTATTCACGAACTTATTCATATAGATTAGAACTCCTACTTACGTAAGATTCTTGTCCGTGCTGTGACATTGTATCGTTCCTGAATGAAATTTAGTAGTGGAGCATTCGCTCGTTACTTTCGTACATTCTGTAATCTCAACCCTACAACAATGTTACTATTCTGTCTCCTGACTGCCTGGCTGCATTACCCCCATGGTCAACCAAAGCAAGCTGTATGCAGGAGGCATTGGTTCCTTCCAACGATCGACTCTTTTACATTGTTGTGAAAGACGTTACAAAGCTGCTAGTCAAAAATTGTCGATTTGCTCCTGGATATCAGATGACACGGCCGCCGCGCCGGGCTCATCTATACATTTGAAGTTTTGAGTTTTTGGATACGCGTGCTCTCAACACGCTGTTTTTCAGATTCGAATTCTCGAAGTCGCCTTAAAAATCGCCAGTCACCAATGCTCCCATTAGGTCGCCAAGTAGTATGAAAAATCGCCAATTTGGCGGCTTGTGCGCACATCTGGTCACCCTGGCGTATATTCTGAACTTACCCGCTCAGGAAATAGGAATTTATCACTCTCGAAGAATCGTTGCTTTCGATTGCACTCATGGTAATGGCGGTAACGTTGAAATTGCTTCTTGGTTGAAATAAACGCAAGGATTTTCATCTGCTGAGGATGTAAGTGACTTAGATTTTTAAGGATTCGGATTCGAGGTGAAACACAATGGATTCGAGGATTCGAGAAAAGAGGCATTATTCGAGGATTCGAAGATTCGAACGTCCCATCCCTACTTATTACATTTATAGTTTCTGCAACGACATCTCGATTTACGGAATATTTGCCTTTCGTCTTTTGGCACAAGATGGAGCAAAACGTGCATCTGTCGATTTCGCCTCGTTGTCAGTCTCGTTGGCATGCGAGTTCATTCACTATTCGTAAGTGAATTACGTGATCGCTCTTTTCTCTCGCGTCAGTGGGGAACCAAATACGGAACTAACACACTCCTCATCTTACTAATAAGCTTCATTCCCTTTCAAAAGCTTTTGACAGTTAAAGGTGGAAGAGTCCAACCAGTCTTTGGAGTGTCTGTACACACAGCATTGTATCGGAAATGCAATTTCTTACGACACAATTTCCCCTCATTCCGTTACTATGTAATACAAAATTAAATCTGTTTGGGGCTTACTGGTGGCACGTCCCTTTATCATCAACGTTTCATTTCAAATTCAAATGTTTCTTAGAATGTATGTTTAAATAATCGCGTACCTAGCAACAATAAACAAAACAACTGCGACCGGAATTGAGTGTCTTCCAAAAAATAATTCAAGTTCAAGGAGGAAAGTTCTACGTACACACATCGGCAGCATTAACTAGGAAATCAGAATGTTCCATTCCTTTGGCTTACCCCTTCTCGTTCATTTGCTTCACTAATTCTGCGGAAATTCGATAACTGTCTTCTCTCGTCCATAATCAAATCCCTCCATCTTACCCACTCCTTCACCAATTCACCTCATCCGCCCTCCAACCATTCCTTCATTCACCGCACATTCCACCGCTATTTCATTTTTACTATTTCTTCTTCTGTCATATATGATAAATCGAGATATATCTTGATTTATGGGATACTTTTCATTTGTGCCTTGGTACAAAATGGAGCTGTATCTGTTATACCTTTTTTGTCTCCATCCTCGTTGTGGCTGAAGATGCTGAGGAATAAGTGACTTGTGGCATTTCTTCTGGTCACTCCCAATTCGATGCAATAAAAAGTGTTATTCCTAAGGTAATTGCGTCGGACAGCACTCACGCGTGATGAAGAAAGCAAGGAAGAAGTAACTCGTAAACCTCGTCCTCTCTCCAAATCTTTCGACAAACTGAAGAATTCGGTCTTCTGGGTGATGAAGACAGTCATCATTTCCCATTTATGGTTCATCGCAATATTCGCATGTTTTTTTTCTCCTAAATTCCTTCCCTCACCTTTCCATCAAATTTTCCGCTCTTTTCCCATTCTCTCTCTATAATGACTTCCAAATCTGCCGAGCTTTCGCCACCTTTTCGTTCCCTTCTTTCGCCTTTCGTTCCCCCGTCCTCTTTCCATCGCTGTCTTCCTCATTTACTTTGGAATCGTGATCTCCATTAAAGCAGTTCCCTCGTATTTATAAAACACAATCCCAATACAACACAGATTCGGCTATAAATAAATTAAAGTATTTTACTTTTAAATTTAACTTACGTGAGAGATCGGTATTCCTGCAGGTCAAGAATGTCAGCACTTGAGACGTTTTTACTCTTAAAATTGGGAATGTGAAAACTTTATCGACAGACATGGTTATTAAAATATATTTGAAGGTGAAGAAAGGAGGTAATTGGTGAGAAGTGATTTAGTTTGCTTAATTAACTATTATTGGTAATTGGGTAAGCATTCGGCTAATGAAAGTGTAGCACAACGGCTCCATCAAAACAAGGCATTTCACAGAATTCAAAAAGAGGGGATGCAAACAAGTGTCACTCGTAAAATGGCTTTGATCTCAGTAGCATTCTATATCTTTTCAACTTTAAATAAGATGAAGATAAAAGTAAAATGTGCATGCGATTTTCTTCATTCTGTTCCGAAAGACAAATGAAAAATATTCCACTATTCAGGATGTGAAAACAGAAATAAATGTGGAATTAATCTGTGTAAGTGCAAAAGCTATTTCTTCTAGCATTTAAACGTGTCTTAATTCGATAAATCGCCATCGATAAAAAGGACGAAGGTACTATTTTCAACGAATCGCACGCTGTTCCCTTTCCTTTTTTTCGCTGTCAAAAGCCAACTCTTTCTGCTCCAGAAGGGGAAGTGACCGCAACTAAACATTGGAGTGCCGCCGGAAATGATTCCCTCTTCCGGCTTCGGTGCAATCTTCTTGGTCATCCGAGAATTTTCCGAATTCAAAGTTTCTCTTCGGAAGACTCGGTGCTTTTCGGCCGCTGCAACTGATTATCGGCACAATCTGGACAGATTTCCAATTGTGCTCGAACTGAAACAACGAATTATTTTTTCGTAAGGAATTTTAAACTATCAATATTCTTGATTTGCCTTTAGACGCGGGATCTTTCATTCAATTGGAAAATTTTCTCGCACGCTTTTAATTGAAGATGAGCGGCGACGAACATGTTTCTCAATCTTCCATTCTCTTCTCTCTCCGAGTTTCGTATGCAATTCGTCAATTATTAATCGATTGATTTGTTTCTTTGTGGTTTACTTACCAAATAACTCTACGTCAGATGAGGATAACTTTATAATAGAAAGCGTTACTTTAGCCAGAAAAATCGTAAATAGGAATGGATTCCTCAAAGATGCAACTTAATCAATGAGGTACGAAGCAGTTCAATCGTAAATATATTTAACGATATCGCATTATTTTTTACGTATTCAACAGCTAATATAATTGATTTTAAATTATATAGTTTACATTATACCTTCAACGGTGTATATAATTATAGAAATTCTATGTGAAGTTGTCGTTCCTCAAAATGCATTTCTCGGTGCATTCTCTGGTCTTCCTCAAACGTAGGGCCAGAGATAAGCGGCCAACATTAAATGGAACCGGACTCTCTCGGCCATTTACTTCCCTCAGAGGGTCATAAAGGGAAAAAAAGAAACTTGATGGATATCTGAAGGAAATAACAGGCGGACTGTCCGTTTTCAATGTGGAAAATCAGAAGAACTCCAATTATCCGAATCAATTGGGACCGGACCCGATTCGGATGTTCAAAAATTCGGATAATCGAAAATTCGGATAATTAATTAACTTCTGTATGTACATTGAAAACGGGAGAAAAAAGCTACATATATAGTAGTATAAAAAAGAGTTATGTATTAATTAATTTAAAAAATGATAACACTTTGGCATGTTAAGCGTACATCACTTCTAAATATTAATGAATATTAATAGGTCTATTCGGTTTCTACCGCTATGTTTACCACGTCAGCGAATTTAGAACTGCTATATGAGATGGATATCCGGATATTCCTATTCCTATAATCTATATAGTCTATATAGTCCTATTCGGATAATCAGCGATTCGGATAATCGGAGTTCTACTGTACCTTCAACCTCTATTGTTATTATACATCAAGTAATGAGACTACCAGTCTATTCTATCCTTCCTTTGGTATTTGCATATCCTATGGATGAGAAATTGAAAAATAATAAATTCGCTTATCGCTTTTGACTTGGATATTTTTGGCAGTGCTTATTGTAGAGTTTGGCAGCGGTGAAAAAAGATACCAATCAGATTCAATCATTGTAAAATAAGATGCATACAATAGTCCATTGATTATTAACTTAGCAATACTTAAAAAAATAAATAATTCCTAACTAATATCATTATAGCATATATATTTATGCAGGTAAATTTTTCGGGTTACCAGCCGGGGCGTTTGTAATGGCCTGGCGATCCGAGAAAGTTTCCTAGACAGGGAAAGAACCATGTCGTTTTAAGTATTTCTTGCTTTCTGAATAAATTTAATCAATTGTGTGCCCGCTACATCGCATAATAATACACACTTTAAGCATGAAATCTACTGAAATAGTTCTATCCTCGCATTTCTCTCGATTAGTATTGCAGAATGTGCCATTAAAATTATTTTTCTTTTACTTTAAGATTCTTCTGTGGAACATTTGCGAAAAAGTAAGTTATTTCTATCGTTATTTGCTGTTTCCCAGAAGTCCGAAATTTGCTTTTTTTATGTGTGTGCTCGCTAATGGCAATTCCTCGCTATCCTACTTTTTTGCATTTTAAGTACCTGCTCGAAAATATCAAAAATAATCCACTTTTAAAATCGGTAAAAGACTGATCTCGACTGCTGCCTGCTGAATTCTTTAAAAAATCTCACTTCGTCACTCAGAAATTTAGAATTTTTAAAATTCCCTTGGAAAAGATTTCGTTGTAAAAGAGAAACTTTAGCAAATCTATCATAATATCTATTTTAATGTAAAACCTCGAGGTACAAATTGAACAGTGAATGTAAAATACGGCGTATTACTGTAAGCATAAGCTGATCCCGAAAGCAATTCTGATTTCAACGTCTGCATGCGCATGCACGGCTTCCTTTTTCTTTCGCATCAAAATGAATGCGCTTCCCCCCGTGACTTAATGGAGTTGTCCTTCAGTCGGCATGTCCGGAGGCGTAGCCGCCGCCGCTGCCGCCGCCGCCGCCGCCGCCGCTGCAGCCGCCGCCGCCGCCGCCGAGACGGGCGAAGACGGCTCGTTCGCCGTTTCGGAGTTGCCGGCGACGGACGCGGCTTCTGCGGAGACGGTGTCGCCGGTCACTCTCAGTGGGCACTGGAGTCGCGTGGCGCGGCTCCTGCTCCTCGCCAGCCTCGCCGTCATCGGCAGCGTGGGCAACGTCTTCATGATCAGCGCTGTCATGATTGAGGACCACTTGAAGAAGAGAGGTGAGCACTCAACGTGGCGACTGAGATTACTTTGGCGTCGAGGAAGGACTCTGCGGTGGTCGTTTCAAAGCATACGCGAAGAATCGAGTTATTTATTTTGAAAACATTGATTATGATCGAAGAAGTTTTTAAATCTAAAACAATTCACTGCCAATAGCAAAAATAAATTTTTAAAAATCTAAATTAAGACCCCGAGAGGAATTGCGGGCTTCGGTACGATAGATCTTGCGGGCCCGGCCCATATCATGTGGAATTGAGAATTAAAGTCCAAGGAAGTTGGTAATCACGTCGGTAATTTTTCTATAAAGTCATAAAATCAGAAAACAGATCCTATAAATAAATGAGCTATCGCTAGGAAATCGGAGAAAACCCCTTAATATCGGACGAAGCGAAATAGAAATGAAATATTAACTCAATAACTTTATTTGTGAGTCCTATATTCCGAAAGTTTGCCCTCCTCGATCTCCATTACAAATCAGAAGAAGTGAAATTCGTGTTAACATCCAGTCGGGTTCGCCCATCAAAGTCTATCGAGAGTCGGTTAATGTAACAAGATTAGTGAAAACACGCCCCAATAAAAATAAAAGGGTTACCAAAATATTTTGTAGCAAACAGCCTTTCAGAAGAGGGAGTATTTGAGAGAATTTTGCGCGAAAAGCGCAGTTTTAGACGAATTTCTCCGCGAATAACGCGCTCCTACGAACATGACACGCCAAAACTATGGGAACAGAAATTCGGAAAAAAATACAGAATGCAAATACCTATGTAAACAATGCAGCGAGTGCGAAATAAGGAGTGCCCAAATTAAAGCAAAAACTGTTGGCAACGGCCTCCGTAGAGTGGCGGTTTGCTGGGGCAATCGCAGCGGTAGATGCAGTTGTTTGAAAAAATATCCACCATTTTATAAAACGCGCCCTGTTTTTAATAAACCCCAAATTTATCAAAACAAAGTACCTCTACGAGGAAACGCGGTAGTTCAAAATAACGCATCGCTATAGACTTTCGGACATACGAATGCCCCCCCAGGGTGTCCCCCGGAAACCTTCCCCAGGGCTCTCTCATTTTTCTTCGTTCAATCCTTCGCTCGCACCAAAAAGCCCTCACTCCTGCGACTTCCTCCTCCAAGGGTTCGCCATCAAATAAGAATCGATACACCAAGTCCTTCACCGACCATATATACCTCGGTGCCAATTCGGTGTGTGAAAAGGCCTCTTGGGTGAAACGACTGTTAATAAACCTCGCCCATAAACGCACATCGGAGAATTTCCTTCCTCCAGGTTTTCTGTTTAACGTATTATATTGAGGCTTTAAGCCTTGTACACACTAGTAGACTTGTTGCGCGATTTTGGTCTATGAGACGTGCCTCAGGTTGTCTACGTAGACATGTCCATAGACCAATCCCGTCTACGGGGGTGTTGCGAGACCAAAAATCGCAGGTCTAACGTCTCCCGAACGGAATGGGAGACTATAGGAGACAGCATGCAACGTTAGACATTTTGGGCCAAATTTTGCTCATACATTTGGAAGTGTGAACAATGAAGTCTATAGACTTGAAGTCTATAGGTACGGTCTACAGACCGTGTCTATAGACCGTCTAGCGACGGTCTATAGAGAAATCGCGCAACAAGTCTACAAGTGTGTACTAGGCTTTAGATAGGTAGAGGAAGAAGAATTTGAGTCTCGAAAATGGACAAAAAATAGTATTTCTAGTAGCTTTATAGTTTTATTAATTTCACGCTAAATAACTACGTAGATATCTTTTATTTTGTTTACAATTAAAGATGTCCTTTACTTTTTATTGAGAAAAGGGATGTTTGTTTTGATTAAATAATACTACACGTAATATAGGTAATCACTTTTGGCCAATCAATCCGGGCGTATGATCGAATGAAGCTGGTTGCAATGTATCTTGGGACAGGCAAAATCCTAATTATAAGCAGTGTAAGGCATCTACAGTGGCATTTTACCACCTAATCATCACTATTGGTACGATAATAAGTAAGAAATAATCCGCATATTATTAACAGAGAGGTAATGACGCAGGAAAAAATAAATGTAAAAATATGAGTACAAAAATATGATACGATTGATGTTTCGGTGCTCATACAGTTCTAATCGTTTCAATGAAATCAAGAAAAATAAACCTATTGTAGACAATGTAAATCATCTTTGACGGTGACTGAGTGAGTCATATGCTATAATTTGCATAACGTTGCTTCTTCTTTAAATATAATGTTTCATTAAAAGTTGAATTGTTTTCCCGTATAAAGTAAGGTATATAATGTTAATGTAGTACAAAATGTGATTACACATGAAGGCCTATTTTCTAGTTTGCCCCAAAATACCCTGGCTACGCCTCTGGTAGAAACAATTGGAGTTCAAAGAAAACCTCTCAGCAGTTACCATACACAGTGAAAGTTAATTACCAAAGAGTACAAGGTTAACGCACAATCATAATAATTAATAACACTACGCGAGAATTCTAATGAAAGTTCATATCGACGGAGTTCAAAGAAACAAAATAATTGTTAAGGATTTGGAAGAGGTGATAAAAGGATGTTTCTTCATCAGCTTAAAAATTAACAAACTGTTCTACATATAAGAACGAAATCATACTTTCATATCTCTAATGTAAATTTTTTAAATTAAACATAAATTAGGAGTTCTAATTTGGTAAACACCTCTAATCTCGATTTCGCTGTCAAGTGTCGAGTTCATTATTCCTTGAGAATGTTTCATGAATATCTAACTGTCATCTATGACCAGAGGAAAAAGGAAGCCCTATGAAATTCACAGAAATAAGCATTCCATACGCGTTGCTTTAAAACTCAAAATCTCTGAGCAAAACAGACAGACCAGGTCTAGGTTTTAACCGAAATGATGACGCGAGTCTACGATTGCGAGATGAGTTACTATTGTGAATATATGGTATAAGTGCATACATACATCCGTTAAAACGATCTCGTTCTTTGAAATGAGAAAAAATTTTGACTACCCCTCTCTACGAAAGACGAGTCACAATATTTATTTTTACGACCAGAGCTCTAACAAAGGGAACCTCGATGACGACGGCAACCATAAATTAGTATGATTAACACGCACTTAACATGGAACTTGCTATTCATCATACAGGTAACGCATTCCTGGTCAACGTGGCTCTTGCGGATCTTCTGGTGACCGGTCTCGTGATACCAGCCTCTGTGGTGGTCCTCCTCGCTGGCGCAAGGGAATCCCTCGGCGTATGCCGATTCCAATGGTTCCTCGCCGTCCTCTGCTGTCTCGTGTCCGTCCTCACCCTGGCCTCCGTCGCTGCAGAGAACTACGTCCGACTCTGCAGACCTCACCATGGCGCTGCTCTCACTCCAGCTCGTCTCACGGCTGCCCTATTAGCTATATGGCTTCTCAGTGGCGCTGCTGTGGCCCTTCACTTCACGCTGGACCTCGCTCCGGATCACTACTGCACCCGCCGTCTCACCGGAGGTCTTCTACTGCCCTACCATGCCGCTGTCGGCGCATTGCTCGTCCTTCTCCCGCTGCTTTTGACATTGGCATGTTACTTGCTCATTGCGCTTCACGTCCGACTCGCTGCCTCCCGGCCGAGCTTCAAGCCGCCCGCTGCGTACACTTGGGACTGTGCACTTGCCAGGACAAATTTGTACAGTTTCGTTCTCTTCGTTGTGTTCTGGCTGCCATTTGGAGTTATCATTGGTATAGGGTCGGTGCAGTCGATACCACCTCCGCTATTCTATAACCTCTCGTGGTTTGCCTTGAGTAAGTCGTGTGTAAACAATTTCCTATATTGCGTTACGAATCGTCATTTCCGGAACGCATACGTTAACCTGTTTCATTACTGCTGCTGCAAAACCACCGTTTCGTTTTCTCGTCGTCAACGAGGCGATGCGACGAGACCTTCCGGTGATGTACGCGTGCATATTATACCAGGCTATAACATGTACTCTTACACGCACCATCAAAGCCCGCAGAGAAGCAGGGAAGCCAGTAAAAGCACAGCTCCGAAGAGGCCCTCCGGTTGCAGTAGACCGAGCACGAGCGGCAGGCCCAGTCGTGTGGTTTATGAGTTATGATTCGTGAAAATTCAATGATTGAGTCTGAGGTTATGCCTTCAAAAGGGGTTACAAGGCATGTTATAAAAAATGTACGTATAAGTGATGTATTGAAGTTTTTGCTGGTTGTAAAGAGTAAGAACCTATTCTGTATACTGCATATTCGTGGTTTTGTAAAAAATGGCCTATTTTTCATTTTTCTAGTAGGCGTATGATATTTACATTCCAAAAGTTTAAAGTACAATTGGGAACTCAAAGTCATTTTGACTCACTTTTCTAATTCCTTATTATTCTCAGAAAATAAATTCCACCCCTTAAAACTGTGAAATCATTTAATGGCTTTCTGATACTTATTTTCCTGAAAATATTTACATCCAATTGTCTTATTGTTGGATTTAATGATGACTCAATCAGCATAAAGAACAATGACAGTGAAGAAACTGTTGAGATAATTATAATTTTAAACCCAAGGGGCCAACTGCAGACGACATATTTTTTTCTATGGATTACATATCTGAATGGGTAGATTAAACCGAAATTTTATTACTATCAAGAATGAACTGTGCACGTGGTTAAGTTGCATGTTTTTTTTTTGTTTTTGGCATTTAATTAAAATTATTATTTAATAAATAAAATTGGAAAATATAAGTACAAAATTGAATGCATAAAGCAATTCATTTTCTATATATATTCCTTAAATACTTTAGGTTTATTTCAAATTTGTCACTTTTATGTTTAAGTACACTGATTAATTATAACCCTTGATGTTTGTTTATCGAATTTAGTTTTATAATTATGCATTATTAATCATTAAATTCTGCTTCCCATTTGATACTTTCTCCATCAAAAATAATTTTACCGCATTTTTAAATTTACCTATTATATTTAGTTTCATTCATATTGATTTTTAATTTAGTAGCTTTGAAAGATCAAGACAATACCTTTACATGGTTCAAGCTGTTGATAAAATGTATCTCTTAATGTCATTAAGACTAACCTGTAATTTAAGAAAAGTACTCAAACATGTTTAAGAGAATATTTTCAGCTCTCAAATAGTTCTTTGAATATATGTTTATGTTTTGCTTAATTTACACAAAATTTAGGGCAAATACCATAAGCGGAAAAATACCATAATTAAAGAAACATATAAATAGTGATTCAGCTGATGAAAAAGGAAAAAGTTAAGTAAGTCGCTTATATTTTTGTCAGAGATGTTCATTGCACCTTGCGTACATTAAGTTTCAGGTCCTAAATTAATTCCAACCCTATCATATCACAGTTAATTAAGACTGAAGTCATATAACATCATTAAAATAATTTTTCTGTGGAGAAATGGAAAATCATGTATCAATGAGTGAAAAGCAATCTGCCACAATTGTTGACTGACTATTGATTTTAAAGCTTCAGTTTAGTTTCAATTCCATTTTAATCGATTCAATCATTTCAAATCAATTTTATTCTTCTGTTAGAAAATTTCAAACTGCTTCTTTCTAAAACATAGGTTATAACCTATGTGTATATATATAACAGTATACTGTCTTCAAAGGAAACAAAATAATTCATGTCTTTGATACATTCTCATACTAAAAATTCTCAGAAGTCATTGCACACATTATGAAAAGAAAGAACATTAAATTGATAAATGGAAAAACTGATTGGTTGAATACCTTCTGATTAATTGGGAATATGCCGCTATTTATATAATTTTTCACTTCCTTCCAAATGTATCTTTTCAGTAGAACCCTATCGATAATATAATTTGGTAACTGAAATTGTGCAAAGGAAAGAACAATCACCCCTCTTCAATTTTCACATAATTTATAAGCATAATTAATTATTTACGATCACTAAGGTCTTACAGTGTATGACTTTTGGAGCATTCTAAGAATGTAGCAATATTTCTTATACATTTTAATGGTAATTGTTTTTATTTCCAAAATTCACTCTAGACCCTTTTGGATTAAATTAACAAGAGATACTTTCCTATCCATATTACTGTCCAAAACAGTTCACAGGCTGACATGTGGTAGTGACAAATAAATATGATGATATCTGTAATTTTAATGAGGGCATTTGGAAACATTTCACAGAATCTATTTTTCCTACATTTTGAGAGTAGTGGAAGGATTCTGTTTCTTACATGTCCAGAAAAATTATGATTTTATTTCATAAATATTTTACTTGATATTCCAAGGAAAAACAGACTTGAAAAAAGTCTGACAGGGCCGGGAATCAAACCTGGGATCTTCCTCTATCCAGGAGGCTGCCTTAATCATCTAGGCTACCTGACCAGAACATTTTAACAAGCCGTTTTGGGAACTTTGTGCGCAAGGGCAAGTGTAGTTTCGTCCGACTGAGAGGCATCGTCTACGGCCATGGCCTCATCAAGGCCGCACAAAGTCCCCAAAACAGCCTGTTAAAATTTTCTGGCCGGGTAGCCTAGATGATTAAGGCAGCCTCCTGCATAGAGGAAGATCCTGGGTTCGATTCCCAGCCCTGTCAGACTTTTTTCAGGTCCGTTTTTCCTTGGGATTTTTCCTGGGTGCACGCCCTTATGTGCAAAGTACCCTTGTTTTACTTGATAATTTTCTATGATCGATTGCCTTATTTTCTTTTGCCATCCTTATTTGTTATAAGCATCACATATTTGATGCAGCCTCATTAATTGAAACAAACAATGTTCTGTGTGAATTTTAATCTTACATAATATTTCACTCAAAAGTATAATGTATATTACATTATATGATTTAGTTTGTTTCAAACACTCAGGCTTCAAGTTATTTTTATTAGATCCATAAAACAAAACTGAGCAAGACAAGATTTCCAAATTGTCTCTCTCACTTAGCACATTAATATTTTCTATAAAA
The DNA here is from genome assembly GCA_947579665.1 of Sympetrum striolatum. Lineage (NCBI taxonomy): Eukaryota > Metazoa > Arthropoda > Insecta > Odonata > Libellulidae > Sympetrum > Sympetrum striolatum. Next base: position 1,368,019 of record OX388341.1, read on the forward strand.
ATCTAACAATGATAGTAGTAAATGCATTAATAATTATATTTTTTTATTTTTCATAAGCATTATTTGATCACATATCTAAATATATCATAAATCACAGGACATCAATACGTAGGATATTTATTTCCCTCTACTCCACAATAAAACTTGAGGTAATGGGAGAATTGAAAAATAATTCATCGTATGATGTATAAAACTGATAAAATATTTATAGAAAGCCATTATATTTTTTTAAAAGTCTGTGATGATTTTTCATGTTAAAAGAATATTAACTTTGACTTAGAAATTAAAATAACTAAAAACTCAGTTTTAAATGACCGAGCTTAAGAATTATTTGCAAAATCATCCAGAATTTTCTGTCTAGTGAGTAGCATAAAGCATAGCTAATGAGCCTTCATTAGGAGTTTAATTTTGCAAAAATTTAATCTTGGGCATTACAATGAAGTTAGGACAATGAGTTAATCATTCCATTTTGTTTGCTTAAATTTAAATATCTAGTCCCTGGCTAATATATATAATTTTAACATGTCCTAGGCTTACTAATAATGAATTATCAAAAGGTTAATTTATTTTGTAAATGATAACTTAATGATTTTACTGAAAGTTGAAATCTGTCATTGAACATAGTTTTCTTGACATACCGAATATGCAAATTCTAAGAGAAAAAAATCTTTCACAATGTTACACAGTCTTCTCTACTCTCTCAAATCATTTTTATTTATTCTAAGAGGACATTTATCATGAACAGAAAATCAACAATGGAAATTATAGATGTATTGTTAAGAACTAGTCGATCTAGTACACAAACTACTAGTTACCTAGTTTTCTTTGACTGTTTGGCAACTTTGAGGTGCAAATTCCCATCAAATAACAATGCGATTTCAAGTAAGCATTTTCTCATGATATACAAATATACACATGTATGTACAGAAACATCCCTTTTCCACAATAATGGAAGATTTAGATAATCCATGTCAAATGATGGATTAATATTTTTCATCAGAATGAATCTTGTTGTTTCCTGTGTTTAGATTATTAGCTATTCTTGTCAAAACTGTATTAAGATGTCACTAGAAGAGTTTCGTTGCAGCTACGTGTATGAAACTTAAATAACCACTTGATGGAGCTAGTAAACGTAGTGTTAGATAAGAAAAAACTGTATGTCTATATCGATTTTATTTTGTGGGAATATTTGAGCACAATATAAGAAAATTAATAAAGCATGAGGAGAATTGAATCTATTGGCAGTTTTTTTAATTCCTCTTGTGAGCTGTTGACTTTATGTATGTAATAAACATGACTCGTGAAGAGTACTTGTGGCTACACTCTTGTGTGTTTCTAGAGATAATCCTATAATGAAAACTTGGCAGTGTTTTGTGCTGATGTAAATGTGTGTGAGTGTACACAGGAAATGTCTTCTTGTTTATTCCTGTGCATTTCTTCAGTGATGTATGCATGCCTTTTTCCAGCTGTGATCTTACTGGACATTATCTATAAAATATATATGTACCTATAAATATATAAATATACATGTGATACGGGACCACATATTTCATGGAAGGTATTTATATATTACCAAAGATGTTACTGCTTTAGTCAGTGGGTATTTGTAATTTATATTAAAGGGTAATGTACATGGCATAAAACTATCCTACAACTTTTTACACTACATGAGTGTCTGTGGTGCAACTTTTCCGATTGTTCTTGCAATCCTGTTGACTGCCAATCTTAGCACAGAATATCATCGACTCTCCTTTGACGGATAAATACATATACCACCCTCAGCACATGATAGTTGTGTTTTGGCTGATTCTGTCAGTCAATCCTGCTTAAGTTACATTGCCAGAAAATACACATTTCAAAAAAATTTCATAGCCTCGATATATGTTCTCATAGAGTATTATACCTATGTACATAATTGTTTAACTGTACCTTTTTGTATGTAACACTGTAATCTCTGGCCAGAGAAGAAATTAGGTGTTTAAAAAAATCATTCATGTCCAAGCATAGTATATAATGAAAATGGGTTAGTTCTAAAGATTTCTGAAGGAAAATGATACAATAACTATTTCAAATGTAGCATTTTGATTTATAATCAGGCTCTGTAACTTAGCTAATTACTCTGTGATTGCATGTATCTGTATCTAAAAGTTTCCCTGTATGAGATTAATGTATTATTTTACAGGTATAATTAAGAAATATTCCATATGAATTGATTCATTTCCTAAAGGTAGTGGCATATTCAATGGTATGCTCCCTATTTGGGCACATGGTATAGTCAGAATAGTTGCTGTCCAGACTATAAAGATTCCATTACATGTGTTTGCTACTTTGCTATTAGATCTTCAAAATTTACAGGTCCACTTTGCGTCAGTCAATTATCAACAAAATGAAATTATTATAATTTTTTAACAATCAACAAAAATGAAAAAAATCAAACAAGAAAATTTTATGTTGGCAGACACTTCTGTTATGTAATCATTCCTAGAAATTAGGAAATGACTGATATTTAAACCTGTCTCTATCCCTACGATTCCCAGCCTTCATGGTGGGAGAAACAAGCGTTATTCTAAATGGAAGTGAATGTGCAAATGTAATTTATCTATATTGTTGTGCTTTTGTACGTGCTTTAAATAGTAATTTAAACATACCTTTTGTGTTGTGTTAACTGCATTTAAATAGAAATGTATAATGGAGTGCCAAGTAAAGGAAGAACTTTTTGAGTTGAAATAAAATCCTTCACAAACCTTCTTAAACATTCTCTTATTGAAGGAGAGAGAAAGGGTACTCCTGCTCAGATGAGGAAAAATTGCCAATGCAGCATAGAATACATTTCTATTGCCATGAGAGTTAGGCATAAACCATGATCAAATCATAATATAGGGATAAAGAAAGAAACTGAAAACTGGTTCATTCTAAGTACGATATGGAAATACGATATCAAATCACAAATTACTGAAGAGACTTTAAATGCAAATAAACAACGATTTTAATAAATGTTAGCAAAGATAATCAAGAAACATGATAATCAGCAGTTTATCAAAAAATCCACACAAGAAGGTATTATTTTACGAAACTTGCTAACACTAACTTTACCACGATTTGAGTGGTCAGCCTGTGACAAGGTGTTCACTTTCATGCCCTCTGGCATGTTTTTGTCATTATTTTGTACCTTGATTGAAACTCAAGATTACCTTTACCAAATTTTAATTATTCTTTAAACTACACTTTTTTAGCAATTAATTCATTGATTTCTTTAAATTAGCAAACATTTTCTTAGAAGTTTAATTTGATACAAAAATGTAGGTCTATTATCCAAAGCTATAATAGAATTGCAGAATTAAGTCCACACTCAAAGAACAACATCAAAAAGAAATTAAATGCTACATAAAATGGGAAAACAAGTATATTTAGCTTCTCAGTGATTCTGCTCTACGTACAATTTGCAATATACCCATTCCAGTAGTAGATAAGAGATGTTCCACAATCGAATGCCCCAAAGAGTGCGAATGACAAATCAAAATAAAATTGTCAAAAATCAGCATTAAAAAGATGCATCAGAGTTTAAGGTAGTAGCAGCTGGGACCAGTGGCGCAGCCAGGATTTGCCAATGGGAGGGGTACAAGGAAAAGAAAATGCCTAACTTACAGGGGCTAGTATATTCATGCTCGTTACTTATTACAGATATGTCAATTCTTTCAAAAACTAAATACATTGAAAAATAGAGGAGTTTAACGCTTAGGTAGCAAACTGATTACACTTTCCTAGATAGTAGTTTACATAAGCGACTATTGGAAACTTATCATAAGAGTTATTTGGATACGTCCAAAATCTATTAAAAAGTCATTTTTTTCTATGCTGAAGTTTTTTAGTGTTGTAAATATAAACTTCCTGAGTCTTTCAGCCTTCTTTCTTCCAAGATGTTGCCAAGCGTGAGAAGGAAAAAAATTAATTACGATTATTTGGCAAGCGACATAAAACGTAATATCCACTCATTAGATCCCCACATTGATGCGCCCATGCTTATTTGAATAACTTTCGTTATTAGACTATATCATCAGCAGGTTTCTTAAGAGTGACTTCATCCCTTGTTTTTATTATTTAACTCCTCTTCTAACAAACAAAAAATCATTTATATCAGATGAAATTTTCTGGTAGGCTTACAATTAGCCTGATTTCATTATTTATGTATTAGCTAAGTATTCAGTTGAATGCGTCACAAACCGAACATTAAAAATTCGGCTGCATTAAAATATACAGTATACTCTTGATTATAATTGATATTATAATTGAATTTGCAGAATTAAAGTTACAAGCCAAGGTGAAAAAAATGAAGTAGTCAACTAACAACTATTTAGACCAAGTAGTAGTCAAGTTGTTTAACCAGCAGAGAGCTGACGCAAACCCAGTCTTACGCATTGTGTTCAAAGAAAACAAAAATTTTCCATGAATTGAAATTTTGAAGGGGCAATTCATGACCACGTGGTTGATAGGATAAGTCATTAGATTCATTGGATTCTATTATCAGAGAAAAATTGGTGGAAAGAGGAAAAAGGAAGCTAGAGAATTTAAGCCACAGTTTTAATTAACAGTTCATCAAATTAATAAATCTGTGCGTACCTTATGCACACAAAACCTTCAAGCTGACTGATTTGCTTCCAAAATGGTATATTATTAATAAAATCATCGAAAATTAATTTTAGTGTTATCTTGTATTGCTCCAATACTTCTTCAAATTTCTATGGAAATTCGGTTATCGAATTATTTTCGTAAACATACAGCAAATTAACAGGTGATCATTAAATAAGGATCAGTACATCTTCAATCAGCCCGAGTAATGAAGAGTCTAATGTACAGACTTTTAATTGTCCAGAATGCTTAATAAAGGAATCAGTGCCTTTGGAATTGTCACTAAACTCATCTTCAGGTGTGCCCTCCGATAACAGCCCTAAAAAAGGCAATCCTAATTTATGCATCAAATGATGGTCATTTCACAAAAAACTACATAGCCATTAACTTACGTTTTTCCGATAGAGGCCTTGAGCTATTCGCGGACTGTGAAAAAAATTTTCAGATGTCCATCTGTACCTTATAAAATCCAAACTAAACTCTCCTTCATATTGTTCACTGTGAATTTCTCAGAAGCACTACTGACAAGCCTAACTTTGCATTCACACCCTAAAAACAGTCACATGCAGAAGATCTAACTGAGCTTTTTATCTATCTGTTTGTCTCTTAAACATAATCTTAATCTCTGTTATCAGGGTGTAAGTTTCGAATTACTTCTTGAATGTTCCCTTGTATTTTTGCGAGGAGTAAACGAATCAGCCCTTTCGAATTTTTCTCGTGAGAATCCTATTTTATGGTGTGAGCCATCTAACTAAAGGATAGGCATAAGAAGTGCACACATTGAACATTGTGTACGAAACACACGTATCTTAGTGTCCCATTGATATTGATGTCAGCTCTAGGCCTGCTCTGCTACTGAAAACATCACCTTATCTGAAATCGGAGCCATATTTACGGGTATGCGGAGCTTTCGCTGAATGTATCAAGAAGTGAATCTCCAAGACTTGCATGATGATTGTGGTTTTGTACTCTTCAGCAGAAAAAAAGCTCAGCGCTAGTCATAGGACTTGACTCTTGGGGGGGAGGTTTGAACCCCTAAAATCCCCCCCTCGCTGCGCCACTGGCATAATACCATAAAGCAAGACTAATTAAATAATATTTTAGATTATGGTTTGAAGCTTATTTCTAAAATTTATTGTGAATCAAAGATTTCTCAAATATATTTTGCTAGAGACCAAAACGTAAAGCTATTGTGGATTCAGTTTTTGTACAGAGTAACTGTGATTGGCAATTTAATTTCTAAAAAAATTTCTCAAACCAAATAGATACTTCAAATGGAAAAAATATCAAATTATCTTTAATTTTATTACATCCAGAAAATTTACATTAAAAAAACAATTAACATTAGTATTATATTTTACTAAAATTTCCATATTTATGTATAACAGGCTATATTGATTACTACTGATCTTCTGGAACCATAAACATTGCATCTGGAAGACTAATCGTATATTGTGCAAATTTATTCAAATTCACCAGAATTTTTTATATAATTCATGACATTTTTTTAATAACATTGGCTAGATGTAACAAAATTTTCCTTTAAAATACCCTTGCTAAAAAATGGAAAAATTATAAAATATTATGATGGTTTTCTTCAAATAATGTCTATTTTATTATAATTTAGTATTGTATAAATTTAAAAGATATATGTTACTGTTACATACAAAGTCTATCATCCTTTATCAATTTATTTGGTAAGTTTTAATTATTGAGATTCTTCTAAAAGAATACCAACATGCTAAAATATAATTTATGAAATTTCCTGCCATAATTCTGTTAATTTTATCTTTGCATTACTCGTAGAACAAAATTCTTGTCCATCTTTCACTGTCTGCTACCAGGATTGTGTACATTAGCCAACCAAATTTCTCAAAATAAAACAGACTGTATAAATATTATTGAAAGACTCAAAGATTGATCTAAATATTTCTGGTATCATTAAAGTGACTAACTGTCCTCCTTGAGAGAGCACAGTACTCCTTTAGGAAGTTTTTTTAAATAAATAAATGAAATAAATGTGTATTTCAATTCGTTTTTGCTGTTAAGTTCCAGTTTTAATAATTAATTTTAAATTTTCTTGAAGGACAGAAAAATCACAAAAATAGGAAATGTCAATTCAACGATATATTGAAAAAGGAACTTCCATTTATTTTATCAATAAAAGATATTATTGTTTTCAGCAACATTTGCCAGAATTTTTGAGAATTTTGTATTGCAGTTGGAAGTAGAGCAGCTATAAGGAAACACTTGTCCATCAACAAACATAAGCAATTAAGTGTAAGTTTTGAATGAGAAGAAGAATAGTCTGAAGCAAACATTACTGGAAGCAGCAGTTTTCAATGGTGCTTTTTGACTTTGTCTCAGGCTCATTGGAAAGATATTGAAATATTTGTTCAGTTTTTAGCCACAGAATTACCAGAAATTAAAACAGGCAACAATTGTCTATTTAAAGAAATAAAAAAACTGAAATTTTTTTATATTCTGAAAAATTGGTCGAGTGGCAAAATGTTGAAGTTGATTAAGGACGGGATGAAATATTCAACCATTTCAAAAATGCGCCTACATGTGAAACTTATTTTTTCTAGTCAAATTTACATTATGCTGCCAGGGAAGAACAATGTAAAAGATAAAACAGAATAATAATGATAACACAATAGGTGAAAGGGTATTTTCAATTGCTAATGATTTCTGGACAACTAAAAATCAAGACAATGTTGATAGACGAGCATCAGCACTTAATGTAAAATTTGATATGAAAAATGGTTCTTGTATGGATATTTCTAATGTTTTGTTTGAAATTTTGTTAGAAATGGCATTAACAAAAATATTCATTGGAATAATAGTTAATAAAAATACAAATGCATTATCTATTTACTATATTATAATGCTTTCTGTTTAGTTATTTTTGCAAAGAGAACAAATTTATTTGCAATATTTTTTCTTTAATTTATTTATTTTTTCATTGGAAATAACTTGATCATCTTAGTATCACATGAATGAAAGGCAGTGATTTTTAGGGAGTCATAATAATAATAATTTATGACACACCTTATAGAACAGAATAATAAATAAATGGTATACAGCTAAATTTCTGAAGAGCTACAAAATACTGCGTAGAAGGTAGAATTGGATTTTGGATGATGCCTCGACAGCTAAGGTCATTTGCACCAGTCATTGGCTTTTAGTTGACATAAGTAATATATTTATATACATTTTAAACAGTAATTTAGCACCATTTAATAGTAAAGATAATTAGGTCATACCTTCATGGAACTATAGTCTGTGGCTGAAATTTGAGCTTGATTAGTTCCTTGTTTTATATGTTTTCTTTTAAAGTTTTATAAAAAGGCCTGACTTTCTGACGAAGTGCAGTACTCCGGAAATGGATTCATTACCATCTCCAAGCACTGCAGCTAAGTCCCCTCTGATTCCCACCGAGCTTCGGATCGTATGGTATTTATCACAGTTCAATATAATATGTTCGATAGTGATTGGGCAGTCGCACTCTTCGCAGTTGGGGGATATCTTTTCTTCCGAGAATAGTTACGAGTATGTTAGAGCGCTGTGCCCTATCCTTAGTCTAGTAACCACCACTTCCTCTCCTCGGCTGCCTCTTATTGAGGAGGACCACCATGTGGTGACGGGTTATATCTATAATATATAGATGCTTCTCCGGATATACTTATATCTATTATCTATAGACGCTTCTCCAAATATTCCTATATCTATTATATATAGACGTTTCTCCGGATATACCTATATATATATACAAGTAATATGTAGCTTGCATACTGCAAGCAGATCGACAAAACTAATTTCTTATCGGAATCATATCGGGACGGTCCTCAAAAGAAAAAAAAAAAGGATTGAAAATAATCTTAAAATTCGCTAAAATTTAATCGAAAGGCATCGAACCCAGGTCTTCCTGGTAAACATAGTATGCAGCACAATAGATGATCACCATCTCTAACTATGTTTGAAATTTTAGGCAGAAATTTTGAATGCAACTGCCTCAAACGACGTTCTATTTTTGACGAAAGTAAATGTCTCTCTGGATTCGAACCAAGGACGATCTTGGAAATCTAAAATATGTTCTTGAAATTTATCTATGATCTCTATGTAGGTGCTTAATTTCGAATTTCTATATTATTCGAAAAGGGCTCAAAATAATTCTTAAAAATCGGATCAACTACTGATTGTAGAGACACCTGGTGTCGAACCCGGGAAATATTGTGAGATATGAATGCACAGTTTGATTTGTTCTTGTATCATGCAAAGTTTGAAGTCAATAGCATGCCGGGAAGAACCTAAATTTTGTTTCCGTTATCTCCGTAAGAAATGCATTGAGAAGTGCAAATGGCCCTCTGGGATCGAACCAAGGACCATCAGCGAACATGTAAAATTCGATTATGAAATATATTCATAATATCTATCCACGTGCAGAGTTTCAAATATCCATGTTATCGGCAAAGGATAAAAAAAAATCTTCAAAATCGCCGCCATGCATTTTAAATGGCCGATTTTTGCCCCGACCTAGCATCGAACCATGGACCATATTCGGCGATGTCTTTTTGATTTTCGTTGGATATGCACGGCTTCTAGCGATACCTCGAATTTCAACTCTCTCCTTTTCCGGGAAGTGCCTTAAAAAAAATTTCGAAAATCCCCGCCATGTATTCTTATGGGGAAAATCGCGAATTTGGGGCCTTCTGGAATCGAACCCATGACACCGAGGTTCAAAGTCGGCTTTTTCCTGGAGGTTACACGTCATGGCCAATACTTCGTAAAAATTTCAAGTCGATGGCACTTGTGGAACATGGTTAGACTTTTGATCCCCTATATATAATCTCAAGACTTTGAGGCCTTCTGGAATCGAACCCATGACACTGAGGTTCAAAATCGCATTTTTTCTGGTGGTTGTACGTTATGGCCAATTCGCCGTAAAAATTTCAAGTCAATCACGCTTGCGGTTTAGGCTGTAAATTAGTATCCTATCTATCTATCTATCTATATAGGTATACGAGTAAAATGTTGCTTGCATACTGCAAGCAGATCGACAACACTATTTTCATGTCGGCATCATATCGGGACGGCCATCAAAAGAAAAAAATGGAGTGAAATTTTTCTTAAAATTTGCTGAAATTCCATCGTCTGGCATCGAACCCGGGTCTTTACTGTTGAACTTACTATGCAGCACAATAGAACATCGCCATCTCTAACTATGTGTGAAATTTCAAGCAGAAATATGGGCTACTACTGCCTCAAAGGACTTTCTAATTTTCACGAATTTAAATGGCTCTCTGGATTCGAACCAAGGACGATCTTGAAAATATAAAAAAAATTTCTGAAAGTTATTTATGATCTCTATCTACATGCTGAATTTCAAGTTTCTATATTGTTGGGAAAGGGTTCAAAATAATTATTGAAAATCGGATCAGTTTCTAATTGTAGAGACGCCTGGTGTCGAGCCAAGAACACATTGACAGCTGGGAATGCACAGTTTGATTTGCATACACTTAATCTTTCTTTGTGCAAAGTTTGAAGTCTTTATCGTGCTGGAAAGTACCTATAATTTGTTTCCGTTATCTCCGTAAGAAATGCATTGAGGAATTTAAATGGCCCTCTGGGATCGAACCAAGGACCATCAGCGAATATGTAAAATTTGATCCTGAAATTTATTATTGATCTCCAACTCCATGCCGAATTTCAAGTTTCCATGCCATCGGGAAAGGGTCCAAAAAAAATCATAAAAATCGCCACAATGCAATTTAAACGGCCGATTTTTGCCCCGACCTAGCATCGAACCCAGGATATTTTCCGTAAAACTCATTTATGTTTACGATAGATCATGGCCATATATATAGGCTCCTTGAGTTTTGATTCCTTACCTATCCGGAAAGTATTTTTTTTTTATTCCCGAAAATCATAGCAATGCATTTAAACGTGAAAAATCGGGACTTTGAGGCCCTCTGGAATCGAACCCATGACATCGAGGTTCAAAATCGCAATTTTTCTGGAGGTTATACGTTATGGCCAATATGTCGTAAAAATTTCAAGCCATTGACGCTAGTGGTTTAGCCTGTGACTTAGTATCCTCTCTATATCTATTATATATAGATGCTTCTCCGGATTCATTCATATCTATCTATTTTACGAGTAAAATGTAGCTTGCATACTGCAAGCAGATCGACAGGAACGGATCTAGAGAAAAATTTTGGGGGGGGGTCCGATCAAAAAATTTAAAAATAAAAGACATTTCGGCTTTCACAAAACGTGACGTTAGAATTGTGTTAGACAAATTCGAATATTTTCGCTAGTGATTGCTTATTAAATTGTGTGTTTATTTGGGTTATTTGAGTTTCATTTTCGAAAAATAGGCACAAGTGATATTTCGGGGGGGGTCCGGACCCCCAGGACAACTCCCCTGGATCCGTCCCTGGCAGATCGACAACACTAATTTCATTTCAACAACAATTTCAGATCGGCATCATATCGTGACGGTCCTCAAAAGAAAGAAAACAAATTATTGAAAATATTCTTAAAATTAGCTGCAATTTATCCGTCTGGCATCGAACCCGGGTCTTCCTGAAGAACTTACTATGCAGCACAACAGAAAATCACCATCTATAACTATGTGTGAAAATTCAAGTAAAAATATTGACTGCAACTGCCTTAAACGACGTTCTAATTTTCACTTATGTAAATTGCTCTCTGGATTCGAACCAAGGACGATCTTGGAAATCTAAAACATGTTTCTGAAAGTTATTTATGATCTCTATTTGTATGCCGAATTTCAAGTTTCTATATTATTGGGAAAGGTTTCAAAATAATTCCTAAAAATCGGATCAACTTCTTATTGCAGAGACACCTGGTGTCGAACCCAGGAAATATTGTATGCTGTGAATGTAAAGTTTGATTTTTAAGGACAGGCTCCTCCATCATGCAAAGTTTGAAGTCGATAGCATGCCGGGAAGTACCTTAATTTTGTTTCCGTTATCTCCGTAAGAAATGCATTGAGAAGTGAAAATGTCCCTCTGGGATCGAACCAAGGACCATCAGCGAACATGTAAAATTTTATTATGAAATAAATTTGTGATATCTATCCACGTGCTGAGTTTCAAGTATCCATGTGATCGGGAAAGGATCCTAAAAAAATCTTCAAAATCGCCGCAATGCATTTTAAACGGCCGATTTTTGCCCCGACCTAGCATCGAACCAAGGATAATATTCGTAGATGTCTTTATGGTTTTCTTTAGATATCTTTGGCATCTATCGATCCCTCGAATTTCAACTCTCTACCTTTCCGGGAAGTGCTTCAAAAAAATTTTCGAAAATCTTCACCATGTATCCTTATGGAGAAAATCGGGACTTTGGGGCCTTCTGGAATCGAACCCATGACACCGAGGTTCAATGTCGGCTTTTTCCTGGAGGTTTCACGTTATGGCCAATACGTCATAAAAATTTCAAGGCAATGACCCTTGTAGTTTAGCCTGTGAATTTGTATCCTATCTATCTATATAGGTATATATATGAATGAATCCGGGGAAGCATCTATATATAATAGATATATGAATGAATCCGGAGAAGCATCTATATATAATAGATAGATGCTTCTCCGGATTCATTCAAGTATCCATATATATAAACGAGTAAAATGTAGCTTGCATACTGCAAGCAGATCGGCTATACAAATTCCATATCGGCATCTTATCGGGACGGTCCTCAAAAGAAAAAAAAAAGGATTTAATTTTTTTTTAAATTCGCTGAAATTCGATCGTCTGGCATCGAACCCGGGTTTTACTGGTAAACCTACTATGAAACACAATAGAAGATCACCATCTGTAACTATGTGTGAAAATTCAAGCAGAAGTATTGGCTACAACTGCCTCAAAATACGTTGTAATTTTCACGAATGTAAATGGCTCTCGGGACTCGAACCAAGGACGATCTAGGAAATATAAAACATGTTTTTAAAATTTATCTATGTTCTCTATCTATATACCTAATTTCATGTTTTAACATTATTGGGAAAGGGGTTTAATTTAATTCTTAAAAATCGGCTAATTTACTGATTGTAGAGACGCCTGGTGTCGAACGTAGGAAATATTGGTAGCTGTGAATGCACAGTATGACTTATTAGGACTTCATCTTATATCATACAAAGTTTGAAGTCGATATCATGCCGGGAAGTATGTACATAAAACCGTTTTCTGATATCTCCATAAGAAATGCATTGAGGAATGCAAATTACTCTCTGGGATCGAACCAAGGACCATCAGCGAATATAAAAAATTTGATAATGAAATATTATTGTAATCTCCAACTCCATGCCGAATTTCAAGTTTCCATGCCATCGGGAAGGGGTCCAAAAAAAAAATTAAAAATCGCCAAAATGTATTTTAAACGGCCGATTTTTGCCCCGACCTAGCATCGAACCAAGGATATTTTCCGTAAAACTCATTTATGTTTTCGATAGATCATAACCATATATAAAGGTTCCTTGAGTTTCGATTCTCTAACTATACGGGAAGTATTTTTTAAAAATTCCCGAAAATCAAAGCAATACATTTAAACGGGAAAAATCGGGACTTTGGGGCCCTCTGGAATCGAACCCATGACACTGAGGATCAAAGTCGCTTTTTTCCTGGGGGTTTCACGTTATGGCCAATATGTCATAAAAATTTCTGATCAATGACGCTTGTAGTTTAAGCTGTGAATTAGTATCCTATCTATCTATCTATCTATATAGGTATACGAGTTAAATGTTGCTTGCATACTGCAAGCAGATCGACAACACTAATTTCATGTCGGCATCCTATCGGGACGGCCCTCAAAAGAAAAAAAAGGATTGAAAACCTTCTTAAAACTGCTTCAATTTAAATGTCTGGCATCGAACCTAGGCTTTCCAGGTGAACCTACTATGCAGCACAACAGAAACTCACCATCTCTTACTATGTGTGAAAATTCAAGCAGAAATATTGGCTCCAACTGCCTCAAACGACGTTCTATTTTTCAATAATGTAAATGGCTCTCTGGATTCGAACTAAGGACGATCTAGGAAATCTAAAACATGTTTTTCAAATGAATAAATGTTCTCTATCTATATGCCTACTTTCATGTTTTAATATTATTGGGAAGGGGTTTAAATTAATTCTTAAAAATCGGATAATTTACTGATTGTAGAGACGCCTGGTGTCGAACCCAGGAAATATTGGTAGCTGTGAATGCACAGTATGTGTTTTAGAACTTCATCTTGTTTCATAAAAAGTTTGAAGTCGATATCATGCCGGGAAGTGCCTAAAACCTTTTTCTGTTATCTCCATAAGAAATGCATTGAGGAATGTAAATTGCTCTCTGGGATCGAACCAAGAACCATCAGCGAATATGTAAAATTTGATTATGAAATGTATTTATGATCTCCAACTCCATGCCCAATTTCATGTTTCCATGCCATCGGCAAAGGGTCCAAAAAAAATCTTAAAAATCGCCACAATGCATTTTAAACGGCCGATTTTTGCCTTGACCTAGCATCGAACCCAGGATATTTTTTGAAGAACTCATTTATGTTTTCGATAGATCATGTCCATATATATAGGCTCCTAGAGTTTCGATTCTCTACCTATCCCGCAAGTATTTTTTAAAAAATCCCGAAAATCAAAGCAATGCATTTAAACGGGAAAAATCGGGACTTTGGGGCCCTCTGGAATCGAACCCATGACACTGAGGATCAAAGTCGCTTTTTTCCTGGGGGTTTCACGTTATGGCCAATATGTCATAAAAATTTCAGATCAATGACGCTTGTAGTTTAGGCTGTGAATTAGTATCCTATCTATCTATCTATCTATTATATATAGATGCTTCTCCGGATTCATTCATATATATAGCCATATAGCTATATAGCTATACGAGTAAAATGTAGCTTGCATACTGCAAGCAGATCGACAACACTAATTTCATAACGGCATTATATCGGGACGGTCCAGGAAAGGAAAAAAAGGATTGAAAATATTCTTAAAATTAGCTTCAATTTAATCGTCTGGCATCGAAACCGGGTCTTTTTGGTGAAGTTACTATGCAGCACATCAGAAGATCATCTTCTCTAAATACGTGTGAAAATTCAAGCAGAAATATCGGCTGCAACTGCCTCAAACGAAGACATACTTTTCACGAATGATAATAGCTCTCTGGAATCGAACCAAGGACGATCTAGGAAATTTAAAATATGTTTTCGAAATGTATTTATACGTTCTATATATATGCCGAATTTCAAGTTTTAATATAATTGGGAAGGGGTTCAAAATAATTCTTAAAAATCGGATCAGTGACTGATTGTAGAGACGCCTGGAGTCGAACCCTGGACGTATTGGAAGCTGTAAATGCACAAAATGACTTGCTTGGACCTGATCTAATTTCATAGAAAGTTTGAAGTCGATATCATGCCGGGAAGTACCTAAAATTTGTTTCCGTTATCCCCATAAGAAATGCATTGTGGAGTACAAATGGCCCTCTGGGATCGAACCAAGGACCATAAGCGAATACAAAAAATTTGATAAAGAAATATATTTATGATATCTATCCACGTGCCGAGTTTCAAGTTTCCATGCCATCGGGAAAGGGTCAAAAAAAATCTTAAAAATCGCCACAATACATTTTAAACGGCCGATTTTTGCCTCGACCTAGCATTGAACCCAGGATAATTTCCGTAAAACTCATTTATGTTTTCGATAGATCATGACCATATATAAAGGCTCCTAGATTTTCGATTTTCTACCTATCCCGGAAGTATTTTTTAAAAATTCCCGAAAATCAAAGCAATGCATTTAAACGGTAAAAATCGAGACTTGGGGGCCCTCTGGAATCGAACCCATGACACTGATGTGCAAAATCGCAATTTTTCTGGCGGTTTCACTCCAAGGCCAATATGTCGTAAAAATTTCAAGTCAATGACGCTTGTGGTTTGGCCTGTGAGTTTGTATCCTCTCTATATATATATATGAATATATATATGGATACATGAATGAATCCGGAGAAGCATCTATATATAATAGATACAAGCAGATCGACAACACTAATTTCATATCGGCATCATATCGGGACGGACATCAAAAGAAAAAAAAAATTCAAAATATTCGTAGAATTCGCTGCAATTTAATCACCTGGCAGCGAACCCCGGTCTTCCTGGTGTACTTACTATGCAGCAAAATAGAAAATTACCATATCAAACTATGTGTGAAAATTCAAGCAAAACTATTAGGTGCAACTACCTCAAACGACGTCCTACTATTCACATACACTCCTTATTTGAGAAATTATAATGTGCTCTGGCATCGAACCCAGTAACACCATGGTCTTATCTATTTTTTTTCTTAAACAAAGTGTTAATATACATCTTCCATCTAAGCAAGAGCTCCCTTACATATCGATAAATGCATAAAAAAATTATGAAAAGATACCCTAACATATATATGGGTGATATTTTTACCGCCCGGCATCGAACCCGGGTCTTTCAGGCAATACTTTCTATGCAGCACAAAAGAAAAACACCATCTCTAACCGCGTATGCAAATTCAAGCAGAAATATTGGTTACAACTGCCTCAAATGACGTCCTACTTTTCCTTTATATTCCTTATGAGAGAAACGTTATTGTGCTCTGGCTTCGAACCCAGGAACAGTACGGTCTTATGAAAATTTTTTTCTAGAACTTATTCGTACCATACATCTTCCAGCCAAGCACGAACATCCTATCATTTCGATAAGTGCATCTAAAAAAATAATGAAAAACGGCTCCCATGTATTTTAAAGGGCAGATCTTTGCATCGTCCTAGCATCGAACCCAGGATAACTTTTGTAAAAGTCATTGATGTTTTCGAAAGTCCAAGACCATAAATATAGGCACCTTGAGTTTTACTTCTCTACCTATCCGGAAAGTATTTTTTTTTAATTCCCGAAAATCACGGCAATGCATTCAAACGGGAAAAATCGGGACTTTGGGGCCCTCTGGAATCGAACCTATGACACTGAGGATCAAAGTCTCTTTTTTCCTGGGGGTTTCACGTTATGGCCAAAATGTCATAAAAATTTCAGATCAATGACGCTTGTAGTTTAGGCTGTGAATTTGTATCCTATCTATCTATATAGGTATATATATGAATGAATCCGGAGAAGCATCTATATATAATAGATACCTATACGAGTAAAATGTTGCTTGCATACTGCAAGCAGATTGGCAACACTATTTTCATGTCAGCATCATATCGGGACGGCCATCAAAAGAAAAAAATTGAATTAAAATTTTTCTTAAAATTCGCTGAAATTCCATCGTCTGGCATCGAACCCGGGTCTTGACTGTGAACTTACTATGCAGCACAATAGAACAACACCATCTCTAACTATGTGTGAAAATTCAAGCAGAAATATGGGCTACAACTGCGTCAAAAGACGATCTAATTTTCACGAATTTAAATGGCTCTCTGGATTCGAACCAAGGACGTTCTTGGAAATCTAAAAAATGTTTCTGAAAGTTATTTATGATCTCTATCTATATGCCGAATTTGAAGTTTCTATATTATTGGCAAAGGTTTCAAAATAATTCCTAAAACTCGGATCAACTTCTGATTGCAGAGACACCTGGTGTCGAACCCAGGACACATTGATAGCTGTGAATGCACTGTTTGATTTGTATGGACTTGATCTTTCTATACGCAAAGTTTGAAGTCGATATCGTGCCTTGAAGTACCTAAAATTTGTTTCCGTTATCTCCGTAAGAAATGCTTTGAGGAATTTAAATATCCTTCTGGGATCGAACCAAGGACCATCAACGAATATGTAAAATTTTATTATGATATATCTTTATGGTATCTAACCTCATACCGAATTTCAAGTTTCTATACCATCGGAAAAGGGTCCAAAAAAAATCTTAAAAATCGCCACAATGCATTTTAAACGGCCGATTTTTGCCCCGACCTAGCATCGAACCAAGGATAATATTCGTAGATGTCTTTATGGTTTCCTTTAGATATGCACGGCATCTAGCGATCCCTTAAATTTCAAATCTCTCCTTTTCCGGGAAGTGCCTCAAAAAAAATTTCGAAAATCACCGCCATGTATTCTTATGGGGAAAATCGCGACTTTGGGGCCTTCTGGAATCGAACCCATGACACCGAGGTTCAAAGTCGGCTTTTTCCTGGAGGTTACACGTTATGGCCAATATGTCGTAAAAATTTCAAGGCATTGGCACTTGTGGAACATGGTTAGAATTTTGATCCCCTATGAATGTATATATATCTATTATATTATATACGAGTAAAATGTTGCTTGCATACTGCAAGCAGATCGACAATACTATTTTCATGTCGGCATCATATCGGGACGGCCATCAAAAGAAAAAAGTGGATTGAAATTTTTCTTAAAATTCGCTGAAATTCCATCGTCGGACATTGAACCCCGGTCTTACTGGTGAACCTACTATGAAACACAATAGAACATCACCATCTCTAACTATGTGTGAAAATTCAAGCAGAAATATGGGCTACAACTGCCTCAAAAGACGTTCTAATTTTCACGAATTTAAATGGCTCTCTGGATTCGAACCAAGGACGATCTTGGAAATCTAAAACATATTTCTGAAAGTTATTTATGATCTCTATCTATATGCCAAATTTGAAGTTTCTATATTATTGGGAAAGGGTTCAAAATAGTTCCTAAAAATTGAATCAATTACTGATTGTAGAGACGCCTGGTGTCGAACCCAGGACCTACTGGCAGCTGTAAAAACACATTATGACTTGATTTGACCTTATCTTATTAAATGCAAAGTTTGAAGTCAACATCTTGCCAGGAAGTACCTAAAATTTGCTTCCGTTATCTCCATAAGAAATGCATTGTAGGATGTAAATGGCCCTCTGGGATCAAACCAAGGACCATCAGCGAGTTCTAAAATTTTATTATAAAATATATTTATGATATATATCCACGTGCCAAGTTTCAAGTTTCCAAGTCATCTGTAAGTAATTAAAAAAAATCTTAAAAATCGCAATGTAAATTAAACGGGAGAATATTTGCCCTGGCCTAGCATCGAACCAAGGATAATATTTGTAGATGTCTTTAAGGTTTCCTTGAGATATACATGGCATCTAACGATCTCTTGAATTTCAACTCTCAACTCTTCCGGGAAGTGCCTAAAAAAAATTTTCGAAAATCCCCGCCATGTAATCTTATGGGGAAAATCGCGACTTTGGGGCCTTCTGGAATTGAACCCATGACACCTAGGTTCAAAGTCAGCTTTTTCCTGGAGGTTACACGTCATGGCCATAACGTCGTAAAAATTTCAAGTCGGTGGCACTTGTGGAACATGGTTAGAATTTTGATCCCCTATGAATGTATATATATATAGGTATATCCGGAGAAGCGTCTATATATAATAGATATATAGGTACGAGTAAAATGTAGCTTGCATACTGCAAGCAGATCGACAACACTAATTTCATATCGGCATCATATCCGGACGGACATCAAAAGAAAAAAAAAATTCAAAATATTCGTAGAATTCGCTGCAATTTAATCACCTGGCAGCGAACCCCGGTCTTCCTGGTGTACTTACTATGCAGCAAAATAGAAAATTACCATATCAAACTATGTGTGAAAATTCAAGCAAAACTATTATGTGCAACTACCTCAAACGACGTCCTACTATTCACATACACTCCTTATTTGAGAAATTATAATGTGCTCTGGCATCGAACCCAGGAACAGCATGGTCTTATCTATTTTTTTTCTTAAACAAAGTGTTAATATACATCTTCCATCTAAGCAAGAGCTCCCTTACATATCGATAAATGCATAAAAAAATTATGAAAAGATACCCCATAGTATTATATATGGGTGATATTTTTACCGCCCGGCATCGAACCCGGGTCTTTCAGGCAATACTTTCTATGCAGCACAAAAGAAAAACACCATCTCTAACCGCGTATGCAAATTCAAGCAGAAATATTGGTTACAACTGCCTCAAATGACGTCCTACTTTTCCTTTATATTCCTTATGAGAGAAACGTTATTGTGCTCTGGCTTCGAACCCAGGAACAGTACGGTCTTATAAAAATTTTTTTCTAAAACTTATTTGTACCATACATCTTCCAGCCAAGCACGAACATCCTATCATTTCGATAAGTGCATCTAAAAAAATAATGAAAAACGGCTCCCATGTATTTTAAAGGGCAGATCTTTGCATCGTCCTAGCATCGAACCCAGGATAACTTTTGTAAAAGTCATTGATGTTTTCGAAAGTCCAAGACCATAAATATAGGCACCTTGAGTTTTACTTCTCTACCTATCCGGAAAGTATTTTTTTTTAATTCCCGAAAATCACGGCAATGCATTCAAACGGGAAAAATCGGGACTTTGGGGCCCTCTGGAATCGAACCTATGACACTGAGGATCAAAGTCTCTTTTTTCCTGGGGGTTTCACGTTATGGCCAATATGTCATAAAAATTTCAGATCAATGATGCTCGTAGTTTAGGCTGTGAATTTGTATCCTATCTATCTATATAGGTATAGGGTAGGTGAGGGTGAAATGGGTCAGCGGGTGAAGCGGGTCAGGCTAAGCTTTTCCCAAACAAAAACTACATAAGTTTCGTTTTTGCGTTTTCTCACTATGCGGCAGAACTTGTTCTTTACCTAGGCGTCCTTAATGACTGCGTTGTAGCCACGGCGTGCTCAGACTGCATGTGTAAAAAAATCACGAAGATTCAACCACAACTCCTAACTGGTAAGTTTTTCCAGTCATCTAACTTGAGGGTTCATTCTTGGGGTTTATATAGAACGATTAAATGATTCAAAAAACTTCATATTGTTGCATACAGTCGTACGTTCCATCTACTCTTCAATGCAAGCAGGCGGGGCTTGGCAGGAATTGCCACATTTTGTATTTTTAATTTTTTATGAAATGTGCATGAGTGGGTGAAGTGGGTCAGGTATGGGAGGGTGAAGAGGGTCAATTTCATAGATGATAATTTTGGGCTAGAAACTAATTACATTACGTTAATATAAACTGATTACTAAGTATTATAGTATATTAATAATTATTAATCATTATATTGTAGTAATATATACATGTAGTAATTTTTAATTATATAAACCTTTTATAGCATTATGCCGCAACATTATTAAAGGAAGGTGAACGACGGAATGTTCATGTGGAGTATAGAGGAAATGAATAATGCAGTTGCAGCAGTAGAAGCAGGTGTTGAGATTCAAGAAGCATCGAGACGATTTTCTGTTCCATTTGGTACCTTTCAGCGCCGAATGAAAGTTGTTAAAGAAGACAACACTCAACGATCTATTGGTGGGCAGACCGTATTTACGGAGGTGCAGGAAAAGGAACTTCTTGAGAGACTTCTGTACCTGGAGTCGAAAGGATTTCCATTGACACCACAAGACGTCCACAAGGCTGCCTTCAAGCTTGCCGAAGAAGAAAAGATTGCTCATAAATTCAATGTCGCGAAAAAGGAAGCCGGTAAGGATCGGCTGAACAGCTTCATCAAGAGACACGGACAGAAACTGTCGCTGCGTAAGCCTGTCCATGGCACGAGCAAACGGATTGAGGTGGGAGGGATTAAACAAGTTTTATGACGTACTGCAAACTACTATTGAAGAATTAAAGTTGCAGAACCTACTTCAATCAATTTACAACATGGACGAGACTGCACTGCCTACCCACCACCGCCAAAAATTTTGGCCTGTAAAGATAAAAGGGACATTCATGCAGTTACGTGCAAAGAACGAGGTGATAATGTAACTGTGATAGCATGCTGCAGTGCATTCGGCTCATTTGTCCCTCCGGGTGTCATTTTCAAGGGGAAGCGTAAGAAGGTCGAGTTTGAACGACACATGCCACTGTCCACTGCGGTGTGCATGTCAGAGAGTGGATGGATTAACGAAAACATCTACCTCTACTTCCTGAAACATTTTGTCAAGCACAAGGTATATTGTTCATTGTACATGTTCTGCTTATTCTCGATGGTCATGTGTCACACGTTAAGTTGCTCGATGTTCGACAGGGAAAATCAAATCACCATGCTGTGTCTGCAAAGCCACACAACGCACGAACTCCAGCCATTGGACTAGTCCTTTTACTAGCCATTGAAATCCAGGTACAGAGCAGCTGCAAATCAGTGATTTTTTTCAAATCCATCAAGAGCTATTCAAAAAGGCAATTTTGGAGGAATATTTTCTCAAGCTTGGATGTCCACAATGGTGTCCACGGCAGTCAATGGCTTTAGAGCCACAGGAGTGTTCCCGGTCAACCGTTTTGCAGTGACTAACGACAAACTCACAAAAGCTGTTGAACCCGTGGAATGTGATACTGCTCCACAACAACCTCAAGACACCCAAACATGTCAAGAATCGACTCCAGTGAGAAGATTTTTTCCTTCATCTATGAAAATCTCTGTGAAAAGAAAAGCCCCTGGAAGGAATAGACAGGAAGCTGAAGTGCTTACGTCGCCGCAGCATATTGCCTCTCTCGGCAACAGCAAGTCTGGTGAATCTGAACTGGACAAAATAAGAAAAGTGAGCCTCTAAAAAAACCTACCAGCATCTCCAAATGGGCCTGCAGATGGCAATGAAGACAACTGTGGGTTTTGTGGCTGGTACTTTTACACGGCAACCTCCAGCAAGTATAAAAACTGGATTTAGTGCATCATGTACATTGTATGGTTCCATGAGGTGTGTGTTGGAGCCTCAGGGAAATCTTCTTTTACTAGAGGGAAGTGATTCTAGAAACATTTTTGATTTTTTGTTTTCAAAAACATTTTATTTTGCTGGAATCACAGTAGTATTCTAATGACCCACTTCACCCTCCTGTTGCGGGTGAAGTGGATCAGAGGTGTGGTTCCATCTTAATATTTTTTAAAAATTTATTTACTTATATATCTCGTTCTTACTCCTCATACATATACATATAATCGATATCTACTGAATAAAAATTTTATTCAGCTTATTATATGTTTGCATATTTTTTTATTCTTAAAACTATTTGAACTGACCCGCTTCACCCTCACCTACCCTATATATGAATGAATCCGGAGAAGCATCTATATCTATTACGAGTAAAATGTAGCTTGCATACTGCAAGCAGATCGGCAATACTAATTTCATATCGGCATCATATCGGGACGGTCTTTAAAAGAAAAAAAAAGGATTTAATTTTTTCTTAAAATTCGCTGAAATTTCATCGTCTGGCATCGAACCCGGGACTTACTGGTAAACCTAGTATGAAACACAATAGAAGATCACCATCTCTAACTATGTGTGAAAATTCAAGCAGAAATATTGGCTATAACTGCCTCAAAAAACGTTCTAATTTTCACGAATGTTAATGCCTCTCGGGACTCGAACCAAGGACGATCGTGGAATTCTAAAATTCGTTTCTGATAGATATTTATGATCTCTATCTATATGCCGAATTTCAAGTTTCTATTTTAGTGGGAAAGGTTTCAAAATAATTCCTAAAAATCGGATCAAATTCTGATTTCAGAGACACCTGGTGTCGAACCCAGGACGTATTGCAAGCTGTGAATGCAGAGTTTGATTTGTAAAGACTTACTCTTGTATCAAGCAAAGTTTGAAGTTGATAGCATGTCGGAAAGTACCTAAATTTTGTTTCCGTTGTCTCCGTAAGAAATGCATTGAGAAGTGCAAATGGCCCTCTGGGATCGAACCAAGGACCATCAGCGAACATGTAAAATTTGATTATAAAGTATATTCATGATATCTATATACGTGCCGAGTTTCGAATATCCATGTTATCGGGAAAGGATCCAAAAAAAATCTTCAAAATCGCCGTAATGCATTTTAAACGGCCGATTTTTGCCCCGACCAAGCATCGAACCATGGACTACATTCTAAGATGTTTTTCTGATTTTCGTTGGATACGCACGGCTTCTAGCGATCCCTCGAGTTTCAACTCTTTCTCTCCCCGGGAAGTACCTCAAAAAAATTTTCGAAAATCCCCGCCATGTATTCTTATGGAGAAAATCGCGACTTTGGGGCCCTCTGGAATCGAACCCATGACCCTGAGGATCAAAATCGCAATTTTTCTGGCGGTTACACGTTATGGCCAATACGTCGTAAAAATTTCAAGTCAATCACGCTGGTGGTTTAGGCTGTGAATTAGTATCCTATCTATCTATATAGGTATATACATGAATGAATCCGGAGAAGCATCTATATATCTATTATATACGAGTAAAATGTAGCTTGCATACTGCAAGCAGATCGACAACACTAATTTCATAGCGGCATCATATCGGGACGGACATCAAAAGAAAAAAAAAGGATTCAAAATATTCGTAGAATTCGCTGCAATTTAATCGCCTGGCAGCGAACCCCGGTCTTCCTAACTTACTTACTATGCAGCAAAACAGAAGATAACCATATCAAACTATGTGTGAAAATTCAAACAAAACTATTAGGTGCAACTACCTTAAACGACGTCTAACTTTTCACATACACTCCTTATGTGAGAAATTATAATGTGCTCTTGCATCGAACCCAGGAACTGCATGGTCTTATCTATTTTATTTCTTAAACAAAGTGTTAATATACATCTTCCATCTAAGCAAGAGCTCCCTTACATATCGATAAATGCATAAAAAAATTATGAAAAGATACCCCATAGTAATATATATGGGGGATATTTTTACCGCCCGGCATCGAACCCGGGTCTTTCAGGCAATACTTTCTATGCAGCACAACAGAAAAACACCATCTCTAACCGCGTATGCAAATTCAAGCAGAAATATTGGTTACAAATGCCTCAAATGACGTCCTACTTTTCCTTTATATTCCTTATGAGAGAAATGTTATTGTGCTCTGGCTTCGAACCCAGGAATAGTACGGTCTTATGAAAATTTTTTTCTAAAACTTATTCGTACCATACATCTTCCAGCCAAGCACGAACATATTATCATTTCGATAAGTGCTTTTAAAAAAATAATGAAAAACGGCTCCCATGTATTTTAAAGGGCAGATCTTTGCATCGTCCTAGCATCGAACCCAGGATACTTTTTGTGAAAGTCATTGATGTTTTCGAAAGTCCAAGACCATAAATATAGGCACCTTGAGTTTTAAATCTCTACCTATCCGGAAAGTATTTTTTAAAAATTCCCGAAAATCACGGCAATGCATTCAAACGGGAAAAATCGGGACTTTAGGGCCCTCTGGAATCGAACCTATGACACTGAGGATCAAAGTCGCTTTTTTCCTGGGGGTTTCATGTTATGGCCAATATGTCATAAAAATTTCAGATCAATGACGCTTGTAGTTTAGGCTGTGAATTTGTATCCTATCTATCTATATAGGTATATATATGAATGAATCCGGAGAAGCATCTATATATTATACGAGTAAAATGTAGCTTGCATACTGCAAGCAGATCGACAACAATAATTTCATGTCGGCATCATATCGGGACGGCCCTCAAAAGAAAAAAAAAGGTATTGAAAATATTATTAAAATTCGCTGCAATTTAATTGTCTGGCATCGAACCCGGGTCTTCCTGGTAAGCTTACTATGTAGCACAACAGAAAATCACCATCTCTTACTATGTATGAAAATTCAAGCAGAAATATTGGCTACAACTGCCTCAAACGACGTTCTACTTTTCAGGAATGTAAATGGCGCTCTGGATTCGAACCAAGGACGATCTTGGAAATCTAAAACATGTTCATGAAAGTTATTTATGATCTCTATCTATTTGCCGAATTTCAAGTTTCTATATTATTGGGATAGGGCTCAAAATAATTATTAAAAATCGGATCAACTACTGATATAAGAGACGCCTGGTGTCGAACCCAGGAAATATATTTAAGCTGTGAATGCACAGTATGATTTTAAAGGACTTGATCTTATTTTGTGCAAAGTTTGAAATCGATATCATGCCGGGAAGTACCTAAAATTTGTCTCCGTTATCTCCATAAGAAATGCATTGAGGAATGTAAATGGCCCTCTGGGATCGAACCAAGGACCATCAGCGAATACAAAAAATTTGATTATGAAATAAATTTATGATCTCCAACCTCATGCCGAATTTCAAGTATCCATGCCATCGGGAAAGGGTCCAAAAAAAATCATAAAAATCGCCACAATGCTTTTTAAACGGCCGATTTTTGCCTCGACCTAGCATCGAACTTAGGATATTTTCCGTAAAACTCATTTATGATTTCGATAGATCATTACCATATATATAGGCTCCTTGAGTTTTATTTCTCTACCTATCCGGAAAGTATTTTTTTTTAATTCCCGAAAATCACGGTAATGCATTTAAACGGGAAAAATCGGGACTTCGGGCCCCTCTGGAATCGAACCTATGACACTGAGGATCAAAGTCGCTTTTTTCCTGGGGGTTTCACGTTATGGCCAATACGTGGTAAAAATTTCGAGTCAATGACGCCAGTAGTTTAGCCTGTGAATTAGTATCCTATCTGGGTATCTGGGTATCTGGGTATCTGGGTATATCATGAATGAATCCGGAGAAGCATCTATATCTATTACGAGTAAAATGTAGCTTGCATACTGCAAGCAGATCGGCAATACTAATTTCATATCGGCATCATATCGGGACGGTCTTTAAAAGAACTGCCTCCAAAGACGTTCTAATTTTCACGAATTTAAATGGCTCTCTGGACTCGAACCAAGGACGATCGTGGGATTCTAAAATATGTTTCTGATAGAAATTTATGATCTCTATATATATGCCGAATTTCAAGTTTCTATTTTAGTGGGAAAGGTTTCAAAATAATTCCTAAAAATCGGATCAAATTCTGATTTCAGAGACACCTGGTGTCGAACCCAGGACGTATTGCAAGCTGTGAATGCAGAGTTTGATTTGTAAAGACTTACTCTTGTATCAAGCAAAGTTTGAAGTTGATAGCATGTCGGAAAGTACCTAAATTTTGATTCCGTAGTCTCCGTAAGAAATGCATTGAGAAGTGCAAATGGCCCTCTGGGATCGAACCAAGGACCATCAGCGAACATGTAAAATTTGATTATGAAGTATATTCATGATATCTATCCACGTGCCGAGTTTCGAATATCCATGTTATCGGGAAAGGATCCAAAAAAAATCTTCAAAATCGCCGTAATGCATTTTAAACGGCCGATTTTTGCCCCGACCAAGCATCGAACCATGGACTACATTCTAAGATATTTTTCTGATTTTCGTTGGATACGCACGGCTTCTAGCGATCCCTCGAGTTTCAACTCTTTCTCTCCCCGGGAAGTACCTCAAAAAAATTTTCGAAAATCCCCGCCATGTATTCTTATGGAGAAAATCGCGACTTTGGGGCCCTCTGGAATCGAACCCATGACCCTGAGGATCAAAATCGCAATTTTTCTGGCGGTTACACGTTATGGCCAATACGTCGTAAAAATTTCAAGTCAATCACGCTGGTGGTTTAGGCTGTGAATTAGTATCCTATCTATCTATATAGGTATATACATGAATGAATCCGGAGAAGCATCTATATATAATAGATATATACGAGTAAAATGTAGCTTGCACACTGCAAGCAGATGGACAACTCTAATTTCATGTCGGCATCATATCGGGAAGGCCGTCAAAAGAAAAAAAATGGATTGAAAATATTTTGATTATTTGCTGCAATTTATTCGTCCGGCATCGAACCCGGCTCTACTTGGTGATAATTACTATGCAGCACAATAGAAAATCACCATCTCTTACTATCTGTGAAAATTCAAGCAGAAATATCAACTGCAACTGCATCAAACGACGTCCTACTTTTCCCTTATATTTCTTATGAGAGAAATGTTAATGTGGTCTGGCATCGAACCCAGGAATATTACGGTCTCCTGAAAACTGTTTTCTTAAACCAGTTTTAACCATACATCTTCCAGCCAAGCACGAACTTCCTATCATTGCGATAAGTGCATCAAATAAATAATGAAATACTAACCCTATGTATTTTAAACGGGAGTCATATTTACCGCCCGGCATCGAACCAGGGTCTTTCTGGTGATACTTACTATGCAACATAATAGAAGATATTATTCTTTAACTATGTGCGAAAATTCAAGCAGAAATATTGGCTGCAACTGCCTCAATCGAAGTCTTACTTTTCCCTTATATTCCTTATGAGAGAAATGTTAATGTGCTCTGGCATCGAACCCAGGAATAGTACGGTCTTATGAAAATTTTTTTCTTAAAAGAATTGTTACCTTACACTTTCCGGCTAAGCACGAACTTCCTATTATTTCGAGAAATGCATCAAAAAAAATAATGAAAAAAAGCTCCCATGTATTTTAAAGGGCAGATATTTGCATCATCCTAGTATCGAACCCAGGATATTTTTTGTGAAAGTCATTGCTGTTTTCAAAAGTCCAAGACCATAAATATAGGCTCCTTGAGTTTTATTTCTCTACCTATCCGGAAAGTATTTTTTTTTAATTCCCGAAAATCACGGCAATGCATTTAAACGGGAAAAATCGGGACTTTGGGGCCCTCTGGAATCGAACCTATGACACTGAGGATCAAAGTCGCTTTTTTCCTGGGGGTTTCACGTTATGGCCAATATATCATAAAAATTTCAAGTCAATGACGCTTGTGGTTTAGCCTGTGAATTTGTATCCTATCTATATAGCTATATAGCTATATAGCTATATATATGAATGAATCCGGAGAAGCATCTATATCTATTACGAGTAAAATGTTGCTTGCATACTGCAAGCAGATCGGCAATTTTAATTTCATATCGGCATCATATCGGGATGGTGCTCTTAAGAAAAAAAAAAAGGATTTAATTTTTTCTTAAAATTCGCTGAAATTTCATCGTCTGGAATCGAACCCGGGTCTTACTGAAAACCTACTATGAAACACAATAGAAGATCACCATCTCTAACTATGTGTGAAAATTCAAGCAGAAATATTGGCTACAACTGCCTCAAAAGACGCTCTAATGTTCACGAATGTTAATGGCTCTCGGGACTCGAACCAAGGACGATCTTGGAAACTTAAAAAATTTTTCTGAAAGTTATTATTGATCTCAATCTATATGCCAAATTTCAAGTTTCTACATTATTGGGAAAGGTTTCAAAATAATTCCTAAAAATCGGATCAACTTCTGATTGCAGAGACACCTGGTGTCGAACCCAGGACACATTGATAGCTATGAATGCATAGTTAGATTTGTTAAGACTGGATCTTCTATCATGCAAAGTTTTAAGTCGATAGCATGCCGGGAAGTACCTTAAACTTGTTTCCGTTATCTCCATAAGAAATGCATTGAGGAATGTAAATGGCCCTCTGGGATCGAACCAAGGAACATCAGGGAAAGCATAAAAATTGATTATGAAATATATTTATGATATCTAACCTCATACCGAATTTCAAGTTTCCATGCCATCGGGAAAGGGTCCAAAAAAAATCTTAAAAATCGCCACAATGCTTTTTAAACGGCAGATATTTGCATCGACCTAGCATCAAACCCAGGTTATTTTCCGTAAAACTCATTTATGTTTTCGATAGATCATGACCATATATAAAGGCTCCTTGAGTTTTGATTCTCTACCTATCCGGGAAGTATTTTTTTTTAATTCCCGAAAATCATAGCAATGCATTTAAACGGGAAAAATCGGGACTTTGGAGCCCCCTGGCATCGAACCCATGACACTGAGGATCCTAATCGCAATTTTTCTGGTGGTTACACGTTATGGCCAATATTCCGTAAAAATTTCAGCTCAATCACTCTTGTGGTTTAGGCTGTGAGTTTGTATCCTCTCTATCTATTATATATAGATGCTTCTCCGGATTCATTCATATATCATACGAGTAAAATGTAGCTTGCATACTGCAAGCAGATCGACAACACTAATTTCATATCGGCATTATATCGGGACGGTCCTCAAAAGAAAAAAAAAGGATTTAATTTTTTCTTAAAATTCGCTGAAATGTCATCGTCCGGCATCGAACCCGGGTCTTACTGAAAACCTACTATGAAAAAAAATAGAAGATCACCATCTCTAACTATGTGTGAAAATTCAAGCAGAAATATTGGCTACAACTGCCTCAAAAGACGCTCTAATGTTCACGATTGTAAATGGCTCTCGGGACTCGAACCAAGGACGATCTTGGAAATTTAAAAAATGTTTCTGAAAGTTATTAATGATCTCAATCTATATGCCGAATTTCAAGTTTCTATATTATTGGGAAAGGTTTCAAAATAATTCCTAAAATTCGGATCAATTTCTGATTGCAGAGACACCTGGTGTCGAACCCAGGACACATTGATAGCTATGAATGCATAGTTTGATTTGTTTAAACTGGTTCTTCCATCATGCTAAATTTTAAGTCGATAGCATGCAGGGAAGTACCTTAAACTTGTTTCCGTTATCTCCATAAGAAATGCATTGAGGAATGTAAATGGCCCTCTGGGATCGAACCAAGGAACATCAGGGAAAACATAAAAATCGATTATGAAATATATTTATAATATCTAACCCCATACCGAATTTCAAGTTTCCATGCTATCGGGAAAGGGTCCAAAAAAAATCTTAAAAATCGCCACAATACATTTTAAACGGCAGATTTTTGCATCGACCTAGCATCGAACCCAGGTTATTTTCCGTAAAACTCGTTTATGTTTTCGTTAGATCATGACCATATATAAAGGCTCCTAGAGTTTGGATTCTCTACCTATCCGGGAAGTATTTTTTTTTAATTCCCAAAAATCAAAGCAATGCATTTAAACGGGAAAAATCGGGACTTTGGAGCCCCCTGGTATCGAACCCATGACACTGAGGATCAAAATCGCAATTTTTCTGGAGGTTATACGTTATGGCCAATATGTCGTAAAAATTTAAGCTCAATCACTCTTGTGGTTTAGGCTGTGAGTTTGTATCCTCTCTATATATATATATATATATATATATATCTATTATATATAGATGCTTCTCCGGATTCATTCATATATATAGATAGGTATATAGATAGGTATATAGATAGGTATATAGATAGATAGGATACAAATTCACAGCCTAAACCACCAGCGTGATTGATTTCAAATTTTTACTGCGTATTGGCCATAATAATTAACCGCCAGAAAAATTGTGATTTTGATCCTCAGTGTCATGGGTTCGATTCCAGAGGGCCCCAAAGTCCCGATTTTTCCCGTTTAAATGCATTACTTAGATTTTCGGGAATTTTTAAAAAATACTTCCCGAATAGGTAGAGAATCGAAACTCTAGGAGCCTTTATATATGGTCATGATCTATCGAAAACATAAATGAGTTTTACAGAAAATAACCTGGGTTCGATGCTAGGTCAAGGCAAAAATCGGCCGTTTAAAATGCATTGTGGCGATTTTTAAGATTTTTTTTGGACCCTTTCCCGATGTCATGGAAACTTGAAATTCGGCATGGAGTTGTAGATCATAAATATATTTCCTA
This sequence comes from Sympetrum striolatum, assembly GCA_947579665.1. Lineage (NCBI taxonomy): Eukaryota > Metazoa > Arthropoda > Insecta > Odonata > Libellulidae > Sympetrum > Sympetrum striolatum. The sequence continues at coordinate 1,399,110 of OX388341.1, forward strand.
ATCAAATTTTACATATTCACTGATGGTCCTTGGTTCGATCCCAGAGAGCCATTTACATTCCTCTATGCATTTCTTATGGAGATAACAGAATTAGGTTTTAGGTACTTCCCGGCATGATATCGACTTTAAACTTTGTATGAAATAAGATTATGTCCTAATAAATCATACTAAGCATTCACAATTACCATAATTTCCTGGGTTCGACACCAGGCGTCTCTACAATCAGTAAATTATCCGATTTTTAAGAGTTAATTTGAACCCCTTCCCAATAATACTAAAACATGAAATTAGTCATATAGATAGAGAACATAGATACATTTCAAAATTATGTTTTAGATTTCCTAAATAGTCCTTGGTTCGAATCCAGAGAGCCATCTACCTTCGTGTAAAGTAGGACGTTGTTTCATGCAGTTGCAGTCAATAATTCTGCTTGAATTTTCACACATAGTTAGAGATAGTGATCTTCTGTTGTGCTGCATAGTAGTTTCACCAGTAAGACCCGGGTTCGATGCCAGACGATGAAATTTCAGCGAATTTTAAGAAAACTTTCAATCCTTTTTTTTTTTTGAGGACAGTCCCGATATGATGCCGATATGAAATAAGTATTGCCGATCTGCTTGCAGTATGCAAGCTACATTTTACTCGTATATATATATATATATGGATACATGAATGAATCCGGAGAAGCATCTATATATAATAGATATATATATATATATATAGAGAGGATACAAAGTCACAGGCCAAACCACTAGCGTCAATGGCTTGAAATTTTTACGACATATTGGCCATAACGTATAACCTCCAGAAAAATTGCGATTTTGAACCTCAGTGTCATGGGTTCGATTCCAGAGGGCCCCAAAGTCCCGATTTTTCCCGTTTAAATGCATTGCCTAGATTTTCGGGAATTTTTAAAAAATACTTCCCGGATAGGTAGAGAATCAAAACTCTAGGAGCCTTTATATATGGTCATGATCTATCGAAAACATAAATGATTTTTACGGAGAATATCCTGGGTTCGATGCTAGGTCGAGGCAAAAATCGGCCGTTTAAAATGTATTGTGGCGATTTTTAAGATTTTTTTTGGACCCCTTCCCGATGGCATGGAAACTTGAAATTCGGCATGGAGTTGGAGATTATAAATATATTTCATAATCAAATTTTACATATTAGCTGATGGTCCTTGGTTCGATCCCAGGGCGCCATTTACATTTCTCAATGCATTTCTTATGGAGATAACGGAAACAAATTTTAGGTTCTTCCCGGCATGCTATCGACTTAAAACTTAGCGTGATAGAAGAACCAGTCTTAGCAAATCAAACTATGCAAACATAGCTATCAATGTGTCCTTGGTTCGACACCAGGTGTCTCTGCAATCAGAAGTTGATCCGATTTTTAGGAATTATTTTGAAACCTTTCCCAATAATATAGAAACTTGAAATTTGGCATATGGATTGATATCATTAATAACTTTCAGAAACATTTTTTAAATTTCCACGATCGTCCTTGGTTCGAGTCCCGAGAGCCATTTACATTCGTGAACATTAGAGCGTTTTTTGAGGCAGTTGTAGCCAATATTTCTGCTTGAATTTCCACACATAGTTAGAGATGGTGATCTTCTATTGTGTTTCATTGTAGTTTTACCAGTAAGACCCGGGTTCGATGCCGGACGATGAAATTTCAGCAAATTTAAGAAAAAATTAAATCCTTTTTTTTTCTTATGAGGACCGTCCCGATGTGATGCCGATATGAAATTAGTATTGCCGATCTGCTTGCAGTATGCAAGCAACATTTTACTCGTACTTATATATATATACACTGGGGATCAAAAGTCTAACCATGTTCCACAAGTGCCACCGACTTGAACTTTTTACGACGTTATGGCCATGACGTGTAACCTCCAGGAAAAAGCCAACATTGAGCCTCGGTGTCAGGGGTTCGATTCCGGAAGGCCCCAAAGTCCCGATTTTCTCCATAAGGATACATGGTGGCGATTTTCAAATTTTTTTAAATAATACTTCCCTGACAGGTAGAGAATCGAAATTCAAGGAGCTTACAGATATGGTCAAGAACTATTATAAACAGTAATGGTTACTAATTAGAACGTCCTGGGTTCGATGCTAGGACGATGCAAAAATCCCGCATTTAAAATGCATGGGGATAGTTTGTCATTAATTTTTTTGATGCACTTACCGGAATGTAAGGAACTTTTCACACAGCTAGAAGATATATATTAAGAATTGGTTTCAGAAAAAAAATTTCTTAAGCCCGTACTACTCCTGGGTTCGATGCCAGAGCACATTAACATTTCTCTCATAAGGAATATAAGGGAAAAGTAGGACGTCGTTTGAGGCAGTTGCAGCCAATATTTCTGCTCGAATTTTCACACATAGTTAGAGATAGTGATCTTCTATTATGTTGCATAGGAAGAATTACCAGAAAGATCCGGGTTCGGCGCCGGGCGGCAAATATGTCTCCCGTTTAAAATACATTCGTTTTGTTTTTCATTATTTTTTTGATGCATTTATCGAAATGATAGGAAGTTCGTACTCGGCTGGAAGATGTATGAAAGGAATTGGTTTTAGAAAAAAATTTAGATAACACTGTACTATTCCTGGGTTCGATGCCAGAGCACATTTACATATCTCTCATAAGGAATATAAGGGAAACGAAGGACGTCGTTTGAGGCAGTTGCAGTTAATATTTCTACTTGAATTTTCACACATAGTTACAGATGGTGATCTTCTATGGTGCTGCATAGTAAGTATGACCGGGAAGAAATGGGCTCGATGCCAGAAGAATAAATTGCAGCGGAAATTAAGAATATTTTCTAACTATTTTTTTTTCTTTTGAGGACTCACTCTATGTAATGCCGAAAAAAAACTTTTATTATCGATGTGCTTGCAGTATGCAAGCAACATTTTACTCGTATATATATATATATGGATACATGAATGAATCCGGAGAAGCATCTATATATAATAGATACGAGTAAAATGTTGCTTGCATACTGCAAGCAGATCGACAACACTAATTTCATATCGGCATTATATCGGGACGGTCCTCAAAAGAAAAAAAAAAAGGATTTAATTTTTTCTTAAAATTCGCTGAAATTTCATCGTCTGGCATCGAACCCGGGTCTTACTGGTAAACCTACTATGAAACACAATAGAAGATCATCATCTCTAACTATGTGTGAAAATTCGAACAGAAATATTGGCTACAACTGCCTCAAAAGACGTTCTAATTTTCACGATTGTAAATGGCTCTCGGGACTCGAACCAAGGACGATCTTGGAAATCTAAAAAATGTTTCTGAAAGTTATTTATGATCTCTATCTATATGCAGAATTTCAAGTTTCTATATTATTGGGAAAGGTTTCAAAATAATTCCTAAAAGTCGGATCAACTTCTGATTGCAGAGACACCTGGTGTCGAACCCAGGACACATTGATAGCTGTGAATGCACTGTTGGATATGTATGGACTTGATCTTTCTATATGCAAAGTTTGAAATCGATATCGTGCCGGGAAGTACCTAAAATTTGTTTCCGTTATCTCCGTAAGAAATGCATTGAGGAATTCAAATGTCCCTCTGGGATCGAACCAAGGACCATCAGCGAATATGTAAAATTCGATTAAGATATGTTTTTATAGTGTCTAACCTCATACCGAATTTCAAGTTTCCATGCCATCGGGAAAGGGTCCAAAAAAAATCTTAAAAATCGCCACAATGCTTTTTAAACGGCAGATATTTGCATCGACCTAGCATCAAACCCAGGTTATTTTCCGTAAAACTCATTTATGTTTTCGATAGATCATGACCATATATAAAGGCTCCTTGAGTTTTGATTCTCTACCTATCCGGGAAGTATTTTTTTTTAATTCCCGAAAATCATAGCAATGCATTTAAACGGGAAAAATCGGGACTTTGGAGCCCCCTGGCATCGAACCCATGACACTGAGGATCCTAATCGCAATTTTTCTGGTGGTTACACGTTATGGCCAATATTCCGTAAAAATTTCAGCTCAATCACTCTTGTGGTTTAGGCTGTGAGTTTGTATCCTCTCTATATATATATATATATATGGATACATGAATGAATCCGGAGAAGCATCTATATATAATAGATACGAGTAAAATGTTGCTTGCATACTGCAAGCAGATCGACAACACTAATTTCATATCGGCATTATATCGGGACGGTCCTCAAAGGAAAAAAAAAAAGGATTTAATTTTTTCTTAAAATTCGCTGAAATTTCATCGTCTGGCATCAAACCCGGGTCTTACTGGTAAACCTACTATGAAACACAATAGAAGATCACCATCTCTAACTATGTGTGAAAATTCGAACAGAAATATTGGCTACAACTGCCTCAAAAGACGTTCTAATTTTCACGATTGTAAATGGCTCTCGGGACTCGAACCAAGGACGATCTTGGAAATCTAAAAAATGTTTCTGAAAGTTATTTATGATCTCTATCTATATGCAGAATTTCAAGTTTCTATATTATTGGGAAAGGTTTCAAAATAATTCCTAAAAGTCGGATCAACTTCTGATTGCAGAGACACCTGGTGTCGAACCCAGGACACATTGATAGCTGTGAATGCACTGTTGGATATGTATGGACTTGATCTTTCTATATGCAAAGTTTGAAATCGATATCGTGCCGGGAAGTACCTAAAATTTGTTTCCGTTATCTCCGTAAGAAATGCATTGAGGAATTCAAATGTCCCTCTGGGATCGAACCAAGGACCATCAGCGAATATGTAAAATTCGATTAAGATATGTTTTTATAGTGTCTAACCTCATACCGAATTTCAAGTTTCTATGCCATCGGAAAAGGATCCAAAAAAAATCTTAAAAATCGCCACAGTGCATTTTAAACGGCAGATTTTTGCCCCGACCTAGCATCGAACCAAGGATAATATTCGTAGATGTCTTTATGGTTTCCTTTAGATATGCGCGGCATCTAGCGATCCCTTGAGTTTCAACTCTCTCCTTTTCCGGGAAGTGCCTCAAAAAATTTTTCGAAAATCCCCGCCATGTAATCTTATGGGGAAAATCGCGACTTTGGGGCCTTCTGGAATCGAACCCATGACACTGAGGTTCAAAGTCGGCTTTTTCCTGGAGGTTAAACGTTATGGCCAATATGTCGTAAAAATTTCAAGGCATTGGCACTTCTGGAACATGGTTAGAATTTTGATCCCCTATATATATATCTATTATATATAGATGCTTCTCCGGATTCATTCATGTATCCATATATATATACGAGTAAAATGTTGCTTGCATACTGCAAGCAGATCGAGAACACTATTTTCATGTGGGCATCATATCGGGACGGCCATTAAAAGAAAAAAATGGATTGAAATTTTTCTTAAAATTCCCCGAAATTCCATCGTCAGGCATCGAACCCGGGTCTTTACTGTGAACTTACTATGCAGCAAAATAGAACATCACCATCTGTAACTATTTGTGAAAATTCAAGCAGAAATATGGGCTACAACTGCCTCAAAAGACGTTCTAATATTCACGAATTTAAATGTCTCTCTGGATTCGAACCAAGGACGATCTTGGAAATCTAAAATATGTTTCAGAATTTTATTTATGATCTCTATTCATATGCCGAATTTAAAGTTTCTATATTATTGGCAAAGATTTCAAAATAATTCCTAAAAATCGGATCAACTTCTGATTGCAGAGACACCTGGTGTCGAACCCAGGACACATTGGTAGCTGTGAATGCACAGTTTGATTTGTATGGACTTGATCTTTCTATATGCAAAGTTTGAAGTCGATATTGTGCCGGGATGTACCTAAAATTTGTTTCCGTTATCTCCGTAAGAATTGCATTGAGGAATTTAAATGTCCCTCTGGGATCGAACCAAGGACCATCAGCGAATATGTAAAATTCGATTATGAAATACTTTTATGGTATCTAACCTCATACGGAATTTCAAGTTTCTATGCCATCGGAAAAGGGTCCTAAAAAAATCTTAAAAATCGCCACAATGCATTTTAAACGGCCGATTTTTGCCCCGACCTAGCATCGAACCAAGGATAATATTCGTGGATGTCTTAATGGTTTCCTTTAGATATGCACGGCATCTTGCGGTCCATTGAATTTCAACTCTCTCCTTATCCGGGAAGTGCCTCAAAAAAATTTTCGAAAATCCCCGCCATGTATCCTTATGGGGAAAATCGCGACTTTGGGGCCTTCTGGAATCGAACCCATGACACCAAGGTTCAAAGTCGGCTTTTTCCTGTAGGTTACACGTTATGGCCAATGCGTCGTAAAAATTTCAAGTCGTTGGCACTTGTGGAACATGCTTAGACTTTTGATCCCCAGTGTATATCTATTATATATAGATGCTTCTCCGGATTCATTCATATATCATACGAGTAAAATGTAGCTTGCATACTGCAAGCACATCGATAACAAAAGTTTTTTGTCGGCATCACATAGAGTGAGTCCTCAAAAGAAAAAAAAATGGTTAGAAAATATTCTTAATTTCCGCTGCAATTTATTCGTCTGGCATCGAACCCAGGTCTTCCCGGTCATACTCACTATGCAGAACCATAGAAGATCACCATCTGTAACTATGTGTGAAAATTCAAGTAGAAATATTAACTGCAACTGCCTCAAACGACGTCCTACGTTTCCCTTATACTCCTTATGATAGAAATACTAATGTGCTCTGGCATCGAACCCAGGAATAGTACGGTGTTATCTGATTTTTTTTCTAAAACCAATTCTTTTCAAACATCTTCCAGCCGAGTACGAACTTCCTATCATTTCGATAAGTGCATCAAAAAAATAATGAAATACTAAACCAATGTATTTTATACGGGAGACATATTTGCCACCCGGCGTCGAACCCGGATCTTTCTGGTAATACTTCCTATGCAACATAATAGAAGATCACTATCTCTAACAATGTGTAAAAGTTCGAGCAGAAATATTGGCTGCAACTGCCTCAAACGACGACTTACTTTTCCCTTATATTCCTTATGAGAGAAAAGTTAATGTGCTCTGGCATCGAACCAAGGAATAGTACAGGCTTAAGAAATTTTTTTCTTAAACCATTTGTCAATATATATCTTCTAGCAGAGCGAAAAGTTCCTTACATTCCGGTAAGTGCATCAAAAAAATTAATGAAAAACTATCCCCATGCATTTTAAATGCGGGATTTTTGAATCGTCCTAGCGTCGAACCCAGGACGTTCTCATCAGTAATCATTAATGTTTATAATAGTTCTTGACCATATCTCTAAGGTCCTTGAATTTCGAATCTCTACCTGTCCGGGAAGTATTATTTAAAAAATTTTGAAAATCGCCACCATGTATCCTTATGGAGAAAATCGGGACTTTGGGGCCTTCTGGAATCGAACCCATGACACCGAGGTTCAATGTCGGCTTTTTCCTGGAGGTTACACGTTATGGCCAATTCGTCGTAAAAATTTCAAGTCTTTGGCACTTGTGGAACATGGTAAAACTTTTGATCCCCTATATATATATATATATATATATATATAACTTATATATAGGTATATCCGGAGAAGCGTCTATATATAATAGATATATAACTTATATATAGGTATATCCGGAGAAGCGTCTATATATAATAGATATCTATTATATATAGATGCTTCTCCGGATTCATTCATGTATCCATATATATATTCATATATATATATATAGAGAGAGGATACAAACTCACAGGCCAAACCACAAGCATCATTGACTTGAAATTTTTACGACATATTGGCCATAGAGTGTAACCGCCAGAAAAATTGCGATTTTGCACTTCAGTGTCATGGGTTCGATTCCAGAGGGCCCCAAAGTCTCGATTTTTCCCGTTTAAATGCATTGCTTTGATTTTCGGGAATTTTTAAAAAATACTTCCGGGATAGGTAGAGAATTGAAAATCTAGGAGCCTTTATATATGGTCATGATCTATCCAAAACATAAATGAGTTTTACGGAAAATATCCTGGGTTCGATGCTAGGTCGAGGCAAAAATCGGCCGTTTAAAATATATTGTGGCGATTTTTAAGATATTTTTTGGACCCCTTCCCGATGGCATGGAAACTTGAAATTCGGTAGGGAGTTGGAGATTATAAATATATTTCATAATCAAATTTAACATATTCGCTGATGGTCCTTGGTTCGATCCCAGGGCGCCATTTACATTTCTCAATGCATTTCTTACGGAGATAACGGAAACAAATTTTAGGTACTTCCCGGCATGCTATCGACTTAAAACTTAGCACGATAGAAGAACCAGTCTTAACAAATCAAACCATGCATTCATAGCTATCAATGTGTCCCGGGTTCGACACCAGGTGTCTCTGCAATTTAGAAGTTGATCCGATTTTTAGGAATTATTTTGAAACCTTTCCCAATAATATAGATACTTGAAATTTGGCATATGGATTGAGATCATTAATAAATTTCAGAAACATTTATTAAATTTTCAAGATCGTACTTGGTTCGAGTCCCGAGAGTCATTTACATTCATGAACATTAGGGCGTCTTTTGAGGCAGTTGTAGCCAATATTTCTGCTTGAATTTTCACACATAGTTAGAGATTGAGATCTTCTATTGTGCTACATAGTAAGTTCACCAGTAAGATCCGGGTTCGATGCCAGACGATGAAATTTCAGCGAATTTTAAGAAAAATTTCAATCCTTTTTTTTTCTTTTGAGGACATTCCCGATATGATGCCGATATGAAATTAGTGTTGCCGATCTGCTTGCAGTATGCAAGCAACATTTTACTCGTATATCATATATATATATATTCATATATATATATATATAGAGAGGATACAAAGTCACAGGCTAAACCACTAGCGTCAATGGCTTGAAATTTTTACGACATATTGGCCATAACGTATAACCTCCAGAAAAATTGCGATTTTGAACCTCGATGTCATGGGTTCGATTCCAGAGGGCCTGAAAGTCCCGATTTTTCCCGTTTAAATGCATTGCTTTGATTTTCGGGAATTTTTAAAAAATACTTCCCGGATAGGTAGAGAATCAAAACTCATGGAGCCTATATATATGGTCATGATCTATCGAAAACATAAATAAGTTTCATGGAAAATATACTGGGTTCGATGCTAGGTCGAGGCAAAAATCGGCCGTTTAAAATGCATTGTGACGATTTTTAAGATTTTTTTTGGACTTCTTCCCGACCATATGGAAACTTGAAATTTGGCATGGGGTTAGATATCATAAATATATTTCATAATCAAATTTTACATGTTCGCTGATGGTCCTTGGTTCGATCCCAGAGGGCCATTTGCACTTCTCAATGCATTTCTTACGGAGATAACGGAAACAATATTTAGGTACTTCCCGACATGCTATCGACTTCAAACTTTGCATGATACAAGACCAAGTTCTTACAAATCAAACTGTGCATTGACAGCGTACATGATGTCCTGGGTTCGACACCAGGTGTCTCTGCAATCAGAAGTTGATCCGATATTTAGGAATTTTTTTGAAACCTTTCCCAATAATATAGAAACTTGAAATTTGGCATATAGATTGACATAATTAATAACTTTCAAAAACATTTTTTAAATTTTTGAGATCGTCCTTGGTTCGAGTCCCGAGAGCCATTTACATTCGTGAACATTAGAGTGTCTTTTGAGGCAGTTGTAGCCAATATTTCTGCTTGAATGTTCACACATAGTTAGAGATGGTGATCTTCTATTGTGTTTAATAGTAGCTTTTCCAGTAAGAGCCGGGTTTGATGCCAGACGATGAAATTTCAGCGAATTTTATAAAAATATTAAATCCATTTTTTTCTTATGAGTACCGTCCCGATGTGATGCCGATATGAAATTAGTATTGCCATTTAGTAAGCAACATTTTACTCGTATAATAGATAATAGATAGACGCTTCTCCGGATATACCTATATATATATACATTCATAGGGGATCAAAATTCTAACCATGTTCCACAAGTGCCACCGACTTGAAATTTTTACGACGTTATGGCCATGACGTGTAACCTCCAGGAAAAAGCTGACTTTGAACCTAGGTGTCATGGGTTCAATTCCAGAAGGCCCCAAATTCGCGATTTTCCCCATAAGATTACATGGCGGGGATTTTCGAAAATTTTTTTTAGGCACTTCCCGGAAGAGTTGAGAGTTGAAATTCAAGAGATCGTTAGATGCCATGTATATCTCAAGGAAACCTTAAAGACATCTACAAATATTATCCTTGGTTCGATGCTAGGCCAGGGCAAATATTCTCCCGTTTAATTTACATTGCTATTTTTAAGATTTTTTTTAATTACTTACAGATGACTTGGAAACTTGAAACTTGGCACGTGGATATATATCATAAATATATTTTATAATAAAATTTTAGAACTCGCTGATGGTCCTTGGTTTGATCCCAGAGGGCCATTTACATCCTACAATGCATTTCTTATGGAGATAACGGAAGCAAATTTTAGGTACTTCCTGGCAAGATGTTGACTTCAAACTTTGCATTTAATAAGATAAGGTCAAATCAAGTCATAATGTGTTTTTACAGCTGCCAGTAGGTCCTGGGTTCGACACCAGGCGTCTCTACAATCAGTAATTGATTCAATTTTTAGGAACTATTTTGAACCCTTTCCCAATAATATAGAAACTTCAAATTTGGCATATAGATAGAGATCATAAATAACTTTCAGAAATATGTTTTAGATTTCCAAGATCGTCCTTGGTTCGAATCCAGAGAGCCATTTAAATTCGTGAAAATTAGAACGTCTTTTGAGGCAGTTGTAGCCCATATTTCTGCTTGAATTTTCACACATAGTTAGAGATGGTGATGTTCTATTGTGTTTCATAGTAGGTTCACCAGTAAGACCGGGGTTCAATGTCAGACGATGGAATTTCAGCGAATTTTAAGAAAAATTTCAATCCACTTTTTTCTTTTGATGGCCGTCCCGATATGATGCCGACATGAAAATAGTATTGTCGATCTGCTTGCAGTATGCAAGCAACATTTTACTCGTAATAGATATATAGATGCTTCTCCGGATTCATTCATATATCTATTATATATAAATGCTTCTCCGGATTCATTCATATATATAGCTATATAGCTATATAGATAGGATACAAATTCACAGGCTAAACCACAAGCGTCATTGACTTGAAATTTTTATGACATATTGGCCATAACGTGAAACCCCCAGGAAAAAAGCGACTTTGATCCTCAGTGTCATAGGTTCGATTCCAGAGGGCCCCAAAGTCCCGATTTTTCCCGTTTAAATGCATTGCCGTGATTTTCGGGAATTTTTAAAAAATACTTTCCGGATAGGTAGAGAAGTAAAACTCAAGGAGCCTATTTTTATGGTCTTGGACTTTCGAAAACATCAATGACTTTCACAAAAAATATCCTGGGTTCGATGCTAGGACGATGCAAAGAACTGCCCTTTAAAATACATGGGAGCTGTTTTTCATTATTTTTTTTGATGCACTTCTCGAAATAATAGGAAGTTTGTGCTTAGCCGGAAAGTGTAAGGTAACAATTGGTTTAAGAAAAAAATTTTCATAAGACCGTACTATTCCTGGGTTCGGTGCCAGAGCACATTAACATTTCTCTCATAAGGAATATAAGGGAAAAGTAAGACTTCGATTGAGGCAGTTGCAGCCTATATTTCTGCTTGAATTTTCGCACATAGTTAAAGAATAATATCTTCTATTATGTTGCATAGGAAGTTTCACCAGAAAGACCCGGGTTCGATGCCGGGCGGTAAATATGTCTCCCGTTTAAAATACATAGGGTTAGTATTTCATTATTTTTTTGATGCACTTATCGAAATGATAGGAAGTTCGTGCTTGGCCGGAAGATGTATGGTTAAAACTGGTTTAAGAAAACAGTTTTCAGAAGACCGTAATATTCCTGGGTTCGATGCCAGACCACATTAACATTTCTCTCATAAGAAATATAAGGGAAAAGTAGGACGTCGTTTGATGCAGTTGCAGTTGATATTTCTGCTTGAATTTTCACAGATAGTTAGAGATGGTGATTTTCTATTGTGCTCTATAGTAAGTATCACCAAGAAGACCCGGGTTCGATGCCGGGCGAATAAATTGCAGCGAATAATCAGAATATTTTCAATCCAATTTTTTTCTTTTGACGGCCTTCCCGATATGATGACGACATGAAATTAGTGTTGTCCATCTGCTTGCAGTATGCAAGCTACATTTTACTCGTATACCTATATAGATAGATAGGATACAAATTCACAGCCTAAACTACAAGCGTCATTGATCTGAAATTTTTATGACATATTGGCCATAACGTGAAACCCCCAGGAAAAAAGAGACTTTGATCCTCAGTGTCATAGGTTCGATTCCAGAGGGCCCCAAAGTCCCGATTTTTCCCGTTTGAATGCATTGCCGTGATTTTCGGGAATTAAAAAAAAATACTTTCCGGATAGGTAGAGAAGTAAAACTCAAGGTGCCTATATTTATGGTCTTGGACTTTCGAAAACATCAATGACTTTTACAAAAGTTATCCTGGGTTCGATGCTAGGACGATGCAAAGATCTGCCCTTTAAAATACATGGGAGCCGTTTTTCATTATTTTTTTAGATGCACTTATCGAAATGATAGGATGTTCGTGCTTGGCTGGAAGATGTATGGTACGAATAAGGTTTAGAAAAAAAATTTCATAAGACCGTACTGTTCCTGGGTTCGAAGCCAGAGCACAATAACGTTTCTCTCATAAGGAATATAAAGGAAAAGTAGGACGTCATTTGAGGCAGTTGTAACCAATATTTCTGCTTGAATTTGCATACGCGGTTAGAGATGGTGTTTTTCTTTTGTGCTGCATAGAAAGTATTGCCTGAAAGACCCGGGTTCGATGCCGGGCGGTAAAAATATCACCCATATATATGTTAGGGTATCTTTTCATAATTTTTTTATGCATTTATCGATATGTAAGGGAGCTCTTGCTTAGATGGAAGATGTATATTAACACTTTGTTTAAGAAAAAAAATAGATAAGACCATGCTGTTCCTGGGTTCGATGCCAGAGCACATTATAATTTCTCAAATAAGGAGTGTATGTGAATAGTAGGACGTCGTTTGAGGTAGTAGTTTTTAGTTAGGCACCTAATAGTTTTGCTTGAATTTTCACACATAGTTTGATATGGTAATTTTCTATTTTGCTGCATAGTAAGTACACCAGGAAGACCGGGGTTCGCTGCCAGGTGATTAAATTGCAGCGAATTCTACGAATATTTTGAATTTTTTTATTCTTTTGATGTCCGTCCCGATATGATGCCGAAATGAAATTAGTGTTGTCGATCTGCTTGCAGTATGCAAGCTACATTTTACTCGTATATATATATATATAGATATATATATGGATACATGAATGAATCCGGAGAAGCATCTATATATAATAGATATCCATGAATGAATCCGGAGAAGCATCTATATATAATAGATAGCTATATAGATAGGATACTAATTCACAGGCTAAACTAAAAGTGTCATTGCCTTGAAATTTTTATGACGTATTGGCCATAACGTAAAACCACCAGGATAAAAGGAGCTTTGATCCTTAGTGTCATAGGTTCGATTCCAGAGGTCCCCAAAGTCCCGATTTTTCCCGTTTAAATGCATTGCCGTGATTTTCGGGAATTTTTAAAAAATACTTCCTGGATAGGTAGAGAATCAAAACTCAAGGAGCCTTTATATATGGTCATGATCTATCGAAAACATAAATGAGTTCTACGGAAAATAACCTGGGTTCGATGCTAGGTCGATGCAAAAATCTGCCGTTTAAAATGCATTGTGGCGATTTTTAAGATTTTTTTTGGACCCTTTTCCAATGGCATGGAAACTTGAAATTCGGTATGAGGTTAGACACCATAAAAAAATATCATAATCAAATTTTACATATTCGCTGATGGTCCTTGGTTCGATCCCAGAGGGACATTTAAATTCCTCAATGCAATTCTTACGGAGATAACGGAAACAAATTTTAGGTACTTCCCGGCATGCTATCGACTTAAAACTTAGCGTGATAGAAGAAACATTCTTAACAAATCAAAATATGTATTGATAGCTATCAATGTGTCCTGGGTTCGACACCAGGTGTCTCTGCAATCAGAAGTCGATCCGATTTTTAGGAATTATTTTTAAACCTTTCCCAATAATATAGAAACTTGAAATTTAACATATAGATTGAGATCATTAATAACTTTCAGAAATTTTTTTTAAATTTCCATGATCGTCCTTGGTTCGAGTACCGAGAGCCATTTACATTCCTGAACATTAGAGCGTCTTCTGAGGCAGTTGTAGCCAATATTTCTGCTTGAATTTTCACACATAGTTAGAGATGGTGATCTTCTATTGTGTTACATAGTAAGGTCACAAGTAAGATCCGGGTTCGATGCCAGACGATGAAATTTCAGCGTATTTTAAGAAACATTTCAATCCTTTTTTTTTCTTTTGAGGATATTCCCGATATGATACCGATATGAAATTAGTATTGCCGATCTGCTTGCAGTATGCAAGCTACATTTTACTCGTATAGGTATATATATGAATGAATCCGGAGAAGCATCTATATATAATAGATACGAGTAAAATGTAGCTTGCATACTGCAAGCAGATCGAAAACACTAATTTCATGTCGGCATCATATTGGGAAGGCCGTCAAAAGAAAAAAAAAATGGATTGAAAATATTCTGATTATTCGCTGCAATTTATTCGTCCGGCATCGAACCCGGGTCTTCCTGGTGATACTTACTATAAAGCACAATAGAAGATCACCATCTCTAACTATCTGTGAAAATTCAAGCAGAAATATTATCTGCAACTGCCTCAAACGACGTCCTACTTTTCCCTTATATTTCTTATTAGAGAAATGTTAATGTGCTCTGGCATCGAACCCAGGAATAGTTTGTTCTTCTGAAAACTGTTTTCTTAAACCAGTGTTAACCGTACATCTTCCAGCCAAGCACGAACTTCCTATCATTTCGATAAGTGCATCAAAAAAATAATGAAATACTAACCCTATGTATTTTAAACGGGAGACATATTTACCGCCCGGCATCGAACCTGGGTCTTTCGGGTTAAACTTCCTAAGCAACATAATAGAAGATATTAATCTTTAACTATGTGCGAAAATTGAAGCTGATATATTGACTGCAACTGCCTCAATCGAAGTCTTACTTTTCCCTTATATTCCTTATGAGAGAAATGTTAATGTGCTCTGGAATCGAACCCAGGAATAGTACGGTCTTATGAAAATTTTTTTCTTAAACCAATTCTTACCTTACACTTTCCGGCTAAGCACGAACTTCCTATTATTTCGAGAAGTGCATCAAAAAAAATAATGAAAAACAGCTCCCATGAATTTTAAAGGGCAGATCTTTGCATCGTCCTAGCATCGAACCAAGGATATTTTTTGTGAAAGTCATTGATGTTTTCGAACGTCCTAGACCATAAGTATAGGCACCTTCAGTTTTATTTCTCTACCTATCCGGAAAGTATTTTTTTTTAATTCCCGAAAATCACGGCAATGCATTTAAACGGGAAAAATCGGGACTTTGGGGCCCTCTGGAATCGAACCTATGACACTGAGGATCAAAGTCGCTTTTTTCCTGGGAGTTTCACGTTATGGCCAATACGTCATAAAAATTTCAAGGCAATGACGCTTGTAGTTTAGCCTGTGAATTTGTATCCTATCTATCTATCTATCTATCTATATCCTTGAATGAATCCGGAGAAGCATCTATATTTAATAGATACGAGTAAAATGTAGCTTGCATACTGCAAGCAGATCGACAACACTAATTTTATATCGGCATCATATCGGGTCGGTCCTTAATAGAAAAAAAAGGATTGAAATATTTCTTCAAATTCGCTGAAATTTCATCGTCTGGCAATGAACCCGGGTCTCTCTGGTGAACTTACTATGCAGCACAATAGAAGATCACCGATTCTAACTATGTGTGAAAATTCAAGCAGAAATATTGGCTAAAACAGCCTCAAAAGACGTTCAAATTTTCACAAATGTAAATGGCTCTCGGGACTCGAGCCAAGGACGATCTTGGAAATCTAAAACATGTCTTCTGAATGTTATTTATGATCTCTATCTATCTGCCAAATTTCAAGTTTCTATATAATTGGGAGAGGTTTCAAAATAATTCCTAAAAATCGGATTAACTTCTGATTTCAGAGACACCTGGTGTCGAACCCAGAAAATACAGTAAGCCGTGAATGCACAGTTTGATTCGTAAAGACTTGCTCTTATAAAATGCAAAGTTTGAAGTCGATAGAATGCCAGGATGTACCTAAATTTATTTTCCATTATCTCCGTAAGAAATGCATTGAGAAGTTCAAATGGCCCTCTGGGATCGAACCAAGGACCGTCAGCGAACGTGTAAAATTTGATTATGAAATATATTCAATATATCTATCCACGTGCCGAGTTTCAAGTATCCATGTTATCGGGAAATGATCCAAAAAAAATCTTCAAAATCGCTGCAATGCATTTTAAACGGCCGATTTTTTCCCCGACCTAGCATCGAACCATGGACCATATTCGAAGATTTCTTTTTGATTTTCGTTGGATATGCACGGCTTTTAGCGATGTATTGAATTTCATCTCTCTGCTTTTCCGGGAAGTGCCTCAAAAAAATTTTCGAAAATCCCCGCCATGTATTCTTATGGGGAAAATCGCGACTTTGGGGCCTTCTGGAATCGAACCCATGACACCGAGGTTCAAAGTCGGCTTTTTCCTGGAGGTTACACGTTATGGCCAATATGTCGTAAAAATTTCAAGTTGGTGGCATTTGTGGAACATGGTTAGAATTTTGATCCCCAGTGAGTGAGTGAGTGAATGAATGAGTGTATATCTAGGTATATCCGGAGAAGCGTCTATATATAATAGATATAGGGGATCAAAACACATAACCTGTACCTGTGCTATATAGCACAGGTACAGGACACAGATATCTCAGAAAGTAAAGTTACCTTAAAGTTACAGTTATTTCCCCTTTCAATTTGTTTATGTGTAACTTCCAATTAATATTATTATCAATCACAAGCCCTAAATATTTAATACTTTCTACTCTTTCAATTTTTATACATTGCAAACACAAAACACCTTTACAAGAAAGGCATCTATAAAAAATATCACTTGTTTTGGATTTTTCCCTTTAGAGTGAATACAAAAAATTTTGTTTTATTACTAAGTTGTTCATACTAAACCAATATCTTATTCAATCAAAATTGCTCTGTAAAAATGACTTAATGTTTTTAAAATCATTTGAGGCATAACTTAGTGCCACGTCATTGGCAAAAGAAGTTAATTTCCTATTAAAAGTGCCAGTAAATAAGTTATTTACATAAATTAAAAACAATATTGGTCCTACTACTGAGCCTTGAGGAACTCCAGAGTTTATTGGAACATAGTGACTATAACAATTATTGATTTTCACATATTGGATTCTCCCAGAAAGATAGCTGCTGAACCACTCATTTGCAACACCTCTGATACCAGTTTGCATTAATCTACTTAACAATATGTCATGATCAGAGATGGGTAGAGTACCGAAGAAAAGTAACTGGGCTCAGTTACAGTTACTTTTAAAAATTTGTCATCAGTTACAAGTAAAAGTTACAATTTTAAAAAGTAACTAGTTACAGTTACAAGTATAGTTACAGTTACTTTTTGTAAAACCTGAAAACCGCCAATGAGATTTATGCAGGAGGATCTATTGATGAGTTTCCTTAAAATACAAATTCAACGCAAAGCATTTAATAATGACAAAAAATGCATTTTACCTATTATTTCCTGAGGCAGTAGTACAGTTACAGTGGATCTCCGAACCTAACCGATAACCTAATGAAGACTAAGTAGATAATTGTCCACATTTTTCACAGAAGTTACCTTACGATTGCAGTTTTAACCATAGTTAGAATACAAATCGATAATGTGTAGGGATGTACTATATTTGGATTAACTTAGCCTTTTAAGATTAATTACGATTAACCTGTCTAGTACAGACATTCAAGATTGTGACCAAAATTAGACTAAATGCTCAAATGCTGCAAACATACAAAAGAAAGTAGCCTCTAACCCATAAATCAATAATACGCTCCTTCAAATTTTATTAACTCTGGCAAAGAAACCATGCAACCAGGAGAAACCCCAAAAAAATAAGACAAAGGGGTATCAAAAAAGTAAATAACCATCTAAAGATGACATGTTTGCATACTGTGATTGAACTCACATGATGGACACCAGAAATTTAGCACTAAGTTTTCATGGGGTGATTACTTTAGGAAATATGGAGAAATAATAATACAAAATTAAGTAACTAACATTTTAAACGAAACAGAATCAGGTTTCACTTTGTGGCATTCATAAATACAAAACGGCTTCATGATAAAATTCTTTTACTACACCACAAATATTGTTATAAACACGACCAGGTTTCGTAGCCAAGCTACATCTTCAGGTCACAGGTGTAGTAAAAGAATTTTATCATGAAGCCATTTTGTAACTAACATTTTATTTGGTTTTTCATTTTATTTTTTCATTTATTTTACAAAATAATTGCATTTCAAATGCCTCATCTCCTAAATTAGCCCTCCTTGGTGCAAGAACCTCCTTGCTAATGGAAAACAAACGTTCAACATGGGCACTGGATGGTATCCCACTGTTGAGTTTTACGAACATAACTTTCATTATTGGATATGACAATAATATTGACAGATCAGTTCCCACATTCCCAAAATAAGCCCCGACCTCATCGAAAGCTGGGGCAGGTTACGCAAAGTTTGCATCTTACCGCCATATTCTCAGTGCCCGAGCCTTTAGTTAAATAAAAATATGGCTCTAAATACCCGAAAGGAAACTTTTTCTCGGATTCAGCCATTTCAGGTTACCGATGGACAAAGATTCAGTTGTATTTTGCGAGATGGAAGGATCAACGCGAGTATCGAAATCTGGACGCACCGATTAGCACCGGACAAAGCTCCTCGTCGAAGTGAACGAAATCGTCAAAGTCGTCGAAATCGTCTAAATGTGCTAGGATCTCAAGGATTTTGAGATCCTCATTAGATTTTCCGGTGTAAACAGCATAGTCTACAGCGCTCACTATCGTAATTTGGCATAGTTATGCAAGTAGAAATACGTGTTCACACCAGTTCACATAACGTTTTTGGTAGTCGTATTGGGAAAGTAACGATTACTTTCAGAAAGCAATGAGTAGATTACAAGTAATAGTTACATTTTTTTAAATGTAACGATTACAAGTAAAAAATACCTGAAATGTAATCTTTACCAGTAACTGAGTTACTTTTACTCAGTTACTCCCCATCTCTGGTCATGATTCACACAGTCAAAGGCTTTAGTTATATCGATGAACAAGCCAGCTACTTTCTTGCCTTCATTAAGGCTTTCATTTATATAGTTGTAATTATAAATAGGACATTATTCTTAGTCACTGAATTACATTTTTATGGATAATAATAATAAAATCTAACTAAAAAAATAACTAATAAGGTTCAACTACTTGATGTCTAACCATACAACCCAGCAAACACGCCCAATATTCACCACGTGGTATTTTGGTGGCGAATGTTGTTAATATGGTAAGAAAGTGGTAAAATCGTGGTCATAACCACATTAGATCTTGCTAACGTCGTAAGAACAAAGCCATTACGTTGTCATTTCCATGTGATTTTAATTTACAGAATTTTTCATAAAGAAGATTTTCTTCCACATCAAATCTATTTACACATAAAACTAGAAAACATAAGGACAAAAGAAACATGTGATCTCATTGCAGAAAGTGATTAACTCCACATTAGAAAATTTTGCGAAAATTAACATACATAGCGTAAAATTATTAATTTTTCCATTGTAATCGTAGTGCATGAATTTTTCTAATAATAAGGAAAAATATTCAAGGTTACATAAGGTTTTGCAAAGGATAGAGAAAAAAAGGAGATTAGGGCAAACATTAGTTCAGAGACAAGTTTGTTGGGCACTTAATGACATATGGAGGGATCTGAAGTTAATAACTGAAGGAAAAGTTAAGGAAACGAAAGGAATTTCTGAGTTAGATAATGTAGGACGTTGGATATAAAAGCTACGCGGAAATGAAGAGCAAGACAGATAAATGAAGGGAATATATATTTCTGCAAATCAATCGATAGAAGGAACATTGAAGAAGAAAGGAAATTTTTGCCAGCCGCCCTTATTCAAAGACAATAAGCTCCGGTTTCGATACGTCGAAGTAGGGATGCCACATCGTCTAAAAAACATCGAGTGGTCGATATATCGATGTTTATATAAGTACTCACTCATTATACATCAAAAAAAAGATCGATGTTTCAATGTATCGAGTGTTTTTCTTTTAAGATGGGTTGTACGAAATTCCAGCTAGTTAGGATTGACTACATTATTTTATTAATTAAGAAGACGATGGAGAGAATGGAATCGGAATCCTGGGCATTTCCAAAGCAAGGAAATGGTGACTTTATGAGCGAGGAATATAGAATAATACATATTGGTGGAAAAAGAGGAAGAAATGGGGTGACAATCAAACTCAAGTACTCACAAGTTTTTGGGCTCAAATACAGTTACTTTGAGTGAAATATGATTGATACCATTTCAGTGTCAATTTCTTTCCAAAGAAATAGTTGAATAGAATTACAAGTAAGTTAAAATATTGTATAAGTATTGAGAATATAAATTCTTAAAATTCACAGCAATTTATCCATCTGGCATCGAACCTGGGTCTTCCTGGAGATGCTTACTACGCAGTACAACAAAAGATCACCATTTAAAGCTATGTGTAAAAATTCAATCAGAAATATTGGTTGCAACTGCCTCAAACGACATCCTACTTTTCCCTTATATTTCTTATGTGAGAAATTGTAATGTGCTCTGGCATCAAACCCAGGAACAGCATGGTCTTCTGTAATTTTTTTTCTTAAACAGATTCATATTATACATCTTCTAACAAAACAAGAACCTCCTATTATTTCGATAAGTGCATCAAAAAATAATGAAAACTACCTTAATGTATTTTAAATGGGGGATATATTTACCGCCTGGGTTCGAACCCGGGTTTTTCTGGTAATACTTTCTATGAAGCACAATAGAAAATCACCATCTCTAACTATGTGTGAAAATTCAAGCAGAACTATTCGCTGCAACTGCCTCAAACGACGTCCTACATTTCCCTTATATTCCTTCTGAAAGAAAAGTGATTGTGCTCTGGCATCGAACCCAGGAATAGCATGGTCTTATCTATTTTTTTTCCATAAACGGATTTGAAATATACATCTTCTAGCGGAGCGAGAACTTCCTATCATTTTGATAAGTGCATGAAAAAAAATAATGAAAAACTATCCCTATGTATTTTAAATGCAAGATTTTTTCATCGTCCGAGCATTGAACCCAGGAGGTTCTCATTAGAAGTCATTCATATTTTCAATAGATCATGACTATATCTGTAAGATTCTTTAATTTTGATTCTCTACCTATCCGGGAAGTATTATTTAAAAAATTTCGAAAATCCCGACCATGTATCTTTATGGAGAAAATTGTGACTTTGGGGCCTTTCGGAATCGAACCCATGACACTGAGGTTCAAAGTCGGCTTTTTTCTGAAGGTAACTTGTTATGTCCACTACGCCGTAAAAATTTCAAGTCAGTGGCACTTGTGGAACATGGTTAGGATTTTAATCTCCTATGAATGTGTATATATATGAATGGTACGAGTAAAAGATGCTTGCATACTGCAAGCATAAGAAATGTATTTTTAATTTTTATTCACATTGCAAGTTTTGAGTTTCAATGTTATTGGGAAGAGGTATAAAAAATTTAAAAATCATAGCAATTTCTAATTTTTGGAGACGCCTGGAGTCGAACCTAGGACCTATTAGCGGATGCAAATGGGCTATTATAACCTCTTAGGACCTGATCTTAATTAATGCTAAGTTTGAAGTCCATATCATACCAGGAAGGTCCTGAAATAAGACTCCATTATCCCCATCTGAAATGCATAGGGCAATTTAAATCGCTTTCTGGGATTGAACCAAGGACGATCAAGGAATGCTAAAACACGAATTTGAAATGTATCTATGATATTTATTTACATGCCAAGTTTTAAGTTTCTATGTTATCAGGAAGAGGTTCAAAAAATTCTTAAACTTCGTAACAATTATTAATTCTAGAGACTCCTAGTGTCGAACCCAGGACTTATTGGTAGCTGTGAACAGACCGTAAGACTTGATTTTATATTTTATCAAAGTTTGAAGTCGATATCATGCCGGGAAGTACCTAAAATTTGTTTCCGTTATCTCCATAAGAAATGCATTGAGGAATGTAAATGGCTCTCTGTAATCAAACCAAGGACAATCAGCGGAATGTTTAACAACGTACAGTCCTGGCCAAAATTAACGCAGCACGGCCGTAAGGATTGCTAGGGAGGTGCTGCGTTAATTTTGGCCAGGAGTGTACATAAAAGATATTTACGATCTCTATCCACATGCCGAGTTTCAAGTTTCCATCTTATCAGGAAGTGATTGAAAAGTCTTAAAAATCGCAATGTAAATTAAACGGGAGCATATTTTTCCTGACCTAGCGTCAAACCAAGGATAATCTTCGATGATGTCTTAATAGTTTTCGTCGGATACGCACGGCCTCCAGCGATACCTCGAATTTCAACACTCTACTTTGCCGGAAAGTGCCTCAAAACAATTTTCGTAAATCCCTGCAATGTATCTTTATGGAGAAAATCTAAATATCTCTTCTAAAACATCGGTGCGATGTTGAGTGTTTTGAAAATATTCGTTACTACCCGCTCCTCTTATAAAACATCGGTGCGATGTTGAGTGTTTTGAACACATCGAGTCGATATTCCACTCATTTTCTTACCACTCGATGTTTCCGATGTATCGGCAGAAAAACATCGAGCAGTCTGATACATCGATGTCTATGTAGTATCCCTACATCGAAGTAATGGTCGATCAACACTGTGATGGAGCCAATGGAGCCATAGGACTGGTAACGTTATTAACCATCCACGGTTGATAGAAGACTGTGGCCCCGTGGCAGTAAGTATTATACTGTTGCAGGTATTTACATCCCGAGTACTCCTACCTCTTATACAGCCTTCCGAGTACGGTTCAACTACATTGAAGTTTAATTTTTCCGTTCTCTATTGCTGCGATTACAGCCGTTTTGTAAGTAAAACAAAACGTTTCTCCAATATAAGGTTAAATCTCTTTAAAGTTCTGTACCAGATCTAAGTGTTTTGTTTGAATATTTACCTCTGAAGCTGTCTACGTTGTTAAATACTTTGCAATTTTGAAATTCTTTGCTCTCTGACTAATCATAATGTTAGTTTCTTCCATTTCTACAGTCTCGTTAAGGTTTGTTATGAACTGTCGGCAGTAGTAGACTGATTTATATTCTATAATGCACTTACTTGGTAAGTAGAGCAAATTGTTATTCGTAAATATGATAGGTGACTGTGTTTCTAACTTGCTGTTCTCTAAAATTGTTTTCTCTGAAGTATTTTCTTGTTGCCTCTTATTACACTACCTGTTATTTTGCACCGCTTGTTTATCTTCCATTCATTATGATCAACTGTATATCTTTTGTGAAGTATCAATGACCTGCTTAAATAAATGAATCTGATACTATCTAAAACTCTTATTATTCCACTGTGTATACCGTGTCACTGCGAAAAGTTTGGTAACTTAGTATTCTAATGAAAAGATAAAGCGTAGCAGAAATTTGTTGCACCGATTTCTTTTTATCAGCCAATAATTGATAAACAACTGGTTACTTTCATGGTCAACTCTTAGCAAATGCATATGATTTTACAATTATGAATTATAACCTCATTAACATCCAGTTCAACCATCATAATGTTTGATTATCCTGGAGAATCCCAGTTTAAAAAAAGACAAAAAATGGAGATACCATATCTCCAAAACAGAGAAACTACATGGGAAGATTTATATAAATATCAGAGCAAAAGAAAACTAAGCTTTCATAGAAAAGGATAAGTGATTACTTTCACATTTCACTTCTGCCATTATTAAAAGGTACAGAAAACGACTGATGAGAAAAAAGTAGTGCAAGTAATATATCTTGTCCAATAAAAAGTGCCATCATAAGTAAGATGTAATTTCAAAAAAATATTAGTTATATTTTCAGCACAAAAGGACAATGATAAATGAGTTAAAAATTCGATAATTCAAGTTCGAATTTTGGATATCTCATTGTCACTAGCCATCGTGCTGTACCGGTATGGAATACTTCAACTAACTATTTGCTTTAACCACTGATATTTGTTTCAGTCGCTCCTTAACAGACTCACAACCCACCAGATTGTTCAACCTAAGGTTGCACTAAATGTTTAATTCGTAAGTACATTTTGTTCGGTTTCCAAAATAAGGTTGCACTAGCTCAGTCATGTTTGTGGACTTTCCATTCTAGCCATTGTTGCCCAAGAATAGTATTGTTCCCGTAATTAGAGTAACATTAACTTTTCATTGACGAAGATTCTAAAACCGTACATAAACTTTACAGTAGCCAGCAAATTAAACGCGATTTCTTTGACCATCGCCAAAGTCTAATAAAGAAGAGTACCTACCTAAAAACAATGCTTTTCGTCAACTGATGTGTTTACGATAACAAGGAATTCAACGATATAGATGTGTCAAAAGAAGGCACGAAGAAGTATGAATGACAATCTTCGCGGCCAAAAGGTATGAGGTTAAGAAGAAATAATGGAGTAGATATGTCCGAATAGTTAATCTCAATTAGGTAATATGGATGAAATGGCATTGGATTGGAAAACAAACGTAGACCATCTTATACGAAGGAATGAATTCCTGTGGATTCAAACGATAAAAGAATTTCCAGGATGAGAGAGATAGATATGCGGAATAATTGCTACGAGCAATACAGAGAAGGGGCTAGTTACAAAATTACTTTCAACAGTCTCCAACCGGATGGCAAAGAAAATTATTTTTACGATGCCACAAATATTGGTGGTGCATCCAAAATGGCCATTTACTCGTATAAGATCGTTTAGAAAGGGGGTTCCAGCATATTAGCATGGAAGAAGGTATTAGTTTGGTCCAACAATCAGATTTGTAAAGGTAAGTTGACAATAGTCAAAATATCCAAGTTAAAATAAATATGACTAGGAACGTTTATGGTTGGATTTTCGTGACGTTCGTGACATACTAAAATTACACCATAGAATGTCAATTCAATCGTATGTATTCGAAGAATAATTGCTAGATATTACGAAGTCTCTCAAAAATTTACATCACGTAAATTACGTAGAGGAGCAAATCGTAACAACATACGAAAATTAAAATATCATTACTATAAATCTTAATGAGATCAATCTTCGGGAAAATTACAATAGAAAGTATAAGCGCGCATCACCCGCTAGAGTTTCGTTGAAGCTGTTCTCGAAAGTTGGATTTGAAAGGATACAAGATGTGCAAGATGTACATTCACAGTGAACATACGGAACGTACATTTGCACCCAAAGACCTCCACAGAGAAAACAATCACATAATACGGGTAATACAGTACGAAGGAACAAATGGCAGGTAGCGCAGTTTAAAATTCTGCAGGTCGATATCTAAAGATTTATAACAATAAAAACAAACGTAATATTTTTAGTATATAATGATCAGAAATAATGGAAATACGCCGTGCTGGTGGGCATTGGAAATAAGATTTCCCGCCATTACCAGAAAGAAAAAGAGTTCTTACTAGTTACTAACACGGTACTACGGTTGTAACTATAAAATTTACTCGTCAGCATATGAGTTTTGCTTTATAACTGAAAACTTTTTCCCCTCGCCTGGATTTTAATTCCTAGAAAATTACTTGGTCTCAACGGTCTAACCACACAAACACTTAACTGGCCGTACCTTTCACAACTGATGAGAAACTACTGACAAATGAATTCCGATTACTAAATGCGAATATCTGACGGACTGGCTGACGGATCTCACCCTTACAATTGGTATACGTGCCAAGCGTACTAAGAATGTCTATGGCAAATTTCTTTGATTAAATCACTCCAGGAGATACTTTAGTGTTAAATGAAACCAGTAGGAATGAAGGTCTTTATACTTGGTATTTGTTCACTATGATTAATTCATCATCATTAAATCCTAGTTAATTAAATCCGATTGAAATATAAAATTACTCTACACATAATTTGTTATGAAATAATATGCTCTATCATAGTATTTGGCAGTACTAAATATTTAACCCCTATTTAGAGTCCTACTCTGACGTAATTAGTGTCAACTAAAACACCTTTATTTCCTGAACTTCGCAACTTACCGGATATGGTTGTATACTAATTCCGCATTGTAAAATAAGAAGTTGAAAAATAAAATTTTCTACTCAAAGAGTTACCGAACGAAATCACTCCAATGATATCAAAGATAAAATATTTAGAATAGTATCCTTTGCCGGTCAATAAACTCCCTCGAGTTTTAGGCTGTGTAAATTCTGTAGTATCGCTACTATTCTACTTCCTTCGATAAAAATTCTCTTTGCTTACTTTTGATCTAAAATCTCAAATTCATAAGGGTGGCAGAAGGATACATATGGTTTCTGTATTAAATAAGTAACTCACGTTGACTTCGGTCTTACTTAGATCATTATACGGAGATCTCCGATGTGCCGAGGGAACATTTCCTTAAATGTCTTTAAGAAGAAGCAAGCAATACTTAGAACCAATAGCAAAGCAAACATTATGGATGGATTAACTCAAACTAACTTCAGCATAATAAACAACGCACTTCCCTCAAATTTGATGTATTTTCCCGCAAAACAGTATAATATCGTTTATTGTGTCTTTAACAAACTTAGAAATAAGAAGACTATTATGGACCAGAAATAACTATAACGCATTTCATATTTCTTGTATACGTCGAATATCCCCAATCCTTTCAAAATTAATTCCTCTCTAATAACAGATCTTTATTTAGATTTGTCAACAAAGTGCATTATTGTGTATGCCGACCCAGTATAAACATTACACTTTTAAATATAAATCAATCCACTTTCATTATTCAGCTTTCTGGCTGATTGCAAAGATCTTTCTGAAATCATAGGAATTAATGGATTTACAATGGCATACTAATTAGACTTATTCATAAGGAATTTTTAAAATTTTATAAATGTTGAATGTAGCGGTGGCGTTGAAAACTTCTCAGACAGCGCTCTCGCTTTTGTCTGCCAATTACATGACGAACTCCCGTTCCATCAGGCTTCCCGTATGTGACATGGCGTCGGCGATGGCAGAATTTTGTTGAACAGACGTACTAGTTGTTTTTATGACTTTGAATCGACAAAGAGGCTACTATCAGAGCCGCACATATTTCATAGATACTTGCATTGATGGTAATGCATGCAAGGAAACCTCAGAGGATTAGCGATGGGTATGGAACAGATTCTCAATGATAAAATC
Source organism: Sympetrum striolatum (assembly GCA_947579665.1). Taxonomy (NCBI): domain Eukaryota; kingdom Metazoa; phylum Arthropoda; class Insecta; order Odonata; family Libellulidae; genus Sympetrum; species Sympetrum striolatum. The sequence continues at coordinate 1,426,633 of OX388341.1, forward strand.
CGAACCGTCTGACACTATAAACTTCGCCATGTTATAAGTGTAGAAGTTGGAGGTCCAAATTATCGAATCATGGTTTTAAATTATCGTTATGTATGTACTTCTTATTTATGTTTTCGATTCTATTTCAGGTACTTCGAAAAGCACCAAGCCCATCCGTATCAGGTAAATATTATTGAAGAATGGAATTATTGACGCTGGATTTGATGTTAAACAAGTGAATGTCGTCTCAATTTCTACACACCTGGGCGTATAAAATTGATGTTAATATCGTAATTGTGTCTTTATCTATCGTATATTATGGGTGGAGTTAACGTATTTTTTGTCTGTTCCCATATATACGGCCTTATCGAATCCGTGGTTGAAAATAGTCGACGAGGTTGTTGCTTGGGTTTTGATGCTCCAAGTACTTGGAATTTGTAACTGAACCTTTCGAAATACGATACTTTTTGCTCCAAATCTAGCTATATTATATTTTGCATAGATCAATCCGACAACAGTTAACTTATCTGGTTAACATATTTCTCGTTTTAACGCGTTAATGTTCAGAATTGAAAATGTGTCATTAAGGATGTATACGTTCGCATTTGTTCCGAGTATTCAGTTATAGTGAATTTGATTGGAATTTACTACTATTTCTTAAGAATTCAGTTAATTGTTAGTTTTACTTGAATAATCATCACTAGAAATAATGAATTATTCAGGATCAAATATGTTGCATATTTCATTTCAGAACAAATATAGTACCTCCAAAGGAAACTATGCCGAGAGATACAACCATGAAAGAATGCGAGATTCCCCCAATGGAAATTCCTACCGATCAGACAGTCCAGACTCTCAAAGCCCCAGGGACCGAAATTACCAAAACAAAAGCTCTATATATTTACAGAAAATACGAGAAAAGGAGAGAGAAAATAGAGACTATAAATCGAGGGATAAATATTCCGGTAAGAAATGTTATTACACGTATGATAGTTAAGTTTTTAATTTCATTTGACGGGAATTTTGCTGTTTACTCATTGTCAACGTTCCTTCGGCATTGACTTCTCAAATTAAAGTTTTCCAATTCGTGGATTTGCTTTTCTTCAACAGATTGTTCCAGGTCGCCTAAAGATAAAAGATCCAGAGAAAGCAGAGACACCGAACATAGGACGAACCATGACAGGAGTAGCACTGAAGTAAGTTGATGGTGCAAGTGTCAAGGTTTTGTACATAGGGTGGAATCTGTTACTGCTGTCTGATATTGTTGCTCATATTAGACTAAAACTAGGACTAATGAACTTTCTTCTCTTTTCGACTAATATTGATATCTGCTTAGCATTTGTTTGTGTTGTTGGATGTGGCTCACTGTAACAATGGCTTTAGTAGATTAGTCCATTAACTTTTGTAGTTAACCTGTTAAGTAAGGAACCGAGTAAATTTTAATAATATTTCTGGTGATTTCAATTGATATTACCCACAGAATATCATTCCTCATCCGTTTAAACTGACACAAAATGCATCAAGAGATACCACTCAGAGGAAGTCTTTGTCTTGTCAGGTGAGTAGGGTGTAGAATGTCCCCGTGGCAATGACTTCTCCATATTCCTCTTATGTATTTTCATCTCTTCAGAGTAAAATAATTAAAATTAATCCTGCTCTCTTCTTCAGCTTCTGATTTTGTCTGAGCTATTGTCATTTTTATTCCGTATATTGCACTTGTAATGAAGTAGTCTTCGATGCTGTATCCATCAACATTTTCGTTTTTGTCAAATTAGAATGTTGGTACTAATTGGCACATTGTATCAATATAATCAATACAATTGTTAGATCGTTCATTTACGTTAAGTTTTAGGGATTATCACTATGCTAATAGAATTTGATCAAATTTATTCTGTATTTGGTTCATCATGGCTTAGTTTTTCTTACTTGCTTCTTAGATTGTTGAGATTGGATATCTTATTTCTTCCTTCACCTCTCTGTAGTGATGAAGAATTAATACAAATTTTTGTTTTGTGGTTGGTATTTCCCTTAGTTGAATCCTAGAGTGCATGCAGCTTTGTTGCTGAAGGTAACATTTTGCCTCTAACTTACAAAATTTCTTTTCATTGAGGTCTAGTTTGTTTTTTAAGTAGTTTAAACACAGTTTTCAATATTTTCAATTATTATCTTTAGGGAAGTTTCTATGGAGTTTTATGTATTTGAGAAGATCAGTATTTGAAGTAACTTGATTTGGATGTGGAATCCTTTAGTATGTAATCTTTGATATTCTCAGCAGGTCATTCTTGGTAAATTTCAAGATATCTCCTGGGATGAATCTTATCCTTCTGATTGCTTGCCAATTTTGGTGCTTCTAAATGTTTATGTTGTTTGTTGCAGGATAAACGAGATGATAGAGATCGTGTTACAAGGGTGGGAGATTGGTCTGAGCATATTAGCTCATCTGGAAAGAAGTACTACTATAATTGCAAGACAGAGGTGTCGCAATGGGAAAAGCCTCGTGAGTGGGTTGAAAGAGAGAGATGTGGCCGTGGGACAGCTAAAGGGAGCGGTGACAGAGGAGAGCGTGAACGAGGTGACTCGGGCGAAAGCAGAAGCTACAGCAGCTCCAGTCGATCATGTATGTTCCATTTAAAGATATTTCGATTGTTAACAATCAGTGTGGTGGCCCCCATACGGATTGTTAACCATAGAAAACCGATTAATAGATGGAGTCTTGATGTCGATTTGAATTGATTTTTACATAATTGCTTCCTGAAGTGGGATTGCTTGCAGTTAGAATAACATCGTTAGCTATTTTTTGTAATCTTGAAATTACTATTTATATTTTTATCAGTTAGAATTATCCTGAAGATCTACTTTGGTTCACCTTAAACAAGTTTTTATCATATGTGTAAGTCAGGTGGTTGTATAATTCTGCTACATGATCTTTATGTAAATGTATGATGTAAAGCTCAAATTTTTTACTGGTTCTGTTCCCCATGTGATGGAAAAAGTACCTTAATGACTTACTCGAGTATTGTAGGTGTAATATTTAGAAACTGCCAACTGCGAGTTTTGTCCTAAAAATCCATCAATGTTTGGGTTTTGAATTCATAACATACTTAAAATTATCTCACCCCTTTTAATTCACTGTAGTAGTATGTTCATTTCTTATACAGCATTCACCGAATTTTTTTTATTGAATAAAAATGTGTGCTAAATTTTCCTTGGCTTTTTCTCAGGAATGCTGTCCACATTTTTTCATTTGAGATTTGACCTTTTTATGCTTTTCTCGAAAGTTTTCACTATGACCTTAAGCAAAGAGATATCCATTTGCAGTATAATCCTAACTCATTGGTCATTTATTAAATGATACCGCACAACTGTCATCTTTTACAAATTACCCAGATGTATATGCCTAAGTTATCATCGTAGATTACCATTTGAGATCACAAATTGAAGAATTGTAAATATTTATGTAATGCAATCACATAAGTACATTTTTGTATTTATTAATTATTTTATTTGTAAGTTTTTAAAATTGGAAGTATTTAGCTACTCGTAATGATTGAAGACAATTCTGTTAGGCTTCCCAGGAAGTACAGTGACTAAATGGGCATCTTTCAGTGTGTTTATGAAATGTGTGTCTTTTCAGCTCACGATAAACATTCCAACTCTCGAGCCTCAATCAGTAATTCCAGGGATCAAAAGTCTACGTCTCGACAAGTGGAGAATAGAGATGTCTATTGGAATAACCAATCCAGTAGCAATAGAGAAGATGGTGACTGCCATGACAGAAGGAAGCACATGGAAGGTAGGAATTGATTCTTTATATATGAATCACCATAAATTTAGTTAATACTCGTTAGGTTGTAGCTTATATATAACTAATTAATCTAATTCCTCATTCTTTTACCTCCCTTATGCCACTTATTGTCAATTACGTTGTTGTAAAAAAGTCCCATAATTTCAATGTGGAATTTGTGTAAATGTTTGCATTCCTGTATTTGAACCTCTCAAATCAGATGACTCCTTAAGCATGAATCTTGATTTTCAATTACTAATTTAGGAGTGATCCTTTCTAAGTATTTATTTAAGTGACGTTAGTGATTCCTCCCTCATATTCATAGAATTCAATAAAAAGTCTCATCAATGGTATTGTAATTGTTGAAATCTGTGTTAAGAAAAAATTACAACTTACAGGGGTAAAACAATTTCCACTGCAATAATTCAGAACAACACCACACCTGAGTAAACATAAACCTTGAAATAGAAGGAAGAAAGAATGTCCATTATTTTCAGAATCAGATAATTCTTAATCACCACCATTATTTTTCTTTTAAAAAGCCTAAAATCTGTTCATTTCTCTAAACATTATCTTTGATGGCTTTTTTTTATAATTCACTGTTTTGGGCGTTGCTAGTACTTCGCCTTTTAGAAGTTTTCATTATATTTTCAGGTTTAAGATTTCCTCGTCAGCTCATTCATGCTGTAGAAAGCCCCTTTAAGCCGTTTTCTTGCATTTTAATAGCTGGAATTCATTGATAGCTATAGAAAGAAGCACATTTAAGTTATAATGGGAAAGTACATCTCCTAGTCCTTCATGAGTGTGTTTGATGTGTTGCATTTCTGTATTCAAGTGTTGGCTAAAAACCTTCTTGCTGCTCTGTTTCCTATGTTTTTAGTCTATTTTATCTCTTATAAGTAAGTTTAATTGGGTGGATTAGATTGAGTTGTTAAGACTTTCATTTATGTTTTTGAGAGTAAAGTAAAGGACTAGCATTCACCATAAGCAGGCCCTTGCAATTATGAACTCAACCCAGTGAAGTTTATTGGATATTTTAGTTTTTACCTCCTTAAGTACTGCAGTATATATACTATAGTGAAGCAGCGTGTATACTATACCTACTCTTTTATTTGCTACTGCAGTACGGCTTCTTAATCCAGCCTCTACACCCAATAGGTAGACGAGGATTGATTAAGTAATAGTACTGACGCAGCAAACAAAAGAGTAGGTATATTAATTGTGGTTAAACTATATAGTGCTTGTCACCTAAGATAAAATTAGCCGAAATATCTGGACAGTGAAAATAATAATTTATCTTTATTCAGGTAAGATTAAGGTTTTAGAGTCACTTCTTTAATCAATTATAGTGATATATTGAAGATAACGTAGGATTATTTCCAGGCTTTTGTATAGAAGACCTCAGCATGCTTTTCTTAGATACTTCAGGAGATTTTATGTTGTATGTTCTTAAACAGTCTCTGACTAATGTTGTACACTTATGTGGACTGAAATGATGATTCTTGATGAAATGACACCCACTATCCCCTCATTCACTGCTTCACAAATTATTTGTTTGCTAGGGTGCAATTGTGGTAGTTGGACTGATTTTTATAAATGTATTTATCAATAGTTAGACATGTGATTGTGATAAAATTGCTTGAAACTGATCTCCCGTAATAGTTGCTATGTAAAATGAGATAATAAAGGTAGAAATTCACTTATTGAGTTCTATCAGAGATTAGAATGGGGAAAATGGCAGTAGCTGTATATTTAGCATTTTCATGCAATTGTCATTCATCATTATTTCCCTGGCTGGTCCCAAATATGTACATGAATTAATTTCATAACTCAATTACCAACAATAAATTCTAAAAGTTCTATAAGTTTGGATCATAATATATTAAGAACAAAATAATGCAGTAAAAGTATTTAATGGTATGTTAAGGTTAGTAAACTCGTGAATTGAGTCAGCACCCCCAAAACCTGGCTGTGCCACAAGTGATACATTTATCAAGCAATCTCCACAGCTGAGTTGCGAAGTTTACGCAGTAAGAGACGATGTAATCTGAGTAGTTTGATATTGCTTTTTCCAAGCGATCTCCAGTTTGCTAAATTCAATTTGATAAACCAGCTTCCTCCAGATCCTGCATAAGCCCACTTGCCAAACCATCGTGAGCAGAGTGCAGAAATAATCTGTTGAAGATGAGATGATAGACCTATTTCAGATTGCTGCGTGAACAAATTATCCTAAACACATAGTAGCTCAAGGCAAAAACATTTGATTGTGGCGTAAACTTCGCCAAAGCTCTGTTCTTGTTCAAAATGGAACTGCTTACTTATTATAAAACATCATTAAATCTCTGGTCTTGTTTTAATTTTTTTATGTTTTATTTCATTTCAAAACCTTAAATTTATTTTTATATAGAATATTTTGTCATAATTTTGCTAAGGAATTCTTTCTTTTAAGTTTCAGTGCTTAGGAAAAATTGCGCCCAAAACTGATGAATACCCAAAGAGTAAATTGTCTCGATATTTCAAGATAAAAATGTTCCTACCTATTAAAGAAAACTTAAGTATCTATATTAATGAAATAACTGAGATGAGCAAGTGAACAAATGAGTTCTTAGATGCAAAAAAGATGACAGAGGATAACCTTCATATCATTACCGGGATTAATTATTCAATTTGAAATATGCTTATCAAAATCAGACTCAATTTTGGATAAACCTTATGAATTGAAAGTGGAGTCTGTGACAAACTTGGCACCTACTTCAGAATAATTACCGGTAAACTATTTAGTTCAGAATAATATCCAGTGAACTATAAATAGTTCAGAATAATTTTCGTTGAACAGAGATTGATTTAGTTTGGATTGATTCCCTGGTGAACTAGAGTTGAGTTAGTTCCGAGTGATTCACTGACTAAAGCATTAACTAGTTCACTTGAGGGAGTCACTCAATTTGAGCGATTCACCGATGAACTACACATCTCTAAACCATACTGTTCGCCCGTGTTCAATCGTTAATAAGCCATCATTGTTAAGCATCTGCTACTATTAATTTTTTAAATATTTTAATTCTTTATCATGGTTAAAAGAATGTCATTAACCACATTGTTTACATAATAATTGTAAGAGTAAGTCCATACATCCCCACAGCGCATGATAATTTTATGTAGCTGTTATAAATTTTACCTGTTGACATCAGCAAACACTCAGGGTTTTGTACCAATTAATCTCACTTCTGTTGTAAAAATTATGATACTGAAATAATTTGAATTCAATTAAAGATGACTTAATATGTCTATCTAATGAATTAATTGTTAAATTATTGCCATTTATATTCAGTTAATCTGTATTAGTCTGCTACTTACTCAGTTTATTTTGAAATTCTTTTGCAACCACTCTGATCACACTCCTTATCACATACTTTCAATACCATCAATCGATTGGTAAATAATGGGAGAGATTTATATGTTATGGGAATATTGGATTTTGGTTAGCCAGGAGTCTTCTGGGTGTGTGAATCATGGTGTTCGGGAAAGGATATTATATCTTTAATGATATTTTGTTTCTTTATGGAAGTTGAGTGTGGTAAATAACTGAAAAGAAATTTCTCTCTAATTTACATTTGATCTTCCCCCTTGGTATTGTATTCAAACATTACTAAGTGCTTAATTTTATAATTTGGAAGATTTTATCTTATTAAAAAAGTCGTAATGGTTCTCAGATTTGCACGCTCAGCCAATATTCCCAGTTTCATAATGTAAAATGGGATTTTTTTTATTTTGCAGAACCACAAGCTCAGGACATGGATATATCACCTGGTGATAGCACCCCAACGTCAGAAACATCTTACAGCCACACCCCAACAAGTGTTGCAACTGACCTCGCCCAAGGCACAGGCGGCTCAGGGACTGGTGGGAATAATCCTCCCCTTCTCCTGGCTGCAGCATTGCCTAGGCTGATCTCTCACCCTTCTACTCCTACTTCATCATCTTCGACACCTTCTTCTTCTGCAACAGTGGCCACACCGTCTACTTCTTCATCTTCGGTATCTTCAGCTTCTCACCCTCGTCCTATGGGGTTTCCTCCTCCTGTCAAATCAGTACCATCTACCAACACTATGGTAACTCAATCTCCTCAACTCCAGTCTCAAGCCCAGACAGGCTCACAGCCGTCATGTACTCTAGTGAGCTCCCAGCAGGCAGCTCAGAGATCGCCTTCCACACAGAACATTTTAGCACCAACATCAGGAAGCCAGATTCCTGGACAAGGTCACTCCATGCCCTCATCAACCCCTGGTCCTCCTGTGTCCTTGGCCAGCTTACCTCGCCTGCTGTCTCAAATAACCGGAGCCAAAGGACTGGAGCAATCCGAGTTGTCGACTCAGAAAGCATTGCAAACTATACAGACTCTGCTATCAAGGCAGGTGTCGTTGGACCCGAATAGTGTGGGTGGTGGAGGAACTGGTTGTTATGATGGAGGGGGAATAGGAAGTGCTGGACCACCAGTATCATCTGTCAGTCAACAGCAACAGTCGTCTAGGTTATCACTCCAGCCTCTAAAAGTGGATACATCCAACTCTAACAATACGATGGGGGAAGGTCCCCCTACGCCTACCCATTCTGAGAGCCAGGACTGTGTAGATGCTAGGAAAGGTAATTACCGAGCAATTTGAGATCTGAATATGTATTGATGACAACATTTAAGTTTGTGAATCATCCCAAGTGATGCATTGTATTTCAGTGAATAGCCCTCCCAGCAGCCTAAGTTCCCTGCAAAATTTGGCCCAGGCTGGCGGGAGCTCGCTTCATGCCTTGAGGCCTCAGGGGCCACACATCACGCCAAGCCTCGCCAATTATTATCGCGATGACTTGGTCAATCATGTGCGTGGATGGCCAGCAGACGTTTTAGAGAAACAGGTGATTTACTTTTATTCCTAATAATGCCAGAAAGTTTCTTACTCAGTGTCATTGGTGGTATCTGTTTTTAACAAGTTTGTGGTTATATGTTAATCACTTTGCATTGCCTGTTATCTTCTCAATATTCTAATTACTACAATTTTCTAAGCTCGTGTTGGCTGACATCTATCTTCAGCTGAATTTCTTTGTTTTTACGTTGGGTCATATCCAATTTGCTTATTTCAATCATTGTAATCAGTTCCATGAAATGTCTATTCTTATACCCACTAAAATTAATTTGCGAAATGAGTTATCTAAAAAGTTTGGAGCTACAGTTTTTTTTAATATCACACGTGAATTTTCCTCTCATAATGGAAGGAAATAAATTTAACTTGTAAGAACGTTGTAACTATTATTGCATTTTAAATATCTATCATGATAGAAACTGAAGCATTTAAATACATTTAATGCATAAACTTTGTAAATGTACGTGACTAATTCTTGTTAAAACATCTCTCTAAAGTTATTTTATTCAGTAGTTGGCTAAAAGACAATTTCTAATTAGCTTAGTCATTAGGGAGACCTCGGAGAGTTCTTGACCATAAAATTATATAAATCCCATGTTTTTACCAAATCTTGCTATTTCTCATCCATAATATAATTCAGATTAACAACAAAAGGAGAAGAATGTAATTATAAGACCAAATTAAGAATCTTTGATAATTTCCGTGCCTTTTGTTACTGGTCTCAACTCTATTTATTCTAGACTGTTATCTCTGATTGAAGTTTGTGAATGAAATGATGCCTGCTTAAAAATACTTATATTTTTAGTGAAGATATTTTTATCATTGTCTAGATTCCAATATGTGATACTTGCCAATATCAAAGTAACTAATATAAAATTACGTTGGTCGGTGTATAACATTTCATTTTCTTTGCGAAATTCATAATTTTGTAATTATAATGAGGAGATGTGCCAATGGTATATCTCTTCAACCCTTTTTACTTAAGAATATGTTTTTTAAAGTCTAAAAATTAATGCACTGTAATTAAATTTGCAGTTAATTTGTATTTAACATTTTCTGAAAATATGAGGTTTATAAGCATGCTAAATATGTTAAAATAGAAATTTTATTAAAGTTTTTAAATTAATTTAAATATAAATTAAACACTTTTGCCCTGGTATTATATCAATCCTCCTCCTATATCTATCTATATATATCCTATAACTCCTTTTCCTTCGCTCAAATTTCACCCTAGTTGAGTCAATATTATTATTACATATTTGCTATATGTATCATCTTTACTTAATTAACTTGTGTTATCTGTTTTAATTTTGAGTTTCCCTTACTACCTCCCTTATCAGCTGAGATGTATTTTATTTTACTTCTGAGATCTATAATTTCTTTGGCATAAGTAGATACCATAATCTCCTAAATTTTTCTTTCTGTAATTTGAAAGATATAATGTCATTTAATGGGCATTTGTAATGTGGACACTATTTTTTATTTTGCTATTTGCTTTATTATTTTGTATTTAGACACATTAGCAAATGTTCAGAGTGCTACTAAGTTTTATTTAACATCTAAAATTGCCATTGAAGATTACAATTCAGGAACCTCATCCATTATAAGCTCTAAATGTTATTCAAGAAAGTTTTCTTTCGGTTGTTCCCATCAGAGCTTATTGGAATCTTTGAACCTCACTTATTTACTGTACACCGTGATGATAAGTTAACTTATTTGTAATCTTTTAAAGCTATTAATTGTTGGAAAAAGTCTACTAGATATTTGTCACTTCATATTGCTTTGACTTTTGCAATTCCCCTAATATCTCTCTGTTATTGCACTAGCAGGACTTGTTACTGAGTTGTCTTTGTTTTTCCTCATCAACGTTTATCTTCTGAGATAGTCAAGCTCTTGGACCTCTTCCTTACTGCATTTTTTCTTCGTAGCCTCAGAAAATTACCTCATTATCATTCCCAATATCTTTGCTGTTCTATTCTCATCCCACCTTTTGTTTCATTTTAATTGGCGTGGAGCCTAACCCACTGGATTCCCTTTAATTCTCAATGTACTACTTCTTGTCCCGTATTGCTGAAAGGTCTAATTTCATTAACAAAGTTAAAGAAATTTTACTTTGTTTTTCACCAAAATAACAGTTTAATTTCTTAGGCATTATGAAGCTAAACTACATGCATTGCTAATGTTGATTTTATTGTTAGTTTTTTAAATTAGAGTAAACAAAGGGTTGGCTTTCTGTTTGTTGTATTGTATCTGTACTGTTTATTTACCTGTTTGTTGCTTCCCGATCATCTTTACTTGCTTGTATTGGCTTTAGCTCTCAATCTCCGTAGCCCACATTCTTGCTCCATGTATTCGTTAGTTTTGATTGCTCCATTGTTCAACTTTCAGTTATTTTATTTCCAATCATTATTTTAATTGTTCAATTGAGGTGAACTTGGCAAGATCCTGAAAGCTCTTATGTTATAAATTGAAAATGTTTTCTCATGGCCTTTGTGAAAGAAATTCAATTGCTAAGGAAATCACTATTCATCAGTTCCCTGCGTGGATTCTATATTCTTTCACATATATCTTTTGAAATTGTTGTTTTAAGTATTATTAGTAGAAGTAATTTTATGAATCTGCTTTCACCTTATTTTGGGACCCTACTTGGAATCAGACCTCGGATTGCTTCTTTAAAGCCACACTCAGCCCCTCACTTGGCTTACCGATATAAATGTGTCTTGATTATCACAAAGGCCGAATAATGAGCCTATCTCGATGCAAAGAGAACATGATAAAATGAAGTGTTTCTTAAAACCATCTTCGAGGCACGTTTGAAATTTTAGACACTCTTTTATTTAAGACTGGCAGAAAAAATTTTGGGTTAGATGAATTATTCTTTTACTATGCAATATACGTGAAGAATGTTTTAATATATCCTAAAGTCACAATATAATTTCAAATTTTTATAAAGAATGGGTGTTAAAACTGCTGGTTGTGCTTCTTTTCTAGCTGTAGCTAATTAATGTTTGTGTAAGTGTAATCTCTTGTTTGGTTTTAAATCTCATTTGCTTCGAATTTGACCATTGTATTGTCTTTACAAAAGCAGCATCATGATATGGCCATATTGTATTTAAAATTAATCCTCGTTTTGAATCTCTTCCTCTGAAATTTGTAACAAGCAGATAATGTTTCAAAGAACTCCAAATTATGATAGATTCATGAAGTAATATTTTTCCTAAGAAATGTGCATAATGAAGGAGATCTCTTTTTTCTACTATAAATTAAAGTATTCTTAATTCTCATTTTTTTATGTCTTTAAATCTTGTTTTACTATTGTAAAGTACAAATCAATACATGTTTTTCTCTTATGATCGAAACAATTCAGTTAATGACTGAAGTATCGGTTTGTACAAATATTCAATATTTGTAACAGAACTGATCAGCTTGAGTTGAGTCTGTTAGAAAGTATAATGTTAGCATATATATTGGTCTTTAGTTGCGATGCTAATCTCTCCTCTTTGTGCAGGCACAGAAACTCAGTGAAGAAGCACATACCTTGGGAAGTCTTCAATGCACCAAAGTTTCAGCTGAACTGAAGACAGCTCGCTCACTTGTCAGATTGACAGAAATTCATGCTACTTTGCAGGAACAAAGGTAAAGAAATGATTTTTGATATCTAAAAGTTGGAATGAATTTTTTGTAGGGATGCTCCATGACCTGACAATTTATTTTGCGCACGATGTCGCTTTTATTGATACTTTTGTGTATATTCCCAGTAATAAATCGCTGTTTAATTGCCTAATTAAATATACTGGGTAAGAGTATCTGATTCTGTGCCAGAGAATCAGCACAAATTTCTCTGTTCCTGCATTCAGTCCCTTAAACTGTATCTTACAATTAGGAGTCTTTTAGGATATTATCTCATATTTTGTTCGTATTCAACAAAATTCAGTTGTTTAACTGTTTGTTTGGTTCTTTCGCTCAGTGGCTATTTAGTTGCTATTTGATAGGAGTTTTGTCAGGTGTTATACATGCTTAAGTGTGCAGAGGAGTAATATCTACTGAGGAAATCTTTTGAGATAATAATTTCCCAACTCATTTTTTATTATTCAAGTATATTCATTATTTAAATTTTAATTAATTATATAATTGTCTTTTAGAAAATTGTTTGTGTGTGTAGATAAGATTTTTATTTAATGCTTGATGGTTTGCACAACACTTGCATTTAAAAATGAAATCCTTTTTCTTTCCCTGTGGCAAAAATTGACCCTGAGACTCGTCCTAATTGTGGTTGGGTAAAACAGACTGAGCTTTTCCAAGATTCCTGCATCTAATTTTGGAGAAAAAGAAGTTAAAATTGAGGATTCTCTCAACGTTTTCATTATTCCATCTTATAAGTTTTCTTATTGAAAGTTAGTTTTATATCTGTAAATATCTTGGTTACCATTTACTACAGTCTTTTCTGACCAATATTACCATTTAGAGTTTCTGCAGGAAATTTCTCTAGTGGCCACTTCAAGCCTTGCGTTAGAGGTGGGAACAATCAAATAAAAAAATAAAATAATTCGATTGTTTGCTTCGATGGAATTATTCAAATAAATCGTTTTGATTTTTCACTCAATCCTAACTGATTGAACTTATTCCCCTCACCAGCTATTGCGTCCCGTCCAGCCCATGAAAGCGAGTGAATTCATTCGAATGAAAACAATCGAATAAATGCCAAAACAATCAAATAACTATTTGATTAGTTTTTCAATTGATCTACAAATGATATTTCAATTTCCAATGCTCTAATTTAAGGGTACTTATTACATTTTATTGCATGTTATTTTCGAGTAAATATGATATATCTTTCTGTTGATAGTGTTGGTCTATTTTCATCTATGATAGGCTTTAAAACCAGTGTGTCACAGCTAGATTTAATTGTTGAGTACCCCCAGAAGAAAGTGAAATTAATATTGGCCATTTATATTTTAAATCGAAAGGCAGTTATAGTGATTCATGTATGTCATCTCTTATTAGTTCCTGCTCAAAACTATATAATTTTGTTAGAGATAATTAGCTAGTGTTTGTGAAAAAAAATTAAGAGATGTGTAGAGAAAGATTAAGTGGAGATGCTAATGTTTCAGAACTACTTCTTACGTAACAGGATGTCACAGAATACCATGAATTTGATTCAGAAATTCATCTTTAATAGATATTTATGCAATAGGTTCATCTTCCTTACCTCAGGAATGTTCTTTGATAATGTGGAGAGAAAAATATTTTCAGAAAGTATTCAAAATGTGAAGAAGCATCTAATAGAAGTTATCATTCTGTGGTACATTTTTATGTCTGTAAAAATGAAAAGCAACATAAGTTAATTTATTTAACATCTTACCTTGGGTTATCTGGAAGCTCACTTTCATGGAAAGTAAACAATAGAATAGGATGTAATCGCCCGATATCAACTCTTGGTTGATTTTCTGCAAATTATTTGAAAAGCAAGGACCCGTTAGTAGTAAATCAGTGTTTTTGTACTCTTGACAATTTGAAGGGACAGTTTGTATATTTTTTGTTTATATTGAGCTTAAATCTCTTTTTGAATTAAAATAATGTAATTTATTTAATCTTGCACCCCTTATAAGTCAAAGAAGAGCATGTTTAAAATGTAAGATATAGTTTCACAAAATAGATATTGGGAAGGAGGAAGATAAAATCAGTTTTGAAATATTCCTAGGGTTATCTTAAAATGACAATCTTACGTAACTAAAAGGCAATTGTACTGTTATCAGCCCTTGATGTGTGCCCTGTTTGTAGCCATCGGTTTATGTCTATTAAGCGGTTCTTATGAAGAAGTTGGCAAGAAATTAAAAGAAATGAGAAAAAAATACTTTAGTAAAGTAAGAGTGAAATAGACAAAATGGATGCCATGTTCTTGCCTCAATGACTGTCTTTAATATGAAATAATCCTTGTAAAATAAGTTTTGCGTAATTTTAAATCTGTGGAGAGTCATCCCCATTGCTATACTTATTTATTCTACCAAAATTTGCAGCAAAAGACGCATCATTGTTCTCTCCACCATCAGTTTTATTTTCAGCTAAATCAAATATAATTGGCTCCTAATTCTTATCTCTTGCCATTTCTTTTGGAGATGATCATCCTTATGCTGCTTGGTGTGCCTAACGCAGGATGCCCAATACTATGTATACCCCTGTAATCAAATTTGTTTATACATATTAGGTTACTTATAAACTTAGACATCTCTTATTTGCAAATAAAATAAATTCACTATTTTCTTTTAAAGTTTCCTGCAGGAAGTTTTTTCCAGAGCAAATAATAGCAGTTAGTACTTCCTTCAATGCAAATCACCAAAAGTCCTTGACTTTCCCATTAGTTTCTGTAAAATATTTGCCCTTCGCCTGTCTGCCAAATTTAAAATATCAACAGAAAAAGAATAATTTGGTGCGAGAAATCCCGTTTCTTCAATGAGAGGACTCAATGCACTCCCTTTCACATAAAACCGGAACAAGATACTGAATTTCCCTGAAATGTAACATTTTTCTTTTTTATGCAACGATTATGTTAGTAGTTAACCTTAAATAAATCACACGGCTATGTTCAGCTTTACTTCCACTCAATATGGAGATATTTTTTAAACTTATTAACTTCCTATTTTTATGCTAATGTTGGGCCAGCAATATTCAGCCGTAAGATTTGATTCAGGAGGCTGTACTTCTTCTTATTGCCACCTGTGAAAAGAGGATGAAATTTTCACTCTCTCTCTCCAGCCCGCAAACATTTGGTGCATAGACTGTAGTTGTGTGTTGTTTCTGTCAGCATAAAACAACGAAAAAGTTCCTTTGAGAGGGGAAAGCAAGAGAAGCTATGTTTGATGTATGCATCACTTTCAAATGAACATACATCCCCCTCATCATTTCTTGAAGGTATCTTATTAAAAAATGGTGAGCATGCTTTTCCATTTGTGGGTATAATATCCCAATCACTGAACCTAATTTATAAAATACCAATGTTAATAACCCATAGATGCTCAGGCTGCCAATATACAGTAAAAACTGTGAGAGGCAGAATCTGTCTGAGGCGGAAACTTGTCAAAGCCGGAAATATGGGAATTGCTTTGCATTATGGTCATATTTTTCTCAAGAAAGTCCCTCAATAAGGCAGAGCCTGTGAGACACGGGCAGGATGATTAATGCCTTGTATTTCATGCTGTAATAAGTAGAGTTTGGATCTGTGAAAGACGGAAAGAAACTTCAAACTTAAAGAAATTATGATGTGTTTTATGGTTTGAGTTACGATATACTTACCGTTGATGCACCACTTCCTTTCTAAAGATGCTTTGTTTGAAATAACATTCTTTTCAAGAGGATTAAGTGACCTTAGTTGTAAAAATGAAGTAGCGAAAGCAATACTGAATGCAAGTGCCCTCAACAGCAAACTGATTGTTTGCTGGGCCATCCCTGGGTTTTCCCCAATCCAGGGAAAATGGAGACGTAGGATTCCTGGAACTAGGACTAATCTGTCGGAGCAATAGAGGAGTGAAAGGAAGGCTTGCCCCCTGGGTTGTGTTCATTCATTGTCTCACTGAAGCGAAATCGGAAACAAAGAAATTTGGCGCACTTTTCCATATCCTTTTGGTTCTCTCTGGTGGGAATCTTAATAAAGTCAGAGAATTTTATGAGAAAAGATTTTAGTTTCTGGTTGAAGTGTGAAGTGAAAAGTTCGGTCCCTCGGGGTTTTCTATTTGTGTCCCGAAAAGTGTTTCTGGTCCCTACAGTCTATCTCGCAAAGGCAAGACGTGTGATCATTCTGCTCTCTTCTAGCAACAGTTAGGAGAATTTGGGTTAATACCAACTCCTGTATGTATTAATTAAATTCATCTTTTAGGTCAATGGAAAAATGTACTCTATTTTAGGTATCTATGGTTTTTTATATTGAAAAATATTCTTTGTTCTCTCCTATCATGGATAAAAAAATGTAAAATTTAAATCTCAAGGAAAAGATTAGCGTCATTACAATGTTCAGTGAGGAAAAGAAGACCAATAAGGAAGTGACATCTCATTTTAAATGTGGGAAGACACAAATTTACAGCATCATGAAGCAAAAGCCCAACATTATAGAGAAATGTTTATGAAGTGGCAAAAATGATTTAACCAGGATGAAAGAAGGAGACACAAAATACTGCGAATTAAATCGCATCGCGTTTGAGTGATATTCTGCAGCCAGAGCAAAGAACTTTCCCATTTCTGGCCCAATTCTTCAAGAAAAAGCCAAGGAGACTGCAGGAAAACTTAAGCTTGATAATGTTTCTGCATCAAATGACTTGCTGCAAAGTTTTAGGAAAAGACACTGCATGACGTTTAATTTCTCCTGTGGGGAAGCAGAAGACATAGATAAAGTTACTGTGGGGAATTGGCACAGGAGGTTAAAGGATATAATCTCTAATTACAGCCCCAATAACATAGCAAACGAAAAATTTTGGAGTTAGAATTTTCTTTTAACTGCATAAGATAATCTCCAAAAAAAAAACAAAGCAATTAAAATTGGATAATTTCTTCAAATAACTTTTATTTTTGTTTTTGTATTGATAATAATTGTATCACACAATCAAAAATGAATTATTTTACTTTTAAAGCCTCAGATCTATTTAATAGGCTCTGGATTTATAAAGGAAGATAATCGAATTACAATAAAATTCTTCTTCCTACACATTATTTTTCGCACAAGCAATAAATGCTGTTTTTGTTACCTTTCCTTCCCTTGAGGCCTACACAAATAGCCACATTCTACTGAAAAATTAATTAGGTAATTATTAATCTACGTATATGTCCGTGAATATTGCATTAACCAGTCTAAAGGCCGTCATGCACGGGGAAATATGTCCTGGAAATAATTTCCAGTTATGGCCGACACTCTTTCCTCGTTGGTCGAAATTAGAACATGTTCTATTCTGGAAATATTTCCCCGTGTATGGCAGCCTCAAGAAGGAAACCCTGCATAATGCAGTGTGCTCCCCTGAGATTCCACCTTAGACAGGTTTTACTCGATCAGCTTTAACGCTGTATCTTAATTTGAGTGATTTTTAGCTCCTTTACTGAAGATTATATTAATGTTTATCACTCCTTTTCAAATGGCGTTTCTTTTACCAAGTAAAGTTTTTTATATAAACAAATGATAATGTCTTTTCCTCCGCCTGCCAGATGCCATAGATATGCAGCAACTCATCATCTGAGTATTTTATCACTGGTTATAATGTTTTTCTTGTTGATATTACTTCTAGAATGTCAAACATATCCCTGTTGATATTTATTCATATTTCTACTTTAATTCATACAGAAGCAAATAAATCAAATTTTCTATTCCTTAATCCTTGGGATATATCTTCTTTCTCAGCAACACGTCATGTAATACATACCGTATTTTCTCACAAATAACGCACCATCGAATGTAATTAAAAAATCATTTGCCTGCAAATCTAAAGCGTACCTTAAGTCGTGCGGCCATGTCATTCACAGCACCGTATACATGTTTACCATACTTGTATATGCTGCTATTTACATGCATTTATATAGGCATACACTGTATACAAAATGCTGGTGGTCTTCTACGCCTTAAGTCCTATGTAAGTGCATTCAATAACCAATTCAAAATCGGTCATTTAAAAAGTCCGATGGGCTAGCAAATTCCCTTTCAATTAAAAACTATTGGCTGACAGTTTATTAGATAGTCTTTGGGGACTCAAAGATCATACATCGATAGCACATTGGCAGAATGTTACATGGAATCAGGGTGAGCCAAGGATGTGGCCTGCGCTACGAGACATGTGCAAAAGTATTATTGTGCCCGGATCTAGTGCCCCATTGATACTAACGCCCTCTCTGATTTTTTAACCAAAAAAGATTGGAAAGGGTGTGCCTTTTCTTTTTGTAAATATGTTGTTTTTGAAAATTATGGTCTAAAAGCTGATACATTATCCTGTATTTGTTTCTCCTCTCCTCAGCTCTACTTTACCCACTCCTTCTGCAAGCATTTTAGATTGTCTGTGTTGGCTGCAAAAAAACTATATAATCATCTTATATATAATTCACAGTCTCAGGCGTCTTTTTGTGGAAATCCATCTCGTAGAAATGAAGAAAAGGTTGCACTTTTTCCACAAATTTATTTGAAAAACACCACCTGGTTTCAACGAGTAATCTGATCAGGCATAACAGGATCAGAGTAATTGCCTGATGATGGCAATTACTCGTTGAAGCCTGGTCTTGTTTTTCAAATAAATTTGTGGAAAAAGTACAACCTTTTCTTCATTTCTACATCTACATATATATTTGTATGTATGATCAAAAATTCATAGATCTTCGAGAAAGGCTACTATCTGCAATGCAGGCTTTAATTATGCTAGCCCTGGTCATAATTACATCATATTCACTTAATTCCCTCTTTGTTTTTGTCTTGGTATTTTCTCAATTGAGAGGCTGTGAATTTCCATACACTAAATTCCTTTTGTGATTAGATAAGGTAGTGCATTTAGTTACATTCAGGATGAAAGACAGCTTTAATTAAAGAAACTGATAATTACACTGCATTGAATTAAAGAAATGGGATATTTAGAAGATGCTTAGCCATTGGGAACAATTCAGAGCTGTTTCTATCTAACTTTGGTTGTAACTTTTAATTTTACATAGTTTTGCAACGAAGTCATGGGAGTTTCTCTTCATGTAACTATTCTCTGTTATTCTTGTGTGTATAAGATGCACTAAGGAATCATTATCTAGGGAAACTGAAATGTTCTATGGGTTTTTCACAATGTTGTGAATATAAATATTGAAATTTATTTCCAATTACTTTTATTCTTTTACTCATGCATTCATCCTTCGAGATGCAAACAACTAAAGTAATTGAAGTTAAAAATCATGTGAAGACGTAAAGTAAAACTAGTGATTTTGAATTACCTTTGCTCTCAATAATTAATGTTGCTCATAATATAAGCATTAGAATTTATGTATATTTGATTGTTTATTTGTTCATATTTCTGATGTATGTATATTCTGGTGTTCTTTCCTCAGGATTCTCTTCTTGCATCAACAAATCAAGGAACTGGAAGAATTAAAATCACAGAACTCCTTCATGTCAGATTCATAGTGAAACTGGCTCTGTGGCATGGAAGGTTTCCCAGTGGAAAAGAGAGGACCTGGGTGTTGCAAGTCCTTAAAATCTGAGGCAAGCGACACTCTTTATCTGTTTGGTGTAATTGCTGGTGTAACGATACTAGCAATATGACCTCTGCTCCACCAGTAAACATACCAAGTCTGCTTTTGGAACTATTCAGTGTGTACATTACACACCCCTCTTGCTGAAAACCACCTCCTGTTTACTGCATAGTTGTTTATTGTTCTTGCAGGGAAGTGGTATTATGGAGTTTGTCAGTTGCAGTCAAATACTTGCCATAGGTATTGTGTGCCTGCAGTGGGTGTATTGTTCTTTTGGTGTTAATCCTGCATGGCATGTGGATTAGCATATTATTTTTGTAAGGGCATGGGATGGGATTTATGATTCGTACCCCATTTGGTTGTGGACAAATGGCAAACTTCCACAATGCCATGTTTCTTTACAAATCATTACTTAAATGTCTTCTGGCATTATGAATGTACCATATTTCCAGACTAATGAATTGAGAATAAAATTGAAAAGCATTCAGTTTCTGAGGACTGGCCTGCTGCCTATTAGTTAGGGCTTGTTTTGTGTGATTGGCTCCATCTGATGATTACATTCAGGTGAATTGTAAAATATTCCTCGATTTGCACTGTGGATGATTTATTACCAGTGATGTTTCATGCAGTGTAATCTCTTGCAAGTGGATACTGTGGCGAGGTTTGCGAATCTTCCAAGTCAACGGAGGAGACAACCCATTCCTTCCTTTTAGACTGTATCACTTTGTCAGCGATATGCTACATGAAACAGCTTTTTGTACATATGAATACTAAAATAATATTGTTGGGCTTCTCAAGAATATAATCTACTGAAAAGTGTAACTCTTGTGTAACATTGTTGTAGGAATGTGTTTCACACATGAGAGGTGTTTTGTTAGAAGATTTCTTTTGTGAGAAACCTACTCTTCCTCCGAACTGTCAAAAATCAATGACAGGGCTACTTTATGAGCCGTTGTCAGTGGCATTCTCTTTCCTATTATCCTCTCTTAATCATCAGGAATACCAAGAATAAATTTTCTTGAGAAGTTAAATTCCAATTAGTGTGCAGTATTGTTGACAAATGGAACGACCTTGGGATATAGTAATGACCTGTGTGTAGAGTTCTAAATGCAGGGCCAGGAACTTTTCATGCCACAGTATGTACAGCTTGTTTGTTTTCATCCGAATTAACTGATTTTATTTCAGTTCTAGGTATGCATTTGCAAATCCCCTTGACCTGAGTGCACTAAGAGACTTAAAACCACATTTTCTCAGTGGTCGAGGAACTTGTGTGTTGCTTGTATGAATGGGAAGATTTAAATTCATCCTGGTATTTTTCAGATAAACTATTTCATACTTGTATGTTAGCCTGGTGTATTTATGGTACAAAATAGACATCTTGGCCTGTAGGTTGAATGTAAGGATTGTGTATTCAGTGCAAGGGGTAGCTAAATAAAAAGCAATCTTTCACCTCTAACCTTATCACTCTTTACTTAGGAAATGTCATGAAAACAGGTGAATGAACTTCATCTCATTGTATTTATGGATTTATTCTTAGAACCATACAGTGATTGAGCCTCTCTTATGCACTACTTCAGTTACTATAGCAATTTCAGTTTGAAAGGATTCGAAATAAGTATTTCCTATGGTTATTTGATGAAAGTTAAGGTGTCCCATGAAATTTTAATTTGGAAGAATAAATTTTGATAAATAATTTTTTCATATTTTAATTTCGTGAGTTTCTTCGTGCAAGCTGGAGTTTTTATTAAGTTGATTGTACAAAGTAATGGTCGACAAATTTCATACCCTCTTAAACAAAACTCAAAACATCTTGTGCAATGAATTCGTTTACCGAAAGTACACATTTACATAATTACACCCTCAAAAAAATTGGAATAAAGTACTGTTGGAGAAAAAATTCCATTTTAGAAAGTTAATAATTGCAAACATATAAATGAATTATAGATGATGTAGTGAGTCAAGCTTTTTGCATTTAAAAGAAGTTGATGACTGAATTTGTTTCAGCTCCTACTACAATTAAGTGTTCATAACTGCCATCAAGAACATCCTAGAGCAGGGGGAAAGAGAATAGATCTTCCTATTCTTATCAGTGTTACGTGGAGTGTTAATTGCTAGTTTTGGTCTTCCAGGAGCAGAGCACGTGTTCCCCATTTTTATCCAACCATCTACTGTCCATGTTTTACATTGTTTACTTTTTAATGCACCTACTTAGTAATACTCTGTATGAATCAACCAAATTCAAAGGTAATTTCATATTTGAGAAACATCCTTGTGTTCCATAATTGACTCAGTTGTAATTCCTTCAATGTTTTGTCCTAATGTCAAACTGTCTTGTAATTATATTTTTTCACTGAAAAATTGCCAAAACTCCAAGAACTATTCTTCATGAGCTGTGACTCTGATTCAAAATTACCTTATCGCAGTTTCATTTCTGGTAGATAACGTGGTGTTTTCAATGAACTGGAATATTTATAAGTTGGGATTTCAATTTCATGATGTGTAAATATTTTATGGAAGATAAGAATTTTACCCATTGAATATTATATTCGTGGGTAAGACTTTGCTATATAATTTTCAGATCTTAAAATCTGCTCACAGCCGTATTGTAGGTAATCTAAAGTTTTTAAATGTGGCCTCCTTGACTGCTTAATGCTTGAAGACATTTTTGGTCCATGTTTAAATATTCCCTTAACTGAATGGTTCTAGACTTGGCCAATGTTTCAGGTGAATTGATATTTGTGTAAATATTATGGGAAAGTAAAGCAAACTGGGATTGCTCTTTTGCCTTTTAGAGAGGCTGAAATTAAAGTATTAATTCATTTGCAATGTACTTAGTATTGTTATTATATTTGATATTTTTTCAGTTAAATCTCTTCAATTGAGTTTTGTACATTTGTCTGATACATGACGTTTGAGTCAAAAGAAGACAACTAAACGAGATTTACTAGTTCGGGATATTTTTTTTATCTATTGAAAAGGATTCTGGTAGGTAATCAGTAATATTTCATTCTCTGAAGTATCTATTCAAAATTCGGCTGGAATTTTGTGCTGATTGTTAGTTGGATTAATGGGTTAAACTGGCATTCATTAAACTGAAAGATAGTCCTATAATTACTTTACACTTTTTTTTTATTTCAAATAGATAAATGTTTGAGAATTACTTATATCACATTATAATCGAGCTTCTTATTTCCAGCAATATTGGTTTCTCTGAAACATAAAGCACAAAATTTTCTATTTATGATACTCTATCAGTAATTGAACTAGGCATTAGTAGATAGTATTCAATTACATAATTTTTTAGTACAATGATGATTCTTTCCCTTTCAATATTTCCTCTGGAAATCCTAACTGGAGTAGTTTTTACTACTATATATCTCATATCAATCATACCATTGGGAAATTCGTTACCAAAACTAGGTGTACATGATTTCAGTATTTTTCCTTGCCATTTCACCCTTTACATCTTACTATTCCTAAACATACAAATGCAATAACATGGTAAGTCAACGCTTTCTCTTGATGAGCAATGGTATGATTTAAATTAACCTAACCCCATAGCTGTTCAGTCCAAAATTCTTAGATTACTTGCATCTTTAAGTTCAATTCAATATGTTTTGCTGTTAAATTTCTTCAATTACTCCAGAAAATCTGGAATGAATTTCCCATTAATTTGAGAATCAAATTGTCATACCAAAAGGACCTGTACAGCTTAGTAAATTGTTGCAGAATATGTTGTTCAGTCTGTGCATTTTGAGTGACTTCGCCTCATGCTCAGTTGTTTAAGGCTGATTGTTAATTATGTCAGGTAACCTGTCGTATAACTTATCTCTAATTTATGATTAGTTGCTGTGGCCTCCTCTTTCCTATACTTAAGGAAACATAGACTTCAATTAAACATTAATTTCCTGGTACTTTTGTCTGATGTAAAGAATTGAATTTCATTGCTGCAGGAGGGTATTTTGCTCAAAAAGTTTGAAATAAAATAATTGATGAAAACACTGTGTTATACAGAGGACTGGGTATTAGATTCCTAATTTTAGAATTTCTACTTTTTTGCAGAGGCTAGATCTCGAGGGAAACAATTTACAGAATAGAATGGAGATCATACCTCAGGTGGATTGCTCTATATTATCTCTTTCGAAAAAGTTATGGATTTAATTTGAACCCTTGTAAACTTTACCAAATGTTTCTTCTCCTGGGTGTAAGAATGAATACCAGAATTCCTTCAAACAATATTTCAGTTCCACTGTGATGTCACCTGTTAACTTGAAACTGCAATATTTCATCCTGATTGTGGATGTGGTTATCATCTAACAACTGACGTGCTTATGAGTGAATCAATGTAGAGTATGCTTCGTGAATTGGAAAAAAATTGACAATTGCTAATTAGCAAGTTTATGTAAATACTATATATAGATATATATTTCTAATGTTTACTGTGAGAGCAAAAATTAAGATATTAGGAGGATCAGGTTTGTCTTTACAAAAATACGAATAAAAATTTGAAAATTGAGTAATTTATTACCTTATATTGCTATATTTTCTTGTCAAACTATTATAATAACCACTTTGTTTAGTGTTTGACTTCAGTAAATACAAACATTTTTATACAAATCACATGTTTAAATTCAATATACTGTTTACTTGTTCAAGCTAATGCTCTGTGATTAACCAAAATGCTTTAAAAAAACGGTTTTTAATTAAAAACAGCGCTAATCGAATCCGAATTTTTTCATGATGACATGCATCCATAGATCACCTCTATATTCTGTTAATTTGAGACTTCAAAGCATCATCCAAGCAGGAAGTACTGAAAAGAAATTCAGGAGAAACGATTATCCTTAGAGAAAAACTTGGAAAGAGCAATTTAACCTTGGGGAAATTTAATCTGCACTCACTAAATAGGTTCAACTCCTTCAGATCTGCAGCTGCAACTTCTTCAAATCCTCTCCAAGTGATTTTATAATTAATGCATTAGAATTTGTTGGTCACAGCTAATACAAATGCTAATATAAAAAATGAACATTCGTGAACTGAGCATTGCCATCAAAAGGTTAGTAATAAATATCTTTGTTAGAACTTTTAAGGTCTACTTTTTAGAAAAAGCCTATCACATTTTATTGGTTAAATATGATTTGAAATAATTACTGGCATATTTAACTTCTCTCGATTTATGAATTTTTTCATTGCATCAAGTCACATATTTTAGATATTTGATACCTATGTATTTAGGTAAAGTAACTTTAAATACAGCTATAATAGCTTGATTAACATAGTGCCTTCCAAATTCATAACTGTTATAAAATTTCAATTATCTAAAGACTTCTAAATTACTCATCTTCCTTATATTCATAATAAAATATCTAATCCTCTAACACACACAAACATTTGTATAATTTATATGACCATAGAAATTTACATCAAATCAGGAAGAATTGTAAAACAAATTATATCCCCACACTGAAGTTTAAATACTAATCTTCCAATGAAACTTTTAGACACTTGGGAGTGTGATGATTAATCGTATGTCTCATCAGAAAACTATTTCTGTAAAATGTAGCATTGCAAAATCCGCAGCTGTAGCATGGTCTTATCCTATTCCAAGGCCATTTGTGGAATTGGCTGACGTGACGAAGAAGTTCCTTATTTGAGAGAAAAGTTTGATAACAGGAAGCGCACCGGTATAGAAGTGATTCTGAGCTATCATCATGCATATCATTTTCTAAGATTTGGTCAAGTTTTGGGGTACTGGTAACCATGGTAATTGCTTTATGACGACTTCTTGTAAAAAACAGCCATTTTGTTAATTTATTTTTGCCCTTGCTTTTTTTCTTGAATATAGTTATAGTGCTTTCATAGTTTGATTTATCCTTCCGTGAAGTCCTTTTTTGAATACTTTTCTTGCCTTTGTTTTCAAGCTCATTGAAATCTAATTTACGCCTAGCACTACTACTGATTCCTCGAGATGAAAATGATACTCTTTTAATAGGCCTATTTAATGAACTAGAGTAATGAATAAATTTTGGTTGATGATGAAATGAACTGAGAACTTCTTTTGCATTTACCGAAGCAGAATAATTATTGTAAACAAAATTCTCAAATTGTGTAAAATGTATCTTTTCTAGGTGTAACATCAGGACCTTGGAATTTTTTCTCAAAACTGTAAAATTACAATACATGCAATGTAACAAGTCATCGAACTTCATGTTTCGGCAGTTAATCAAACCAATCAATGCATTTTCATGATTCTTTAAGAGGTGGAGGGGTAATAAGCCGCGAGTGTAAAACTTAGCATGACACAAGATACAGGACTGGAGTGTAATGATAGGTTTATCTTCACTAAAAATGAGATTCATATGAGTTTTGTGAAAATCTTTCAAATGATTTTTCAGAAGTTGATCGCTGGTGAACGACATGGGACAAAACGGACAGTAAAGAATGTGGGATGGCCTACAATAGTCTTCTATAACGCGTATAGCAACTACACTCCCATGAGCGGCATTCGTGGTAACAGGCGAGGCAATTACTTTACTGGAAGGCTTGATACCTGAAACAAATAATAAAGTTATCGGTACTTACTGAGATGATTTTTTTCTGCCCCGAAGTTGTATTTTCGGAGGAACTTCGCTTCAACTTTCTCAAGGAAAGTCTTTACAGACTTTTATATGAATTTTTAATACCAAAATATATTAAATATAGGTAAAATTTCACTTTTACCTAAATATATTACCATATATCAAGTTATCATCCATGAATAATCCATCATTACTGAATCCTTCGTGGGTTACGTTTTCCTTCACTGTTTCCGTACTGCTATCCGCAAAAATGTCGTCTGTTCCAGATATATCTTCCATGTATGGCACTGTCAAAACAACTGGGGGCTGATATATATGATCTAACATAAGTCTCCTATGAAGTTGTTTGTTGTAACCTCTACAAAGTTTAAAGGTGCCGTTAATATAAACATGAACCGCTGCAGAATAACATATTTGAATTTTTTCAAATTTGACTCTATACATTTACTGACAATAAACTTTCGATTTTCCTCAACAGTTAGATAAGAACATCTTCAATCACAACAATTTCGCTAGTTAGTTCTGTACTTACCCTTAAACGATATTGACCTCTTTAATGTGGTACACGCTTTAAATAAACCGCCGACACACCCTGAACTCGTGCATAACGGTCTAAAACAAAGCGCGACAACTAGCGTAATTTCCGGGTTCTAAAATTTGTATTTTCTGAAAATAAAAAGTTATAAACTACGATATAACATGCTGTCGCTGGGATTTAAAAATCATTTAAAGTTAAATCTACACTTCTCAGTATTAATGTAGGCAATTCTTTAAAAAAAGTACGCGAACTTGAGGCTATATTTTGTAAATCTTAAGCATTAATTATCTTCAAGCAGCAGAAATGTCTGCATGATAAAAAGAAGTTATATGATTAACTACCGATAAGCAACTTAAAAGTCACAATTATTTTTAAACAATCCTTTCTTTGATAAAAAAATTAATGTGCAATACAGCCTAAGTGCAATTTTTGGCAACACTGAATTAAATTTCACTTTTCAATTGTTTTAAATATATCCTTAGCTTATTGATACGGAATAACTTGTATAATGTTGTTGTAGCAGTACTCTTAGGAAAATCATTTTCTAATTCTTTAAAATTTAGTATGTCAAAAAGGAATGTATCCTACGTAAAACCCGCTGAACCGAAGTTTTTGGCTCAATTGAAAGCGGAAATAGGATACAAAGAGGGGCCGACGGTAGATACAAAGGTAAGTAAACCACAGGAAACAATCTTACTCCAGAGAGATCTAAGATTTTCTATATCTCCTTCTTACCTTGTCAAAACTAAAATATAAGTCTTTCTCTCAATTTCACATGAAAACAACTTTTTGAGCGCAATTCAGTGTATAATTTATCTTTTGTAATTCGCAGCGGGAAATTAACCCCGACATCAGTGATGACGAAAATTGTGAAAAAGATGAGGAACAACCTGTTGTTGTAGTCTTACGTCCTGGTGATCTTACTGCTGAAGAAGCTGCTGAAATAGTTACGAAGAAAGAGTCCGGTAAGTTGAATCTGAGGCATTTTCAAATGTTAACATATCGCTTGGAAGTCCAGGGAGCATGTGCATCTTTTGCCCGCGCTTTTAGTATGTCTGCGTTTCCAAGGCTTTCTGATTATATATTTAGTCTTGAAGTTAGGCAATACATTTTTCATTTTATAGTATTGTATTCGTTTATTTTTACTTCGGTTAAAGAAACCATGTTTCATCGTTTTTCAAATCAGAAAATGATTGATAGCCAGTTAATTCTATTATTTTCACGAGGATTTCTTGTTCTTGGGTTAAGTATTTTTCATGACCTTAAAACGATGGTTTTACATTAACAAACTTTCGAAACAATATTTTTATCTGTTGAAGCCACCGACAATGACTCAGTTGTAGAGCCTTGTTATTTGAAAATCTACGTATTAAACTTGTCACCTTTTTTTAATCGTAAGGTATGATTAACTTACAGGAAGATAATAAATTGTTGGACAACATTTTGACATTTTGGTAACTCTGCAACCTTGCATCGAATTTTGTGTTAATATATGTGGGTAGGCATTGTTGGAATGAGGAAAATAAAGGGTAATTAGCAGAATTGTGTTTGAATCTGTGCTAATGAGAGGAATCCTTCAAAATTTATTTTCCTGCTATGAATGGAACGAATATCATTTCAGATTATTGAACCTGTTTAAATTTTAGCAACAAGTGGGAAGAGTTATGATTAATTGTTCTAGCCAAATCTAGAAATTGAATTTACTAAGGTGTATATTCTACTATTTATCGTTTCATTTAAAATTCCATTGCGAGGTCTGAATTTTATAAATGTGAAGATGAACTTGCTCAATAAAGTGACCCATGACAATAATGTTTAGCCATAGGCTAAGGTGACATTTTACAATGGGTGACTTACTGAGAGCACATCAATTTTTTAACTGCGTTATTGACTTTCTTAGACCTAATTGGACGTACTACCCAATAATTAAAGTAAATATCCAAGTACTGATAAGTACTTATAAGATAAGACTTCCCAACTTTTAATAAAGAGTCGAAAGAGAAAAAGTAGCCGGAATCTGAACATGTATCTGCCACTTGTTGGATGGTTGCTCTAGAACAGTGCTTCCCAAACTTTTGCCAATTCCCATATCACTGCCCCCAACATCTATGAAAAATATTTTCTGTAAAACCAAATCTAAAGAACAAATGAAAAGAAAAAAAACTACTACGCTTAAAATATTAAATTAATTAACTAGAATTACCGTGAAGTGCCCCCTTGGATTACTATCGTGGCCCTTTGGGATGTTATTGCCCACTTAAAGTGTCAAACTAGAGAACAAAGCAGGAAACCTGTGGCCATTTTTACTCTTTTTGCTTATTCAGTGTAGCCTTTCCTGAAACTAATGCCCATGTTTTAATGAAGCTTACTTGTAGTGGCAATGGAATCAGAGTTGCAGGATTAGAATGGATAGAAATGTGCTGTGGAGAAACACACCCCTGCTTTAGCAAATCAAGATAACCACAACAGATTATTACTAGGGGTCTTTATTATAGGCGACATTGAGACTAGAAAGTCTCCTCTCACCTGTGAAGCTCTCCTTCATTTTATGAGGCTATTATGGGATCCTTCCCATCAGAGGCAAAATTTTTCTCCTTTTTTCTTTAGATTTCCTGGATGCTAAATCAACATATGCCCCTAGGATTGCTTTCAGTAAACAAAAATTTACTATCCAGGGGCCTCGATGTCTCTCCACAAAAAAGGCTGTTAAAAAAGTAATAATTTCTGCTACCTTATGTTACTAAAAAATCTGTCACAGTTATTTTCATTTTTGTGTTGAACAAAAATGTTTTGACAGGAATCAGTTTACAGTTTGCGGGTCATTCCAAATCACTATACTTTAGAAATAAATTTCACCTCACAATTTCAGATTTTCTTAAATTTTTGTTAACTTATACCACTTCCTAATACAAAAAAAATACCAATTTTAATATTTTTATCTCTAACTGTTTCCAATTAGAAATGGCAACGTAAAGTTTTCAAAAACTCCAAAAAAGCGTGAACGTTTATTTTCTAAATTGCTCTCGAAGCTGTCCTAATTCAGCCGGGAGAACTGTCATTTTGCAGCATTAATGCTCTTCAAAATGATGTACAACATGACAAGGGTATCAAAGAAAAGATTTTTTTTTTCAAAATCCACTTAAAAACTAAGATTTCATTTTTATTTTTTTTTCAAAAAGCGGATAATTTAAAATTCTCAAAATATTTGTTTGCATACTTAGTACTGTTGTAAATCATAATATGAATGTGGGATCTTTATAGGTTCATTGTTAAAAAAAATATTTCTGATGCTGGTTTTTCACTTTTTCCCTATTTTGACAATTTATCTTTTACACAGGTAATTTTTATTAGACGTTTTTTTTTCCAAAAAGTACATCATTTTTTACATTTAAGATATTCCTACAAAAATTTAGTACTGTAGTAAACAATTGGAAATTTTTAAATGAGGCATTATGATGGGTTCATTAAAAAACTAATTATGGTAAGCTTGTTTTTACATATCGTATTTGTTACCCAGTGCATAGCCAAACATGGAACCCAGTTGGCACTAACAATAATTTTCAAACAATTTAATCATAGGTACTAGTTAAGTATAAATTAACCCACTAACTAACCCTAGGAAAATTTGAGTATTGATTTGAAGGAAGTATATCCCTGAAAATTGTCTTGTTTACTGATTAACTTTTGAAAATGCAATTTGAGTTTGCTTCACATCAATTCCTCCAAGAGCGTACGTTCTTCCAGTTGGTGTAACAGGATTCACTCGTGCTAGAATGTCCACAACTGACTGGTTTAGCCACATTCCTCTCCCAACCCTGCATGTCATCTGAAAAGTGTTTCACTAGTAGTTTTGATTTAGTTTTGGGAATGAACGCATGGAACTGTTGTGTTCCTTTAATGGCCAGTGCTTGTTCAAAACTGCTTTCCAGGAATATTTCTGAAACAGCATATTCCTCTTGAGTGGAAAAGGCTAAATCTACCTTTGGTATGTGCTGCCCACTCAAAGAGATCTTGTGGGGTTTGGATTTGGTTGTCATATGGCCGTTTCAAATTAGCCAAGCTGCCAGTTTTTTAACAGAACCACCTACTCCATCGCATGGTCCTTTCCCATGTGCTGTTGCTGAAAAGTGCCACTCAGCTTTTATGTTAAAATATTCCTCATCAAGGTAGAGGTTCGGGAAATTTTTATTTTTATACTGAGTGGCCGGACTGTCAGAAAAATAAAAAATCTTTTTTGGAAGCTTTTGAAATTTGTTTGTTAAATAAGAGATGAGCTTGTTTTGAAAAGTATAAACAGCTACTGTGTTGTGCTGTAAGCAGTCTGAAATAATTACAAAGCTCAAATGTTCAATTTCGTCTTCTTTTTTTTAATATATAACAAAAGGATGTATCGTAATCTGTGGCTTGTCCAGTGATAACTCTGGGCTTCGTCCTGAAGAACTATACTATAAGTTTTGGAAAAATCACAAGTAACGACTAATTCTGAATCATGAAGATTTTCTTTAGTGTTGTTAAGGAATGCTCCTTGTTGCTTGGCAATAAAGTCATGCCTAACCAAACGAATGAACAGTTTTGACAGTTTCTGATGGTAAAATTTTGCCTGGTTTGGGGTTTGGACCTTAAATAAACCTTTTTAATTTTTTTTTTCTCTGCCGAATCATGTAATTTGGGGCATTATACTCTCTCATTATCTTCCTGATATTCCACTTTTCCAGTAAAGTTGTAAGTATCATTATTTTTTTTGCCTTATCCGTAGAACTTGAAAAGTTAGTTTTAAGATTTTGGAGAACGGATTCATCAATATCGGTTTCATTATCTAATGAAGAAGTTTCAGCAAAAAGGTTACGTTTCATTGCTGAAGAGATATTTTTCACTTTCGTTGTTGCATAGTGCTTAGTTGTAATTTTTTTGAGTCGATGGGGGACTCGCCTAGCTCTCGAAGTGATGTGTTAAGTGACAGCCATTGAAATTGAAGTCAGGGTCTTTGTCCAGGATGAGTTCCAGAAGAATCCTCAGCTTCAGCATTTTTAGCACTGTTACTTGGCTCATTATTTTTAAGCTTTGTTGCATCTTTTCGGCAGGCACGATAAATCATGGAGCCAATAGTCATTTGTGGAAATAATCCAGTCATCCATGCTAGGACATTTCTCAGTTTTATTCTGTCTCTAATAAAATGATATGTGTTTTTAAGTGGATTATAACACTGCTCTCTTAAAGTACTAGGTTCCATATTGACACCAAAATCACTTTAAACACACCTCAATTTATAGTTTTAATTTGAAATAAACTACTAAAATATATATAAATCCACAAAGTATATTAGATACAGATTTAATGAATTTACTTGAGGAATAACACTACACTAACATAATGGCACTAATAATGGCTTAAAACACTAATATATAAGTTGAATTACCACCTTAAAAGGAAACAACACATCCTTCCAGTAAAGGCTCTGAGCACTGAACGATTGTACAGACAGCAAAAGCATTGCTGGAGACAGACTGTGCTTGTTACAATTTGCTTACAAACACTCTCTGCATGTATAAATTCAAACAAACTTGGTCAGCCTGCAGATACATTGTCTTGACAAAATTGGGTAACATTGGAAAACCAGCAGAAATTAAAAAATTGACATTTTCTTGGTCTTTAGCATAAGTGTACTAAATTTTAAGAAAATCTGGTGTGGTAGAATGGGTGTCTTGATTTGACCCTTGCAATTTCCCAAGAAATTTAAGTCTTGTTTGTTTAACACTCTTTAATGTCTAATTTATTTTTATTTATGCTGCAAGTTGGCCTTCTGGCCGAACCTTAAGATAACCATCATGGTCGGAACCAGTCGTTTCCAAAATAAATTAGTGGAAAATACAAAGTACGCATTTGAATTATTTCTTCTGGTTGCAGCGCTGCTATCTGATGCATTGCAGATAATTTTTTATATTTCTATTAGGGTAGTTTATAGTTGATTTTTTCAACACCTGTAGATTTCTATGCTCCAGAAGTAGCATGTATATCCATATGTATGTATATTGGAATAAATTTACTCATATTAGTGGTGTTTGCTGGTATTTCCTGACCTGATGGTGCTGACAAGTTAGGGATTGTTTATTCATCCCTATCATCAGAAGTTGGTAATATCCCAATTCATTGCACGTATTCAATCAGTGAATCTCATCCTTAGGATTTTTGGGAGGATGAGTAACATTTCATAATTATTTGTTAATCATCATCAATTGGTAGCTTCTCCTATCAGGAGGTTAGCTCTCATGGATCTCCACTATTCTCTTCTACTTACTTTCCTTTTCATTTCCTTATATATATTAATTTCAGTCCAGATCTTTAAATTGTCCAACCATTCAATCCTTGGTCTCTTTCTCTTCCTTACTGTCCATCCTTGCTCTGCTCCCAACGCGTACGGTCGTCTCTGGTCTCTCTCGGAATGCCTTTTGTATGTGCTTCCTGTGGACAAGCGGGCAAACGCAATCAAACGCCTCTTTCTTGCGCTAGATGTGCTAAATCTTTTCATCCAGCATGCATGTCCGTCATGGATGAAGATGTGGACCTTCAGAAGGACTGGATTTGTGATGGCTGCAGCTCCCACGATGGCGATGATGGCGCTTCTATGGACTGCTCCACGAACTCCATGCTGAGGGAACTTCTTGTGTTGGTGAAACAGGTGCAGGAGGACCAGGCTGGATTGAAGACCACCCTTGCGGATCTTCAAAGATCTATTGCTGATCTGGCTGCGGCATTGGATAAGGGCATGGAGTTAGTTCCTGGCCTCTCCTCTGAAGTGGCTGAGCTTCGCACTGAGAATCCTGCCCTAGTGAAAAGGGTTGGTGCTCTTGAGGCTCAACTCAATCGTTCTGAGCAAGATACTTTGCATAATGTGGTAGAAATTCGTGGTGTTCCTCCTGTTCAGGATGGTCAAACGGCTGCGATGGTGTGTCAAATTGCGCGGGCTATCGAAGTGGATATGGAGGTGGCTGACATTGACTACTCCTACCAAGTGCATTTTCGTGCAAATGGCCTTGATCAAACTCCCCTGAGAGTTCGCTTTCTCAGGTCTGGTTTAGCGAATAGTTTTGGGAAAGCTCGTCGTGTGAGACGGAACCTTTCGACTAAGGACATTGGTATTATTTCAACGCCTGCTGTGTCTATTTATATTAATGAGGCAATGTCTCAATCTAATAGAAAACTCTATGCTATGGCTAAAAATCTAAAGAATAGCGGTGAAGTTAAGTACCTATGGGTCAGAGGCGGCAAAATTTATGTTCGGAAAGGGGATGAACTTGATCGGATCAATATTACTTGTTCGGATGATATCCATCGCCTCGAATAGCAATTGCCTATTCTAAGCATGTGTAGTTGTTGTGAAGCGTGTTGTTGTTCAACGAAAAATTTTCCTGCCCTGCAGGCTCGTCCTGATTACCTTCAAATTTGTCATTGCAATTGTCAGTCTCTGTTTCATCACATCGATGAATTTAGATTTTTTTTCCATGAACACCATTATGATATTATTTGTCTTTCAGAAACTTGGCTGAAACCAAAAATATCTGATGATATGTTAAATGTTATTGGCTTTAATTTTGTAAGGCTGGATAGGCTTGGCAAAATTGGTGTTGGAGTAGGGATGTTCATCAATAATGGTCTACAGTATGTAATTTTGGCTAGCTCTTCTGCTGATTATTGTTCAAAGCCTGAATTTTTAATTCTTGAAATATCTGGCAGTGGTACATCTAAGTTACTCCTTTGTGTGGTCTATCGCCCACCAAAAATTGGCTACTTCAATGAATTTGAACAAGAGTTTTCTCGTTTTTCACCTATTAACAAAAATATAGTTATTATGGTTGACTTTAATTCTGACCTCCTAAATGATTCTTATGATAGTAATTCTATCAAGAATTTTGTATACTGTAATAACTTATATATTGTTCCTTACGACGCTATGCATCATACCAAGTCTACTGACACATTCCTAGATTTATGTATCATTGATGACCCTGAGAAAATCATCTCATACTCCCAGTTACCTTGCTTTTTGTCTGCCCATGATTTAATTCAAGTCAATTATCGATTCAAAACTCCTTATTCTCCTCCATCGCCATTTTTATTCCGTAATCTTCGGAATTTTGATGAGGCCAAATTTCATGATGAGCTTGCTGCTGTCGATTGGAGCGAGATTTATAAATCTAGAAGCATTGATTCAAAACTACATTTTTTAATGTTAATTTTTTAAATTGCCTAAACCGAATAGCTTCTCAACAACTATGTACTCCTAAAAGATCTCACACTCCTTGGATCAGTGGCGGCATCAAGGGATTGATTAGGGAAAGGAATCGCCGGCGTAATGTTTTCATTCGAATGAGAACTTCCAAATCACATAGCGCATTCAGAGAATTTAGAAATCTCGTAAAATCATGTGTGTCTGAAGCTAAGCGCCGTTACTACGCTACAAAATTCTCGTCTTTACATGATTCTAATTTGGTTAGGCGTGAGTTAAGGCACCTTGGTCTTATTCGCCAAAGAAGATTGATATTTATTTAATATAATAATATAATTGAAGACCTGAATGCCCATTTTAACGCATTATCTTCTTCTTCCAATGGCCTTTCCTCCAATGTTTCTATCCCTTTTGACCCCCATATTCCTTTTAATCCCAACAATTTTTATTTTCAACTCGTGACTCCTGAACTATTGCTCAAATATTTATTGCATTCCAAATCTCAGTCTCCCGGTGTTGATGATATTCCGGGTGGTTTCATTCTTAAAGCTATTCCTGTACTTGAGCCGTTAATTCTTGAAATCTTTAATTATTCCTTATCTTATTCAGTATATCCCTCTACTTGGAAAAAAGCTCTCATCAGACCCATAAAAAAGGTAAATAAACCAACTTCTCCGGCTGATTACCGACCTATTTCCATTCTTTGTGCCCTCTCTAAAACTCTCGAAAGAGTTGTTTTTAATCAAGTCTCAGATTATTTAAAAAAATCAAGAAAATTGACCCATTCCAATCGGGTTTTCGCCGTGGTTTCAGTACCCAATCTGCTCTTATAAAAGTAACTGACGATATTCGTTTTGCTACTGACTACAAGCTATTCACGGTTCTGGTATTGTTTGACTTCAGCAAGGCTTTTGACCGCGTTAACCACTTAATTTTGTTAAATAAACTGAAAGAACTAAATTTTTCTACCACTGTTTTGAATTGGTTCTGGTCATACTTGGACGGTAGAAGTCAGGCAGTCATGGGAACTAGTAATGACTTGTCATCATGGCTACCTACTTCTAGCGGTGTGCTGCAGGGATCAGTTTTGGGACCTCTTTTGTTTTCAATATATATACTCAATATTTCTGAAAGTTTTAAGCACTGTAAATATATGCTCTATGCGGACGACTTACAAATTTATCTTCATTCGACTCTAGATAACTTGCCTGACGCAATAGCTGCCATCAACTTAGATATCCAATCTTTATGTTCCTGGGCTAGAAATAATAACCTGCTGCTAAATCCCGCAAAGATGCAAACTATCTTTGGTAACTCAAGGTCCATCTGTAAAATTGATTTTAATAACATTCCCAACATTATTGTAGATGGTTCGGTTGTCCCCTTTAAGAATTCGGTCCGTAATCTTGGCATCACCCTCACAAACACGCTTTCATGGAATCCATTAGTCTCCGAAATTTCGAATAAGGTTAATAAAATATTATATCAGCTAAAACTAAACAAGAACAAGCAACCCGTAAAATGCTAGTCTCCACTCTCGTTCTTCCGGCATTTGACAGCTGTTCCCTAGTGTACGATGATGTAACAGCCGAGCTAGACCTTAAAATACTTCGTCTTCTTAACAACTGCATCCGATTCATTTTTGACCTTCGGAAAGTTGTTCGTATCTCCAATTACCGCCGTCAGTTGAAGTGGTTAAGATATCAGGAGAAAATACATGCTTGGTTCGTTTTTGTTTACAGTTTTTCATGATCTTCAACCACAGTATATCTATGACTATTTACTTCCAAATATTCTGTTTCCTGTAAAATTACCCGCTCCGGCCCTAACTATCTTCTATGCCCAATCCCTCAAACTAACACATACCTAAAATCCTTTTTATTTCTTCATCTAATTTCTGGAACAACCTGCCTTTACACATTAAAAATTCCACCTCTGCACATTCATTTAAAGAAAAACTGTGTGTGAAAAACCTTTTTGTTTCTACAGAATTACTCTTATTACCATAATATTGGCACATTTTTTTCTCTTTATTCTTTTTTGTATTATTTTTCGTAAGCTGTCTATATTTTGTATTCGACCTATTGTTTATAATTTGTATTATTTATTTTTATGTGAGCAGATAGAATTTGTTTAATTTTTTTTCTGCTCTTATGGGACTCATAATCCCAGAGCAAAATAAATGTATTATTATAATCCTTCCAGCGCTGTCACGATTCTCTCCCCTGACGATCCCCTCAGCACATGTCCCACGTATTTCCACTTTCTTCTTTTCACTTAATTCCATAGGCTATACCAATCTTTCTTTGTTAATTAGGGAACTAATTACTGTTTCGGCAAACTGAAATTGTTACATTACCATTTTGTATTGAAAGTTTGATCTAAATGAAAATTCTATATCTGAAGAATATTTTATACCAATGTTTTTATTTATTAATGAGTTTTGCATTTTATGGCTCATATTTTCATTGCTAATTATGTTCAGGAATAAAATGTAGAAAAATACGTCTCACCCCTTAGATTTCGGAAATGTGAATAATCAGATTTTGTTGATGGACCACTTATACTCTTTTATTACTGCTATTATTCCTTCTAATGTATAATTAATTGATGCATGAGCAGGTGGCAGAATTCCAGCATTTTGTGCATGCAGTTAATTCGCCTTTCCATAGCATTGCTCTAGGAAATGTCTTGGTAGGAAAGAAACGATAAAGAGGAATATTTATCTTTGATGGTGAAATTCAATACATCAGCTGATTTACCGCAATTGAAGATATGTTGGGTTCTTCTCCGTTTCATAGGGCAAACTAAAGATAACAATTGTGATGGCAATATTAAAATTTGAGTTACAGCACCTTCAAATTTTTAAGTTTCAGCTGTCACGTTGTTTAGTTTAGTTCATATCATCCGAATGATGAAGATAGTTTGATATTTTGATTGCAGCTCCTTCAGTATTGTAGAAATGAGTAAAATTCTAAGAAAAGCCAGACTTCCCAATACAATATTAGTTATCCGTGTTGGCCCTCTCGGTTCTTACCTTGAGGGCTTATTTCAAAGAGCCAAATAAAAACCAATGGAGAGTTCATAGGATGTTTTATTTCCTCGGCCAGCGTAAAGTAGCAGCTCAACTGCTTACCTCCCAACATTGTCCCCACTCTGTTACACAATGTAAACACTCAACAATGCAATCAATAGTGGTAATTACCGCTAATACAATGCAATTGTTTTGAAAGAACCTTGGGTATGTTCATTGAGAAAGTACGGTTTGGATCACAGATGAGAGTAAGATTGTAGTGGGAGAACTGAACCAACTAAATTGAAGGAAATTGATTTATAGGCGGAGGTGCGTGTTTAGGTATGTTTTAGCTTTTGTGCATTTTTTTGGAGTTTTTGTTGAAATGTATTTAGGTGGGAAATCTTTTGTATCAATAGATATCGCTATTTACACATCCAGTAACAGAACCGCATGGGTAAATTCAATTTTCAACTCCATTCTTTTGACCAATTTGTGCATTTTCATTCGTTGGTCAATTTTTAACAGGAAGTTGTAAATTTTCTCTTTAAAATGGTGTTTCATTTATACAAGGCATGTTCGGAAAGTAATTGTACTGTGTCCTTCATGCGCTATAGTTATATGTTTTCTGAGGGTTGGCAACACTGAGTCCTAGGAAAAGAATTCCTCGTAAGAGTGAGCTTCGCAGGAACATGGTAGCACATAGAGGTGGGAACAATCGATTGAAAACAATCGAATAATTCGGTTGTTTGCTTCAATCGAATTATTCGAATAAAGCGTTTCAATTTTTCACTCAATCCTAACCGAGTGAATTTATTAGATTGTTTTTAGTGAGTGGAAAAAAATCGAATAAATGTATCCGATTGCTCCAAGTGAGTGATTCACTTGTTCAGAAGGAGTGAAAAATCAAATAGGATTTATTCAATTTTTCAGTTGTTTACTTATACGCGTTGAAGAGGAGAGGATTGAAGTGGCGCGTAATGTGACCCCTTTTTGGGGAAGTCTGGTTGAGATATGTGATGCTGATGAAATGTGAATAACTCTCAGAGAGTACAAAATTGGAAGGCAGGAAAAAGATGCAGTAATAATTAAATATTATACTGACACAATAATAATGCAAATCAAATTTATAAATAGAAATAATATATTTTCGATTATCTAATAAAAGAAAGTTTGTATGAAGATTGGAAATGAATTATTAGCTTGATAAATCTTATTTTTTTAATTTTATAATGTTTCACAATAATTTCTAAATAGAAAAAATAAAAATAGACTAGATTTTACTGGGGTATTAATTATATTTCCTTTTTAGTCATATCTATAATATTTCAAAAGATAAAAACGAAGTGACAAATTGCTTTTTCAGAAACAACTACTAATAATGAATTCAATTAGATATATTAGAATAGAATAATTCCTTTAAAGCGTTTCGATTTTTCCTGAGTGAACTTATTCGATTGTATGGGCTGATCGTTTAGTTGATAGGCGTTGAAGAGGATGGAAGTGGCTCTGATCCCATTTAGGGAAAGTCTGGTAGAGATATGTGATACTGATGAAATATTGATATATATCATATATACGTGTGTGTTATGTATATCTGATCCGATATCCCGGCAGCCAGGTGTTACTGCCCCTGATCAGCTATTGCATCCTGTCCAGCCTACGAAAGCGAGTGAATTCATTCGAATGAAAACAATCGAATAAATGTGAAAACTATCAAAGAACTATTAACGAAGGCCGAGGTGGAATTTCCCACCCCGAAGTATCTCTGATGTTCTGCTGCACTCTTTCCTATCGTTGTTCTCCCTCTCACAACTCGGAGAAAATTGAGATATTCCTAACCAAAGATTTAAGCAACTGTATGACCTACCATGTTGAAAATGGTCTGCGATGGACCAAATTACAGGAAGTACTTGATTTTCTTTTTGCTGAGTATACCTGCATTATATGTATTCTACAGAGTATCTGTTGGCGTATAGCAGGGGGTGCATTTCCAGCTAATCTAATTTCCTATTCGATTACTTCGATTATATTTCACTTGCGTAAAGAAAAAGAATACACGTGACGTTGCCTACTATTTTGATTTGCTATGAAATTATTGCGTTTAAACCTCTAGTTTCACCTTGTTGAGAATCATCGGGCACTTCTGCTAGTTTACTATACAATACTCGGATTTTCGAGTTTGGAGTTGAATAAAAACTAAAGTAGAGATCCCACAGGAAAACGAATTACACCAAAATTTTGCATGTTTTATTTTGCATTGTTCTACATGGTCCAAATATTTTTATTACTTTTACTTTTGTTACTAATTGAAGGAAAAATGAAAAATGTGCCAGTTTTTTTTGCGCTCTTTCACGGATTGCTCACTTTGAACTTTTGTTTCTCATAAAGTATCACTTCAATCTAAATAAAACCTTTAGATGACATTAAGAAACATATTATAAACTAAAATAAAAATTTTCAGTGCCTTCTTATCGTTAGATAAAAAGTTGTTATCGATATTATAAAACAACTTTTTTCAGTAATGGGTGGACGTTAAATTGTAAAATTGGTGTTGTTATAGAGCTCTCGCAAAAAGTTTTCAAATGGTATCATCAACGATATCTACAACTCAGCGATTTTTTTTATACGAATTAATATTTATTGTTGCGGAAATCGTCCCGAAATCAAGCACTGGGGCTAGAATACTGTTACAGCGACCGAGGAGCGGGCAGTCGCTTACAGTGGAAGACCCCCATCGCCTTTAGGTCGTCCAAACTGACGTCGCCCGAATACCCGGCCTAAGTGGTGTGGAGAGTTTAGAGTAGGCAGGCCAAGTTGTTGTTCTGTCTTCAAATCTTCACCAAAAATGGTTAGAAATATTGTATAAGGATTGGAAGAAAACAAATTTGTTCTACGGACAAATATATGCTTTGTTCTCTTATATATGTATTGTGGTAAAAAGAAATTCCAAATAATTAATATGTTAAACATATGGATGTAAAGTATTTGTTATTGAGTGTTTAACTTTGTATCAAACTTAGATTTAAAAAATATTATGAATGGTGGACAATTTAAAGAAAATGTTTAAATTTGAAAAATGAAAACATGTTTTTCATGTTTTCTCAGAAACTATTTATGTTTAAGAAAACGTTTTAGGTACATCAATAGACAGTATTATTTTACATGATTTCTCTAAATTTCAAGAAATCAGTTGGATGGTTATGGAGATTTTATGCCAACCAAATTGAAAAATAAGGTATTGAGAAAAATAGCTGTAAACATTGAACCCTTTTTGAAATTTGTCTCAAACAGATGATTATTCAAGCTTAGCATAAATATTGTGTTCCTGGGCCATAGGATACTTACTTTAAGCTTCTCCTGATGATTTTATCAAGTCCTCTTTGATTTTTTCGGACTTAAAGGTCTTGAAGTTCAGCCACTTTCATTTGTCTCTTGTCCTCTCTTACATTCCTCAGCATTTTGTCCAATTTTAATACTTAATACTACCATTATTTTTAATAAACTAGATGCCCCATCCTTGAAAATACTTGTAGATACAAAAGCTACTGTTTCTATCACAACAGCACCACTGGGCAGAGTTTTAGGAGCAAATTTTTACTGTCTAATTAAAACTTTCATTATTGTTTTGCGTGAATCCACCCAAACAACAGTGAAGTAATGCGTCTTTGCTCAGATTTTCATATATGGGACATATTGTCTCAATGACGTTCATCGATAGAACCTTTTTGTGGGCATATTCCATAAGTTTTCCAGCTGAGCCAAGAACACCTGGAATCTGAGTGCAAAACTGTTGCTGTGGATTTTGATCTGTGGAGCTCTTGTGATAAAAAGTGGCCAAGATTGCAATTTTTATCTTCTTCACACTATCCGAATTATTTCAAATGACAAACCTGTAACAAGCAGTGAGTTCATCATTTAATTTCCTCCATTAATTTCCCTTTTCCTCCCACACCTTGAGTATTTTTGCATGCACAAAGCCTTGTGCCCATTCTCTTCTGTACATGCACTCTTTCTTTTCTATAATTATTTTGTTTCCACACAGTCTGAATTCAATGAACCCTTTGTACATTTTATTATCTCCTGTATAGCTTGGTATATGTGACGTCTTCACATCTCAGGATATCTGTAATGCTGTCGGACTCCATCTTTCCTGCATTAGCGTCATGATCCACCAAGCATTCTTTGGCATGTTGCTGGGCACCCTCTGATATTCTTTGGTTTTCAGCTTCTCCCAGTACAGGTATCCCTCGCCTACCGCGGGGGTTAGGGAATCGAAAGAGCCCGCGGTTGGCAAAACCGCGGTTGGCGAAGCATTACGTAAAATCAAGGGTTAGGTTTTGCGAGCAACAATATAGGGAAATAATTAGTACAAAATAGTTTTCCCTGTTAATTTCATGTAAATATTTCTAAGATATTATTCCTCTTTAATTTTGCCTGCATTTTTATTCCAAACGCGCCGATGACTTCCGATAAAAATGATCAGCTCCCTCTACATCGGAAATTTTTGCTCTAACGGAATTGCGCTAGTCTGCAACATAAATTTTACATTTACGAAGTAATTTCCCAGCTTAATTACGTGTATGCCCTGAATTATTAACCGATAATATATTTATTGAAAATATCATTTCACTTACTTCGGACTGCCTTGAATAATCAATGGTCTGTTATGTCAGGTACGGTACTCGAATCACTCTCTCTCAGCACTCTCTGATTCGGCACCTCCTATTTTACTAAAGAATGATATGATGGTTGACTGGCTCAGTTTTTT
Source organism: Sympetrum striolatum (assembly GCA_947579665.1). Lineage (NCBI taxonomy): Eukaryota > Metazoa > Arthropoda > Insecta > Odonata > Libellulidae > Sympetrum > Sympetrum striolatum. Next base: position 1,469,620 of record OX388341.1, read on the forward strand.
CGTTAGATTATTCCTTAGTTCTTTGTAAGGTTGCAGCAACTCCTCCAATCCTCTTTTGAAAATCAAGCTACGGTCCATTTACGGTCCACGTCAATCACAAAATCTGACAAATTTGAGCCCCATGTACCATTTTGTTGACATTGCCCGAAGTAATTTCTGTTGAAGATTGCTTATCTTCATCCTCTTCCTCGGCCTCGTCCTGCTTGTCGATCAGCTGCTCCAGATCCTCCTCACTCAACTCTTCATTGCTTGAATTTAAAAGTTCTTCAACATCTTTTAGCTGCTTGTCTTCTAGCCCCTCCCTTTCAGTAGCCCTCCATGTGAAACGATAAGATTTAGTTCATCGACAAGTTTAGGAAATTCTTTAAAGCCAATGACTGCCTATGGCCAGAGTTTCCGCCAACATGAATTCAGTGTCGATAGTTTAATCTCGTCTAGTGATTCTTTAATTATTTTTATGTTGTCCGCAATATTGAATTTTTTCCAACAATCAGTTACAGCAATAGAGTTGTTTCTCTGTATTATATCTAACAAGAAAAAGAATGCACGCCGAATATAATAACTCTTGAAGGTAGCAATGTTACCTTGATCTAGAGGCTAGAGGAGTGATGTGGTGTTAGGTGGGAGGAAGTGGGAGGTTGGGTGAGCAGATTTAAGTTCCTGATGATGGCCTGGGGCATTATCCTAAATGAGAAGAACTTTAAAAGGCAATTATTTTGATGATATATATTTCTTAACTTCGGGAAAAAAGCAATTGTTAAACCAGTCCATGAAGATATTTCGACTCACACAAGCCTTTCAGTTGGACTGCCGAAACACTGGAAGATTAGATTTAATTTTCCCTGACAGAGCTCACGGGTTTTGCGAGCGGTAAATTAGCATAGGCTTCACTTTGAAATCGCCTGCTGCATCAGAGCATAAAAGAAGCATGACTCGGTCTTTGCTAACCTTAAATCCCAGAGCATTTCTCTCAGACTAGGAGATAAAAGTCTGGGAAGGCATTCTTTCCCAGAAGGGTCCGGTTTCATTGGCATTAAACACTTCTCTTTAATAAGCTGCATAAACCAATTGGGAAACTCTTTCGCAGCTTTGTGGTCCGCAGATGCAATTTCACCGGAAATCTTCACAATATGTAGGTTATGTCTTTTTCTTAAAATTCTCAAACCAGCTGTTTGGTGAATTGTTTTTCGCCACTGGTTTCACCTGAAGAAGCGAAATGTTTATATAATCGCAAGGCTTTTTCTCGGAGGATTAAGGTTCTTAACGGCACTCTGTTTAGTGTCTGTGATTCAATCCATATATTCAAGGCCTTTTCTGTTTTTTGACGTTACTATTTCGTGGCGCGCAGGACACTTTAAGGCTTGTGCTAGTTCCACTCTGAGCACTAGTTCTGATTGAAGACTCACTCTTTTTAATCGTCCTAATAGTGGACTCATTCACTTCCATCGATCCGGCAACTGATGCATAGGATTGTCCCCGGACAAGTCTGTCGAGAACTTCTAAATTCTTATGGAGTGTCATTACTCGTCTTGTACGTTTGGAGACACTACTTTTCTCCTACCTTGATTTACGCTTCGGATCCATCACAGCTCATACAAAAAGGAAAATTCGCCAAAAATTGAGACGTCTTCAGTACACACAACTAAACTTCTTCGACAACTCAACTAATCTGACAAAGTTTGAGTTAGGGTTTGCTCTAGGGATACCCCAGACGGGAAAGAAATGACCATGTAATCATTTTTCAAAGAATCGGCTGTCCACACCGTTGAAGTGGACAGTCAGCCCTTATTAGACCCCTCAAACCCCGATGAGATTTCTTTTAATTACCCTCCCATGATGACCGATGAGATGCCCAAGTTCATAGATGCATATGAAGCCCTATTCTGGAATAACATTATAAACCTTTCTAAAAAGCTGAGGATATACAGAGCAAGACATTTCAAAGAAGTGCCTCAGTGTATGAAGTCATTCTCTCAAGATGCAAACGACGCGCTTCATCTGTATAGGAAGATATCCGTTCCGTTTATGGAAACTTTTGGTTCCCAATAGAAACCTAATTGAAAGGAAAACACCTAAGCTAATGTATTTGTCAGAAAATAATATTAATGAAAGGAAATTCTGTAATATCTGGTAAAAATCGGTGATGAATCTTAATTCGAGTAAAAAACAAAATAATTTGGAATGAGGTATTTCCGTGGTACGTTAAAATTTTGAGTTGCGGTAGGAATTGTTAAGTGATAGATTTTATTATTCGAAGAGAAATGCTAAAAATGGCCGCATAAGGATACCGAGTAAAATTAATTCTGATTACGATCTCGGAGAAGCTTGGTAAAATATTGGGCACCAGCTATACTTGAATTTACATTGCGGACTGTCGAGTTGGTTGACACGCAGTCCGTGGTTGACAAGGGAAACACCCGCGGTTGAGAAGACTGGGTATCAAAAAATTAACCGTGGATACTCAAGGGCCGCGGTTGGTGAAACGGCTGTTGACGAGGGATGCCTGTATTCACTTGATTTGCAGTAAGCAGAGTTGCTATTCGGAATAAAGAGTTAAATCCTCTCCAAGGGACTGTTGGACCCTTGCATTTGTCTTTACAGTCAATTTATTTTCTTCTATCCTTCATAGAAATATTAAAAACTTCTTAAGGAGCAGTGTGAATGGCCTTCACAATGATGTTGTGTGTGGCTTGGAAAACCGGGCGTGGTAAGTCCATAATGATGCATAATTTTTCTGTATTGTTGAATCGTGCTCCGAATACTCTCATGGCCTGTATAAACCTTCTGTTGACTTCATATGCACTTCCAATAAATGGACAGGAATCTAAAGTGATAGGGTCACATTATTCACAGTCAGCCTCCGGCTTAAAATCAAGAGCTCACTTTCTGCTCTCCTTAAAACTTACTTTATTTCTAACTATTTATTTCTACTCTCCTTAAAAACTTCTTAAGGAGCAGTGTGAATGGCCTTCACAATGATGTTGTGTGTGGCTTGGAAAACCGGGCGTGGTAAGTCCATAATGATGCATAATTTTTCTGTATTGTTGAATCGTGCTCCGAATACTCTCATGGCCTGTATAAACCTTCTGTTGACTTCATATGCACTTCCAATAAATGGACAGGAATCTAAAGTGATAGGGTCACATTATTCACAGTCAGCCTCCGGCTTAAAATCAAGAGCTCACTTTCTGCTCTCCTTAAAACTTACTTTATCCACACAAGTCTTACTCTCGAGATACTCGGTGCAGAAAACACAGAAACGCAATTGAGAGTTCTATTCTATGTTGGGGTCAACCAGAGCCTCAAAATGTAGGCTCCTTCTTAGTTCCTTTACTGACGTACATGCCAGCTGCTCCTTCCAAATGATTCAGAGGTTGTTTCTACTTCTTTCTGCTCTTACAGAATTTTCTTTTACGATCATAAAAATAACACCACAAGAGTAAAAACTGCAACAACTCAAATTGCAAAATGAGGAAACGAACGGAAGCATTTTCGACAACAGACCACTATTGACAAATGCCTCCGGCTGAAGAAATTTTATAAAATTTTTAATATACTATATTGTTGCTTATAGAATATTAGATTATTTAGTTATTATAGCTTTAAACTTTTTTTATAACTAAATCAATTAGGTCTTCTATACATTTTGTTAAATTTACTTTCTTAAACAATTGTTCATATATAATCTTTTTCACTTATCATATATCTATGTTTGTGTATTATTGTATTTATTTCTATTACTGTGTTTTCGCGGGTTTTTTTTCACCCCCCTTCTTTGTGGGTGTTTTCCCGCAACGTGGGTTTTTTCTTAGTCAACCTTCAGTTGCATAGATTTTTCCCACACCCTTCTCTTTTTTTTGTATTTTTTTAAATAAGTTGAGTTTTTTTAAATGTAACGACATACGAGGTTAGGTGGAAGAGAGGCCCACCTGGGCCTAACCTCGCCAATAAAGGGTCCAACTAACTAACTAACTAACAGCAAACTAAGTGCATCAACTAAAAATTACAAGTTCCGAAATATCTAATGGTATTATTGTTGGTTTTCCCAGTTCGTCTTATCAAGAAGAAAAGACCCTCTCCAATTCATGAATAGGACACTTGAAGGGATTTGGGTGTCCAGTTCTTGAGCTGGATGCGGCAGAAGTCAATTTTATGAATTTTTAAATAAATCTTGGTGCAAAGTTTTAGGGAAAGTTCAAATTTCAAAAATATGAAGAAATAAATTTCTATTTGTTTGACCCTGTCCTTAGATGCAAGCCCTTCTCTCGGTACCTCCGTCATCATCGTTATGCTTTATTTATATTTCAGTGTATTCAGTTATATTGTTATGCCAGTTTGTCAGCACATTAATTTGTTTTTTACATTATCGCAAAGACCAATAATAATAATTACTCTTTGCATTTCTTATGTATTTGTAAAAAGTTTTCAATTGATGTTGTTGTGCGTCAGTGTCTCTACTCCATAAGTAAGAGGCTAGTTGAATGCTTCTCATCGGAATTCTTGTTTCCAATATACGCCTCAGCTTTCCTAGAATTGCCTTTGGTCCCTCTTATTTGACTGCATCGTTGTCACAGCATTGACACCATCTATTGTTCAGGTAGCCTTTCCTTTCATTAAATTGTAAAGTATCCATTATTGAAAATCTTGCTCACTTTACACACACTTACAGATTACAACTGAAATAGTCCAAACATGTAAGGATTTTTTGTTTAGGTGACTTTTACCTCTTTTCTAATCTCCTTCCTCCTATCCACCATCGCCGTGGTTAAATATGTCGGGTACCCTCAGAATGGTGCCCTGGACTTAAGAATAAGCAATACACATATCCCCTCTGGTTCTTCATTATTGACTACCCCATGGACATAAGAGGATACTGAAACAATCAGCTGGAAATGGGGACCCATTGACGGAAGCTCCGTCTCTTGGAAGCAAGCGCCACTGAACCGTGTTTTGCCTACAAATAGGCAATTGAAATAAACTCTAAGGCTTTGTCTATGAATAGAATGTGAACTAGAATAAGGGTCTTTTCAAGTGCTTTAAGATGAGCCTATGCGATGCCCTATTTGTGATGTAAGTTCTCTTTGAGAAAAGACCGTTTTAGTGAGATTGTGGGCACAGATATCCACACTTTGTTAGAAAACCTCACCATTTTGTTGCTCTTTGAATTCGGTGTAGGAGTATAAATTAAATGTAAAAACAGTGAACTGATGTGTGAAACGAACTGATAAACTGTTTAGATATACATTTAGTGTGTTTCCAAATTAAAAGTATGTAAAAAATTAACGAAGAAATTAATTTCTTGTTTTAATTTTTAAGTAAAATTCTCAAAAACTACATGATGGACAATTTTCACATGCATGGCTGAATTTATTGAAAAAACTACTATAAGAAACAAGTAACTAAGTCAACATTACCGAAATCTTGTTGGTTTGTGTAATCAGTTATTTAAATCTCTTTCCGTTAATACCTTGATGCTCCATCCCAGTCTTCTAAATGCGTATTCCAAAACTGTTATGATTACTTTAGGCGAAATAGAATCCTGTTAATGAATTTCTCATTAGACATTTTTCTTTTTAGTGAATTATTGCAGTTCTATTTTCATAGTAGTTGCAAGTAACGCAGGAATATTATGGTCATCTCTGCAATCTTTTATTGCTTTCAAAATAGCAGCTACTCCATGTCAAGTGCTTTAAGAAAGTCAATGAAGACTAGTGTCAATTGTATTCTGTTGATTTTTAATTCAAGTTTTAAGTCTGCAAATTATCAGTCTGTTACTGAGCTAAGTCTTGTTTATTCCTTTGATTGGTAGATGTCATGTTTTACTTGTTACTAACTGTTTACACCATCTGGATATAGAAACTATATATAGATAGTTGAAGAAGTAAATGGCCTTTAGTGAATGGTTTTCACTTTCTTCAAATTTCTTCTTCTTTTTTGTCTCTTGTTTTGTGAATCAAGACAATAAAACTATTTTCTGTAAGTTAACCAGCTGAGATATAAGAATTTTGCTAAGTCTATATTTGATATAGAATTGAAATTTGGCCTAAAGATCTCTTCTCATTGTTTTGTTATTGCTAGAGTGGAATCATAGTCCATCATACGTAGTGGAGGGGTGATGAAGTTTTGCTGCAGTTGCAGGAGGAAAGGAAGTAACATTAGACTGGGAAGCGAACCCATGTCCCCCTCGGACAAATATTCCATCCTCTAACCTGCCTTGCCAATTCCACCTCTGTTTAGAGGATGCGTCGTGGGCAAGGAGAGTGGTGCGGACACCAACCACCGCTTTTTCAGCCTTTTTTAGGACATCTGGTTGTGGTTGGTGCCACCATGTGGAGCGCCACACTACAAGCATCCTTTTAACGAGGGTGGCATTGATGCTAAGTTAGTGATTAATATACCAGAATGTGTGAGCCCTGGTCACAGTCATGTTGCTAATATTTCGCTTCTTTTTATCCTTGGCCTTATGAGTTAGCTAAATATGTTTTTGACATTTTAACAAATAGCACACAAGTACATTGGTAAATATGATACATTAATTAGGAACATTGACAAATAGTTTGCAAGTTAACAGTTCTACTCACATCTATCTCACTTGTATGAAACACTCTTGCCATTTACACACAAACTTCTTTACATCTGAAACCTCGCTAATATACTTAAGTAATGCATTGTGTAGTCCCTTTATAAAAACTCTTTGTCTCGTGTTTGTCCTCTCTTCTAAGTCATCCTTATTCCATGTGTTGTGATTATGTACATTACAGTTTTTAACAAGTTAAAAATCAAAGAATATCAAAACATTAAGGTGATTGGTTATTTAAAATTCTATATACAAATGTAAATTTTGACAGTAAAATATATCCCTTACAATTGAGCATGTCAACATTTTTCTAACTCCAACAAACGTATCACATTTTAATATTCTTCTATTCTACACCACTTGTATTCTATTTATATCATTTTCATTTGCTAAAAAACAACACTGTTGGACATTATACTAAATGTGGACGAACAATACAATTATTTTTTTAAATTTGAATAAACAGTTCCTTAATTAAAATATCACTCCAATTTTCTTCACTTTTTCCTCGCAATATATTCATTTGTTCTTTGAAATTAAACGTATTGTTTATCATCATACCAAGATATTTAAATCTAGTCACAATTTTGACATTTTCACTTTGAATTGAAATGTTCAACTCACCAATATCATTAACACTGTTTCCCAGTGTCATTTCATTAGTTTTCTTAGTTTAAATTAATTTCAAGCATCCAAATGCTACAATGTTCGAATCTTTATTTGACGCTTCCACTTATATATCTCTATATGTAATAATTTCCTATTGCATGCATCCTAGTTACAATGGTGGTGTAGTTTAACTTTTTTTTAAGAAATATAACTTTTTCTTTTTCTAATGGCATTTTAATTGTCTATCAAACTCAAGTTTCTAACAAACTCTTTGAAATGGAATCTGGACGCGGCTAAACCTAGGGATAATCTGAAAAGTAGTGAAGGCTTAGTTTTCTTGATCAGAGAAGTGCGTGCCACTCCAAAATAATTTGATACAAAATAAACTTGCTGTTTTGAATGGGCATTAAATCCAAATAGAACTGAATTCATCAGGCTCCATACTCCTGGGGAAAACATACACATCACTGCATGGCAACGTTACAATGTAAACATTACTTCTAACTTTTTACCAAGAAAAGGATGGTATTCCAAGAAAAAAGTCCTCTATAAACTCATATTCAGATTTAAGACGAGGCTTAAGTCTCAATCTTACCCTTTAACAAAGTTGTTTATTATTATCTTCGTTATCTATAATTATATCAATATTTTTCCTTTCAGTCTCTCCTCCTTTCATACCAATCACACATGATTTATGGCTAGATGAAAAGTGTTATTAAATATTTTTAGGATTTCCAAGGGGGAATTTTTGACTTTGGTAAACATACTGGTGGTCCAGGTTCATATCCCATCCCATCGAATCGTTTTACTAGTTTTCATTTAGTTTTTATGCTTTTTTAAAGATTGTGTACAAAAGTACAAAGTGTACGAAGCCTAGCTGGGGAATTCGAAGGACCCCACATTTTTATTTTTCAATTGTTTGGTACAGTAATTTACTCAAAATAGGTTATTTTGGTTCCTTAAACTACATCTTGACGTATTTTGTCTATTTATTTCAACATTAGTAAAAGTAAACAAAATATTACCCATATACTCTTATTCCTTAAAGTGTTAACATTTTCATATCGAAAGCCACATTAAGTACAAAAAGAAAGTGTAAAATTTTTCTAACGTATGTGGAACAGATCCATCTTTTGTTATCCCTACAGTCCTTAGCTCACAATTTTAATTAGTGCTGGTTAGAACCAACAGTATACCAAACGGGGTCCTTCTGACACACCATGGGAATTTTATTTATTTATATTTTTATAGAAGCCTCATATTTTTATATTCAAGTGATGCTGGATGTATACAACAAACAAGAAAATATATCTGTTATAATAACGGCAGCATCACTAAAATAGTTAGTCTGGGGTCCTATGTGGTCTTTTCTTTGACTTCATTAATTATACCGTGAAATATGTTCACAAGATTGGCTTTGATTAGCAGCATCCTTGTCTTTATTGATTCTTCGTCAATTTCCCATCATTTGACGTAATATTATCATAATAGGCTTTGTGTGAAATTGATCTGAAAACTCAGAAATATATTGTTTAAATTAAAATCACGGTATAAAATAATTATATATATTATACTAATAATGATCTGTGTTTTTTTGCTGTTTAAGCAATAATTAATATTTGCCAATACATTTGTAGATTCGTTTCCAACATATTCTTGAATGTGATTCTCAAATATTCTGTCTCTTGCATAAATATAGTTGTAACTTTTTATTTGAAAATACTCCAGATATAAAAAGTTGTCTTAAACCTTTCTGTAATTTACGCACGTTCTTTGAATCGATCTTCACCGCCTCAGAGACGAATTCAAAAAATATAAAAAAAACCTAACGATATTGCTTTGTACCCTTATAGATAGTGAGTTATTGTGAAAAGTCTAGATGTTGTTTCGATTTACAACTTGTTTTGTTGATGTACATTTAGACGCTCTTGTCTGACAGATCTGTTCAATTATTTACTCTATTGCAGGTTTCAATTATTTAGATTAAATTTATTACGAATTATCTTCTAAATTATTTCAAGGGAATCGGTTCGGCTTAGTTTGCAGTGGGCAATGCCGTGTCAGCGTCCGTTCGTTAAAAATTGAAAAAGAAAAAGTCTAGGAAATTGTTTACCGTTACAACTCTATGGAGTTAGCATGTTGCATCTTTTCGGTGCATCATAACATTACTCGCTCGAATTCTGAGGAATATTTCATTTGGTGAAAACTGGCAACACCGTTTGGTAGAAGTGTTTCTATTAGGCATAGTGATAAGCATCCTTCGAACGCTCTTCAATTCGTCTGGACTCGCTCAGTGGCGAGCAACGTGCTACCGTTGTTTTGCGAATTCGAAACTTTTCAAGAGATGGCGAATGTGAGCATTTATGGGATGTCCGCGAAGGATACTGCCGCCGTCGCTTTGTTTGATTACGTCCGCCGATAAATTACCTCTCAACCATTATTTCAATTGTCGGATCCATAATTAGCAACTTATTTTGTAGCCCTGGTTAGGAATTATTGGAGACGCCTTACAGTAATCATCTCTCCTGTCCTCACTGTTATGAGGTCAAGAGTCGTGATTTAAATCTTCCATCGAGAATTCTTATGTACATTAATGATTTTTGTGAACATTTCCTCATAACTTATTGGCCCTGGAATTTTATTAATAGTAGGTGTGTTTTATTACAAACAGCGTGATCACAATAGTCACCTGTTAATAGTTCATTTCCTTCATCTTCGATGTATTAGCACTGTTGTATGAGCGCCTTGTATTTCTCTGAAGTTAACGCTCGGAGCTCCTTGAATTAGTTGTTGACTGGGATCGGAAACCGGTCTAACTTTCAAGGGAAACTTTTTTTATCATCTACCGGGAACCTACCATAGAAAGCTTGATAAACATTTATGTTAGCTTTGATTATGGCACACCTACTTATAAATTCATTTACATGTTAGGAAGCCTTGCATCGACCAGTTACTCTGTAATATATTGTGGGGGCATGCTCGTAGTTGACAGTTTGACTTTGGCCCATCAATTTGTCGTGATAAGCAGACCTACATAATTTTGCACTTTTCGACAATTCATTCAAGACTACACCCTGTCTAAAAATAGCCGATTTTCATACGATACAAATCTTAGTGACAAAATCGTTTCGCAATTTTATCTCAAAGGTTTGGTTAAATGCATCGTAGTAGAAACGTAAGTAAGCTTCTTTATTGGTCATTATCTAGTACATATCTTGGGAGCTAGTTCATTAATAAATGCGAACTACCATTTTATGATATCTCCAACTTAGCTAAGTTTTTCGGGCATTGTTTATTATCTTCATAGGAATATTCTGCTCAGAAATGTCCACGCATCGCTTTCCTCATGGTGGGAAATGCTTCTTTTTGCGCCCGTATCCCTAACATTAGAGCGATGGTGGAACCGCGCTGGAGGTGTCATGGATTGTAGGTGCCCATGGTTAGCGCATTGACACCATCACTTGTCATGGCTTTCCGTAACCGGATTTCGGGTCCCTCTGCTGGCCGCTTCCAAAATTCATCTGAATGCGCGGTCAACATGCGAATTTCTCTGGGAAACAAACACGGGACCTTTCGCACCGAAAGAGATTGTATGTCATGATCAGATTTTGTCCACTGTCTTCTGCTGTCTTTTTCTCTCTTCGTTCTTCTCCGACTTCAGAGTAAGGGAACATAATTTATTGAATACTTCCGAGCAAGTCTTTTGGTTGGAACTAAACCCATAACATACCAATTCCTATAGTCTCCGCACTCTTTGTATTTTATATACTACGATTTGAAATTACAATCACAAAAATCTTGCATTTTCTAACACCAGGGGATTCCAACACTCAATAGCTTACATTGCTTAACTTTAGTTTTATTGCCGATGAATGCAAAGATGCTTATGAAGAGCTTAAATTTAGCTCACTCCCTGTTATTGCTGAGCATTTGATTACTGATGTTGTAGCGGACAGCGTATGAAAGTACATGGCACCACCTCTTCCCCAATTTTAGAAACAGATCGAAAATACAAGCCAAACTGGCCGTAAAGAGAAAGTTTTGATCCCTTATACCAAAAAGGGGGAAAATTTACTGCAGAGTCTGCAGGGGACATCTTTGAAAATAGATAAAATTATACCCAACGGGAATTTGAAGGGGTTTCGGAAATACTTAGGTCAGACTGTCAACTTGTTGTCCATTATCAACTTTCAAAGTCGCAAATAGAGCCCTCTAGGGGTTCCTCAACAAATGTTGTCTAGACTCGTCATTTTTCAGAATTTCGGAGCAATTATTGAGAGAATATTCTTTGAACTTCTTTTTTTAAAGTAAAGTAATTTATATTTAACGTGAAAAAAATACCTAGTGCGTAACGCATGTACGTGTCAGAAAGTATGTGCCCGAATAATGGAATTTATGCAATATATGGCATATTAGAACTAGTAAGAGAATCTCAAAATTGTTCTAAGAGAGAATAATTTAACTATAGCTGATATAGTTTTAAAGTAGGGCTTTGGAACTTTCTATAAATTTATAGGGACTTAAGCGGGTACTTATTGCTTTTAAACAGGCATTTAATTTTATTAAACGATAGCAGACTGTGGGTGAAGGCGTGGATTCGAAGCCTTCGGTTTTTAAGGTGTACTGTAAAATAACGCGATGCGCTTTCATAGCTACTGTTTTATTCAGTTTTCTGTTGGAAAATCTCTCAATAATGGTTTCAATTGTGACAAATCAAGCCAAATATACGCCTTCGCAGGTACTGTAATTACCACTAGCCCTCGGCAGGTGTCCGAATTATTTTTTCTGTTAGATAAAGAAGCAACCGAGGCAGGATGGAAATCAAACATTATAAAACGAAATATTTTAAAATGTCGCGAAACGAGTTAAAAGAAACCGTCAACAATCGGTGAGCAAAACTTGAAGCGAGTGACTGGCTTTAGATGTCACCGTGATAAGAAGTGGTGACTCTATGCACCACTGCTGACAGAACGAGTAATAGTAATCAAAGATGTTTTGATCACAGAAAGCTACTGCAATTTCGCAGGCTAAATGAGTTTATACAGTCGTATATATAGGTCCAATTGTATCGCAGGAACCTTAAAATGTGGGCACCCTAAGAATATTCGAGGAAATAATACTTCGAGAGAAATAAACGCTATTAAATAGATAATTTGATGGGAATCATGAGCGTGGTGTGATCTGAATTCAGGATATTGTGCGCAAAACTCATCGTTTGCCATGGTCAGGTCATTAAATGAGAATGGGCGAGCATCGAGTACAAAACACATACCGAAGAGCTAAAAAGCGATCTTAAAGAAAGAACCAAATGAAGGTTGATTGGTAACACTGATTAGCAGTTTTTTTATCTTATTCGGCCGAGTCTAGAATACTGCTGTGCGGTTTGTGAGGAAGTAGGTTTAGTCTCAGATTTAGAGATGGTCCAGCGTAGAGCAGCCCGATTCGTTTGCGGGGATTTCAGGTTCGAAAGCAGCGTTACAGCAATGATAGAGTCCCTCGGTTGGAATTCACTACAGATGAGAAGATATCGTCGGAAACCTTTCGAAAAGTTCATTCGTTCAGAATTTGTAGACGAAGTAAGTGAAATATTAGTGCCAGTAAGGAGCGAACGCGATCTCCGAGAGGCATCGACGAAGCGTTATAAATCGCAAGGACGGATAATTACTTTTGGTCGTTTTTTCCCCAGGCTATTAGAGATGCTAATAGGGTGGATTAAATAATGGTGGTGTATTACACCCCCTGCCATAGGCCCCTGGCGGCTCGCAGAGGGTATATATCTGAAATCTAAATAAGCAGATTCTGCAGGTACGAAACAGTTGGTTGATCGGTCTACCCGGAGAAAGATAGTGGAGACCGAAATCTTTCTCTTCTCACGCAAGGATAAATAGTTAACTTTAATCTTTAGAATGCATAGGTGTTTGTAGGATTAGAGATATGGCGCTTTCTGAATGTTTGTGAAACTATTAGTGGCGGGTTGACTAATCAACACTTAAGTGACTCATCGAATAATAAGTTGACAAAAAAGTGAATACAATAGCAAGAGATTTCTATTCCATGTACGTAAGAAGGTAGTATTAACTGTCAATCGAGCCCAAATAAACACAAGTATGTCTTTACAAGACAGTTGATTTGCTTAAGACCGGGTGGCCACCAAATGCGAAGCGAAACTAAGTTGAGCGAAGTTACGCCGAGCGGACAATCGAACCTATACTTTTGAATGCACTTACGGCCACCGGACACGAAGCGGAGTTGAGCTGAGAATTGTGACGTCACTCAGCTTCGCTCGGCTGATCTTCCGAACGGCTGTAGTTCGTTCTGAAGCGAAGTCAGCTCCCCCCTCCGCAGCTCTCGCCTCTTTCCTCGACTGTATCTTGTATGACCGATTTCATTTCACAAAAAGTAATAATTTCCAGACAATCTATGATATTAGAAATCGAACCACGTAATTAAATTACTTCAAATGCGAATACACTTCAATTAAGTCCCAATTTAGGATATTTACTCGTCTTAGCGGAACGCAATCATAGCAAAATCTCGTCCGAAAGGTTCACTACAGCTGCGAAAGATTTTCTCGTAAATTTAATCATCGAACGCAAGTCACTTGAAAATAAAAAAACTGTGATTCTATGACAATCGCCAGCAGATATAAATGTATCGGAGAAAAACTACAGCTTAAAAAATCATAGCTATTTAACCAAAAACAGTGGGATTTTCATTTATGTCTGATAAAAAGAATAAAAACCCGACGGTTACAAGTAAATTTTAAATAATGGTTGGTGTTCCTATGCAAGATAACTCAGCAAAAGTTAAAAGTTGGATGAAAATTGGAGAAAAATTCAATAGCCATGCTTACGTGAGTAAAATGATTAATCTTTGTGATGCACTTTACAGAATTAAGATAAATGTATTGATATTAAATTGAGAACTATTTATTCTATTAATTCCGTAATTATAAAATGAACAGTTTGCTCGACTGATGTACATATAACGTTAGGAAACTTATATGCCATTAGCGAAATAGATAAATTTTTGTTCAAGGGCTGCAAATAATATCTTAATTTAAGTACGCCAACTTAATTATAATAACAGAATCCGTCTCTTAGGGAAATTCCGTGATTTAACCGAAATATCAGAAAATTAAATTCTCAGGCGCCAACTAAAGGTTCTTACGCCATCTTGGTTTTGTACAAACGAATTTTAATCGCTTCGCTTAGCTCAGCTCCTCTTACAGTTGCCGACCCTCGGAGGCTACACTTAGCTTCGCTCCGCTTCACTCCGTCCCGCTCAGCTCAGCGCAACTTCGCATTTGGTTGCCTCCCAGCCTGATTGTTTTCATCTTAATCTCGACACATGCGGCCTGGATGATGTAGAGTTCCATCGTCACAGCTGTTGGTTGTTTTCATGTCGAGAAACCATTGCATTGATTTTTTAATTCGTGACTTTTGTCCGACAATTCTGATCAAGATATCTCTAGTAACGCGGAAAATGAATCGATGTGAAAACACACGAATGCTCACTCACCTGGTATAATCGCTTCATGCATATTTTTAGTAAATTTCTCCAATTCGAGCTAATTTGGTTGAATCGATCGAAGATACTAAGAGAGCCAAAAGATTTTTCTCACCTCCACAGGTGATCAATAATAAAATTTATAAAAAGCGAGTCATATTAATAAGCAACGAACGGCATGCTAGATGATGGGATAGGACGGCGTATGTTCGCCTAACTTTATTTTCAATTGATTAAAATAGCGAAAGTAAAGCCCGTTTCAGGGACCCTGCCTATTTTTGGTATCATTTCACTTTGTTAGCCTCCACAAAACATTTCATCAAAATTGTCGTTTAGAAGAGTCATTCCTTGCATTATTCTTCATTCCCGCCAACACCTGAAATTTATTTCGTCTTACGGTTATTCCTTATCTTCACCCTCAGTTCATGAATTCGTTATAATTTATAAATAATTCGTTATTAATCACAACGAAGGAGTTCGCATCTAAAAAATTAAGCGAAGAAATTTTTTTATCCTAAAAATATAAATTCTGTAGTTTAATGCAGCTTTGCGTTGAGCGGTCTTTCTGTAAGAAAATGGAAATTAGGGCGTTTCGGAAAGGTAGGTACAGTTGGGTCTGTTTTTTTAAAGAAATACTGAAAGGTACCAGAGAAAGAATATTGGTGGTAGTTGAATTGAATGCTTCGGTTGTAAATCTCAGAAGTTGGTGATATCAGGTTCGTGCAGTTGAGATTATCGTGAAGAGTCGTCTTACAAAATAAAGTAAAAATTATTTGCCCATGTTTATGTCGATCGCCCGAATTTCCCCCTTAAAATTTCCTTTTTTTTAAGAACATCTAGCGCAGAAGTTTCAATATATCCCGCCAAGAGATAGTTTTGATGGATGATATTCGTCGCGTGCTTTTTACTAAATGCATATTCTCAAGTAATTGCGGGTAAAATTAATAATTAAAGACGATTTAACGCACAACATTGAATTGTTGCATTACTTTGGTACATGTCAAGATGCATTCGATATTATGAAAATATGTTTACTAGCTTCAAATACTAAAAAGTAAGCTAGATCAGTATTTCGCTCTTGGGTAAATATTCTTCTATTAATATCTCCAGTGATTTTAGAACTTGATATTGTAGGATAAGTTGATTTAAATAGATTTTGAGCAGTGTTTCTGTGCGTACAAGTACATTAAGATCGATTTTAATCTCGAATTCGATTTAAGTAACCGCGATGTCTTCCTATTCCTTATACATGTTCCTCGCAATCAAGATGCTTCTCATCATACTGTTTTTAATTAGAAACAAACGAAATACGCCGCTTTTCCCTTTGACACAGTTGACCAGTTTCGCAGATTCGTTAATATGAAGACAAGAACACGCATTGACTGGAACATTATCTTTATTTTATTCCGTAAAATTATTTCTCGCATTGTAACTAATCTAATTTTAAAAAAATCCTCTCAGTTGTATTCGTAGAATATTTCTGGAAAATTTATTATTAATTTATAAAAACTATTACCGATGAAAATTTTCTTTCTCATAACTACTCTTATTGCTGTTCCTTAAAATTTTTAAAATAATCGGAAATAGGAAACCTTATTTTATATCGAAACATTAAGAAGAATTGTCTATGTCTATGTAAGAACCCTGCAAGCCGCCTTTCGGCGTGTGGCCGGGAGTGCAAGCTCCTTGACTCTATTTTCCTAAACGGTTGCTTTCGCGTATACTTCGCGGAAAAAATGAATTTTTGAAACGATTTGTTCTAGCATCTATTTCCCTAATCTTTCTGCCAGTATCAGAACAGCCCATATAACAGGGGGGTCGCATTTATCGGTTACATCATCTGAGAACGTAACTTCTCTGAACTTATTTAATTCATTTATCCTTTAAAGTTTTCTTCTATCTTCTAACGATTCCCATCCCACGTCCTGTAACATCTGAGTGACACTCGCTGTTTTATCATAGCAATTCCTTACAAATCGTATCGCCTTTCGTTGTACTTTTTCTAAGTCCTGAATATGACATTTCTCGGCGGGGTCCCATACACTGCATGCAAACTCAAGGTGAGGCCTAACTAACGCTAAGTAACATCGCTCGCGAACTTTTTCTCCGCTCCTACCGACTATTCTTTTAACGAAGCCGAGTTACTTAAGTGCTTTTCCACATATATTTCGGATGTGTGTACTCCATGATAGATTATTCGTGAGAGTTACTCTAAGATACTTTACCGATTCTACTGTCATTAGGTTTACCCCTCGGAGACTATAAGAATAATCATATATTATAGATTTACTTTCGAAGAAGTTAACTACCGAACACTTTTCTACATTAAGCTCTAATTGCCAATCATCGCACCAGTTCATGATTCTATCTAAGTCGTTCGAAAGGGTTAATCCATCCTCTGAACTAACTATTTCCCTGTAAATGACTGTGTCTTCTGCGAATATCCTAACATTGCTTTCAATGTGATTGCTGAGGTCGTTGATATATACTAAAAATAACAATGGTCCAATTAAACTGCCCTGAGGGACGCCCGAGGTCACCTTAACCAAGTTGGAACTAATACCATCGAGTACTACTCGTTGCTCTCTATCGGTGAGCAAGTCTTTTATCCAGTTAATAACTTGTGCATTGATACCCGCAACTTCTAATTTGTACAGCAATTTATGATGAGGTACCTTATCGAAAGCCTTCCGAAAATCTAAAAATATCGCATCGACTTGCTTATGTTTTTCAGTAGAGTTTAGAGCATCGTGTACTAATAAAGCCAGCTGAGACTCGCAAGAACGAGTCTTACGAAAACCGTGTTGATTCCTAATTATGAAATTGGACGTTTCAAGAAAACCCATTAAAGAGCTAGCTATTATATGTTCCATAATTTTACCGCTCAGTGATGTTAAAGATATAGGCCTGTAATTAGCTGGATCGTCCTTAGAGCCACTTTTAAATATTGGCGTGACATTCGCAATTTTCCAATCTTTCGGGACCTTTCCTTCGCTCATACTCTTGTCAAATATAACTTTAAGAAAAGGTGCTACGCTCTCCGCAACTTCCTTGAACACTCGAGCCGGTATGTCTTCAGGACCCGGAGCTTTATTTGGTTTAAACTGTTGCAATAGTTTAATGATGCCGTCTTCTCTGAAGGTGATTTTCGACATCGATTCAGGTTTATCAACATTCGGGAGAGTATTTGATGTATCGTCAGACGTGAAAACGCGTGAAAGCGTGATATATATTTATATTAAAAGCGTGAAAAATATTAAGAATATCATAGACAGAAGATAGGGTTCGTCGCTTTTTTTTTTAGGCAACCTGCTCTCTGCAGTTTAGCTTCTCTATTATGATCAAGATTATGCATCCTCAAAATTGGCCGAGCCGTATAGTCCGTCCGCGAAATAGAGGCGGACACTCCGTAGCCTAGTGCGCAGACATTCAAAATATAGGCAGCGCTTAACGAGAGCCATGCGCAAACAAAGTATTGCCCCAAATCAAAATCGATTACTGCGCATGACGCGTGGCAGTCAGTTTATCCTCCACTTTCACCCCCCATCCGCCTCTATATCGCGAACGGGTATTCCTTCGGCACATGCAATGCATGAAAAGTTTCCCCACCCCTTTTCAAGGCGAAATTCATTATTATTTCATAAACTACAATAGGCTGTAAGCCAGGTGGCAGTTTCTCTACATCTAGACAGTTATTCTACATAATCATATGCAATATCTATTATATATAGATGCTTCTCCGGATTCATTCATATATATAGCTATATAGCTATATAGATAGGATACAAATTCACAGGCTAAACTACAAGGGTCATTGCCTTGAAATTTTTATGACATATTGGCCATAACGTATAACCCCCAGGAAAAAAGGAACTTTGATCCTCAGTGTCATAGGTTCGATTCCAGAGGGCCCCAAAGTCCCGATTTTTCCCGTTTAAATGCATTGCCGTGATTTTCGGGAATTTAAAAAAAATAGTTCCCGGAAAGGTAGAGAAATAAAACTCAAGGTGCCTATATATATGGTCTTGGGCTTTCGAAAACATCAATGACTTTCACAAAAAATATCCTGGGTTCGATGCTAGGACGATGCAAAGATCTGCCCTTTAAAATACATGGGAGCTGTTTTTCATTATTTTTTTTGATGCACTTCTCGAAATAATAGCAAGTTCGTGCTTAGCCGGAAAGTGTAAGGTAAGAATTAGTTTAAGAAAAAAATTTTCATAAGACCGTACTATTCCTGGGTTCGATGCCAGGGCACATTAAAATTTCTCTCATAAGGAATATAAGGGAAAAGTAAGACTTCGATTGAGGTAGTTGCAGCCAATATTTCTGCTTGAATTTTAGCACATAGTTAAAGAATAATATCTTCCATTATCTTGCATAGGAAGTTTCACCAGAAAGTCCCGGGTTCGATGCCGGGCGGTAAATATGTCTCCCGTTTAAAATACATACGGTTTGTATTTCATTATTTTTTTGATGCACTTATCGAAATGATAGGTAGTTTGTGCTTGGCTGGAAGATGTATGGTTAAAACTGGTTTAAGAAAACAGTTTTCAGAAGACCGTAATATTCCTGGGATATGCCAGACCACATTAACATTTCGCTCATAAGAAATATAAGGGAAAAGTAGGACGTCGTTTGATGCAGTTTCAGATAATATTTCTGCTTGAATTTTTACAGATAGTTAGAGATGGTGATCTTCTATTGTGCTGCATAGTAAGTATCACTAGGAAGACCCGGGTTCGATGCCGGACGAATAAATTGCAGCGGTTAATCAGAATATTTTCAATCCATTTGTTTTTTCTTTTGACGGCCTTCCCGATATGATGCCGACATGAAATTGGTGTTGTCGATCTGCTTGCAGTATGCAAGCTACATTTTACTCGTATACTAAATACATACATAATACATATAAATTGTTATTCTGGATTTCATGAGAGGCCTTCTCGGCTAGCGGTCCCAGGGCAAAACCGTGCATCGCCAAGCAATCCCTTACTTCCTCCCGAAATTCTACATCACTAAAATCCCCTTACATTCTATAATACCCTTATCTACTACAACACATTAAAACATTTCTTTTTAAAAGGTTTAGGCAAGGGGAGCGATCCAGATTCCATTCTGAAATGCCTCTTTTAAGAAAAGAATATTTCGCGATGTCCGTTCTTTGCCACCGAGGCTTAATTTTAAATTCGTGGTTATCTTTCCCGCGGAATTCTGGTTTCTCCATAGCATTTTTAAAAGCTTCCCAGCCATTTTTACCCGAAATTATGTCGTAAATACAGCTTAGTCGATTTATTTTTCTCCTTTTCTCTAACGTTCCCCACCCAAGAGTCTTTCTGTGACGCTGTCCGTTTCTCTAAATCTGCCCATTACAGCTGCTTTCCTTTGTACTTTCTCTATTTATTTTATGACAACGTTGATGTGGATCCCACACGGTTGTCGCGTATTCAAGAATCGGTCTTACGAGCGATGTACTTCTTAAGCTACTGCCCTTTAAATTCCTCATCGCAATGCAACATTTTAAATGCCTTCGCTACAATTTAATCGACGTGTTTTTCCCAATTATTTTTGTGGAATTCCTTTATGATCGACCCCTTGCAAACATTAAATTGCGCATCGATGCTTTTGCTGTTCAAGTTGAAAACTTTATTTTCTTGTTATTAATTTGAATCCTCTTTCGACGAACTTTAACAGGTCACGAATTAGGATTGAGGTAATGTTGAATGACTCGTTCATTTCCATTTGATCTCGCATTGTACTTTGTCATGGATCCCGTGTTTCGATTAACAACTTGCTGTGCTGTTACGCTTTGGAGAATGCCACTCTTGACTTGAAATGCATTCCAAGGAATCGGATAATCAGATATTCTGCGCAATTCTTCTTGACGAAGATTAAGGAACATTCTTTTGGCCACGGAAGTGAATGTCACGGTCGTCACCACGTTGCATTGACGTTATTTTTGCATTCAAACAAGTGTTTTTGGAACTAAAAATCGCCTTCACTTGCCATTTATAGTCCAAGCTAATTGTTTTTCTTCCTTATGATTATTTTTCATTGGGATTTTTTTTCAATATTTAATACTAAGGCGTATCATAGTAACCATAGGACTATTGAAGACTAATTAAATTCAGTGCCCCTAACAAGTTGATTAGAATTGCGTAATTATAATAAAATTCACAGTCTCTGGCGATGTGGAAATACGTCAAGAAGAGCAATTTGTACTTTTTCCTCGAAGAAATACTGTGGAAAAAGTACAAATTGTTTTTCTTCGTCACTTGCGTAATTATGTTAGGATTACAGGAGAGCAAAGATTAAATTGGGCTAGTTGCCGATTTATTTAACAACAATCATAAGTTGCCCAGTAATCGCACCCTTCCTAGTGAACTTGGAGTAGGCGATGGACTCCATGGAGAAGTATCCACGAGAAAGCCTTCAAGCAGCCGCTATTTCTAATGATAATAGTAAGACGATGAGTACTCATTGACGGATAATTCATATTTAAAGTAATATTAGTAATTTTCGCACACTATTCCAATTAATTAGCCAATTTAGAGCTGCTTGAGGAAACTTCCGCCGGAAATATCGGGAGGGACATTTTATTTAAACATTATTTTAGGAATATTATCTTGATGGTTCGAATTGTCATTGCATTCGGTTATGTTGTATATTATGCACGACTAGGATTCATTTGGCCGTAGAAGAGTCATTGTTTGCTTGCTTTCTACTTCTCAAGGTCTTCCTTCTTTTCACTGGCCGAGTTGCTTCTTTCTAAGTTTGGTATAAGCATTAAATGCTTGATTTTTTAATCTAATTATGTTACTCTGAGTAAATGTATTCTTACAACTAACGCCAAACATTGTTGGGGGAAGAACTCGGAGCATAAAAGCGCCGTATCGTAGCAATATTTGCAATCAATTTCAAATGCGTGGTTTGAGATTGCTGACATGTTTCAGACCCTCGTAACTTTGCAAGCCCCTTTTGGATCATTGTATTAATCAATTATACATTTAAGTTCGTTGTCTCCTGTATTTTTAGCCGAACTATGAATGCAATTGCGTGCACATACTCAGGTGGATATGTAACAGACTTGGGAGTCGTGTGACGTAGCGATAGGAAGTTGCGTTTGCCTAAACAGTTGTTCATGATTGCTGGTTTTGTAGAACGTCGTAGTAATCATTGAAGGACGCAAAACAGTTTCCACAGATTTAGTTATAACTGTTGGACGTCTTAAGTGCACATTCTGGAATATTATACACTTAATAAATGTATGTTTGTGCATTACTTAGAAGCTCTGACTTCGCAATACTTTCGTATGTCGTACGATTTCATGACTATATTTGCGAGATTTGTTTTTTAGGAAGTTTTCTCGATTCAATCTATCGACTTATCTCGATTAGGATATCGATGTATTCCATTCTCACAATCGTTTGGACACCTGCTGTGCATTTGTCCTTTATTAAATTAAGGTTAATTCATAGTTCTCCCATGGATTTTTCGTTTAATATATTTGTTTAAAGATCGAGAGAGTATGTAGCGTTTGTAGATGGTTATGTTCTTGATGCTATGTTTCGCCATTTTCTTTGTTGCATCTTTGGGTCGTATAGGAACGTTTCTGGACTTTTCCGTTGCAAATGCGTCCGCTGTTGAATAGAATGATCATCTCTCAATAAATTTAACTTCGGGTGTTTTTACAGAATTAATTTCCTTGAGATAGCCTTGTATAATTTTGGTGGAAAAGTATATTGTACTTGCTGTGATAAATGTATTAAAAATCCTTTTATTAAAATCCTTGATTGGTTTGAAAAATACCACATTTAGAATTTTAAAAAATCCATCCAATTTTAACTTTGGTCCCCAAGGAAATATCGGCTCCCGGATGTCGGTAGCGCGTTCGGCGGTTCGATTCCATGCTGCGAAATGGCCTAAGCTGTCGAAGCGGGTAATACTAATGCAATAGCCATTATGATTTGCTTATAAAAGCATTTGATCAAAGTAAGAGTACGTAAACTCTACAGATAAAATAATGTCAAGTTTGTCGATCGACGAGAAAATACCTCTTGGTAGTATTTTTGTTGTACAGATTGTCCTTCTTTAGAATATAAAATCAGCGATACATTAGGTTGTCTTTGGATAGTAATACTTTGATTCGCAGCTTTGAATAACTTTCTGCTTAAGCGTACTTAGACAAAAATCCACGTAAGATTCACCAAAAAGATGTTCAGTTGCTGTGGAAGGAATGCAACATTAATCGCCTCCAAAAATTGTTTATTTTCTCTCCATGAAGATTTTGTGCCCATTCGTCAAAAGTTTTATTACTATTCACTGTTGAGTTTTTTGTTGATCTCTATATCGACGATTGAGAAAAATTACTTGCAATTGTATTTGAAGTGACGTCATCGATTTTATTGTAATTGATTCGTCTTTTATATAAGTGTTCCTTCCACTTTCTTTTATTTTCGAGTGTAAATTCGCTCCCCCGCCGTTCTTCATTGTCGGATGAAAATGTGGATTTTCATATATGGTTCATAAAGAAATACGGGGATAGTCATTTCCTTCAGGCGGCCGCATAAACAGTTACGGGTTCATTGACTCGTCGCACTGCGCGAATCGCATAGCGCGGGGAAATTTAATTCTCTTTTCGTTGCAATGTCTTCGCTTAGTTCTTGATTTTGTAGGTAAATTGCTATTGAATGCCCGGAAGTTTATGAACGCCCGCAACTCTCAAAAATAGGTTTAAATATATGGAGTTTAAATATAGATTTAATTTCGCGTGACATTGACAAGACGATCGGAGAGATATCAAAAGTGAAGCATTTCAGATATACGCATAGTTTTACAATAATAATTTTATAATAATAACAATCGATGACTGTTACACCTGTGAGACATATTCTACAACCAGATCGATTTGACTTTAATATAGAGAAAAATTAAAATGCTTACGTTTTGGAGCAATAATTGAGGCCAACAATGTTTAAATGCAAGTAGAATGAGAAATATTCAACAATGATGACGATGGCCGCCATATTTCGGCTTCGTTTTCTATAAATAGAGTGCAAGTGATGTGTTTAGGTGGCGCTCGCGTTGTTTCCCCTCCGATTGATTTCAAAAGCACGAGAAAGCTTTCATTTTGATCGGTTTATCAGTAAAGTTAGGGCGTCATTAAAAGTTCGCAAGGTATGGAACGCTCATAACTCCTTCCGCCATTAATAACGGTGGCGTTTGAATTTATGCGCCACTTTTCGATCAGGAAATTACTCAGTCGGAAAAACACTGCATCGATCGCACGAATCAACATTAGCGATAATCTCTTAAATACATCACTCGCGCGGGGGAACAGCTTGTTTTATGCTCCGTAATACGCTTCGCAATCGATTGGCGTGCTTCTTCTTTTAGGTCAGTTGTCTCGACTATGAATCCGGCAGACATTTTGAAGTAACTCCGCCGCGGATGGCTTTTTATGGGAAAGTTGCTTTTTTGGGTGTTTACTACGCTCGTCCGTGTTCATCGGAATGGATTGCCTAAATGCGTCGGAAATCAGAATAGGGGAATAAGTGATAAAATAAAAATAGTTCCCAATTAATATTCATAACTTTCCTTTCCTTCATTTTCACGACTGTGAAAATAAGACAACTTCCTAGGTATGAGCGATTAATGGCATAAGTTGCTCAAATGCTTGCGAAAGTGATATTCGGGGGTTCACTACACTTACTCCGTCCTCAGTGAAGGAAGGATAAATCACCTCACTCCTCATCCAATGAGCTTTTGTTAGCCAATTAAGTGGTTGATTCCGACTTGAGGCCGATGACTCTACAGATATTGCGTTTGCTCGTCACCTGTATTCCACATTCGCTTATTTCTGGAATTGCGATCAATCTTATTTCAGAAATAACATTTTGCACCTATTAATAGCCCATTGTATTCTGTCATTGTTGTTTGTAAGCATTACGAATTTGGGACAAAACAACAACAAAGTACAAAGACACGTAAGTGAAGCGAAATACGAGTAACACTTTCTGTAGAATTCCTTAAGAAAGGACCTCATTAATCACTCTCACCGCTAGTGATCATATCGCGTGGTTGAAGGGACCGCATCCGAACGAATAAATATCGAATATTTGCCTTCACCGCGAACGCTACGCATAGTAATCGAAATTACTTGTTACTAAATTTATTTTTTTATTTTTTAAATGTGATGATATGAGATGAAAATTAATCGCGTGTAAACATTTAGTCGAAGTACTCCTCGGAATTCTCCAAAAACAACTTTTCTCTCGATATCGTCCGTAATAAAGTTATTATTATATATATATATATATATATATATATATATATATATATATATATATATATATATAATATCTTTATTACGGACGATATCGAGAGAAAGAGAGATATACATATATATACATATATATATATATATATATATATAGCATACTCCGAAAAATCAGACCAATAATTTATTATTAGAAAAAAATACCAAAACACAAATTTAATATGGTCTAGGCGCCCTCCAACCCTTTGGAGTTCAACAGCACTCCAAGCGTAAGTTCAGAATATTTATCTTCAAATTGTTTCGGGGCGACGGGTTCTTTACAAAGCCTAAAACGGAATGTGGATTCGGCATGAAGTAGTTGCGCGTAGCTAATCCAATGTAAGCGGCAGGGATGGAACGTTCAAGAAAGCCCTGGAAAAGGAAAATAAATGAAGCCTATGATTCTCCTCCTGTCAAAATGTCATCGAATCGTCCACGGATATCCATCATAAAAAAGTTTCCTAAAATGATAGCGAAAAGGAGGATTAGTACTACAAGCAAAAGGCTAAGCGAACAAATGAACTCGGAGAATTGAGAGAGAGAGACGTTTTTTGTAAGTTATTTCGAAAATGAAAGCTTGTCGTTGGCTACGTTTGCGTTGCTTCGTCGCCACACTTCACGTGGACCAAATTGTTTTAACGTTTATGTTGTAACGTAATGTTTTAACGTCAATTGCGCGCGCACACTCCTCCACTGTCACAACATGGATAACCATGGCCATCCAATTTGCTTCCCAATGCTTATCAGTAGAACCTTTCCATAGGGTTTTCAAATCCCGTCAGCGAATATTCAAAAGAGGGCTAATAACCTCACATGCTATGATTGACTATTTGAATGTCCGTTCGCTCTACGGTAAAGATGACTTGCCTTTCGTTCGAATTTTATTTTGCATGGAATGAATGAACGCGATTTTGATCAAATCTCTCATTCCTGTGCGGTTCTCTTTCCTAGTCAACTCAGGAGCTTATTTTCCTCTCAACGAATGCAATATTTGTGTCAGTTCGTTTGTGTTTTCCGTGGATTATAATTGTGAGCCTTTTCCGAGGAATCATAATTCTCTGCAACATTGCAGTCGGATGAATTCCATATTGTTACTTACGCCTTTTGGATGGTTAGTAAGTAGGTTTAAGAGAAATCAATACTGCGGTGGTGTGTGCCCATAAACGCCTCAGTATGCGAATGTGTCTCAAGAGGTGTTCTATCAAAACGGGATGGACTCAAAATGAATGCACATTGTGAGGAATCGACCTGAGCATCTGAAAGGGGCACTCATCTTTCTGGAAGACTTTCTCACATTAAAAGAAGCGCTGTCAGGGGAGGCGCCGAATGTGTCATTCTGATCAATTGTGATCATCATTACACACTGCGCATCTTGAACTGCGAAACTTAAGGAATACGGAAAATTGTACAGTTGAATTTTCTCAGTAATTATTGTAAATACGAGGCAAAGTTACTTTCGTTCTGCATATTAATGATACAAAATTCAATTCGATATCATATCGAGAAACTCCTCAAAAGAAAAAATCTGATGTGGCCAGCGCATGACTTTCTCCATACATATAAGGTGTAAATATTTATCTACGACGGTATTTTCGAACTCTATATTCCATCTAAACTTGGAAGATGAGTGATTAATTTATATCATATTATCTTTTACGTCACAAACATTATAAATAATGTTTTTTGGGACATGTTCGAAGAAAATCGATGAAATTGGCCTTTCGTCCAGAGCGCCCACAAAGTACATAATCAGAAACTTCCGGTTTATCAGTATTTCATGAATAACTTCTTAACACTCAGTTATAAGAAAATATGTTTCCTACAAAAGTTATAGTAAATTACATTTTCTAAAACGTTTATAATAAATAGAATATACCTAAATATCATATTTATGGAGATATTTTGCAAAAACGGAAATTTGCCTCGAAGAATAAATCTCGACATCCGGTATATCGATTTACTCATAAAACTAATCAACTCTGACAGCACCCACCATAGTGCTATATATGAATTTTCGTATTTATACGACTAACAGTTTTTACGTTAGAGCGCCCACTATCACACACACACATACACACACACAGACATCATTCCTAAAATGGTCGAAACATGTTCTAGGGACCCCAAAACATGTATTTCCGTTGAAATCTCGAAGTCGATTTTTTTCATGAAAACAATACTTTCTCTATACTTCGTATATGGAGAAAGTAAAAAAGAAATGAAAATATTCTTTAAAATTGCCACAATTTTTTTTAATAGCCTATTGGCAGAAGTGAATACATATATGGCCCTGGTAGAAATAAAACTTATTTTATTCGAATTTTGAAGTCGATTTCATACCGGGAAGGACCTAAAATACGATTCCGTTGTCCCCACAAGAAATGCATTGAGGAACGTAAATAACTCGCTGTGATCGAACCAAGGACCATCAGCGAAATGCTAAACAGCATACATAAAATAAATTCATGAGGTCCATCTACATGGCGAGTTTCAAATTTCTATCTCATCGTGAAAGGATTTTTTAAATCTTAGAAATCACCACAATGCATTTTAAATGGGAGATATTTGCTCTGACCTAGCGTCGAACCAAGGATAATCCTCGAAGATGACTATATAGTTTTCGTCAGACATGCAGGGCTTCGAGCGATCCCTCGAATCTCAACTCTATTTTTTGCCGGGAAGTGCCTCAAAAAATTTCGAAAATCCCCGCAATGCATCTTTATCGGAAAAATCTGGGCTTTGGGGCCTTCTGGAATCGAACCCGTGACACTGAGATTCAATGTTGCCTTTTTCTGGCTGATACATGTTATGGCCAGTATGTCGTAAATATTTCAAGTCAGTGACACTTGTGGAACATGGTTAGAATTTTGATCCCTATATATACAGGTATATCCGGAGAAACGTCTATATGTAATAGATAAATAGTAACGATTAACGAAGGTACCAAAAACAATATACAATTGGTGCAGAGAGACAAATGTAATCAACCATTTCTGGCCGTACTTCGTGGAAAGCCATCGAATAATGAAGTAACTCTCATTTTACTCAAAGAGAAAAAATGAATTATTTGAATCTCACACAATTACTTTCGTAAATCACCCTGATAAATGTTGTACAGTTAATTACTACGCCTAGTGTCATAACTTCGTATGAAATTATAATTGGGAGTACAATCAACTTATATTTATAGAAATAAATTACAAGACAGGGAAATTTAGAACCCTGAGTTGTACTTATCGCTCCTTTGCTGACTACAATATTAGCAACAGCTTTTGAGATTCTTTTACAGTTCATATAGTAACATTTTTAAAAATATTTATAAGTTTATCTTGATACTTAATATCTTATTGACATTAATGCTTCATGTAAAACTACTAATCTGGCGTATCGGTGTCATCACCGCAGTCCCGTGTGGATAACCTCGAATTTCTGATAAAATTGATCAGATTTTGAGGAAAACCAAAAAAGAAAGAGAACTTCTCTTCTTTTTCGGATTATTTATTTAAACCTTTCAATCTCTCGTCATTGATTATCATGCTTCCATAAAGCGACTGATAATTGCAATCGATCATAAATGCATTTTAATTAAATTATGGGATCAGGTGTTGTAATTTGCAGATATTTTCACGGCAGTTTGTGTCTTTGACATAATAATTACTGACCGAATAATTTTGTTCGGCAAAAAATCAAACAATTACGCTATTATAGTTCACCAACTATGAATCATGATTAACCGGAGTTCTCCATTTTCAAGTAACTCCTCGTGGCTTCATCAGCGTCCTAACCGTTCGATTTCTATCCAATTTTCTTATGGAAGCTCCCAGGTCTTTCACATCCGTCGGCTGCATCTTCTTAATAGGAGAATTTCGACATCTTTTTAATCGAGTTACACTTTTGATATAGAATATAAAAAGGTTGCAATAATAATGAAACGCTTTCATTAGGGCGTGATTGAGTCTCCTCTTCTACCCTTCGTCGTGTCTCAACTGTAGAGTGATAGTTGGAGGAAACACAGAATAGATGTGTATGTAAAAATCCATTGGAGATCCCTATTTAAATATTCTCCTCTGCAAGAAAAACGCCCTCTGAGAAAGATGGCGTGAAGAACTTTCGCAAACCTGCCGATAGTAATAACGAAAAGATATGAAAGAATTCAAATATACAATAAATGCATTTAAACATATAAGTATATACAAGGGTTGAGGTGACTTTGCACATAAGGGCGTGCACCCAAAAAAAAAATATAAGTAAAGTCAAGTATATGAATCAATTAGAATTGTCAGCGTACGTGATAACACGTATAGGAAGAGGTTAATAAAAACAAGTGCAATATATGGGAGAGCGGGGCTAGTTGATACAGTTTTAGGTTTTTTATAATTTTTAGAAACAATCTACTTCACCAATCTTACGACTAAAAATAATATCGAAGCATCCTTAATACATAGATAATTGTTTTCTGGGCTATCAGTTAACTACCTACTACAAAATCATATTTTTTCATTGATATCCACTGTGTATCAACCTACCCCCGCCTGGGGCAAGTTGATACGTCATTAAATTATTTTGTAAAAACAAACTAAAACACAAATTTTAACAATAAAACCTGTTATATTTAATATAAATAAAAATGTTGAAAATTAAGATAAATTCAATATTAAAAAAAATAAATTGCAATTGAAAAATAGTAAAATTTCCTTACTTTTGCATGCAATATTTTTCCTTTCAAAGCCACAATTCAAAGCCAAATGTTTTTTTTATGTACGGACCATGACTGGGCTATAAATGAATAAAATGCAAAGTGTTACAAATACTACATATAAGATACATTGTATCAACTTGCCCCTTTCGTTCTGCGTCAACTTGCCTCTTTAGCCGCCATTGCATATAAATCGGTTTTTAGGTTTAACAGAAGGTCCAATAGCGCAAACTAATAATACTTGATTTTAAAGTGCAAAGTGTTTCAACATAACAAACAAATCGTGTTGCCTCAAATCCCAAAGCAGTTGTTACAAGGGATATTCAAACGGCGATGAAAAATATTACTTTTCACCTTCAAAAACACTGAATGGAACACAGCGTCGTTCCTCGAAGCAGCACGGCACTCAAACTACACGAGAGCATTCAATAGGGTCTAGGAAGGCGTCTGTAAATATTCAGAGGTGCTGCGACCAGAGAGTATTTCAAAATTTACATTGTATATACTTGCCCCTGTATCAACTTGCCCCGCTCTCCCCTAATAATTAGACATGGGCGCCGCGCAGTGGGGCCAAATGCTTAAAAGATGGTCATAACAAGTGAATCTCATCTAATCGGTTTGAAATCTGGTATGTAATAGTTTTTGAGGTCACTAATTCCGAATATGACATAGAAATTATTTCAAAATTAAGTTTTCGTAAAAAAATTCGCATTTTTTCACAAAAAAGACAATATTTGTATATCATGCCTATAAAAAAACGTGAGTATTGGTTTCGTGATCTCCGATCACGCATATGAAACTTATATTTGTAAACTATTCTTTCGTGAAAAAGTTTCAATTTTTTTCGATAATGTAAATTAATAATTTCATGTTTTTTTAAATCCATAATTAGAATTTTATGCGTATTTTTATTTGAAAACCATTCCAAACAAGTTATTTTTAGATACTATAACATATATCGTAACACAAATACATCATAAAAATATACACACAATGTTTGTATATTTTTTAAATGTTTTATGTAATAATTGTTTATATATACAATATAATATAAGCAATTATGAAATAAATAAAGAATAAATGCTTACTAAAAGGTACAGAATTCTTGGAAGGTAAGAAGATGAAATTTAATTGCATAAAGATAAGTTATCAGTAAAATATGGAATAAAATAATTTCCTTAGTGGAAAATCTCGATATCTATATGGTAATGAACGTGTGTGGCGGGGTTCCGATTTTCAGTCGCTAATTTTTCATAAACAAAGGCTCATTCAGTTGAACGGTCCTGTCCACTCCGGTGGCGGCGTAGAGGGAAAATGAAGGCGGCTCGGCGTTTAAGATTTAGTTCGTGTACGGCAGAAAAAAGGCGAATAACTCGAATATCTCAGAGTATATTATTATAATTATATCATACCAATAAAGACAATGTTGTGCTATCTTGAATACTACGCCGCAAAGAGGGGTAGAATCGAAAAGAGCTGGCCAAAAATAAAAAATAAATCCATTTTTTTTAGTGCAGACTTTAAAATTTCGCATGGCCATTCTTGATTAAATTCTGCATATTACCGTCAAAATATTTACGCCGATGTCTTCGCATTAAATTTCTGCAGGGGGTCAAAATTCACGAAAAATGTGCTTTTGACTTTTCGCATAATTCTTCAGCTTCAAGCCTATATACTGAACCCAAATGAGCACAGTCATTGGGTGAAAATCAACGTTGTGTCATAAAAACCGTTATTTAAGCTTCATAATAGAAGAGTAATTGAAATAAAAACCTGCGACAGTTTGTGTAAATAAACCATCTTTTCCTTGGCAATAGAGAGCCTTATCCTGACGGTGGATGGCCACACTCGATGATGATCTTATTTTTGAAAGGACCTACGGGCGAACGTGCTTCTAAGTGATTATGTTTCGGGTATTGATAGCTTAAACGAAATATTTCAGTAACCGCAAACAAAAAGATGATTAGATGAATAAAAAGTTACCACACTTTATCCGTTAAACAAAATTTGCAATAATGTATTACTTCCATCAGGTCTTTGGATATTACCTTTGGTGAAATATTCACTTCATGCAACACATCTTTTATGTTGTATTTCTGTCTCTTGTCCTCTCTCGGATCCTCAGTTTCAAGGAAAGCGAGCTCACATAGCTGTCTGGGAATGTAATATGAAGAATTTGTTGAAGTATGGCCTTGCGAAGCATGATGAACAAAATATGATACGCGTCTTGTTAATCTGGGCATAAGCGATAAGAGGGATAAAGTTTAGACACGCCATCACCTTCGATGTTCACGAAACCACCAGGGCAAACAAGTTTCTGACCCCTTCCCGCCGGACCTCCACTCTTACCCCGCTAGTGCAATCCTAAGAAATATTGTTTTTAGCAAATTTTTGTTTGAAATGTTTGTAGCAAATAAAAATCTTTTTACCGAAGCTTGGTGGGCACTGTGCAAGGTCGCTTCTGGTACGTCCAGTGCCCGCGTTCACCTGGTTGATTATCCCCTATACAAATTCTAACCATGGTCCACAAGTATCATTGACTTGAAATTTCTACGACATACTGCCCATAGCGTGTAACCGTAAGGAAAAATCAGACTTTGACCCACACTATCATGGGTTCGATGCCAGAAGGACCCGAAATCGTGATTTTTTCCAAAAAAATGCATTGCGGGGATTTTCAGAAATATTTTGAGGCAATTCCCGGCGAGAGAGTTAAAACTCTTATCCAACGAAAACTGCAAAGACGTCTTCGAAGATTATCCTTGGTTCGACGCTAGGTCAGAGCAAATATTCTACGTAAGAAATGCACGTAAAATTCGTTTTGGCAGTTGGCAGGCTTCATTAAATTTGCAGAATTAAATAGGAAATAATTGTCCTACGAAGTGGTGACAGGAGAAAAAAAATAAAATGGAGGTTCTTATTTTGGTCCTGTTATATCGTTTTCAAATCGAAATTATGAGAGCTAGGAAATGCGAAAATGTTGTGAAATATTTTTCGTACGGAACAAGCCCTAGCGACGAAGGCGATTGTTGAATCCGAGCGTCTTTTAATCGAATGCACGAGGATGCCCATGCAATGGTAAGGACTAATAGCAGAATTTATGAAAAGAGGGCAACATTTGCAAACTGTGATACATAAAATGGCAACATAATTCCCGGCATGTGAACAGAGGTCATAAATAAATTTTAATATACGCAGTTAATCTTCTCCCTGATGGTCGTAGGTTCGTCGCCAGGGCATCATGTTCATGCTATTATTCAATTAAAGGGTAATGCGGAATTTAGTTTGAGAACCTTCCCGATATAACGACTTGAAACTTAAGAAACGATCATCCTACAAAAAGATCTTGGGTTAGACACCAGGTCGCAATAAGGAGGAATACCAATTCCTCTAGTGATATGCATAAGGCGATTTGGGCGACTCTGAATCACAAGAGCTCAACTGATGATACGCCGAAGCATGAGCTTTGTCCAGAAGGAGCTTGGTGTTCTTGGCAAAAGGCGAAGGCTAACGGAGAACTGGCCGATTACAAACATAGAGGTTCTTCCAAAAGTAGTAATCGATGCAATAACTCCAATTTATGATGACCTTAGTAGGAAGGAGCTGCTCGACAGATGTTTTGGTGGTTTTACACAAAACAACAACGAGAGTTGCAACTCCCTCGTTTAGATAATTGCCCAAAACATAATTTCTGGTAGCGCAACAATAGTGCAAATTGCAGCTTATATTGCTACTTGCACATTAAATGATGGGACAAAAAGCTACCTAAAAATTATGAAGGAATTAGGCATAAATGTTGGGAATAGAGCTACAAAATATTGCAGCAGCGGCGTGTGTGGGGGTGAGTGTAGAAGCCAGGAAGCTACACGGGAGGGAAGATTACGAAAAAAAATAGGAGATCATCATCTGACAAGCAAACATCCACTGTAGAGGGAAATTTATATGGTCCTGGTGCATATGAATTTTTATTACTATGCTATTTAATTATTTATAAATACGGTACCCCATGTTAAAACTTTAATCGCCTTTTTCTCAAAATGCCATTTTTCAAAACGGTTGGTAGGATATCTCAGTAAATATTTGTCACAATACGTTTAAATCTGACCTGCATATTTCTAATAACAATGTCTATCGTTGGTCGTAGGCGTTTTTTGATATTTTACATAGTTATGGAAAAAAGAATTTCTAAAGCCAAATTTTTGACAGATAAATTTCTATTTCTAGCTCATGTGTCCGCCATTTTGTTTAAAAAATGATATCAAAAATCCGCTACGACCAACGATAGCTATGATCTTATACATTTTAAAACTGTTTGAATTTTGAATTTCGGATCATTTGTTCTGGAGGAAATCTGCCAACCACCGAGCGGTGCATTTGTTGCATGGCCAATAAACAACTGTAATATTGTTGTTATTTAAAAAAAAATATTTAATAATGTTAACAGTATGCAAAAGGTTAATTATTTCCTGAAATTATAAATAAAATAAAGTAAAACTAACGGTTATTAAAAGAAAAATATTTTAATTATGGTAATTTTTATTGCCTGTGAAGTAGTGTTCCCCCTAAACGCCCTGGCTCTAATCCGCTTTTCTCAGCATTGAGAGTGAGCTTCTTTTTGGAGTTTAATAAGCACAAATTGCAAACCAACGAGCTGTCAGTAAGAGTGGTGTGGTTGCGGAAATTAATGCTAATCGTAATACTTCTCTTCGAACTCTTTGTCAGCACATTTTCGACTGTGGGACGTTGTTTATAAATCCTAGCCACGCCGCCGCCGATAAAATTTCCGGCGGCGGCGGCGTGCCTTGTATAGCCGGCGGTACGGCGTAATCGGCGCCGCCCATCTTTTATTATAATGCAGAAAGTAATGTACGTGGTTAGAAGAGAATGTTCTTACCATAATGCATACGATATTATAAATAGAATTTAATATTTGATGAGTTATATAAATGATAAGGATTCGTTTCTGTCTGTTAAAGCTCTGTTTCACATAGTAAGTCAAATTTTAATTTTGATATTATTACTTATTATCTTAAGAACGCATAAAATGAACTAAGATGAAGGTGAAACAAACATAGCTGGATGTCGATGGAGACCCTCTGGTTGCTGGGAGTGGAAACAACCACGGAAAATAAAAAATACCAGAATTCTATTACAGTGCTTAATTTATTGGTTCCACCAAAGGTAAAAGATTTTCGATTAGTGTCTTCGGTGCAATGAAATCCGTTCTCGCGCTC
The DNA here is from genome assembly GCA_947579665.1 of Sympetrum striolatum. Taxonomy (NCBI): domain Eukaryota; kingdom Metazoa; phylum Arthropoda; class Insecta; order Odonata; family Libellulidae; genus Sympetrum; species Sympetrum striolatum. The sequence continues at coordinate 1,504,563 of OX388341.1, forward strand.
GTTTGGTCGGAAACTGGACGCAAAAGAAAGCACTTCTCGAGAAGTGCATTACGCGGACGGAAATCAACTTCGAACTCGGAAAAAATATAGAAACTTGTGTGAAAATGTGAGAAATTTCCTGTTTTCGATCTTTGCTGTGTAAGGCTAATCGTATTTGTTCGTATGACCCTACTTCCCAATCAGTCATTTACGACTACCGATAATTCTTATTTACGTTTTTACGTTTATTTTTTAATGTAACTCTGATGAAAGTCTAACCAGACAATATTCTGTGGATTTCATATAATGTCACTAAAATATGACGATAAAAACTTTTCAGGGCGGTGATATTGTGATTGAACCTGATGACAAAAAGGACGAAAATGAAATTTATGGATCTATACCACTCCAACGCTCGTCTCTACCTTTCGTGCATTATTTTCTGTGCTCGGTTTAACAACTGATCCCTTTCTCGGAGACATCCTCCAAATGATTATGCCCTCTCTGTATCAAACTTAAGCGTGCAGAGTCATGAAGAAACTGATATAAGGCGTCACTGTTCGCATTTCCCGTTTACATTCGTGTATAAGTCGACTTATCCGTAATTTTTACGAAATAGTTACCTATGCGCTTGAGAGTCATCAGTTTAGTAAACGGTATTTTTTTTTAAAGCTTCTGCGATGGCTCTTTTCAGTGTTTCAAAGTTTGTTTCTCTGTAACTGAGATAACGCGACTATACAGAGAGGTGTACTGAATATAACGAAGGGTGGAAAAGACAAAAAGCGGGGGTGTATTTGTTTTTAGCTCGGTTCGAAAATTAGAGGAAATGAAAAAGTGGAAACACTCGCTTTTAAGTGGCGGTTGAAAGACCGTTGCCCAGAAACGGTAAATAAATGACACCTGTTTCTGTTATAATCTCCGATTCTGCTGGTTAAGAATCACAGTGCACGAAATTCTTTCTTTGATAGACCTTTTGATGCTAGTTCCTACAGTAAGATGGAGAATCTCCGTGGAGATATTCGGAATACGAGTTATTAATTCTCGTACCAAACTGGATTTTCTAAATCGTCGTCCCTGTAGTCCTTATGCAAATTGGCTGAGTTAAATGTTCAGAGAAATTTTTCATGCGATAGAAGGTGTCTACATAATTCTTCATAGGAGTCTACATAATTCTATGGTTATTATTATTGTTATTATCTCCTAAATATTTTATGATTGTGTCATAGGATTATTTAATTATAATTATTATTCGTTGAACTCGTAATCAAATATGGATATTCAATACCTCAAATTGATTATTTGAATTAGATTATTTTATTTTTACATTCATCGTTATTAAATTAGTGTATAATGCCATATAATGTCGTAATTTGCGAGATACTCAGTCGGAAATAGGGAACTATAATTCTGAAATTATTATCGATGATGTGTATCCCTTACGGTTTGGACATTATGTCTGTGAAACCGCTCTGTTATTTGCGATGGCGATGTTTTTGTACCGAAAGCATAACGGGCATTCGGCAGTGAAAGTCCTTCTTCGGAGTTCTGCGAGAGCGAAGGGGAATTTACGCATCCATTTCTTGTATTACCAACTTAAAAAAGCAATATTTTAAATTTTTAAGAATTTATTCTCATAAATCGTAAACATGATGGTCATTCTTCGTCCCATTCCTTAATTTTTAGAAAATAGCGTTTAACTCGGCGCTCATTTCCTCTCTTAATAACTTCGTTGGAAGATCGATGCTTAATTCACATCAAAATCTATAGTTAGGGTCAGCACTTCCCAACCAACATCTTCCTTGGCGGGTTTCTGTTATTCACTCAACCTTCGCCATGCATTACACCACACGTTCATAACTTTAATTCTGGATTAAATTGAAAAAGAAGTCAACAAAAATTGCGAATATAAATATTTTGTTGCTTTTGCTAAGAACTCTGATCGAACGATAAAATATCTCGCAAAATAATGTGCTTACGTATGGCATTTCACATTGGCTTCGAAGTCAGTGTCCTATCTCGTTTTGGTAATATCATTCGCGAAAGAAGCTAGCAATTCGTATTTATTGGAGCATTGTGATTGCAAACTTGAGAAACTTCGGAAGGCCGAGTTAGGTACGAATTAGTAGGATGAGGTCAGCTGTTGTTTTTTTTATTCCCAGTGAAAGGATTCTCATCGAATTAGCGTATTCCCTGGATAACTCATTTTCTACTCACGGGTTTTCTTATGGCCGGACTTCATTTACCCTGTGCATTTTATATGCCGACAATTTTTTCTTCCAATTCTAAGTATTCTTAAATATTAGACGAAAATGGTTAGAATCAAGGGTGGTAATAGTTAAATCATGAATATTTTTCCTTACCGAAATAAATGACGTTCTTTTTTGCCAACCAATCTAGCGTCATTCAGTCAGATAAATAATCGGTTCTGACTAATCGAGATTGTCTCTTATCTCGCATTCTATGTGGGTTGGAATTCGCCTCGATGATAGAATTAATATTTTTTTAATTGTATTTTGGTTGGAGGTAGTTTCATTCGCATACTAACATACGTACTCTCAGTCGTATCTTCGATGAAAGTGACTGAAAGCGGTGCTCAATTGATCCCTCCTTAATATGAAATCCATTACTCTCATTCATCTTCTATTCGCTCACGTGCTTTTAAACTTTTGGTTTTTATAAAACGTAATACTTTTCCTAATTTTTCGACTAAAATGGCGATCCAGGCTTACTCGTCCTTGGTTCGCCCCATTTTAGAATATGGTTCAGTAATTTCCCACTCTACTAAAATCGATTTGATTGAAAATGTTCAGAGGAGATTTATTAAATGGCTTTGTTACAACGAGAACTTAACATACAGTAGAAATTACTATGTACATCTTTGCAAACACTTTGACATTAACCCTTTATGCGTTAGATGTAAGGTTTTTGACGTCGCTTTTGCGCTAAATATTTTATGTAGCATTTATACTGTTCTATGTAATCTGTTTGGTTTAGAAGTTCCATCTAGAAGAACTCGCCAGTCACCTCTGTTAGCTGTTCCTTTTTCTAAGAAGACTTTGCACAAGTATTCACCGATTCCAAGAACGGCCAGAGTCGTGAATGAACTCTCTAGCTATTTGGACTTTTTCGACGACCCACTGTGTAAAGTTAAAAAGATTGCTTATGAAATTTTTAAATAATTTTTATTTTATTTTTTGTTGATTCTTTTGTGTCAGATTTTTATGGTCCACAAAACTATTTTTTAATTTTATTATACATTTATTGTAGTGGATGTAATTGGGGCAACCTGTTTCCATTAAAGAACTAATAATAATAATAATTACGGTGCTCTTTTTAGGGTCCAGCCGAGGAAAGATCCTCATTTTATGCCGCATTTCCTGTCCAAAGGTTTTGATAGTAAATTAAGAAGGTTTTTAGGTTCAAATTGGATTGCAGGCTGAATACTGTAAATCCTGTCGCAAAAGCCATATTTGCAGTCTATCAAATTCGATTCGATTCGACGACAGCAAATGCATTGGGGACCACCAATCGACTCGGATTCGAGTGCCGAAGGTTTGAGGTAACGATAGGCGATTGAGACGTTGTTTTGGCCACGTTATCTTCTCTCCTCCATTAGTAACAGAATCGACTAATCAGCTGACACCCCCCACCCGACCCTTCTTTGTGCCTGTTCTTTAAGCAGTCATTTAGAAACCTTCCTGTAGATGTCCTTCGGAATCCTCCTTCATTTTGAAACTCATTTCTCATCACCTTCTTCGAAAAATGAACCAACTGCAAAATCTCAATTATAAACCAAAATGAAATGCAATTATTGCGCATTATTTCAATTATTTGGCAATTGAGTATTCTGTTTTACAGAGTATTTTATCTTTAATGCCCCCGTATTGGCTTGACAGATCTAGGGAACTACCAGTCAAGGTTTCTGTTGACGTTTCATTCTTGCATTTGCTCTGTAAAGCCGATTGATTCCGGAATTATGTCTTTTGATGTAATCAATGCTTTATATACAGTTATTTCTTTTATTGTTTTAATTTTTCCTGGGTAATATTAATAGCCCTCTTAATTTGATTACGATGCAGTAAACCTAAAATCTCTCTGAAAAATATTGGTTAATCTTCGAAATATTTTCGTTTCCTTTTATATAATTTATAGCGATGTTAATTGGAATTTTTATAATCAATTCTCCGTACATCCGTAAAATTTTGCGTTGTTGTTATTTTCACTTAGTTTGAAACGCTTTTACTGCATTCACGAAGGTGGAAACAGGTCCGTGGAATGATACCTCTGCTCATTCGTGTCTTTGTCAGCGATAATCGCTTCCGAAGCAACCGAAATGGGATGCGCGATGTTTACGAATCCTGGAAGGGATTGCTACGGACTAGGCAGGATTTTTCCTGGAATTTATATTTAAGCGTAATGACAATTTTTTTTCTCGATAATTTCCAAGCACATTCATCTCGCTAGCGATCAAATTATGAGTACTTGGCTGTCCTACTTCCGCTTATTGATGTCGTTTTTGCTGTTAAAAGTTTTGTTAAAATATCGAAATCGTATTTTTTCTAAATTCGCCCTCGGCTCTTATCTTATCTGCTTCCGGATGTCTTCTACCCGCATATATTGTTTACCTTTCTTTTGCGGTCTTCTTCGCTTTAATAAATGTCCAGCTCTGCCTTTCACGGTGATTAGCAGCGTGTTTTATTTTAATTGCTCTCTCTCGAATATAGTTTCGAATGTCTTCAATTTTACTTCATCTAAATTCGTTGCTCACATTAAATCATGCTTCACATTTATGAGCGTTCGTTCAATGAGCTTCATAAATTTAATGTTTTTCATATGTCTGATGCTTCACTCTCGAGGATGCCTTTGTTTCCTCCTTGGAAATATGAAGTTTTTCTGAGGTATAATTGGTTAATGGAATTCATTTCAACCACTCCTTATCGCTATTCATATGGAGTGCACTTTTCCTAAAGAATTGTTTTCTCATTGAGGCACGGACTAAACCAACACCTCAACAGTCACGGATTTACGTATCCACGGTGTCGTGTAACAATTGCATAAAATAGTATTATCAATATTACGTCATCTTTTACTTAATGCATCGTACTTTGAAGTTGAGGGTGATTTATAAATGATTGAACTCATCAATTCCTAAACAACCTCAGCTCTGAATTTTACTGTCAAAAACCTCGTCTGGACCTCTTATTCAAACACGATATCGAATACAGCATTCGGATTTAATTATCAACTTCATTTGTTTCCAAAGGCACTGCTTAAGTGAGCACTAGAACTGTTCAGATTCTTGTTTGAGCTAAACGGATTTTTAATGTTTTAGTATTTAAGATGAATGTTTGAAAACGTTTCTGTTAAGATAATTTAAGGCTATTTCACATGTTCGACATTTTAGACGATTGCAGTTTTGAATTTCGTGATTTTTATTCGATGGGGTGCATTGGTGAAGAAAGGGTGGTCCTGAGCATTGCTTCAAGTTCACCGACCGATGACTTTCTCTTGCCATTTATTAACGAGGAAATGTTTTGCTTTGATTATGAAATGAACCTACGAATCTTGTGCGGTTTTCATTCCTTAATTTTCCCGATGTTTTCCGATAAGTTACCGTTTTAAGGATCCAGTAACACTAGTTTATTGTGTGATTGTTTCGTGACCTGTTGTACCCATTCACGCTCTGTGAATACGTTCCTTATCTTTTCGGTGATAGTAATATTTATCGGTGACTTTTTACTTTCTCCCTAAAAGTAGTATAGAGAAAGTATTGTATTCGCAAAAAAATTCGACCTCCAGATTTCAACGGAAGTACATGTTTTGGGGCCCATTGAGTTCGTTTTCGCTATTTTCCCGAATATGTCTGTCTGTGTGTCTGTGGTAAAAAAGTTTGTGGACGCTCTATCTTAAAAAGTAATTATCCGATCACTTCCAAAAATCATATTTAGTATTTTTCTAACAATGTCAAGAGTTGATTACTTTTTGATGAATATCGCTTAACCGGAGGTTACGGTTTATTCGAAACAAAATGTTGTCTCTTAAATATCTCTGTCAGAATGCAACGTAGGTATATACAATTATTTACAAACGTTATAGATAATGTACTTTACTACAACTTTTGTATGAAACATTTCTTCGTAACACTGATTGTTTAGGAGTTATTCTTAAATAATGGTTAACCGGAATTTGTTGTTTATACAAAAATGGAAGTTTTTCATACATATCTCTGTCAGAATGCAATGTACGTATATACAATCGTGTACCAAAGTTATACATAATGTATTTTACTACAACTTTTGTATGAATAATTTTCCTGTAACACTTATTGTTTTGGAGTTATTTATATATTACCGGCATAAGCTTCTGTTTTTAATAAATATGGAGAAAGTCATGTGTTGGCCCATAAGATTTTTTATTGTAGAATTGGCAAAACCTTGTAAACGCGGTGGGCTTTTAGTCAGAATCTATTCGATGCAAGTTAACTGCTGATATCGTCTCCCAATTGCGCAAGGCGTTCCTCGAGCATGACGATGATTTCTAGAGTAGAAAAATGGAAAGTGGTGAGAAAAATCATATCTTAATCCAAAAACGCCGTGGCGGATGTTGAGTTCCTTGGAAACTTTGTAACAGGCTTCGTCGACTCTGGTAAACTTGTTTCGCCTGTGAGCCTCAATGTACCACTGAGACGCATATGCGATGGCTGTTTAGGGACTCCTTTAATACCAGAATAATGCGACAAATGAGGTCTTAACCCCTGATATCGATACATTTTAAGACTCGCTTCCCTCTTTTAAGAGAGAAATTTACTCAATTTTTTAAAATTTATTTCAAATTTCTTGTGATCTATTTATTTTCATGTATGTTTTATTTATTTTATGCATTATATCGCATGTAACTGGGCTTTTCCTGTTTGCGGTAAATAAAATATTATTATTATTATGATTATATCTAATTGTTAATGATGTTTCACTATGAAGCTGTTGGCCAAACAAGTGCAAATATAATTTAAGTATATCAGCTACATTTTATTTATATACCTTTTACAAATCTACGTTGTTGATAAAATAATCAAAGGTGTAACGCTATTAGTACGTATATGAAAGGCTATTTAGTTGTGCATGCTAGAGCGAGATGTCGCTAAAAGAAGTAAGTATTCAATAAATTTGTCGATGAATTCTCTAAATTAGGAACTCGTATTATTAATTACCGCGCAGGTTTTCATTCATCGTGAATTCATTCTCACAAATTTTCATTTTGATTTATTTGTGTGAAAACTCTGAATCCGGTTATACTTTATTTTCGCGAATATATCTTGCATTTGGAATATTCGCATGTTTTTGTTCTTACGCGCGGTCGTAGTAAAACTCCTAAAGATTAGCCAAATCACAAGTCCTTTCAGCGGGCAATCCGTGCCTTTCCGCTGTACAGTTATTATCTTTGGTTTCCGAATTTCACGCGTAGATGTGTTAAATTCATTCACAGTCAATTCACAAGAACTAAGAATGAATGTATATTACCGTTGAAAATTATAAAATCGAAATGACAAATCTATTAGATAGTTTATCAACATTTTAGCATATGTTTACTCTAGATTTTTAACTTGAACCAGTCTCAAATAAATACATAACACAATTCCCGCTTTTCCGATGAATATTGTGATTAGGAAAGATCATATTCTCATGAATGGGAGATTTTTCAATGAAATGATATTTAATTTACTTCTGTGTATTTCGTGCTGCAGCCTTTTTTGGCTCAGTCAAGAAACCAAGGGCAAACGACCTCATCTTGCCGCTTGCCGTGGCTTTTAGTATCTTCCGGCGATTGGATGATTCCACTGTTAATCGGGTTTAAGGATTTGCAGGAAAGCTTAATCAATTGCACCTCGAGTTATTGCATTCATCCGCAATTAATGATTTTTTTAAGTATGTAGCACTTTTCATGTTTTTTTTCTTTCGCGAACAAGTTTAGACTTGCAGAAGATGGGTACATCAAATTAAATGATGGAATATGATGGAGGTGTAATACAAATACATGGGGCGGTGAAACTTCAGTTTAAATTTATGTCCCGCGATATTCATTTTCATCAATTAATTTTATCCAAATCTAGCGCAATATTTATATATGTCCTCCCTTTCGATTAATTTTATTTCTGTTTGAATGCAGCTTCCTTTTTTTCTTGCGCACGTGGTATATTTCGTATAATATCTAGTTCTCTACCGATTGTGTAAATAACATATAGAGCGATCTGTGTATCATTAGGAACCCTTTGGCCCCCATTCATTCTTCTGCTTCGTGGCATTCCGAGTAACGGTTGTCGATAAGCGGTTCTCGAGACCCTTCGCGCCAAAATGAACCGCTTTCTCGAACGGCGTAATAATGCTCATAAGCTGCCATTGTTTGGATTGTATTGTTTAGCTTGGCATTATAATAATGCCCAATAGAAGAACATTTATTTTATTGTCGTATAGAAGTAATTTCCTTATAATAAAGAACAGAGGTGAGGTACCCACGGGTTTTAGACCGCGTGCGGCCTTTTCGGGCGTTCAGTGCGGCTTCTTCTTCGCTACCCAAAACAAATGCGCTTTTTTTAATGATTTTATTTCCTAATCCTCTGCTTGCGAACTATGTTCGACTCTTTCTTTCGGAGATAATGGCGCTTATCCTATTTCCTTCCTCTTTTGTTGATGCTGCGATTTATGCCATTTACTTATCTAGTTTTAGGGAAATATCGATTACGCAATGAGGCGAGATTCGGGTCCAGTTTATTTTTGATCCGTTTTCTTCTTTTGCGAATAATCTTATTGCATGGATCCATTCTATATTTCCTCTGAAAAATATCAGTTGATCGAAATAGAAATATCCTAGGATTCTATTGTGTACAAGAGGAAAGAAAGCTGCCGAAATGCTAAATTTAGGCTTTACAGACAAAGGCTGAGCCTTGGAATCGTGCGTTGCCACGCATTCTTAAACTTTATTACCAGAAATTCGGTGACGAATGAATCACTGAGAAGTCTGTAAATGCATACCCGAAATTCGTGTAATTAATCCTTGTGGGTGAATTCGCCATCTTTTATCCCTTACCCTATCTGAACATCATCTTATAGTATCTTTACTGCCTTTGTAAATGAATAGCAATGCAAATTTAACTATTTAAATCCTTCCACGAAGTGTAATTTCAACTTACGATTTTATTTCAATTGTATTGTAAAACATCTGAGAGCCAGCACATGACTTTCTCCATATATAAGATGCAAATATTTATCTACGACAGTATTTTCGAACTCAAGATTCAATCTAAACTTGGAAGATATATACAAATACGTTTTTTGTAATTTTTGTAGATAACTGTATATACCTAAACATCAGATTAATGGAGGAATTTTGCAAAGACGGAATAATATCTACGACAGTAATTTCGAACTCTATATTCCATCTAAACTTGGTAGATGAGTGATTAATTTATACATTATTATCTTTGACGTCACAAACATTATAAATAATGTTTTTTCGGGACATGATCGATGAAAACCGATGAAATTGGCCTTTCGCCCATAGAGCCCAGAGTGCCCACAAAGTACATAATCAGCAAATTCCGGTTTATCAGTATTTCATGAATAACTCCTAAACAATCAGTGATACAAAAATATGTTTCAAACAAAAGTTATAGTAAATTTAATTTTCTAAAACGTTTGTAAATAATAGTATATACCTAAATATCATATTTATGGAGATATTTTGAAAACCGGAAATGAGCTTCGAAAAATAAAACTCGACTTCCGGTTAACCGATTTACTCCAAAAACTAATCAACTCTGACAGAACCCACTATAGTGCTATATATGAAGTTTGGTGTTGATACGACAAATAGTTGTCATGTTAGAGCGCCCACAAAGTACATAATCTGCAACTTCCGGTTTATCAGTATTTCATGAATAACTCCTAAACAATCAGTGATACAAAAATATGTTTGATACAAAAGTTATACTAAATAATAGTATATACATAAAAATCATATTTATGGAGATATTTTGCAAAAACGGAAATTTGCATCGAAGAATAAAGCTCGACTTCCGGTAAACCGATTTACTCCAAAAACTAATCAACTCTGACAGCACCCACCACAGTGCTATATATGAAGTTTGGTATTGATACGGCTAATAGTTTTCACGTTATAGCGCCCACAAGCACACACACATACACACACACACACACATACACACAGACATCATTCCGAAAATGGTCAAAACGTGTTCTAGGGACCCCAAAACATGTATTTCCGTTGAAATCTCGAAGTCGATTTTTTCCATGAAAACAATACCTTCTCTCTACTTCGTATATGGAGAAAGTAAGAAAGTTTTGTGGTGGATTTTCGCTGTGATTAATGTTAGATAATTTCCTAAAATAACGTAAAAATTAATTAAATGAACTTCTAATTTGATTGGAAATAGCAATACAGAAACTCCCGTGTGTGTGTGTGTGTATATGTATTATTATTATTATATCTCCAATTAGGGGAGTAGACTAAATTCCAATTTAATATCTGGCGTCTCAAGGGGCTGAGCCTGAGGCCCAACACCCTCTATAGCAATCCTCTAAGCCTTGTTCCCACACCATAGCCCTATACAACACCCTAACCACTCCCTAACCCAATCCCTACCCACATCCCAACCCGCACCCCAACCCGCACCCTAACCCATACCCTAACCCGCACCCATGCCTAAAAAGTATGGTTCCCTCCACCTACAAAACTCTACTTCCTTTGTATGTGTGGTAGGAGAAAGACATGTCCTGTTCAGGGATAGGGGGTCAGAGAGTACAGTGTATATATGTGTGTGTGTGTATGTATGTATGTATATGTATATAAATACACACACACACGCATATATATACATCTATTAAATATAGATGCTTCTCCGGATATCCTTCAAGGATATAGATAGATAGATAGGATACAAATTCACAGGCTAAACTACAAGCGTCACCGACTTGAAATTTTGACGACATATTGGCCATAACGTGTAACCGCGATTTTGGACCTCAGTGTCATGGGTTCGATTCCAGAGGGCCCCAAAGTCCCGATTTTTCCCGTTTAAATGCATTGCTTTGATTTTCGGGAATTTTTAAAAAATACTTCCCGGATAGCTAGAGAATTAAAACTCAAGGAGCCTATATATGTGGTAATGATCTATCGAAAACATTAATGACTTTCACGCAAAATATCCTGGGTTCGATGCTAGGACGATGCAAAAATCCGCCCTTTAAAATACATTGAGGTAGTTTTTCATTATTTTTTTTGATGCACGTATCCAAATGATAGGAAGTTCTTGCTTATATGATGTATATTAAGCTCAGCGCTTCGAAAAAAAAATTAGATAAGACCGTACTGTTCTTGGGTTCGATGCCGGGGCATTTTTATATTTCTCTCATAAGGAATATATGGGAAAAGTAGGACGTCGTTTGAGGCAGTTGCAACCAATATTTCTGCTTGAATTTTCGCACATAGTTAGAGATGGTGATCTTCAGTTGTGCTGCATAGTAAATATCACCTGGAAGTCCCGGGTTCGATGCCGTGCGGTAAATATATCTGTCATATAAAACACATTGGGATGGTTTTTAATTATTTCTTTCATGCACTTATCGAAATAATAGGGAGTTCTTGTTTAGATAAAAGATGTATATTAAGACTCGGTTCAAGAAAAAAAATTTGACGAGACCATGCTGTTCCTGGGTTCGATGCCAGAGCACATTAACATTTCTCACATAAAGAATATAACGGAAAAGTAGGGCGTCGTTTGAGGAAGTTGCAAGCAATATTTCTGCTTGCATTTTTACACATACATAGTTAGAGATAGTGATTTTCTGTTGTGCTGCATAGTAAGTTCACCAGGAAGACCCGGATTCGATGCCAGACGATTAAATTGCAGCGAATTTTCAGAATATTTTCAATCCTTTCTTTTTCTTTTGAGGACCGTCCCGAAATTATGCTGACATGAAAGTATGCAAGCTACATTTCACTCGTACATATATACGTATCGGATTCATCATTTGCAGAATGTCATTCAAAGTAGCTTTGTGAACAGCATTTCTAGGTATTCCTTTGTCTAAGCCTCATTATTAGTAATTTATTTAACGTGGGTAAATATGAAATCGGCCGAAAAAGGTCTGTTTTAATCGATCAGAGAAATGTCCTCTCATTTATGTTTACCTTTCATTGACCATCTCGGAAATCAATCCATCAACGGAAACATCATCGGGAATTGAGATAACTTTCACTCCGTCGTAACGCTTTTTGCCTCCATTTTAGTCGGCGTGTTCTTTCGTTTGGAATTTCAACAGTTAGAGGATTCCCTGACTGCTCAAACGCAGCCATCGAGGGCCTTTGGCGTGTCCCAATCATGCAGTTGCCTGAGATGAATCGAGTTAGAGGGCGCTGTAATTCACCTTCTCTATTGACTGTGTTAAAAGACGCAGTATTTCTCTTTGGTCAAAATAAGTTATGGCGAAAGTCCGCCAAACGGTGCTCTCGGATTAAACCTCACGATGGCCTAATTTCTAAAATCTGCGCGGGTTTATGGATACTTGCAATCGATATTTCTCTCGGGTAAAAATGATTCGAAAAGGATCCTGGCGAACGACGGATGACCACGGTTCTGATTTGGATGATGACTTTGACGTAATGTCCCATTTGTGGATTGAAACAACTTGAAATGCATTTTACTCGTGTATTGGTTGAAAAACACAACATTTGTGCAGTTTACAGAATGTAAAAGTGTCTTATATTTATAACATTTCTTTTATGTTTTGTTAAATATTAAACATGTTCCTTTTGTTTATTGCTGTTTATCACAAATAGTTTTTAGTTAGAATTTCATTGCGTTATCCATAATGATTCGTTTAGAAATGAAATACTCGGGTGAGTACTATAATAAGTAAATAATTCCGCGATGTGAGACGCCTTTCAAAAGAGTCTACTCACGTGTCACTTTTACGTGGTGCATATCTCATCTATTTTGTTTCTTAATCGTGAGTCTAATTCTGCGGGAGTTGTTCCGGTAACCATTGGAATCATTTTGAAACTAAATAAACAAAAGTCCTGAAAATCTTTTGTTTGCTGCAGTTCGCAACATTAGTTGCTTCTGTTTCGCAGTTGATCGCAGTATCTCGGTGTTTAAGTTACATATTGGAAGTTGAACTCTGAGGAGAAATTATAAAGATTTAACAAAATGAGAAAGCGCATCCGATTATTGCTGAAAAGTCCGGCATAGCACCTGTCGGCGTCGAACCCATTTTATCCTGTTGTCCGACAGTTTACTCTATGGAAGTTATATAAATAACTCTTTAGATGAAATTTAAGAATTGCGTTATTAAATTAATTATGACAAAATTATTAGATAAGATTTATTTAAATTTAGAGCATTAATATTTTGCAAGTCGCTGTTACTCTTGTTTACCAAAGGTGCCTCTATATACGAGGATGACGTTTACTTTTCCACAAATTCGTTGAAAAGTATACATCATCTTTATGAATTTCCATAACATCGCGGGCGCCTCCGTAGATTTTGAAGTTATCTCTATTTACACTTGCGTACTTGTTTACACTCGCATTGTTACGATACTTCTTGGAAACGAACGGAATTGTTAGCGGTTTTCGATTTCTTTGGGATTCATGTTTTCAGCTCTCGAAGGCTATCGACGGTGAATTCGTGTGGATTATTTAACAGATACGTGACTCGCTCATCTCCGATTTTGAGAACAGTTTGGCAACAATTGTAATGGGCAAGTGCAACGGTGGGTGAAATTCTCACTCCAAACCATACTAACATAATTAATACCATACCTTATTTAAAAACGTTTTCTCAGTGAATTATAGTTTTACTATTTTAATTTTTATGAAAGATGTGCGCTTTATGATTTGAGCTTCTAGAGAATTCTCAAACCTCATTGGATTGGGTTATTTCATTTTATTGTTTCGTGAAACTGCTATGAAAACCATATCGGAAAATACGCTGTTTAGTGACTGTAAAAGATTTCCTTAATTTGTATGCCAAGGTGCAAGTTTGTGTATTATGCGCGCATGTTTATTTCATTTTTCAATTACATTGGCGTTGTCACCTGCAGCATACAATTTGCACTGAGGAAACTAGCGACATAATCGGTATTTTTCTGTTCTTTCGAAGTAACTCGGAAAATCAAGAACTAGATGGATTGATTCGTCTTTGAAAGTGGAAAAATGAAGGCAACCTCGAATCGTAGAAATCTGATGGGAGAACCGAATATTCGGAAGATAAAAAGGTATGCTAACGTAAGCCGAGTGAGTTCGGTGGCATTGCGACTGGAATATAACCGCCTCAGTTCGATCCGTGCAGTATCGTGAGAAACACGCGTGACAATCATTAATAAGTTTCTCTGGGAGAATGACAAATATAGGGTATTTTTCATTGTACCAGTAGAGCTACAAAAGCTACGAATTAATAGATAATTATAGTTTATCGCAACCGATAATGAAATTAAAATCTCTTTTTCCTTTCCTTCGTCACCTTAATGAAAGCTGTTCTTTTTTCATGCTCTTTACGCGTCAACAGTACCCATCAATCCTTGTTTTTCTTCCAATTCTCTTCTTCCTTCTCCTATAAGTTGTAATCCTTACTGTGAAATTATTATAGAATGCGCTGAGTAATGGATACATAATCTGAGATTCAAATATGGCGACTATTATGTTAAATGGATTTAATGCTCGCCTTCTTCTCGAATTCAGCTTTCTTTTGAATTTGTTATTATTTGTCTGCTATTACATTGGATTTAAATTAATCAAGTATTTATTGTAATCATCGATATTAAAACCTACTGTTTTCTTCGCTTTTGATAAATAATTCGCATAAATACTAATTATAAAAAATGCATCTCAAATATTTGTGTTTTTGTTGATCTTATATAAGCTATATTTGTTTAGTAATTTTTCATATTTCCATTTACTGAGACAATTTATATTATCCTTATACAAAACGTTTCAAAACTAACTCTCGATCGTAGCGTTACCTTATGTGGTAAACTTTATTGTGACTATAATTGAAAAGAAAATCACAAGGGATGATTACATTATGAGCGCATTCGTATGAAGTAAAGAGTGTAGGCTCACTTCCCATGCTGACACCTGCACTGATGCTTTGGTGTTGAAAAAACCGTGATTCTGAAAATGTGTGATATTCCGAGGGTCTCACAGCAGCAGTGACTCCGTACAAAGTGATTCAAGAATACGCTTTCTCTGTGATTTCCATTCGTGATCCCTCTCATTTGCGTTTCGCCTTCTTTTTCCCGTCGATGTACTTTGATGGTAATGAACCGTCACTCATGCACATATTTTGTGAGGGACTCTCCAAATGTGAACTCTGCACCAGTTATTGGCTCGTACTTTCAAAAGTTGAAAACGTTAATGTCGGTGGACGTGTTTGTTTCCAAACCCTAATTGTTGCATCGTTTAAGCATTGTGTTGTTACTTTCTCCATGAACGTAGTGTAGAGAAAGTATTGTTTTCATGAAAAAAATCGACTTCGAGATTTCTACGGAAATACATGTTTTGGGGTCCCTAGAACATGTTTCGACCATTTTCGGAATGATGTCTGTGTGTGTGTTATTGTGGGCGCTCTGACGTGAATACTCGTGAATCCGTCGAACAAACACTGAATTTCATGTGTAGCACTTTGGTAGGAGCTGTTAGAGTTGATTAGTTTTTGGAGTAAATCGGTTAATTTATCCATTGATCTGATATTTAGGTTTATACAATTATCCACAAAAGTTACAAAAACTTTAATTTTCTTTGAGTTTTATTTGAACGAATTTCGATGTCAACCACCTTTTAGGAGACGTATCATAATTAACCAATTTTCTTGTGATTGCGACATATTTACGTTTAAATGTCGTTTTCATTTATACCATATCATAATAATGTTATATACAACATGACTACTATATTTTTTCAAAGTTTCATTTGGAAGTTGATTTGGAATTTGAAACACCCGTATTTATTTCAAAATAATTATTCAATTATAATTGTTTCGTGATTTAATTGATTACTCTTCACAGTAAAAATAAAGTTCGTAACTATGTGTTTGTTTGGATGGCAAACAATGCAATGCAAAGCGTCTTTCGCTCTTGCTATAGATTGATCTCTGACTGATTGATAAGGTTTAAAAGGTTTTCTTCTTTGTTTTCTTACTCCAGTCTTCTTGAAGACGAAAATTTAGAAATGAACAAGTGGTGGATATTTGGAATTCCCGATTAAACGAATCCGGTGTTCAGCTGTAATCGTCTAGGTTAGAATGTTATGCACTTAATGTCATTCACTTATACATTGAATATAGACTTCGACAACACTGTCTTTGGATATATATATATCTTATAAGATATGGAGGAAGTCGCGTGCTGGCCACATCAGACTTTTTTTCTGTTTCCAACGTTGCTTTACTCTCAAAATAAATATGCAGGCTATGTTGATAAAATCCAAAATATATCCACATTAACCCTCCAAGGACGAGAATTATTTTTTCTTAAAAATTACCCTAATTTTAGTATATTGGTATTCAGATGACCTAAATTAACAACAGAAAATTGTTTAAAAAAAGTTAACAATAATAGGTTCGTTGCAAATGCCCGTTCCCATATGGGCACGTCAGTCCTTCCCACTACTACTAATACGCGCGCCATGATGAAATTTAAAAAAAGCATTTTATTGCAAAAAATCTTATTTATTTCAAAAAAATATTGTATGAAATGGTTTTTCTTGGAAGATATAAGTATTTATTTTATAATTATTTTGTTAAGCACTTTGTAAAACATTTAACACAGAGCCCAACATCGCACTTATTACGCATTGTTCTCCCACGACTCTCGCACTCTTCGTATGCACAGCGTTTTCCCTTGTTCTGCGGTATGTCACCAATTACACCGATTAATTGATCATATCATAACTCTTGCGTGGAGCCAGTTTTTGACGTGGAAGCCTTGCTGAGTCGTCCACCGGGTGGTTTTTATTCCGTCTTGTACCGAGTAAAGTACACCTGAGCAATCTTCCGTCTAAACTCTAATTTTGTCCTTGGATCTGAGGATTTCCTTTTATTATTATTATTATTCGATTGTCTGAGTTGCAAATAATTTACATAAATCATATCTTACCAATATGCAGTGAATTTACATGAATTTGGTCAGTTCCACCCATATGCTTATTATACTGGGATATGAAGTAAGGTTGTGGAAGCTGAATAATTTTCTTTTGTTTCCTATAAAACCTTTTAGCTTTCATCAACGGCGTAACTCCATACGCTGTTGAAGCTGCCACAATTACCAAATTGTCCAGCCATTTAGTGATTCCTATTCCTTCGCATGTAGAAATAGCTGTGATGCTCTTTCCACTCTCCTCCTTTTTTAGATCATTTTTTGGTGGTAGCGGACAATCTTTCGGAATCCGGTTCTTTCTGATTCGCCCAGTTCCATTGTAGCCACATCCTTTCAAATGTGGCAATAAATTCTTTCGTATACATTATATATTGAGCTAAATAAATTAATGCTATTTTATTATTTCACATTACACTTCAAATTATAATAACCGAATCTTATCGATTTACCTCTACTACATCGCTTGCAGCTGTGTCTTTCGTAGTATCTTATCATCTCTTCCTCACAATCTAAGAACTGGGAAGGCACCAAATGCTGCAAACTACTCTGTGTAATTATTTTCATCGTAGGCCAGACTTTGTAGAACCCATCGCTTGACTGTCTAACTTAGTATTATCCGCTTAGTGTAAACATTTCATTATTTGGATGAATCAGTCCCTCCTTATCGCTCTACTAACCAATTCAATATGTACATCCTTTTTCGCGTCCCAGTAAAATTTTTTTCCAGGAGAATGTTGTACCTGGATACAATCAAAATGCCAATGACGGCTCGCATCTCCTCTGCTGTAATTTGTGGACTGGGGCAATTAAAAAATCGGGCGTAATTCTCACTTTGTTCCACTATGAATGCGACGAAATCGTCATCGATGAAGAGCTCTAGCAATTCGATGCAGCTAAGTTTAGAGTATGAAAAGTAATCTGCTTCAGAAAAACTTCCCGTACACTCAATGCTGCCCTTTATCCATTTTCTCCGCACAGATTTTTTTGCCCCATCGTCTTCTCCAGCACCGATACTTTCGTTGGTTGCCAACCGAATTTCGGCTTGTGCCCTCATTTGCTTGCCAGTAAAATTGTCAACCAATCTTTCCTCATCTTCATCAGCCAATACTTCATCAGTTCGCTCATTTTCTTCTGTTGGAGAAATGAAGAAATCGGTAACATCTACCTCACTCTCTTCATCCTCGGCAAGGATTCGGAGAGCCTCCTTCAGCGAAGTCGACTCATGAAAAATTACGTTTTTCCTGAATAGAAACTATAACACCTCTAATGATACCATTTTATGTGAAGCTAATGAAATTTGAAAGGATTTGTATATCTAGTACAATAATCATTTGCTAATATATGTTGTTGCCGCTTCTACTATATAAATTTAGGTTCTCCGAGATTTAGTTCATAAATATGCATAATAATTGCCATAGTCTTCTTGTCACACTTAAAACTAAAATAATTCTTAACTTAATTGCACCAAAAATAATGTATTATGTCGCAAAATAAACTCTAATATACTATATATAGCTTTCCTTGACAGCCATCGGCAAGGAAATTGGGTAGTAGTGGGAAGGCCTGACGTGCCCATATGGGAACGCAGCAATAAACAACGTTATAACAACAACAAATAACCTCAAACTCTGCTCTATTTAATTTCTTTCGATGATTAGAACGTCATACTAAAGGTATACAAGCAAAATACTACTTTAAATTAAAAACAGTAAAAATTATAAAAATTAGTTGCCAGAAGGATCCATCTCAAAATTTCCCTGTTTTTCGAAAAATCACAAGAAATATTTCCCTTGACTTAAATGCACCAAAACTCAAATGAAACTAAGCTTTGGACCCTCTTAGATCACAAAATAACGTTTACTGACCATTTTATGACACTCAAGATATTGTTTAGCTACCTAGAGAACCCAGCTGCAGTCCGTTCCCATATGGGAACGTCAGTCCTTTAAGGGTTAATTATACAAGGATTAAATTCAACAAATAAAATATATTTAATTACATTTGAAACTAAATTCATAGTCACTTGGAATTTCATTTTCCTTAATTTCGAAGTGATCCGGTGTTTCCTGAAAGTACAAATCAAATGCTTTAATTTTCAGTGGAACCCCGTCGTACTGTGACGAGGTTTACGCAAACAACTATTAACGTACTGCAGCGTTTATCGATCTAAAGTGTAAAGGTTCCTCTTTCAATATTAAAGCTTTGTAATTATTCTGAAATGTAGAAGCTATTGAGTTAATAAAAATGAATATCTATTAGAAAATTAAAGTGCCTGTAACCTTTATCGCACCGAGGTTTGAACTTTACGAAATGTATATACGAAGATGGCTTCCTTTACAGTGATTAACGCTTAATTATGCATCAGAAATGTTTCGTGTGAAAAACAGCATTAAGCATTCTGGTATCCCTCAAGAATTGCTCGATTTGTAATTTACTGAAGGTCAATTATGTACTTTTTTACACCACTTTGTTCTGTGCAAACGAAGTTCGAGAAGTTTGCAGAATAAACCATTATTTTTTCTTGTAATGTAACGCTATTTTCATGTAATAGTAATATTTTTGTAGCTCTAAATACAGAAAAGTGTTTCCAGCGCGCTTTGGCTGATGCCGACATAAATGTAGGTTATGATTGAGTGCTAACTGAGAGTGATTTACTAACAAAACGGCTGAAGAACAGTATATTTAAGTAAAATAAGAGTGGACCAGAACCCCCCCAGTTGGCTCGCTGCTGTTAAATAATAATAGGCTTTACTTCCAATTTATTAATAACGATATCAACTTTGAGTGAATTTCGTTTGTGAGTTGAATGTTCACTAATAAATGTGAAATAAAAGGGCACTCGACAGACATTCCGGAGCACTTCCGTCTTTTGTTTTGTCTCTCTGTGCTTCTATGCTTCGTCGTGCCATTTCATCATTAAAATTTTGCTCAGCCAAAATAATTGATTGAATTTAATACGAGTGAAAAATGCCAAATTATTCGTCATCGCTCATACTTTTATGACGTTTTATCACAACCATTAACTGGGCACGTAATCAAATGCCTTTTTATATATTCCGAATGGAAGACTAATTAAGGATATTCCTCACATTAAGATAACGGTAGACCATATCATAGGTCTTCGAAGACACCTTACGAGTAACATTTTCAGATTCGGTAGCGTGTGCTTTTGTAGAACTCTGGGAACTGGATTATTCTGGAACTGAATTGCTTTGCTTAAGTTTACACGACTCCATTTATAATCAGCATTGCATCTTGTTAAACCTGAACTCCTCAACACATTTTAAAATCGATTATAACACGCCTTCGATTATGGAGTTGCGACTGCCTCGGTCTCACGATCCATTTAATTATATTTATTACGGGTAAAATGTTGCGCAAATCGATAACACACATTTCAAGTCGACATCATATCTAGAGTGTCCTCAAAAGAAAAAAAAGGATTGAAAATATCCTTAAAATTCGCTGCAATTTATCCGTCGGGCATCGAACCCGGGTCTTCTTGGTGATACTTACTAAGCAGCACAACAGAAGATTACTGTTTCTAACTATGTGGGAAAATTCAAGCAGAAATATTGGGTGCAACTGCTTCAAACGACCTACTACTTTTCACTTATATTCTTTATGTGAGAAATTTTAATTTGCCCCGGCATCGAACCCAGGAACAGCACAGTCTTATCTATTTTTTTTCTTAAACCGAGTCTTAATGTACATCATCTATCTAAGGAAGAACTTGCTAATATTTCTATTAATGAATCAAAAAAATTAATGAAAAACTACCGCAATGTATTTTAAATGGGAGATAATTGCATCTTCCTAGTATCGAACTCAGGACATTTTCTGTTAAAGTCAATAATGTTTTCAATAGATCATGACCATATATATATAGGCTCCTTGAGTTTTGATATTCTACCTGTCCGGGAAGTATCTTTTAGAAATTCCCGAAAATAAAAGCAATGCTTTTAAATGGGAAAATTCGGGATTTTGGGACCCTCTAGAATCGAACCCATGACACTGAGGTTCAAAATCGCCTTTTTCCCTGGGGGTTTCATGGGAGGGCCTATACGCTGTTAAATTTCAAGTCAATGACGATTGTAGTTTAGCCTGCGAATTAGTATCCTATCTATATATATGAATGAATCCGGAGAAGGAATTATATATAATAGATAATGTACCTGTGATATCGATATTAATGTTGCACTGGTAAACCGGCCTGCACACCTAGCAGGATAATGAGTAATACCACACTTAAATGACTTTAAAATATATTTCGAACAGCGCATAAAGGAAAATATTCTATCGCTAAAAAATATTCTATCGCTAAAAAATATTCTATCGCTCACAGGAACGTGGAATAATGCCTTGGACAGCCTGAATAGTTCCTATCCAAAAAAAAATAAAAAATATCCAAATGAACGATGAGTATTAAATTGGGTCATTTGTTTTGCTTTTTAAATTTCTATGTCTTCATTCAAAATCGTAAATAGCTCTCGTTTTGTGGTTTCGATCGAGTATCACTGTCTGATAATTCGAATGCTTACTATGTATCATTTTTTTCAAGAAATTAGCGTAACTTCATTGAGGAGGAATGACTTCGTTCCACAGCATAGTTTTATCGAGCGATCGGCATCGACTAAGGTCTACTCATCTTCAGGCCTCGCACAGTGACAGCTAATTGAATCGATTATAATGTAAATTCATTTATTTATTTCAATTGCTTTGAACTGTTATTGAAAATCGTTGTCCCTAACAACGTATGCGACGTCGACGCCGTTGGCAAAGTGATTAATAAAGATCTTCCTCTCGTGGAAGTTTCCAGAATTATTCATTATAATTTTAATAGAGTATTTTTCGGTTCGCAGTGATTCCGCAGCTGATGTGGCTGTTTCTTGCCGGTTTAAAACCTGCGACTTCTCAACGAAAAGGTGTCGAATCCGATCGAGATATCAACAAATCGAGCATAATGCTGCACCCGGAAAGAGCACCTGAAGAGTGGGTGCCGGAAAGAGGAAACGAAAATTGATAGGATGTAATGACGAGACGGCCCAGATAAACTAAAAACCATATTATGTATATATATATATATATATAACCATATACGCGTATTTCACTACGTAGGCTTTAATTCGCGAACGGCGAAGCATGTTTGAATTTTCGGTGGATTTGCGCGTACATTTTGAATATTTATGGTAAAAAGTATGTTTCTTCGCGACCCCTCTCCATGGATTCTGCGAGCCGTGGAGCAGTAATTTGACAGTG
The DNA here is from genome assembly GCA_947579665.1 of Sympetrum striolatum. Classification (NCBI taxonomy): domain Eukaryota; kingdom Metazoa; phylum Arthropoda; class Insecta; order Odonata; family Libellulidae; genus Sympetrum; species Sympetrum striolatum. The sequence continues at coordinate 1,526,969 of OX388341.1, forward strand.
ATTTTTTTATTTCATCTTCCGATCCTTTCCGCTCGTGGAGTATTCTTTCCGAGACGAGGGTGCGCCCCCGAAAATTTCCCACAATCCCCTGTTATTAATAGGACACTGAGTTGTAGCACCAGTTCTTCATTACGCCCGAAATAATGACTATAACGCCGACATTAGTATCGCCATGGCGTCCGTCGCTACACGTTTGTTCAATTATGCCGATTTTGCCACTACTCCGCTCTTGTTCTTTTTCGTGGAGTTATTTTTATTGATTTTGTCGGGAGGTAGAGCTCCAGGAGTACTGAAATTTAGCACTCCAAACCCAGACGCAGAATATTAACCTCCGTTCTTCCCTTTCAATCCTCCTTATATGTTTAAATGTTTTGCTGTTGTCTTATTCGACATCTTTTCTTACGGAAGTAAGTCATCGGCCGTTGCACGACTTAACCGTATTTCTCTTCCATTTTTCTCTTTCTTCGATTTCTTTCTAATGTTCATTTTTTCGATCTTACAAGTGCGTGCAATCGCGATTATTCTGATTTGGAAGTTACGACTGCCGAATAAGTATAACTATTGGTTTCATCAAATGAAGGAAAAAAACTTTCTCTTCCGATTTTTCTGGGGTTTATTGATTTTTGTTTTTGAATTCTAGGCGATGATGATCGCCCCAGAATGCGTCGCATTTCTTACTTATTACATTCACCTGAATTCGTGGCTCATTCCCGCCTCACCTCTTTTGGAAATGTTTTAGTCCCCGACTTAATTGTAAGAAAGTTCCATTTTCAATTCGAGGAGAATTTTCGAACGGTTTACCCAAATGTCGTGTGATTCCCACCAGCATTTTTCTTCGTCGAATTGACTCAACCGTAACAAAATAAGCTAGCTGCCAAGGGAATAATTTATTTATACAATAACATCACAAGAAATACGACTCGGGTTGCATGGCATCATCTTTTGATTCCACCGTATTTCCGCCCGCTTTTCTGAAGAGCCTTTCTGTGCAGCAATACATTTTGCTGTTTGGGATCTCAATTCGAAAATTTATTCGTCAATCGGTTGCCTCGTGAAGATTCATTTCAGAGTTTTCAAATCTGTTTTTTAGATACCATTTTTGCCATTTCGCTTTCTGTGGGGGAAATTGACTAAATCGGGAAACCGGTTCCATTTCGTTAACATTCCTCTGGGCATTATTTTCCGAGGGGTCATCAAGGAGGAACTTTAATATAAAATATAACGTAATTTCCTGACCGATTTAGTAATTACAAAGCTTTCGAACGATATTATTTCTTTTGCGTTGCGTTTTTGCTGACGTCACACCAATGTGATAGTCGCCTCGTAATCCACTCGCCATTTCATCTACAAACAAGCATACCAATCCCACCGTCAGTGTTACCAACACTCCGGATGTCATAATACTCCCGAAAGTGGAATGTGCGCCCTGCGCAGTTTTTCCGCAGTCTCACCCAACCCATAGCTCATTTGTTTTTATCCCGCTCGTCAGCGTGGCTTTATTTTACTTTTCCCTTTATTGCGTGTATGCGTAACGCAAATTCATTGTTGTTTTCCCGCCTTTCCCATCTCCGACGAATTAATGTCGTGGCTAATCGATCTTCGTTGATCATCTAGACCGTGGTTTAAAACGGAGATCGTGGAATAACCCTCGCAGCGCGAATTCGTCTGGCCGCCGTAGCTTCCAGAATTAACCTCACACCGGTCTCTCCCCTGCGGTAACCATCTGCTTTGTTGGCCTTCAGCGGCAGCCTGATTCTCGCCATCCACTTCTTCCCTCGCTCTCCGACTTTAACCATTATTAAATACCGCCATTTTCGCCGATCGTTTTGGAAATGCATTGCGCCAGCGATACTGGAGCAATTGAACTGCTTTGATCCGAAGCTGTTCCGTTGCCTTGTTCTTGCAGACTTTTAGGGGAATCGTACTCGAAGGCTATCGAATGTAAACTGATGAACGGTACCGCAAAGGTGTTTTTCTTTCGGCTCGAAAAATGTTTCATTCCATCGAAAGCGCATCCCAATCAATCGCCCGTGCATTCAAATTTCGCTCTCGGTCGTCGCTCGGAAGAGATCGTTTAAAATTCTCGCTTTCTAAACTCCATTGATTTGTGAGCATCGCGAATCAGATTTAGGCTCATTTCGATAATGCCGAGATAACCCGAGCCAAATAAATGTACGATCGATTCGTCGGAAGAGAGTTTATCAGGTGCCATTTACCGGCACTCCTGTCTGGAAACTTCGGTTCGCGAACCCTATTTTGGAAACCGCGTACCTTATTAACCGGTTCGAGCCCGAATGAGGCTTACGAACTCCCGCACCCTTTTATTGGCTCCCTCTAAATGTGTGTCTTTGGTTGCAGATTCCTCCGAGGACGTCTCCGGGCGCATCCTGTTCCGACGACCGGCGAAGAGAGCGGCGCCGAAGGAAAGCAGCGAAGCCGAGGATAGGATGAAAGAGAGGAGGAAGAAAGTGAAGGGGGTGAAGAATTCCAGCCTTTTGTCTTTTGGAGACGATGATGAGGTATCCACGGAAGATAGGTTTTGTTCTACCAGTCCCATTGGTGCAAATGAGCTGCAAATAAAGAAAGGTCGTCCTTATTGCCGATGCGTTATTATTTTGTCCGAATTTGGTGAAGTAATATCTTTTACGGTTGCTTTAACGATTTATGCAATGAAGTAGGCAATAAATGTATCGAGTTACCAAGTTGCGAGTAAGTCGAAAACTTTTGGATTTTTTTTTCGGTAATGATATATTAGAAGGTGATTATTGGAGGAAAATGTTTTCTCCGTAAAAGAATTGTGGTTTTACCTGGAAATGAAAATCGATTTCTCTGTTCCCTGTTTTATTCGTTATTTTTCTTTCATTATTACGTTGCGACTCAAATATCTCAGGAAAATTCTGGTGCGTCCTAAAAAATCCCTGTTTTAATAGAAGCGAGGGGTTGCATTTAATCCGAAAGGAAACTATGCCTCTTTTGATTGTCTCGAACGAATTCTCTGCTTAAATATAAGGTGTATCGGGTGGAGACATTGATTTTTCTATTTGTTCTCTATGACTTTCCGTCGAGCGAAGCATTTGGATCCGCAACTTTTACTTTTGCAAAAAAATATTTTCTCTTTCATTTGTGACGTATAAGTATCTCATTAATCTGGTAATGTATAATAATTAAAAATATGAATTCGTACCAATATTTTCTAAATGTTCTCCCTCGAATTTTTGTCAAACGATTTTAATTTAATATTCTTTTATATTTTTATTCGCTTAATATTTCCCCCTAAATGATAAGAGCTCTATGATACATTTTTTATTTTTAAATCGATCTGGCGTATATGATAATGACTGCGCGCAGTTCCTTTTATTCTTCCTATTATTTATAGATTAATAACGTCAATTAAAAACGGAAAGTGCTTATTCAGGTTATTTGTGTATAGAGCGAAGAAATGTTCGTAGTGGAATCCGCAATATTAAAAGGTATAATTAAAAATTTAATCATTTTTGCTCTCGTTCATGTTTCTAGCCGATCTCGCAAGTATCTTGGGGCTATTGGTGCATCTGTTGTGTATTTGAGGTGTACCCCCATACACTTCGAAGATGCTCGGTCATTACCGATTGGAAGGTAGAGGACAATGTTTGAACATATTTTAATGGAAGCCGTGGTTGGATACTTTAACACATTATGACACGTGACCTATATAGCTCTATTTCATTGGATATCCTACTCCTGTTGGAGTTGGTGTACATACGTCACAATTTTATGGTCACGTGATCGCTTGTCGCCATCTTGCAGTTTCGGTGGCAGGGGATAGTGACGTCGTCTACAAACTGAAATTTTTAGTTATACCAATCGACTCTCTAGGTGGCATGTGAAGCAAGAAACGAACATCTGATTTTCTCAGAGGGTTAGTATTTTCATAATTTGTCATGATAATGATTCCGGTAGTTATACATTCTGCAATGTCATTTTACCCATTTCTGTAATTACTAGCGAGGTATTGGCGGCAGCTGTCCTGTAACGTACGTTGTAGAAAGGAAATGGCGGGAGGCTTGATATAATTCATCCAGGTTTTATTCTACGGATATTATAATGTGTGCCTTGAGATTATGAACCCGTGAAAACATTATTTGCAGAACTTCTGTACTTGTGTTACGGTGAACTTTCGTATAGACGAAATGGGAGTATCTCCGTACTCATTACAACGTGTTGGTTTGGAATGCGCTGCTGCTCTCTAGTGGCGGGCCGCGTAACTAATGCCAGTGTCAGTGCGTAATGTTTTGTCCGATTCTCAAATTGTAATCTTCTTTTAAAATTCTTCAATTTCGCATCTAATCCATATTCCGTTTTGTAATTAGTAGCGTATTGTTTCATATTTCCTTTGGCAATGGTTAATATATTTGGAGGTACCAAGAATAATGGTATTTCATTCTGGATGACCTACAGTTAAGCAGCCAAGTAAGCATATGATGCTGACTTATAAAAAGCTCACGATACTATGGCATGTAATTGTCTCCGTTGCTCATAATAGTTTTGTTTTCGGTACTTTTTGTTTCAAATCGTATTTTGATCACGTTTAAAGGCCTTAAAACTACTTACTAAATGTAATTATGAAAGGAGATGCCGGTAGTTACATTTTCTTTCGTTTTATGATGTTAAGTGATTATGATGATTGTACCGCGTCCATCATTGTAAATGGTCGTTGTCCTATTATGAGATATTCTTTGCGTTTTTTATTAATATGGAAGTTTTTACATTTCAATTAGAAGTGAAATATTTTTTAGTTAGATTTTTATCAAAAACAATATTTATTGTAAAAAAATTTATTTTTAGTGCAACTAGAAAAACCAATGGAGACGGAAATTGGAGAAACAGTTGCATCGTTTGCGGATGGGACCAATGCCAACTTCAATGAAAGTTTTAGCAAAGATCAAAAAGGTAAAAGTTAATAGTCTTCGTCTTCACCTTTCTTGTGAAATTATTACTCTCGCTATTGATTTTAATACGATTTTTAATGCTTTTTAGGTGAATGTCGAGTGAATGGAGAAGTCAATGGTACGTATGATTCAATGGATATCTCCAGTTACGGCATTTCTCCATCACCCCACAGCGATGAGCTGCAAATTAAGAATGGAAACGATGATGTTAATGCTAAGCAACCCGAGAGTTGCAAGGCAGCTGAAGTGCCTAAGAGTCAATTAGAAAGCCTCAGGGAGTTGGGAAGTGAAGTGCCTAGCAGCCCGGGGGATTCTTGTGTATCGCAAAAAGAAAATGAATTAATTAGTGATATGTCTAGGACTGACTGCGTGAATACGCCCAGTAGTAGTGTTTTAGAAAATATGGATGTGGACGATGGTTGTGATAAAGACACAGGTGTTGTTTCTCCGAGTGATAATTCTGTGGACGGAAAGTGCAAAGAGGCTTCGAGCGATTTAGAATCGATGGACGATCAACCGGCTAGTGGTAGAAATGCTAGTGTCGACGAAAATCTCGAGGACGATGCTAGTATAAACGCGAAAAACACAGAAGAATTCGATGCTGAAGCTAGCACATCAAAACAAGACAGTGAAACAAGTGAAGGCAGAGAGAATGGCGAGGGTGAAAACGATAATTCAGTTTTAGATGGCGACAAATCTGACACTTCATCTACACCTTCGTCCTCTTCCAAGAAGAACAAGAAGAGCCCTTCTGCTTTAAATGTAACTCCTAGGAGGAGTTCAAGGAATTTAAACAAACAGAAGTGTTATGTAACCAAGGATGATGATGATATGGAAGTGCAAGTCCTGTCTCCTGTTGACCCCCTTGGTGACCCTCTTGCCGATCCTCTTAGTGATTCCCCATCAGTAGGAGGTAGTAATAAAGAAAATAAGACCCGAAAGAAGACAACGATCATAGTAAATGATACCAAAGCTTTGGTAGAAATAGCTGCAGGAAGTAAGGATGGCAAGAAGGAGCCTACTCTTGTCATAATTGACACAAACTCAATTCTATCGGGTAGAGGACCTGTCCCTGTCAGCAGTTCGGCAACGTCTTCTTCATCCTCTGGAAGCTCCTCCACTGCAGCCTACTCAGTCCTCCCAGTGGCCGTCCCAGCACAGGGTTTTTATCCTCCAAGCCAATCTCAAACTCCAGCGCACTATGTGAGTATGCCAAAAGCTCATCACAATTATCCTCAGACTCATCACTATCAGCAACATACAAGTGCGTATCAATACCACACTTCTCACCAGCAGCAGCAACATCATCACCACCATCACCACCACCATCAACAGCATTCTAACAGCAGTGTATCAGGGTCCAGTATTTTACACCCCCCATCATTAACTGACGATATGTATGTGGTGGAAGCACCTTCTTTTATCGTCCCATACGTTTATGAAAAACCAGCCAAAAAACCTCTCAAGGATTACTTGGATGCGATGGCGAAGGAGCTTAACATAAAGAAGGAAAAGGAAATAGCAGAGAGCAGAAGTTCATCCATGAAAGGTGAAGGTGTGGAAGGTAGATGTAAAGGAAAATCTTCTGGAGAAGACAAGGCTTCTGACAGTTTCTCTGATGGCCAAGAAGTGGATTTAACGGAAGAGGAGGAAAAGGCTAAAAAAAGGGATAGTGAAAAGGAGAAAGATTCAGAAAATAAAAGTGGAGGTAAAGAGAGTGTTGATGAAACATCAGCTGGGGTATCTGAAAATGGTGATGAGGCTGAACAGAAATTGTTAAAAAAAGGCGATGATGGAGGGAGTGGAAAGGATGATGGCGATGAAAGTGTGAACGGCAGTAACAATGAGGGTTTACAAGATGAATCTGCTGAAAAGACTGATTCTCCAAGGATAGACGGAAAAGAAGATAAAGGAAATTCGTCAAAGCAGCCCGGTTCTTATTTTGATAGCCCAATAGGAAAATTTTTCATTCAAATTGGGACAAATTTGGTGCAAGAATATGTACAGACTGACTTACTAAAAGCCCAAAAGCGTAGGTTTGAAAGGGAAGGAGGAAAGTCTTCTGCAACTCAGTTCTCAATAAATTCCCTTCTAAAGAATTTAGAATGCAGCAAGGAAAATAATGAGCCTTTCCATTTCGAACAGCAAAAGTGTGAATATTGCAGTTTCAAAACAGAGTCGAATCTTGTGATGGCCCATCACCTCGAGTGTCCACACATGAAAAATTATGTTTACAGGTGCAACTTTTGTTTAATGGAAGCAAGAAGCCCTCACAACCTCTTGTATCACATGGAGGCTGAACATAACATTCGTGGACGCCTAGAGAGAACCCCTGCCTTCCATCAGTGCCCTAATTGTCCATTTGAGGATAATCAGAAGAGTAAATTGACTCGTCACCAAGTCTCCTGTCAGAAGAAATATCGCCCAGACAGGAATCAAGAGCCTCCTCCAGATTGGGAACCTCCTGCTAAGATTCCTCGAATCCCAAGAGGTAGACCTCCCACCGTTAGTGCAGGATATGGGTCACAAGGAATGGCAGTTCCTAAAGTTCCTGGAATTCCAACTCAAGTAAACCATCCTCTCCTTCCAAAATTGGTTCCAACCCCTGCTAATTTAGCTTCGTCTCATGCGGCAGCAGCTGCTGCTATGGCAATGAGAGGGCGTGGTGTACGCCCTCAATCCCTTCCTAATAGATACATAACGGATATAAAGGGAGTTCCACGGCCAATTGCCCCAGTCCAAAGTGAGTACATCTCTTGCTTTAATTATCTCTATTATCGCATTAATTAAGTTTTGACTTGATGCTTAAATGCTGTTATTTTTGCAGGATACGACTCAGTGTCTGGCTTATTCTACAGACCTAATTCTCAGGTGCTACTACCCACTCCTTTACAGATTGCAGGCAACCAGGTTTATCAGGTAAGAAAACTGTAATTAGGTATCAACGGTAGCAATAATTTATTAAATTTTATTCTTAAGTAATTTTCTTAGCATTTCTTATCATTTAATTGTCCAATTGAATTTATTTCAGTTTTAATTTAATTAGATTTTAAATGCTTAATTTGATAATTCTATCGATAGTATAATTATTTGTATCTTACCCAATGGGGTTTCCAAACAGTTTTCATTTTCATATAAAATAAGCCTGAGTTGAACCCAGAAGTTCTCCATGTCCCTCTCACCTTTTCATTTTAAAAACCATTATATCTTAATTTGAGAAACCAGTGAAAAAAAATGTCCTTCCGTACTGCCAAGAGGGTCAATTGGTATGTTTGGAGTGTGTTTGCGTGCCATACAGGTGCATGTGATGGCTGGTGGTGGTGTACAGCGCATCCTCCCTCCTTCCTCCCCCTTTGGGGCACCCACTCTGGTTGCTCTCGTGCCGAACAGAGCCGCAGGATCCAATTCCGCCACCATACAGGTGAGGGGTGGACCTCTTTCAACAAAACCACCTCTGGCAGTTCGTGTGTGGCATTTTCATGACAGTTTTACGGCACTCCTTTCTAACCCTTGCATCTCTTCTTCTCTTTTTGATGCTTTTAATATATGTTAGATGCTTTTTGATTCAGAAAAATTTGTTTGAGAAAACCGTTTCATTTTGAAATATTCGTGCATTTGTGTTTTAATGAATGATAATTCTAGTTAGCATCTTGGCTTTTTAATGTATCATTTGTGTTTCAGTGATTGAGTATAAAAACTAAAACCTTTTTCCCTTCAATGATTAGGTTTTACAATTTTTTAGAAATGATTGATGTAGGGATCTGTGTTTTACCTTGTATTTCTCTATGCTATTTGGCAGAGTGCTGCAGGAAAACTTCCTCCCTCGACGAAACTGCTTCAGCAGCCTAGCATATCCATCACACCACTACCTCGACAGCCAGCTGTTACCTCCTCTTCTCCTGGCTCTCACGGAAGCCAGCATCCTGCTTCAAGTGCAACGCCCAATCCAAATAAGCAAAACCAGCTTGGAAATAAGGCCACATTTGTCATTTGTGAGATTTGTGATGGCTACATAAAGGTTAGTCAGGGTGGTGAAACTGTTCTTTACATAATTATATTTGTCATAAATTTCATTATTCCCCTTGTAATTTCATTCCTGCATCACATGGATTGTATCGTTAGCTTAAAACTTAAGTTTGGATAGGGCCACCTAAAGTAAAGAGTAGCATTGGTAAGAGAAAAGGAGTAGTATTGGGAAAGGGATGATGGAGCTGAGCTTTCTCAAGAAATTACTTCAAAGAATTTCCGAACACATAGTAGCACATAATATGACGAGGGAGACAATTGGCTCAACCAAAATTCTTGTATTTCCATTGCATAAAAGAGGAATGTGGAGATCACGTTGTTATTATTCACCTAGAGATATGGTTTACATATACAGGATAAGTCAAGAATAAAATACACATAATAAGATGTTGCTTAAGATTCTTATAGAATCATCTGTACAATAAATCTCTTAACGTTTCTTTTCAATGATTTAAGTGCAAGATTTAAGATTATAGGGAAGAGCATTAAATAAAATTATACATTTGTAATAACGTCCTTTGCTGAATATATGTAGGTTATAGCAATCAAGGAAATAGTCTCGTTTCTGCCTGGTCTTGTAAGAATGAATCGAAGATGTGGAGGCAAAGTGGTTTTGGTGTTCATTTACAAAACAGACGCATTCATAAATATAAATACCAGGAAGGGTCATTGTCCCACTGGAGATGAAATGTCCTCTGCAGTGTGTTGACGGTTTAAGAATAATTCACTCTCTTCTGTAGTACAAATAATCTTTGCTCGAGGAGAGTTTCCCCAAAAAATAATCCCTTATTTAATATGAGAGAATATGCTGGCATAATGCAACATAAAGAGGATAGAAACACAGTCTTTCGATCTTCTAATCTTAAAGGTATATGAATTTATTTCATCAGCAACAAAAAAAAACATGAGCAGACCAGTCAAGGGTTTCAGACAGTATGACTCCAAGAAAAAGATTTGGAAGGCTGAATATTTTGATTATTGATAGATAATATTTATTTGAGATGCACCAAGTGAATGTTTGTTTGAAGTTCATTTTATTATGATAGTATAGGAAATAATTATCGAGACCCTTCTTGAACTATAATATAACCATAACATTTTTCACTATTGTATCCTGATTCTTGAAAATGTTCTCTTGTACAATTCTCTCTCATTAATAACATCCTAAATGTACGTTATTAAATATTTATTATAAGTCGTCATTCAATTGATAAAAGTAATTACTACAATATCAGCAATGGTGGCAGACAAAAAAGATGTATGTACATGTATTACCATAGAAGTATAACCATCGTATTTCTTCAAAGTATAAATCATTTGAGATAAGAGTCACCCTACAACTTAACCTCACTGATGTGAAGTACTGCTGAGCATACAGGGAAGTTTTTTAATTACCAGGATCAATTTGAAAATAATATAACTAATACCTTTTGAAATAAATTTATTTCTACTCATGTTTTATGAAGTATGATGACAAATAAGTTTGTCTAGGTTTCCCTCCTTTCCCTATGGTGACCTCTACTTTCCGAAAGGATCCTGTTCCTTCTTGACTCCCCCCTGAAAGTACATGTTTCTCAATTGTGTTCAATGCTGTACTGTAAGGAGCTGGGCACACCATCTCCTCCGCTGAGGCACCTCTTCACATCCACCCGCACAGAAACAGTTTCTATGTTGTCGTCCTCACCCATGTTCTCCTCTGATGAGGATTAAAATCCTGCCTTGCTAAAACAATTTAGATTGTTTGTGGCATATTTCAAGCTTCCCACAGGTGTTGCATATCCTGAAGAACATTACACTTAAGAAGTTTAGCTTCAGTACTACTGTCTACCCTGCACAATGAAGGTTCTACCTGCATTCAGCAATTATGCTTCTACATGGCAGAAATTGCCCCTCGATGAAGATGCGGCAGCTTGATGGGTGCGATTAGGGGAAGGAAATAACCTTTATACACTTCACAAAATCGATCCTTCTACATTATGTACACTCCACTAGTCTTAAAACATTGCAATTTTTTCCTCCCGCGTATCCACTCCCCGCTTGCAGGAATAGAGCAGCAGTCATCCATGCAATTTTGCTGGTGGCATGGGAGAAACACATGCAATATATTTTTGAAATAATGGAGCTTGCTATATTTGCTCATTACCATAGTGGAAACTTCTGGTAAACACTCCTTATTAACCTTCCCCCATGGCAGGCCACTCCTTTTATATTCTAAGTGCAATCAGGCAGCAAAATAATATAAAAGCTGCTTAATCTGCATTAAATTTGTCTTTTTGGCTGTAGTCTTAACCAATTGAAAAACGCGTCTTCTTTCTCCACCTCGTCAGGACTAACTGCAGCCTCTTCTCCCAAGATTCTTGAATTGTTAGGTTACAATGATTATTAAGTTTATTATGTTTTAATTAAGCAATCGATTGAATAGCACAGAGTTTCGAATTCCCTTATGTAACAGCTTCCAATCTTGCCTACTCTGTAGCATAAGACCTGATATTGGTATAAGATTGCCACGAGACCGAAAACTTCAAGATGACCTAAACTAGGTCCTCATTAACTCTAGTCTGTGTTATTTATCTATCAGTTTCCTGCATTGCTGATTTAACAATGTATAACTCCTGGGCAAGTATGGTGATCATGTCGACTGTTATATGTAAATATTTTTTGCAACTTCACCCTCCTCATATTGAAAATGACAATTTTCTCCTCCAGGCTAAATTGCCGCCACTTCATTCTGTCATGAGACATGTCCTCTAAATTAACCAGGATTGAACTTTTAGAAGACATAATTTAATTTCTAATTAAGAGATTAGTGTTGTGAGCCATCTCTATTGAATATGAAGATTACGCTGGTGAAAAAGTAATGAACTTACGTTGGAAAGAAGCAGAAAAATAGCTAGGGATAGCCATTTATAGTAACAAGCCAGGCATGCTTTAAATTACTCGAATCAAAGTCTTCTGCAAAATGAAAGCTTTGTAACACCAACTAGAATCAAGAGAACGTACATAAAGCCATACCATCAAAAAAGTAATGCTTAGCAACAGGAAATGTTATGTGCTGGATACTCTTCAATAAAGTGCTTTCTGATTTGCTTAAGCCAGAATGGCATTAAGCTAGGTTACTGCTTTATAGTAAGCAAAATGTAGTAAAATTCCATTGCATTTTTAGCTGTTAACAACTTAATATGATTTTTTGGGAATTAATGGGCACTGGATAAGGAGCAAAATTTGGAAGTGGTTGGTTTTTTTGGCAAGCCTAATCACGGAACTGGTTATAGACAATTGGAGATTGTTCAATTATAGAGATATGGGAGCACCTTTACTCTTCCTTTCTGCCTTTCCTTCTGCCTGCTGCATGTTACAAAATATTATCGTCTGTTGGCCCATTTAAATATTTAACTTATTAGAATAGAAAGAATAGTAAGTATCTCTTAATGATTATCTTATAATGTTAACAATAAACCAACTTGGTCAAAATCCACTGGCTAGTTTATATGCATTGATGTGAAGTTGGACGGACAGAATTTAAAAAAAATGTTTTGGCCCCAGAAGCACTTCGATTTTCCAAATCAACCCCTTTGCTGAAATTCTGTGTACAGACTGTTACTATTTTATATTTATAGATTCAGTGGAATGTGGTTAAGTTTGTCAAGATTTTTATTCTTAATTACCGTATATTCTGGTGCGTAAGTCGACCTTTGAAGCTTAAAAGTATCTCGATACCATATCGAGTCAACTTATATGCCGAACATAAAATTTAACCCTTTACTGCCAAGGGGTAAATACTGCCTGCTTTACACTTGTTCTACACAAACTCTCTTAACTAACCACATTAATTTATTACCAAGACTAATTTTTGACAAGTGTAATTAGCTAATTTTCTGTTTACAATGGGTTTGTTATGGATAAATAAATAGCAGGATCTGTTTTAAATAGCTTAGTAACATTCTTTATTCATATACCCAGTGAAAAACAAGGTAAATTGCTGGAATGAACTTCAAATGATAATTAATTTTACATATTATTAGAACTCTTCTTAGACATAATTTTTATCTTTATAATTTGCAATGAAAGCTTTTATCTAATCAGTGGCATTGCATACTTCTGCTGATTTTGAATTGGTATGCATTTGTTAGAGGTTTAATATCTCCAAAAGCCACTTTTATCAGCATTCCTCTTCTCATTCCCAGTATTTTATGAAAACAAGACAGGAAACCGCACTTCTTGATACTATCTATTCACTCCTGACGAAGAATGCATCGAAATTGAATGCATTTGAAATACATATTGAGTGCTCTAAAAAAGTGTCCTTTCTCGTTTTCTTGGAATACCACGGAATGAGAAGAGGAACGCTGAAAAATTGGAGATTTTAAACCTCCAATACCTTATCAGCCATGTCCCAACTTTCCATTTCTTTACAGTACGCACTTACGTAGGGCGAATACTGCAATTTTGCTTTCAGTGTGTATCCCTATAAATACACTTATATATAAGTGTGTAAAGTAAACACAATTATAGGGCTGCAAATGGCATGTCTTGAGGTGTGCATTACATTCCTGGGCAAATGATTAGAGGAGGAAACAATCAAATAATTTGATTGTTCGCTTCAATCGAATTATTCGAATAAAGCATTTTGATTCTTCACTTTATCCTAACCGAGTGAATTCTTTCAATTGCTTTTAGTTAGTGGGAAAAAAATGAATTAATCTATTCAATTTTTTTCACTCCTTCACTTGATAGGCGTTGATGAGGAGAGGATAGAAGTGGCTCATAACCTGATCCCATTTAGTGGAAGTGTGGCAGAGATCTGTGATCATGATGAAATAAGAATAAAGATATATCATGCTAGGTGTTACTACCCCTGCCCCTTACCAGCACTTGCGTCCTGTCTAGACCATGAAAGCGAGTGAATTCATTTGAATGACAACAATTGAATAGATGCCAAAACAATCAAATAACTTGATAATCATTTAACTTAATTCAAATCTATTATATATAGATGCTTCTCTGGATTCATTCATATATATACCCATATAGATAGATAGGATACTAATTCACACGCTAAACCACAAGTGTCATTGATTTGAAATTTTTTCGACGTATTGGCCATAACATGTTACCTCCAGAAAAATTGCGATTTTGAACCTCAGTGTCATGGGTTTGATTCCAGAGGGCCCCAAAATCCTGATTTTTCCCGTTTAAATGCATTGCTTTGATTTTCAGGAATTAAAAAAAATACTTTCCGGATAGTCAGAGAATTAAATTCAAGGAACCTATATATATATATATATATATGGTCATGATCCATCGAAAACAAAAATGACTATCACGGAAAATGTCCTGAGTTCGATGCTAGAACAATGATAATATCTGCCCTTTAAAATACATGGGAGTAGTTTTTCATTATTTTTTTTGATGCTTTTATCGAAATGATAGGAAGTTCGTGCTTAGCTGGAAGATTTATGGTAAGAATAAGTTTCAGAAAAAAAAATCATAAGACCGTAGTATTCGTAGGTTCGATGCCAGAGCACAATAACTTTTCTCTCATAAGGAATATAAGGGAAAAGTAGGACGTCGTTTGAGGCAGCTGCAACCAATATTTCTGCTTGAATTTGCATACGTAGTTAGAAATGGTAATGTTCTGTTGTGCTGCATAAGTATTGCCAGAATGACCCGGGCTCGATGCCGGGCGGTAAATATATCCCCCTTATATAATACATTGGGGTAACTTTTCATAATTTTTGTATGCATTAATTGATATGATAGGAACCTCTTGCTTACATAGAAGATGTATATTAAGATTTGCTTTATGATAAAAAAATAGATAAGACCATGCTATTTCTGGGTTCGATGCCAGAGCACATTACAAATTCTCACATAAGGAATATATGGGAAAAGTAGGACTCAGTTTGAGGCAGTTGCAGCCAATGCTTCTGCATGAGTTTTCACACATAGTTAGAGACCGTAATCCTTTGTTGTTCTGCATAGTAATTATCACCAGGAAGACCCGGGTTCGATGCCGGACGGAGAAATTGCATCGAATTTTATGAATATTTTCAATACTTTTTCTACTTTTGAGGACCCTCTCGATATAACGTCGACTTGAAATTAGTGTTATGAATAAGCTTGCAGAATGCAAGCAACATTTTACTCGTATAATTAATAATTTGATTAGTTTTTCAATTGATTGTCCCATCTATACAAATGATATTTCAATTTCCGATGCTCTAATTTTAGGGTACTTATTACATTTTATTGCATGTTATTTTTGAGTAAATATGATGTATCTTTCTGTTGATAGCATTGGTCTATTTTCATCTATGAAAATGTCATCCATGTAAAGAATTATGACCCAATATTAAAGTATTACTCTGATTGATTATCTTACTCATACCTGTTGTCTAATTAACTTTCTTTCTAATAAGTTTAATCAATTGTAATAAACCATATTCATTTTTTTACAAGTACCGTATTTACTCAAAAATAACGAGCCATCGGATGTTATTCACACCCCAAAATTATGCGTTGGAAATTGAAAAATCATTTGCCCTCAAACACACCTTAAGACATATGGTCATACCAATCTTAGCACCGTGTACATGTTTACTATGCATGTATACAATTTTATAAAAGTATATTTTTACAAAATGCCAGTACTTGTCTATGCCAAAAATCCTATGTAAATGCACTCATTAACCAATTCAAAATTAAGTCCTTTTTCATTGCAGTTTTGGAAGCATAATTAAAATGCTCATATATCAATTTCTTGACTAATTTTTGGACTAATATATTTCATGTTATTGCACTATCCAATAATATAGAAAATGAATCCAACCATATTAATTAACATGATCACAAAAAAAAACAAATCCTCATTGTGATTTATATGATATTTAATTTTAAAATAATAGTAAATTAACACTGTAAAAAGCAAAGACAAAATGAGTTTTAAGAGTATAATAATTATTATAGTTCACTTATAATCGGTATTTATTGAAGTACTAGCAGAAGTGCCCGTTGATTCTCAACTGGGATGTTACATTTCATAAACACCATGATTGTAACACATACTCACAATTTTGGATAGATAGCATATACCAGACTTTTGAATCCAAAATACCAATAAATTTAAGTTACAATGAAGTCTACAAAGCAGCACCAACTCAATATTCAATCTCAAACACTCTGAATGAAAAATATCTCCAACTGAGGCAATATAAAGATATATTGTAATATCACATTAAGATAACAGGTACCACATGTTTAAAGAGAAATTTTCAGACAGGTACAGGGGTACTAATGAATCAAACATAATTGACAGAAATAAATTATATATCGCTCTAATAACCACCGATGAATACACTTTGCGGCAGGTAAGTGTATTATGGAGCTGACTTGCTTCTCAATCTTCATACATGCAACATATACATGGAAGACAAATAACACAAAAGTTATCGCAATATCAAAATAGGAACTAAAGTTAAACACCAATAACAGAAGGATAATAAATGAATATGGAATGGAAGCACTTAAAAGCAACGAATAAATCAATTTTTACATTCTGCATACAACAAAATAATATTTCCTTACCTTTTTGGTCTATCATACGATGCACGAGGTTTGCTACAAATTTACAACTCGCCGTTCAACTCTTCAAGGATTACAAACACCGAATCTGGGAAATCTTTACGTTCTTCACAAAGTCCATTTCCGTAAATTGCTAAATATACATCAATACAAATAGATTAGATTTAATACTTAATTCAGAAGAATATATTCTGAACATCCTCAACTTACCAGAATATTTATACGCAATAGTTGAATTGATCGATAGAAATCCATTTTCAGTAAACCACTGCATAAAACTCATTTCATTTTACGAAAAAGACGTGTAACACACAATTTTTTCACTAATGTCGTTCAGTTTGTGACATCAACATCAAGCATAGTTCCTTTTCTTGTATTAATTATGTTGGACCGTTTTGATTGAGCCAAAACAAAGAATTCCATCCCAAATCTTGCTCTTTTCATAGGAATATATTGCTCCCAATCTAGTCTTCCTTTGAAATGATGAATGCTCTTATCAACAGGGATGCCTCTATTGTGAGTAAAATTTTTCATTCAAAGAATGAAACACGGGGCATACTTAATTTAAATTGGGGTTGAGATGCCTTTCTGGTTGGTAGCTTTTATTGTTCATGAAGTGAAGGAACTGCCATAGTTTTACAAATCTTCAATAGGACATGGTTTGCCCTAAGAATAAAGTATTGGTCTGGTTGACCAATAATACTCCTGATTGGGTTTCTGGGTTATGCTCTGCAGCATCACAAGAGCCAACACAAATTACAGCAGTATTTGTGAGATTCCATTGCTGCAGTGTGGATCAGGAAGATGATGGCCATGTATTCGAACTCTGGGCTATGATGTGATTTGTTTCATTTACAATTACAAGATTTTTGTCAAATAATAATTCAAAAGATTGATTTATGCCACCATCCGGGTCAATCTATAATTTCACTTGCGATTCTTCTTGAGAAGGAAATCTTTCAGGTTGATAAGCAAGAGGACACACAGTATTCACTTCACGCCACTGGGTCTATTCTGTTGGCTCAGTGTATTCAGCATCAGAACAAAGATATTTGGTGGATATACTCGTTTCAGAACCAAATTATTTGACGGATATCTCTTCCTCAATTTTACCACTTAGTTCTGTGTGATCCATTGGTGCAATAAATTGGGTATCAATTAAAAACATTCGTAATGCACTATCGATAAAGTTATCAATAACTTTGTAAAATAAAGAAATTTGTTGATAAAAGAAAATAAACAATATTACTTCCCCACCTATTGCTATTTATAGGTTAATGCTAGTAGGACAATAATCACAATGATACAACGGCTAAATTGGGCAAAAATATAAGAACAATTGTGTTTTTTCCTCAATAAATCAAGACTGAACTCCTATGAAAATTAATCGTCGATATGAATATAATCGTAAAAATAAATGAAAACTTGACTCAATCATAAATGTTGTATCTTTGTTATTGATCTTATAGTTAAATCTTGATGAAATTTTTTCTTTCTTCTGCCATTCCAAAACCCTTCGTTATTTTCGTCCTAGAAATTCTCCCAATTTCGAGGTTCAAGAGAAGGGATGTCTCTAGTAAGAACCATATGAATAGACTGGGAAATCCAGGCGAAAGCAAGGGTTCAGTTTCTAGGAAAAAGAAACTTGTTTGAAGGGAAGCAATAGAGGAGCTCCACGACACTGCGTGCAAAGTGCTATTAGTAGAAGGTTTGCTATTGAATTGAGTGTTGGAATTTCTTCTTCTTAAAACGTTTTCGTTTCCTAAGCGTTCCCGCAAAAATTGTGTGATCTCCTTGGTTAGCCCTGGGGTTATAGGAAACCCCATTGTCTCCAAGAGTTCCACCTTTCTTCATTTGGACCCCTTGCGGAGTCTTGCTGCGAAGGGCTAAAATCCTCCTCGTCCATGAGGCGATTAACGAAGGCCGAGGTGGAATTTCGCACCCCGAAGTATCTCTGATGTTCTGCTGCACTCTTTCCTATCATTGTTCTCCCTCTCAGAACTCGGAGAAAATTGAGATATTCCTAACCAAAAATTTAAGCAACTGTATGACCTACCATGTTGAAAATGGTCTCCGATGGACCAAATTACAGGAAGTACTTGATTTTCTTTTTGCTGAGTATACCTGCATTATATGTATTCTACAGAGTATCTGTTGGCGTATAGCAGGGGGTGCATTTCCAGCTAATCTAATTTCCTATTCGATTACTTCGATTATATTTCACTTGCGTAAAGAAAAATAATACACGTGACGTTGCCTACTATTTTAAATTGCTATGAAATTATTGCGTTTAAACCTCTAGTTTCACCTTGTTGAGAATCATCGGGCACTTCTGCTAGTTTACTATACAATACTCGGATTTTCGAGTTTGGAGTTGAATAAAAACTAAAGTAGAGATCCCACAGGAAAACTAATCACACCAAAATTTTGCGTGTTTTATTTTGTGTTGTTCTACATAGTCCAAAATTTTTTATTACTTTTGTTACTAATTGAAGGACGAACGAAAAATGTGCCAATATTTTCGTGCTCTTTCACGGATTGCTCACTTTGAGCTTTTGTTTCTCATAAAGTATCACTTCAATCAAAATAAAACCTTTAGATGACATTAAGAAACATATTATAAACTACAATAAAAATTTCTAGTGCCTTTTTGTCATTAGATAAAAAGTTGTTATCGATATTATAAAACAACTTTTTTCAGTAATGGGTGGACGTAAAAGTGTAAAATCGGTCTTGTTATAAAGCTCTCGCAAAAAGTTTTCAAATGGTATCATCAACGATATCTACAACTCAGCGATTTTTTTTTATACGAATTAATATTTATCGTTGCGGAAATCATCCCGAAATCAAGCACTGGAGCTAGAATACCGTTAGAGCGACCGAGGAGCGGGTAGTCGCTTACAGTGGAAGACCCCTATCGCCCGAATACGCCGGTTGCTCGTAGTCGCTCCCAGTGGAAGACCGGCCTAAGGGCGAGTAATTTTCCAATTTTTGTCAGCTCTCGTTATGACAGACTTCTTCTGTATTACATTATTGATGGATTTCCTTTATTAAATAGAAATTTTGACATTGATATAATCTGGAATGGAATTCCATGAAGAAAGAAGACTAGGTTTTTCCATTATCCACTGGCATGTTATTCTTTGTTCTGAGAGGAAGAATTATTTCTCTAAGTTTTTCCTTCTAACTTTGTCTTAATACTATCTACAATTTTGATTGATAAAAAATTCGTAGGAGTGAGCATTTTAAAAATGTGGAATTGCCTCTCCCTTAGAAGGATTTAAAGATTTATGGATGAAAATTAAAGAACACTTTGTAGTAATGCCACAGAATATATTTCAAACACGACCGGTTTCAACTTTTAAAAGACATCTTCTGGTGCAGTAAAATGGTGAACACGAGTATATATACTAAGGTTAGAAGAGGGGGGAATTGGAAGAAAGAAGGGGGAAGTAAACAGACAAAGTAAGCAAGAAGGTGATTAAGGTGAAGTAGACATTGTGGCAGGTGGGGGAAGGGGAGGAAGAGAGCCGACAAACAGGGTGAGGTGGTCATAAAATGATGTATGTTAGTCAATTGGTAATTACATCTTTTGTGATGGATAATCTCCAGCTGCTCTAATATGTTCATTTTGGATCCTCTTTGTATGCAATGAAGTAGTTTGATGGAAAAATCGGATGAACGATTTTCATCAAGAAGGTGTTTAGCACAATGGGACCTCTCAGATTTATTTTTGAAACTGGATTTGTGTTCATTTTGCCTATGATGTAAATTCCTGGAAGTCTGTCCAACGTAAATAGCTCCGCAATCATCGCATATCAATTTATAAATCCCAGACCTGCGGAGGGGGTCAATTTTATTCTTATTATTAGTTAGATATTTACCGATGTTATGTGTGGTATAAAAAGCCGGTCTGTAATTCGGAGGAAAAATGTTAGCCAGTTGATAACTAATGGGGCCTAAGTAGGGAAGTTTTACCCATTTGGGTTTATCCAAATTAATCGAAAGATTACCATAAATACGTGTTAAGTTCAATTTTCTTTGTATCTTTTTAAAAATATTGTCAATTAATTTTTCGGAATAACCATTGGAAACTGCAATTTGCTTAATAATTTTCAACTCCTTCATGAAATGGAGGGATTTAACCCTCCAAGGACGAGAATTATTTTTTCTTAAAAATTACCCTAATTTTAGTATATTGGTATTCAGATGACCTAAATTAACAACAGAAAATTGTTTAAAAAAGTTAACAATAATAGGTTCGTTGCAAATGCCCGTTCCCATATGGGCACGTCAGTCCTTCCCACTACTACTAATACGCGCGCCATGATGAAATTTAAAAAAAGCATTTTATTGAAAAAAATCATATTTATTTCAAAAAAGTATTGTATGAAATGGTTTTTCTTGGAAGATATAAGTATTTATTTTATAATTATTTTGTTAAGTACTTTGTAAAACATTTAACACAGAGCCCAACATCGCACTTATCACGCATTGTTCTCCCACGACTCTCGCACTCTTCATATGCGCAGCGTTTTCCCTTGTTCTGCGGTATGTCACCAATTACACTGATTAATTGATCATACCATAACTCTTGCGTGGAGCCAGTTTTTGACGTGGAAGCCTTGCTGAGTCGTCCACCGGGTGGTTTTTATTCCGTCTTGTACCAAATAAAGTACACCTGAGCAATCTCCCGTCTAAACTATAATTTTGTCCTTGGATCTGAGGATTTCCTTTTATTATTATTATTATTCGATTGTCTGAGTTGCAAATAATTTATATAAATCATATCTTACCAATATGCAGTGAATTTACATGAATTTGGTCAGTTCCACCCATATGCTTATTTTACTGGGATATGAAGTAGGGTTATGGAAGCTGAATAATTTTCTTTTGTTTCCTATAAAACCTTTTAGCTTTCATCAACGGCATAACTCCATACGCTGTTGAAGCTGCCACAATTACCAAATTGTCCAGCCATTAAGTGATTCCTATTCCTTCACATGTAGAAATATCTGTGATGCTCTTTCCACTCTCCTCCTTTTTTAGATCATTTTTTGGTGGTAGCGGAAAATCTTTCAGAATCCAGTTCTTTCTGATTCACCCAGTTCCATTGTAGCCACATCCTTTCAAATGTGGCAATAAATTCTTTCGTATAAATTATATATTGAGCTAAATAAATTAATGCTATTATATTATTTCACATACCACTTCAAATTATAATAGCCGAATCTTATCGATTTACCTCTACTACATCGCTTGCAGCGGTGTCTTCCGTAGTATCTTATCATCTCTTCTTCACAATCTAAGAACTGGGAAGGCACCAAATGCTGCAAACATCTCTGTGTAATTATTTTCATCGTAGGCCAGACTTTGTAGAACCCATCGCTTGACTGTCTAACTTAGTATTATCCGCTAAGTGTAAAAATTTCATTATTTGGATGAATCAGTCCCTCCTCATCGCTCCACTATCCAATTCATTATGTACATCCTTTTTCACGTCCCAGTAATATTTTTTCCCAGAAGAACGTTGTATCCAAAGACAATCAAAATGCCAATGAAGGCTCGCATCTCCTCTTCTATAATTTGTGGACTGGGACAATTAAAAAATCGGGCGTAATTCTCACTTTGTTCCACTATGAATGCGACAAAATCGTCATCGATGAAGAGCTCTAGCAATTAGATGCAGCTAAGTTTAGAGTATGAAAAGTAATCTGCTTCAGAAAAACTTCCCGTACACTCAATGCTGCCCTTTATCCATTTTCTCTGCACAGATTGTTTTGCCCCATCGTCTTCTCCAGCACCGATACTTTCATTGGTTGCCAACCGAATTTCGGCTTGTGCCCTCATTTGCTTGCCAGTAAAATTGTCAACCAATCTTTCCTCATCTTCATCAGCCAATACTTCATCAGTTCGCTCATTTTCTTCTGTTGGAGAAATGAAGAAATCGGTAACATCTACCTCACTCTCTTCATCCTCGGCAAGGATTCGGAGAGCCTCCTTCAGTGAAGTCGAAGTGAATAGAAACTATAACACCTCTAATTATATCATTTTTATGTGTAGCTAATAAAATTTGAAAGGATTTGTATATCTAGTACAATAATCATTTGCTAATATTTGTTGTTGCCGCTTCTACTTTATAATTTTAGGTTTTCCGAGATTTAGTTCATAAATATGCATAATAATTGCCATAGTCCTCTTGTCACAACTTAAAACTAAAATAATTCTTAACTTAATTGCACCAAAAATAATGTATTATGTCGCAAAATATTCTTTTATATCTATTATATATAGATGCTTCTCCGGATTCATTCATATATATATATAGATAGGTATATAGATAGGATACTAATTCACAGCCTAAACCACAAGCGTCATCGGCTTGAAATTTTTACGACGTATTGGCCATATCGTGTAACAACCAGAAAAATTGTGATTTTGAACCTCAGTGTCATGGGTTCGAACCCAGAGGGCCCCAAAGTCCCGATTTTTCCCATTTAAATGCATTGCGTTGATTTTCGGGAATTTTTAAAAAATACTTGCCGGATAGTTAGGGACATAAAACTCAAGGAGCCGATATATATGGTCATGATCTATCGAAAACATAAATGAGTTTTACGGAAAATATCCTGGGTTCGATGCTAGGTCGAGGCAAAAATCGGCCATTTAAAATGCATTGTGGCGATTTTTTAGATTTTTTTTGGACCCCTTCCCGATGACATGGAAACTTGAAATTCAGCATGAAGTTGGAGATCCTAAATATATTTCATAATCAAATTTTACATATTCGCTGATGGTCCTTGGTTCGATCCCAGAGAGCCATTTACATTCCTCAATGCATTTATTATGGAGATAACGGAAAAAGGTTTTAGGTACTTCCCGGCATGATATCGACTTCAAACTTTGCATAATATAAGATGAAGTACTTATAAGTCATAATGTGCATTCCCAATTAACAATATTTCCTGGGTTCGACACCAGGCGTCTCTACAATCAGTAAATTATCCGATTTTTAGGAATTTTTTTGAACCCCTTCCCAATAATATTAAAACATGAAATTAGGTTTATAGATAGAGAACATAGATGAATTTCAAAAACATATTTTAGATTTACTAGATCGTACTTGGTTCGAATCCAGAGTGCCATTTACATTATTGAAAAGTAGGACGTCGTTTGAGGCAGTTGGAGCCAATATTTCTGCTTGAATTTTCACAGATAGTAAGAGATGGTGATTTTCTGTTGTGCCGCATATTACGTTCACCATG
Source organism: Sympetrum striolatum (assembly GCA_947579665.1). Classification (NCBI taxonomy): domain Eukaryota; kingdom Metazoa; phylum Arthropoda; class Insecta; order Odonata; family Libellulidae; genus Sympetrum; species Sympetrum striolatum. The sequence goes on from OX388341.1 coordinate 1,550,769, forward strand.
AAGGCCTAGGTTCGATGCCAGACGATTAAATTGCAGCGAATTTTAAGAACTTTTTCAATCCCTTTTTATTTTCTATTGAGGGCCGTCCCGATATGATGCCGACAAGAAATTAGTGTTGTCGATCTGCTTGCAGTATGCAAGCTACATTTTACTCGTACTAAATATAGCTTTCCTTGACAGCCATCGGCAAGGAAGTCTCGTAGTAGTGGGAAGGCCTGACGTGCCCATATGGGAACGCAGCAATAAACAACGTTATAACAACAACAAATAACCTCAAAATCTGCTCTATTTAATTTCTTTCGATGATTAGAACATCATACTAAAGGTATACAAGCAAAAGACTACTTTAAATTAAAAACAGTAAAACTTATTAAAATTAGATGCCAGAAGGATCCATCTCAAAAATTCCCTGTTTTTCGAAAAATCACAAGAAATATTTCCCTTGACTTAAATGCACCAAAACTCAAATGAAACTAAGCTTTGGACCCTCTTAGATCACAAAATATCGTTTACTGACCATTTTATGACACTCAAGATATTGATTAGCTACCTAGAGAACCCAGCTGCAGTCCGTTCCCATATGGGAACGTCAGTCCTTTAAGGGTTAAGGGGAATTTTGATGAGACGATGAACCACACTGTGAAGCACTGCATGCTTGTGGGAAATGGGATGGTTGGAGTTATTATGAATGGTTTGATCCGTATGGGCTTACGGAAGATGGAAAATTCAATGCTATCGTGATCTTTGCAAAGAGTAAAATCTAGGAAATTAAGTTTGTTATCAGATTCAGTTTCAAGTGAAAATTTCAAGTTTGGGTGAAGGGTATTCAAATGTTTTACAAATAAATCTGTCATTACGAACCTGTCCAAATGCAAAATATGTCATCAACGTACCTTAAGCAAACACCAATATATTTGTTGAGGAACATTTCGGAGTTGAAAAGGTTGTTTTCAAAATGATCAAGAAAAATGTCAGCTAACAAAGGGGAGAGTGGCGAACCCATAGCCAAACCTTCTGGTTGGAAACCATCATTGAAAAGAAAATAATTTTGAGAAATACACAGTTCGATTAGCATTGAAAACACAGGAGAAACAGCATTCGAGGCATTCTTTGTCCGCAACAGGTCTTCTAAAATACGTAACACATCATTCTTGGGCACACTGGTAAACAGATTCGTCACGTCAAATGAAAAAGGTTTCGAATTCCTAGAAAGTTTGTAGTCTTTCAACTTATGAGCAAAGTCTATGGAGTTCTTTATACTGTGAACTGCACGGAAATCCAAAACATCTTTGAGTAAGTTATTCATCAAAATATTTTAAAGATTTAATTCTGTGATACGTATTGAAAGGTTTATGACAGTGTCATGAAAGTGGAAACATCTTTGTTAATGATTGACAGGATGATTATTTTCTGGACCTTAATGTTGACTATCTTATGGTAGCTAATTTTATTATGTAACTATTACCTTATTCCAAAAAATTACAGATCTCGAAGTATCTTCAGATGTTCTAAAAATTGTTGCTAATATAATGGAGCATGTCTCAGATCAATCATTTCACTTGAAAAGTTTAGTGATAGCTGAGGTGGGAATAAAATTGTGTTTTGTTGGTTGGTCTTTCTATGATTAATGAAACTCAGTCCAAATTTTAAATATTGTTGAAGTATGATCAATGGTACAGATTCAGCTTACAAAGAAATGTTGGATTGAAAAAACTACATTTGCTCATGAATGAATCAAAAGTGATTAATCTTGCCAGCCAGATGACAGACTTTTCTTTTAATTATTTCCAAAACTACAACAAGTTGGCTCAGAGAGGTAGAAACTTTCCACTTGTTAAGAAAACAAGATTTCTACTGTAATTGAAACTGTTAGAAGACAAAATCACACCTCAAGTAATGAAATATATTTAAACTCAATGAGCTCAGGCTTTACCGAGTGGAAGTTCATTTCCACAATAAAATTAATGTATTTTATGGTCGTTGTTTTTAGTGTCTTCTAAAAGGTGGATGTGTATCAGTTTCTTTTATTTTATTTTTACTTGTGAAAATAAATTAATTTTATCATAAAATATATTGTTTATCATTTTTATTATGTCTTAGTGCTAGTAATAACTGTTGCAGCGTGATGTGAAAGAGTTACATAACACGAACATGCTGGGAAGTTATTTTGTTTTTATTTATATTCTTAAGTTCGTATTTGCTCAGTTTTTGAAGAAGTAATTCTTTTTAGGACCTAGAGCAGCTGAGAAATCACATGCAATGGATTCACAAAGTAAAGATCCATCCAAAAATGATATACAATCGGCCTCCCTTGAATTGTCAGAAGTGTCAATTCCGATTCTTCACTGATCAAGGCTTAGAGCGGCACCTTTTAGGCTCTCATGGTCTTGTCACGTCAAGTATGCAGGAAGCTGCCAACAAAGGGAAAGATGGTGGAAGATGTCCTGTATGTGGCAGAGTAAGTCTCTTTTTTACTTGTCTCTCTTCATTGTTAATAATAGTGATGAATATGCCACTTAATGTAATTGCGTAGATGTGTATTTGGGATCAATCTCCGACCCTCTCTTCAACTCTTAAACTGCTCAAATGTTTAGAATATTTTCCGGTCACATGGATTTGAAATTTTGTTTTGAAGAAGCTGTGTATAATTGCACTTGATCTAATTTTTGCATAAAAGTGGCAAAATATATTATTTCTGGTTTCTTACTCTTATTATTTATCTGTGATTTGCCTATCAAATACATTGAGGGACTCAGTCAAACTAAAATAACCAAGACTATATATATGATTGGAGCAGTGAATGGGTTAAAGCTAATTAGGTAGCTTTTGCTACCTAATTCTCATGACTTTTCAATTGTTACATTTACTCTGGGTATATTCGTTTTATTTGTACTAAGTACTTAGCCACTATTTCCTTATTAATATTTTATGCATAAAGCTATTTTAAATGAAAATAATCAGCTACTATTTTTTTTTACTGTAGGAAGGAAATTTTAATTGAAATTGTTCAGTACTCGATCTTTTTTGTTACTTTTTATACCCTTAATTTTTCAGTCTTACTTTATGTTGTCTTTTTGAAAGCAGCTATTGGCTAATTGAAAGATAAAGGCTTGTTTCTTGCGTAGAATGCTTACTTTAGTGTTACTTTTCTTCTCTTTTGAACCAATAATCTAAAATATTTTGCTAACTTGCCTGAAAGTTTTTTTTATTAATTTGAGAGAAGCTTCTCAAACAATGGTGCTCAAATTCTGTTTAGATTTCAATTTTAAATTTCTCAAAACAAATAATCTTGATCAATAATTATTGATTATCATAGAGGCCCCTAATCACGGTTTGATGGATAATTTCAAAGTTATGCTTCTATTGATATAAATGAAATTCATGACCCATTGACAGTGAAAATGATTTGAATAATTTCCTGTGTGTATTCTTTACGTTATTTTTTTAGTCTTGTATTCTTATTGTCCATTTTAATCTGCATATAACCATATGTCGTTAAACAAAGACAATGCCAAAATCCTCTGTTGCAGATGGTTAAAGAATTTGTTACTTTTCACCTCTCAAAGATTGAGGTCTCCACTAGATAATGGAATGCAAGATTTATGTTGAGAGTGCTAATTTTTTCTTTCTTTCTATTTAGGTTTATCAGTGGAAACTGCTGAATCATGTAGCTCGTGGTCATAATTTAACTCTAAAGCCCGCACACTTATCATACAAGTGTACTGTCTGCACGGCTACGTTTGGCATGTATAAGCAATTTGAAAACCACGTATACTCTGCGCATAGCGTTGGGCCAAAGAGGGGAATTGGCGAGAAAAAGCCAGGGATGCCCGTGTCATCGTTGACCCCAGGACAGCAGCCATCAACCACAGCATCCTCTTCAGGCTCCCATCGTCCACAGTCCTCGCAGCATACAGATAATCTCCTCAAGCCTCTCAAAATTAACGATGAGATCACTATCATCCCTCAGCCACCTTCTGGATCAGTCAGCCAACTTCTGGTTCATGGGCCATGTCCAGGTAAGCCAGGTACTATAGTCCGCCCTAATCAACCACACAGGCTGAACCAGAAGCATGTGTGCCAGATGTGTGATGCCCGTTTTGATGGAGCAGCATTTGGGCAGTTAGTGAACCATTACAAGCGAAAGCACCTGCAGGACTGCAAAGTGAAGCTCCCAAAAGTTGACCAGTGCAGTAAATGCAAAAGCAGCAATCACACTGCTGAAGAATGTACAAGCAGTGGTGAAGGTAGTGGTGGGAATGGGGGCAGCGGCAGCACGGCGGGAGTGGATGTCATCGAACTGTCTGACGATGAGGTGGTCATTGCCGGACAGGGCAGGCATGAGATCACCATAACAAAGGTGCCCCCCTCAGCCGCGGCTGCCGCTTCCTCCTCCACCGACCCTGGTTCCTCTAAGCGTTTAAGGAAGCGCAACCAGCAAAATGTGCAGGTCATTGAGATAGAGGAATCGCCTGTCAAGGGCAGCAACAAAACAGGGTCTAATAGCGCAAAGGACCCCATTGGTTCTCTGGGATCCTCCCTTCCAGGAACCAACATTTTCAAGACAGGAGTGTCAGCGGCCACCGGTGCCTCCTCGTCTGCTGAGAATGGAGACGATGCGCTGTCTGCCGTGAAGGAGCGGCTGAGGCGGCGAAGGAGCTTGGAGATCAGCCAGGTGGACTCGGGAAGAAGCAGCGATGCAGCCGGCGGAGATCCGTTAGCAGATGCGGCTCCAACTCCCTCAAAGGTGTCTCGGTGGGATGGGGATTCCCTGGTGTGAGTTAAGGTGCAGTGAGTGTATTTGACTGGAGAAAGGTGATGCTAATCTTGATTATTTGTGTTTCATGTTGGTGTCATCGTCGAATTTGCAGTTGAGCTGTAGTTATCAGATATGAAACTATAGACCACATGTGTGATTATTGATTGTGTCTTTCGTACTAAGAACTCATCAAAAATGGGACAAGCGGCGAGAAAATGTTACGTGTGCACGTAGACATCTTTTTCCATTTATTTATGAAGGGTTATATGTGGAATAAACTTTCCATTAGAGTTAGCGTTAATCATTGCGGTAACAGCTGAAAGTGGAGCTTGAGTAGACTAATTTTTACTTTTTTTTAATTCAGTATTCCATTGTGGGGACACTTCTGTTCATTGACTGCTGTGTAAACTTTGAAGCAGATGAAATGGTATCAGAGGTGTACTTTATATATTCCTTCCCTCCAGTGACTGTTAAGTCTTGTGGTGGAAGTAAAATTGAACAATGGAACCAGGTTGGTGCCTCTAGATAAAGTTTTGTGGTGATGGTGCACATGAAACATATATTGGTGTTTTTCTTCAGTGGAAAATGCTTGGAGAATTATAATTGTGGAGTCAAAGAAATTGCCTTGGCTGGTCTTTCAGGAAAAGTTTAACCAGTTTGTTGTATACTACAAGGGCACCTGTTTGGCTCTAGGGATGATCTGCATCCTCTTATGTAGTATGTGGTAAGTTTAGTTGATTCTTTATATCCAAGTGTGTGCACAGGATTAGTGTGGAAGATTTTGAGTGTGAGTGATGTTTATATATTTAAGGTCGACATGAAAAACATTAGACAGCCTGCACATCTGTAACTTTACACCCGACTTCATTATACTGTCAACAGCAACAATTCATATTCCCTTTAGACTTTTAATAGATCCATGCGTGTAGGATCTCAAGTAGCCTGGTTCCCTCGCAATATTTGTACCATGTTGATTTGGACTTTTTTGGAGAACTATTTTGTTACAGATTTTGCCAACAATATCTAATTTCACTCTTGAGGTATGGTGAAGTTCTGTTTGAAGCTCTGATTATGTAAAGTAAGTTTAGTATCTTTTAGGAGACTTATCATTCCTCGTTCATTGAGTGATCGTGGCCATTATTTTGGAACCGGGCTAAGCAAGTAACTGCATTGCAATAGTACTTGAAACTGTGCTCATCATAATTTGGATTATGTGTATTTTTGTAAAATTGTATTTGTTGATAGATTCCATAATCCGAGATGTGGTGGGAATATAAGGATGAATGATACATATGATACATTTGCGAGATTACAGTTTCCATACGTTGTTATGTAGTGGAATGTGCTTTCAAATCTTAAAAAAGGGAATTGTGTGCCTATTGTGTACCTCCTTTATGCTTTTCCTGATTGCTCACATGGAGCACTTTATTATTAAAATGAAATAGTCTGTGTAGATAGTTATCTTTTGTGGTAGAATAAGATTATGCATATTTAATCCTCTATTTGTATGTCCACAGACATAAAATACTGCTCTAAATAAAATATTCATAAAAACTACATTTTTAGTATATTAGGAACCATTTTTTTATAAATCCATCATGACGAAGCAGTCTTCTTTCTTCCTAATGGTGATTGGAGTTTTCTATATCAGAAAAACAGAATGGTCAGAATATCCTTTGTTTTACCTAAAGAAATACCACTGAAAATGCATTTAAGCTTGCCATAATTTTTGTGTGCAAAGCACAAAAGAGTATGTACAGCACTGCTTAGGTGTTTGAGTTCTTCTTTATGTTTAATCTGTGACCTTTAAGTTAGTCTTAATGGTAGTAGCTAATACGGCATTACAGATGTGGAAACATCTATTGAATATAAAAGTATTATACTAGTTTGAATTGAGCATTAGGTTTTGCTTAATTGAGTTTAAGTGTAATCCTCTAAAAATATAAATGCTGAGCTAAACTTAAAATGCCAATTATTTGCGGTGGTTATAATTTTGTTATTGACAGCCTGGGTGATTGTTTTCTGTGAAAATGTAATGGCATTGTAGAGAAAATATGCACAATTAAATTTTAATTTATATATTCATTACATATGAAACTATTAAATTGATTTTGATGAACTGTGTTAATGTGAATGTAGGAAGAGTTATGCTTGTTTAATTTATACTTATGAATCAAATTTTTGATATTGTTTTGTTTTATTGCTATCATTTCCTTTTGGTAACTATCATAATGGATTTACGAAACAATGTACCCTATTTTAAATTATTTTCGGTGATGAAAGTAAGCAAACTAGCATATGTTCTGTGATCATTTTATATTATTTAAAATGAATAGCTGAATAAATGGAATAATTGCCTCTTTCATAATAGATAATAATCATTTTAATGCAAGTAGGATTTCCCTTGAAAAATAAACGGAAGATCTCTTGTTGAGTATTAAGTGCTAATTTGTGGTCTGCTTCTTCTTTTGTAAATATGGTCCTGTAATAAGTTTATTGTTATAAATTTTGAGGATCAATTGAATAGATTCCTTAATGATTGCGATTCCATCCTACAGAATGTTGTGTTACTATCTTAAACCATAATTCACTGTAGATGCCAGTGTACAAGTTTATCTGGTGCATTGAAAAATTAAAATAAACTAATGTACCAATCTGATTGTGTGGAAATGAGTTGCTACCATATCTCGTAAATTGAATACAAGCTCAATGAATGTTCATCACTTAACACCATAGATTTGGAATTTAGGTCAAATCATGATTTTCCCTAAACTTCAGATCGTTCTTTGACTAATTTCTTAAAACACTGAAGTCTGTATGATCTATTACATCTCTCTCCACTGCTGAGGAGCAAGAGAAATTAAGAAATTATTTTTATAGATAAAATCTTTTTAATCTATTTGCCTTTGATTGGTCTCCCCCCTTATGCCCAAAAGACTATTTTTTCTTGCTCCTTTTTAGCCTTGAAGATAACTTAAATAAACAATAGTATGTTCTAATTTCTAGAGTTAATCATCTTAGGACAACTCAATGAACCAACCCTTTAAGTTGTGCAATTATTGTTATTTTACTATTATAATCTAGTTAAATTGGCATGAGATTTAGCTGGAAGGAAGTGTGGGTAACAGCTACAGTGATGTTATACCATGGAAGTTAGGCAGACAGTCTCACTTTTTTTCCTTTCAGTAGTTCACATTTGATGGAAAAGTTTATTCCTGGTTTTGAAGAGAGATCATTGTTGACTTGAGCACCAGCATGTACAGTCGTTGGTCTCTTATTAATCTATCTGCTTCTAGATTTTTAAAAAATTCATCGATGTGTAATCGGCAATTATCCCTTCTTAATGTCTGAATGGTATTTATTCATCTTATTCGAGTTTATCTGTTATTTGTTTTGCTTCTTATATCATCTAATTGTCTCCTGGGTTACTTCTTACTTTATTTGCTCACTTACAAAAAAAACTGTATTATCTTCTTCATATTTTACCTTTTTTTGATTTATGATTGATAGTTTGATGCATGAGTTTTTGCTTACAAATTAATGGTAGGATTTTGTAGAAAATTGATGATGCCACAGGAAAATTGTGATTTCAAGGTGGCAAATAAGGTTGATGTTGAGTAGTTGGCAAATCTTAAGAACAGCGGAGGTAGTTGATAAGAATTGATAGTTTTTTATTCGTTTATTTGGGACTAATGGAAACACTCTCATTTCTACCTGGATTATCAATCTAGGTATTATTTTGAATTCCATATTTGTTAGTTTAGAAATGTCTTGATTCTATTGAGGCTTTAAATTTGAGATGGTAATCTACTATTCCAGAGTTAATTCATAATTAATGTTAATGTATATAGTTATTTCGTTGTGGTGGAATCAATGATTTTTCAGCTTATTCATTCATATAATTCCCAAGCTTAAATTGCACAAATTGTCCAGATGATACATAGCTTGGAAGTTATACGAACTTGGCTTTATTATTTAACAGTTAGGGTGTTCCATGATACATATCCAACTTAAATGTTAATTAATGTTGAATCATTATAGCAGTATCACTTGGAAGATATGACTCATGAATGTCAAATCTAAACACAGCTGTCATAGCATCACAATCACAAAGTTAAATTTATCAGAACTCGAGGAGTCTAAGCATTGTACTAGATTTATTTACTGATTTAAATCAAATTAATTTATTTTAATGGCATTATTTGAGGCTAGAGGGTGTGAAAATAGTCTCTGTAATGTTTGTGACTCCATTCATTCACAATCATATTTGCCCTGAATAAAGTATTACAAGTTGTTTGAAAATAAATGCTGATATGTTTACTTTCTTCCCCAATTTGTTGCCATAAAGGCTGCTGGTGAGTCTATGCCGAGCTTCTGTACCCGTGCAACAAATATGCCTGATGAAGTTAACCCTTGCATTTAATTCTGATATTTGAATTGAGAAGAGAGAAGAACTATAGCCCCTCATTTATTTCATCATTTAGGTTTAAATGAGGTTTTGGTTTTGTTTTTCATTTAGTTCCTCTAATTTTAATAAGCCAAAGGGAGTTATTCACTCTAATTCTTTATAGTTTTGACAAAGCTTCTATTTCTCTCTCCATGGTAAATATCGAAACCTGAATGGTATTGTTACTTAGTTTTTGCTCAACAGCTGTTTTCAACTTTATCTTTTCAACTAAGCTACTTATACTTTCTGTTACTGAGGAATACTTATCTTGGGTACTGTTGATAAAAACATAGTGTGTTCTGATAAACTTTTTCTTCCTCATATTTAAATTGAAAATATTTCCTGTGAATTCTTGGTTCCTATTTCTCATATATACAGTAGTTTATCCGAACTTTTTGGGACCAAGGTCTTAAAGGATGTGTTTGGATAATAGGTATTTAAACCAGAATGACAAAAAGAAACTGAAAAAAGGCATTGACGGGTTACAGTACGAAATAAGTGACGATAATGCACAGAATATCAATGAAAACTTTTATTTAAAGAAAACTATACATGACTGTCACCATAAGGTTTTTCTTTTCGAAACAACTACTGTTGAATCAGATTCTGTGACAAATCGAAGAATTCTGTCCTTCAGTGATTTTACATCATGTATAGTTTTCCTGCTAATATTCTATTTCTACTGAAGATTGGATGAAATGAGACCACAGCCTAGTTTATTTATTATGTCCACTTTTTGTCATAACGTCAGCACCTGTCTTTTCCTCTTGACGTTCCCACCGCTTGAACTAGCTGCTGGACACATTTTCTTCTAATTGTTATCCATTTAGAAGGTTCATTAACACTAGAAGGACGGCGGCGGTCATTTTGACCGTTTTCAGAGTTTAACTACAAAATTTTCTAACTAAATATTTTTTGAAACTCTTTGACTTTGTCCAATTTCATACCAAATTTAATACGATATAATGAAAATTTTGTTAATACCTATGTGTTAGATTTTACACAAAGTTATACCTAGAAGGATTTTGTGTGGACGAAAACCCCCGGTTGGAAATTTTCACGGCATAATTCAAAAAATTCTTCCGCTATCGTATTCGCTGGAGGTTTTTCCTGAGGCGCGAACGAGTGGTTTTGTATGCTTCACGTCAGATGGCATAGCAATCTTGGCGTAATGTAACTGACTTTAATCAACAATTCAAACCTTCTACCACTTATTCCGAAAATATGAGTTTCATTGGTCTAGTTTGAGTAAGAAAAATATTGCAGAGTATAAAACTCTGCAGACATAGGACATCGGTCCGCGTCTTGTTTGATTAATTAAAATTTAAACAAATTATGAGGTAAAGCATCTTATCAGCACTTGCACAAAAGTCACATTATAAGGTTCTGCAAATTATACGTCTTTGCGACTCATAAAAGTATTTAATTACGAATTTTAAAAGTAGGCGGTCAAAATGACCGCCGCCGTCCTTCTAGGTAGACCGAAACTCCCGTCCTCCTTGTGTTTAGATAGTATAAATACTTACTCGTTCACACCTTCAAAAGATAGGTGCAAAACACGCATAGCAGTGGCGTTCAAAATTACTGTATATCTATTGTGGAATGTTTGCTGTTTAGATGTTCGGATAAACGATCCTCTACTGTATATATGATAATATTCTCATGTTCAATCATCTATCCTAAGGTTTGCTGAAGATATCCTTGTTTTACTTATCACCTTCATCATGCTAATGAATAAATTGAAAATTAGGATAATATAAGTTTTCCTCTAATTATGAAATATTGTTAAGTTTATTCAAATGTTGTAATTTTCATTTTTGGCCTTCGTAAAACACTTTGACTAAAAGAAGTGTTTCAGAGAAGACTTTTTTATGCATGGTTTTTTATCTTTTGAGTCAGCAATACTAATGTGGAAGCAAAGACATTCACAAATGCAACTGTACAGTAAGTCCCCGACTTACACGGATAATTGTTCCCAATATTTCCGTGTAAGTCAAAAACAGTGTATGTCGAGCATTCCTCAAGCATCATTCACGTCACATTCTCGTAGATTAACAATAAGAAAAAATGAATGAAACAAGCACATAACATTGAGAATACACATATTTTATTCTCACCACTTGATATACTGAAAAAGGAGTAACAAATTCCTAAAAAGTATTAACTAATTTGTTAGCAAGTTTGGGTGGCAGCAAATAAAAGGAAGAATGGCAACATGAAGTAACAGTGTGCCTCTTCTTAGTATTACTCATACTGAGACCACACTTTCGTTTCTCAGACTCATCAAGAGTTTAAAAATATTTATTACACTTAATGCAATTACTGTATAGTTTTTATGTCATTTTAAGCATCTCACTAAAACAAAAGTACTTGTGTTTCCTACGTCTAGTTGTGGAGCCTTATCATTAATTCCGTCAGCTATTATGATATTTTGCGATTGGCTGTATAATTTAAAGTATTTTTGTTTGAGCTTATAATAGTAACACATAACATTATAAATGTCTGTTACAATTGTCTATGTAAAAATTTACCTGTTCTAAATTCATCAGAAAATATTTTCAGCATACACTCAGCTCTGATTTGAAAATTGTTTTGATAAAATTCCCTGTGCAATTGCTCAGCAACTTCTGTGCTACTACAGGAGATCAGCAGGGATTTGAGGACAGTTTTTTAAGGTGTAGCAATTCTTATAGACGAATTTTCTAAATAAATGTTTTTTATTACAATGATCAATATTAAAGTAATTGTTATTTAATTACATTGAAATTTATACTTTATTTTCTAATTTTATTCCTTTTTTTATTATAAATGCAAATGATAGTCACCACTCTTACATTTCGCAACCGTAATGATGGCTTATATACATTTGTATTTGGCATCACACATACAAAATCCAGTTTTGAATTTTTGGCCAGGTTTCTTCAATTCTAGCCCACTGTACAAAGTTATGTACATTAGAATAAATGCTTACTAAAGTTAAAGAATACTTGGAAGATGACAAGATGAAATGTAATCACAAAAATATAAGTTATCAATAAAACAAATGGAAGAAAATCATTTCCTATTAACTCGAGATCTACATAAGAATGCATGTGTATGGTGTGGCTGCCTAAACCCAATTTCCAGTCGCTATTTTTCTGTAAGTAAAATCCCATTGAGTTAAACAGTCTGATACCTTTCCACTATTTTTAAGCAAAGAATGTGTCCTGAAAGATTCGTGCGAATCCATTTGTTAATTTACCACTAACCTGGTGGTCCCGTTGTTGGTACATATAAATTTTCATTTCTCAAAATTGTGTCGGTATGGGTTACTATAATCCAATTGCAGGTATATTTATTAGGTAATAAGACCAAATAGAAAGAAATTGGAGGGTATGAGTATTTTATATTGCAAAAAAAACATTTTCCCTTATATCCTGGGACACTCTAATGTACAAACATAGTTTTTATGTAATTTTAAGCATTGTCACACAAATAAGAAATACATCTAATAAACTACATTTGTAATATCTGTCTGATTACAATACACGATTCAACGTATACACAGTTCGTCTAACACACGGCATAACTTTGTAAATACTTGGGAAAACTGAAACAGTGCAGGTCATGCATATACAGTTAGTTATATTCCTGTCCAATACATGGCAAACCGTTTGCAGAATACGTAGCAGACAGATATTGCAAATGTAGTTTGTTAAATGTATTTCATTTTAGTGTGACACTGCTTGAAATTAACGGCATAGAAGGTATAGTAAGTATAAAAGAGTAGGATGGGCTGAAAATAAAACGATTTTTTTACTTGAATCAAATATGTTGTGCTCTTAATTTAGGGATCTGGCATTCAAAATTTTTCTGAAATTGGATAATATTAACCACTGCCGCCCTAAAGTTTATAGTTTTGCAAAAGTACAGGCGGAAATGAGAAACAAACTCCTATGGAGACTAAGTTATTCTAAATACCAACGTTTTAGTAAGTCTCAATGATGACTGAATATCTCTGATTTCAGTTCCTGAAATTCAGAATTTATTTAACATAATCTATGGTTTTACAATGCCTGGGAATAGTCAACAAATTTTGAGTGTAGGCAACTCGAAAAACAACCAAAAATTACTGCAAAATAGGACGTCACTTCAAATTTTGCCCTTAGGAAGCCCTGATTGTCATAATTTTCCTATTTCTTGTATTTTATTCCATAACAAATGTCTCGGCTCGAATGGCAGTGCTTAATATTATCCAATTTTGGAAAAGAAATTCATTCCATATCCTTGTATCAGAACACAACTTACCCGCATATGGCAAATTTGATTCTGGGAAAAAAGCGTTTATTCCGACCACCCTAATATATAGTAATACCTAAGGCAGAAACATTATTATAATATTACCTCATGTAAAAAGGTTTTTTGCAGGGAAGTCCCTCTGTAAGCAGAACTTAGGCAATGTGGATGGAAATCCGTATTCCTTAAACCTCCCTTAACAACAATTCGAACTTACGAAAGATGGAACAAAATTTTCTTGCTTTCCAATGCATTTACCATTGGCTTACTTCTCTTCCAAGTCCATTCACCGTCTCAAACAAATGAACAAATGGTTAATCCTAAAATAAAGTATACTTGGAAGAATAATGCTTGATATAGTAGACTTTATTTTGGTAGTTAAATGTCTCCACATGAGCTTAGCTAGTCTAAGCTCATGTGTCTAGCCACTTACATTTATGCTTATAAACGTTGCCTCTGCTGATTCATGGTCAACAACATTATTACATCTTGACTCCTAAGAAAGGGAAAGGTTGCAGTTCTCCGGTAACTCTTAACTTTATGAAGTCTTAAGTGAAGTGGTATCCTAAGGGTTTATAAAGAATTTGGTTTCCCATTTGCTGGTAGTCAATGTGTTAATGGAATGAGCAGAAGCCCTTTCAGTAAAAGCTGTTATAAATTTGTCTTCTATGGCTATTTCAGCTGCTCAATATTAACTCTTGGTGCATGAATTCAGCATTTTAAGGGCTCTTCCCTGTTTTATCTATATTTTCTGTTAATGATACTTAATTTTAGTTGAACTGAGGGTATTATTGCAAATCAGTGCTAGATAAATTTATGTTACAGCAATCTGCTGAAGCCAGTACCTACACCATTGGGTCTCTTTTACAGAAAGCAGCTGGGGAGGGTAAGGATGGGTTCAGGGATCAAATTGTCAGCTTCCCTCAATCGATTTTTGGTTTTTTAAGTGAATCTAAAGAAAGATACCTTACGAATATTCAGGTGAATTATCAGGGGTTCATTGCTTCTCTTTCAAAGCTTTCTATCCAAGGTGTAACATCTCGAATTTCAAATAACTATTGAAAGAATTATTAGAGATGATTTTAAACTTGTAGAGATCAATTTTTTTTATTTTGAGCATGAAAATTGAATTTTAAAATTAATGATACAACATTGTTTTTTTATTCTCCATGAACAGTCTCTTTCTTCGTGTTATGAATTATTTACTTACTGTACTTTAAAATTAAATAAATTGAGATTATGAAAACTAGGTATCTGAATTACTTGTTTTCCATTTGATAATGGATCATTTTTCTACAGCTGACAAATGCGATAATAAATGCATTATCGATGGGTAAGTATCATAGTCCCTGTTTTCAGTAGGATCACAAAAATTTTCCAAGTTCTGTTCAAATTTTTGCCATGTAAAACTAACAAGGGTGATAAAGACACAAAGCCATTTAGATATGAGCTAAAAAGAAGAAATGTACCACATGCAAAGATTACTCTACAGCAAGGGAAATAAATAAATCGAATGGGTGGCCCCGAATCTATTGCAGTCAATGAGAGACAAGTTTACAATCTGGCAGTACCACAGACTGCCACTCATTATTATTAGAGATCTTTGAGTCTTTTTTACAGTTTGTATAGGTCTTGAAGAAGCCCAAGGGAGTATTTATCAATATATATAGTTGAGAAGATGTTAAATTTAGACCGTGGATGTGAGTTAAAGAAGAAAACTTGCTTTGCTCGTTATCTGTAAACCTAAAATTCTCCTTGATATAATTTCCACATCTCTCATACATTGGAGTACTACCATAATTATCACCAACATCAGCACCAATGTTGCATCTTATGATCATAAGGTTTAAGTATTAACCCTATTATCTTAACAGATAAATAATTTTGAAATCTGAAATGCAAGGGAATAGAAAAAGTATTTTTTGTAATTTCACCTCACAGATTAATTTTTTTATTTACAAATTTTTCCGTCATGATTTATGGATAATTTGTTTGTAAAATAGGATTTGAATATGGGGTCCACTTCTCATTCCTTTAATCCCAAACGAGAAAGATCATCCCTCCTCTACGCTAGGGTTGGAAACTTTAAAGCAAGAGGGAGGATGAAAGGTTTAATGAAAAATAAAACAACACTTGGAACAGGAAATATAAATGAAGCTTTGCCTGAGATTTCTCTGGGGCAACATTTCTAAAATAATTTCTTTATTCCCTTGTATTTTGGATTACAAAATTATTTATCTATTTGGACTATTAAGTAAAGGGGCATCTTCAGGGCTGGATTTAGATGAAAAGAAGCCCTAGGCTTTTCTACTTATGAGGCCCTTTCACCTCCCATTTTAAGTTTGTAAATTACAAGAGAGATGATAAAATACATCATTACTGTGATATTTATAAATATGTTAGATGAAACGTCATGATTGGTACTAACCAAAGTCTTAAACTAAACCAAAAATGTAACTTTATTCAAACAAAATCCAGATCACAAAAAAGAAAATATCATATTAAATTTTATGTTAATAGTTATTTTATTTAAGAACTGATTCAACCCAAGTATACATTTAAAGCAAAATAGTTGATTATAAGAATTTCTTTCTGAACTTTTCCACACAGAATTCATCTGTAAGTTCATTAACCCATTACTGGCCACCGTACGAAATTTCGTACGCTAAACAAGGAGGTAAACAAACCGGTGCCGTGACGCGATGTGTCATTGCATCGAGTTCGCTAGCTTATTATTTTTGAGGGAAAGGTCCAACCATTCACCCGTGCCGCCTGGCTTGGGGCTGCGCCACTTTCCATCCATTTCCCACGCGGTCAGATTTCGTCTAGGTTGGCGCGCGACGCAAAATGCCATGCCAGTGAGTATTTGTTTATTTTTTATTGGTAAAACTAATCTGAATTCTGTTCCTGAGTGTGTTACTGGCTTGTTTAGACCATAAACTACATTCACGAGTGGTCATTTGATGAAAGGTTATAATAATGTCCGTCAGGAATGTGGTTTTTGTTGACTGTTCGAAATTTCGTACGGTGGCCGGAAGGGGGTAAAAAATGTGGTATTGTTTGCAGGTACAGTTTGAACACGGATGGCGAGGCCATTGTTAATATATTGGAGCAACTTGACGAAGAGGATGAGCTGGCCAAGGATATTTCCGAAATGGACGCGCTTGAGTTCGTTTTATTCCCACCTAATGACGGCAATGACTCTGATCAAGACGATGCACATAGTGAAGCAGGGCCAGATGACGTCACCAGTATTCGCGATATTGGGAAGGGAGTTTTAGCACAGCCTATTGAAGTTAGGGGAATACGATCTCGAGATAACCTTCGGCCGATCATGAGAGCTATAATTGTAGACACCAGTGGTTCTGAAGACAACACACCGGATTCAGAAGAATATGAGCCTGAGCCTGAGTATGAACCTCCCGCTAAGAAAAAAAAGGACGAAGAAAACGTCCCAAAGACAGAATAAAACGTCCCAAAGACAGAATAAAACATCCCAAAGCAAGAAATCAGTCACAAGAAAATGGACTAAAACTACCCTACCTACTACTACCGCGGATGGGCGGTATGAATACATTCGATCAACAACGGGCCATATATCGAATCAAAATCCGAAAAAAGTGTTGGTACTGGCCCTTGATCAGGTTCATGCTAAACGGCAGTGTTGTAAACGCTTGAATGTTGTTCCGGTACAAGGAAAAAGATATTTCTCTTCTTGAGTTTGTCCGAAGAATTGTAATTGCTTTACTATCTACCCCAACCCTGCCGAACAGACCCGCCCCAGTTATTCCTAAAAAAAACTGCTCTTGTAACTCCAGAAATTCGTTTTGACGGTATTGACCTTCTGGTTGATGGTATTGAGAAACCGAGGCGTTGTGGAAATTGTCACAAGACTGCTTCATTTTACTGTATTAAATGTAATATAGGACTTCACCCAAATAGATGCTTTGTCGCCTTTCACACGCGCTAAATTCGCGAATGAAAACAAGTGATTTGAAAATGAGTAACAATGTGATTTGAAAATGATAAACAATGTGATATGAAAATTGACAACAATGTGAGTTTGTTGTTCTTGATTACTTAGTAAGTATTATAGCGAAATGCGCTTGAAATCCTTAAGATATGATTATGTAAAACGCGCAGAATGGACTTTTCTGCTGATTTATAAAAAGATATTCTGTTTTACTACCATTTATAGTTTTTAAAAAAGAGATTTTTAACGTTTACTGTAATAAAAATGATAATAAACATCATGACGTTAAATTTGTATATTTTACCCCCTTACGGCCACCGTACGAAATTTCGAACACGTCCAAAAACTAAGATAACGCAAAAAATTTGGATATTTCAGGACATCTATGTATTAAAGAGTCCCATGACGTCTAAAAATTTAAATAACATAAAAATTCATCGATGGCGAATAGTTCCGGCCGATAATGGGTTAAAATCTATTTTACTGAAGGTCTCACTTTCGATGCACAAAATACTCAATGATGACAACCTCGCTTGGGTCATTGTGCTTCTTCATTGATTTTTGATATTTTTAAGTCTTGAAAATGACCTCCAGTACGATTAGTGACCATTAAACTGAGAAACAACCGTAAGATTGATTCCACATTGAGGAAAGCCACTTGAATATTATTTGATACAAGTCTGTGTGCGACTATGTGGAATTTTTTGAAGGCTTATGCGTTTGTCTCACATATATGTAGAAATAAAATAGTTCTTCAGTGAGATTTTGGTTGACATCTTCTGGGTATTCTTGCATTAAAAGCTCAACACTTCTTTGAAGTTCTACCTTTGATAATGTAAGATCGGCAAGAAAGGAAAATATTTTCACTACATCCTCAAAAACAGAAGCTCTTCTTCTTAAATTTGATTCTAGTGCATCTAATATAGGAATAAATGATTTAATTCTAACTTTATCTCTCGAAGAGTGTTTGTCTAAGGCATTAGGATCAGATGAATTTTCATAATTCCCTTGCCTTTTACTTCGTATTATCCTTCTGGCAGTTCTATGTTCAGTATTTGGCAATGTGTTTTTTGCTTCTTGATCAAGTACATCAAAATCTTCCCTAATTCCACATAAAATATCCAAAAGTAACCTGTACCAATCTTTACAACTACTAAGTAAAATATTAGGGCTTTGAAGAATTTTATTTACTTTTGAAAAATGCCTCAGTATTCGATTCCAGAAATGGAGTAACAACATGAATTCAAATTCTTCCATCTTCACTAAAAGATTGTTGGCCCTCAATCTATTATCACCCTTTGTATTATCTGAATGTAAATAATTGAGTGCATTGGTGATATCATTGTAGTTTTCTAAAATAGCTTCTGTATATTAGATGGAAGTCTGGAAGGATTCTGTATGGGTTAGATGGAAGAGGAGACTTTTAGTCTCAATCTCGCCCGAATAAAGCCGTTTTATTATTATTATTATATAGCTTTTGCTTGTGCCTCCCAACTAGTGTCTGATAAATATTTAGGCACTTTAGAATGAGGTTTCAAATGAGATTTCAGAACTGCCCATCTTTTTGTGGAAGACGAAAAAGAGATATAAACTTTGTTCATAACACCAAAAAAATTAACTGCATTAAGGCAACAATCAACAGCTGAACCACCTACTAAATTTAAAGAGTGACCAGCGAATGGAACAAATCTTGCAAACTTGTTTTTTTTTGATAATTTTCTGTGCATACCATTGTATCTACCCGCCATCTTGGCTGCATTATCATAAGACTATCCTTGGCATTTTCTGAAATCAAGTTCAGTAGTGATGTAGTTAAATACTAAATCAGCCATGCTTTCCCCTGAGTGATCATTTAGCTCAAGGAAAGTTAAAAATCTCTCAGTTGGCAAACCATCTTCAGGTGACACATATCTAATAATTAAGGTGAACTGATCAGTATATGTCAGGAGTGGAATCTACTGAAAAACTAAAATAGCCAGCCTTGTTCACTTCCACCACAATTGTGTCTTTCACTTTATTTGCCATAAGTTGAATAATTCCCTCACATATAGTTTAAGACAGATATGAAGGTTTTCCTGAGCCAGTATTTCCATATTGATCGATAAGATCTCTTAAAAATGGATCGAATTTTGGTACTAGTTCAAGAAGACCAAAGTAATTGCCGTTATTTGGAGTTCCAAACTTTTCACTGTCTCCTCTAAATGGTAAGCCTCGCTCTGCAAGAGTGCAAATTACAGCAAAAACTCTTTCTATAACGTAACACCAATAATGCTGCTCTATTTCTTCCGCTAGCTTTGAAGTTAAAGTTTTCCCTTTTGCTCTCGTAAGTACATTAACATAGCATTCCTATAATTTTCACGACTTTGAATGAAAGTAGGATTTTTCCAAGCTAAAAACAAAACTAAATTTTGCTAACAATTTGAATGTGGGCCCCTCTTGATTTTGAGGCCCTAGGCTGAAGCGTAGTTAGCCAATTGGAAAATCCAGCCCAGGGCATCTTATTCTCAGGAGCGTAAGATATTTCTTCAGACCAGATGATGAAATAACTGAGGTATTATTCTAACACATGAAAGATACAGAATTATTATCGAGGAAAAGAATTTTGGGTTTCTTGAAAGAAAGTTATCTAGTGCAACTCACCTCTGCTGCTCTTTCCAATACAAAATCTAATAAATTATATCTGCCAAAATACGCTCTCTTGGGCTCCTTCAAGACCTACACAAACTGTTAAAAGGTTTTATAACGGGTGGCAGTGTTGCTAGATCGTAATTGATTGCGTCTCACTGACTGCATAAGATTGGGGGCCATTCAACATTTTTTACAGCTAGGATGAAAAACGTAACCACCCCTGCCCCAACTCAGCTAAAAGACGCCAAGTTTAAGGCAAGTCAGCCTCCTCTCTTTACAACACAATTATTATATTTGTGATATTAGTGCTAAATGTTACTCGTATCATAAAACCGTAGTCACATAGTCTATGATAGTCACATAGTGAGATCATCTTTTATTTTAGCAAGTTCTGCAAAGAACTTTTATGCTAATGAAAGCTCTCGTTAATTTTAATACTTAGTTAACACAGTGAAAAGTAACACTGTGGAAGATCATTTGAGTAATGAACCCGCAATTAAAAATATATTTCCCTGTGAATATAAATGGTGCACAAGCACCTTGGCCACTTTCACAAGTTTGTTTTCAATCTACACAAGCAATCTATTTCATTATTACTCCAACTGTATTCTAATTACCTATTCTCTAATTTTCCTTTCTTCTGTTTACCATACATACGGTAGTTTATTTTCTCTAAATCATCATATCATAATTAAACTATTGTTTTTACAAAAAAGTTGATCTTACAGGCATGTGGAGTGTCAATCGAAATAACCAAGTTCATTCTAAATCTGCATTGATGGAAATTTTAGCAAAATATGAGCAACCAAAGCAATTCTTGTCCAATATATTTTAAGAAGAGTGAATTACGCATGAGATAATAGAGGCGATTTAAGAAAATACGACTTTAATTCTTTCATAATACTATACTGCTTCTACAGCATCAAAAGCAATAATAATATTTTATTACATCCCAGTACATGTACAAGTCATGTATATGCATAGTCATATAGTTTACAATATAATATTGTTACGAAAACCGTGAGTTTGGGGATAAGCGAGACTCGTTTTTAAAGAAACAACAAACTTTATTTTCTAAACTCAATCGAGCAAAGCCAAATATCAAATTACAACAGTCAAAACGATCCAACCTTTCATTCACTGTCCCTCTCAACAATCAACACCGTCGCTAAAACAAACTTGTTACCAACAGAAGTCTCCCACTTTCCAGCCTTGTAACACTGCCCCCCTCTATTAATACTATTCGTCCCGAATAGCGCTACCAGAGGTCCAACATGATGTGTCTCTCCCCCTGTAAGGGCTAAGCCACTCGATGTGGACCACCTTTGGTTTCGTCTTAGGCGTCAACTGGATCCTGTACACGATGTCGTTGATCCGCTTCATGACTCTGTATGGGCCGACCCAGGGTCTCTGAAGTTTTGGACTTAGTCCCTTTCTTCTCTGTGGTTGATACAACCACACAATATCACCTTCTTCATAGGGGCTAACTGTCAATTTCCGGTCAAGTTTCATCTTCGTCCTGTCACTGCACATCTTCAGTTTATCCCTGAAGAAATTGTGGATGACTCTTAGTCGGTCTACTAGTTGACCGACATATTCCGGAAGTTGAAGTTGTCGGTCCTCTTCTTCAGTTGTTGGATCTCCAAAATCAAGTCAACAGGGAGTCTCATTTCTTTTCCGGTCAGTGACGTGGTGGGAGTGTAACCTGTAGCCTCATGTTGAGAACTTCTATACGCCAACAGTGTACAAAAGTGGTATCAAACTGTCCCAGTTTCATTGGCTCCGGTCTACAAACATTGACAGGTACTGGTTCACAGTGTGGTTGTGTCTTTCCACAATGCCATCTGACTGAGGATGTAAAGGCGTAGTCCTGGTCTTCTTGACTCCCAATTTATCCATCAAGTGCTTCCACACCTCCGATTCAAAGTTTCGTCCTTGATCGGTGTGAACTTCCAAGGGCACTCCGTGGCGGCATATTACATGCTCCAACAGAGCTTCGCCTACAGTAGCTGCGTCTTGACTAGGGAGTGGAACGATCTCCGGCCATTTCGAGAAGTAGTCCATTGCCACCATTAGATATCTATTGCCAGAATTCGTCATTGGAAATGGACCTGAAATATCCACCGCTACACGTTCCCACGGTGCTCCCGAGATGTATTGCATCATTTTTCCACGCGATCTAGTTCTTGGACCCTTTTTCGATGCGCACAAATTGCATTGTTTGCACCACTGTTCTACATCTTCACGGTAATTTTCCCAATAGAACCGGTCTCTTACTCGTGCGAGCGTCCTGTTGACACCAAAATGACCTCCGGTTCGATTGTCGTGAAGCTCCGTTAGCACGGTGTCCACTAAATCCCGAGGGACGATGGTGTGATTGGTGACAGTTTTTCCATCCTTGCTTTTTCACTTCCGGATTATCACGTCTTCACACATACTTAAGGAGTACCACTGCAACCAGTACGCTTTCACAACTGGTCCATATCTCGAGATCTCCTGCCAGCTTGGTCGATGTCTGCTGTCCAACCATCGTCTGACAATTTCCAATTCTCGTTGTTTCTGAATCACGGTGTTCTTGGTAATTTCTGAGTCAACCTCCGTAAAAGCTCTGACCGTTGTTCTGTTGAGCACTTCCCTATTCACAGCGTCTTCTTTTGCTTCTTGCCGGGTACAAAATTTGCATGACTTTTCTGTGCAGGATCTTCTCGACAGGGTATCGGCGTTGTTGTGGCTTTTACCTTTGCGGTACTGGATATCGAATTCATACGTTTGTAACATTTCCAGCCAACGAGCTTATTGACCCTCCGGGTTCTTCAATTTTAGCAACCACTGTAAGGCAGAACGATCCGTCCGAATCAGGAACTTCCTTCCATACAGGAAAGTGTAGAAATGATCAACCGTTTTCTCAATGGCAAGAAGCTCATTCCTCGTAGTGCAGTAGTTCTTTTCTGCCTTTCCAAGAGTCTTGCTGAAATAGGCGATGACAGTCTCTTCTTTGTTTTGCATTTGCGAAAGAACGGCGCCAACGCCATGATGAGACGCATCAGTGTCCAACACAAAAGGGCTGTTATCCACTGGGTAAGCCAAAATCGGTGCTGTAATCAGTCGATGCTTTAATTCCTGGAATGCTTTGCCACATTCGGCAGTCCAAATGAATGGTCTATTCCTTTCTGTTAAACCATGCAAAGGCTTGGCAATTTGTCAAAAATCCTTCACAAATCGTCGATAGTAGCTGCATAATCCCAAGAAACTCCTGACTTCGTGTTTGTCCTTTGGTTGTCGCCACTCCTTTACATCCTGAATTTTGGTTGGATCCGTCTCAACGCCAGCAGATGACACCACATGTCCCAGGAAACTGATCCTCTCTTGAAACAGCGAACACTTCTTCGGATTCAGCTGGAGGTGAGCGTTTCTAAGCCTCCCAAACACCGTCTTCAAATTCACAAGATGATCGTCAAAATCCTTTCCAATAATTAGGATATCATCCAGATACACCAGGCACGATTCCCATGTAAGGCCTCTTAGAACTAACTCCATCAGTCGTTCGAACATAGCTGGGGCATTGCATAAACCAAAGGGCATCACGTTGAATTGATATAGCCCCTTTCCTGTAGAGAATGCTGTCTTCTCTTTATCATCTTTGTGCATTTCCACCTGCCAATAGCCGCTCTTCAGATCAAGCGTTGTAAACCAAAATGAAACCATCTCAGGGTTCACATTGTGGTATTTCTTAATTTGTAAAAAATTCAGGGTAACAACTTTTACTAGCCTACTTAATATCTGAAAAAACACGACCTAGGTTTCGTAGCGTCGCTACATCATCAGGTGACAAGACTTGTCACCTGATGAAGTTTTATGTTAAACAATTTGCCATTTTCTTTTAAAAATAGCAGTGTGTGAAATACAAGGGAAAGGAAGAATATTTAGATTTTTGATTAGTTCTCTACAGCTGTCTCTTTTCCTGGCTGCAGAGATAATTCAGATTGCCCATTTTGTAGTTTGAATAAACGAGCAGCATGGGGGATTGACCCCTAACAGCAATACCGTATCTAATTCTACTGACTATGTAGGCATGGTATACCATGATTGCGATTTCTTTATTTGTAATGTCCATTAGTCTCCTTAACCTTTGAATGGGCAAGTGGAGTCATATTTGACCCTCACTTTCTTTTTGTTTGATTTTGTGCTCAAATATGTTTTCATCACTTTCATATTTTTTTTGTATTTTCCTCTTTTTCTCCGTTTATCCTGTGTAGCATATGATTATTTCATAATATTTTTTTTTCGTCCAAAAAAAATATATATATCAGTGGGGTCAATTCTGACCCCACTTGCATGGCACCGTCATCTGTTACTAGCAAAATTAATATAATGATAATAGAATATTATAATATCATATTACGTTATATATCATAACTTACTATACTATATAATATTGTTCGAGTAGAATGTGCTTGAAAACTGCATTAGATTTGATCTCTAAAAACAATTGCCACGTTGATTATGAAAGTAAACTTTTCCATGCATCAAAATGTAGTAATTTCCTATGTGATCAATATTGCAAAACTCAATGTTAAATAGCAAACTATGGATAAAATGATAATAGAATAATTAATAATGTACGTAAAGCTGTGAAAAAATAAAGAAACATTGTAATAAGTGATCTATTAGGAACAAAAATAATTTGTGGTCAAATCTGACCCCACTCGACTGGGTATGTAACAATTTAGGCTTGCCCGATTAAAGGTTAAAAGATAGTAAGCAGTGGCAACATGATTGCATTTTACTTATGCATCCCATCTTAAACAGTTATTTATGTGCACCACAAGGAATTTTATATCTAGTGATTCAAGCACCCATTAGTTTCTAAGTAATATGATGAGCAGTTTTGCTCTGGGGCAGATGGAACCGCATGAAAATTGATTTTTCCTTATTTATTGAGACCTTATTCTGTTTGCATCAACATTCCATTTCCTGTATAGATAATTCCACACATTTGTATGTGTAATTTATACCTTTTAGCAAGTTGTTAGTGTCATCTGCATACATATAAACATCACCAAGCACAGAACCGGGAAGATTGTTGAAGTATAAGAAGAACAGTTAAGGTCCGATAATGGACCCTTGCGGAACTCCTGTGGTGACTGGATTTTTGTCTTTCTCATCATCATCACAATTGCAATTACAATTGTTGCTGGGGTGTGATCATATTTCTCCATGAGGCATGTGCTTGCGTTATTGTTATTTTTCAAATGAACTCATGAGAGAAAATGTGATTGTTATTCTTCAAATTTGTCAGGTGCTTTAAATCACTAGCTTTAATTTGATTGAATGTGTTTTCAGGACAGTATCTGTAAGCATTGCCCTTCTGGAGCAGTTTGCGTTTTGGATAGCGATAATGACAATGCAAAAGAAGGAACCGCTCTGCTGGCCTCTGTGGTGTCCACATTCACCCATGTGAGGAAGGGCTGCTACCTTTTTTTCTGCTTGTTTCCCAATACTCCTTGTGTGATGAGTAAAGATGATTATTTCTGTTTGAAAGAATGGACGAGGATGGAAGGTGCTACAAAACAGCTGAATTTGCCTCCTTTTCTGATCCCATAGGAGGCATCTCAGCTGCCTACAGAGGCATATTGAGGCTTGATTATCAGTGTTCATTAAAAGTGGCATCTTTTTACACAAAAATATGGTCATTTTAACTGAAAGAATTTTTTTACATTTTTGATGTTTTAATCAAAATTTCAAAACAAAGATATTTTTTTATTTCGAAAAAAAAAATTCTCTTTTATGCCCATATTGGCGGGCCACTTTTGCCGAGTATTATATTTCGATCAGAAGAAAGTGGCAAAAGACTCCACCCTAGAGTGCACTCCAACGTGTGATAATTCAGTTTGTCTCCTAAACATAAGGTATGAATTTTTCTCCTAATTAATGCTGTTGTACTCTGGAAAACCTTCATGTAATACAAATTAAATTTTAATAAAAGAATAAAAACCAACCTGTTTTTCATGTATTTCACTTCAATGCATATTGTTATCATTATATGGTGTGCATATGTTAATGTGTTTGGCTCCTATTCTTGCAGCATCTTTAAAATACCCACTTATGGTAGAACAGATATTTTAACCTGAAGAAATGAAAATTATGGCAGGAAATCCTGGAAGAGTACTGAAATTTCATAATTTGTAGCAAACATGATAGTGATAAAATTGAGAATGTGTTTCCTTGTAGTATTTAATGTAACAGTAGATTTTTAATGCCTTATGACCCACTTATGTATCATGCACTAAAAGTGATGCATTTTACGACCTGATTTGATATACTGTAAATTGCTAAATGTATGCATGGGCATCCATACAATAAATAATTTTATGAATAATAGTATTGTAAAAAATCTTATGTGGCCAACACAAGACTTTCTCCATATTTATTGAAAACAGAAGCCTATGCCGGTAATACATAAATAACTCCAAAACAATGAGTTTTACAGAAAAATGTTTCAAACAAAAGTTGTAGTAAATACTTTATCTATAAATGTTGTACAATTTGTGTATAAATACATCACATTCTGTCAGAGATATTTGGGAAAACTACAATTTTTGGATAAAAAGCAACTTATGGTTAGCGAGTATTCACTAATAACTCCTAGACAATCAATGTTACGAAAAAATGTTTCATACAAAAGTTGTAGTAATGTACATTATTTATAACTTTTGTATTTAATTGTATATACCTACACTGCATTCTGACAGAGATATTTAAGAAACAAAATTTTGTTCCGGATAAACCGCAACTTTTGGTTAAGCGATATTCATCAAAAAGTAATCAACTCTTGGCAATGTCAGGAAAATACTACATATGAATTTTGGAAATGATCGGATAATCACTTTTTAAGATAGAGCGCCCACAAACGTTTTTATCACAGACAGACATGTTTGGGAAAATAGCAAAAACGAGCTCTATGGACCCCAAAACATCTATTTCCGTTGAAATCTGGAGGTCGAATTTTTTTGCGAATACAATACTTTCTCTATACTACGTTTAGGGAGAAAGTAAAAATAGTGCTTAGGAGTATCTAGTGGTGTGCAATGCCATAACGATGTGGGAATTCCATGGAACAAGTTAACTGAAAGATGGAAAACTTTGTACATGAACTACTATTATTTATAAAAGTTTTAGAAAATGTAATTTGCTATAAATTTTGTGTGAAACATATTTTCGTATCACTGTTATTTGTGAAATACTGATAAACCGAAAGTTGCTGATTATGTACTTTGTGGGCGCTCTAACTTGAAAACTATTTGTCGTATCAACACCAAATTTCATATATAGCACTTTGGTTGGTGTCGTTAGAGTTGATTACTTTTTGCATTAAATCGGTTAATCGGAAGTTGAGCTTTATTATTCGAAGCTCGTTTCTGTCTTTGCAAAATTCCTCCATTAATCTGATATTTAGGTATATACAGTTATCTACAAAAATTACAAAAAACGTTTTGTTTATATCTTCCAAGTTTAAATTGAATCTAGAGTTGAAAATACTGTCGTAGATAAATATTTACATCTTACATATGGAGAAAGTAATGTGCTGGCCACATCAGATTTTGAAATTTCCCTTCTTTTTTTGAAGCATTTTGGTTTGTAGGAAAGGCATAAATGCATCGATTACACTGTCCTGCTATAGTTTCTATGCCGCCATCCCGTATTGCTTTTTAAGGTGAGTTTTGCATCCTGAATCAGTATCCGACGTTAATTTTCCCATATCACATCAAATTTTATTTTAAATCTCATGTTACGTTTTTTTCAATACATGCACATTTCTCTTCGAATAATAAAATCTATCACTTAACAATTCCTACCGCAACTCAAAATTTTACCGTACCGCGGAAACACCTCATTCCAAATGATTTTGCTTCTTATTCCAATTAAGATTCATCGCGGATTTATACCAGATATTACAGAATTTCCTTTCATTAATAGCATTTTCTGATAAATGCATTAGCTTAGGTGTTTTCCTTTGAATTAGGTTTCTATTTGGAACCAAAAGTTCCATAAACGGAACGGATAACTTCCTATACAGCTGAAGCGCGTCGTTTGCATCTTGAGGGAGTTACTTCATACACTGAGGCACTTCTTTGAAATGTCTTTTCTCTGTATATCCTCAGCTTTTTGAATGATGTATAATGTTATTCCTGAAAATGGCTTCATATGTGTCTATGAACTTGGGCATCTCATCGGTTATCATGGGAGCGTAATTAAAAGAAATCTCATCGGGGTTTGAGGGGTCTAATAAGGGATGACTGTCCACTTCAACGGTGTGGACAGCCGTCTTTGGTAAATGATTACATTGATATTTTTCCCGTCTAGGGTAAGCCGAGAGCAAACTCTAACTCGGACTTAGCCAGATTAGTTGAGTTGTTGGAGAAGTTTAGTTGTGTGTACTGAATACAGTTGTCTCAATTTTTGGCGAATTTTCTTGTATATGCGCTGTGATGGATCCGAAGCGTTAATCAAGGTAGGAGAAAAGTAGTGTCTCCAAACGTGCAAGACGAGTAATGACACTCCATAAGAATTAAGAAGTTCTCGACAGACTTGCCCGCGGAGAATCCTATGCATCAGTTGCCGGATCGATGGAAGTGAATGAGTCCACTATTAGGAAAATTAAAAAGAGTGAGTCTTCAATCAGAACTAGTGCTCAGAGTGGAACTAGCGCAAAAACTGTCTCTCAAACGTAATCTTAATCTCAGTTTTCAGGGTGTAAGTTTCGAATTACTTCTCGAATGTTCTCCTTCTGTTTTTGCAAGGAGTAAACGAATCAGCACTTTCTAATTCTTCTCATGGGAATCTTATCTTATGGTGTGAGTCATCTAACAAAAGGATATGGTTAAGAAGTGCATGCGTTGAACATTGTGTGCGAAACAGTAGCGTCCCATTGATATCGATGTCGGCTCTAGGCCTGCTCTGCTACCGAAAACATCAACTTAGCTGTAATCGGAGTCATATTTACTGGCATGCAGAGCTTTCGCTGAATTTATCAAGCAAATGATTGGGGTTTTGTACTCTTCAGCAGAAAAAAGCACAGAGCTAGTCATAGGACTTGACTCTTGAGGGGCGGGTCTGAACCCCTAAACTTCCCCCCCTCGCTGCGCCACTGCTTGGGCCTATTTGCAAAATACTCACCGCGAAACTTTCTTATGTCCGTTTGAAGGGAAAACGAAAAAAAACTGAATCCTTTGTCTTCTGCGGGCGATTGTCGGACGATACTCAAGGAAGTTTGAGAGAGAGGACATAATCGCATAACCACGCGCTCTGATCGCATCGAGAGGCAGTTAAGCAGTTCTAACTACATTGTTCACCCTGAAACCGAACTTTTCTTCTTTTGGGAAGGAAGGGGCGAAGGAAAGGAGGGATGGCTGTTGACTCTGCTGCAAAGTATTCTTGAAATATTTGTGCTGCGCTGGAGGTATAAATGAATTTCCTACGAGGAAGTACTTTTCCCATCACTGGTGTTTACACGTGCCAACACTTGACTTTGTTTTGGGTCTAAATTCTTTTCAAATACGCTCGTGCCTAAAAATTGTTTCTACAACACATCCCGAACCAAAACACGAATGAGTCTCCAGGGGGGGGGCAGCTGCCCTCCCCTGCCCCCCCCCCCTTGCGACGCCCATGTGCTCACCCAACCTCCCACTTCCTCCCACCTAACAACACAGCACTCCCCCAGCCTCTAGATCAGGGCAACATTACTACCTTCAAAAGTTATCATATTCGGCGCACCTTCTTTTTCTTGTTAGAAATGATAGGGGAAAACAACTCTCTCTCTGTAACTAATTGTTGGAAAAAATTCAATATTGCCGACAGCATAAATTTAATTAAAGAATCACTAGACGTGATTAAACCATCGACACTGAATTCATGTTGGCGGAAACTCTGGCCGAAGGCAGTCATTGGTTTTAAAGAATTTCTTAAACTTGTCGATTAACTAAATCTTATCGTTTCACATGGAAGGCGACTGAAAGGGGAAGGGCTAGAAGACAAGCAGCTAAAAGATGTTGAAGAACTTTTAAATTCAAGCAATGAAGAGTTGAGTGAGGAGGATCTGGAGCAGCTCATCGACAAGCAGGACTCGGCTGAGGAAGAGGACGAAGAAGAGCAACCTTCGACAGAAATTACTTTGGCCAATGTCAACAAAATCGTTGATATGGCCTCAAATTTGTCAGATTTTGTGATTGACGTGGACCGAAAATGGACCGTAGCTTGATTTTCAAAAGAGGATTGGAGGAGTTACTGCAACCTTAAGAATCTAACGAAAAAACTTGGCCAGCCTATTATCATATCATTGTTTAGTAAAATAGGAGATGGCGAATCAGAAAGTGCTGTGAGAGAGTGATTCGAGTACCGTAACTGACACAACAGACACAGATCATTGATTATTCAAGGCAATCCAAGTAAGTGTAATGTTATTTTTTATAAATTATTCTTTATTGATAAATGTCGACAATTTAAATATGATCTGTTAATAATTTAGGGCATAAACGTATTTAAGCTGGGAAATTACTTCATAAATGTAAAATTTATGTTGCAGACTAGCGCGATTCCGTTAGAGCAAAAATATCCGGTGCAGATTGAGCTGATAATTTTTATCGGAAGTTATCGGCGCGTTTGGGATAGAAATGCGGCCAAAATTAAAGAGGAATAATATCTTAGAAATGTATGCATGTAATAATCAGGAAAAACTATTTTGTACTAATTTTTTCTCCCTATATTGTTGCTCGCAAAACCTAATCCTTGATTTCCCATACACGTAATGCTTCACCAACCGCGGTTTTGCCAACCGCGGGCTCTTTCGATTCCCTTACCCCCGCGGTTGTCGAGGGATACCTGTATAAATTTGCATTTACATGCTCCATTGTTTTTGTGGCGTCTTAAAATAGACGTATTTCTCGGAAATTATTTGCAGTTGCAACTTCTAAATGCCCATGGAAAGTTCGATTCCTTCCATGTAATGCGTTTGTTTACGCACTCGATGTAGGTCAAACGGATATGGTCAAGACCTCTGCATGTGAATCAAAACATACTTGCCTATAAATTTTACTTTATGTACAATTTCATAAATTCAACAGTACTTCTGCATATGCACATAATATTAGATCGAAGGGTCCAGTGGGGGCTGTCCAGGGGGGGCAGCTGCCCCCCCCCCCACTGCCCCCCCCTCGGTACGCCCATGGGGGGCATCTGTTCTGATGTGCAGCAATTGACCATGCTGCAGGCAGAAACAGGCCCCTGCTTATTTACCTATAAAACCTTTAGAAACTCGAAAATAACAAAATTGCTTCGTGTTACGCATTGTTCAAACTACATTTTGTGTTTCAAAACGTTCGACTTACTCGATCAAACCTTGATAACTCTGTATCAGAACCGCAAAATCACGAAAAAGCATTGTATTGGTATAGGGAGATACGAAAAGTGCTACCCAGCATGGCTAAATGCGCAATCTGCCGCTTTACCCCTGGCTTCACTTTTGGGCAATAGAGGGAGATAGTAATATCCTGTGTGGCCAGCACATGACTTTCTCCATATATAATATGTAAATATTTATCTACGACAGTATTTTCAAACTCCATATTCAATCTAATCTTGGAAGATAAGAGATTAATTTATATCATATTATCTTTTACGTCACAAACATTATAAATAATGTTTTTCGGGACATTTTCGATAAAAACGATGAAACTGACCTTTCGTCCCAGCGCCTAGAGCGCCCTCAAAGTATATAATCAGCTACTTCCGGTTTATCAGTATTTCATGAATAACTCCTAAACAATCAGTTATACAAAAATGTGTCTCATACAAAAGTTATAGAAAAATATATTTTCTAAAACTTTTATAAATAATAGTATATACATATAAGATATAATAGTATAGATATAAGATTAATGGAGATATTATGCAAAAACGGAAACGAACTTTGAAAAGTAAAGCTCAACTTCCGGTTAACCGATTTACTCCAAAAACTAATCAACTTTAACAACGCCAACCAAAGTACTATATATGAAATTTAGTGTTGATACGACAAATGGTTTTCATGTTAGAGCGCCCACAAAGTACATAATCAGCTACTTCCGGTTTATCAGTATTTCACGATTAACTCCTAAACAATTAGTGATACAAACATATGTTAAATACAAAAGTTATAGTAAATTTCATTTTCTAAAACTTTATTATTTATTCATAACAGAATATACCTAAATATAATATTTATGGAGATATTTTGTAAAAACTGATTTTGCTTCGAAGAATAAAGCTCAACTTCCGGTTACCCGATTTACACCAAAAACTAATCAACTCTGACAGCACCCACCACAGTGCTATATATGAAGTTTGGTATTGATACGACTAATAGTTTTTACGTTTGAGCGCCCACAAATACACACATACATACACACATACACACAGACATCATTCCGAAAATGGTCGAAACGTATTCTAGGGACCCCAAAACGTGTTTCCGTTGAAACCTCGAAGTCGATTTTTTTCATGAAAACAATACTTTCTCTATACTACGTATATGAAGAAAGTAAAAAACTTTTGTTGACACCCAAACATACTTAACCTCCGTTTCATATCAAACTTGGGCTTATGAAGCAATTCGTTAAGGCTCTTAGCAATTAAGGTAAATCCTTTCAGTACCTGTATCCTCAATTCCCAGTCATCAGTAATGCAACAATCAAAGAGGGTATCTTCATAGGTCCTGATAAAAGAAAACTTCTTTCTGATGCCAATTTTGAAGATACTATGTGCACTGCAGAACGATGGGCATGGAAAATATTCCGGAATGTGGTCAAAAACTTTCTTGGTAACACAATAGATTCAGACAACAAACAAATTGTGGATGGAGTGCTTGATTCTTTCCAAGATTTAGGCTGCAGAATGAGCTTAAAAGTGCACATGTTACATTCATATTTAGACTATTTCCCTGAGAACCTTGGAGAGCTGAGCGAAGAGCAAAGAGAAGGATTCCACCAAGATCAAAAGGAAATGGAGGAAAAGGAAAATATGCTGGCAAATTACTGCTGGTTACTAAAGAGAGAAGATCCAACTACACCTAACACGCGAAAAGCAAGGCAAAAAAGTTTCTTAAACTAAGTCAAATATTATAAAATTGAAACCATAGACTCACCATTCTCAATATGTTATGAGGCTTAAAGTTTGATACATTTTGGTCCATTTGACTCTGTTTTTCTTAAAATCGGTTAACATAATGCATTACATATTGTAGTGAATTTACCTTAGTACATAGTGCTGTCTCACCCAGATGTACATTTTTTTTATGTCTATACTTTTTCATTGTAATATACATAAGCTCGAATATTTGATTAAGATTGGCGTATGTATGTGTTTTTGTGTTACTTATTTGATTCAGTTCTCTTTGCTCAATGTTGTTTTTTTGAGAATTAAATATTTGAATTTGAATAGTGTGATAGTATTGACTGTGTTGTGTTCGAGCGGAAAGTCGCCGCAGGTAACCGTATATTCAAATAAGTTATTGAAGGAACATCACGCCGGCCACGAGTTACAGGTGAGGGTGAATGTTCCCATAGGAAGGTTTTCCGTGCGGGATCACCTTGCTCGCCTCTTTTAGAAGCGTTATATCCATAATTTTGGTTTTCTTAAGCAAAAAAGAGCTTATTAATTTCTTTTATGAGCATTATAACCCCCTGAGTACAAACATTGGAAGAGATATGTCCAGGATCAGGGGGGGTCCTCGGTATGTAACAATATAATTATATGATATTATGTTCATAACTATAACAGTGTACTATAGGATTGTTCAGATGAGTGAAAATAACGAGAAAGAAGTATTCCTTACATGCGATAATAGTAATCTTACATGTGCGCGTGCCTCATATTTCTCCTATTTTCATTTTGATTTTGTAAAAAAAAGCTGATGTGCTAGAGAAAATCTGACTGCAGTTTCGTTATCAGCATGCCAAAGATATACTAGATCACTAATTAAACATTATGCAATGATCGGAAAGTTTAAATTCGCAGGCCTGTGTTATTATTCAATACCATCTCCAGTACATTTACATTTTGCAAACTTCAACTTTACTCTTTAAAGTTTTAAATTTATGAGGTTGTGGATCGCTTCGCCACAAGGAATAACTTGCACAGAAATGCTCTATTGAATATTTATTAATTGATAGTTTACAGTGCCACGTGGCAAGCACAGAGGAGATTGCACAGTGAACGATGTTGCACGCACGGTAGCCGCCTAGAGACTCGGGGTGCGTCCATCACGTCGGTGGCGCTAGTAGGTGCCGAAACAATCGCGCCTCGCTGGCCGCAACCATGGCGCTGGGCGCATTATCGGCAGACGGCTATGGTCGCCACACCACCCCCCTGGCAGTATATTGGTCCCCACTGAGAAAAAGAGAGAAAAAAAATTAAGCAATTAAAATTGAAAATCCCGCAGATGCTCCGGGAAACGGACTCTTCTGCC
Source organism: Sympetrum striolatum (assembly GCA_947579665.1). Taxonomy (NCBI): domain Eukaryota; kingdom Metazoa; phylum Arthropoda; class Insecta; order Odonata; family Libellulidae; genus Sympetrum; species Sympetrum striolatum. The sequence goes on from OX388341.1 coordinate 1,585,351, forward strand.
GGAACGGGTTTCTCTTTGCGGTAGTGGTGGATCGACGCTGGTCTGCTCTTCAGGAGTGGCTTCCTGCTGTGGCGGTGCCTTTGAAGGAAGATTGTCGTCCGCCAGAAGGTACGCCGGTTTTAATCGGTCTACGGAAATCGTAGACTCACGGCCCCGAACCTGCAGTATATACCACTTCGCTGCTCTCTTGACGATTTTGAATGGACCGTCGTATGGTGGTTGCAGCGGCGGACGCACTGCATCATGGCGCACGAAGACATGGGTAGCGGTCGCTAGGTCGCGATGCATAAAAACCTGTCGCTTGCTATGATTGCTAGTTGGCAACGGGCGGATGTTCTGCATCTGCCTTCTGAGTTGGCTGGCAAATGTTGAATCTGCCGCTTGCGAGGAGGCGACGAAGAATTCTCCGGGAAGTCGAATTGTTTCCCCGTATGTCATCTCCGCTGGCGTTGCTTGGATATCCTCCTTCCACGATGCTCTGATTCCCATGAGCACCACCGGCAGGGCATCCGTCCAACGTTCATCCCCATGGCAAGTAATGGCCGCTTTCAGTTGTCTATGGAATCTTTCGACCAAACCGTTTGACGCTGGATGGTAGGCCGTTGTCCTAATCCGCTTCGTTCCTGTGAGGGCGGCTAGCTCCTGAAATAAGAAAGATTCAAATTGCCTGCCCTGGTCCGTGGTCACCCGCAAGGGTGCGCCAAAACGTGCAATCCACCCGAAGAAAAATGTTCGGGCCACCGTCTCCGCTGTCTCGTCCGCCATCGGGAGAGCTTCCGGCCATCTGGTGAAACGGTCGACGCACGTTAGACAATAACGCATCTCCCTGGATATCGGTAGGGGCCCCACGATGTCAAGATGCACATGCTCGAATCGGCCCGTTGGTGTATTGAAGGCGCCGAGAGGAGATGACACATGACGCTGTATTTTGGATCGCTGGCACGCAAGGCAAGCGCGCGTCCACGTCTGGCAGTCTTTTCGGATGGAAGGCCACACAAAACGTTTGATCAGTAGCTTTGTCGTGGCTTTAACTCCTGGATGTGAGAGGCCATGCAATGAATCGAAAGTCTGCCGCCGGAATGGCGCCGTTATAAAGGGACGTGCTGTGGTAGTAGACACGTCGCAGAAAATGTCCGCCTCTGCCCCGGGAATCCGAACCTTTTTTAATTTAAGTCCGTGATCACTGCTCAGCAAATTCCTTAGCTCCTCGTCCTTCTCTTGCGAGGCCGCTAAGTCTTCGTAGTTGATCGCGGTGGATATTGATTCGACGCGTGAAAAAGCATCGGCTACGATATTATCTTTGCCGGAGACGTGGCGGATGTCCGCCGTGAACTGAGATAAGTATTCTAATTGCCGATTCTGCCGCGGAGAAACTTTACTCGCCTTTTGCTGAAAAGCAAAAGTAAGGGGCTTATGGTCGGTAAATAATACGAATGACCTTCCCTCGACCATGTGCTGGAAATGCCTCACCGCCCTATAAAGAGCTAATAGTTCGCGGTCATAGGCACTGTAACTTGTTTCCGCGGCGGAAAGCTTTTTAGTAAAAAATCCAAGTGGTTGCCATCCGGATTCCGTTTTCTGCTGCAGCGCCGCTCCTATTGTCGAATCCGACGCGTCCGCGAATATCGCGAGGGGCAAAGAATGGTTAGGATGGGATAGCATAGTGAAGTTAGCTAGACTCTCTTTACACTGAGAGAACGCTCTCTCCGCCTCCGGCGTCCAACGGACGGGTGCATTACCTTTTACTCTTTCACCCTGTAAGAGATTGTGCAAGGGTGCTTGCAGTGAAGCTGCGTCGGGGATAAATCGACGGTAAAAGTTTAGCATGCCCAGGAATCGTCTAAGGGCCTTCACTGTTGTCGGTAAAGAAAAGTTAATAATCGCGTCTATTTTATTGCGCGGGGGAGAAATTCCGTTAGCACACACTTTGTACCCTAAAAAAGTCACAACGGGACGGCCGAAAATACACTTACATGAGTTAATTAATACACCATAATCCTTAAATCTCTGGAACACAATTTTTAAATGGGCCTCGTGTTCTTCCTCAGATGAGGAAGCAACTAAAACGTCATCAATGTACACAAAACAAAAATCAAGGCCCCGAAGCACTTCGTTCATGAACCGCTGAAATGTTTGGGCGGCATTCCGTAAGCCGAAACACATGAAGGGAAATTCAAAGAGTCCGAAGGGCGTTATGATGGCCGTCTTCGGAATGTCACTCGGATTTACCGGAATTTGTTGGTAAGCACGCACTAAATCAATCGACGAGAAAACTGTCTTACCGGCTAAATTTTGTGCGCAGTCCTCAATATGCGGCACCGGGTAGCAATCCTGCACTGTGCGAGCGTTTAGCGCGCGGTAATCTCCGCAAGGGCGCCACTCTTCTCCGCGTTTGGGCACCATGTGCAAAGGCGAAGACCAACAACTCTTCGAGGGCCTCGCCATCCCCATGCGGACCATGTCTTCGAATTCGCGCTTAGCCGCCAGAAGTCTGTCGGGCGCAAGTCGGCGCGGCCTCGCCGTCACGGGTGGTCCGGGAGTCGTTTCGATATGGTGCTTGGTAGAATGGCGGGGTGCTGCCGGTGCTCCCGCTGGCCGCGTGATTTCCGGGAAATCCTCCAAGATGCGGGCAAAACGGCAACCGGGGCTGCTGACCACGGCTCGGACGCTTCTGGTGCTGTCGTGGGTTACCTCGCCGATGACGGAAAGACTCGTTGTTCCGTCCACCAATCTCCGGTTCCGTAGGTCCACTAACAGGTTGTAAAAACGGAGAAAATCCGCCCCTATGATGGGCTTCGAAACATCCGCTACCACGAAACGCCATGAAAACTCGCGGCGAAGTCCGAGATTGAGATTAACGGTTGTGAAACCGTAAGTGGAAATGGCGCTGCTATTTGCAGCCAACAATTCATATCCAGTCCTTTTCTTAGTCCCCCGTACCATTGTCCGAGGATACACACACAGATCCGACCCCGTATCGACCAAATACCTTGTCCTAGTCCTAAGGTCGACCACAAAGAGGCGGCACGATTTAGGGCAGTAGTCGGCGGCCGCGTCTACCGACTGGCCCCAGCGTTTCCCGCATTGTAGGAGCAGGGCATGGTGCACCGGTGGGCTTGCTGTCCGTATCGGCCATGGTACCAGCAGACGCCATCTTGTCGTTCGTTCTGGGCTGGATAACGACCGCGACTCCGGGAACGGCTGCGGAATCGTCGGCGTGGATGGGCTGTCCTCTCCATTTTCAACGACGCAATTTCTCGAGTGAGCTCGTCCATTCTCGCTAAAATGGTCTGCATCAGTGTCGAATCCGTTGCGTGGACCTCTGGGCGTGGAGCATATTCGTGCACCGTGTCAGCAAGGCGGGCCTGGGAGTCCAAATCGACGTTCTCGTGAGCCGCAAGGATCGGCTGTAAACGGGAAGGGAGTCTCCCAAGCCATAACGGACGCAGAAAGGTATCTGGCAAGGAAACACCGGCGAGGGAACGAAGATGTCGGAGGAACTGCGACGGCTTTCGGTCACCCATTTCCTCTCTCTCGAGCAGCTGCCGGACTTTCTGCTCCTGCGAAACCGATAGGCGTCTTAAAAGTTCACTTTTTAGTCTCTCGTATTTTCCTACTGCAGGAGGGTTCGCGATAACGTCCTCGACCTCCTTCGCTTCCCTCGTTCCAAGATGGCCGACGGCGTGCCAAAATTTCTTCTCATCACTCTGCACACGGTTTAGAAGGAATTGGCCTTCCAATTGATAAAACCATAGCGTCGGATCGTCCGGGGTAAAATTTGGGACACGAATACTAACGGTGGACACTGAGGGCTCTGCGGGATCCATGATCTATACTAATACTTATTTCGCTATTCCGCGCAAAACAAATCACGTCGGGGTCACCAATTTGTGGATCGCTTCGCCACAAGGAATAACTTGCACAGAAATGCTCTATTGAATATTTATTAATTGATAGTTTACAGTGCCACGTGGCAAGCACAGAGGAGATTGCACAGTGAACGATGTTGCACGCACGGTAGCCGCCTAGAGACTCGGGGTGCGTCCATCACGTCGGTGGCGCTAGTAGGTGCCGAAACAATCGCGCCTCGCTGGCCGCAACCATGGCGCTGGGCGCATTATCGGCAGACGGCTATGGTCGCCACAAGGTCATTTAATTCTGATGGCCAATTCTTGAAAATTCATACTTTTCCTAGTTGAACAACATTTCTATTGGATCTGTGATTAAGAAGAAACTATTTTGTAATTTTTCTCAATACATTGTGTGGACTATGCCACGAGATGGGTGATAGCAAAAGCCGTCCCCGATACAGCTGGTGACCATGTGAGGGATTTTCTCATGAATGAGATAGTCCTGAAACATGGCACTCCCCAAAAACTGATCAGCGACCGAGGATCAGCATTCACTGGGGGGCTTTTGGCTGAGGTGCTGGAGAAATTTGGGGTGTAACATGCTATGGCTGCTGCATACCATCCGCAGACCAATGGCCTATGTGAGCGAGCCACAGGTCACCCAGGATGGCTATTATAATAAGAGGCACCGTGAGGCCCCCTTGTACAAAGTTGGAGACCTGGTCCTTGTGCGGAGGAACATCCGAGTAGATGCCCCAAATTCCAGGAAAAATACATTGGGCCCTTTAAGGTCATTAAGAGGGTGTCTGATGTGACATTTAAAGTGGGTGACCTTCCTGGACATCGTACCCGTAAGCATTGGATGGTGTTTCCAGTGCACGTGTCCCAGATGAAACTTTTCAACCAGGGGTACTACAGTAGTGATTCATCCACTGAGGAAGAGGGTGTAGGTCCAACAGACTCTGATGATTCAAGTGGAGATGAGTGGGAAGGAGACAGCGAGCAGCAAGGAGTGAGGGTGACCAAGTGGACCAACCAGTGGTGCAGGTGGATATGGAAGGAGCGAGGCCTCAGTGTGTGGTCCAACAGCCTGTAAGATTCAGAGACTATCTGATGTAGTTTGTGGCCACTCAAGGGGCGAGTGGCAATGTCAGGAAGGGCCGATTGTAGCAGATGGCCCTCTGAGTGTCAATTCCCTAAGTGTCTGCCAGGGATAATGGGATCCTAACGGTGGCGTGGGGATGCTGGAGGCAGGGACTCAGTGAAGGGATATACAAGAGAGAAAGCGGGTGTTTTGAGTGAAGTGCGACAATACATTGTATGCACCAAATTGCTATCCTAACTATTCCAGTTTCAAATTCCAATCGCATCAGCCTTTTTTGAATTGGGTCTATCTTTGAGGCATTATATTTTAGATTCCTTTTTATGGATACCAAAAAACTTTCTTTAAAAATTATCAAGTCATTATAAATAGAGATTAGAAAAGTACCCCTTGTGTGCCCAGATGATTCCCAGCCCAGGGACCCTTGAGCCAACTCCTAAAGGAATGGAAGTGGGCAAGGACAAATGCTGCCAGAACACAAATCCATCTGGTAAGTGTAACCTACTGTGAATCCTTACTCCATCAACTCCTTTTATCATTTAGTTATCTCTCACTTAGCAAACAATATGCCCCAAAAATAAAAGTGAGACTTTTCTAGAAGATATGGTTAGAGTAACGGCTACTGAAATGGAAGAAGAATCTTGGAAGTATTCATATTTACCAGTCCTCTCCTTAAAATGATACTGACCCAAAAGCATTTTTTTGTTTATTTATATAAATGTATTTTAGGTATTTCATATCTTTTCCAGATGTTCCAAATATTCTTTTTATCTACACTTTTGTTAATTTTCAGCCATTTTGCTAAGCATTCATCCTTTCTGTCATTAATTGTGTTCACTTTTGTTCTCTTTTATTTGAAGTAGTATTTAACTGTGGTCCATACTGCTTTAACTTTACTTTTAATAAGGTTTAGTCTCACTGAAACTCTTCTTTTCTAAGATACTCCATCCATTCTTTTTTCTCTTCCTCAATTTTGGAATTTTTGCACTTTCTATTGTTAGGGATGGATTTCTATCTGTCTCTCATGGTCTCTTCTACCCTCTGTGCTGTGCTGTCTTTCTTCAATAGTTCCTCTGTTGATTACTTACTGTGTTTCTTTTCTTATCTGAAATGCCATCTTCTGTCCACCATCTTCTAGGTTTTCCTTCATTCCGATGGTTTCTTATCTACTTTTTCAATTGATATGAATCTAGTGGATACTTTATTAGGAGAAAATTATAGTCATGCCTATTCCCTTGTAGGCCTTCCAGTATTATTTTATTTTTAACCATATGTTATTTGTATTGTCTACATACAATCTATTTGATGCATCTTTATATCTCCACAAATATTTATCTCTTCCATTATTAATATATTTCAGTATTGAAGTCAAATGTTATGGATCCTGGTTTGTCTAATCATTATGGTCTACTAATGAAGATTCTGGTAGTGGCGCTGCTGTCGAGCTGTGAGAAAGTGCCTACAAAGTGCTCTGAGTTTTTGTGCTTTTTGTTGTAGAAAATCTTATAATATTCAAAGTAGTGTTATTGTATTTTGTTTATTAAGTATCGGGCTTTAGTTTAGCGTCGAGTGTTTGTAAATTAGTTGAGAATTGTGATTTCTACTAGTGTTTGTGTACGTCGAAGTTGTTGGCGCGAAGTCCGTTGGAGATCGTCCGAGTTCACGAGGCCGATAAGTATCCATTAAATCTTAGATTGTGCTAATTTAAGTTACTTATTGTTCTTGCTTCATTTGGTTTATTAATTGTCTTCCAATCAGTGCATTAGTGACTTATTTCTTGTGTGTTTACTGAGTTTTAAAGTAGTTAGAGTTTCGCCTGACGTGTTGCAGCTGTTTTTACCGCGTGATAACTGACATTGTTTTGATTCAAGTCCTTACCTTCGCGATACTTTTGTGTAATTCAGTGCTATCAGCGTTTCAGTTTAACGTAGTGTAAATATAGTGTTTATTAGTTAGGGAGGGATTAAAGGGTGAAGTTAGTTCAGATTATTCGTTCTCGTTAGCTGTAAAGTGTAAAGTCAGTCCTCATTTTAAATTAGCTCAATTAAATTTATTCTTGATCGCTCAGTTAATTATTAAGTTAGGATGGCTTCCCCGAGGACTCCTATAAATTCCATCTTGATGACCGCTCGTTACGAGGCACTTATGTCTCGTATCGCGATCCTTGAGAGGGAAGTTGTGGACCTCCGTTCGCTGCTCACTGGGTTGGGCCATGTTTCGGTTCGTGGGGGTTCATCTGTTGCGGGCCCTAAAGCTTGCCGTGCTTCCGCCTCTTGCCGGAGTACTCAACTTGGCAGGCCTATTGGGTCCGCTGCGGAGGAATCCTCGCGAATCGTTGCTTGCCCGTCCCGGAAGGCTAGTGAGTGGAAGGTGGTCGCCAATCGCGGCAATCGTGGTGCGGTGCAGAGGAAGCAGTGTGCTGGGGATGCTTCGGCTGAACCTCTCCTCGCCAGCAATAGGTTTGAGGTGTTGACGGACCTTGAGCTGGAGCACTCGCCCGTTGTCACGGTGGAGGCTGGGCCGGAGGCAAGCTGTGGGGGGAGGGGAGTGTTACTGTTAGGGAGCTCCAATGTTCGGCGTATCATGTCTCCGTTGCGGCGAAGGGCCCGCCGGGGGGGAGTTGTGGAGCGGGTGTTCTCCAAGTGTATACCTGGAGGTACGGTGCCCCAGGTGACGAAGGAGTTGAGGGCGGCGGTCGGGGAGACAGGTTGCTCCTCGCTGCATGTGGTGGCGCATGTGGGCACCAACGATGCCTCGGCTCGTGGATCCGAGGAGATCTTGGACTCTTTTGAGGACCTGATATCTGAGGTTGCTCGAGTCAAGGGGTCGTCTGGGGTGGACATTGCGTTGTCCATATGCAGCATAGTTCCCCGGATTGATCGAGGCCGTATGGTTTGGAGTAGGGTGGAGGGTCTGAACCGTCGGCTGAGGGATTTCTGTCGGGACAAAGGGGTGGGCTTTGTCGATCTGAGCCACGTCCTTGACTCGTGTAGGGTTCCCCTTAACCGCTCCGGTGTACATTATACTTCCGAGGCTGCGGAGAAGGTAGCGGGTCGGGTTTTCAGGGATGTGGGTGTTTTTTTAGGTTAGACTGCAACACTAGGTTAACGATAAATGAGGTTTCGGGTTTTATTTGTGAGATTAACACCCACAGTAATGGGCAAGGGCATAGGTGCGAGCTTAGAACAAAGAAACGAGCTAATAATTGCGTAAGGAAACAGGAACTTGCCTCTAGTAATTCAATCTTAAAGAACAATGCGAGAGATTTAAAAATCATAGTAGTTAATTGCAGAAGTATACGTAAAAAGCAGATAGAATTCCTTAATCTTACGAGAAGTAATGATGCGGATATCGTAATAGGGACCGAGAGTTGGTTAAGCGAAGATATTTCATCAGGTGAGATATTTCCTCCGGATTATATTATTTATCGTAAGGATCGACTCTGTAGAATAGGTGGAGGGGTGTTTATCGCTGTAAAGGATTCTTTAAAGAGTCAGTGCGTTGACTTCTTGGAGAACGGTACATGCGAAATGGTATGGTGCTCGGTTATTGGACGGAGTGGAAAGAAGGTATTCTTTTGTTCCTTTTATCGGCCTCCGGATGGCGACAACGGATGTATAGAGCAACTAGCTGATTCGTTAGAGAATATTCGGAAGAAAGTGAAGGATCCCATCATTGTTGTAGGAGGGGATTTTAACCTTCCCCATATTGATTGGGAGAATTTATCGAGCTCGCACACCGGTAGAGAGAAGACTATATCGCAAACATTGATAGATACGTTTTCGCTTCACGCCTTAGATCAACTTAATAAGAAGGTTACGAGGAAAATTCGCGAAGGTCAAGGTAGTGTACTTGATTTATTAGCAACTTCGCATCCTCACTTGATCGATGATCTTAATGTTATTGCTGGAATTTCAGACCACGATGTCATAACTGCAGTTATGAAAGCGGAAATAGTAAAATCCCTCAAGCCACCACGGCAGGTTTATATGTTTCGCAAAGCGAGATTTTCAGAATTCAGGGATTATATTAATGCGAAGAGGGAAGACTTCTGTAGTTTTTTGTGTGGTAATACTATTGACGATAGCTGGATGGAATTCCTACGAATATTAAGGGAAGGCTTAGCTAGGTTTGTCCCAATTAAAACCGTTAAGGAGCGTAAGGATCCGCGTTGGATGAAACCTAAGTTGCGAGCGTTGCATAGGAAGCAAAGGATTTTACACGCACGGATGAAGAAGCTAGAGAAAATCGGAGTAGACTTTGATCTTGAGCGACAAAAATATTCGGAGATGCGAAGATTGGTTAAGGATGAATCGCAGAATGAGTTTCAGGAATATAGATCTAAAACCCTTTTAGAGTCTTTAGGAGGTGACCAGAAGGAATTTTGGTCATATGTCCGAGAATCTCGAGGAGGTCAGTCTTCAGTACCCAGCCTTGTTAATGACGTGGGTTTAATGGTTACTGAATCGTTAGAGAAAGCAAATCTAATTAATCGACACTACCAGGAAAGCTTTACTTTAGACGATGGACGCGCGAACAAATTTTCTGTGCGTGTTGATTCAGAAATGGAACCAATCGAGTTATCGGTGGATGGAATAAGAAAGTTGTTGCGGCAGGTAGACAAGAAAAAAGCGCCAGGACCAGAAGGTATACCATCGTTCGTCATTCAAACACTGGCGAATGAGCTTGCACCCCTTCTTTTCGTATTCTATAGGAAAACCTTGGACGAAGGCGTTGTACCAATGTCGTGGAGAAGAGCGCATATCACTCCAATTCCTAAGAAAGGACGTTCCTCGAAACCTGAAGATTACCGTCCGATATCTTTAACGTCAATATTTTGTAAGACTATCGAGCACATTATAGCGAGTTCAATAATGCGTTTCCTAAGTGACAAGGGGGCAATTAGTCAATGTCAACACGGTTTCCGTAAAGGTAGGTCATGTGATACCCAGTTAGCCCTTTTTCTCCACGATGTAGTTAGAGCAGCTGATAAGGGTATAAGAACAGACGCCATATTTCTAGATTTCAGAAAAGCTTTCGATCGAGTATCGCATGTAAAATTAATTCACAAGTTGACGGCTTACGGGATTAACGGAAAAGTTGTTGAGTGGATAAAGTCGTTTCTCGGGGAAAGATCGCAGCGAGTTGCGTTGGACGGAATTTTATCTGATGAGGTTCGCGTCACATCCGGTGTTCCACAGGGAAGTGTATTAGGACCAATTTTGTTCCTAATATATATTAACGATGTTATGGATAATATTAAATGCAAGGTTAGGTTATTCGCTGATGATACTGTTGTGTATAGGGAGATCGTAACTGAAGATGACATTGGTAGTTTGCAGAACGATCTGAATATGATTTCGGGTTGGTGTAGTGATTGGCAGCTCGAGCTGAATGTAAAGAAGTGCGTTACCATGACTTTCACGCGATCCACTAACGTTACCTGCGTACCGTACAGAATTTCAGGAAATCCCTTGGAGCTCGTGATGCATCATAAATATCTAGGAATTACGCTCAGCAGTGATATTTCCTTCAAAGAGCATATTCGAGGCGTAGTAGGAAAGGCGAACAGAATGCAAAGGTTAGCCAGCAGAATCCTTAGGGGATGTTCACCGAGAGTAAAAGAAATAGCGTACTTTTCCCTAATTCGACCTCTACTTGAGTATTGCTGTGCGGTTTGGGATCCTCATGAAGTAGGATTAATTTCCGATCTCGAGATGGTTCAACGTAGAGCAGCAAGGTTCGTCAAGGGAGATTTCAGATTCGACAGCAGTGTTTCGGCTATGTTAGGATCCCTCGGTTGGAACTCTCTTAGTGATAGAAGACGTGAATATCGACGGAAGCTTTTTGATAAATTTATCGCTACCGATTTCGGGGAGGAGATAACAGATATTGTCATCCCAGTTATATACCTACGCGACCTTCGAGAGAAAACAAAAAAGCGATACAGGGAAGTAGTTGCCAGGACGGATAGCTACTTTTGGTCATTTTTTCCGCGTAGTATTAGAGAAGCAAATAGCTCTCCAGATTAGATAGGTATTTTGGTGTCTTACACCCCCTGCCACGCACCACTGGCGGATTGCAGGGTTTAAATGTAAATGTAAATTCTAAGTTTTGAAAATAATACAATCCAGAGCAATAAATGGGTTAATTTTAGGCTTTTATCCTCTCTTATAAAAGTTTATTTCAAATTTCTACTTCATGAAGTAAAATGGAGTGAAATCTTAATTCATTCTGATGCTGAAGATAATTTAAATGCCTTTTTTAAATATATATAACCATTGTTTTCCTTATGTTTGTAAAAAGGTCTCTTCTGCCAAAGGCAAAGGAAATGTGACATGGCATTCTAATGAATAAGAACAAATGAAAGACATTGTAATTGAACATTACAGAACTTATAAAAGTCTCAAGAGAGACCAGGCAAAATCTGAGTACCTTTCACTAGGAAAAAGCACAAGAAATCCATCTGTATTGCAAATTTTAAGGCTAATGCAGAATATATAAACAATGCAAATAACAAATGCAAAGCTGCTTAGAACACAATAAAGACCATAAGTCAGAGAGGACATAATACTTTTCCCTTTTCAGCTGACAAATTTTTAATTATTGTATAAAATGTATTGAAAATGTGACCTCTATCATTGTACCACCCAGTGTCACAGCTCAGGAACATTTAGGTAATTTACTGGTTGCTAATGGTACTTTAAGTTGGAACCATGTAACTTACTCTGACATAATAAAAATTGTTAAAGGAATGTAGAATACTGATACTAGAGATGTTTATGATCTCTCTAACAACCTGGTAAAGTCATTCATGGGACATATTGCTGAATCTATTGCTATTTGTATCAATAGCTGTTTAGCAAAAGGAAAATTGCCTGACAAATTGAAAGTAACAAAAACTGTTCCAGTGCAATAAAAGGTGACATGAACTGCCTTGAAAAGTATAGACCAATATCTGTTATCTCAGTATTTTCAAACAATTTTGAAAGTGTTATGAAAAACTAAGTGCATTAATTTTTAGCATATAATAATATTACTTCCCCTGTGCAATTTGTTTTTCGTGAAGGGAAATCCACTTTTGATGCTGTAAACACTGTAATTTCTAGTTCCATTGATGCTTTTGAATGTCATTGTAATATGAAAATTACTCTATGTGATTTAAGTAAGGCTTTTGATTGTGCAATACATGAAATACTCTTTGACAAGTTACAATATTATGGTATAAGAGGGAAAGAGCTTGATGTCATCAAGTCTTATCTTGACAAACACTGTCAAACTGTCTATAAGATGGGGAATGGTCTTCAAAGCTGTACTATCACTAATGGAATTCCTCAAGGATCTGTTTGAGGCCACTTCTTTTCTTAATAATGATGAATCACCTAAAAAGTAATGTCAGATCTTAAACTTTGATATAGGCAGATGATGTGACAGTGTTTGCCTCAGGTAATAATTCTTAGATAATGGATTTTCATATGTCTAAGGCTCTCACTGAAACTGCCAATTGGTTCTCTGCCAATAAGTTTTTCCTCAGTGAAAATAAAATCAATCTCTCGTCTTTACTCTAAAGGAAATTAAACAGGATTCATAAATCTACCATATATTCCGGCGTATAAGTCGGCCCTTAAAATTATGAGGTGAATTTCAGGTTTTAGCCTATCTTCAGAGTATAAGTCGACCCAAAAAATAAGGCAACACCAGTTCCCCAACTCTATTTTATGGGAAGAAAAACTACGGTATCCATAAATGTACAGTCCTGGCCAAAATTAACGCAGCACCAGCTGTAAGGATCGCTAGGGAGGTGCTGCGTTAATTTTGGCCAGGAGTGTACGATAGCGTAAGGAATATTTACCGCATAAGATTAAGACGCAATTATTGTTTCTTTCAGGCGCCATGTCAACTTCTCGCCTCTGCTTAACTATTACAAAAGTTTCTTTCGTTGGTATCACTAAGGCTACACAAATAAAAATGCGTAACGAAACAGAAACCCCATGGCTTTAAAACTTTATTATAGAAATAATGGTTATATAATTCGTTATATAACGAATATATAAACAAACAAACCATGATGTGTTTATTGATCTTCATTTATAAAAAGAAAATATCGAAATATATGTTAATTTTTTGTAAAATAAAAATATCTGTGAACAAATAACTAATAATAATAATAACTTGCGTCATTAACGTTAATAACACTTGCCAAAAATTAGTGTCACTAAGAAATAATTGTGGTGCGAGAGTTTGTGTACAACAAGCGTTAACCAGGCAGTTTCACTTCTTTACCCCTCGGTGGTAAAGGGTTAAATTTTATGTTCGGCGTATTCGTCGACCCTTGGATTTTTAGAGACTTTTTTAGGCTTCAAAGGTCGACTTATATGCCGGCATATACGGTGTGTATATATATATATATATATATATAAGGTACTTGTGTATACCAAAGTCAATGTAACTAAGTTTCAGGCAAGAGGTGATATTCACCTCCACAATACCAGAAATGCTTATAAAATTGATGCACCCGTGTGTTGACTGTCTTAAACAGCTGAACATAATTATGTAATTGGTATAAATCTGTATAACAAGCTACCACAGAAATTTCAAGCTGAACCAATTAATAGGTTTAAAACTTTTGTATCATCTTGGCTAATCAATTATTTTTTACAAGGTCCTTTGCTGTTCTCTGTATGGCTTTTTCGACCAATAAAATATTATTATCATTATTATATTTCGATATTCCAGTCTGCCATCTGTATGGCCTCATTTTTTGTCGTTGACTATTATAGTTTTAAACTGATTGAAATGCTGAAAATAACTGATTTTAGGAGGTAAAATGGAAACTCATATTAAAATTCATTATATTCTACGCTTGCACCAGGGTAGATAAATAAATACGTACGTAAATTCTAATTTGAATAAATGATTAGCGAAGCTCGTAGCCCTTTCTAATACCAGTGCTTAGGAAAACCAACTTAAAGGCTCAGCGATCGATAATTTGTCATTCGTTCCGATCGCAAACATTAATATTTCTACATGTAACCTGTTTGAGTTTTACGTCAATACAGCTGTGTTGGCGGATAGATTAAGTATGAAATCTCATTGTATTTTATTGTAGTTAATGCGAAATGTGCTCGAAATTTTAAATATTTGTGGTTCCATTTATTTTTAAAAATTCAATTGAAAAATGTATCGATCACACTCCAACAATTGTCTCACCTAAATTCCTGTGAAGTATCGTCGAGGTGAGGGACGGCAACGAGGAAGGGAGAACTTTATTTTGTTTCGAATACACTGCAAATTGATTGGCCTGAATTCTAAATTACCTTTAGAAGTACATAAATGTGTCTTAGCTTCATACTGCTCGTTTTATAATTTCAAAAGGAACTAATTCAGTGAAATACATTCCTTGTTATAATAGGTACCCTCCGAAAATTTGATACGAAAAATTCGAGACAAGCCTGGAATGTTTATGCGTGTCGTGATTCATTTCCCGCTAAACATTCATACCCGCTGAACAACGTGTATTTTCTTCATAAGGTTTTCCATAGAGTTGACAGATAATGTCACACCCACTCTCAAGCCCGAAATATAGCAGCGCAGTTACATCGCACTGTAATATGTAAAGCAATGGGATGTGAAATCTTAGGTTAAGTGCTGCAGAGTAATCATTCCATATTATAAAGGAAGTCTTTGCAAATTTTACCTCGTAAATAAATTTTCTTTGTATTTCCCCTTCGTTCCTAATGACAATATTTCGAAGTTTACCAACGTTTGCATTATACGGCGGACCGTCACGTGGTGTACCTTATCGATTCGTATAGCAAGACTCCGGTCGATAGAACGCATGACCTCGAAGGACGTATAGTAACGTCGTCGCTGTTGTTTGTTTTTCATCGTATTAGACAAGCCCCCATGTTCGTATGAATAGCGCAAACTAGGAATGTTTACCTGTTTCGTCAATATACGTTCATTTCACGAAAATGTGTCTTTCGGAGGTATGATCAAAAGCGAGAAAAATAAGTAAACGTTTCTTCGTAATCGTCTTTTCTACAAGAAGGAATGATCAAACCTGGTTAAATTGTGAGAGTTAAATAATTTAAGTTACCAAAGATGGATTACATAAGAGAATTTGATATCCGACTTGAACGAGAGATGTATTACGCTGGAGAAACTCTTTCTGGCCACGTGGTGTTAGATACAATAGAAAACTTTAAACTTCGGGGTAAGTAATTCTTCTAGAAAGATGTTATTTAGAAAACCTTTAAAAATGGGACGCGGTGTCCCTTATCTACTCGGGATTATGCTGTCAAATGGAGCTGAAGAGTTGTGCGTTCACGAAGTAACTTCTAATTGATTACGCCTGTAATGGTAAATCGTCGTGAAGCTATTGTTCTATAATCGGGAATTAAAAATTTTCTGATATTTTACGGAAATAATTTTCTGACGTTAACTGCACTTCAGAGAAAAATTGTCAAAAAAAGACTCCTACCTCATTTTTATATGTACAAAGTGTGAATGATAATATTCCTAATTATATGTTAGAGAATATAGGAAAAACTCGTTGTATTAGCCTACTGGATGTTGTAACTCATTTAGGATATCCTTTTAAACCATAATGCTGTCTGGAAATTTTGATTTCTGTGTTTTTAATTAAACTTCTTTGCTATTTGACGTCAGAGGTGATTGAGATCATGAAATAGATTATGTCTCTCTTGTTAGTATATAACATTTTTTATGATCGATCAAAAGAATATATTGTGTAATTATCACTACCTAAATAGACTGCTTTAAAACATTTGGTCTATAATCATTTGTAAAAAAACCTGTTACTGTAGAAACCAAAAGAACGATGTTACATGGTCATTTGAAAGAAAGAACTATAAGTACTGATCTTTTTTTTATTAAAATATATGTATTAAGTATAGGTCTTTAATCATCTATTTAGTGCCTAAACATAGGCTTCAATGACATCAAGATAAGAATCATAATAATCACTCCAACTGTTGCGTTTTTATAAGTATATTAATGATTTTTGGAAAGCAAAACTATTTTTCAATCTCTCTTTAAACTAGTTCCATATGCTGTGACAAATGTCTTCTCAATTCTTCCAAAACCGCTAAGGCCAATGATTATCAATGTTGAGGTATATACTCCATGACTCATCAATTTGAAAATTGATCTTTCCATTAATTTCATCAAAATTATAAAAAAGAAAGTATTTCTACTGGTATACCTTCTCTTGTTGTACTTGCAATAAATATTTCCTTTCTGATCTGAAAGGGTGACATAGCTTGGTGTCATATATTGTAATTTCATGTACATATTTATGACTCTGTTGTTGAAAATCATCTTCATGAGATGCATTGAATTCTTGAGATATTAAAATGCATACTCCCAAGGAGAAATTGATAACTAGGTGCACGGCATTTTATCCCAAGTTGCCCTTACCCTTTTTCCTTATCATTATGCATGCTGATGTATTTCAGAATTCTAGTGGACAAGTTCTAGGAGATGGTTGACTACCCCTCCTAGAGTTGAAATTAGTTGAATTTTTATAGTTTAAATTATATTTGATTGCTGCTTATTGATTTTGAACTGCTTATTTTCTTTTAATTCTGGAATAATTTCTTTCTAATCTAATCTTAAGCTGTCCGTGTCGTTCTTCGTGGCAAGGCCCATGCAGAATGGAAAGTAGTTGTTAGTGGAGACAGACGGACTGTGAAAGATGACCAATACTTCATTGATGATCGAGCTATTATATGGGGGAAAGGTGAGGAAATTTATTTTATGTGAAACCATTTCAAATTCATTGGAATCCAGATTCTAACTTTGCATTTAATACTGATAAGTTTCATAGGGCTATTCATGGTCTTAAAGAGCATTAGTTGGATTCCTCAAGATTAAATTAAAACTTTCTAATTTTTTTCTGATTTTGTAAAAGTATTTGAAAAATTAAATTAGTGGAATTACTATTGCATGTATCCTAATAAAGATATGATTATTATTTTTAAGTGTTGACATGCCGCTCATAAAGTTCTCACATCTGCTTTAATTGTATTTCAGATAAACCAGAGGGAAATGTTCCCATTCTACCGCGTGGTCTTCACAAATTTCCTTTCCGATTTCAACTTCCTGAAAGTTCCTTACCTGCATCATTTGAAAGCAAACCTGGATACATACGCTATTATATAAAGGTAACTATTGGAGACGATATCTAATGTTTAAAATAAAAAAAATACCCTTCTGCTTTTTGAGCGACCACAATTCTTTTCCATTTGATTTGACAGAGTTAATTGTTTTATGCTTTTCAAGATGGTAGAAAGAATAAATAAATTTATAACAAATATTTCCCTTACAGGTTCCTGTTTCATCATAAAAATTCCTTCATTATGTTCTCAAAAATTCTTGCTAATACTTTAAGGATTACATTCGTCTTATTTTGAGTCATTTAATAATCTTGAAGTAAAAGCAAATTCTAATCTGTTTTTATTAAATTAATTTGATAACCTTCGAATTTATGATTTTTTTATGGCTTGATACATGTAGAGATGCCAGGGATGGGCTCCTATTTTTTTAAAGAAGTATATCCTCTTATTTTCCTAGAAAAAGCTTTCACTGCTTAAACTTTCATGTATTTCATTTATTTCAGGTTACCATTGATATTCCTTATGCTTCCCCTCCCCAAGGAATGAAGTATTTCACTATAATTGGCCCCCACATTGACTGTATGGATGAGCAGTATTTGGTAAGATTATAATATCTTTAATTTGATGCTATCTGGGGCTATGATTTCTTGAAATATTATTAAATGATAACATTCATATGCGATGTATTTTATACTAGAATATATTTTCAGGTATTAGAAATCTTTTTATGGAGATATAAGAAAAATTATGGTCATAAGAGCTCTCAAAGACACAATTTATTATTCAGCCTTTTAGGATTAAATGCTTTGCAATATGTGAAGAAAAACAGCTACTTTAAAGTTAATCAACAGTTCAATCTATTTCCTTGCAATTAAAAGAAATGTTTAGCTATTTCACGGCTGAGCTTACAGCCATTGAATGTGTCCTCTGAGTCTCAGATGGTAGTTCAACCTCTAGATGTCAAAGTTTGATGTTAAAGAAGTGAACTGATTCAATGAACAAGCAGCTGCAGACATTTAGTGCCAGTACTCTTAGGTAAATCACCAATTACTTGGTCTCTCCTTGAGTAAAATGGCCTTTTATAAATCCGAAAAAGTCTGGTTTAGGTTCTGCGACTATGTAAAAGGCTGATTATATGAAGTCCATAACATAGACGTAAGGATAGCAGCTTCTCTTTGTTTGAGTGAAGATGTCTGCATCACTCAATCATCAGAATATTGTGACTAGCATAAATTTTCATAGGAAAATAAAAAAAAATTGATTCTTTCTGAATCTCTAATTAAGAAGTGTGTGTACGAGTTTTTAGGAGGAAATATAAAATAGACCAGATGAAAATATAAAAGAGATTTAGGTCTTTAACAAAAGAAATTGAAGTTAGATGGAACACTGTGAAGGAAAGATTAAATTACACCACTTAAGAAGCAGTTGATTCAAGGAAATGTGTTAAAAGTTAATCTTCAATCACAGATAATGTCCTATTATCTATATAAGAGAGGAAAAAGAACAACATTTCCGGTAATGAGATAGAATAAAAGTGCTACTGAAGAATAAGAAATAAAATAGAACTTGAACATGAAATTTTACTTAGCATGAGGAAGCGTGCTCTTTAAACCCAAGGTTCAACAAGGAATAAAAAATTGTGACATGACTGGGACTCGAGTCAGACAAGAATTATCTAAGACGATTTTATATATATATAGAAGAGATATAATACAGAAACTTTTGCAAGGTAAAGCTGAAGCAGTATTTAGCAAAATAGTATTAGTCTGATAAGTTTTTATAAGAGTAAAAGTGCCAATGGACTCTAGAAAGTATGATAGATGCTACAGCCAAAGAGAAGAGGGTGGAAAATGTGAACAATATCTTAGAATTGACTTTTCAACCAACTTACATTGCATTTGTATATCTAATGAATGCTTTCGACTATATCAACTGGTACAGAATGTTATGGATCCTAAAAGCAATTGAAGTAAATAAGGACTTTGGAAGACTATTGCTCTTTAAAATGACCAAAAGGAGGTGAGTGTTACAATTAAGCTAGATTAAGGAAGGGAGGTTGATAAGGATTGATTATCACCCCAGATGTTCAATTTATACTTAGGGAAGGCAGTAAGTGAAATCAAGGGAACAAGAGAGAACAATCAAACAGTGAATACAAAGTATGGGGCTGTGTAAAAACAAATAAGCAACATATGCTGAAAACAATATAGAATCCTATGCTTTGGGCATTGCATAAAAAAGCTCATTATCAAGAAAAATAAAGCCAAAGCGTTAATTTGCAGCTGGAAGAGGAAAGAAATTGTATAGAGTGTTCTGCTGTGAATCACAGAGTAAACCAGCTACAGAGAAGTGAAGATTCAAAGCAATGGTGATACCAAAGAATGACTCATTGTCTAATAGACTCTTTGTAATTGGAAATTATGACTTGAATGACTCAAGTTGCTAAAATTCTTTAACCCAAACCAGATATAATTCACAAGTACCTCAATATTTCTGAAATTCAAAACGTATATCAGAAATGTCTATTGATCTAATATTAAAATATTCCGAATTATTTGAATTAATGCTACATTTTTTTATATAAAAAAAATGACTTCAGATCGATGTGAGATGTAGTCATCTGCATTGTTGCACTCCCCACATTTGTTGATTAAATTTAATGTTATACCTTTTACTGAAAAAAATTAAAACCAGCAAATCATATCAGGTTTATGGAAATTTTGGAATTGTGTATTTGATTTAATTTCTTTTAGAAACCAATGGTTGGTCATGACAAGAGAACGACATGCTGCTTGTGCTGTGAGAAAGGACCAGTAGTTTTAAGAGCACAATTGGAAAGGTCTGCATACGTTTGTGGTGAGAGTATCAAGTTGAGGGCAGATGTGGATAACCAGGGTGAAGAGGAGGTGCGGCTCAAGGTTAAACTGTTGCAGGTAGTAATTCTTTACATGTCAACTATCAACCACAAGAGCACATTCAGTAGGAGTTTAAATACCTTAAAGTAATTGTCATTTACCATAAGTGCCATTATCATTTGGGCATTTTTTGCATCTGTTAGTATATTTTCAGTAGCCATATATTCCCTTGTGTTTTTTCCTAGCATATTTAAAGGTTAAACTATTACTCCAATATGCTATTTTCTCAAAGAGATTTCTGATGTATTTTATTATCTATGGCCCGTATTTCAAACCCACACATCATTACAGGTTCCAGTTTGGTTTGAATAATATTTTTCTTTGTGGTGATAGTTTAGTTTTTACTCCAAAAGATTGGATGCAGCGATTTAATCATAGACTCCTCTGGGCCAACTTCCCACAACTGTCTTCTTTTTCCTCTTTACATATTGTAACCTTCAAGGTAATTCTTTTGGCTGGCATTAGTTCTTATTCCACTTTCCATGTCTTCTTCTTTTCATCTGATTGCCATGTGTTGTGATTTGGTAATTTTTACTTCCAGTCCTAACTTTCTATGTTCTCACATTTGTTTATTTGTATTGTACACCATTTTTTGGTTGTCTTTTGTGATGACTACTCCTGTAAAATTATTAATGATTTGTATGGTGCCATTGTCCATCCATATTCCTATTGAACTTCCTCATCCATTCTTCTAAGTCTTCATACAAATAAATTTAGAACATTTACTATGAGGTTTTAGGCTGAAGCCCTATGTTTATGGAAATGGTGCAGTGCATCTTCCAACATTTGTGGCTGCTTGAACCCACAATCTAGTTGACTGTTTCTACGTTATTGTTTCACTACACAATTCTTTCATGGCATAATCCTTTCACTACATTTATGTATGTCTAATTTTGACGTCAAGCCTTGCCTTGCATTATTTATTTAGGGAAATAGAATGGTATCCTTTCTTTGGTGAATTTGACATTTGCCTGCATTTTGATAAATTCTTTGCCAGATGACTCTTCATGAATGTTGTCCACATATGATGAACCTGACCAAATCCCTATCTATGATGTTATGCTTATTTCTTATGAATGGCCATCTAGCAAGGGGAGCCCAGGCGTAAAACGTCCGTAAGGGCCCCTAATCGACTTCCTTTGCCCACTTATTATGTAAAGAAAGCATGATTTGACATATTAAAATTTTCTATGGATTGCTTGACTTCTGCGTAATCACAACTTGGCTTCTAAGAATGGTCCTTCTTAACGCCTGGATGCCCATCAAACCCTAGACTTGGCCAGCCAAGCCCTTTTCAAGTTCATGGTTGTAAACCACTTCATCCCCATAAGCGTCTCCAGGGTATCATCTACACTTGGCAAAAGATAGCTGACCTTTCTAATTACATCATTCAGTCAGCAATAGTTTTTGCAAAAACACATGGTTCGGTCCTTTTTCTTCATGAGCACCACCATAGAACTCCTAGGACTGAATGAAGGTTCTATCATGCAAGCCTACACCATTCCTTCAATCATGGTCCATACTTCCTCTTTACATGCAACTGGTAATATTTTAGGACGCTGGCATGTTGGTTACTCAATGCCCATATTTACTTTGTACTGAACTAAATTATTCTTCCCAATATCAGAATTATTCTATGAGAAAATATCAGCATAATGCAACAGCATCTTCTTGGCCGATCTAACTTCTCTATCAGACAATTGCTTGCAGCAGTTTTCAAGAAAAGGTGATCCATCAAATTTTCCATTTACTACAGCTGGTAGATGCTTCACATCTTTGCACCCACACTGCTTCTTGGCAAGTGCCCATCAACATTCCCTTTTTGATGACATGTTTTTCATTACTCATGTTCAGAATTCAAATGGCTGAAATATTTGTGCCTGTCACTAGCGTTCGTGCCATCATCCATGGTTGGTCAGTTTCCATGCATTCTTATATCATGCATTGTTGCTTCTGGTAAGGATTCCGTAGCAACATTTCTGGTTTATGGATTTAAATTTTGCAGGCAGGACTGTTTACTTAAGGCAGTAGACATTGCCTGACCATAGAGAGCTATTCTGTACCACTTTTCAAAATCCCTCATTTCACATTGATCTCACAATGGTGTTCTTGCATGAAATCCAAACCCAGGGTACAATCATCAACAATATTTTCCACAATGACATTACGCCAAAAAGTCATTTTGCCATGCTTCATTCTACCTACCTCTCACCACGGATGGGTATGTGCTGACTGGTTGCTGTTAAGAGTTGAATTCAGTCTTGGGTCCAGAAAAAATCTCCAAGAAAACAATTTGCAACCTGGGAACTGAAGACTTTTCGAAAAAGTCCAGTATCCAATTTCAACTTATGAGATATTCCATCAATTTTGCAGTTGATGATCAGGGTGTTCCCTTTGTAGACCTGAGAGTAAGAAACTCTGGGGGCTTTTTCAAAACCATCCAGCATCCGCCCCTCAGTCCTGGCATGTGATGAAGGTTCAGAGTATTGATGTGAGAAGTATTGCTACCCACCCTTCCATCTTGGACTCCATCCTCCCCTCTTGTGTTATGTGTTGGACAACTGGATCTTAGGTGACCCTTCCCTCCACATTCACAGCATCTCTGGCTAAACCGTAGTTGACTACCGTGGCTAGGTGCTGCCACCACATCCCTGATGTGGTGGGCTCATTGATCCTGGCCAAAGACTCTTTCAAATTCTTCTGATGTCCAAGTCTGACAGCAGGCCTCACTTCCAGGTCACATATTCCATTGATGAATGCTTGAATTAATCTTCTCGATGAAATATGGGTATGAGTGGTATGTCTTCTGGACCAGCCTTTTCAATTGCTAGGGCCCACTGTTGAAGATTCATTTTACTTCACTGAGCATGGTCCTTTAACTGAGTATGGATTGCTTGCTCTTAGAGCACATTGCTATAACAAGATCCCAATGCCTTGAGCAGTTAGTCGTAGGGGGACTTGGCCTGCTCTTTCAGCCTGCTCTTCCTGATGGCAGGCCTGCTCTTGAAATATTGCAATTAGAGCAGGCATGTCAAAGGCAGGAGCTTGTAGAGCAGTCATCGCCATTACTCTAGATGAGTTGGCATAGGTAGATTCCGTCATCTGCTGATTTTAACGGACAAGTCCATAAGAATCACCAGACCTCCTCTGGTCCAATTTCTGTTGGTGGTGTTGACTCCTCGTGGAAACTGCCTCAGTATCCTCCTTCGGTAGAACATCATAATTATCCCACTTTTGACACCAATTTTTTATGTGATGAAGGTTCAGAGTAATCAGGTAATTTTGGTTGTTCTGAAAATAACACTTTATTCCTGAAGACCAAAGTCAACCCCATGCAACAATAAATTTGAATTCTGAAAAACGCTCCTAAATACTCACCCTTGTAGCTTCTTCCAAATGTCTACTCACATATTCAAAATTGAACTGCCTTTACTACAATTAAATAAACAAGTCTATTGAATAACACAGGATGCAGCAGTAATTATTAGATGGGAAAACAATCAAGGAAATGGCAGAGAAGCTGAAAAAGCATTTGTCTGCTCTATCACTTTGTATGGTTCACAAGTGATTCACTGAATTTTGTTATGAATCAGCATGGGTGATCCTGAGCATTCGGGATGTCTAGTTAAGGTCACAACTGAAGAGACGGTTAACAAAATCCAGGATTTGGTTTCGTATGATTACTTGCAAAAAACATATCCTAAATGATTCACCACCGCCACCACATGATATGATCATTTTTTTGCAAGTGACTGTAATTGAATCTTTCTCCTTCCCAGAACTATCTTTGTCTCTTAGAAGTTAATTCCATTCAGGTGGTAGCCATGGTATTTGAAATAATTCACTATCTCGAGTCATGCCATTGGTTCGATTCCAGAGCACCATTTACGTTCCTCTGTGCATTGCAAATGGGGATAACAGAATTTTCACATATTTCAAATGGCCCTGGGCTTGACACCAGGTGGCTCTACCATTTGAAATGTGTAGCGGGAATTTCAATTTTTTATGAGTCATTTACCGAGAAGATGGAATTTTAAGACCAGTAGTCTACAGCGCAGCTTACCTAAGGGGGATAAAATTACATTTTCTCCATAGTCATGTTAGTCACTCTTCCTTTCATATGCGTAGCTTATCATTAATTCTATTTATTCCTGGGCTCCCAGATAGTCAAGTGGACAAAGTGTTTGCCTTTGGTGAAAGCAGTCCCGGGTTTGATTCCCAGTGGAAGCCAATGTGCGAAATGACCTAAGCTGTGGAAGTACTTTTAACAATACTAAAACTCTATTTATCACTTAGTGACGCCCTTCCCTCACCTCAATTGATACTCTGTTACCTCTGACATAATTTTCTCCAATATTGTTCTGTTTCTCTCATCCTTTCCAGCAAATATTTTCTAATTTATCGTTCCTAGTTTAATTCTTTCCATTGTCTATTTGCTGCTATTGATAGAAATGAGAAATTATTCTGAGAGTTCTGGTAGTAATTGCTCAATTATCTTCCAATCCTTAACATAATGTTTTGTTTGAGCAATTTTCAATAATTGAGATTCAGTGATTGAAAAAAAAAGTTTTATTGTCATCAATTCGATTCAGGGCGCATATCTCAAATATTCTATTTCAGTGGCATGTTAGGCATGGTTTTTGTTTCTTTTTTATTAAAAAACTGAAAAATTACTGAAAAAAAATCGAATTGATGGAAAAATATTAGTGAATATAAGCAAATACTAATAAAGAACACTGTAAAATAAAAATATTACTTTATTAGTATAATAAACTTTCATGTTATGTTTTACCAGGTTTAAGAATGGCAGCCTATTTAACAGTGGTGCTGTCAACTCTCGGAACATGAAAATTAGAAGTTAATAAAATAAAGCAGCCACAGTTGCCGAATAATTATTATGAATATTAAATTTTTGATTTCTTTTAATCTCCCAACAGTTTGTTGAGTTTTTTGTTGAGAGAGGAGTGTTGGGAGTTGGGAAGGAACTAGAGCGTTTGTCGTTAGAATACAGAGGAGAAGCTATTCCTCCAGGATCAAGGTCTAAATGGGATTCTTCTCGCCATCTTGTGGTACCAGTTATGCCTCCAACATTACTTGGAGTTTGCCGACTTATGCAGATATACTATGTCTTGAAGGTAAAGAAAAGAATTTACACTTACCAGAACAATAATTTTGATTAGCAGTTTATTAATATATTATCTATATATCATACAAACAATATTAGTTAAATATTAATTCAAACATTTGCTCAGATATTTGTAAATATAATTTGAAATTGATAATAAAATTAATATATAAGGAATAATATATGTAATTATGTAAATAACAAAAAATTTCCATTTGTTAAAAGTATTGAGATTCTATCATCTGAATTCATGAATAGGTGGGAAAATAAATTTGTAAAATAGAAATGATAAAATCTGATTGGAAAGAATGAGGTTTGATAATTAACCCTTTTGCTGCCATCAAATTGTTTGAAAAATTGGTAATTTTTTAAGTAATGAGAGCTCTCCCATGAAAAATGAACTGTGTGTGTGAATAGGAGAGAGGTGTTGCTGGTCAGTAATCGAGGTATTCTAACTGGCTGGAGCCTGAATGTGACATTAAGCATAAATCTACAACTGCCTCCACATGGTAGCAGCTAACATTCAAAGGCTTAAACACTAATTGTGAATTAACATTCTCTAACCTTGGTCTCTCTATATAGTCTGACTTCTGCTCTGAGGAATACGTTATAGCAATGCTCCCTTAGCTGTGTAAACTAACGTTTATGTGATCAGCCTTCTTTCTTTCAAAAATCAGCCCACAGCAAGAGATCCTTCCTCTCACTTAGTAGAGGCCACAAAAAAACTGAACTTCTTTCTTCCCATATGTGCTGTATCTTTGGCATGATGAGTAATTGGAAAAACCCAGAGGTGCCCATCCCCCCCAAAGGCTATGGCGCATTCCCCCCCAAAACCCCACCAGTTAATCCCCCCCTTCCTCCCAAAATCCTACCCTATTTCCCAACAAAAAAATCAAATTCCGACAAAAAGCGCACTTATGTAAATTTTACAATTTTAAATGGCTTCCAAAGAAACATAATAATATTCATTAATATTAAAATTAAAACTTTACAAAGTTTTATAAGTATAATATTTAGTTACTTACTCATATAAGACTAATTCATAGTATAGCTTTTAGGTAAATAAAAAAAAGAAATGCAAATACATTACTTTCTAAAAAATATTTAATGGATTTTCCGAGGAAATCAAACAATGTACTTGTATGAAAGTAAACAAAAGTACAAACTAATTACACTATGAAAATATACACCAATACATTAGACTACTTTTAAACATTATTTGCCCTAAAATACATTATGATAGGTGTTATATAATCAAATACCGTACATAGATAATGAATATCTCTAAAAAGAGCACAGTAACTGACCAAATATGTAAAAATAGGAAAGAATAACTTAAAACAAAAACCTGTATTTAAAATACAAGCATAAAAACAAGCGATACACAAGATTTTGATGCATGAAGTTTTTATCCTGTCATCATAATATAGCAATAATTCAAATGTAGGCAAAGCAATAATTTGAAACCTTAGAACAATAATTAGAATAGTTGTGTTCTACAAGGTAACAAAATTGTATGAAATACGCTAAAAAGTCAAAACAACTTATTCTAATAAAACACTATTTTTACAAATAATTATATACATATTTACATTTGTACATCTATAAAGAGATTATAAATACATAAGCTGCTTACAAATTTAATTACAATCACAGCTAGAAGTGTTTCTGTCTCTACTCTTGATGGCTTTTGTACAGAAGTAATTTACTTCTTGGCACGGTTGTTAGGGCGAATTTATCAATAATTTCGCTGTTAGAAATTGATTTTAATATGTCATTTTCGGAAGCCAGTATGAGCAAGTTAGACAGCCAAACATCCCCCATACTGCTTCTTAGCCTATTTTTGACGATTTTCAATCTGCTCATTGTTCTTTCTGCTGAGCAGCTTGTTACTGGTAATGAAAGGATGATATGATATAACATCATTAGGTTTCGAAAGCCAGACATATTAATCAAAAATCTATAAGGTTTGATGAAACCCTTCTTGACCCACTGGTCTAGAACTCGTTCTTTTGATGTCTCTGTCACTTCAGCTGGGTTGGGTGAGTCATCATCGTGAAGATTTTGTGAGCCACATTCCTCATTCTCTTCCAGGATATCAAATAAATTAATGTTTCTGTGCCCTTCTTTGTACAGGCGGCTGAAATCATTTACTTCTTTGCAGGTTTCATCAGCATCAATTCTGTAAAACTCACACAAACCATTTATTTGAGTTGGGTTAATGGTTCCGTCTTCATTATCAGCAATCTTCAATAAACCTTCATGCGAAAAATATGTCATTTGCTGCACAATATGGAGAGTGCTTTCTGGAAATCTATCCTCTAACTGGGTAATCAGAGAATCTAGTAGTTTGAAATAAACTTCAACTCTTATTTTGGCCATCAGGTTTGTTATTGGCTCATCCACAGATAGTTCATCCATAAACCTTTTGTTCTTACGAGGTCTTTTGGCGAGGGGTTGAGATATGTTGTGGTCTTCTACGAAGCTGTTGATGTGCTGTAACATTTCATCATTCCATGATTCGTCACTCCTTAGAGCCTCCAATCTAGCCTTCGTCTCACACAGAATAGCGGGCACTATTCCGTAATCAATGTTTTTTGATTGGAAACATATGGTTACTGGTGCGAGAACTTTGAAAACTGTGGATGCGATTTTCATTGTTGCCACTGTTTCAAATTCAGACAACGCTTTAAAGAGTCCATTTGCTCGAGTAGTAGTGTCATTGTCTGACTTTTCATCCTTCGATATTTCACATAAGGATTCCCTAAGGACATCGTAACAACTTATAACTGTTGCCAAAGCATCATTCCGACTTGACCATCTAGTCGTGAGGACTCTTTTTAAGCGCTTTTTTCTAATATTAGGAGGTCCTTTGTTCAACTTCTCTGTAAAGAAATGATGTCTTTTATGTCCCGACATGAAAACGTATAGTTCTTGAAGTGTCGAAAACATATCTCTTATTTGGGGGCAAATATCCATAGATTTTTCTATGACTAATGCAAATCTGTGGGAGCAGCACCAAATGTAAAATGCTTTAGGACATTCTTTTAAAACAAAAGTCTTAACTCCACTTAATCTCCCACGCATATTACCTGCTCCATCCATACTTTGCCCAACCAACCAATTGTTATCCAAACCTAATGATAGCAGGGTGTTGAGAAGCTCTGATGACAAATGTTCTCCAGTTGTTTCTCCACTCGTGAAGACCTTTATCAGTCTCTCCTCTGGTTTGACATCATCTTTCATGCATCCTTGAGAATCTTTTATCTCCACATAACGAACCAGCAGAGTCGTGCATTCTTTTTTGCTAATATCCTGAGTGGAATCGAGGATAACTGAATAGGCATTTGTCTCTTTCACATGTTGAACAATTTTGGAAACGACCATTTCACTCATGGTATGAATTATGTCAAACATGTTTCTATAACTTAAAAGGTTGGACGCAAATTTTGCTTTTCCTTCCTTAGCTTTATCCAGCTTTTCTAAGTAAACCCTTGCATCTGGGCTATATTTTGCTAGCAGTCTAAAAAGATTATGAAATTTTCCATCCAGAGATCCTTTTTTTCTAAAGGCTAACATTTCTGTTGATAGGTATCTACAACAATCTACAATAACAGAGAGTATTTCTCGGTGATGTGCAACTAGTGAATCTGTTTGCTTCGCCAGGGTTTTGTCGATTCTTTGTTGTGAAATCCACTGAAGTCTTGCGATTTGGGAAGACACATGGTATTTAGATTTTTCATGTTGGTCAATATCACGATCACCCCTGTGGTCTATCCAACCCCTATAACCCGTAGTGCCCCATACAGTCATTTCTTTAGGTAAAGCGAAGAGGAGGCAGTGGAGACAAAATGCAGCATCTTTGTATTTGCTATACACAAGCCATTTTCGTTCGGTCGATGTCCCATTTGGCAACATAACCTGCTTTGCCTTTCCGTTGAATTTCCTCCCGCCAGTATTGGGAAAATTAAATATATCCAAGTTTTGGTTTTCTAGTTTCAAAGCTGCATTAATCATTTCTGGAGACAATTTTTTGTTGGCAAAGTAAGCTGGATCTTCTGACGAAGGCGTCAACTGGTTGTCCTCTTCAATGGTACAAGCCACATCTTCATCTATCTGCATCTGTTGGTTACCGTCGTAGGTTGGATCTTTTGTTGGTAAAGTCGAGTCGTTATCATCTTTAATTAAATCACATAAGTTTTTCTCTATCTCTTTGGGTTGTTGCACTCTTGTAGAATGTAAAACACCTTCTGAAGAAAATGTCAAGCTTTTATCCTCTTCGATTTGTGCAATATTTTGAGGTTCCTGCTGCGGGTCAGAGTTATTGAGGAATTCAATCTCTTGATTGGGATTTAATGAATCATTTATTACTTCCCGCTCACGAACACTTCTATCGGAGTCAGAACCAGGAAGTGGTATTACACTCTTAGTCTGGTTTGTGCTGGTACGAGCAGAACTTGTCACTGTCGTAGAAGTAGATGGTACAGATATGTCCCACTCAGATTCTCGTAATCTAAAAAGAAAAAGCCACACTTAATACTATATTTATACATCTTATACGATAGTAAAAAATATGCTCATTTTTGCAACAATAAAAAATGGTGACTTTATGTATACAAGCTAAAAGCATAAAACATTGTTTTTAATTTTGATGAACATTAAAAAAATACATTTATTTTATTTTCTATATTCTTTATTCCACATACATGGCTAAAACAAACGTGCGTAATATTTTTGAAACGTACATAAATAAATGGAAAAATATAAATACTGTAACAAGTTAAACTTAAAAAAAATAACGAAATAAACAAATAAATTAAGTTCGCCAATTCACTAAATTGCTATTAAATTAGAGACAGACGATTAATACAACGTTTTTTATAAATACGAAGTATATAAGTACTCAACTACAGAAGGCTCAAATACAGAAATAGTCAAATATCGTATTATCCACTGTTCACACGGCACTTGCTCGCTATCACCAGGTAAACGCAATTCGGAAGTTGTAAAATACATATAGCCTGGCGTGGTTTTTATTAAATCGAAGAAAATTTGATTTAATATACTGCTCTTAATATATTTAATTATATTTAATATACTAAACAATTGCGACTGAATAATTAAAAACAGTCCTCGAACATTGATTATATACATAATCAATTTGTTATTTATGCCATCGGTTGACGGACACGAAGATAGTATCCGTTGCAATAAGAAACATATGATACATTTAATTAGCACATACTATAGTTTGTCGTGCAAAACTGTACACCAACATTTTAAAAAAATTTCAGATATTTTAACTTTAACTTATTTTGAATATTTAATTAAATTAGTTTTGTAAATTTTCTCGACTTGCGTTACAAATTTTTATTGAGTACGGCATTTACTTCTGAAATACTGGGTACGGGCATTTGTTTACATGAAACTGTTACATTTTCATATAACATAAAATTGCCTTTGCATAGTATTTTTGACGTTCCAGTTCCACACAATACTTGCTGTGAATATAAAAATAAACATTTTCAAAATTGACACTATAAGATCTTTTAAAATGCATGCACAAAATAAGCTGAAATCAATAAAAATTAATAAAATAATGTTATTAAGCCTATAGCCAAACTTAAATGTAAAAGTAGGTATTTAAAAGTATGGGTCCGCTCTACCTCGAAGGATTTTTCCGACTCGCTCCGTATTCAACTGGGCTATCCTGATGAAAGAACAACACGCGTGGAAGCTTGCAAGCCTTTTCCTTTTACAGATCCCTAATTGTATATAAACTTTTTTACAGAACAATGAGCTTTTCACACTTGTCTGATTCCAATCCATATCTGCCCGTTTTATTTTTTTCGGAACACATTTCATTTTATTACTAAAGAACTTCAAAACGCTTTATTTTGACAACTTTATTGATGGCCCATTTATTTAAGTTAAATTTTCAAAAACGGAAAACAACAAACAAACGTTTAATTAATTGAATGAGAAAATTTATTGATTAAGTGTGATTGGTTAAGAACTGACCATAAATTGGGAAAAATACAAAACCTTCTTTTAGAGCATAACAGACTGGTAGAACTCACCCCTAAGATATATGCTAATTGCTCATTTTCTAACCGTTAGAATCAAACAGTAACAATGCTTTAGATTCTTAGCAATTAACATCTTACCAGCAAAATTAAATCCAAACAACAATAATTTTAGTAGTGTATTGTATTATGATAATTAAAAAAAAATTAAATGGCAAAATAATGTTCACCAAATAATGTACGTTAGGAATTGAGAAGTAAAGTGATAACGTTGTTTGAAACAAGTATCCTAATATACTCGTATACTGTATATACATATTTTAGTTTGAAGAATTGAAGTTAGTACCATAATACATCTTTAAAAAATAATAACTCCTCAACCTCAAATACAAGCAAAAAACAATTATTTTAATTATAGTTTTTTCTCATTTATTACTTTTCTCTTATTATTTACTAGCGGAGTGCCCGTTGATTCTCAACGGAAATATGAATGGAATGTAGTTCGAAAGAAGTCATGAAATTGAGATATGAAAAAATTAGATATGAAAAGTCTTAAATTTATGTAAAAACAATACTTCTCTTCAAAGTTGATGGGCAGAGAATTGCCAGAATTTTCATTGCACATTAATTAACTAATAGAGTGACCAGTTTTCACTAAAAGAGGAAACGGAATAAGATTGCTATGACAGCGTAAGAACGAATTTCAAAAAGATGATCAAAAAGGGGTATTTACATTTAATTAAGTAAAAAAGTTCAAAGTGCCTCTTGGTATCGCAGAATCACAAAAACAGTTACACTAATATAAATCATAAACTAAACAAATGCACCAGTCGCTACAGCAAATAGAAGAAACCACTGAGTACGAAATGAATGGAGACGAAATCACAAACATAGCCACACAAATCTTGTAAACCACAAACGAAAACGAATGAACCAGTCGCTTAGCACGTCCAATATGTCTGACAGACTGCGAGCGAGTGAGCGAAATCATCGTAACTATCAAATAAACGGCCGCAATCGAATTAGAATGTAAAGTAGTTAATCTAATTAGAACTCGTCCTTTTATGAATTAACACCTAATTTATTCCTTAAGATGACGTTGGCTGTTCTTTAATTAAATTACTTAACACTTCATAATTAACCCTCTGCTGTAAAATTAATTGTAAGAATTGTGAAGAAAATTTTTATCCAATAACAATGTAAGCGGATTGAATAGGATTTAATTTAATTTCAATGTTTTCAGATCCCGTTGACGAAAAATACTGTCTTCAGATATTTTTATATACGTGGAGATAGGAAACGTAATCCAAGCGAAAGTAGACATTCAAACTTATGGGAGTTATCTCATTAAAGCGATGTAATCGGTAGTGATAAGAAGTGCTCGCAAGTTTTTCTCGCGATATTTCCTCAAAAATTCATGAAATCTAAATAGCAAAAATTAACTACATTTCCTTTACTTGGCCATTTATTTTTCAGTCTAATTTGCATGATTTTAACTCGCAATCATGAACAAATACTATAAATTCTGCTTTAATCTCACAGTACCTCTAAAACGAACACCAGTAGAAATAAGATGTACCAAGAAGAGCAAAACCAATTGTCAATATAAACTTAGAAATGATTCAATTTTGTGTCAATTCTGTTAATCATTTGCGATTGTTTTCGGCGATATCGGCAAATAATTGAAATTCAGGGACATGAATCCTATAGTTAAAATATTCAAAGATGATATTTTCTTGTATAGAGTAACATATTTGAAAAAAAAAATTACTGAGTTTAATACTAGACTAAAGGCAAACCATATACCAGCAATACTTCTTTAGAGGGAATTTCTATAGTACATGTAACTGAAATTGTGAAGTAAATTAACGAAAAAGACTTCGAAAGTGATATATCTTGTTGGAGGTATTTCTTCGAAATGATGCTTATTCGACTAAATTCTCATTCAGTTATCCAATTCTTCCTTACCTAGACGTACAATCTATTAGTTACAGGAATTAAAAGAATACATGAATACTTCATTTCTTTTGATACTTGTCTAGAGTCCGTAAAATGAATACTACTTTGATTTTTTGGAATAATTTAACCCTGCAACATACAAAATACATATTGAAGCGTATATCTAATGATAACATTTGAGCAGCCTGCATAGAACCGAAGCATAAAATTAAAGGACATTCGCCATAATCTGAAAGAGGTGTTCCATATTTTAAAATCTAACAAACTTATGACGCATCGAAAATCGTTTAACATGAACATTTAAACATATTATTTAAGATATAACAAAATACCAATGAGTATGACTATCACCATCATGAAAAAATATAGGTGGATAGTACCTATGCTAAAACACACCAATATATGATCCACTAAAACATTTCTTGTTTTAATTTCCAATGCTATATCTAAAAGCATAAAATTCGTTTACCTTTTCCCAGTCAGGTATAAAAGGATTGTGACTCCTTGCTGCTTTATATCCAACTCTTGACACTTCAAAACGAAGCAATTACTGAATTCAGGGATATTTCAACGATCTTGATTGATTCATTTTTTAGCGTTAACGATTAAATTCACGGCGGGACGCTAAATGAAACGATTAGTATTTAGATCGGAAAATAAGAATGAAAATGTAGTTAACTTACCAAGCTAAGAAGATATAATTACTTTATATGAGAAAAGGAAATTCATTTAATATGACGATGAACATTAATTTCACGTAAAGAATCAATAAACATCGGTGTTGCTATAAACAAAGCTCTGTTGCTGCAGACGCGCTTCAACGAACTTGAATTTAAAAATATAGCTTGGTCTTGACGACGGGTTGTTTACAATGTCAGATTTTCAAAAAAATTTCGTATTTTACTTCCAAATTCTCACAACTTCGAAGCGAAAGCAATATTCTATGACCAAAATAAGAAACTTCATTCCATTTCCTTTGTTTTGGTGTTAGTTTTAGTTTTCAACGACCGTTATTTCTAATTTAATTTCATTATAGAAAAGTACCCTGCAAATGATAAAATTTTCTTCCCATGTATTTCTTATGGAAACTCTTCGACTATCTGGAGTCGAACCGAGTACAGTTGGGTCAACAAAAAGTAGCCTATCATTTGCGCAGAGGAGATTTTTAATATTGTACGAATTTTGAAATTTTGAAAATATTTAGCTTTAGAGTTATAGCGTGAAATAGATTTTTGACCCCGACTGGAGACAAACTGGAGACAGATAAGTGGATAAAAGGTAGCCTATGTCACAAGTCGGATGACAAATGACCAGCATGCCAAATTTCATCAAAATCGGTTGGATAGTTTTTGAGTGATGCTGTAACAGACAGACAGACATGAAAATTTCTAAAAGGTGTTTCGGACTCGGGAACAACCCTAGTATCCAGCAATACAACTTTTTTTTAAGTCGGATCAATGTACAGACACGACCCCCTCTACAGATTTATTATATATATAGATTAAAGAATTGTAACCAACTTACCTTTGCTCACTTGTTGGCTTGTATGGGATCCATGGACTCTGGCCTTCTTTAACTTGAACAATAGTGTATTTAATGTTTAAATTGTTTTTAAATTTATAGGAATGTTTACTTTTGCAATGTTCTAGCCACTTATCGTGCCGATGTACGGTATTGCATAATAGCTCGAGGCATTTATATTTAAACTGTTTTTTAAGTTTTCGAGGCATTTTCAGGATTAGGTTCGAAAATAGAATCCAGAAAGCTTGAATGCACTCAAATTAGGATGCAACGTGTTTTAAGTAATATTAAAAATCACTACAAATAGTGTAGCCTGCGATTTATAAAACGTATTTCTAAACACGCGTTTAAACACATTCAACGCATTTTTAAACACATCAAGAGAAAATCCTTAATAAACAATAAAACTCTCTGATAAAATCACCAAATCACAACGCACACAATAACCTTCCGGTCCGTCTCACTGCTCTTGTCTTAACTGAGTGTCAACCAAAACCAGAGATGGGGAGTATCCGAGTTAAAGTAACTCAGTTACCGGTAACGATTACATTTTAGGTATTTTTTACTTGTAATCGTTACATTTGAAAAAATGTAACTATTACTTGTAATCTACTCATTGCTTTCTGAAAGTAATCGTTACTTTCCCACTACGATTACCAAAACATTGTGTTAATTGGTATGAACACGTATTCGTCGGTCATCCTGATTGGAAGACGTCGGGCGTCGTCGGACGGGGAATCTCATTACAATGTAGGCACCTACATTATAAACTTTGAGTTTCCTTTTCTTCCGACGACGGCCGACATCGGATCGGGGGAAATACGGATCCAATGTAGTTGCGGCCTTCGACGTATTCCAGCACATTTCGACCACTTCGACGATTTCGTTCGTTTTTTTAATTTTCCCCACAAATTTAAAAATCCCCCCCAAATTTGAAAATCCCCCCCAAATTTTATCTTGATGGCGCAACTTGCGCCATCGATCCCCCCCGTGGGCGGCCCTGGAAAAACCCAAGAAATAATTACCGTAATAATACATATTTGTAAAACTACTCATATAAATTCCTCTTCACTTCCCTGGGAACTGCTGGACTGCAAAGAATCTTCTTACACTGGCTCCAGCTGTGAAATCTCGCAATTCTAGGAAAAAGAGGGAATAGATGCAGAAGATTTTTGGGAATGCCACGTTGTTCATTTTTGGTGATGACATTTCTCCAACAATACTGTTGGCAAAACACTAAAAATGATCAATGCTGAATACCCAAAAATCTTCAGCATCGATTCTTCGTGCAGCAAAAGCCCTCATTCCAGAAAAGAGGGAATAGTCAATAGAGAAGTATAATAGTTATTATTGAGTGTCAAATTTTTAGGTACAGGAATATAAACAAAAGTGAGAGCTCCTACTTCAAATATATGTAATAGATAAATATCATGTTGGCACATAAAAATGTTGCTAGATGTATTAGGTTTCTCTACTTTGAGAGATTAATTAAGAATATGTAACGCTGAGAAATGTGAGCAATCAGGATGTAAGATATTCTCTATTTTAATTAATTGAATTTTCAGGTAAACTTAGAATTTGAAAAGGCTGGGGAAGACTTGCACATGCATTTTCCTGTTACTATTGCAACTGTGCCATTCAGGATTCCAAATTCAAAACAGCAGCCAACTGTTACCTATGGTAAGTAATGTATAATGATCATATTCATTTATGGCTTGAAATTATCTGATTTATTTATAGTAACCTTAGCTATATGCTAAGGTGTTCTTTCCTTTATTTGAAAAGTAAATTTTAAATTTTCTATATCACATTAAGTATTTTTGTTCAAAGGCAAGAACTTCTAGTATGATTGAATTAAAATAAATATTCCTTTGATGATCATGTTGATTTTACTGTCTTCACGACACAAATTTCTACTCTCATGTAAATAAGGAGTCTTTGCTAACTTCACTGACCTTGTTATATTTTTCAAATTCATTTTCCCATGTATAATGTATTAATGGGTTTAATGGTAAATTTTGAAATTTGATTCATTAGCTGTTGAACAAAATAACACTTTGATATCTTAGCAATTATTATTTTCATTGGTTGAATTATATATATTATATCGGAGCTGTCTTCTGAAGTATTACCTATTTTAGATATACCGTATTTTACGGCATATAAGATGCACCTTTTTTCCTAAATTATGTCTCGAAAAATTTCCCTGCGTCTTGTATGTGAAGGTTCAACCTCCACAGGTTAACTTTCAATACTGAATGCTATTCTTAGCTCAGATGGTCTATACTACCTATTTCATAATTGCATTCAATGATTGTGTTAATATTTGGATTTTACAAAACGTGACAACTAAAAGAAACTACATTTTAAGTTATAGTGGTTTCGCTCTTTCGCATGGACTATTAAAACTTTTTTTCCTTGTGAGTGGCCAACTTAATGAGGGTGCGTCTTATATGCCATCAAATATGGTAATTAGGTAATAGACAGTAATAGGTTATGGACAAAAAGGGATTACCAATAAAGGGATGGCACAATTGAGGTAGTCTTTCTTGATGATGAATCACCACAATGTGACTGCCTGAACCTCATCAACAGTTTTATCAAATGAACACCACCAAGGCAACCTTTCTTAATTTAGTACGTCATTAAGAAATTTTAACTCAATGATTTTTTTGCCCAAAATGTATCCATCCATTATCTACAGGCAATGCCTTGTATCCATATTCAGGAGCTCCTGTCCTCTGCCAATCTCTTGAGTTGGCAGTACACATCCACCGCCATCCTTGTCTGAATATATTTCTTCCCCTTCCTTTCTTTCCCAACACTTTTTACATAATCGCACTGCTATGTCTTAGTAGACGACCCAAGAACTTTACTTTCCTTTTTTCCCTAACATTCATGTGTTGCCTCTTTTCCTTCACTTCTTTTAACGCTTCAATGTTCGTTTTCCTCTCCATCCTACTGATTTTTAACATTCTTCTCCAAATCCATATTTCTGCAGATTCCAGATGGGCTCTATTTATCTTCCCTAAAGTTCAACATTATCTTCTCCAAAACATGGCTTTTGCATATTTCTTTCTTATCTCTAAATCCATGTTAAAAGACTTATTTTGCCACGAAAAACTTGTTTTGTAAAGGTACTTCTTTTCACTCCAGCTAAGAATCTATTGTCATGAGTTAGTAGACAGCCTAAATAGCAAAATTCTTTCATTAGTTTAATTTCGTGTTCTTTTATCTTAACATTTGTTTTTATATTTTTCCAGTTTTTGTCTACAACCATAACTTTGTTTTTTGTGATGTTTATATTTAATTTCCATTTCCTTAAGGCATCAGATAAAACTTCTAACATTTTATTGGATTCTTTTTCTGAGTCTGGCACTATGACAATGTCATCTGCAAACCTTACTCAATGAATTCTAAAACCCATTAATTTCAAGTTCTTTTGTTTTTGCTTCATTACATTTATACTTTCTTCAATTTATAAATTATATAAATAGAGAGGGAGAGGGCATCCTTGTCTCACTCCTTTCCTTACTTTAGCTGCAACCATTTATGTTTATTTTTGTAGCTTGATTTTGATACAGTTTAAGTATCTCATCTCTCCAATCTAATCCTGTATTTCACATAGTCTTAAACAGTATTTCCCAGTCAACCTTATCAAAAGCTTTCTCCAGGTCAATGAAGGTTAGATATACGATCCTGCTCATTTCCATGTGTTCTTATAACAGCTTGAGGACCAATATGGCATCTCGAGTTTTTCTTCCATTCCCAAGTACAAATTGTTCTTAATTACCTGAATTTTTGCTTTCGTCTGTTTTTGAAGATCGTCTAAGTTTATTACTGGGATCAGTATCAGTTATCTCCTCCCTGAAATCAGTAGTGATACAATGCTTCGCAATAAAAACATGAAGCCTCGTGAAATTGGGTTGGTTACACCATGAGATACAGCAGAATTGCTTCCCACCCTAATTTAAGAGCTTCACCCGAAATTTTGTCTATTCATTTGCGGATTCGCAATAATTCTCTGACCACCAGTCTAAGTACAAACGGGTTTATTGCGTATCAAAATCATCACAACTCAACATTCAGCAACAGACAGAGAGAGAGAAAAAAAAATTTGCATAAATGATTCCTGCGCAAAAGAAAAAATGAAATCATAAAGTAACCCCTAGGTGGCAGCTGTATTGCTGCAACAGAAAATTTGTGTGCAGGTCAATAAAATCCAACAGTTTGGCCCTGAAGAATTCTGATTTCTAATCTCTCTCACATTCTTTGAGATGTTCCTTATCCTAATATAATCAAAAGTATTCTCAATTGGTGTTACCTCATTGCCGTCACAATTGTTTACTGCATTTTTATTTATGAACCATTCGTTAATAGCTTCATCCTTTGCAAGGTCATCATTTATTATTACTCCACCTATGTCTTAGTTCACCATACTTTTCCTCCACCCACGTTTTCTTCTCAAATACTTATAGAGGTTTACCTACCCATTGTTCCTCAGTGATTTCTTGATGAAATTGTATTTAAATTTCATTTAAATGTCTGTAATATAGCTCTAAATATTGTCAGTAATACTGTTAGTATCTTCAGGATAATATTTTGTAAAACTGAAGGGTAGACTTTTTTGGTCTGAAAGAAGCTGACAGCAGTTATTGGCAAAGCATTGACCTATATTACAGAAAATATTGTAAAATCCGATGTGAACTACCATATATGCCGGCGTATAAGCCGACCCCTAAACTTTTTGAAGTGAATTTCAGGTTTTAGTCTATTGTAACGTTTTTATTCAACACATGACTCTACAACGTCTTTCCGAGAAAATGGCTACCTCATACTCTGCCCAACAGTGCCTATTTTCCCGTTACCACAACCGGCAACAATCACACCTACGTAATGCAAATGCGCCTACGGAACACTCGGGACCGGTATTCATTACACTGCCCCCTCCTCAGCTCCGTTCCGTCCCGGAACCGGCAGCGCACTCCTGTTGATTCCCGGCTCTCAGACTCCACTCGAGCGACCCGCCCATCTTCATTGCTACCAACGTACGGAGCCAACCGATTAAAGTGAACCACTTTCGGCTTTCCAGTTGGTAATTTTCTTACTCGGTATATAACGTCATTAATCCGCTTCTTTACTTCGTAGGGGCCTTCCCAATTTGTCTGTAACTTAGATGACAGACCACGTTTCCTCTGCGGGTTGTACAGCCAAACTTGGTCTTGATTCTTGATCGTTCTTGATAGCCGCCCTCCTTGGCGTTGAGGTCGTAACGCTCCTTGATGCGGTCACTGGCAATATTCAGCTGGTAGCGCACCTGCTCGTGGATGTCATCCATCTTTTTCCGCATCCTCGAGACGTAATCCTCTCCTGCCACGTCTTCGCCCGGTCTGGTGCCAAATACCAGGTCGCATGGCAGCTTGAGTTCCCGCCCGAAGAGAACTTTGGCAGGAGTTTGTCCTGTCGATTCGTGAACGGCTGATCGGTGGGCCATTAGGAAGAACGGTACATGTTCGTCCCAGTCTCGTTGGTGTGAAGAGACCATTTTCGCCAAATAGCGGTTGAGAGTGCGATTCATTCGTTCCACCATTCCGTCAGACTGGGGGTGAAGGGCTGTGGTCCTTGTCTTCCGGAGTCCAAGCTTCTCACAGACCCTTTGAAACAGATCACTCTCAAAGTTCCTTCCTTGGTCCGAGTGCAGCTCCAGGGGTACTCCGAACCAGCAAAACATCTCCTTGACCAACACATCAGCTACCGTCACTGCTTCCTGGTTAGGGAGAGCATACGCCTCCACCCACTTAGTAAAGTAATCCATGGCGACCAGGATGTACTTATTCCCTTGTTCGGTTACTGGGAATGGTCCTGCAATGTCGATGGCAATTCTTTCGAACGGGCTCCCTACGTTGTACTGTCTCATTGGAGCCTTGGGACGTTTTTGTGGCCCATTACTGGCGAAGCAGGTGGTACATTTCCTACACCAGTCCTTCACGTCGCCCGAGCAGTTCACCCAGTAGAATCGCTCGCGCACTTTCTGAAGGGTCTTCTTCATCCCTAAATGTCCGCCAGATGCCTCGTCGTGAAGGTGCCGTAATACTTCCGGGATCTTGCTTGAAGGAACAACCAGCTGCAGCCTCTGCTCCGTTCCATCCTGGTTCTCCAGTGCCCGTTTTAAAACGCCATCCTCCACCACTAACGAGTCCCATTGCGCCCAATAGCTCTTGAGTTTGGGGGAGCCTGATGAAATTTCCGGCCATTCCGGACGCTGACCCTTTTCCTTCCAAACCAGAATTTCCTTAAGGACCGGGTCCTTTCTCTGGTCAAGTCGTAACGAAGGAAGCGTCCATTCTACGGAGACCACGGTAGTTCTACAGACCCTCTCCGACTTTTCTTCGGCTCGATGACAATGAGAGCACTCTAAAGGGCACGGTCTTCTAGAGAGCGCGTCTGCATTTCCATGACTCTTACCAGGCCGATGTTCGATGTCGAATTCATACTCCTGGAGCCTCTCGATCCAGCGAGCTATCTGTCCTTCAGGGTTCTTGAACTGAAGGAGCCATTTGAGTGCGGCATGATCGGTTCGCAGTAGAAACTTCCGTCCGTACAGGTATTTGTAGAAATGTTCCACAGACTTAACGACGGCTAACAGCTCACGCCTGGTCACGCAATAGTTGCGTTCGGGTTTCGAGAGCGTCTTGCTAAAGTAAGCAATAACCCGCTCCTGCCCGCCTTGGATTTGGGACAAGATTCCTCCTATTCCGAAGTTACTTGCGTCCGTATCCACGATAAATTTCTCTCGTTCGTTCGGATATCCAAGGATCGGGGATGTTGTCAATGCCTCCTTAAGCTCTACAAAGGCTTCCTGACAGTCCTGACCCCACTCGAATTTCCTGGCCTCCTCGGTGAGTCTTGTCAGTGGTTTCGCAATGTTCGCAAACCCTTTCACGAACCGTCGGTAATAGGTACACAGTCCCAGGAAACTTCTCAATTGGTGCTTGTCACGGGGTACCGGCCAACCTTTAATGGCCTCTGTCTTCTCTTTGTCTTCAGGGGCTAGTTCAACCTGCCAGTATCCACTTTTCAAATCCAGGGTGGAAAATATCTTCGATCCTGCCAGGGTTTCCAGTGTATCGTCGATTCTTGGTAATGGATAGCTATCCTTCCGTGTGACGTTGTTAAGTTGCCGATAATCCATACAAAATCGTGTCGATCCGTCCTTTTTCTTTACCAGTACCACTGGAGAGGCCCATGGGCTGTTTGACGCCTCTATGATTTCTTCATCTTTCATCTCCCTAAGGACTCGTTCTGCTTCTTCGCGTTTCGCCAGTGGCAAGCGTCTAGGCGGTTGACGAATAGGTTTTGCATTCCCTGTG
Organism: Sympetrum striolatum; assembly: GCA_947579665.1. Taxonomy (NCBI): domain Eukaryota; kingdom Metazoa; phylum Arthropoda; class Insecta; order Odonata; family Libellulidae; genus Sympetrum; species Sympetrum striolatum. Next base: position 1,627,360 of record OX388341.1, read on the forward strand.
TCGATTTTGTGTCGGACGATGTTGCTTCTCCCTCTTACTCCGTCGTCCACATCGAACACATCTTGAAATTTAAGGAACAGGTTCCTGATTTGTTCCCTCTGTTTCATACTTCTGCCACTGCTCGTATCCGCTATTAAGCTGGCTAACTTTGGAGGGATCTTTGTCGAAGAATCGGTCGGTATTGTCCGTATCTGATGCTGAATTGACGACACGGTTGCGCAATTTCCTAATACAGCGCCTCTATCCAATTTCACAGGGTGCGAATCGATGTTCATCAATCTGATCGGGACTATATCTTCAGCAGTGATCACTTGCTTCGCCACTAGAATTCCCCGACCGACATGTGCGTCATCATTCTTGGGCTCCAGCATAATGGTTCTTCCGCACTGTGGACTTCCTTCTAACCGCGCCATCACGAATGTTTCCCTCCTAGGATTTATTATTGTATCCTCGGAGAGAATTGCACGTATCGAAGCACTTTTTTCAGGATTTAAGATCATTTCTTCGTTGTCCACCCTCAATACTCCGCGCTTCAGATCCAATTGGAAACCACAGCTGCCCATGATGTCCATCCCTAGGATCACACAATTTTCTATGTCAGCGACGAGGACACGGTGATCCACGATAGTCGATCCTATTGCCAGACGAATGTCCATTTCCCCATGCGCATTAACCGCAGCGCCCGTAGCCGTTCGTAGTCGCAATTTAGTTGCGACCGCCCTCTTTCTCCCAATAAGATCGTGCCGGATGATGGTTCTAGTCGCGCCCGTGTCTACCAGCATGGAACAAGGTCTTCCGTCGATTGACCCATCGACACAAACACTTCCGGATCCTGGGTTAACGGTTGCCACAATAATTGTATTCTTCGGGGCATGGTAATCCTGGGTCGCCGTTTGCCCCATCTCACCGACCCAATCTAGTTTTCCCGCCGGCGTTGGTTCCTCTTCGGTCTTCCGGTGCCTGTTGCATTTGCTCATTAGATGCCCCAGTTCACCGCATTTCCAACATCGCGGACGAAACGGCCTACGGCTCTTCGTCTGCTCCAATACTCGCCGCACTACTTCCTCGATGCTGTCCTCCGTCACCGTTCGCACCCTACTAGGCCCGTGTGATGCTTGTTTGGCGATTTAGAACTCAAGCGCTATCGCTAACGCATCACTTAATGTCTTCGGACGAGCCATCCTTACTGTTGTTGCTGTTTCGGGATCCTTGAGACCGTCGATAAATACGTCTTTCGACATATCTTCCAGATATTCGGCCGGGCGCGTTGGATAAGACAGGCCAATTAACCGAACTATGGCGCATTCGAATTCTTGAAGGCTTTCGTTGGATCGTTGTTTGCGGTGCTTCAATTCGATGCGGTAGACCTGCTCCAGGTGTCTGTTACCATATCTCTCCTCCAGACGCTGCACTAGTAGCTCGTAGTCTTTCTTTTCATCGGCGGTAAGGTTTTGGATGAGGTCTAGGGCATCATCACGTAGCGAACCCTTCAGTGCCGACGCTTTCTCTTCTTTCGTCCAGCTATAGGCTTCCGCTACGTTTTCAAACGCGCTCAGATATCGCGCGAAGGGAGTTTTGCCATCAAATGTTGGCGTCTGCAACCTGAGTGTTGACCCATCTCTCACGGTTGTTGCACAGGCTGCATACGCAGGGGCAACTGGTTTCCCCTCCCACTCTTCAATCCGTGCGTTCAAACTGTCCATTTCTTTCCGAAACTTATCGGTTTCCTTTAGTATTTCATCTCTGAATTTCACTTCCAGGCTTCGAGCATTATCGTTCATTTTTACCTCTAAGTTTCTCGAATTTTCTAGGAGTTCTTCCCTCAAAGTTCGAGAACTTTCGGCTATCTTTACCTCCATAATAGAAAGTCCCCTCAAAACGGCAGAAATATTTCCTTCCAACTCGAAAATGGTGGTATCCGGATCTTCGCCATTTTCCAGCAACGCTTGGCGAAGGCGGTTTTGAAGAGCGGACTTGTTTCCGCCGATGTCGAAGTCGCGCTCCTCAAGTTCCCTCTTCAGATCCTTCACCTTCAACTGCTCCAGAGTCACTTTAGTTGTTTCCATTTCTTTCTCAAACTGAGATTCACACTAAATTATTTGTTAATCCCACTTCTGACACCAATGTAACGTTTTTATTCAACACATGACTCTACAACGTCTTTCCGAGAAAATGGCTACCTCGTACTCTGCCCAACAGTGCCTATTTTCCCGTTACCACAACCGGCAACAATCACACCTACGTAATGCAAATGCGCCTACGGAACACTCGGGACCGGTATTCATTACACTATCTTCAGCATATAGGTTGACCCAAAAAAAAGCAACACCACTTCCCCTTTTTATGGTAAGGAAAACTACATATCCATAAATATACAATAGCTTACGGAATATTTACCACATAAGATTAAGACGCTAGAATTGTTTCTTTCAGCTGCCATATCAACTTCTCGCCTCTGCTCAACTATTACACAAGTTTCTTTCATTGATATCACTCAGGCTGTACAATACAATAAAAATGAAAACATCAAAATATATATTAAATTTTTGTAAAATATAAATACATGTGAAAAAATTAATATAATTTGCATATTTAACGTTAATTACACGTGCCTAAAATTAGTTTCAGTGAGAAATAATTGTGGTGAGTTGCGAGAGTTTGTGTACAAGTGTTAAACAGGCAGTTTCACTTCTTTACTCATCGGTGGTAAAGGGTTAAATTTTATGTTCGGTGTATAAGTCGACCTCTTGTTTTTGAGAGATTTTTTTAGGCTTTAAAGGTTGACTTATACGTCGGTATATACGGTATATACTAAATGATATCATGATCTGAAAAAAATACAGCTCTTTTAAGTGGTCAATGAATTAATAGTGGTTTAATCTTACAGAGGACTGTAAGATGGGACTTGCCCTCCATGTATTCTAATGTTTTTTCCTTAACCCGAAAATTCTACTTTTAAACATTTTATACTATAAATTTGCTATTTTAATTGCTGATGAAAACTAACACTCACTTTTCTTACTGTCATTTATGCTGACGTTCCTTTCTTTCTGCTGTAATCAACACAGAGCTTGCTTGTGAACATGTTGAAGGGGGCTCATACATTGGGCCTGAATTTCTTCTGGGTCAAGTGTACGACGGGGGTCAGCAGGATGGATCAAGAGACACTGTTGTTCTCTATAGACCAGTTTATGCATGTGTTGTGCGACCACAGTCGTCTCCTCAGCATCAAGAACATCAAATGCTACCTTCTGTGAAGCATAAATCTCCCCATTCTTCGCGTGGAACAAAAATCTCGGATCAGGAAGTATCCAAAGGAAATGGTCATGGCAATGGCAAAAGTTTGGAAAAGAATTCTAAACATGGCGTGTCCGCCTGCAGCAAAGCAGATGCCAAACTGGAAGACCCTTTGGATGACGAAGACAGGGAGGTGGGTGAAATTAGTGCCAGGCTAGTAGACCTTTCTGTTGAGGGTGAGAAGGAGAAGACCACCTTTTCATAAAAATTCCCCTCCTTGGCCTAGAAAGCCCAACAATGACTTATCATAAGTGAAACAATAATGTTGCCAATAGAAATGTGAGCTTTTTTGTAACCTTCTCCAGATACACACACACAAACAGAACAGAGACATTAATTGTGCCCATTCTGATATATTGGCAGCATTTATATACCCTGAAATGGTAATTTTTGTGAAGTAATACCAATTTTTGTGATGTCTTTAAACGTGACTACCTCTGTTATTTTCATTTATGACTATTAGTCTTTATTTGTAACATCTAGTCTGTGTTTTATATCACCATTTATGTCTTGAGCATTTTTTTTTATTTAGGGGTACCTCCTCAGTGTTTATACATGTATACAATTTAGTGTTCTTTCAGGAGTGAGCGATTAAACTCTCTCCTTTTAAACTTACGGAACTAAGCATGTTTTAATGTTGAGAGCTAAAGCTTTAGTTATAAACATATTCTGACTGATTGAAAGAATTTTGCACGGAACATGTATGTTATGTCTATTTAATGCATCCAAACCTCTGCATTTTTATTCAGTATTTTCACGAAAAGAGCACAATTGGAAATCACACGTTTAAGATCATTTCAAATTGTAAATCAGAGTGGAATCATTTAACCAGTAAGCCTAGGGTCATTGGATATGGTGAATTTCTGAGTGGCCACACTTAAAATATCCAAGGAAAGGAGAAGAAATGGGGGAAGGTATTAAAGGAATATTTGTTGATCGTATTTGCTTGATTTGAATTTCACATTAAAAAAATGATCATTATTGTATAGGAAACTCACATTTCATGAAATGAAGATAAAATGAGTTGAAATTTAAATTTAATACATCAATGCTGTCAGCATAACTCTTTTAATATTTTTGAAAATGAGACAGAGATGTTGTTCATATTTTGTTGACTACCGTTAAAAAATATTCAACTCGCAACATTGCAGAAACTGAGTTTAAATGTGATTTTTTACAAACTGATGGATAACAAAATCTGCAAATATAAAATAAAATGATGGAAAAACCCTAAGAATTCAAATTCTCCTGACTTCTGCTGTGAATACTTATTGGATTAGATGGGGCTGGTTAAATGGTGCCATTCTGTACCTTGTTACTTGTTATGGCTGTGTTGATAATGGATTATTAGCAACATTCATGTCAGTATTAAAATGAGAAAATAGATAATTCTATTGAATTATTATTTAGTTTTCTAATATATATCATTGTTTATCTTTGAAGATTAAGAAATTATTTATAAAGTTGATATTTTAATTGTTGATGAAGAGAAATTTTGAGAATTTTAGAAAATGCTGGCATCATTTGAGAAAGTTATTATAATTATATAATTCTTCATTTATCAGGGAAGAATGTTGAGGTTTTTATGGAAAAGGGTACAGAACTTTATGGAGTGAATGGTTTATTTATATTTACTATGTAAAATAATGTACCGTAACATAAAAAGTGTTTTTATTACGTAAAAACTGTGCAGTTTTGTTATTGCAATTATCATAGTTTCCTAGAGTGACAGAGAATAGAGGAATAAAGAAATCCAGTTGAATCCTTTACAGGATGGATGAGAACAGTCATGGATTATATACTGCTGGATTTGTATTTGGAGTAAGAATGTGGTCTGATATTGTTAAATAACCTGCATTTTTTTCAAAATGGAATATATTTTATACTTTTTATGCATTGTGGCCAAGAGTGTAGCTATTACTACATTAACCTTTGGACCAGATATTTTCTTCTTTCAAATCTAGTCATTTATTTCTTGAGATTTACAGGCAATTCACAAGTCTGCCTGAGTAAATAGCTTCATAACAGGCCATGATTCATAAATGAATATTCTTTCAAAGGATTTCAGTCATTTTTGTTCTAGGATGCACAATTTCTTCATCATGCTGCATATTGCAGGGGAAGAAATGCTGCATTGCAAAATCTGCTGCAAGCTTATGAGTGTTTTCAATTTTTGTACACGACAAATAATTCCATCATACATGGATCTCTTTTTGGAAATATTGTATGTATGGCAGTTGATTAAAAATGAATGGATCAACCGTCATCTTTTTATTAATAAGAAGGAGTCTCATTTTTATGTATTTGTATTTGAATTTTTTATGTTTTCTGTAATAATAATGATATTTACAATGTTTAAGAGGAAAACTCTTTTTTTAGATACCCCAGTGCTCTCATCTTTATCTAGGAAATTTACTTTTCTTATGAGGAGTACCAATTTGAAAATCAAACTGCCTTCATCACAACTCAAGAGGAGCCAAGTATCCCATCACATTAACTAAATAAACCTTTATTAATATTAATGTCACTATGAAAATTTATAATTTTAAATTTTAGCTGTAATAAATTATTTCAAGCTTTTATTCAGCTTCACAACCAATAGATGTTGGCTTGTGTGATCTCGGAGTTATCTTGATGTTTCACTCTCTGAAGAAACTTTCTGTACAAAGCAGACAGAGAAATACCTGAATCTGATCTTTATACTCGTGAAATAAAAGAAGTTGCTCATTTTGTTTGGAAATTAGATTTGGAAGTATAAGATAAGGAATTGCCTTTGTTAGTTCAAATAGGAGATGATTATGAATTATTTCACTTAAATACATCAATAAAATGTTACTCAAGAATCTGATACCAGAAAAAGAACATGACAATTAAAAGCTTGATGGAAGCTCTGTATCAATAAGCTCACAAATAGTATTTAACTTTGACTTCGACAAAGAACTCATTCTTGGTACAAAGCAGGAACTAAAAATATTAAATTATTATTAATTATTTATAAGAGGAAGAAATTCTGCATGAGGTGTTTAATCTGACTTGTTTGTTTTATGGTTGCCATGGTTATCTCAATAACTTTGCTCTATGTAAATTATTATATTGTATTAGTATGGTCAAATAACTGCAATTTTAATAGAAAATTTTTATTTTATTTTTTTGTTTTTTCTTGGCCCCAATCAAGGATAATTTAATGTACAGACGCTCCCCAACTTACTTTCGTCCGAAGTTACAACCAAAATATTTTGAAAAGCGTTATTTCAACCTACGATAAATTGAAAGAAAATTTTCATTTGGAATGGCTCTAATTAATTGCGCACTACGCTTTGAGCAAGTATGCAATACTTCGTGACGGGGTGTGGTAATTTTATACGTCTATATACGTCTCATGTTTTGTTTCTTATCCTTGGCTATTTCGTTCAGTTTTCATTCGGTCCATGTTTTACTAGTTGGTCTTCAAGTCAGCACTAGCTCGATCACCGCGGAAACCTACAAACCATTTGTATTTACTGTTTAATGAATTTGAAAAAAATATTTAAATCTAATTTAATTTTAAAGTATACATATATTTATAACTTCCATAACCAAGGGGTTTCCAAAATTTTTTTAGTTCAAGAGGCACAGGTTTTCACATTCACAATGATAGTATTTTAACCAAGTGCCTCATTGCACTACAGAGCGTCATAGATTAAGCCCAAGGGTACCGCGACGCAGAGTTTGGGAAACCCTGCCATAACCTTTTTTGATAATGAATTTATTTACATACCATTTTTTGGAATAATTTGGATGATTACGTATTCTTTAAATTTATCATTTTTCTAATGGCAATTTCTTCCCTATGCATTGGGTACCCTCAGCAGATTCCTACAGTTCACAATATAAATATACCATATAAATGTTTGACGAACGTTCATATTTTTCAGGCTATTATTTAGTTCATATTTCATTCACTACTACACATTTAAGTTTGTTTTCAGTGGGCAATTTTTGTAATATAAGTAACGATTAGCTACATAATGATACGCAAACTTAGATGTCAACATTCAACGATTTCATACTCATTGGGATCTAGGGGCAAGTTTTCATTGATAGAGGGTAGCGATATGAATAAATCAGTTTCCTCGTTTGTAATCAGTCCTTTCATTTCCTAACTTTTCAAAAAAATATTTCCAGCATTCCTATTTGTATTATTTTGAAGGTTTTGTGTTTAGCTGTAAATTTTTAAGGAAAGCTGTTAAGATGTATTGATAAAATCATTAAAAAATACCCATACAAGGTGTTACAATACAAACTTTAAATATAATGAAAACAAAGGTCAATTTTTCTATGGTGTAACAACAGAAATCTACCTTCACGGTTGGTGAGTTATGCTATACCTCATATCATAAACCCGACTTATGACCAATTCGACTTACGACCAGATGTGCTGACTATAACATGTTCGTAAGTTGGGGAATGTTTGTATTTACTTACAAAGTTGTTACCCAACTTAAGAGAATTTGTCATGAACCTTTCTCATCAGTCCCACATATTGCCACTTTATGCTGTTACAATAATGACAAATCATATTAATACAGGTTTCCTAAAACTAGAATTATTTCATTAATTCAAGTCATGTGGCAAAAGGAACATTCCCATAAACTTCATAAAATAATATATAATGGATAAAGCCGCTATTTCAGCAAACCTGCAAGCCGAAGTTCTTCCCTTCTAAAAAAACTGCATTGATCACAGGTGGAAACTCAAAACCATTTCCCTTACCTCTCCCCACATTTTCCCCTGTTTTCATAGTGCTTGTAATCAATTATGACGTAATAACAGGTCATCAACATCAATCGGTATTCATTTTAGAATGGAATACCAATGGAAGTATCATATCAGGAGATTATCGACTCTGTTAGATTTTGCAGAAAATAGTTGATGTAATTTACCCGTGGGAAATGAAATACAAATTCATCATCGGTCCTGGTGAAGATGCAATGATTTGAAACGGGTTGCAGTATAACCTATGATAGTACAGTATACACAGCAGCATGTATGTCTGCACTTTAGTGGTAAGAGTTTTGGCTAAATGTAGTTTTCTGAGGGTTATTGTCAGTTGAGATTGAGAAGGGTTGCTTATGAGTATCCTCATAATCCTTGAACCTCCCTTGGAGCTCATTAACGACTGTACCCATGGGGATAACCAAATAAAGTGACCCTATGATATACTATTTTTTAAATTTTAAACTCTTCAAATGATCAAAAATTTGTTACCTTCATTCTATCACTCATACAATGACTAACAGACTATCTTTCTCGACGATCTACAATGAAAATTAAGGTTTTTGGCACCTGGCAACACTGCTGAGCCAGAAGGCATCATTAATTATTAATAGTACTTTTATTTTTAAATAAAAATTGATGGCATTTCTTATGTTCCATCTTAATTATGAAAAATAACCTTCTTTATCACCAAATTCTTCTCCTGCGGCCCGCTAACGGTTTACAGCGATACCTCGAATTTCAATTCTCTAATTTTCCGGGAAGTGCCTAAAAAATAAATTCGAAAATTCTCGAAATGCATCTTTATGGAAAAAATCGGAACTTCGGGGCCTTCTGGCCTCGAACTCATGACACTGAGATTCAAAGTCGCCTTTTTTATGGAAGCCATTATGGATTTCAAGTCAGTGACACTTGTGGAACATGGCTAGAATGTTGATCCTCAGTGAATGAGCGAGTGAGTGTACATATAGGTACGAGTAAAAGTTGCTTGCATTTTGCAAGCACATTAATGATATAAATTTCAAGCTGATATCATATCGAGAAGATCCTCTAATGATAAAAGAAGGGATTGAAAATATTCTTAAAATCGCTGCAATTTATTTTAGATAGAGAAATTTGCACCATATTGGCATATAACTCAAGCACATTTTAGGACAGTGTTATATATATATAAATAAAGAAGAGTGCGTTTTCTGGGGCCTCTATGACTTGAATTTCCTATCATACAGGGATGTAGTATAAAAATATATTCGAAACTGCGTTATAAGTAATTTGTAATTCCCGCCATACGTTTCAAATAGAAGATCCCCTGTTGTCGAACCCAGGATCTTTTAGAAGATTTGGATACATATAACGCCCTGGTAGAAATAAAACTTATTTAATTCAACATTTGAAGTCGTTATCTTACCGGAAAAGTCCTAAAATTAGACTTCGTTATTCCCACATAATTGCATAGGGTAATGTAAATGGCTCTCTGGGAACGTACCAAGGATACTCAGGGAAACGGTAAATAGCGTATTTGAAATTTATTTATGATCTCTAGTCACCGGTTGTCATCGGTAAAGGGTTCAAAAAAATCTTAAAAATCGTAGCAATTTCTAATTTTAAAGACGCCTGTTGTCGAACCCAGGACCTATTGGCAGATGTTAATACACATTACACCTTGGTAGAACTTGATCTTATTTACTGCAAAGTTTGAAATCGATATCATACAGGGGAGGACCTAAAATATGATTCCGTTATCCCCATTAGAAATGCAGTGAGGAATATAAATGGCTCTCTGGGATCGAACCAAGGACAATCAGAGAAACCTTACATTGCGTATATAAAATATATTCATGAACTCTATCTACATGCCGTGTTTCAAGTTTCCATCTTATCGGGAAGTGATAAAAAAATCTTAAAAATCGCCGCAATGAATTTTAAATGGGGGAGTATTTGCCCTGACCTAGCGTCGAACCAAGGATAATCCTCGAAGAAGTCTTTATGGTTTTCGTCGGATATGCACGGCTTCTAGCGATCCCTAGAATTTCAACTCTCCAATTTGCCGGGAAGAGCCTCAAAAAAATTTTCGAAATTCCCCGCTATGTATATTTATGGAGAAAATCGGAACTTTGGGGCCTTCTGGCATCGAACTCATGACACTAAGGTTCAAAGTCGCACTTTTTCTGCCTGTTACACGATATGGCCAGTACGTCATACATATTTCAAGTCAGTGACACTTGTGGAACATGGTTAGAATTTTGATCCCCAGTGAATGTATATATGTATAGATATATCCGGAGAAGCGTCTATATATAATAGATAACCGTGCATAAATAACAAGCAGTAGATTTCATCTTTATTCTGAATTACGAAAGAGCAATGAACTGAGTATATAGTAAAGGACCTTCTCAACGCAAGACACCCCTTGGGCAAACGTGAGGAATCTACTTCAGGTGTTTAATACGGTCTTTATTTTACTTCCTAAATTAATGTTCGTGTAATTTTGTTTCTTAGTCTTGATTTATGACGTCAAATGAGAATAAGTTAGGAAAAGCTCTATCCCAGCTAACTTAGCAGGTGACACACCACCCCGGTGAGGTCCGATGGATGCGGCATAATGACGGCAATATGTCAACAATATCAACGTAAAATCGAATTTTTCCTACTCACTAATTACCAACACATGTAATTCTAACCAACTACTTCCTACTGACTCTCAGCAACTTAAAACATCCTCTATCGAAGTGCCTTTCGATGGCATCCCTGGTCTAGGAGCTTTGTAATCCTCATCACAACATCGGTGATCCTAGAAGCTTACCAAAATTGGGGGAAAAGATGAATGAATTTGTCTCCAGTTTACTTTAAAATGTACGTTGTCGTGAGAGATATAGTGAACGTGATTAGTGATCGTGGGAAAACATTTCCATCTGATTTTAATTCGAGCTACTCCACTAATCCTAGGCAAATTGTTAGAACTACTCAGCCATCAAGGGGATCCTCAAATGGCTGGCCTCTTTTCCATACTATTATTTTTTTAACGCCTTTATTCAGAGAAATAGATTGCGGGATATAGGCGTAATATATAATTTATTAAGACCCCATTTCATTCACGAGATAGCGGGCATGGTAAATAAATATTGTGGCATCAACAGGATTTATATGCCGGAAGAATGCAATGATTGTAATTGCTATCAGCTGCAGACATTTTCAATACATTTTCATCTTCAGGAGAAGTTGATTGGATTGGGAATATTTGGAGTATTTTCGCAGAAATGTAAAAAGACGAGAATTTGGACACATACATCACGAAGGGGCATTCAATCGTGTACACAAATTGACACTTGTGGAACATGGTTAAGTTTTGATCTAAAATGGTTAGAATTCTGCTTTTGGTTCAAAATTCTAAACCACGTTCCGCAAGTCACTGAGTTGAAATTTTTACGACATACTGGCCATAGCGTGTAACCGCCAGCAAAAGAGACTTTGAACCTCAGTGTCATGGGTTCGATGCCAGAAGGCCCCGAATTCCCGATTTTTTCCATAAGGATGCATTGAGGGCGTTTTCGAAATTTATTTTGAGGCACTTCCCGGTAAAAAAGAGAGTTGAAATTCGAGGGATCGCTGGAAACCGTGTTTATCTGTCGAAAACCACAAAGACATCAACGAAGATTATCCTTAGTTCGATGCTAGATCAGGGCACATTCTCCTATTTAAAATGCATCGCGGCGATTTTTAAGATTTTTTTAACACCCTTTCCCGATTACATAAAAACTTGAAACTCGGCATATGAATTGAGATCAAAAATAAATTTCATATACACTGTTTCAGGATCGCCCGGTGGTCCTTGGTTCGATCCCAGAAAGCCATTTACATTACTCTATGCATTTCAAATGGGGATAACGGAGTCTTATTTTAGGGCCTTCCCGGTAAGATATTGAATTCAAAATTTGGATTATATAAGTTTAATTTCTACCGGGGGCTTTATACGTATTCACATCTTCCGAAAGATCCTGGGTTCGACACCAGGCGTCTCCACTATTTGAAACGTATGGCGGGAATTTCAAATTATTTATGATACAGTTTCGAAAAATTTTTAAGCTACATCCCGGTAGGATAGGATATTCAAAATCATAGAAGCCTCAGAAAACGCGCACTTCTTTATTTATATCTATCTACTGTAACCATATTTGTGCGACGCCAAGTTGGTGCAAATTTCTTCTACTTAAAATAAATTGCGGCCATATTTCAGAATATTTTCAATCCCTTTAGTTTTTCTTTTGAGGACCTTCTCGATATGGTATCGACTTGAAATTAGTATCATCAATATGCTTGCAGAATGCAATCAACTTTTACTCCAATTTATATATGTCCATCGTTTTATAAGTTAGTATCCAAAGCAAAAGATTCCAGAGAAAATAGTAATTCCGAATTTCCGATCCGAGTGTATTCGAATTGTCTTGTAAATGTGAGGGAAATATTAGGTTGGGAATAAATGTGTTGGCGATGGAAGGATTGAGTAAATTTTGAATTCCTTATCGTTCAACGCAATGACGATTCCTTTCTAGATTCAATGCTATAACTGATTTCTCATCTCCATGAAGGTGAGACATGGAACGATTTCTATTGCAGATATGCCCTGAGTTCCGAATTTGAGTTACCTCTTCCACTTAAAATTTTTAAATTATTGAATATGGATGTCATTCGATAAAAAATTAGTTGATAATCAATTTTTCTAAATTCCAGGGATGTAAAATAGTAAAATCAATTTTAATCTTTGTAATAGAGGTAAAAATAAAATTGACCATACTAAAGATTTTGGAATTTTATTCGAAAGTCTAAAAGGTAACGCTTGCCTCAAATTCAACTTTAATTAGCTCTGACACGCCTTCAATAAATGAAAATGTTATTTTTAGTTACTAGCCAAAACTTCTAAAGTGGTTTCTTAAAAAATATTTTCAAATATTACATCGTAATTATTTGGGAGTGACGAATCTTCGCAATCTTTATCTGAACCTCGTGACGATATTTCTGAATAGAAAATGTTATTATCAATTAGTTTCGTATAAAAAATCAGTTCTCTCCTCTCAAACAATCCAACCGGTCAAAGATTGATGGGATCCCCTTTTCTCTATCGTATTATGAACTATTTCGACATGGCAACGCTGATTTGCGAAAATTTTTGCAATTTTTGTTTCTTCGAACTCAAACATTCATTGGCTGTCGCGTGCACACCATATAAGGGCAAAGTGGCGATAACTGTTTGCGCTGACAGGTTGCGCCTCCGTGGAGCGTCCGCGAACTAATAAGAAAGTGGGGAAGAGGGCTCTTTGCGGAATTCCCCATGAAGTTGCGTCCTAAAGCTATTGATCCATCCAGTTTCCACCCCCGTACCTTACTCCCAATTCCTGGAACTCGTTTGTGAACTGCGGAGGGTGCGATTACGTAGGAGAAGGAATGCGGAGCCCAATATCGCAGACTCTGTTACAGTCGATATCATTCTCTAGCATTCCTCGGCGCCGCCTTCCGGACTCCATTTTATACGCGTTTCCTTCGCGTGAAGATGTAATTTCTGAAGTCATCGTTACGTCCGCTGCTGGGTCGTTGCGAGTATTGATTCGAGAGATGAAGCCTCCATTCAAACCCGTCGACTTTCTCTTCTCTACTTGCGACTTTCGGGAAGTTCATTTTTCTCGCGGTTTGTCAATTTGTTGCAGCTTTTTACTACTCTCGGCTCGAAGATGTTTCTTACGAGCGTGGAGAGAGCAACGAGGAGTCTTGAACCGCCGTCGATTGACGCGTTCCGCAATGCTACGACGAGTCATTCGTATTTGTCTAAAATAAAACATGAATGGGAAATTTCTCATTTGGGGTCTGCTTCAGGGCAGGGAAAAATGAATACACCTACCTTTGCATCTGATCTCAGCCAGAAGCGCGATATAGGGAGGGTAGAAAAGACAAGAATCTCGATTTCAAGGCTTTCAAAATATATTTCTAATACGTTTTCTTTTCTTAAAGCTGAGATTAAGTGATAATGTTTTCTCTAGAGAGACTCTTCGATGCACCAATTCTTTATCTCGTCGTCGTTTTCTTACTGGTACTTGGAGGGAAAGGTTAAGATTTACAATCTGCAAATTATACGAAGTCTATTGTGGTTCCGAAAATGTTCTTAACATTTGAGGTAGGCCCGATATTTCTCCAGACAGCCTTGTCCCGTCTCAGCAGTTTTCACGATAATGCGAAAACTGTTGAGGTATGAGTCTAACTTGCGTTGTGGGGCAGCAACCTTCTCAGTGAGAGTCCCTCTCCGAAGCTTTCATGGGTCCACCGTCCTCAGCTTTCGGATTGACGACTTGACAGACATCTTAAATGTCTGGTTCACCCCTCTCAAATCATTAACTCGTCTCCTGCATCAATGTCTTAATGGCTTCAATCATAGAGATCCTATATAGTGAATACTGATTTAGAAAAAAAATATAATAAAGGCGGAGAGGGAGGAGAAGAAGAAATATGCTGTTCTGACTTGCGGTTGAATCTACTCTCAGCCATCCATAATCAATGATCTTTAATAGGGTTGATGGTATAAATTGTTTGCAGAAAAGGGGCTGTGCTCAAGTTGTACCAGAACTCGCTGTTAAGTCAACAATCTCTATTACTCCATTTCAAGGTTCTATCGGTGATAACCTAATTACTTTGAGAAAGGATTAATTAATTATGTTAGTTATTTGATTTCAATTTGTCAGCATTGATATTAGATCAATCTTTTCTGCATTATCTACTTTAGTATGCATAATTCTTGTGTGTTGAAATGTGTGTACAAAAAAGCTTATTAATCACCGAAAAAGTACTGGATGTGAAAATTCCAGGGACAAAGCCCTTTTTCTGCAAATCATCGAGAAAATTTGTTATTTTTTGAAGCTGTTTTCGGTCAGTAGAGGTAAAATACTTCTCACTTTGGAAGGCGTTTTTATCGAAGGTGTTCAGGATGGGGACTATGAGAATATATTAGAATAATAATCATTGTTGAATCAATTTAATGAGGAATTTTTATGAGTATGAACTGAATAAAGTGTCAGAGACAGTGAATCCTTTTCGGTTATTTATGATTAAAAAAGCAAAACATTTCGATATTAAATTTAAAAACAAATAGATTAGTAATGTATGAATAAAAGCTAGAATAGAAACTTTAGTTGATGAAGCAGTGTGTTAATGGTAGATTTTTAATGTTTTACTTTAAAACTCAGTAAAAACCTACGTGTGATCTCTTTGGAAGTTGCTTCAGATTTGCTTTGGTTCTTTACTATAGGCCCACAAGCACTCGATAATATGTTCAAAAACGTTTTTATATTCATTCTCAAGAAAGGGTATAGGTTTACCGTTATTTAAGGCGGTTTGGATATTTAGGAAAGATGACGGATTATCGGTGGTATAATTTTAATAATTGGAAAGTCAGATTACATTTTATTCTACACTGGGGTTTGTTTAATTTTATTGAATCAACCCATTCTGTATATTTGAGAGATCGGAATTTCATAGAGAATGAGTAGATACCGAAGCACGGGTTCTGTAGCTTGAACCAGAGGTCTGTCCAACGGAAAAGTGAAGAATTGACCAATTTGATCAAATCAATCAGACACCTGAAATATTCAATCAATTTGTGCTTGCTTTCTAAGTGGCAAGAATTGTCCATAGCAAAGATGGTGAATCTTTTGTCGAAGGAGTGTCACATTTTATGAAATAAAAGGACTGAATGTTACCCACTGCGTGATATTTTTGATTTGTTTGTTTCCGTCTTGTGTCTATATTTAGCATATGATATTATTATTGATAATGGAGAATAGCCGATTATCGGAATTCATTTATATTTATTCCTGAGTTTAAATATATCTTTTGAGTAAATGATGACTGAACCACCGCAATTCCGCGCTCCAAAATAAATGTCTCGAGTGCCAGAGAATCTAAAGTGCCCATCAAGTGAATCCGAAAAGCGGCAACGGATTGTGACAAATTTCGTACTTCGGCAGTTTTGAAACTCACTGTCTAAGTGAGGCAAGGGACACTAAATATACTTCGTTTCATTTCCTATTATTCGTAACCGTAAGAAAAGTTGTAAAGTTTAGGGCCTGAGAATTAACAATCGTTCCCAATGAATGTGCTACGCCTCTTAAATTCTAAAACGTAAATACAATGGTATTTAATGTTCCCCTGATGGAGAGAAGATTTTTATTTTTACAAAATCTTATTTTAATAGCGACTATTATGTCTTATTTGGATCGGTCTCAGTCGAAATGTAGGATACGCAATGCATTTTCCCCTCCTATGTTTCCTTCAGTTTTTCATCCTCAGTTTGATAAATGATTTATTTGTAAATCAGAGCAAACATCTAATCCCTCGCTTAAGTTAAAGATTATCTTTCTTGATTTTACCTCCATGATAAATTAGCATCCGATTGGGAAACCTCCCTTGAAGCTTGATTTTAAGGGGTCATTAGTTGAAGAATTAATCGAAAGACCAATTCCACTTATCATTCTCTTCATGACTTCAGTTCACATTCAGGGAATTCACACTAAATCAATGCTCTAGATGTTGAAAAATTGAAAATACCACAATATTAATCCACATTTTCATAATGAGCAGTAATTTGCATCCTCACGAAAATTATTACACAAATACAAAATATATATATATATATAATATTTAAACACACATTCATAGAAATTTAGAAAATTTACCAAATATATCATTAGGTTTATCTCTAAAAGTTATTTACGCTAATGAATTTCCCAAATTAATCTACATTCAGACCCACTAACTTTGGAGTTTCTTCCGTAAATCATTTAAAAGAGCTGTATAAGTTTGTAACAATTTTCAAAATGTTCATTCCGATATTGTTGTGATGATAATTCAGGTAAACTTTATTCATTAATTTACAATATGTTACTATACAGTTACTCCATAAACTTATTTTGAGATTGTGATTTATTTTAATGATAGTCATTGTTTCGATATTTGACCTTCATTGCCCTCTTCTTCGGCAGAAGCTCCTTTGCCATATCGTATATTATATATCTTCTTTTATTTATGCTGGAAACCATTCCTCGGTGATGAAATGCACTCTTCTCTCCAATATTTATTGTAGCAGTATCTGATGTCTCAAATATCCAATAGTTAAATTTTGTCCTTTTTTGTTCTGTCGCTCGAGGGAAACCTATCTTTCGCTTAATCTGTTCATGAATTGCTCGTTAATTACACTCTACTTCCATTTGATAATTCCGGTCGCCAAAACCCATAGTTTGTAGTCCTTTTTGTTTGCTATCATATTTTAGACCCTAAGGGTACTTTCTCTTGCAAATGTCCACATTTGCATTCAGTATAATGCGAACCGCAAGATACATATGCTTTATACGTGTGTTTTGTACATGTGCTATTACTTGCATGTGCTATTACGTACATCAGCTTTCTTCGTTCAAAGTACGCATTTGCCGCTCTTTAGCTTCCAATCGAAAGTGGGAAAAAGAGAGTTCAAAATTCACAGACGCATGGACCGGTAAGAATTGATGATTGGACAACGTGCTACATTTTGTTGAAGAAGTGTTTAGAATGTCTTCCTATTAAATAACGATGCGTCCGCAACTCGATGTTAAAATAGCTCTCCGTAGAATGTTGATAGTCTCCCTTCACCACGTGTGTTGTCCCGAACTCTACTTCCAATTGTATTACTACAAATCATGCTCCAGACAATCCTCACATACAGATTTTGATATTTCTGCCTATAGAAGATTTCTCTCCTTTTACATTTAAGAGACGTTATTTCGTATCGAATTTAATGTTAAAATCATCATTCGGTACAAAATGGCTCACTTTTGAAGAACTACCGATTGACTTTTAGATTATAAACATGTCTGTGAGCATTTATTAGCTCAAATGAGTGCGATTCGCTCAATTTTATCGGTTTGTTTCAGAAATTTTCCTTTTTATGTGGATTCCTAGAGTTATATCAAAATACGAATACACAGTTATGATACAAACAATGTCGGGTAGTTTCATATCTGCGATCATTTTATAAGAAAAGTATTCGATTCGTGCTCTTGCGTGACTCCTTCACGTGGCTTTGTTACACATTGTGGGAGTTTTTCAAAGAGTCTCTTTCGTGCTGTTGAGGATTCTTCTGCACCTTAGCGGCAGGTGGTGCACAGGAAGTGGAAAAGATCGCTAAAGAAAAGGCCGAGATAGGAATTACAATGTCAAGGACACACTACTACCATCATTATATTCCAGGATCTCTTATTTCCTGCATCAATTAGAATTTCTCTCTCCGAATTTGATGGATTGTCTAGATCACAGCCTTCACTCTCTTCCCGAAACGAATGCACATTCATTTTGCTCCAAAGTCTCTTTTCCTATGCCAAGTGAGAATTAAACGGAAATATTTACATAACAATCGAATTTTATGTGAGAAAAAGTTTCCCACTCCTGGACTAGATGATAGGGCACCGTTATTTTAGATATACTATAGGGCACAGTTACAAACTTGAACGGCTTCTGTCCCTACATCATAGAAAAACATTTGTCGGAAACTTATCAGGAGCGTATTCATCCGAGAAAACCACAGAATAGAGTACCTTGCAATTTCCCCTTACAGTTTCACCTTGCATATTTGCCGCAATTTTCAACATGTGCATTTCCAACCAGTGCCTAACATATAAGAAGGGAAGATACACAGAAAAAGGAACGAAGTGAAAAATAGCAAAACGACAAGGACCCAGGCCTCACTTTCCGGATCTTTAAATGAGTGATACTTTGTTCGGATTAATATTATATTATGAACCTTTCTCTTTCTTCAATCGCTTTCCTCATTAATTTTCTGGTTAAATTTAAAATTGAACAACTGCGTCCTTAAACCATATCCTAGCATTCGTCTAAAACGCTTACAATTAATCTAAGAATAAACTTCTTTGCGACAATTTTTTATGGAAATGAATTTCGCCTTCCATTTACTCTGCGGTGCTAGACCGGTTTGGGGCTGACAAGCAACATTTTTGAGATTAATTTTATATATGCATGGAATGCGTCGAGCCGTCGCAAATATTTCTGTTATTAGTCATTGACTTGATTGGCATTCTGAAAAGACTTTCTTTGATTCAAAGTTAAAATAGATCATAGAGTTTCAGAATAGGAAAAGAATTTGCAAATTTTTCTTCGTTTGGTAAAGTCACTGATTAATGATGTACTGTTGTGTTTCGATCCGATTCAATTCGATGAGGTTTTTATTTTGTAAATATTAGGAATCAACCGGAAGTTAATGTTTAAGAATCAGAAATTATTTTCATGCTATACTGTTGGATGCGTTTAAAACAGACGTTCAAAATATTGGTTCCTATTGCGGAGAGATTACTAGAACTTGTCTTCTGATGAAAAAAACTTCGATTTATATATTATTCAGACGAGTTTTATCTAAAATATGTGGTAAAAAAGCATCAATTAAAAAAAAACATTGGGAGTTTGAGCATTTAAGGAGTGTGGACAATTCATACCCCATTGCCTAACTTTAAAAGTAGACAGCAGCGAGTCGCAAACACAAATGGTATCCCCAAAAAAGGGGAAAAGTGTAAACTGAAAGACCGAGCTTATTTGCAGCAAATCAGACTAATATTTCGTAAAGTAATTCCATATCACGAGTTTTCAAAACAGCAGCGAATCATATCATAGCAGCAAGAACAACTCG
Organism: Sympetrum striolatum; assembly: GCA_947579665.1. Classification (NCBI taxonomy): domain Eukaryota; kingdom Metazoa; phylum Arthropoda; class Insecta; order Odonata; family Libellulidae; genus Sympetrum; species Sympetrum striolatum. The sequence continues at coordinate 1,647,119 of OX388341.1, forward strand.
TCTATTTATGGATGAAAATATAACCCGTCTAAGGTAGAGAGGGCCAAGGATCCGAGTAAAATTTCCGACTTACACAGGTTTACCGGCTTCCGTGAGTTGACATATTGCACATTTATCTATTAAGAATTGCCGTTTCAAGAAATTGAAATATGTATGAAGATAATACAATCGATATGGTAAATTCATAGGGATGATTTTGGGATCATTTTTTTTTATAAACAAGTGGCCCATTGGGGGAGTGATTAAATCGAGAATTCCTGTGGGGACATCTGACGCGGGCTAAGCTCATTTGTAGAACTATAACTATCGTAATAAAGTCATATAATCGAGTACTTTTTTCTGAGTATAACTTATTTTAGGATTAATCGTTTGTTAATTTTCTTCGAGATGGTAAATAAACTTGGAAGAGACTCAAGCTAATGGTAATTACTTTTCAAAGAAATTATTTTCCCATCTTACGCAGGCTCGAACACTAGTTGAAATAGTAAGTGATGTTGAAAGACATATGCAGGTGCCGCCTTACAGATGGCCTTTCCTGCGAAAAACTTTGCAGTTATATTAAAAATGCTTCCAGCTTAGGTTTCTGCCTTAAACAGATTCCGCCCTAGACAGGTTTTACCGTAAATGCCGTCGAAATGTATTTTTAGTATTAGCAATGAGGTGCTTTCCAAATGTGAAAAGTAAAATATAGCAGATCTGATATTGTTTCTTTTTGCGAAATTTTACCGTAGATGAAAATCTTGACATTATTTTTCTCTCAAACGATAAACGGAAATTACTAAATCGAGTATTGATGGTAAAATTCGCCAGAAACAGGCATCTTAATCGTTATTCTTAAAATCTTGGTGAAATGTTTCTTTCGTGTTTCAGAAAAGGGATGTTGGATCAGCGTTTCCCAAGCGACAGCCTTTGCGGTGAGCAGGTTGATTTCTTTTTGTACTGCGTTCTTCTAATATTTTACTTCATCTCCAATTCCATTAGTTAGACTGCGATTCCACAACGAACTAAGTATACATCGAATCAAATTATTGGTACTTTGGTGGTGCAATATCAATTGCTATTTTATTTATACCCTTAATGGAGAGCAAATTTAGAGTAATACAATTTTATCCCATGAACCAATTTCTATTTTGAGCACAGTCACAGTCGAGGGCACAGAACTAGTAGCCATTAAAGTTGGCCAACATTGAGTTATATGGTTCACACTGTTCACGAAAACACATGTATAATATGTGTAATAAGTGTTGCCACCGGACGAATAGTCCAATTGTAACATTTTTGTGGTAATAATAATTAAAACGCCTAATTTATAAAGGTCTAAATTTAAATATTTTCTCTATTGCAACCTCCACAGCTCCACGGCAACTGAACAAAGGTAATTTTTCATTAAAAATTTTATTGTGAACTCGAGAGAAACAGTTTTTCTTCTCAATGATAATGAAAAAGTTCCACCAAGTGATTATGCTAACTATTTTAGCGTTAAACTGGATAAAAACCAACAAATTATAAAAAATCTTTAATTAAAATTACGACGCAAAGTTTGTCAAGCTAACGACTCCAGAGAATTCCGCGCAATTCAATGAACGGGGAACGAAAAGAATTTCGAAGAAAGATACTCGTGATATGGATCTAAAGGAAGATTATCAAGACCTTTACGGAAATTCGTGGAGCCCACAAATATACTGTACCTTATGACTTATCCATTTATTAACATTGATTTACTATTGAAATAGTCTGGCTTTTCTTCGTATTCAGTTACGTATTTAAAATAGAACAGAAAGGTGCATTTCTAAATGGAGGTCAATTTAAAATAAATTAACTACCTAAATTTCTGCTCTAAAAACTGTTATTCTTCGATTTTGTGATTTTTAGTTAGCCATCAATCAAATGTTTGTGATTCTCAGAGTTTTTGGTTTTGTATCAATCTCAATGAGGGTAACGATGCCCGCGGATCTTTTCAAGGAGAGAGCTGAAGACGATACGTTCTCGTCTCTTTTTTTAGTACCTTTTTGATCTGATAAATGCAATAGACGTAGAAACACTTATCAGATTTTGAATTCTTCTTCACCTTGAATCCGCCGATCGGTACTCCAGCGCCCCCTCCGATACTTGCCTCTGTGAAAAATCCCGAAAGAGACATTAATGAGCCGTTTGAACTTCTTGCTGGACAGTGGATGCGGAATGATTATTGGGATAGTTGCAAGTGGTAAAGACTCTTATGCGGTTTACATCGTCGAAATCCAATTTATGTAAAGAGGTACGTCGGAGGGAAGCGACCCCTCCTTCGACCCTCCCCTCCCCCGCTCTCCGATGACTCACCGGTCGCAGTGTTTGGTGCGGTAGGGCATTGGGACGCGCACAGGTGCTGCTATTTATGGAGGCCCACTGAGTCCCACGAAAACTTTTCGGTCAAACAAAGTCCGTGATTTTTCTTTGTGCAGCGGAAGTGAGGGGATCGAGTCAGGTGCAGACAGGTAGGAACAAGTGCGGAAGTAAGAAAGGGTCCACTGGGTGTCCCTTCACGGTTATAAAGGGGGCTTGCCGGGGAGACTTCGGAACCTGTTTTGGGGAAGAAGAGTGGGGCGCAGGTAGTCGAGGAAAGTGGTCCTCGGACAGCCACTGTGATTGGTGGGAGAGTGCTTTCTTAGGGATGCTTCTCTTCGCGGGGCAATCAGTGCGTGGCCGAGGACCGAGGCGAGTGAATTTCCCGCTCCGAGTTGTGTCTGTGTGCCGCTGGGCGCCGCTAGTGCGGTGCTCGCATCCCGCCGTAGGTCGGCAGTGTTTCCTCGGTGGTTCCGTTTGGTAGGGGCGCCGTCGCTCCTCCGCCTCTGAAGGGTGGCGTCTCAAAGAAGACAGGGATGTGATTCGGGGGAGGGACACTCTTCACGCAAATCCCCTTCGCATGCCTCCGGTGAGTCTTTATTTCTCGCACGCGGTCGCCGATTCTCCGGTTGCCTCTGTTCTGTTCCACCACATTGATTGAATGGTTTTTCGTTGCCCTTTGATGCGAAAATGAATCTTCCTTTGGTTTTGTCTTTTAGCTTTACTTGGTCTTGGAAATACTTAAGGTAAGAATGGTGGTGAATAATGTCATTCATATTGCCACTCGACATTGAATAATACAAGTACATATCCTGCATTCGATCATTGTGCTGCCCTTGCGCGGACCTCTCGTAATATTTGCAGGGAAGAGAGAGTAAACTCGCATTGCAAGCCTCTTTCGCCCTTTAATTAGATTTAGATTGGATGATCCAACAATTGTCCGGGCTTATGACTTTACAGACCATGTATACTGCCAGTGTATACAATATTTTGCGATCAAAACTAATAATGTCCAACTGTTTCCGAGCGTGAGTCTATGGAGAGAATAATTATTCCACGAATCTCGTTGGTGCATTCGCTCATTTTGTAGCGAGGTAAACCAATCAATTATGCCTGTCGATGAAAACATTTGCGTCATTTTCATTTAAGTCACTCCGTCCGCATTTATTGCGTTCCTCCCCCAAATGCTATAATCTTACACCTCTTTTCTCAGCTATAAGCATTCTAAACGATTGCCTTTCCAACATTTCCTCGGAGACATCCGAGAAGGGGTGTGCGTTTGCTCTGTTTTATCGATCTGCCTTTCCGCTGAGACTCCTCGCTTCGAATCCTGGCGTCGATTACAGCGCATGTTTCGTTCGCAATGCTTTTCCATCAATTCGAATGTTGATGGCAAATGTTCCCGCCAGCATTCGTTCTGGTTTTTATTTCATTACGAGCGCTCCCCCGTGCTCCGAGGAGAGTCACGTGACCCTTTACCTGGCCATGGAGGAGACGCTGATCAATACTGAATACGGCCGCCAGAGTGCGCGCACATCTCCGCCCCCTCTTATCCTCCGCCATATTCTGTTTATACTCGCACCAATACGGTGAGAGCCTGTAAATGGTACGGGGTGTCAGGGCACCCTCGCTGTGTTCTGTGAATGAACTTCTGAGTGTGCGTGTTCTGTGTTTCGGTGTTACTACTCGGATGTCAAATACGGCCGTGTGTTGTGTTGTCCATCGCGACACTGATGAGTAAATCCCATGGAGACCGTCGAAAGCAGCTTCCGTCGGCACGAGGTCAATTTATCGACGATCCATCCCACATCGTTTTAAATTCCGTCAACAGCGGAGGCAAACGTTTTGAGTACGTACTTGAATATCTTTGTCGCATCCCCAAAATATTTCTTCGCAAACCTTCTTGATTTGCGGACAACGAGAAATTAAACCCATTGATATTATTCATTCTACCAGGACGTGGACTTCATATTGGCGGGGCTCATATTGTTAGGAACCTGATACAAATCAACTCATTATATTTCGCAATTGTTTTCGGGGTATTTCGTACCGTACATTTGGGATTGCTCCTTTATAAGAATCTATCGGCGTCTAAATGGAATGATAAAATGCGTGAAAGGAAGTAATCCAGTGAGTTGATCTCGGATTAATCTTCTGTGATCGTGAGAACATAACGGTATCCAGCTGAATCGCGCAGTGAAGAAGAAAAAACTTGGTGTTGTCACTGAACCATAACGAGTTAAGGTCGCAGTGCAGTCTCCTCGTAGTGTGTTTCTCAGTTGCTAATGGAGTGCACCAATAATCACCAATTCCTTAGCGGTTTCATAGAAAGTCGTTTTGAAAGCGCCCACCTTTGCGATCCCACTTCGATTGACTATAATATCCAAAATATAAAACATCGACCACAAAGTAGTTTAATAGTTCTAATTGAAGTCATACTGTGTAGAAATAAGTGTTATTTGTCAGAATCATTGTAAAGCGAGTTGAGAAGTGGCGGCCGTTTTAGGAAAAACGGAGAAAAAAAGCATGACATATTATAGAAACGCATTTTAAGTTCCTAAACTGCCTGACCTTTGGCCTACAGTTTTCCTTTTGTATGGATAACTTACACCTATGAAATGGTTATTTAATGTTTGAGTCTTGGAGCAACCATTATCTTACGTATTCAACAAATGCTAAATTACCTTTTCAGAAGTGCTGTAATATTACCTGCGTCATATTAAATGATAAATAATTATACAAATCTCGGATGAATTAAGAACAAACTTTCTGTTGCACGAGGAAAGGAATGATAGAGTTTTATCTGACGAAACTATTTGGGATATAATAAGGAAGAACACTCTATAATTAAAAGAAATTGTGATACTGAAGCCTTTCTTTATTTTATTATACGTGTAATTTGTGCGTAAAAAATGTGACATCGATCTTAGGCTAAGGAACTCTGCGAATTTTAAAGCCATCCACTGGGAAACGGTAAAAAAAGAACGATTTTATTTGAAAATTCCCGTACTCACATATCTTCGTAAGTAATATTACACATTTTATGTTAAAGTTGGCTAGCATTTGCGATGACCAATTTCTCATCCTCCCCTCAGCAATTCTCTTTATGAATTCAATTGCATAACCTTTACTGTTGAATTGGATATTACTAAAAGTAGACCTACTGATCACTTAGGAAAAATTTTATATTTCCAGATAATAGAGTGATGTCCTTTAAATAGACCTTAGTATGTGTCAAAATAATTAAAATAACTCTGCATAAAATAAAAATCTATCTGTCGCTCGTGGCTCTTTGTCATGAATTTATGTTATGATTTACCTCCGTAGAAATGAAATCAAAAACTTCCAAAGATAAGTACAGCTTTGGAGAGTAATAGTAATACAGATTTAAATTAATTTGTAAGTGCCTACTGAGAGTTCCCCTAAAATTTAGCTTTCGTATGAGTTGATATGGTAGTCTGTTGCAGCTCGATTTTTCATAAAATTTTCTCACTTTCTTCATTTTTAAATACCTTAAGTAGAGAAAAATAAACTTTTGAGCGAATGATTATTTAACGGTATCGGCATTGCTGCGATTTTGCCTTTTCGAGATAATACATGGGAAAGAGGATTAATAAGTAAGAGGGCCGCTTTCTAGAAATCACAGCCGTATTGCAATCCGAAGCTTTACTCGCGTGCCGAAGAGTGCGGAGATATCTCTTAAATACGAATATATACTTACACCACACACGATCCGATTCTATAATTCGGCATAATGCTAAACAACTCAAATGATTTTCATATTCATTATCTTATTGAATGTTCATATCGGAACCCTTGATGGGATATAACGCGGTCAATTTACCAAATTTTGAGTACACTACGTTTTTCGGGTCCGACTGTCCAGAATTAGGTTTCCAATTGTCCTTTGTTTTCCTACTCTGACCTTTTGTACCTGCTCACATTTTATTCTCTCGACGTTTTCTCATTCCCTCTCGCCGTTCCCCCGTTGATGCAGTCGTTGAAATTTCCGCTCACGCGCTGGGTCCACGCGATTACAATCATGTACGTGAGTTGTCCCAGAAGGGACAATATGAGTGGGGGATTTTCTCCTGTATATTTCCGATAGTTATCGAAACTCAACCTGCATAAGGTTTCCAGTTACTATAGTTTTGGGATTTCACGCTTTTTATGTGTGATTGTCAGTTCATGTCGATGTCTGCATATTTCAGCTGATTTTTTACTCGTCGTGTAATTTTGGTCCAATTAAAAATCCAGAGAATTAATCCGTCGATCATCAGCCTGAAAACAGTTCGGTTGCTCAACCCCTCCACCTTTGGCCACAAAAAGCTTTGGAGAGGGAATGAGGCATACAGGACGAGGAGTGAGGTAGGCTGTGAGTGGCGAAAGTGCAGTACAATGACCCTTTGATTCCATTGCATTCGATATGAAATGACGAATGCCTTTGTTTAAGTATGCCTCAGACGTCTGCAAACATTTAATAGGAAGATTAAATAAAGAATCTTTGTATTGTACCGAAATATAAACTAAATATATTCCATTCGTCGATGTATGGCAGAGGGAACGGAGAGTTCACGATGTCGGTAAAATCGCCCGTGGCCAAACATCGGAAGAGAATCACTCAGGATAGTGTTTGAGGTGAAAATCAGTATGATAAATAGAAGGGTCTGAAGAAAGAGAATTGGTCTTCAATAAGTTCGATGAAAAATAACACGATGGGACACATTGCAGGAGGGATCTGATGATCATGACAGTTAAAATCTTCCGATGAATACATTCGGATCTTTTTTCATTGTTTTCTATTTGAGAATCGTGTTCTTAAAGAATTTTCCTCTCTCTTAGGTCGACCCTCCGCCGATTCCATCTCCACCGAGCCTCCGGTTCCGCCTGCTCGCAGGAATAGGAGCCTCCGGTTGTCTCGACATTCACTGCAAGGATCGTATCCTGAACTGAAAGCTACCAGGTGAGTTGTTTTCCTTTATCTCGTGTAATTAATGCCCTTAACTACCAGATTCGTGCGTTTTGTTGACATAAAAGTTAACAAAATCTTCTCTGTCATTCCAAGCTATTCAATTCGTAAAATACATTTTTATTTATTTTAGTTTATTTTATCTCGCTTACAACTGGATGATTGAACATTGATTTAGCGTATTTTAGAAGCGTTGTTGCAACCACAGTGAACTACTCTCTTCTCTCGCATCTTTGTCCACAGAATTACCCCATACAGTTCTTAATTCTCCATTTACTGCACGATTTTCAACTTCTTAATGGATTATATTTAAAATATTTGTATTTCCCAACGTTTATTTTATAATTTATTTGGGTATAGCTATGATGTCGCGAAACTAATATGGACTTCAACTCAGTTAATGAAGACATTTACGCAAATCATTTTTTATGGCTCGCTGATCGATTCTCCTTAAAAGTTTGGTTAATGGTAGATATTTGGGGGTTATACCATTACTTTTTTCAGGTAGAAATCTGGAGGGTCTCCGTCCTAATCCGGACCCTTAGCTCGCCTTCGCAGCTCAAGAGCGCCCGACCTTCCCATCAAGGGGGACCATAAAAAAATCTGACCGCGTGGAATACAATTTAAAAAGTTATAAATTAAAAATGAGCAACAATTTATTATCTTCATCGTCTCACTCGTCCTAAGAGATATACAAGCGTCTTTTGATCGACATTCCACGATGAAAATTAAGATTTTCAGTTGACGCAACCCCTGTTGAATCTCAACGGAGGTTGGGTTGCGTTGGGGGGAAGTATTTCTAGATTTTTGCTAGGAATCCGTCCCCCCAGCCCAACCCACCCCCGCGGCAACGTTGCCGCGTGTCAACGGGTAATTTCTCGCAAAATCACGAAAAATCTTAATTTTCATCGTAAAACGTCGATCAAAAGACGATTGTATATCTCTTTGGACTAGTAAGACGACGAAGAAATTAAATTGTTACTCATTTGAATTGTTTATAACTTCTTAAATCGTATTCCACGCGGTCAGTTTTTTTATGGTCCCCCCTGCTGTGGCGGCTGGGCGCTCAGTACCGGCGAAGGCGAGCTAAGGGTCCGGATTAGGACGGAGACCCTCCAAATTTCTACCTGAAAAAAGTAATGGTATAACCCCCAGATATCTGCCATTAACCAAAAGTTTAATTAAGAAAACACTCCCGGCAAGGGGGCCCTAAAAAGACCTAAGCTAGCGCTAATACGTCTCTGACTAAAGGAAGGTGAATTCCATCTCATTCTTTTTTGTTTTCATTTGAAGGACTGACTAATTGTTTCCCCAGGAGTGAAATGAGGATAAAACATTTTGACCATTTCTTGAGTTCGTTAAACATTAGCACCAACCTCAAATCGTCAATATTATTTACTGTACGCACCTCCCCATCGAATGTGCTCGAGTTTCCGTAAAATGGTGCAATTGGATTGACCTTTCGTTTGCTATGCGATTAATTTCACAGAGAAAAATTTCGTTTGAATGGTAATGGTTTCAATGCTTTTCTTCAAATTATGTTATACTTAATATTAACGCTATCGACGGGTAAGTCGGGTCTTTCACGAGTTCCTAATTACTTCGAGGAAACCGCCCAATGAATCGGAATATATAATATGACTGTGTCCGGTGTTTAACCACACGCCGGAGGGCGGCTTGCAGCGTATTATAGTAGATGTAAATCGCCGCGAAAGTTTTTTAAACATGATTTTTGAATCAGTAAAGCTTGAATTGAATTGCTCCGAATGTAATTCATTCAACAGAATCGTCTCTAGATTTGACCCTTTCTTCGTCTGGGAATCCCTTCGATTAATCGAATTATAAATGTTTTACGATCTTCGATGATTGGTTACCAATCCCAACATTGGTTTGTTACATATCTCGTGCTATTCCCTTAATTTCCTGTCTCTCGTGATACAACCCCCAATGGCTCTTTCCTGTCTTCTGCGAACTGTCGCTGCTCACCGATTGTAATTAAACCTTGTTTGATGTTCATTTCCCCAATCGTTTATCATATTCTTTCGAAGTAATTCGTGGACGAGTAGAGTTAGAATAGCGAGGACAAATATAGACGGAGAAGGAAGATGAGGGCGAGCGAAGAAAAAGCTGTCTCAACACGGGGTGAAAAAACTCACGCTATGTAATGCTCTCGATTCGAAAGGGGAAATACAAAACGGAAGTTAGTTGTACACTGAATCGGAGGGATGTTGTAATGTATGTAAACTGATGATGTGTTCGTCCGTTGCACAGCATGCACACGCCGGTGGGTTCGATGGAAGGCGAAGACGCTGAGGAGGAGAGAATCCCTACCACCGACGACCGAGAAAACTTCGCAAACAGGTAAAGAGGCACCCCCCCATCCAAAGACACGCATTTTGATCACGCTCTGTGAAATATGCACAGTTATTCATGAGGCCACGTCCCCGGAGAATTCGCATGAATTTCGATCTTTGAATTCGCATCTTTTCGAATTATATCTTATTATTTTGGTTCCACGATCGCTTAATTGCTTCTTTAAGATCTCTCTTCTCAAGCTGCAGACTGTCTCCCAGAGCCACCTCAGGCCGTGCTTAGCTTCCGCTTTGGGATTTCAATTTTCTGGACATTTTCAACTACCACTAGATGTTTGTCAATCATTAAATTTGCTTGACCGTTGATTTTGACTTTCTTAGTTTAATTTAGATTAGATCAATCACTAATTTCGACCTTTTTAGTGAAAATCGTGTTCGTTGATTAATTAATTATGTGGCAAGTCTTCGGTTATCCAGTACAAAAGAGAATCTTATTTATTTTCCCGATATTTAATGTATTTTGCGGGGCTAGCCATGTGGGTAGTGCGTTCGCCTTCGGTGAAAGCGGTCGGGGGTTCGATTCCAGGTGGGAGCCCATGTGTCAAATGGCCGAAGATATCGAAACACTTTTAACAATACTATTACTACCGTATATTATGCTGAAGATGGAAAGATTTTAGGGGTTCATATTTGTTAGATGATCTAAATAGTCAATAATCTTTACTAATTAAGTATGAATGTTGCTACCGTAAAAATAACTAAATAAGAAAAATAGAGTTAATATCCCGAAAATTACCATGTTTTAACGGGTGATTGGTAGATTTGAAACCCAATCTTCCAAGATGCGCCATCAATTTTCGCTAATCGACTATCTTCGCCCTAACTGGAGAGAATCGCATCTTTGTTTGATATTTTATTAGCCCTCTTTTACCCTTTGGACTTTTCCGAGAAGCCCTCATTTTGTCCGAGCGTCGCTTTAATTATCCAATTTTGTAGCGTCACAGACAAACGGAAGTAAATTTAGATAAATCTCTGGAACTCACTTAATTATGAAATCTCTTCCTTATAAGTTTTTTTATTTCCGATCGTATTAAACTTTTAAATAACACTTCTCGATTTATTATAAGAAACATTTCTTTGATGCTCATGGTTTGTTAGCAGATCTTTGACGCTCGGAAAACGAAAACAGGTTACTTCAAGTTAAGTGGGAAAACAGGATCAAAAAACTAAACTTTAATCTCTGGGACAACAGAATATGATGAATATTTTATCATGAACTTTCTAAAAGATGCTAACTGTACTTATTTGTTTATTTCAATACAGCGTATTTTAATTTAATTCAGCATACAACCGCTCAATGGAGCTCAATTCTTTAAAAGCCATTCCTCAGACGTTCCTTCAAAATATTTAAAATGTGCATGGGAATGCTGTATGGAAAAGCAATCGCAGCAATTCAACATTTAAGCTACGCTTTTAATTCCAACTTGTTTGTGACGTAATTGTACGAGTGCCTTCATTGCTTCCTTCAATTTTATGGATGAAATACGATCTTATTGCTGTAAGTGGCTAAGTTCTCTCCTTGAGAAATTGATTCCCCAAAATATATCATCTCTTCTTCAATAAGTAATGTATGAATGTGAAATGACTGCAAATAATTTTGCTTTTTACCAGAGATTTGAACGTTTTTTCACGACAATTATCAAAAAGTATTTTACTTTAAGGTGTCGACGATGGGTTCGAAGGATCTTTAGTAATTTTGGTTCTCATTCCATCTCTTTTGGCGGATTTCACTTTTTGTGAAAGGAAACAAGGTTGATATTTCTCAATCGCGACTATCTGATCGTTTATGGATGAAAATTATCTCGTTCTCTGAGGCGAAGTTGAATTTACCACGTGGCCTTCGCAAATATTAGCAATCCTTCGATATCGAGATTCTTCTCCTTTGCCATTTTGATTGTTGATCCAAACTTTATGCTGATTTTCTTCTGGTCCATCATTGAAGTCGCTTAGCAATGCATATTTATAGTCGGGACCTATCCCTCATACCTGAAACATGCAAATACTTGAAAATGTATGTTCAAGTAAATTTATAGCTTTTTTCCAGTGGTGTAGTGGAGCGGGAACGCGTGGGAACGGCTTTCCCACACTGGTTTTCTACAGTAAAAATATAGCCAGTTTATTGCTAAATATTGTTATGGTATAAAATACGTTATTCAGCTAGCTCAGATACATTCTAATTCTATGCTCTTGGCTGTTGTAGGCATTCTAGGAAATCATATAATTACGCATTTTCTTATAAATTGAGAAATATATTTAGCGTTCCCACACTGGAGAATTTGCCCCCACTGCTTTTTACATACGTTCATGGAATACGGATCTAAATGTAAGTGCTCTAAGATGTGTGAAAAGCACTTCCACGAGGAAGGCTCTCATGTAATACAACTCTGTCGTCAAATTTGTTTTGTTTACTGACCATGGTTATTGCGATAAAATGTTAAATTTGGCTTTAACTGTCTCCAAATAGTGTTCGGACTGAAAGAATCAGAGCGTAAATACAATTTGATTCCATTTCTAGAAGTTGATGCCTTTTTAATGTAAATAGTTTTTTGATTATCGGATCTGCAAGCATATTTGATCCGTTTTATTGTTACTGAACTTTTTGTCCAAAACTTTGCAGAAGTTACAGCTTTTTCCGCTTCTAGCCCACTTTGTGGCGTTACTTCCGTTAGAATAAATGCCAACTAAAAGGTTAAAAATGCTTGGAAGGTAAAAAGATGAAATTTAATTGCAAAGAGATATTATTAAAAAAATGGAAGAACATTATTTCCTAGGTAGAAAATCTTGAGATCTTTATGCTTTAAGAACGTGTGTGGCGGGGTTGCCTAACTCCGATTTTCATTCGCTGATTTTTCATAAACAAAGGCCCGTTGAGTTGAACGGTCGGACACTTGTCCATTATTTTTATGCAGAGAATGTGCCCTGAAAGTTTTATTCGAATCCGTTGATGATCTATCTTCTAAATATATAAAACCAGCTCAAGTGCCCGTTGAATCTCAACGGGGAAATTTAAATTGATAAATACTATTGTTATAGCCTTAATCGTAACGCTTGCCTCATATGTTTTGGCAGATAGCAAATGCCAGGCTATAACCCAGGCAGGAGAGTACTGTCCACGGGAGGTTTTCGGAGGGGTTTCCCTCCCGTCCGAATGCTGGACAGATTGTATTGTTATGTTCCCCTCAACCGTTGCCACTTGGTATTAATACCAACTTGCAGCGTTTAAATAAAAAAATAATTATTTCCAAACCAATAAACAAAGAAAATAAAGTTATAGTCTCCTAAATATTCAATCTCGTATCCTTTGAATGAACACTTTCTTTAATGAAGACAACGGTCATTTAAAGATTATAAAAAAATATATTCGAAGATCACTTTAAGGTGCGCCAGATGTGAGGACGCATTTTCAGAAAGTCAAAAATGGTTCTCTGAAACGATCATTAAACACAAATAACAGAAATATATTATATATAACTCTAAAACCACCGATGAATATTCTTTGCAGAAAGTATGTGTGTAATGGAGCTGACTTGTACCCCAATACTAAAATGGGTAACATAAACATGGAGCTCAATCAAATAACACAATTGCAATCACAATGTCTAAACAAAAAAAAGATTAAACGCCGATAACTGAAAGATAGTAAATGTATATGTGTGTGTATGTTCGCTAAAAACTCGAGAACCGAGAGTCGCAAAACTTTGAAATGTTCTACATTATTAAACGTTGGCCCCGCACAGTGTAAAGACTACTTTTTATTTACCTAAAGTCTACGGTTCGAACCCAGGCGGATCAAAATATTTTCATAAGAAATATACATTAAGTTCATTTATATGGTCAAGGATATGAGATTGAATATTTAGGCGACTTTGTAATTATAACTTTATTTTCTTCGTTTATTGGTTTGGAAATAATTATAGCCTGACATTTGCTATCTACTAAAACATATGAGGAATGTTTTGCGATCAAGACTGTAACAATAGTATTTATCATTTTAAATTTCCCCGTTGATGGCGCTTCAGCTAATAGAGGAATAAAACAACTTTTACTGGGAACTACTTACGCGATAAATTCTATGCCATTATAGAATAGCTAGTCTGTATTATATTCAGTAACCTTTTATTTCCTTCGCATTATGAAATGCAGTCACTGAGTCGAGGCCAAATAGTCGATTACATCGAAGGACATTCCCAAACTCTTGATTTTGATCAAACATTTTTAGTTTACGTAATATATTCTTCGACTTTGAATTAATTTGGAGAGAAGAAAACTCAAGGTAATATTTGCAGAAAGGCGTAAATTTACGATTTTCCAAAGGACTGTTAATTTTGATTAAATTTTCAGTAAAGTGATTTTCCTCAGACTGTGCAGTAGTATTTGTTATGCGAGACGTTTTTATGATTATTGCTACGTGAAAAAGAGTTTCTTCGCATGTTGGTATGGTCGATGTCGATTTACGGAGTCTTTTCTGGGAAATGCTTCGTATTAGTCCATTTCGATTTCCTTTTTTCATCTTCTCGACTTCATTCATTTCTTTCGTCCGTTGTTTTCCATTCATCCGAAGGCGTTGAACGATTCTCAATTAGTATACATATATTTGAAGACTCTTACTATGAAAGTGAATCGATTGAGTGTGTTTAATCCGTTTTCACTGTTATGTTTCGCTTACGTAAGGGTTACGAGGTTAAATCTGATTGATGGCTTACATGCGGGCAATCCAATAAGCGGAATTTTCGTAAGCACTCATCAGTGCGGGTGGTCGTCATAAGATCGCTTTTGGTTGAAATTCGCCGATGGTCAGTCGGAAAGAAGGTTCGGAGTGCTCTTATTTGGATATTATTCCGACTTTTCTTTGGAGCCCAAGAAAATGTTTTGTAGTTGTTAATTTTTCTCGAAAACGGTCAATGCAATTACTAATTAAAAGATAGTCATAGACATTCACTGGTCGAGTAAAGTGAAGCGAATCTACTGTTTGAATCAGAAATTCTCCACTTATAATTTCCCTTGTAAGAGTATTTTTTTTAGTTTTTACAGTCTCACAACCGATATGTTAGTGCAGAAGATACCAATTTGCATTAATGATTGTAACCGAACTTCATTTTAATTTCTATTGCTTTGGCTTTTGGACGAATTGATTTTGATCGTATCTGCTAATAAGTGCAATATCCATTCTTTTCAGATTATCGTCGATATTTTATAAGTCTTGGGTACGAAATTAGTTTTGCTATAATTTCTCAGCGTTTACGTTTACAATAATATAATTTATCTGTATGCACATATCTTTATGTTATATGAGTTATCTTTAAGCGACGTATCATATATCGTTATATATATCTTGCTTTCGCAATACAAGTGTTTAATTTTGACAATAATCTTTGTTATGCAAGCAAGTGTTGGGACGAGGGCTATCTTTTGTTTGATCTTTTATGGATCCTTTTCCGGAATTGAGATAAGCAGTGTCGAGCGCTTCCAAGATTGTTCGAACGGTGGCTTTGCATTAAACATAACCACACGAGCACAAACAAGCTTCCGTTACGACTTTTGTTGACATCCAGATTACGATCGTTTAGGTAATGGTCACAAAATGAATCGGATTTCCTGGAAAAGAGAGCAATAAGATATCGGATGTCCTTTCGTAAGAGTTACAGTTAGGGTTCCAGACTTCGAATATGAACGTACGAAACTAAGAGCTTTCCGACATTATATTTGACGAAAATGGGACATTCTAATATTGAGTAAAAGAAAAATGAAAAAATATAGATCTTGGGAAAGATTCATTTAGATTTAATTTTAGTTGTCACGCTGAAAATCTCCATCCTTAAATAATGCAACAGTTTGGGCGAATCTGGGTTTGAGACATCGGACTGGATTTATGTAATATGGTGAATTTTGGAATAAATAATTTAACATCCCCAAATTCTAAAATTAGGGGGCATTTACCACGGCTCCGAATAATTCGTCTTCGACACAATAAACTTCTCGCTTTTGGACCACGCGTCTTTCTGTAGCGCATTTAGGGAGCAAACAGAAATCAAAGCGACGGGCGAAAGGGATTCATTCATTCTTCGATCGGGCAAACAGTGAAATAAGTGGCACAAACTCAGTTATGTTTCCTGTGTAATTGTTCATTTGGAATACTTTTCTTCGCCTCCGCCCCACCAAAGCACGAAGTAATCCATTAACTTTCGAAGTTAGCCTCTATTCGGTCGTCATGAGCGGGGGATGCCCTTCAGATCGTCAGAGGAGAGGAATTCCAAGAATGCCGCCGCATGGCATTTCGCCCCCTCCCCCCCACGGCCCAACCCACTGCCGAATCAATAAATCCGCCTTACGCACATCCCCCGCCCATCAATCGCGTGTTTCATTGCGCCTTTTCGCGGATATCTTGGGATTATCGGTAGCGGATCAGAGGAACTCGATCTTGGACGCAGAAGAGCTTTGCTGCGACAACAGCCGTTCGCCAATTATTTGTATTTCAATTGCAACGTTAACATTCCGAATTGCCTTTATTTCAAGCATATGCTATCAAAGTACAACCCAAAAAGTAAGAATATATTCTCCACGGGTCACTAATTAGACGCACATCTATATAATTGGTGTAAATAACTTGCAGACAGTACATACATACTTCATAGTGTATTTCTTAAGTATGGTCTTCCACCAGACTCCGCTGGGCATAACCAGATTAATTTCCTATAATTCTGTAACAAGGAAGTAAGGCTCATTGCAAGTTTCTTGCGACCGTGAGTCCATGAGCGAAATGATTTTCATTTTTCTCTTTGGTCGAGGAAATAGGAGAATGTATTTTTCGATTGATTTTGTTTCACTTTTATCGATAGCAGCTGTCACATTACGAAAGCTGCTGTGATTTGAGCGAAGCTAAACTCATTTTCGGGATCATATTAAATAAACTTCCTCAAAATTCACATTCACATCATTTGGCAAAGGATAGAAAAAGACGATTCAGTGAAGAAAGTGAGGATACCTCGCTCTTCTCTCTCCACTTCAGGCTGATGACTTTTCAGACAGGGTTGCCTGCATTCAGGAGGCAATTACGAGGGTCCATTAAAAAGTACAATTATAATATTGTGCGAAATGATTCGTCTAAGTGCATTACAGCGCAAACACGCTGCGGAAGGGAAAACTCGATTTCGCAATATTATGCTCTTTTATTACGTATGCGGATCGTTGTCTTTGGAGACGGTAAACAAGGAAAGTTTGCATTTCGCACTCGCGAAAAATCGCCGGCGTGGGATGCAGCGCCGCTTTAAGATTTCTTTCGGAACAGAAAAGGGAAAGTAATTTCACGTTTCGTTCTTGCTCTTGACGAAGTCCGTATTTTTATCTTGCTGGACATCGCAAGTGAGAAAACCGCCTCCTGATTCCCTCCGAGATGGATTTAGGGGCGGTTGGACGTATTCAAGGAAAGACGACTGAAATCAAACGCTATAATCCACGCTTCGTCCACTCTCGTTATCTCTCGTAGGAAAGGCAAATAACAAAATAAGTCAGGGTATTGATCCTATTCCTTTATTAATTGCCTAAGAATGAAATAGGTTACATCTTGATAGTCAAATTTTACTAAATGCTGGAAGATTGTCATTCCATTATCTCATTTCATGTCCCATAAACAGGCTCTTAGATACGTTATCTCTGGCACCTAAAATATGCTTGAGCTCGAGATGAAATTTAGAGGCCCATAAATGGAATAACTGTGATAAATGTAGAATATAGTTTCCTTAAATAAATTTGGAAACAGGAGGACGGTAAAAAATACCACTTCACTATAAAAAAACGTTTAACTTTTTTGAATTAATGGACATAAAAAACCAAAATTTAGAATGGATCGAGGATTTTTCAATTCTGCATCGATTTTTGATTTGGAAATAAAATACTATAGTGTGGAAGTTTTCGGTATTTTACTTTATAACTTCAGAATGTCCTTCCACGAAGTTCGGCCGAATACGATAGAGTTTATTCAACATTGATTGTTATTACAATATCGTCATTATTGATAAGCACAGCTAATGAATATGACGATTCGGAACCTTAATATGCGCTGAAATTGTTGAAATCTTAATCGATCAACAATCACTGAGACAGTGTTCCCTTTGGGCACACGAAGATATAGCAGTAGTGAACGTTGGCATTTTTTCGTGATTCTGCCTTCACTCAATCCATTATGATAAGAATAACGTCCCGTAGAGATTTCTTCTTATAAATCTTATTTTGCCAAATAGTGATATATATTTTATATTCGTGTCAGTGGAATTACGAAAGAAAAATAAAACGGTGAAAGACGTATTTTTCGAAATTCCCTTCTTGTTTAAAGTAAAAGAAGATACATTGTGGAGGGATGTGGTGCACTATTCGTGAATGTTTCAAAAGCTTTTTCTGCCCGTATCTTAAACCTGTCCCCAAAATAATGCAGTCCCTCCGATTAATGCCTTCTCTATTACAGAATAAATTTCGTACATTTTAAATTTATCTCTAATGTTTACAATTGCCTCTCAAAGGAATTGTCCGCGGACGCGTCGAAAGACATCCCCTTGAGGATCTGTCATTTGCTTCCTCCTTATCTGCCAACCCTTCCTCGAAGACTCCCTCAACAACCCCCGCGGTCTCCACCCTCTGGAATTCTTTGGGCGTTACGTGGCCCTTGGACCGCATTCCTCAGCATCCACCGGCACGCGCACAAGAATGTTGAGGAGGAAAACCGTCGTCTTTTTAATTCGAACTCCCGCCAAGAGAAAGTCGGATGACCGAATTTCTTCCTCGAAGGAAGATTCTGCCATAAAAACGGAAGTACTTGGTTTCAAAGACAAAACAAAAGACTGCGATCCTAGATTCCCAGAATCCTGAATTCTGCGACCTTTTTGACGAAATGAAATTATAGTGTCATTAAAAAAAGAACGCGATCTCCGAGAAGCATCTGCAGAACATTACAAGGAAGTGGTAATTATAATAACATAGTTGCTTCAGGTCGTTCTTTTCGGAGTCTATTAGAGAAGCTAATGGATTCAGTTTGTATGTTTTCGTCACCGATAGACCCTCTGCCACACGCCACTGGCGACTCGCGGAGTCTAATTAAATCTTTGACAATACGGATAATTTGGGGGATTCTCCTTTTCTCGACAATTGCTCTGAATCTGAATTGTTGGTGAATACTGATCGTCCCTAGATTTTTTAAGAAATTTGCTCAAGCCTCGTTTCATTCGACGTCGGTCTTTGCCTCGATGTTTTTCGATAAATATGGAATCAGTGTTCCAACACTTTGCCTTTGAAAACATGTTTCAGTATCTTTTGAATATATTCTCTTTGAGGAGAACAATTTTAAACTGATAGGTCTGCTCGCTATCATAAATAAAACAATAATTAAATTAAACGTGTTACATTATACCTATCACTGCTAGTAGGAGTGATATGTATAATGTAAGTGGATTACAATACAATGTACGTTCCCATGCGTAGCCGCTTTTGTCCTTTTTTGCCGTCACGTTGCTTTATAAACATAGTCTAGATTAAACATAAAATTACAAATAGAATGGTCATTTGAATTGAGGGTTCATCTGTCTGGAATTTGCCCTACACACGAGAGAAAGCCCTCCTAAGACCTCCCTTGGGCAGTAGTCATAAGACTTTCAAGAAAATAAACATATATTCCTTTAAAAAAAATGCCAATATAAGAACAATGCCACGTGGTAATTAAATTTCCATATCTTTCGTTTATTGTTATTTTTATGCATCGTCATTTTCTTAGTTTACCTTTTGGAAATCATTTTTATTAATTCTTCGAAGTTATCCATGATAAAACCCTTTATAGACTGGATCCAGAAGACCCTCTGGGATCACATTCCTTCCTTGTCGGCATGATTTATCTGAGCTTCTGCTTCGGAATTTATAATTATTCTTCGTTAAGAGGAAGTGCGCGTAATATTCATGAGGTGTTTTCAAATTTCTATAAGTTAAAAGATGTGTTCTAATTGTACTTCGAACTGACGGTTTTTATTTCTGTCATTGAATTCATTTTTCTCAGGTATTCTTTTTTCGCTGTTAGGAGCCATCTTCACAATATCAACAGTCCTCTTTCCACTATTAAAAAATCTGATGTGGCCAGCACATGACTTTCTCCATACATAAGATGTAAATATTTATCTACGACATTAATTTCGAACTCAATATTCCATCTAAACTTTGAAGATGAGTGATTAATTTATATATTATTATCGTTTACGTCAAACATTATAAATAATGTTTTTCAGGACATTTTCGATGAAAAATGATGAAATTGGCCTTTCGCCCCAGCGCCCAGAGCGCCCACAACGTCCATAATCAGCAACTTCCGGTTTATCAGTATTTCACAAATAACTCCTACACAATCAGTGATACAAAATATGTTTTAAACAAAAGTCATAGTAAATTACATTTTCTAAAACTTTTATAAATAAAAGTATATACCTAAATATCATATTTATGGAGATATTTTGAAAACCGGAAATGAGCTTTGAAGAATGAAGCTCGACTTCCGGTTAACCGATTTTCTCCAAAATCTAATCAACTCTAAAAACACAAACCAAAATACTATACATGAGATTTGGTGGTGATCCGACAAATACTTTTTATGTTAGAGCACCCACATAGTACATAATCAGCTACTTCCGGTTGATCAGTATTTCACGAATAACTCCTAATCAACCGGTGATAAAAAAATATGTTAAATACAAAAGTTATAGTAAATCACATTATCTAAAACTTTTATATGGTATACAATATACCTATATATCATATTTATGGAGATATTTTGAAAACCGGAAATGAGCTTTGATGAACGAAGCTCGACTTCCGGTTAACCGATTTACTTGAAAAACTAATCAACTCTGACAGCACACATAACAGTACTATATATGAAGTTTGGTATTGATATGACTAATAGTTTTCACGTTAGAGCGCCCACTGTCACACACACACACACACACACACACACACACACACACACACACATACACACAGACATCATTCCGAAAATGGTCAAATTGTGTTCTAGGGACACCAAAACATGTATTTCCGTTGAAATCTCGGAGTCGATTTTTTTCATGAAAACAATACTTTCTCTATACTTCGTATATGGAGAAAGTAAAAAAGATAACTCATTTTGTATGAATCTCGTAAAAATAAATCCACTAGAAAACCCCATTTATGCGTATACGCCATCATTCATTTTGAAACATGTAAAATATGGCGACCGAAAATGTTAGGATTGTTACGTCATCTCGTTTCTTGATTTTTGGATTAAAAGTACGGTAAAGGTTAATGGCTTATTGCAAATGTAACGATTCATTCAAAATGTCTGCGCTATTCTTCGGCGTGGCAACGAAACACTACTCATTTTTCATCCATTGTTGATCCAATCAATGACTGCATTCTTCAAAGTATCCATAAATAGAGTAAATGTGTAAACAGCCGAAAAGTTACCTGACCTCTCGGTAATTCGTTCGCGTTCTTTAATGAACATACTCCCAAAGTATAACCTTGTCAATTTTTATTTATTTCCTTTCGTAATTATAATCCCATAGTTTGAAGAACAGAATTCGTTCCGAACGTTAAGTGACAAAATTAATGTTCTACGTATGTTTGTTCTACTTCAAAAGGAAGTTGCCACGCTTCTTGTTGATTTGTAGCAATGCTTTAATTGTTGCGATAGTCTCATTTATCGATAGGAACTAACGCGTCTTTTAAATTACCTTTAAATATGTTAATTAAAATGTTTTTAAAACAGTCTCGTTAGTCTGCTAGGTACGTCTTTTCGAAATGAGATGTGATTTTTCTAAACAATTTCATCACATCAAATCGAGTATCTTATCTGCTTCCTTAGTTATTCATTTTGGTCACGTTTCTTTCTTCTTGGCTGTTTATTCCGTCACATATCGACTTCGCTTTCTTCAGCGCGAAGACGAAATAAGAAAAAGTCAGATCACATTATATTCCAAATCTCTCGACGGAAACTGATTTTACTCTTGAATTCGATTTCACATATTCCACACTCGTCCATTCCCAATTATTTTCACCAAGCGAAATGCAATCTAAGGGTATGTAAACGAAGTAGTTTAGCAAAGAGTGAGTTTAGTTGCAAACATCGGATGGTATCGCAAATAAGTAAAATTAACAGCATGAATATTAATTATGTTATAACTGAATTTTTCGCAAAATATAAATAGGCTTTCTGCGGAGGAAATCGCGGCGAAGTTTAAAAGTTAACGATGCAATCGTCAATTTGAGCCTTCCTAAGTTATTTCTTCAACGGTGATCATGCAGTTTATGTCTCATTTTTTTCTCTCCCTGTCAAACGTACCCCTTATAACCACTTTAGTTCATTACCGTTTTTATTGCATTGGTAAATTTATATTTTGGATTCACTCGGAAGTAGGAATGTTTTTTTCACGTCTACGAAATGTTTTTATTTTAGTTAGGGTTGGGTTTCTCTCTGAATCCTTAATAACTGCTGCCTAAAACATATTTGTTAAATTTTTGGGTGGCATACATCTCTCTCTCGATTGTTATTGCCGTTGTTATGCTTGTCGTTAAGGGAATATCAAACATATACAGCCAAATATTCAATGTTCGTATTGGAATTGCGAGAGCAATTAATTGCAGAACTTTTCTGTGATTTCATTAAGAATATTATTTTGCTGTTAAGCCGCTGGAATGAAGTTAACTATTTGTCCTTCATAACCGCTGCATCGGTACTTTTGTGTCCACTCGCCATTTGTATCACGAGATATCCAGTCAAGTACTTTCCATTCCAATTATTTCTCAGTATGAATTCAACCGGCGTGAAACTATCATTATTAAGGATCCTTTTGAGATGAATGCACATCAGCCCTCTTAGTTGACGTAAAAGTATCTTCTTGAGATTTCTCTCGCCTCTGCTATATAATGTAAATCTCTCGCTTATTTTCTCTTCTTTATGGATCTCGAAATAAATCCATGAAAAGCACAAACCTTTTCAATGAATTGACGACAACGAAAATGAAAAACAAACGAATCGTTCATTAAACAGTGAAATGGATATATATGAAATTTGGTGTTGATACGACTTATAGTTTTTATGTTAGAGCGCCCACAAGCACACACACACACACACACACAGACATCATTCCGAAAACGGTCAAAACGTGTTCTAGGGACCCCAAAACATGTATTTCCGTTGAAATCTCGAAGTCGAATTTTTTCATGAAAACAATACTTTCTCTATACTTCGTATATGGAGAAAGTAAAAATGTTCGAATCTGAAATCGGAGGTTATTTCAAAAGAGAGAATTGTAAAGTACAGAGAAATCAAAATGAATCCGAGTGAAGAATAAGAGAAAGTGATGGAAGGTAGGTGGAATCATAAATAAACAGAAAGAGAATTTGTGGAAAGAAAATCATTGTTCCCTAATTAACCGTTTAAAATTTAAATATTCAGAAACAAGTGCACTGTGTAGAAGCACAAGATGTAATTCCAAAGTCAATTTTATTTATTCCGATCCAAGGTTAGGAAAGACCCGATGACGGGGAGAAAGGAATCAATTGGTTTTTGAAAACTGAACGTCTTAGTTTCCGAAACGAGTGAACAGTAATAGATCATCGGTTTCACGCAAGAAGAAGTTCGTAAGATCCGATTTGTCAGTTAATTGATTCATTAACACGCCGTTCTTATAATTATTTCGTTGGGATCTATTACAACGCGTGTTTTATTTTTTACGTCACTCCTATTGCCTGAGAACCGCTGGGGTTGCAAGATAAAAGCGAGATTTGCAGAATCAACCAGCGGAGATGCGATCTTCTTCGACGAAGCGACTGGTGATTCCGATGACCGTCAGATATCAGCTGTCCATTATCCCTGACATGCTAACAGATTCTCCCCGGGTTTGTTGTGCAAACGTGTCGATGACGTAGCAGATGCAAATATCCACGCGAGAGATTTTTGCGTTGTTTATTAATTCCGCGTCCTCGAGGGAAATGTATTGGTGTAGGATCGACCCCAATCTGCAAATTCCTCGGGAATTCCCTTCGCTCGGGAATCTTGAATTTGCGTGATCTGCCGCATGTGCCTTTGAAAGAAAGAGGGCGGAGTTTTTGTCATTAGCTTTCTATATTTGGCCTCCCGAAGAAATTGGTGAGTGACGTAGACGCTTTCTGCGAAACGATCGCCTTTTTGGAAAATCGTCCATTTTCCACGAAACTTCTATTTTTGATTCTGTCGGGAAATCGG
The DNA here is from genome assembly GCA_947579665.1 of Sympetrum striolatum. Lineage (NCBI taxonomy): Eukaryota > Metazoa > Arthropoda > Insecta > Odonata > Libellulidae > Sympetrum > Sympetrum striolatum. The sequence continues at coordinate 1,671,033 of OX388341.1, forward strand.
TTCATCTTGAATCAAATTATCCATTCTATTTTATTATTTCATTATTATGAAATACGTAGCTAGTTGACCAGCAGTCCTGTGGCGGCGACTTCAAATCATTATAACTTTTGTATAAAAAATGTTTACAGTGATATATGTAAATATAAAATAACAAAAATGTCAAAAGTTTACCAATATACATATTGTAGATATAATATATTGTACATTTGCAATAATACTTCGTATAATCATAATTGCGTTTTTGGCCAGGAATTAATTATTCCTTTTGACGGAATTATAGTTTTAACGGAAGAATATTATCTAATATTTATGCGGTACGACATATATTTAACAATTATGATTTATTATTTTTATTTTAACCAAAAAATACAAGTTCTCTGCAAAACGTCATAGATAGATGAAAGTTAACAAGGAACATACTTTTGATAGACTATTTTTACAATCCCTAACTGCATTTCAGATTTCTGGGGTATCTTTGAAGATCAAGAGTTACAAAATGACGACAAACTATTTCGTCTTTCTTTTTAAAACCTTTGGCGGGTATACATTTTTACGCCAATCCGAGGTAATGAAATGTACGTTGAATTCATTCAAAGGGTGATTTTAATCTCCTTCTGCCATTGGAAGTTATTATCAATGTCAAAATTAACTGGAAGTTAAATTTAAACTAGAAATCGCATTGCCACAAAATGGAAATGCCGTAGCGATGTTTCAGGCGAAGAAGCCGTCTTGTGGACACACTGTTGTGGAGGATTTAATAGATTATAACAAATCCTTGACTAGAAACATCGACAGTTTGATCCTTGTATTTAGATTTGAAAAGTGATTTATAAATTTCTTATGGGATACGTTTGGATGTTTCCTAATACTCCTCATCGAGCCTGTTTTGTGTTTAAGGTGCTGTGAAACGTCATCTAAAAAAAGCCTACTTTGTATTTGCCTCAAATTTCGAAATGTTTTGTGAAATACCATTTGAATTATTTTTTCGTGTAAAGAGGCACATTTTCCCGTTCAAAATTCTGATAATGAAAAAAATGTCGTCTCGTAAAATACAGCAGTCCTGCCATTTAAAAAATCTGTAATCTTGACAGAAATCCGGTGCAAATTCAAAAATACTGTTAAAGGGAATGTTTTCCTCGTGTCAGTCATCAAAGATTAACGAATTGCTATATTATTATTGCTATACTTTTTATATGCATTCCATCCTTTGTTTCCTAATTCAGTGAAGTTTTTTGGAATTCAATGCGATGAATTACTTTGTCATTGGCCCTGGCGCCATCTCTGCAGGGGTCGATACTGACCTTGAGCCGTTCCTTTTCCGACACAAATAGAGGGTTTTCTCCCATCCTCGATGTGTTTACAGTGGTTCTGGTGGTTCCTGGCATCGCTTTTGATCGCGGCGGTGCAGCAAACCGCAGGGAACACGAGTTGCCATAGTGAAGAGAAAAACCAGGAAATAGACGTGAAAACCCTGTTTAATGACGATGTCTATCAGATGCACACAATTCGAAGAGAATCGATTTCTCTCGAACATCAGGAAATAAAGACACACTCGGCGAAGCTGTTTAAGTTACTAAGGCAACACGTTGTCAAATATTTATATTAGTAACTTTGGTGTCGGAGGGACAAAATTATTACGGAAAATGTGCAAAAGAAAAGGTTTCATCGCCGACAAATAGATTTCGGCAGTAACAAATGAATTAAACAGAAGTGATTTAGCATTTAAAAGGGACGTGTTTAAAGAAACCTTAAGCTTTGAACCCTCAAAGAAAGGAATTGTAAATCATATATAAAAATATTTTTAAATCCTTTAAATTGAAACTTTTTATTTATATTTTGCGATAAGAGAAACGAAGTATCCGGTAAGATGTTTCGTAAATCATAAAAATAAGAGTTTGACTAATTAACATTCTCTCATACTTTGATGTAAGCATAAACATACGTCACTTTCTTGTCTCCGCTTTCATAAAACATGCGCACTTCTTCTGTTGTTGATTCATTTACTTACTCCGATGTTTTCACGCCTGTTATGATTTGGAGCCTTCCGCAGTTGCTTTCCGAATTAATCCTTTCGAACACTAAAATATATTTCATTAAGGAGAATACAGTGTTATTTTCTGATGTTTCCTGGAAGAGGAGCTGAAATTCGTAAATTTAAGTATTTGTTGGCTGCAAACTGCACTAACTTTCAGTGTACGATTCCTCAATGGATACCAGACGTTGTCCGTGTGTGAATTTGTAATTATATTTTGGGTATTTTCTTTTCTAAAGCAAGATTTACAGAACCAAAACAAAGAACTTGCATGAACACGAGAGCATTTCCTACTATATAAAATTCCCTTTAATTTGGAGCTATTAATTATATAAATTTAAATACTAAATTAAATGTTGAAGAATTTAAGTGTGTTCAAAGTTTGAGATATGATTTTGTGAGTTAATTGTCGTTCATTTTCAGATTTGTTTACACCGTTTCATAAACTTCATTGTTGTCATTTTGAAATGACCAATCGGACGAGAAACTCTTCTGAAGCGTAATCTAACTGCAAATTGAACAATTCCACATCACTTCGTTATCTCGTTTTAATGGTCACGTCTATTTAATTTAGTTGGCAATATCTCGACCATTAAACTTTGATCTGCGTCGATTGAACCTCTCCTTTCTAATCCTCTAAAGCACCTATTCCATAAAAACAAGTGCTTATTCGACGTTTTTCTCTTTTCACTACAATATGAAATCGTCTCTCCCTTTTTTGCTTTCCCTCAATTTTTGTTCAAGTCTTCCATTGATCATTAAGGTCGGGAGAAAATCGTCTGATATTTAGCCTTGCAGAGTTCCTTTTCATCTTCAGCCTTCAATTAAGAGTTATTTCGCCTGTGGAAAATTGGGAAATATTTCTCAATTAGTCCGTTAAGAATAAAATTTGTCAAGTACGTTATTTGTAAGTATATTGTTCGCTAGGTACATTACTTGTTAAGAATATTACTCCCCCAAACTATGTAATAAAAAATTAAATCTTCTAAATGAGCGTGAATTCTAAGAATAAAATTTAATGAATATAGTTCAATGACATAACTGACTGATTGTTTAAATTTCAATCGCAACGTATTTTCAACAATGCTACCAGACAATGTTGCTCGGTTTCATTTTAGTTCGAAAGAGGATAGCCTAGTGAGCTACGCGGTCGGCTCATGTGAACGGGGGTTCGACTCCCGTTGGAGCACATTTGCGAGTTGACCTAAGATGTCGTAGCACTTACAAATAACACAGGGCATCGCTCAATCCCGGGAACAAATCACTGATGTTTTGGATGAAACATTGATGATTTTATTCAGCAACATCGGCTCCTATAAACATATGTCATTTATTAAAGTCATTTTCTTTTCATTTAGGAGTTAGTCTGGAAATACGAAGCGGAGTTTACAATCCCAGTTGAGTTTCGAAAATATCTTCCTCTTTGCCAAATTCGATTTCACAATTACGATTGTCCATTATGTCCGGTTGGATCATGATCAGCGACGGTTCTGTTTCGAACATATTCCGTTGTGGTTATTGGGGAGGACAGTACTCGAAGGTAGTGGAGATATTTGGCAATGCGCATAAGTGCAGGACTTCCTCTGAACGCACGACCTAGATACTGGGAAGCGAACCAATACACATCGGGGTCGATGGTATGCCCCCATTTTGCTCACCGCAATGCACTCCCATTAATTGGATAGCTGAAATTATATTTCTGATGCTGAAAATAGTGAATTACACTTGGATACCCCTGCTATCTATGGCGATATGCTTCGTTTTCTTCTCGGAAATTGCAGTTGCTAGTTGCAGGAGAAATTCCATGTTAGCTTTCTATTTATTTGGACCTCTGCTAGTGACTGTACTTACTGTCAGTTCCTAAGCCTTAAGAAATAACATCCAATTTAAGGTCTCACAAATTATACTTTCCCTCATTAGTGGACGAGAGTTGAAGATACTAACCAGTAATCAAAAGTCCTCTGCTGAGGAAAGATAATATATTTTAAAATCACGGTTGTGCTCTTGTAAAATGTGCTCGTTCATATTAAATTTGAAAACTCTTCTGATTAATATTTAATCACCTTTATTTTCACCGGTATATTTTACCCAAGAAATTAAGGATTCATAATTTAAGAATTACTATTTGAAGAAGCTGATTATTATTGCCAAAATGTTATTATCACTAACTTATTTTCAAAAACGTAAGATTCCTCTAATTTTCATTATTATAAACTCTCAATAATGATACGCAACAATATCATTTTATTCGAGACTGCCACGTGGCTGCTTCATTTCGGGTAACTTTCGAACTAAACTTCTTTTGTGCGTTTCAAGTTGGTGAGCAAGAATTGATAACTTTTAGGAATTCTCTCGCGGTTTTTAAGCATTATTTTTCTTCGTTCATTTCTTGTAATTGAATTCAACAAACATGTGTTTTCACAAAAATGAGAGCAATTCATTATCGTCTGATAAACGTCTGTAGTAATGCCACGCCTTCGTTATCGAGTGATTTTATCGAGCAGAATCTCTGACGTCTTTGACGTAATTGGGAAATATAAGTACGTCACGCTCAAGATCCGTTAGGTTTCGTACGCACTGCATGCGGGCCAAGGTTTTCTTGGAGCTGTTGAGGACGTAATCGAAAGTTGGGAAGAAGATTCTTCCCGCTTTCTCATTCATAACAATAACATTTTGAAAATGGCGGAACTGCTTCATGAATGAATGCGTCTTTCCATAAGTGAGGTTTGGCTGCCCATTTGGGATTCCTAAGGAGTTTTTGAATGCATCCGGTAATTTCCCCGAAATCCACTGAATTTCCGGGGATGATCTCGGGACTAAATAGTCGGAAATTCGTAAACTTCCTGCTCTTTGCGATAAATACGTTCTGATTCACTGAATCATAGAATTAAGCTAGTGTTGTTGGAGGTTGCTTTACAACTTCAGGATCATGAAATCATTTCATTCACGCAAATGCTCTGAAAATCACTCTTAGGTTAGTGGCTATAGGTTTATTGAAAAAACCGATGAATCGCTGTCCATGTATCGAATCAGACTTTCTATGAACGCGATGTGAAATTTCCTTTTCGTTTGGCCAACTTGAAGTTATAAAGTCATCCATGCATAGTCTCTCCAAAGAGTCCAATAGAAATTCTTTAAGTGTGGTATGAAGCTCGGCTTAGTTTATCTATCATTGAAGGGTAACTGTTTCGTTTTGCGAAAATTCCACGAACTAAACTGTCAAACCAGTAGATTCCCTGACTTTGAGTCCCTGGGTTGAGAGAAACCCTGGGAATGTCAATTCGCACTCCCCATGTTAATGATTATCGCTCGACATCATAATTGTCTCTCTTTTGATATCCTCGAGATGTGTCTCTGCTCCTTTTCCGGCACTTTTTGTCCTTTCGCCGCCGTCTTGCTCAATTGGGCGTGTTTTCCTTCAGCGCCCACTTTCCAGCACTGGTCCGAGGAAGCGATTTTTGCGAAGAAGAAAATTTTGCCGAGAAAACGATATTAATGACGTTACGTTCTAAATGTTGATGTATTTCTCATAATGAGCGGGAATTTTTAAGGCGATATTGTTATCAGGAAATTCGCAACAATGCCGTGCAACAATACACGGTTTTATTTAAGATGAAAAGCATTTTTGAGGCGACAAATTCTATGGACTTGAGAACGGCCAAGGTTAGCCTAATTTCGTAAATACATCAAATGTGGAGGAGATATTGATTGTCGAGTCTTAAGATTTAAAATTTCTCATCAATAGAACTTTATCACCTATAGAGAGAAACTTCTACCAAAGCTTCCGAGAAATAGTCGATAGATAAATTAAACAAGTACTGGCAAATGGAATTTGCTTAACATTCCGTCCAAATGCTGACGATTTTCTCCTCGCCACTTTTCATTCCTCCTGAAAGCGTATTGTAATCGCAGAATTTTCACAATGAAGGATTCTGCCCATGAAGATGAGAAACTTTACATTGGTATCTTTAAGATGGTCATAACTCCCACTTAAATATATCCTCCGGCCATTTTCTGTTAATCGCCATTACAGATATATTGATTCCAAAGCGTCCTTGTGCAGCTTTAATCGGAGATGTATCGAAGTGTGAATTGCGAGGGCTCTGTTTCGTGGGGACATTTTGTTTGGGTGAGATAATTATGTTTCAGTTAATAGAAAAAACGTTTGATTCAGTGATCTTTCCAGTGTCTGCAGCTTTCTCTTTTTGCCCTGGAGTCAAACTTTCGCTCTTTTCAACTCGCTCCGTTCCTCAACAGCCCTTAATATTTTATTTGTGTAAATAGCTTCCATAAATGAGTGAGGAAGTATGACTTTTGTCCTGACATGCTTGAGGAGGAAGTTTATGTTAACAATGTTGTAGATTCCGAGCATATTTCATAATCGGAATTCGAGAGAAAATTACTCCAGTATAGAATGGATGAATGAAGAGACGATAGTTTTTCTCTCGCTTATTATTAAAATTATTTATTTTTGCGGATGATAATATCTCATTTTCAAATACATTGGGTAGGAAACGCATACATTGAATTATTATTGATTTACATTTCAAGCTTTTTGGTTATTAAGAACCACATGGATTCGATGATACTTAAATTATACGTATTTATTTAAAAGGTGAATTTAAGACCCGGAATGCTTGACGGGGGGTCTCCATAAAATCGACAGGTCAAATCTGTGCTCTTACGTCGTCGAGCGAAACGCAGGCAAAAGCGAAGGAAGCAAACGTCATTACGTTGCGCTGGCAGACCTCATCTTGAGTACCCCTTACAGAAATTTGCTATAATCACAAATACTCCGAGGAACAGGAATAGAATTAGGAATGAAGATAGCACCGAAAAAATTCCATATTTGGAACACAAATTCAACTTTTTAAGCAAATTACGGAAAAATCGACGAAAAATGTGCATTTTTTCGAAAATTTTCAGTTTTAGGGCTGAATTTTTCCTAAAATTCGATTAAAACAATGGGAATTGCAGTCGTAATGAAGATCGTAGCGAGAAAATTCCATATTTGGCATAGCAGACCAGTAAGCTTGGCATCCTCGATGATTAGGAATGTTTAGAAAAAATGGTTTATACCCTAGCCGAATCGTATTAATAAATTCGGAGATAGTGGTTCTCTAATATAATTATTGAAAATATAATGCGATACCACAGTGTCAAATAGGACTGATGCTCCGAGAAAATATCAAAGAAATATATTCTAGTTGTTTGAGTTTACTTTCTCCGATGGTTTTGAAAGTTAATTTTTTCCACCAAGAACATGCAACAGTAATTGGCACTATCCCCTGCCACTCGCTGAGATTGCAAGTATGTAACTTCTTGTAACTGTCTCTTGTCGAACTATTTTCGACATTCAAAGATTTTACAACAGAGTTAGTTCGTAAATATTTCCCGGAAACTTATTTACATTCTCTCCTTGAATTGTTGGAAAGTAACTACTAATTAGTGTAAATTACGAGCGAACGACATGATTGATATCGTCACTTTCTCTGCCGCTTATGAGGAGATTTAGCGCTCCTTTTTCATGTTATAGCGGTGAAAAAACGATTTCCGTTAGAAATCGAGCAGTTCTGACATTTCTGTGTTTTCTGAATTGAAATGATAATGGCGCATATTGTGCCCATGGGTTAAATGCTCATCGTGCAAGAAATTCAAATAGTCAAGGTATTGAGGGCGTCATAAAATGTTTACAAATGATTTTCTGCGGACTTTAAGTATTTGATGTTTATTTTTGTCTCAGTACATACATTGTTGTATTCATTAAAGATATTTATTTATTCATTTCTGAATCGAGGAGTGTTTGTTAATTTGTTTCGAAATCCGTGAATTTAGTCTTTAAATCCGTTTGATTGCGGAATCGCTTGCGACGAACCTCGTTCTCTCCGATAAGAGACGCGTATCTTTTGATCTCTTTCATGGATAGTGGTGCATTCGCGGAAAAGTATTTTTATGGGCGAAGTTACCTTTCTGTACAATGCGGGAAATTTATTGGCCCGGAGCCACATCTTCGTATTATATCAATTAGCAGGGAAGATTAGTCTTTCCTTTTCGCTCTCGCCATGAAACAGAGAGAATATTAATCCACTTAAGGAGAAAATGTTAAAAAGGACAGACCGTTTGACTTTTTATCTAATTTCCAAGAGTCTGAATTTGTATTGTCTCCAGCTGGTGGAATCCCGTTTTTGTCACGAGTTTAGGGATGAGGGGGTATTATCTGCCGCGAAATGGACTTTGAGACCCAGGTACTCCTCCCCTCCATTTAGAGAAGCCCTGCATGATCTCCAACGCCATTTGCGTTGTTGGTGAGGAAAGTGGACGAGTGGTATGCATTTTCGTGTATTCGAGGTGAAGTTTGAACGCGCAGAGTGGAAGATAATTTATTCCTGATAATCAGACAAGTCCTGTTGTGCGGGGACCACGAAGGCAATATGAAGATCCTCAACGAAGTGAATACGGAAAAATCAAAGAACCTCGATTCTGGGTTTTCTCAAATTAAGTGAGTGGTGTTTTCGTTGCAGTGATTTCGGAGTACCTCCGTCGTGTGTTTTAAGCTGTAGCTTAGATCCTGAGAACGAAGTGTGGTGCTGTATAATGTGATTTGAGAAGTAATCCGTCGGGAAAGTGTCTGTTGGCTTTGAGTTGCATCATACGCTTTGGTGAATCCTCCAGCGTTAATTTTCAGTGAAATCGTCTTAATTTGCCGCTTATTTTTAACCATGTGCTTTTCAGCAGTTTTTCTGGAGATACTTCATCGAATAATGAAATTTGTTCTCCTCAACCTGTCTTTGAAATTAGTGGAAGTTCTTTAAAGGGCTCTGTATCAGTTTACCGTTATCGACCAGCTTTATCTCATGTTTATCACGTTCTAGGAATTATGGGGGGGCTCACTCGAGCTAAATACGCCCATTTGATGCCTAAATGTATAATGCTAGTTGCTGATTTTAATATTAGGAAGCAATTAGTGAAATTAATCACGTTGGAAGTGCTGAACTTATCTTTCGCATCCCGATATAGACCTCTTCTTTCATCGACCCCATTGATATGGCGGCTTGAGCTTTTTCGAAACTCGCTCGGAATCACTTTGTCCGTTCTGTGCAGAGATAGCAAACCGTTCGTAAGTATTTATTTGTAAAAGTTTACGAAGGAACGGTTTTTCGTCCCCTCGAGTTTCAGTACCTTGGCCATCTGTGTTCGGCGTCTTCTTATAGATAGGCAGATTATTCTTTCATAAATATTTAAAGACAATTTCCTGAATTTCGCCGATAGAATAATCAGTGTAGTATTTAATTACATTGAATTTATTCCTGGCACATGTATAAATGTAGGAACAAAAAATAGGTACCAATGGTAAATATCATAAAACAAAATAGATCCTCGCTAAGGAAGGTCTCCGATTTAGAGATTTATCAACTTAGAGCTGTCAGTTTGGTTAAAGGAGTTTTCAGATTCACCAACTGTGTTTGAGCCCCTTGTGTGGGCTGCTAACAACGGGGAAACGACACTTTCATATTGGCTTCATATGTCAAAGTGATACGTAATGGTTTCTAAGTAAATTTAGCGCATTAAATTTTTAGTCGATATATATCCTCAGTAAAATCAGAAAATTGTTTTTTTATACGAGCCCACGATGCACAGAATACCCGTTTGGCCGGCCCTGCGCTTAAGGGGCCGACGGAAACTATTCGGAAAATTTTGAGGTGCAGATCTCATAGACGAAAGAGTTGAATTTGTTATTACAGTTAACAGCGTTCACGTGCTCCGATGGAAAATTAAAAAGAGTAACAGGGAAAAAAATATCGCCCGGACGGATAGCTTTTTGTTTTTTATTCACGGATCGTGAGGGAAGCCAAAGGCAATTAAAGTTAGATGGAGATATCGTGGTCTGCTCGGGCCGTACGCCACCGACGGCTTGCAGAGTTAATGTTAAAACAGATCATTAGTAGATATGTTGCAGGTTGTTTTAGAATTTCTTTGGTTCCCTATTTCCTAACCATCATTTGAGTCATAATGCTATTATGAAATGTGATCGTAGTAAAATACTCACCCGATGACGTTTTCCGTTGCAGTATGCTATGCATACAGGAGGAGTTAGGTCACCTGAGTCTACAGCAGTCCCAGCAGTCATCTCGCTTGCCACCTCCCCCGTATCATGTTGCTACGAACGACCGCCAAGGATTCAACTTCGTGCAGCCCAACGCATCGAACCCAAATCCCTCTGGCGTCGCTGCGGTTTCCTCTAATGGAGTCAGCTCATCCGAGTCGAAGCCGGGATTAGGGACTGGAGGATGGATAAACGGCCTTCTGGGGTGTCTGAGGCCGGTCTGGACGATAATAGGGAAAGCCACAGCGAACGAAATCAAAGGGCAAGGTAAGACACATCGTTTTTATTGGCTATTTCAAGCAGACGAGTCGTTTTATTTTCAGAATTAAAATCTTCGAAAAACTTTCTATGAGTACAAGCTATTTTTCGCGCTGTAGTCATTTTATACTTTGCGTATAATATGCGAAAATAATGGCGTTTTATTCAGCATTTTCATTTTTTTTTCATTATATTACTTTAGTTATATTATTACATGAGTTTCTTTTGTTCTTAGCACTAAAACATTTTCTCCTCAATTTTCAGTCTATAATAGGGTTACTAATTTTTCAGATGACTGGGAAATACCATTTGAATCAATTAGTGATCTCCAATGGCTTGGATCTGGTGCCCAAGGAGCTGTTTTCAGCGGAAGGCTTAACAATGAAGTGGTTGCTGTGAAAAAAGTTAGAGAGCAAAAGGAAACGGATATTAGGCATCTCAGAAAGCTGAATCATCCCAACATAGTACAGTTTAGGTAAGTTATTTATACACCATTGTGATTAATGTGATTATATTTAAGAAAAAAATAGGTGCTGAAACCATTTCATTTATATTTTTGAAAAGTGGTATTAAAGGTGGTTAAACAGTAAAAATTTGATAAGCTTATATGTATAGAAATTTGATTATGAAATTATTTGATATCTGAATAGTTCTAAAAGACATAGACATATATGCTTCAACGCTTGCCATAATGACATATAAAGTAGGAGAATACATTGGGTAAGAATGTAGCAATGTCACTCATTTTGTAATATAATGTTCTTTTCTTCTTCACAGGGGTGTTTGCACACAGGCTCCATGCTATTGCATTGTTATGGAATACTGTCCTTATGGTCCATTGTATAATTTATTGAAAGATGGTCAAGCTATTCCACCAACTTGCATGGTAAATTGGGCCAAACAGATTGCTTCTGGAATGAATTACCTTCATTCTCACAAGATTATTCACCGAGATCTCAAAAGTCCCAAGTATGTAGAAATGATTTTCTTTTAGTAGAACCTGAGTTTTCTTTGAGTTGAGATATTTATGGTTGAATTTGCTTTTCAGTGTTTTAATTGGGAATGGTGAAATTATCAAGATAAGTGATTTTGGCACCAGCCGAGAATGGAATGAAATTAGTACAAAAATGAGTTTTGCTGGCACAGTAGCGTGGATGGCCCCAGAGATCATTCGGAATGAGCCTTGCTCAGAGAAAGTTGACATTTGGTAATCATTGCGATTTGATCTCCTTAGTTCTAGCATTCCAACTTGCATCATGAATCAACATAAGAAAATTTTGCAAAATTAAAACTTTTGTTTTTCTTTTTGAAAGGTCTTATGGTGTTGTTCTGTGGGAATTACTGACATGTGAACCTCCTTACCGAGATGTTGACTCTTCTGCTATAATTTGGGGTGTTGGGAGCAACTCACTCCATCTCCCAATTCCCAGCACTTGTCCAGAGGGCTTCAGGTTACTTGTTAAGCAGTGCTGGAGTGCCAAACCTCGCAATCGTCCCTCTTTCAAACATATACTCATGCATTTAGATATTGCTGCTGTGGAAGTCCTGGGAACCACCCCAGAACAGTATTTTCGCACTCAGGTATATATGTGATAAATCTCTTCTATTAAAAATGCTTGATTTTGAGGAGATAGTTTGGTCATTTTTACAATTGCTGTTATTCCTTTCGCTAATATATTTTTATGTTAAATTATGATCAGGCAACTTGGAAAGAAGAAATCAGGCAGCATATGCAAAAAATGAACTGTGATGGTAGTCATATTCCAAAGTTTGAAGAAGATCTGGTAAACAAAAGGAAAGAGGAGTTGAAGCATGCTCAGGATATCCGAGAGCATTACGAAAGAAAATTGGAAAAGGCTAATGACCTTTACATGGAGTTGAGTGCTGTGCTTCTTCAGTTAGAACAGCGTGAGAGGGAACTTCTTAAGTGAGTGTTTAATTTGTGAGAGATCAAACTGATAATAATGACATTATTGAATCACCCTTCTTACATCTTAACTTAGAGGCGCAACCATAAAAGTGCGTTTCTGTGTGCTACAGGAAATCAGAAACTGTTTCCAAATCAAAAACAGATTTCTGAACTAAATTCATCACTTATTTTTTTTATATGATCTCTTTATTTTTACTTTGGTATCTTGGTAACAGCCTTTCATTCCAATGGACCGACATTCTCTTACTAAATTTCTTACTCAAAAAATTTACTTCTCTCTCAATTTCATCATCTTCAGCAATTTTTCAATCTCCAGAAGCAGTGAATATCTGAGATTTGTTCCTCATCTTCAACTAACTTCAATGAAGAGCCTCTTTGCCTGCTAATCTCTAACTTTGGTAGAATATTAGCAATTGTTTAATCCAAGGGTGGTTGATCAATGGCAATTATTTCTTAAACCACATCAGTCATATCTGCTTGACATGTTTGCTGCCTCATTCATAATCTTGAATGCTTTATCTTCCTACCATAAAAATTTTCCGTACCAGTTAACCATTTAAATAGGTAATTAATAATAGCATAGCACCATTTAATAGCATTTTCACCATGCATAAAATATTCGTCTTTCTACTGGTGTAAAATTTTATGATCTTGTAAAATCCATACAGGAATTTGTCAAGAGAATGGTCTATATCTTGGAATTTAAAAAAAAATTCCAAGATACTATAATTACTTTTAGATTAAAGAGATTCTCAGAAATTAAAGTGATGAACATTCATATTAATATATATGTTATGATCACAAATGTAAATATTTTTGATTCTCAGACAGATTTTCTCCAGCACAGGTTAACTTACTCTTTGGATACCCCTCATAGTTTTTATTTAAGAGTTGTTAATTACCCTGCAATTATTTATTATGTTATAATATCGGAGTAGGTGTCAAGGTATTTCCCAGAATAATTGTATATAAATTAATTTCAGAAGAGAGAAGCAGAACCATGTGCACAAGCCTTACAGGAAGAGACTCGTACGCCCGCTTCTGAAAGCTCAAGAGCGGCTCAGTAGAAGTAGAGGCCCTTTTCCCAGCAGCAATCATTCATCTCCAACTTCTCCTGAGAAGCAAACAACAAGTCCAGAATCTCCTCAACATAAATGGAATGTTTCTGTAAGTTATTTTTCATAAGATTAATGAAAGTATTAAATGTTATCAGCAATGAGTCCATAACCTTGCATAGGTTAGCAAATAGGGATCTCTGCATCAATCCAAAAGAAAAGATTTATTATATTAGTAAATATTGGCTGTTAAATGAGGAGGTAAGAATTACTTTTAACAGATTACCTTCATTCTTCCACTGAAGCATAGAAAGGATTACTATTAGGGGAAGCAATATGTGCTAGTTGAATATTTATTTTAGCCACTCTGTTAAAATCTTTTAGCTCGATCATTCAGTAAAGGTTTCAGATACTGGGTAAAGTGCAACCTGCAGCCATGCAAATGTGTGTCTCACATAGACACTTTAAGTTTTTATATATATATATATGAGTAAAGTGTAGCTTGCATACTGCAAGCAGATGGAAAACACTGACTTCATATCGGCATTATATCGGAACGGTCCTAAAAAGAAAAAAATCTGATGTGGCCAGCACATGACTTTCTCCATATATATAAGATGTAAATATTTATCTACGACAGTATTTTCGAACTCTATATTCAATCTAAACTTGGAAGATAAGTGATTAATTTCTTTCATATTATCTTTAACGTCACAAACATTATAAATAATGTTTTTCGGGACATGTTCGATGAAAAACGATGAAATTGACCTTTCACCTCAGCGCCCAGAGCGCCCACAACGTACATAATCAGCAACTTCCGGTTTATCAGTATTTTACAAATAACTCCTACACAATCAGTGATACAAAAATATGTTTCATACAAAAGTTATAGTAAATTATATTTTCTAAAACTTTTATAATTAATAGTATATACCTTAATATCATATTTATGGAGATATTTTGAATACCGGAAATGAGCATTGAAGACTGAAACTCGACTTCCGGTGAACCGATTTACTCCAAAAACTAATCAACTCTAACGACTTTAACTAAAATACTGTACATGAAATTTGGTGTTGATCCAACAAATGGTTTTCATGATAGAGCGCCCACAAAGTACATAATCAGCTACTTCCGGTTTATCAGTATTTCACGAATAACTCCTAATCAACCGGTGATACAAAAATATGTTAAATACAAAAGTTATAGTAAATTAGATTATCTAAAACTTTTATAAGCTATACAATATACCTATATATCATATTTATGGAGATATTTTGAAAACCGGAAATGAGCTTTGATGAATAAAGCTCGACTTCCGGTTGCCCGATTTACTCTAAAAACTAATCAACTCTGACAGCACACACGACAATACTATATATGAATTTTGGTATTGATACGACTCATAGTTTTCACGTTAGAGCGCCCACTATCACACACACACACACACACACACATACACACAGACATCATTCCGAAAATGGTCAAAACGTGTTCTAGGGACCCCAAAACATGTATTTCCGTTGAAATCTCGAAGTGATTTTTTTCATGAAAACAATACTTTCTCTATACTTCGTATATGGAGAAAGTAAAAAAAGGATTGAAAATATTCTTAAAATTGGCTGCAATTTAATCGTCTGCCATCGAACTCGGGTCTTCCTGGTGATAATTAATATGCAGAACAACAAAGGATTACCGTCTCTAATTATGTGTGAAAACTCATGCAGAAACATTGGCTACAACTGCCTCAAACTAAGTCCTACTTTTCCCATATATTCCTTATGTGAGAATTTGTAATGTGCTTTGGCATCGAACCCAGAAAAAGCATGGTCTTATCTAATTTTTTTTCATAAAGTAAATCTTAATATACTTCTTCTATGTGAGCAAGAACTTCGTATCATATCAATAAATGAATCAAAAAAATTATGAAAAGTTACCCCAATGTATTATATAAGGGGGATATATTTACCGCCCGGCATCAAACCCGGGCCTTTCTGGCAATACTTTCTATGCAGCACAACAGAAAATCACCAAATCTAACTACGTATGCAAATTCAAGCAGAAATATTGGTTGTAGCTGCCTCAAACGACGTCCTACTTTTCCCTTATATTCCTTATGAGAAAAAAGTTATTGTGCTCTGGCATCGAACCCAGGAATACTATGGTCTTATGAAAATTTTTTTCTTAAACTAATTCTTACCATACATCTTCCAGCCAAGCATGAACTTCCTATCATTTCGATAAAGGCATCAAAAAAATAATGAAAAACTACTCCCATGTATTTTAAAGGGCAGATATTCGCATAGTCCTAGCATCGAACACAGGATATTTTTTGTAAAAGTCATTTATGTTTTTGATTGATCATGATCATATATATATAAGCTCCTAGAGTTTTGATTCTCTAGTTATCCGGGAAGTATTTTTTAAAAATTCCCGAAATTCAAAGCAATGCATTCAAATGGGAAAAATCGGGACTTTGAGGCCCTCTGGAATTGAACCAATGACACTGAGGTTCAAAAATTAGGGAAACAGAAAAGTTGGAGTAAGGAGATGGGATCAGGAGAAGGATTGGTCTTATTAGCATAACAATGGAATATAATAAATAGTATAATCTCTTTAGGATCCTCTAAGAACAAAATATGTTTTATTTAAGATTTAGTTGGCTGAGAGTTAAAATAAAATTATAACTGAGCAGTTTCATAACAAAATTGACTTACCGTCATTTAACTTTGTAAGGTATTTCTTGAAGTGTGGTTAAACCACATTATTTCTATATAAGGTTCCTGCAAGCTGCTTTACATAGTGTGGCAGAGGGTGATGTAAACCATCCATGACTCTATTTTCCTAATTGATTGCTTTAGCCTATCACTCAGAGAAAGAATGAATCCTTGAAATGATTCATTCTAGCATCTTCTTCCCTTATCTTCCTGACACAATCAGAGCAGCCTATACAGCTGTAAGGTTGCATTGTATCAGTTATATCTTCAGAGAATATACTGATTTCTCTGAACTTATTTAGTAAATTTATCCTTTTTGTTAATCTTCTAAAGATTCCCATCCACACCCTGAATCATATGAGTAATCTCTACTGCTTTATCTTAACAATTCTTTACAAAGCATATGCCTTTTCTTGCACTTTTTCTAATCCCCAAGAACAACATTTATCAGCAGGGTCCCATACATTGCATGCATTCTCTAGGTGAGGCGTATAATTATAGGTATATACTTATAACATTGTTTGATTACATTTTGCATTGATGTCAATCCCCTGTTAACCCTCCAAGGCCGGAATTATTTTTTTGTAATTATTTTAAATTTCTTACATATTTCGCTTTGTGATTGTCTGAAAACAATACCTATAATTATTATGCCAAACATATTTATAAAACCAGCCAAACAAATACAAAATTGCAACATTGCCATCGAGCTCTCCTATTCTGTGATACAAAATGAAATAACTGTTGGTGCCGGATGATGCCATATGGCATCCGTAGTCCATCGAGGGTTAAAAGAAGCTGGTGAGAATTCCATTTGATCTTCACAGGATCTTTTCTTCTCATTCATGTTGTTGTTATTTTTTTGTTGTTTATGCAATAGATTTTTGTTCTGTATAATTACATGCCATGATTAGCTATGACCTTTTTGTTGGATTTATTCAAAATATCTTAGTTTAGGTTTTTTAATTTTTCAGGGTATTCCCAAAGCATCTCTATACACTGAATTAAATGGATCCTCAAAACCACAGTCCGTGGTCAAAGAGAAGATTACTGGTGGTGTTAAGGCTACGGCCACTGCTGTTATTCCTGAATCCTCGACTCCTCCAGTTTGTAGCAGATCAAGAAGATGCAATCACCATCGTCACCGCAATGGGAGCTGCAGTAGCAAAGGCAGTGAAGTGAGTGCCATGAATGGGAATCCTTCTCCTAAAGGAGATAGGAGAAAGGTAATCTCTGCTTCTTATCTTTGAAAGAATGAGAATTTTCAGTAACATAGGATTTCATCCTAAGTGTTTTGCACTTTATTTTTTATTTGTAAAGCAATGTGGTTAATATTTTGAATTAAAAAGATCTTTTAGTGTGGTATTCATTCTCCAATATTTTCATGCTTCTATTCTTAAAAGTGTTTTGTTTTAAAGTGCTGAGGATATTGCAATTTTGAAGAGAACTCATATTTCCATAATTTAGTTTAATATGGATTCATCCACCCAAAGAGACCTATCCATCCCATTGACGAATTTCTAGTTTTTCTTGCAATGTGATGAGGAGATTGTAAAGATCTTTTATCACTAAGGATAGTGACATTAAACACACCAATGATGAATTCGTCACAATATGAAGGCTCATGGTAGATTGTACAATTAGGCAGCACTGTCCATCAGTGGTTATTGGGCAATTGGTCATGCGTTGTGCATTCCACCAGTGTCCTAAGACCCCATAAGGGTGCATACTCATTTCACTCACAGAAGCCTGAAAGGAAGAAATAAGCTTATATTTATTTATATATTGGTTTTCCAACAAACTTTCTTAAGAAGTTAGCTGTTGAATATTCAATGCAAATAATTAATAATGTACGGCAGGAAAAATACCATCTGTTATAAACATGTAAGAAACCCTTTTCCATTAGGAAAGTTTCTCGGTCCACTCCAGTATGAAATCATTGATGGTTTTTTATTATTTTAAATGTATTTACTGCTTATTTAAATTAATATTAATTGAGATTCTATATAAATGCCTTTCCTTCTCTTTAAAATTGAAGCGAATTTGACTCTAGTTGAAGAATTTCACAGATACTAGGGCATTGAAAATTCGTTGAATCAATCTACAAATATATTTAATTATGGATAAATTGATATATCATTTGTAACAAATGATAGAATGACAACATACTGAAGTAATAAGTTACACTTTGTAATTTTTTGCTAGAATATTTAATTAAACAGATATTGCTATCAGGGTAGCATAACAAGATGTTTGAAATATTTTTTTTATATACACTTTTTGTACAAGTTCTTTTGGATGCTGAGTTTCCTTACTTTGTTCGACAGGATGCTGGAAGCTGTACCACCTTAACTGATGGAAAAAATACTCGTGTAGACTGTGAAACCCAAACAGAAGCAATGGATATCAGTGAGACTGACACAAGTCCAGCTTCCAACTCAGCTTCGAGGGTTTTTCATTTGAGTCTCGAATCAGAAGATCGATCAAACACTGATGTCTTGAGATTACAGAGGACAGCTGATGAGTTACCAAATTCACCCGAGAATAAAACCCCTGGACAGGAAAGTCTAAATGGCAACACTGTCATCTCCGAAGAAAATGCAGAAGATTTTCTCTACCAGAAAGGTGAAGTCAATGACTCTGACATTGGCTGGAGGCTCAGGGAAGTTGAGATGAACTGTAATGACACTGATGAGGATAGGATGAACCTCTCTGGAGTGTACCAACATCACTATCTTAGGTGCCTCTCCCATCCTTCTGATGGTGGAATGAGTGATGACAATTTGGAGGTGCTAAACCGTAAGGTCAGCGAGATATTAAGTGTGAAGCGTAATCTCGCAACGCGTGTGGAAGAAATGACTGTTAGCAGTGAGAGGGTTGAAAGAGCACTTCCATGTTCTTCTGTGTCTAAGAAGCGCTGTCTTTCTCAGGAGGATGAGGAAGGAGATTATGATATGAAAGGAAGCTGTGAAGTTGTTTTTCTTCAGAAAGTAGAAACCTCTTCTTCTAGGGCAATCGAGAATGTGAGTGGAAGGTTGGAGTCCGTGCCTGGATCCAGATTAATGGGCAATGGTGCTGAAGTGAGTAGCCCTGGTAAACAAAGAAGACATGAAGGAAATAAGACAAAGGGATTGAAAGCTTTGGTTGACAGCTCTGAAGCTCTTGATTCCCAAGACTCGAGCCGCATTGGGTCCAGTCGAGAAGATCTTTGTGATGGCTTTGAAACATTGTCTGAGGAAGAAGGATCTGTAGGCAGTGCAAATTACACCATCCGCCGAAGAAGGTGAGTTGATTGTTGTAACTCATAATATATTACTGTGTAGATAGATCGTGTATGAATGAAGTAAAGGAGTTTCCAAAACTATTGATTTTAATGTTTTAAAGTTAGAACTGATGCTTAGACTGATTTTATCCAGGAATTCCAGGATTCATACTATTTAACAACAGCTATTAGTATTACTTGATTAATATCCTCGTTTATATTTCTCCAGCTATATATTTTTAGGATATTTCATAGCTTAAATTTTTACTGTTATCAAAGAAACTCAAGTTAATGCTATGAAACTATCGTGATAATTTATGACAAATTAATAATTTACTTGATCACGTCTGTGAAACCTAGTGCAAAATCATGCTTTAAAAAATCCTTAAAATTAAGTATCCTATTTATTGGCATATAACATCCACCATGATTGTAAGAATGGAATTTGATGTAAAAACTAAAATTGAAAATAAAAAGACTTGGAATGGTCTGGCCACAATGCACTCTGCTAACAAGTATTAAATTTAGTCTATTATTACTAATTGCTAAGCAAAAGGTAATAAGGATTGGAAAAAATCTTTTTCATGGTCTTTTTTATCGCAAAGATTGATTTCAGATAGTAGAATATTTGTTCCACTCGCCTGGTTGAGTGTAGTAGGTAGTCAGATGTTTGCTTCTCTATACCTCTTATTTCCACAATTGACAGTAATTATTAGATATTTAATCATTCTAATTATTTATTGTACATAATAGGGAAAATGTGATGTTTCTCATGGAAAGATCAGCATGTATTTGAGTGTTGATTAACTGCTTTTGATAAGTATTGCAAAAAGTTCTTTTCAGGAGACAATTTTCGTATTACAAAAACCTAAAGAAGAAGTTTCAAATCGGGTTCAAAATTAATATGACCCCTTTTATTTCATTGAGTTTAAATAAAAATTGTTATATAGGCTAATAACATGCAGCGTATTTTAGGATGTTTGTTTATGTAATACTGTATATATTTTTAAATGCAGTGATTTTATTTGTATGCTTTGAATGTATGTATGTATATATATATATATATTGAACAACCTGTGAACAGTATGATCATATTTTTAAGACTATTTTTATTGAAAATTTCTTGATATTGTTGTGAGGTTGGCTATTGTTATCAGAATAAAAACTATTTTATATTATTGACTCAGGAATTTCTAATAGAAAGCTCAAGCTGTGATTCACTGCAATGCTGTAGTCATCTTTGATTTGGATTTAAGAAACGGGTTTTTTGCAGAAAGATCCTTTCTTCAATGTTTGGATAATTTTTTCCAAAATATCATGTACATTTAATGTACCAAAACTTTTGTCCTACTTTACTAATTTATTTTTCTTTACAGCTTTGCAAGAAGACCAATTGCACCATGTAAAACTAGGCGGTCATATCCCAGTATGCGAGGATGCGTTGTTGCTGTAAAAGTTTCTACTTCTGAATGCAATGCCTCCGAAGAGGATGAGGAGAATACATCTGAATACAGCCATGCTCCATCCAGTCTTAGATCAACTCTTGAAAGTAATCCAGATTTGCTGAGACATATGGAAGCACAAGGATCTCATGAGCAGGTGGAATCCACCCAAAATCCTCCTACCAAGAGTGGTTTGAATCTTTCTGAAAAACAGCACATCGCCACACGTGCCAGTAAATTGGTAAGTTACCTCATTTAGCCACTCGTCAGTTATAGTTAAATTTATTCAACAGTTGCTTTTCGAGTTGATAACTTTTTTATGAAGGAAAACTAAGCCTGTTATATTGAAGGAGATGTGTAGTATGTTTAAGCGAGAAATTTTAAATGTTTATTTATTCCTCTCCTCCTGAAACAATTGGCCCTCGTTTATCACGGTTAATCAGTTCCAGACTCTACCGTGACTGGTAATTCCTGCGAAGTAGGATTCTTCATTTATAAATTGAATATTTTCATAGAGCGTTGAAAACCTGTTATAATAATAATATGTTTTTAAGATTATTAGAGCCTCCAGGTATGAAATCACACCCATTTAGTTGACATTAAACTCCTATTATCCAATATATTATACTACATAATTTTAAGACTTAGAATATAGTATCTCTAAGAAAAAAGCAAATAGAGTGAATCTGTGAAGTGGCATTACGACTGTACTTGGAAAATCTTTTTTTGGGCATTAGTGCTTTCGATAAGTTCCAAAAAGACCCATCATCATACCTTGCAAATCAATTATCTCACATCTTTTTGTTACGCTGTCAATAATCTTCATTTTTTACTTTCTCCATATACGAAGTATAGAGAAAGTATTGTTTTCATGAAAAAAATCAACTTCGAGATTTCAACGGAAATACATGTTTTGGAGTCCCTAGAACACGTTTTGACCATTTTCGGAACGATGTCTGTATGTATGTGTGTGTGTGTTAGTGTGTGTGTCTGTGTGTGTGCTTGTGGGCGCTCTAACGTGAAAACTATTAGTCGTATCAATACCAAACTTCATATATAGTACTGTGGTGTGTGCTGTCAGAGTTGATTAGTTTTTGGAGTAAATCGGTTAACCGGAAGTCGAGCTTCATTCATCGAAGCTCATTTCCGGTTTTCAAAATATCTCCATAAATATGATATATAGGTATATTGTATACCTTATAAAAGTTTTAGATTAGTATGGAGAAAGTCATGTGCTGGCCACATCAGATTTTTTTAAATTTTTTTTCTTTGAAATCACCCTTTCAGTAGCAAAACTTGATTCTGGGAATGTTTTGAATGTCCCTATCAGATTCTTCTACATCCCTAGGAAAATGTATTACTAGTAGTGGAATCTTCACTGTTAACAAAACATTTGAATACATCTAAACTTCTTCCAAACTGCGTAACCAGTCATACGAGTGTGCATGTGAATCAGGGTGACTCCCACTGGTGGCAGGTATGCCAAACATATTCAGCTCAATATTTGCATTATTGCTGTGAATATTCCAGAATGATGAGTTCTTACTGTGATATATATGATTAACTTTCTCGGTGATAGAAGGGCTTTCTATCATGAAGTCCTGAACATCCTCGAGTTCTGTATTTTATTTGGGAGATTTTTGGGATTTCTCACTTCATTCACCAAAGATTTATAAAATTTGTGAATGAAAAGAGAAGTCAAAGAAGGATTACTTAGTAAGCAAAGTTTCCCATACTATCAATGATTTAGCAATTTGTTCAATACCTGTTTTCAGCTACAGAATTGCCAACTTTTGGTAAGATTGTCAAACCATACTCAATTATTTGCGATATATAATTTGCAAAGTTAATGATATACTGTGTTATTTGCCTATTTTATGCAACTGAATGGTCTTTTGGATTGATAGATTTATATTATTTGTGGTACTGCCAATATTATTGCGTGAAAAACCAGATGACTGATCTACCTGTGACTATCGATCCAAAAGACTACCGTTGATTAAGTTTGGTCGCTGGAGCTGTGGCTTGGAGCAACTACATCTGTTGTTGGCAAGAAATGATAGCTGTTCTAAATCCCACGTTCAAATTGTCATCAGTTTCAAACTGATGATGAACTTGTAGTTTGAAACCAATAATTTCTTGCCAACACCAATTCTATTGAAATGTACCGGAGGAGAGCCTCGCTTATTTTTCAAATGGAAATGTTTTTCTCACCTATCGGCATTATTTTGCCAGAGCACTCCTCTGCATTGATGATTCATTTATGTTCTCTTACAGAAGCCTGGTGATAAAGCTGACAATTGCCAGCAGAATTCTGGATCTGAATCAGACGATTTGAGTGATGACACCGTGGCTACCCAACTTCAACAGTCCCCAAAAACTGAAACCGTTGTCTGGTAGCTTCCACGGATTCTTTTCTCTGACAATTCATAATTTTAGGACTCTGTTATATATATCATACTTGGCCATAGAAAAGATGTTCCTCTAAAATTCTTGACCAAAACAGATTGAATGTGCACAGAGATGATCATGACAATTTGAAATTTATTTATGCTTATTGTTTGGAAAATCTGGTAGGAGAAGGAACAAACAAATTGTCATATTATGACTGTATTATGCAAAGATATATATTGTATGACGTTGTATATTTCAACAGTTATAATGTTGATCATAGCAGTACTTTATTTTCAATCAGTAATGAATATATGTGCAATTGCAAATCATCTGCATGGTTGCTGAATTTCGAATATGTGCTGTGTATCCAGAGTTAATGGATATAAGGAAGCATAAAGGATTTAGATTTCCAGTATTCATTTTAAAGTAATTATATTGACTGCATTAAATGTTTATGATATTCCGCATGATTTATCTCAGGTAAAAAGCATTTTTACACCAGATACCATGAGGCAATATATAGCCTTTATGTCTTTGGGAATATGTGCCTACCAGATATAGGTGGAGTATCTTTCCAGTTTTTAGAGTCTGTAAATATATTTATAACATTAATGCAATTTTTGTGATAAGAAAATTTTAAAAAATTAAAGGTTTGTTAGTGAGCAGATGTGTGAATTTATTTTCAAATTCTAGCACAGCGTAAGCTCCTAAAGCCAATAAAATCAAACGGAGCACCTTTTAGATAAATGATAATTATGAATCACCTCAGAGATTGAACAATAAAATCAAATAATTTAAGACAAAGTTATTTAAATGAAATTTAGTTACTTTTTATTTCTAATTCGATGAAATTAATTAATTTGTTGTCCCCATTAGTGCTTTCATTTCCATCAAGGGAAATGTCTCCATGACATTTATATTAACTCAAAATAGAATTTACCTATTATCATTGTAGAAACTGAGAGAGTACGGTTATTTTTTAAATATTTTGTAACTTATGCGTGGAAAAGATGACACAAGGAGGAAAAAATACTCTAAGAAAATGAACACTTTTATTTGGCTTCCAAGGAAATGGATTCCAGACGTCAACTGATTCTCACAATTTATTCCTCATTGCACAGTTGGAAATGACACGGCCATGATGGATGAGAAAAATTCGAACTGAGCGTAATTAAAAGATTCACTTATCCTTGACTCAGATTTTATTTCTCTTATGCATCAGATCTTAATTGGATTTGTCATGAAAATGTACATGATCTCATCTCAAAATGCGTAAGGCTCCTTACACTCATGAAAGCTTCTCTAAGCTGTACACATTTGAAATAAATCATGCTTTCTACGATAAAAAATGTCTAAATATAATACAGTATTTCCCTAGTCCAAGAATATTTATCCAGAGTACTTTTGATTCACATATATTGTTACTCCATCCATTTATCTTTGAGAACTCAATGGCATGCATTTTATCACAGATTAAATATGGTATTCATTCATTAAAGATATTGGCATAGCTATTTCTCAGCAAACATCCGATGATACGCATAACAACAATCAATAAGTAATTGCTTCCAGAGTCACTTGGTCTTCAAAAAATGTATAACATATACACCTCTACACTGTGACCAAAATAAGAATTTTTTTAATACTTAAATGCGACAATTTCGTAATGTTTTGAATTAACTGAGTCTGAGGCAAAACTGCTGAAAGTTGAAACAATTTTCTGCTGCCAAAAACATCACTTTCAAGCATTAATGCATTTGACATTCAATCCTAGTCCCTTTTCATAATGACATTTTTGCCTGACAACTCAGCATAAATAGCAGAATTAGATATTAAGTATTTGTGAGTCAGTGAAAGGTTGTTAAGTACTTAAGGAGCCTAAACAAATCACACAACTGGTACCTGCCATACCTTAGCTATTCATCTGGTCTGTGAGAAAGGTGCTAAAATTTAAATAAGCAAATAATTTATATGTATGACTTATACTAGTTTTTATTGTATATCGTGTCAACTTTCTAACTATAAGTGTATCTGTACAATATGACTGTTTTCATGAGACTGTAAATGAAAGTGACTCTCTTAATTGTATACAAAAATGAAAGGTTTTGGCAACTAGGTTTGTTTAGAATGTTGTACATTACGTGTCAACCAAGTTCTGCTAAAGCAAGGATATTTTTAGTGGCAAAAAAGACTAATATTTTTTGTAGTTTCCAATTAGTAACTGAATACGAGTGGAAAAATTTATTTGCAAAAACTGTTCTGAAATTGTTCAAAATTGAAAATTCAAATAAATCGATTATCTTTGTTACAGCATTTTATGTTCTTTCTTTCAACTTAAATACATCTCCAGCATGAAAGAAAGAGTTACTCTTAAAACTATTTCAACAATAACCTTTATTCTTCCTTCATGACATGATAAAGGACGAGTATTCTAAACCAATTAGCTCCATAAATTGTGATAAATTGTCACAATTTTCTAATGTTCAAGGCGACAAATGGCTCAAATCTTAACAGTCTCTCAGAGAGCTCCAGCTTCTCCTACCAATAAAATGACTGGTGCAGAAAGCTTGCCGCAGAATGGATCCAACCAGATGCATTTTGCCTTAAGCTGCCTAAAAGTGAAACAGCATTTTCGGTCACAGGGGATTCTCCTTCCTCTTCAGGCAGATAATCTGGTAACGATGGGTCCGACTCAGATCTACTTAATTCATGAATGCTAGTTGAAGGATTTGGTTCTGATGGACTGAGTTTCTTATTTCCCATAGGAAGAAGTATCTACAGAACGATAAAAATCCAACATTAACATCAAAATAATTATCACCAACTATATTTAATTTAAAATTACTTCGAAATAGTAAAAACTTATGAACAAAATACAATAAAAGATTATTTGTTTTGTGTTAAAATAAGGACACGACCAGAGATGAGGTAAACAAAGATGTACATAACTAAATAAAATATACAATAGTCTTAAGAGCATTCAAAACTTTGCTACCAGCAAAATTTTATCTATAGCAGTTATGGTAATCTTCCATTTATATCCCACAAGAATACATGCAGATGTTTCGTCGAATAGAATTGGTTGAGTATATAGGACAGTAAAGGTATTACTACTTAACAGTAAAGAAACTGAAAAGTTAAACTGCAATTTTAGCCTATGAAGCACCAAATATTTTTTAAGACATGAACAATATACATTCTAATAAGATACGATATAATTCTTTCATTAGTATCCATTCTAATTTATCTAAGATTTGGATTCAATTACCTTCTAGTTCAGAAAGCATATTTACATCTAAATTTCATTTATCCACAGCACTATTTAATTATTAGTTAAAACACAGTCACGTTTGTAATCGCTAAATTTGAGTTTCTTAAGATAAAATATACAATAATAAAATTACAAGCATCAAAATCTTTAAATAAAATTATACATTTTAACTTATGAGAAAATTAAATTCAACTACTTATATCATTCTATGTACGATAAAGTGAATTTTATTCTGAGAATTACTTAAACTTAGTTTACCTCTTGTTTAAGCTTGTTCTTCGACACAAGTTTAGCTTCGAGACACTCAGTATCAGTAATCGCTTTAGCTATTGTGTCAAGTTCTAAGAATGGTCTAGCACGTAGAACACATCGCTGATGTTCTATGTCCACCATCAAAGACACTACACCAGGTAATGAGACGATTGCTTGCTCTAGGCTAAGGCGAGTTTCCTGAAAATATGAATATTGAATTAATCGTTGTTCCTTATTCATACTTTAAGGCTGGCAGAAAAGTTATGAAGAAGCACTATATCAATTACTGGTGAAAGGCCGTGAATATGTAATGTGATCGTTTTCGCTGTCAGTTTTTGAGAAGGATCTTTTCCATCTTCACATCGTTGAGCCCATCTCCCAAAACTTCTTCCGTGAATTGGTGGTACAGTTTTGATAGCAGTGGGGTCACTGCCTTTTAATTTCTTGTGAAGCTCGCGGGCAGTGGCAGCAAGTTTATCGTTGGGACATCTGTGCAAATAAAAGTTATCATAGCTTTATCATCGACAGCGCATGTGACTAACGCGTAGCTTTTCGAATAAAACCTTAATTAAGATTCAAAATACCACACAATTATTGCAATAAAACCTTATTTGATTACCTTTCCGCCAAACTATCTAAGGCTTCTAGCACTCCGAAAACAGATAGCAACGTAAAATGATTAGATTTGTCTTCAATCAATAATTTGAATGCTTCAAGAGCTTCTTCTATGACCTCTTCATTTGGACTATCGAGAATGTATGCCAAAAACTGTAGACAAGTTATATCCTGAAAAGAATAATTTTCTTGTAACATATTTCTGTACGTGAAGTTTTGTAATAAATTTCACCCTTACCTGTACAACAACGGACTGCGTAATGGGATTTGCTGCCAATGCCTTGTACTTTCGAACAGTTTTCAAAACGTTTTCAGTATTTTTATCCATTTTCAGCAGCTAGAAGAGAGAGAAACTAATTTAAGGATACCAACATACACAAAAGCACCGAAAGAACTGAAGGTACAGGCTTCGGTAATAACTATTGTAGTCGTCAGTCTAACAGCCCTGAAACTATCTCTAACAAAGACATGCTTTAATGCTCACAACTATGACTTGAGGGAAATTATCAATAGAGAAATATATTTACCTTTGGACCTAATTCTTTTACAAAAATTTTTGGTAACATCTATAGATTTTAAAATGCCTATTAATAAATTTCGTGTGGTCCGTAAACTTGGTGTTGTTGTTAAGCGTAGGAATTAACAAAGCATATGTCATGACTAAAAACAAAAGGAATTAACGTACGCTATGCCTAGTGTTCATAAAATAATACCCAAAAAAACATAATAAACATCTGTATTATAACGTGCACAGCAGGTATTTTATTCTAACAGCGCTCTTCGTTTATCGTATCGCACTGTTTAGGTATAGATGGCAGTCATCAGGTTATTCGCTAGATGTCAACGCAGTAGCTTTGCGAATTTACAAATTCATTTGTCTTAGTGACGTCTACTGCTTGTATGATTTGTTTCCTTATTCCATCTGTAAGTTATATGCAGTGGAAATTATAATTTATCAATTGGTAGCATTTGAAAGGGCTTGTCGTTATATACAAGTTCCCTAGAATTTTTTCTTTCTGATTCTATTTATTTTTTTTAATTGCTAAAATTTAAGCACCCAAGTTACAATGGCTAGCCCCAGAACTCGTCGTGTTTTGCAAGATTTAAAGCCTCAGAACGAAAACAATGTGAGTAACGTTAAAGCAGCATCAGCTGTAGACATTAAATGTTAATATATCACATTTTACATGCTATATCCTCATGTGTTTTTTTAGAAATGCTTCGAATGTGGAACTCACAATCCTCAATGGGTTTCGGTCACGTACGGAATATGGATATGTTTAGAATGCTCCGGAAAGCATCGGGGACTTGGAGTACATTTATCGTTCGTACGCTCAGTTACTATGGACAAATGGAAAGACATAGAGCTTGAGAAAATGAAGGTTGGTATTTCCTCAATGTACGAGTTTAGATTTGAGTATCGTTATAATTTTGTCCATATTGTAGGTCGGAGGAAACAAGAATGCTCGCGAGTTTTTTGATTCTCAACCGGACTGGGATCCATGTATGTCTATTCAACAAAAATATAATACCAAAGCAGCTGCATTGTATCGAGATAAGGTAAGATAAATAAGATGATCTGTCAAGTATTTAGTGTTTAACATAGTACTATGCATAGCAGCTAGTACTTACTAATCGAACATTTATTTTAATACCTGCTTATAATACCTTTGAATATTAATTTTCTCTTGCTGACGATATTTTTCTTTGATATCCGTCGGTTCTTTTATTGTAATCCCTGTGGGGATAATGAATTTCGTTTACCATTTAATATTAAATTATACCCTTGATTTATATTCTTAGTTTTATTTATTTTGACGATGAAGCTTTATTTACCCTTCTTTTTGTGCCGCCAAAACGACACTATTTGGTCTTTTCTCGATGGTGAAATTTGCTAGTCTATTCGGAATGTCACATACTTGTACGTACATTTTGTGTGCGAATTTTCGCGAAGCCACTGGTAAACGACCAGAATTATTTATTATTCTTCTCATAAAATTTTCCAAATTTCTTCCTCGCAAGGGAACACTTGAGCAATATTTTCTTTACGAGCCTTACATCGCTTTTCCTCATAATTTTTATCTTCTCTCACAACTTTAATATTTAATTCTGCAAAATTTAACGCTTAATTTGTTATATCACTCCTTGAAGTATTTAATTTGAAATATGTAAATTTTCGGTAGGAATGGTAATACTTTAAAGTGGTACCTCTTAAGTATACAGCCTGATCTGCACCTGCTTCTCTTTGGCAAGGTTGTTTATTTTTCTCTTTTGTCAAAGTTACAATATTTTCGATACATTATTGGTAAAAAGTTTTTCAGTGTTGTCTATGGCTCTCTGAATATTAAGTTTCAGAAATTAAAAATTCATATTTTTATTGTGGCTATTCATTGAATAATTTATGCCATCTTTCTAATTATATACATTTCAAAATGCTTGTGTTATTTTAGACTCAGTCTTTTTCAATGTCACTTTTACTAATTTATCTGACATTTTTCTGCCTTGAGTATTGATTTTATCGATAGTTGATCACTTACTATAGCAATAGATTATCCTGGTAAATATAGGAAATAATGCTGTGATTAGATGTTTTTTGTGTAAGGATATTGGAATTTGTACTGCCCAAATGTGCACAATCTGCTAATACTAATTTACAAACACTTCTTTATCAACAAGTGTGAATTTTTATTTCCCCATGAGTGTTTCAGTATATTTTGAACTAATAGCTGTTATTGTATTGCATTAGCATACATAACTCATACATCTTCTGGACCTCATTTCTAAATTGCTCGGAGTTTTAGATGATCCATATTTCTTATTTTCACCTTTTCCATTTTTTCGCTCCACAGATTTCAGCTCTTGCTCAAGGCAGACCGTGGGACATGAATTCTTCTCCCGCTCAGCGGCACATAAGCAGCTCTCTGGCATACACTGGGACACAACATAATAATTCGTATGAAAAGTACTCTAATGCTAATGCAACCTCAAATAATGAATCATACCAAGGAAGGATAGACGATGGTACTAGCGGATATCAATCGGGAGCCGGTTATCAATCCTTGGATACGCAGTCCTATTTTAATGACCAAAAAGAAGCATTCTTCACAAAGAAACAAACAGAAAATGCCCAAAAGCCAGAGTAAGTATTAAAGGTATCATAATATTAGTCAGATGGACATTTTAGTAGGATTGACCTTACTACTGTAATCAATCACTCGATGAGGATGCCTTAAATTCAAAGCATCCATCTGACATATATATCAGGAATGCATAACCCCTTCTGAACCCCCCATGACTTCAAGGTATATTTGCAATTTTCTTTGGAAAATTTGTTTATTTTTCAATTTCATCCCAAAAGTATCTCTATGGTTATGCAATAGGAAATTTGATTCACGTTCCTTATGCATTAGCCTCCCTTAATTCTTTCAGGATGGATTGTCTTTATTAGTTGAATATTGTGACAACTCTGCATCGTATATGTCATTTGGTTGTTTAAGATTGTACTTTTAATTGCTGCATTTGCATAATAGTGATACAAATTCTTTTTTCTGAATATTTCAGTTTAAAGAAAATCTAAGAAAACTTTGCTCGATAGACGTACCAAAGTCTGCTCAATTTACTAATATTTCTTTGTCAAAATTTGTTTGTCTTTGCCAAAATAATGAAGGAAGAGAAACCCATACAGTTTGAAGGGAAACACTCATGCAATTCATGTTTTATAAAAGTCCAAACATTTAACGTTTATTCCAACTTTCACTTTTCTCTTAAAATTTATAACAAAGATTATAGTAGAAAGAGGAGACGGACTGATTCTAGTCGTAAAAGAGAAACTCCTCCTTCCCAAACTGACCTGTAAAGATCACAAAGGTTGGTTAGGAAGTCCAAAATTCATCCGTTGAAATAACCACTATTATGAAAACTCTGAAATAACATGTTGGAGGCTATTCTTTTATGAGTAGGGCTTTATAAAGATTAGGGGAATTCTATTATGACATCATTAATCCCTATCAAGGAGGCGTAAGATGCAGGAATCTCTGTACAAAATTGTATTGTTCTGATTACTTACATGTTATCATTCTACATTCTGAATAGGTTTTCAATTATACTGTTCCTGTTATGTTATGAATTACTTTTATCCCATCACTCTAAGGAGATGATGTTTGTAAACCTCTCTAGAAACACGTTAGAGGTCTGCATGGGCTGAGAATTTCAATCCAAGCCCGGCCCATCCGTTGGTGAGCCCAGCCCGGCTCGAACGTAGGAAAATATTTTCCAGCCCGGCTCGAACGTAGAAACAGTACATACATTTTACTTCTTCAGCAATGCCAAAATATATAGAAACTAAATTAAACGAAAATGAATCAATAATTTTGTATTTTTTTGTCATAGAAGTTTTAATTTATTTTGTAAGTGATTGTACTGAATAAATGTTAAATAAAATAAACAATGTTAGCAAGTAAATGATAATTTGTTCTGAAAAAAGGACAGTAATTTCATGTCATGATGGTCTTCAGCGAAAAAAAGTTGTCCTTTTATGAAAAAACATATCACTTCATAAGTATCTACATTGCTGTAATTTACATTGTATGATAAGGCTGGCAGTCGCACAAAGGCTCCGTCATATGCTACTTATATAATAAACACTTATCTGAATAAGTAAATGCCTAGTAGAAGCGTTTCGGTTAATAGATTATATGTTTCTACTCATTAAATAAAATTCCAATATTAGAAGTATACGATGCTATAAATAAGTCTAAGTTGCTAATGACGCTTTAAAATATTGTTCTCCCATCTATCGAGTTGACATACACTATCTAATCTAACGGTAAATACCTTAACTATTGATTCAACAATCACTGTGGCTGTCCATGATAATTTTTTTGTTTACAACCTCAAAGTTTCCTGGAATATTTAGTTTATTTCATCGATGTTCTCGCAATTCAAATAAAAAGCAGTATTCCACGATTAAAATAAAAGTATTCATTCAATTTCCTTTCTTTTGGTACTTTGGTCTCGACTTCGTAAAACTTCTTTTACTAATTTAATTTGCAAAAGAAACAAGCCATGCATTCGATAAAAATGAGATTTATGTGCAAACCTTATGGAAAATTATTCATTGCCCGGCCCAAGCCCGATAGACTGCCTGCTTACCTGGCCCAAGCCCGGCCCTTGCAGACCTCTAAAACACATACCAACTGAGTATTAAGGTTGAAAAGCCAATCACTTCATTTGGAACTAGAAAATTCCCAGTTTTATTCAATTAACCAAAACAACTTCAGCTGTGCAATAATCTGCATTATTAACCCTCGTATGGATTATCTGCGCC
This sequence comes from Sympetrum striolatum, assembly GCA_947579665.1. Lineage (NCBI taxonomy): Eukaryota > Metazoa > Arthropoda > Insecta > Odonata > Libellulidae > Sympetrum > Sympetrum striolatum. The sequence goes on from OX388341.1 coordinate 1,703,694, forward strand.
TTTGCGGCGCTCCTGGTTTTTAAAATGCTTTAAATAATGCCCAATCCCATGGATCCTGCTGAAACTTTTCAGTAGTCTATTTTTTCTGCATTCTTAGGCTATGAATTTAATTTTGCGCACATAATGCGTATAGTTTTCATTTTATTGGCCACTAATGGAAAAAGTTACGTCGTTGGATTTTCGGCGCCGCTGCGGCTACGCGAGTTTTCTCGTCGCTATTTTGGGGACTGCACTCTCAATACTCATTTAATGGTTCTTATTTTATGCATGAAATGGTATATTATATTTATAATCATAATATTTAAATGATGAAACTTTCTTAATCATTTAAAATTGTTTAACATAGGCCCAAAGTTTGCTATGCCAAATTTCTTTCATCTATTTTCCAAGAATCATAAATTTTTCTTTTTTATAATGTTCTTTTACAAAACTTCATCTAAATGCAATTATAGATTTTTGAAACTCATGGCTAGCCTAAGGGTGTTATTCCATGGCCTCTGTTATTATTTTGTTGCGTATCTTTTCCACTCTGCGTCCCTATTCACCGTACCTCCTTTGGTGATGGTCAACTTTGTGGCCATCTGAGAGTTGCTAACTACAGAATGATACAAAGCAACAATACCAAGAAAATTGAACCATTATTAGATTCTCAGAATTCATACTATGATGCCTCATTACCTTCGTGAGGAAATGTCCCAACAAATGAATAGCTGAAGGTCGGGAGGCAATTTAGCCAGAAGTTTTACGGACCACCGAGAACAACTCATCGCTACGGTTGGTGTTATATGTCCTGTACCTCTCATTCAGAAACGTTCCTTTGCGGCTGCCTTTGCTACTTATATTTTAATTGTGTAGGAGATATTGGCTCAGTATTTACATGACAAAAATGATTTCATGATGAGCATTTGTTAATATATTTCTCGTTTCTTTGTGGATTCAAGTGCACAGAAGTATTAGCCGTTCAACGTTTTGAACCGTGAAGGGGTAAGTGAGGAGGAGAAAGGTGGGTGGTTCCTTGGGGGTTATTTGAAGTAAAGGAGTGTAGTTGGGTAGACTGCCTAGGATCAGAAAATACCTGGCTCGTTATGCCAGCTAAGTGTAGGAAATTCTTATCGAGATAAACGGGCGAGGGTACAAGGAAGCAATAAGACACATTAAGGTGTACGTAATGAAGTAAAAATATTTTACGTTGTCCCGCCCAAATTTTATTTGGACCTCATTTTATGGAGTTTGATACTTCAAAAATAAAAAAATGTGTACATTATAAACCGGAGTTTATCCAGTAGTGCATACCAAAAAAGCTATTTTACACAACCAGTACAAACTAAATTAAAACTTTTATGTGAAAATAATCGTCAAAGGGACCAAACGAAGAGAGTATTATGACAGCAAACGGAAAAGAATGCAGTGTTAAAGGTTTTTATTTATAACTTCTGTAATAATGGGTTCAATCGAACAAAACACAGTTAAAAATAAAGAAGATAAAATTTAGTAGCATCATCTATAAAAAAAAATTGCTAAGAAGAGCCAAATTTGGAAGATAATGACAAAAAATACCGCAGCGCCGTAAATTCAACGACGTAACTAAATTCGTAAATCCATATGAGGGTTAATATATGTATTTGTAAATATTTGTGCATAAATCATAAGTGATTTTCATTTGTCCCTCCACCACTCACAGTACAAGATTCAAACCTAAACCGCTTAGTCAGTTTCATTTTCAACACATAACTATGGCTCCTCAAATATACAAAGTGTTTTGTTGCTATTTCCTGGTAATGCCTTCACTGAAAATTGCAATTTTTGTTAATAATAATAATGGGATAAAGTATTATTTCTGAGGCAATAGACAGGGTGCTGCCAGCCTAGTACTTGGTGACGTGAAAAGATGCGTTCCCTTCTTCGAAGATTAAACCTAAACTCTAGCAAGGCTCTTGGTTACAGTCATAAGGATAATTTGGGATGATATCCTAATAGATTTGAAGATTAATGGAAACACATTTATACGCTATACCAATAACAAAGTTTTTTATTATACAACCATGGTTTCAACCCGTTCGGTCATCATCAGGTTGAAACAGATGGTCGTTTAATAAGAAACTTTGTTATTGGTATAGTGCAGAAGTGTGTTTGTATTTATCATCATGGTGGAAGACTACCACAAAGTCAAGGCCGAGTTATTGGATTCTAATTGACCTTTTCTAGTCTTATTTGCAATTTTCACAAGAGTTTGCAGTTCTACTTAAAGTCACTTTTTTCTTAAGTTTGGAACTAATGTAGATTAATTTTACAGTAGAAGTTTTTTTGTAATTGAATATTATGTATTTCCTCCGAAAACAGAAAAAAATATTGGAATAAATAAGGCGCCCCTAGGAATTGGGATCCTCGGCAAATATCTTTTCTGCCTAATATATAATGCTCCTCTGACTTAGTGCAATATCAGTTGGAAGTTTCAAATTTTCATCTCATTTTATCTTTCTTTGAGGTTCCATTCATTCTTTTGCTGTTAAATTGCATCAGAATTCGCCTTTTTGTATGCACAGCAAATGCTCTTAAGTTTTCCAAAGTCATGTTCGACTGTTGTTGTGATAGTTTCAAACTGAAATGAGCCTTTGATTATTATTAAGGAGCATTGCTGAAAGAATCTGACCAAGAAGTTTCAACGTGTATATTAAAGGTTTGTGTATTCAGCACGTACCTATTGTGATAAAATCACATATTGATGGAGTGATTCATTTGGGAATTTTCAGCTTATTTTATGTTTACATTAATATAATTTCTGTGTTTTGTTTAACAGTGACCTCCCGCCATCCCAAGGTGGACGATATTCAGGTTTTGGGTATACGATGGAGCCTCCGCCAAGAAGCTCCTCTCAAGAATTTTTCGACAGTGCAGTTTCTTCCCTAGCAAGCGTGAGTTACTTTTTGCCTTGACTGTATGTTGCTATGCCTTTGTTATGTCAGAAAGATTTTTTTGTATTAATTCTATTCTTTAATTTCACCATAGTTTAAAATATCTACCTGCCGTGTATAAATTCAATCAGCTTCTCATGTAATATTTGTAGTTTTATGAGGGATTCTAACTTCGGAATAGAATAAACTAAAAATAGAATACTGTTCAGATAGCTAAAAGGAACACGGCTGTGTTATTAACATTAAGAGTTAAGAGAGCTCCAAATAGCTGTTGTTTGCATACAAATGGGGTTAAGGTTAACCGTTACTAACATATTGTAAGTGTATTATCTCGATACGTATTTTGGAAACTATGCTTCCATCTTCAGGAGAAGAAGAGAACTGAGGGGAGGGGTGTGGTATTTATGCATATTGTTGTGTGACGTCAGTGGAGAGAAATGACCTGAGTGCCATTAATGGCGCTCAGGTCATTAACGATATTCAACACACATGAAAATCATCATGTGGTTCATATGCTAGTCCATGTGTCTTTATGTTATGTTGGTATGCATTTGTTTTTGCTTATCACTTATTTAAAGAGCTTATATGAATAATGTTATTTATATCTGTATACATTTATTACATATATTATAATTCAATATAAAATGTGTTTCAATGGACAAACAAAATATGGTAACATACGAGTTGACTCATAGTTTTACAAGTGACATATATTTGGTTAAACATGGTAACTAAGTTTTTGATACTATCAAAGGTAATTATTTATATTTTGACGTTTTATATTATGTATACAAATTATTCATATTTTGACTTATAACCTTCAGATTATGCAATTAGCATTATGGTTTTAGCATTTACGTGATTTGACAAATACTGTAAAGATTTAAAATGCCTTTAAAATGCATTCTCTACCACCAAATGTTTGCCTTTTTATTAAGTATATATTTCAGTGTATTAGTGAACGAGATAAATGTCAATTGAGTACTATATTAGTCATAGATGCTATGACAGACTAGAATCATTCAATGTTCTGCTCTTGAATTGTAGGGGTGGTCCATGTTTTCTGTTTCCGCATCCAAGATTGCCAGTAAAGCAACGGAGGGTGCCATTAAAATCGGTGGAATTGCATCTCAGAAGGTAGCTGATATTAGTGTAACTGTAGGTGAAAAGGTGAGGTAGTGTTTCTTTTATTTTCCCTTCATTTTTTATATATTTTGGTTTTTATTTGTTTTGTTTATTTGATATAGTTTTTCAAATCAAATTCTGTTGAAAATGATTTTTTTTATTTTGTCCTTTTGTAACTTTATAGGTATTTTTTGCAAATATTTTGTTATTTTTCTGTTGTTTTTTGGAATCAGGTGAGAGAGGGAAAGCTGTTAGAAGATGTTAGCTCACAGGTTTCGAATATTGCTTACAAGGTGAGCGGTTTATTATGATTTAGAGACGAATTTCATAATCGTTTTTATTATTTCACCTTTTAACTGGCATTACTCGAAGTGAGTAATACTCTTCCTTATTACCAAGGTCAATTGTGATTTTCTTACAATTTTCACCCTTTTGAGATGTCTATTAACGGAGTATTTCCGTCTAGGTTGGCGACTTTAGCAAGAAGGGGTGGAAGGAAATCTCTGGGACAGGAGTCCAGTCCATTGATCAAGGAAGTCCTAACAAACCAGAAGGAGAAAAGTCTTCTTTACTGTTAGAAGGTGGTGGTGCTATTGCAGGCAGTGGCGCTATTTCCAATTCTGGAACACCAGCTGCTGGAAACAATGTCAAGTAAGTCTCTTTATCCAGTTATTAGCAACAATTATTCCAGTTCATAATGGGCATTTGTGATTTTTAAGTGTTGAAGTATCTTTGCTGTCTATTCATGAGAGTTCATTCTTTATATTAGATTACAAGATTCGTAAAGACAGTTATGAGATCGGTTCCTCGGAGCTCTCCCAATAGTTTTAAAATCGATGTCCAGCCAACTCTTCAAGCACACACCTCTTAAATGTAATCTATTGTATTCTGTCTGTGAATGTTTCCATCAAAAGTAAGAACAACTTTCATGTTATTTGGTAATGTTATGTTTTCCTGCTTTTGGATCAACGCATCAGACTGTTTGCATTTCAGCTCATTGAGGATAGTCGTAATATTGAAGAATCAGCAGAATATTTTATAGTAGATAATATGAAACATTATTTACTTTAATGACTTTAAATGCAAATGCTTTTCTGAGATTTACTTGTCTGCCATTTTCAGTTACAGTATTTTAAATACAATTTGTTGTTTCGATACTAAATTTAGGGCAGGGATTCCTGGCAATATGTATTCATAACCTGTAAGGGAAACCTGTGATAGTGGTTAAATGAGCAGTTAGAATCACTCAGCGCAAGATGAAATCAAGAATTTATTTCTAATAACAACGAATATGGAACATACATTCAAACCACTTGGAGAATAAAAAGGTGGGAACTTCTAGTTAAAAAGCTCTGCAAAGAAAACTGAATGCATTAATAAATATTATGTGAGGCTATAATAACACTTATTCTCCATAGAATTGTGAAATAGTCTCTGATTCATAAGTATGCTGTTGTATAAAGAAAGAAACTCAAATTTTCAGTTTGATTGCTTCAGAGAAATGTTCATTTTCCTTTGAAAATTTGAGACAGGCAGCTTGTAGAACACATGAATAATTACTGTATATACATCTGTGTAAGTTTAAATGTTTTCCCATATTTTCTGTTTTCATATCTTTTGTACGAGTTATCAAAAGCCAAAAGGGTCATTTTGGTGGATCTTATAACTTGCTGTCATTTTCTAAATGCATGTTTTCAAATAATGTTGGTTACAGGAGAGTGTTTATAAGAGATTCATGTCATACATCGATTATGTTATTGCAAGCAATCGCAGAAATTAATAATGTCTTTGGTAAGATTGCAATTGGTGTCCATTAAATAAATTGACAAATGGCTCCCAGTTTCCATAATTCTTTGATTGAAGAGAAAATCGAAGTGACGGACAAGATTTAGTTGAGAATATCTCTCGGAGACAACGTTCTAATATTGACAATTTGATTATCTTGGATGGTTCAGAATTGCAGCTCTGCGCAAATAAAAACCTGAGAAGACATTAGTATGTTCTTTAATAAAGGTAAAACAAAAGTAATTGGGACCTTAAAAATACAGGACGTATTTAAATATAGATCAATCTCGTGAATTGCTTCATCACTACAAATTTTAGTAAATACATATTTCCTTGTTTATTTTTTACATTCTGTACAAATCAAGCTCAACTTTTTTCGTGATTTTGATTTACTTCTAAGCTAATTCTGGCGCAACAGTTTTAATTTTTGTACTTTCTAGAGCTTCCTCTTAGGTAACGAGAGCTAAGGGGATATTGTTTAACTGTTTTAACATACCAATTTGAATTTTCTGAGTTAATAATCCCTTCTTGTTAGTAATGGTATGTGACGAATATAGTTGCAGGCACTTGAGAGCTGCTCAGATCAGATATAATGAGTGACAGATAACCTGTGTATGTTATGCTGTCTATATGTTGGATGTTAAAGCGCATGTTAATATGCAATTTAGCTGTCAAGGCACCAACCAACACCACTTCCACTACTATTAGCCAATTTAGTAAAAGTGGCGATAGTAAAAGGGTGATTATTCTATTTGCTCATTTCAACTACAGATATTTTCAATTTCTAGCTGTATTCAAATAATTATGGTAAATTGAACTTTTGTATGAATGAAATAATCCACCAGTAGTGGAATTCGAGCAGATTGTTTGAGTGCAAGAGATTGAGAATGTTTGATAGTAAGTGGGAATCTATGGAATTATTTGAGTAATATTTCAGATGATAGAGACTCGAGAAAGACCTTGTAATTTACTATGTATTGCCTTAAGCAGAAAGCATGAATTGTTTACAGAGTATTGTTTGAATAGGTTTGAGGCGCATGTATAGACCACCAGATGGAGGTTCCAAAGCTGCCTTCTCGTTGTGCTCCTGGATTGCCATGTTGGCCATCCAGAGGTTCGTTAGTTGGAGTGCCTGACAAGGAACGCTCCAATGAGGAAGTACAGCTTCTCGCTTTCAGAAGCTGTTAATTTGTACTTTGGATTTTCAGTATTTGTACTTCAATATGCACACGCAAGAATGTAAAGAAAATATTCATTAAGGCTTATAATATTTAAGGCATGATCCGTTATTTGGATGCTGTACTTTTAAAATATTGCTATTGTATGATAGATTATCTTCGTGCATGAAAATTTGTGGATTAAAAATTCGGATGAGTCGTAATGTAAGAAAAATATGAGGAGCTTGTGGAAATACATTCTCAAGAAATTCTTTTGACATGAAAAATGCGGAGGTGTTTTCTTCGAAGGCCATGTTTTGGTCCTTTTTTAATCCTTATTTTAGGTTTTGGATGTTGAGCAAATCTGTTCTCTGTCACCATCAATAAAATAAAATTATACTACACATTTGATTTGTTCAGATATATTTTAGAGTTATATTTCCTAAATTGTTCCACTTCCTATCGCATTTAATTGGGTAGTGCTTTCTTTGATTATTGTTCACACTCCAATTTCTTTCTCGTTAATTGATCCCTGCAAATTTAATATGTTTGGTTATATGTACAATCCTCACCGGAAAATGTAAATAAAAATCCATTTGGTTGTTATTTGACATCACTTGTAAATTTAAAGGTTTGAAGATCTATTCTTGGCTCAGCGAAAAGGATTCACTTTTGAAAATTAAACTATGATTCGATCAAATAGTAAAGTCGTTTGCTTGCAGTCATGATTTGCAGTGCTGAAATATCAGATGTACGTATTTTGAGCTGGTTATGCATGCTGATTAGCTTCTGCATGTTTCCTTTAGAAGATGGATTTATTCATATCGGTTTATATTATGTTATTTAAAATATTTACAATTTTTGCAATTACCCAGTAGCTATTGTTTAGAGAAGAAAAGTTCTGGAAAGAAATAAATTTAAAAAACAGAAATTTTGTTAATTGTAAAATTAATTTAAGGGATCTAATGAAAATAAAGAATCGAGGGCTTAGAAAAAAGTCAGCTTATTATACATGTTGCGTTGACCTTGGATTTCTGAGAAATTTATACTATTCGTCAATTTAATATTGTTATTTTGGTTATTCATTTTTATCTCTCGGTAATTGATCGATACGACAGTTATGTGTGGCATTGATTGTTACCATGCTTTAATACACAGATTTTCCAAAAAATAATATTTAAAAGGAATATGAGCTGTTGCACTCGCACTAAGTATAAGGAACGGAAATTTACATACTTATGTATATATGTCATATTTGGGATTTAGAAAAATTACAACGAAAGGCGATACGATTTGTAAAGAATTGCCACGATAAAACAGCGAGTGTCACTCAGATGTTTTAGGACGCGGGATAGGAATCATTAGAAGATAGAAGAAAAATTCAAAGGATAAATTAATTAAATAAGTTCAGAGAAATTACGTTTTCAGATGATGTAACCGATATAATGTGATTCTCCTGTTATATGGGCCGTTCTGATACTGCCAGAAAGATTAGGGAAATAGATGCTAGAACGAATCGATTAAAAAATTCATTTTTTCTACGAACAATACGCGAAAGCAACCGTTTAGGAAAATAGAGTCAAGGTGCTTGCACCCCCTGCCACAGTTAATTGTCGGTTAGTAATAATTTTCAAAATTCTGAGGAAGTTAAATTATAAGATGTGTGGCCGTATAAAGACAATTTCGCTCCAAAAAAAAACTAAGTCAAAGTAAGCATGATGTTTGAAAACCTCTCCTGCTATTTTCAGAAGAAATGAATAATTAAATACATTTAAAAATATTTAACCCAGACTTCTTTTTGGTATATTTTGCTGCACTCTGTACGTTTAGAGATGACCGAAAGATGTTTCTGTGGGAGGATCATCGAGGGAGACCAAGTTGGCCACTAATACCGATCATTAGATGTCCCGGCGCTTTCAATAAGCTTTAATCGAGTGAGCGGATATTTAGTAGAACTTTAAAAGCCTAGATATAATTGTTATATAATAAGCCTGTCACGGAAAATTGTTACCATCAATTGAGGGGCAGCGTTAGAACAGGTAACCTGGTTTCAGATAATGACTTTGAGACCCTACTCTAAATGCAAGCTCTACGTGGTAGTCTCTTTATGCTCGGGAAAGAAACTAAAATTTGTTCGTGTCACGCGCATCTCGTCAGTCGATTCTCCTGCAGATCCGAATCTAGAAATTTGCCAAATGGATTTTTGACAGCACCTGAAAGTCATACTCTTCTAAAGCCTAATCCTAGTTCGTCATTTCTCAGGATTGGAAACATTTCTAGCGTTCTATGCAGAGGTTTCGTATTTTCTCGGAAAGAATGAATGTTTTTCTAACGGGAAAAGGTTTCCCGCCTCTGTGCCAGAGAAGTCCTAGGAGTAGCGATTGAAGGGATAACCCCCACCGAATCCGCCAATGATTAATCGACATTACATTTCGAAAGCTCTTTTTTCTATAAATTATGTGTAGTAACTTTTCTTCGGAAATAGACATCGGTTTTTCTGTTGCTATGAGAATTTGACGATCCTGTCACCTTCCTGCTTCAGCTATTTTGTGCTTCTGATTAGTTTACCTTCAGGCGATTCTGGAAGATAATACCATCGCTAGTTGACGTGTTTATTGCTGGTGCTTAACTGGCCCTAATGGCCAGCGGATCTGCTCCTGAGACGCCTTAATGGCATTTGCCCTTCTGTTGACCTTTCCCTTCCCGTCAATCTTCATTTCTCCCCATGGAGGCCCTAACGCTTCTAAAATGTTATTGCTTTGCTAAAGGTCTTCTCTAGTCGTTAATCCACGCAGCGTTTTCATCCCCTTCATTAATTTCGCCCCGGCTTGCGAAGAGGCCGTCGTCATCCGAGTCAAGGGCGTTTCATTCAAGCGAAAAAATGTCGGAGCAAATAATTCTTCTTCCCTTCGAGGAATCGGATGAAGAGGTCGCATCGGAGATGGTCGGAGTTGATCATTCTGGAATAAGATAAAATTGACGAATTAATTCAGCCAGTGGAAATATCGGCATCGTTGATTCTAACATTAATTGTCGCGTTCTTTAATTAGTTTAAGTGACACCTCCGGTTTAGTTTGTACAGACAGACCCTGCAGTACCTAAAGTTTCCAAGGCTGAATCTCATAAAAAATATGCCGAAGATGGTCTGTAGAAATGTGTTTATACGTATATAAGCTTTCGTTCTTTGCCTATCTCGTTCCCTTCCTCGAGGACTTGGTTTTAAAGAATAATTGTCTAGGATGTTGACAGTGAAAGTCTTCAAGAGATTTAAATATGTCTGATTAATCCTTGATTACGAATCTCAGGAAATTTTCTATGGAAAATTTCTTATGTGTTTGTATCTTAACCGAAGTAGGTTTGCTTATCGCGTAAAGCCCAGAACGAGAGTCTCTTATTAAAATGTTAATCGGAGATTCTAACTCCTTAGGAGTAACATTAAGAGTTAAAGAGTTCCTTAGGAGTAGGTTTACGCATTTCCAAATCCGTACCAAATTTGGCCCAATTCTCGCGAGTCGTACCTGATTACGTCAGGGAAATCGTTTTTCCAAATTTCCGAGAATTAGTCCCATTGTGAATCCGCGCATTGTAAAAGTAGAGGAAATCCCCGTTCGCCAGTTTTAGTGTATCCCATTCATTATGCATTCTCAATCGTCGTGTTATGTATGTGCAATTAGGAGATACAGCGGCCGTTTTGAGGAAAACGTCTCTAAGCATTTGCAATTAAAGATGGTTTGTGGAGTGATGAGACTTGAATTTACAGGAAGAGACTTCGTTTGAAGGTGTGGTTTCTCAGGAAAAGCTAGGTTCCTCCGTGGAACGCCCTTCCAGCAGTTTGCACCTCACAAAGAAACATTTTTTCCAATTGTTTCACAGAAGGAATATCTAATTCTTTAATTTGAATGAATTTTCGGTCGTTGGAAACGCTTTGTTATATGTACTTTGTGGCTCATTTTATTGTTATATTTGCTGGAATCTCTTGAAATACATTTTCTCGAAGTACAGAATGAAAGAAAATGTATCTTTAATTTATGTCGTCTTCTTCCCTGTTGCTATACTATGAAAGCTACTGATGTACGAATCATTCGGAGAAATGGTCATCTATTTGGTCACTCCGTAATGAATTATCTGAAAAGTGCTATTCTCTTATGCTGACTCGTAGCGACTACCTCACACCTCATTTAGTAAGCCTCATTCCCTCTCCTTGCAGCTAATAGTGGAGGGTTGTCTCTCGTCCCATTTTTTACTGGCGGAAATAATAAATGTATCAATTGATTCGTATTTTAGTGAGGACATGGACGTATTTCCCCTTTGTTTTAGTTTGTCGTAGAAATAAGAAACGAAGGGACGCATTGCTTGTAAAATTTACTGGAAATGTTAATCTTTTTTAAATATCCATTTCCTCCTTCTTTCGGGACTAAACAAATAATTTTGTATTTGTTATCGGAAGACCACCATTGTCGATCTAATCTGTGAAATATGTGGGTATCAGATTTCAGTAATAGTTTTGAAGATATTTCCATGTACGTACTGCTCGTTACCGTCTTTAATATATTATAAATTCTGCTTTTCTTCTCGTCAGATGATAATGTTACGCTATTATTAAATATAATAAAAATATTGACCATATTGAAACTAGATAAAGTTGAAATTGAGTCGTCGAATACAAAATAATATTGCACACGAATAACTTATGTATTGGTTCAGATTTGAATAGTTATGATAACCCAACAGAAAATACCTGTAGTCCAGTTATCAAAGTAAACATTAAGGTTCCCCTCAGCTCGTTCGCCCATCAGAAGTTTCTCCATTTTGATTTCGTAATTTTGCAAAATGATATTTATTCCACCATTAGGTTCTTAATTAGGTCACTTCCGTGCCTTCTCTTTATTTCGCTTTGGGACTTAAAAACAACTCGTGTTTGGGTATGCGATTTGTGTGCGAAATATCTCAAGCACGATATCCCAGGCACACTTTTTCTTTTGTGTAGATGCAGTTTTCAATAGTTTCGCTACATCACTGAATATCATTTTTGATTCGATTGAGGAGGTAATGTTTGTTTTCCTCGTGTTTGTGGTGAACCTTATTGTTTTCCTTTTTCATGGTTTACAATGAACTCCACCAATGACGCTGTTGTTGAAAATATCAAATTCGCCAAATATATTTTTACTTCTTAGTTTTGAGGGAGGTATTTTACTTTTGAATAAATATTAGTGTGTGTACATATATGTATATATTAATCTAATAAAAACACAGATACAGCTTCAATAGCGTGGTAGATCATTTGGAATATGAAAACTCTAAAAGGCTGAAAAATTGTCTATTGTAATATCTTCGTAGTTGGTCCCAGTGAAAGAGGTTGGTTAAACAAAGTGGATCACATTTGTGTAGAAAATTGGTAATTGAGCAATAAAATGGCGGAATTACGAAATTAACGGCAGTAACTGTTTCGATAGTCTATTATTATTCGTTTTTTGACCTAACTTTTCAAATGCGAACGAAGACTTAATCCTCCGCATTCTCTATGCTTGTTGCTTCTTTTGGCTATTTCCTCTCATTAGCGGCCTTCGGATGATTTTATCGAAAAGTAGCCGCTGTCGTTGAAATTAGTTGATGAAGAATCGTCCGGATCTCAACGAGGCTGTCGCTGCAGACGCTTCCGGACTCCTTCGCTTCTTTATTCTGGGAATCGTGCTTTTGTTACTTTCGTCCATTATTCTCACGCTTTTATTTTCTTTCGGAGCCTTGACCGAATTCGCTATGTTTTAGAAACCCTCGATTAGAAAATCTGCTGCCGTTGGAAGCTTTTCCTCGCTGATATAAGAGGAGCTCATAGACGCTCAATGGACTCGATTCGTTCGAATTTCCTCGGTGCCGGCAAACCGCACGTTGGGCAACTTTTGTTTTACGGAAAGATCCGCAGTAGATGTCATAAAAGAGGGGTCGCTGAACGCCTAATTAAAGCGGCCGTCCAACGATACCCAATTGCGAGAGATCATTTTGGAGGCAGAAAATGCAAATTATTGCATCGCACCATCGAACCGAACTTTCCGGATTTTCTTTCTTTGTTTCGTTTGTGTAAGAATAATATACTGTTTCCTACGACTCTCCGAAGAAGGGGAAGCAGATTTCATTCGACGATATATTTATCTTAAGCTCTAAGCGGAATTATCTCTCGTTACTTACGTTGGATTCTATCTGTTAATTCCTAAAGAATTAAATATTTTTCGAATTTCTTTTAGTACAAGGTTAAGGAAAATTGCTTAAATTTATTTCTGCCTCAGTCTTCTCGACTGTAGCCACTGCGGTATATATAAAACACCGAGTTTTGGCATTTATATTGTCCACTACGTTTAGATGTTATGAAAGGGATTCATAACCATTATTCTGCACTTGGGTGGATATTTTTACTTTGGTATTTGTCTCAGAATGGAAAGCCAAACCCCTCCAAAAGGCGGAGGAGATGAGGATCCGACCAGTCTGCGTACTTCATTACACCTTTTATTTCCTCTTCGGGCGGAAATACATTGCCATTGGTGACACAACCTCTTAGTTGCGCAATGATTGGTAAGAAGTAAATATAAAAATAGTTTTAAAAATTTTAACATTTCGAAGAGTGATTCAATAGAAGCGCTCATAAAGAGCAGTATCATTAAGAAATTCATTTGTTGGTAATAAATTTAAAATTGTTCGAAATTTAGATTTTTAACTCAAATATATTTACAATTGAAGCGATTTCAAAAGTGCGTCCATCAATAGCGAAAAGATGGACTCAGGCCGATGACTGACAGATGTCCAGTCCAGACAGGAGTCCATGGTATGCATATTGGAAAGAAACGAACGCGAAGTCACTCATCCGTGATGACACCGAAATGCCACGTCCTGAGTCACCATTGCGTTCTGAGTCCATTGCTGCTCTTAGTAACGCTTTTATCCTAACATCCGCTTATGCTTTGGAAACGTCCGATCGCCTTCCGAAGAGCATCGCCGAGAAATATCGCGTCCGTCGCAGATTCGGAAGGTCGTTTTAATTTGCTCCTCGAAGTCGACACTCCCGCAATTAGAAGCTCTCTATTGTTTCCTCCGAGTAATTCGTCCGTGCAGCTGCCGCCTCCTCGGTATTCCACACGCCTCTCCACAAGTCAACGAACCCACGGCTCTCCTGTTTAACAATAGCTTTACTTGGAAGCGACCCCGACTTCATAACTCGCGTCTTTCTCGGTACGTTTAAATCACCTTTGATTTAAAAGCGCGCTATTAATACGTGGAAGATCTGCGCGACCGAATGCGTTCTCATTTCCGTTATGTGGGGGCAGATGCGGGGCTGTTAGGCACATCCATTAAAGTGAGCCTCCTTGTCCTCGGGCGCAACTTCCTCGAAATATGCGAAAGACTGCGACGGGATTCGAACCCACTTGCGTCATCTGTATTTCTGCATCGAAATGAGGTCGCCCGAATATGTAACGGCTCCGTCACTCACCCAACTTCGATATCCTTTCGATCGGATGTCATCTCCCTATTCCACCCACGTCACCAGTGACGTCATGTCCCCCGCCCCGACGGGCCCCGAATCGCCCCTCCTCGTAACAGGGCCCTCCGCTGTCATCCGAAGAAAACAGGAAGCCGGCCACCGGAAGTGGTGCCCTCGCGGGAGGGCTTTCGATTTTAGGGGGTGGATGCATTAAAAAGATTCGATAAGAGATAAGATCGCGAAAGAGGCAAATGAATAGTTGATGCTATCTTTCGGAACTGTGATGGCCTCCAGCTGTTGTCAAGGACGGAACAATGTTTGAGAAATAGAAAAATCTCTGTCTTCTCTTACGACGTCTTTCATTCGTGATGCACGCAATTTGGAAATGGACGGATTCTCTTGAAGGAACGTTATAAATACTTGCGTAAATCACTGTTTCTGAACCGGAGACGGTTGCATTTATTTACCTCCATTACGCGCATCCTGTAGTTTCCTAACTCCAATTGTTTGCCCTCTTCTAAATGTTTGAGAAGTTTTCAGGAAACTTCGGTTCGCCCTCCCCTCCAAAGACGTGGCAGAAATGAGAAGGCATTGCGGTCTTAATTCCAGGCTCCTTTTCCTATTTTAAAATGCCATTCGGTATTCCCACAAGGGTTTTCAAGTCATTCAGCTCCTATATTCTATGGCACACTCGGCCCCTAAAGTTAGTGAACATTCTGCGGAGCTTAATGAGAAAATTGACCACAGCCGAGAGCACCTCCGTTATACTCGAATAATTGGAGTGGAACGCATTCGCCCGCAATGACGCGACTCACCCTTCTTTCGAATTTGGGTGCGTTACTTAGCCTTGGGAAAACCTTCGCCAATATCGCGAGATCATTTTTTATTGCGTCCATTGGACGATATTTACAAACAAGCGCAACGAGACTGTGAGATCGCTTTCTATCCACTTTGCTGGATCAGCCGACCGTCCCTCGAGGGAAAACATCTTTATTTTCTATAAATCGAAAGTTTAGGGTATGTTTTGCAGCGTCTGGTCTAGATGGATGCCTTATTTCCCGTTCTCTCGATTTTTCTTCAGAGAAATCTCACGGACAGGGTTGACCGCGCGCTCCTTCAGCCCGAAAGGTCGAAATTTTGTTCACAAAGGAGCGAACCCCACCCGCCTTTTCGTGAAAGATGCATCACTTTTCCATCATTTCAGTCGCTTTTCGACCGAGCTTTCGAAGATGGCTTCCCTTCGGTTCGACCTCACGTAGGAGCCTCCCTTTTTATTTCGCGTTTTCATTTCTTTCCTCTCCGATGACTTCGGACATCCGAGGAATACTGATCGCCGCTCCCTCGAGACTTTAACGCCCACTCCGGACCGTGATGTTGCGATCAAACGAAAGATGGAGTCGCGATGGACGCCTGCTAAGAGCAAATTAAGTTTCTATTCGTCGGGGCTCGAACCTAGGCCACTCCTCCGAGTTTTCAGGGTATCGGGTAGAGGTGCAGGTAAGCGGCGTCAGCAATGTACACTGACCGGTCCCGATCGGAGGGGAGGAAGAGCGTAGACGAGGGGAGGGCTGTAGGGGGAGGGCTGTAGGGGGAGGCGAGCGAGGGACCGCAGTCGCAGCTCCGCCATGGGCAGCAGGGCAGGCCTGAGCTTCGTGCAGCGTCGACTCGAGGGACGCAAGGAACCCAAGGACTACAAGAGGATCGATGCTGCCTGCAGGTGTGTGTGTGTGTGTGTTTCTGCCACGCCCCCTGCTTTTCGGCGTCTGCAACAAGTCTTCGGCGGCACCATCCGTCATTAATCTCTCTTGTTCGCGATCGCAAGATCCGATTTCTTTCGGTCTTCCCGTCGTTACATCGCGTCCGTCCCATCTTTATTTACGAAGTTTGATTCGTCTTCATCCGATATCCTTTGCCGTTGACCGTATTGTTAGAGTGTCGCTCCGTTTCCAGCTCCTGGATCTCTTTTATCGTCGTTCCTTAACGAGACCTCTGTCGCATCCTTCTTACGTCATGCGGATGCACTTTTTCCGCTGCAGTCCTCCGCCGTTTCCTGAATTGCACAAAACTTTTCCGCTCTTTGGTCGTTCGCTAAATACGAGTAAATAAAACTACCTTCTCCGGTCGCTGCCTCGCGACAATGATGGATCGTTAGGAAAGTGTGACGGATTAATTTTCATCGTTCGGAGGAAGTTGGCTAACTAGAGGTCCTCGTTGAGGTGGTGTCATTATCCTTTCGGAGGTCAATTTTCGAGCAGCGGTCGCCTATTTCCTTTCACATCTCTTTAATCCGCTCACTTCCGCCCCTCGACTGTGCACTCGCCGAGTGAAATTTCCTAGAAAGTCAATGTTTGTGCGGAATGCGTCTGCATAACGATTCAACGTCGGGTGCGGACCACTTCCGGAATACGTAACTCGTAAAAAAATTCTTGAGAATCTGACGTCGCGGCATCGACATGGTGCTCGGACGATGGTGAGACAGTATTGAGTCTAGAAATACTTTTACGGGCAGCAGTGATGCTGTGGACATCATAAAGCGGAGGGAATATCGATTTGTGTATGTCCATCCGAACAAGAAATAATGCATTTAGTATATTTTGGTATCTTTCTTCGATGTATGTTTTTGAAGAGATCTATACCGATTCATACTTATTCTAGGAACGATTTCCGATAATTCTCAGCGGAGGTCATTTTTATATTCAAAATCGCTCTTGGATCTGTAACTGCGTCTCGGTATTGCCATCGGTGGAAGCCCTCGCAACCTTCAGCCACTTTTTCTGCTCTCGAGCGATTCATCCATTTATTTCGAGGGCCGAGAGCTTTTATATAACTGCCCTTCTTCGGGGTCTTTGATTAGGACGTTTTTCGAGGATATCCGTCGAACAAAACTTTCCCTTCCGAAGTTTGGTAACGTAATCGAAAATCCTCTAGAGTTATTTGGTGCTCTCATTCCAGTTCCCACGAAATGTACAATTCGTCGTATTTCTTCATTCTATTGTTTTGGAAATGTGCCAAGGAGTTTTCTTCTTTCCAGAACTCCTTCCTCCAACTTCCATTATATTTTTTCTAGAGGGACGAATTTGATCTCCCGAGTGAATCCCCATCCCTTGGCTCACGTACTTCTTGTCGCCGAGTGAACTTACCCCAGTTTGTGTTGTTCTCGAGTCTATTTTTTCCTCGGCACAATCCCTTAACGAGCTACTTAACGATCTTCTTGTCGCTTCCATGCATCTGCAGTCGCCCGCCTTTTCGGCCGAGGATTAAGAAGTGCTTCACACGATGCGGTCTTCACTAATGAACCCTTTTCCCCCTCTCCCTGTACCATTCTTAGCTCACGGTGCATTTTTTTATCTCGTTCCTCCGAAGTCATCGTCTTCCATCCTCGCACGCCATCAGGACACACTCCGCCCCTTCTGACACCTGACTCACCTCAAGTCCCCGTGGATACGCATTTTTTGCCCTTCCCTCCTCGTGACCATAGTGCGGTCTTGGCCTGCGGGAAGGTCTTCCCACCCCCACGTCCACCACTCGAGCTACTTTTCCGAGGAGAATGGTGTCGATGCGATGGTGACAAACCATATCTCTTCGCTCATTCGCTTTTTTAGAATTGACGAACACGAAAAAAGCACCGCAAAAGATTCTGTCCTTCGCATTTTGAGACATCCGAAGGAACCCCTTTTCTTTATTTATCGGTTATTGTCAGCGAAGTTTCACGAAGATACTCCGCCTAAGCCGGTTATTTTTCATATTCTGGTGTCAGTCAGTTTTTAAATACGAGATTTCGATAAAAATACGTTCGTGGGGGAAGTATCGACAGTTGGTTAAAAGAATTTTTAGTCGGAATTCATTAACAAATGCGTATCATTTCTCTAATGCTAACAGGTTTCGTTTTAAATTTCTACTCTCGCCTATCAATTTTGAGCGATTCGTAGTTCGGTTATTTAAGGTCTTTTCTTATTTCTTCGTCCGCCGAATCTACGCGTACTGCAACAATCAAAGAAGCGATTTTATCGTTCCTTAAAAGTGAATTCGGTAGAAGTTGCGATCCAGCTCAATTGGTTTAGATTTGTATCGTTCTTCCGTCAAAGATTAAAATTGCTCGCGTCTGTTTTGAAGGACATGTTTCTTCTACGTTTGTGGTTCGCCTGATTGATTTCAGTTTTGGTGAGATGAACGCCTGTGAAGCATTTCAAATGATCGCCTGGAAATTCATACTTCTCGCCTTTTTCCTCCGTCATTTTCTAGCTTCATCGATCCATTGCTTTGTAATTAGATTCAATAAATTCCGAGGCATGAGACTCTTAGCTGTCAATCTGAAATGTTTCAAAGCATTTTCGCCTCTGGGAATGTTCAGCGGAACTCCATTATAGACGTCATCACCGTGAGTTACCGTAATTTTCATAAATTATTAATTCGGAACTACTTTTGGCCGCCATTTTGTAAATCAGAAGTCGTTACGATGATTAACAAACAGCAATCATAAATGATCTTCTGAAAATTCCGATTCTAAATTGATTCGGTTCGGTGAATTCACAAGTGGTCGTCTCAAAATACCGCTAAATGTACTCGAACCGGTATCCCGCAGCTTAGGGATGCCTAATAAGTAAACGTTTTTGACGGACGAGGATTTGCTGTTTCTTGAGCTGACGAATACAGCTAACGAATGTTTTGACGGACCGTTTACATCACAAATGACGCGATCGATAGTCCTCATTCTTACGTACGTACAATTGTGTTTGGTTGCTCTAGTTTGTGTTTATCTTACGATTTGAGTAGACGCAGGAAATTTCTTTTATCGAAACGAGCGTGATCCCAGGATCAGTATTTTTTGCAGATTGTAGACATGCCTGATTGGACTTCGTTGTTTGTATTTCTGCGATGGGAGAACAACGAATCCGTTGACGAAGGCTAATAAACACTTTTATTTTAATCCAATGATGCAATTTTCTCTAGTCGTGCTCGTGCCAATGGTGAATATAATTTCATCTCTTTTGTTAATTACCTGAGAATCCCTTTAAACAAGGGAAATCTGCAAAGAAGCATTCTTGTCCTCAGAACTGTTATCCGCTATCACGCATAAGATTGGTTAAACTTTTATCAGACACTTTTCCGAATTAACAGTTCTTAATAAAGCGTCGTTTTAAAGAAATGTACCGCGTGGCTGAGTCGAAATGCTCCGTTATTGCTTTCTTCATCTAAAAGAATGATAGTCACTTCTACTTAGGAGACTTTTCGTGTTGTCCTTCGGTGACGTATTAGTATCAGCGTTTAACAGTGCTTCGGCAGCCGAGGTCGTTTGGCACATATGGACCCCAATAGGGAATCGAACCCTGGGAACGCAGACACGCTACTTGGCTATTCGGGAAACTCTCTTGGTGTAGAGTTTACATTGGTAAACAACTATGATCCTCGGAGTCTTCACTTTTCCTCTCCTTTATTTAATAAAGAGCACTCGCTATGTAAATTTATCACATTCTCAAATAGTATTGATTCAGAGTTTCGTTTCATCAATTTCTCATGTGTTCCCGAATTATGATCATTGCGGTACCCTCTGGTGAGGGCGTGGGTCGCCATAGAAGCAAACGAGGATGCTGCGTATATTATGGGGTAAGAGATGATTGAAGACAAAACAATTGAAGAAGTCGATTGAATTGGGCCATAAAGAGTCGAGAACTACCAAAGCAGTCGCGAGGAAGAAGTAGCGATCATTACAAATTACTGTTAGAATCCATAAGTCGCCGGAGAAACAATCATCATTGCACGCATGAGGACCGCGTTCTGTTACGTGTCGGAGCATATCTTTCGCTTCCATCTAACGTGTGAACATCACGTAATCCGGAGAATGAAATCAACTTTTGCAGAGTACTTTCTCTTCTCCGCCGAAAGGGGAATTCTCTCTCTTTCTTCTCCGTTTTTACGATTCCTTTGGCGCTTGCGAAAGAATATCGCGTGCGGAATTAGATGAGAGTGGATATTAACCACGCGTGCTCCTCGAAAAATGTGTGCGAAATGAAAGAAGGTTGTCCAGTAGACGTGAACATAACACCCCTTGAGTTTTTGTTTTGTTGCGGCGTCTTATTGAGGTTATACTATTGGGAAATCGCCGCGTGCCAATTGACCGATCTCATTATTCGAATTCGATAGTATCATTTTCGATTCGATATTCAGTCGTCTTTTTTTCGATATAGCGCATTTCCTACGTCGCCATGTTCAATCAAACATTTATGCATTATTCTCGCCAGAAGTGGTAATAATTTCGATGTTTAAGATAAGGTGATTTTCGGAACGAAGAAAAAAATCTATTTAATTTTAGGAATGAAACGACGAAAAGAACTCGCATAAGCTGAGGAAATCCTGTCGAAATAGCTCTAAGTATGTTACACTCGAAGCAAACATTCCGAGATAGAAAGAAGAGAGCAGAATACGAGAGGATATATTGGGATATCGAAAAGAGATTACTTGGGAAAGGAATTCGTTAGGGCAGAATTACATATAATTAGGCTCCCGGATAGTCATGTGGACAGCGCGTTCGCCTTTAGTGAAAGCGGTTCCGGGTTCAATTCCCGGTGGGATCCAAAATGCAAGAGTACTTTTTCTCATTAAGTAAGATACAGAAAAATTGAAAAAGTTGAATTTGAAGCCATGGGGCAGGTAATTCAATAACGCCCAAGAATTGAGAGGGCAAACAGATGTACTGTTTTTTACATATAATTAGAGAGGAAATGGGAAGTATGTAAAACGTCATAGTGGAAAGGGTAGGGGTATGCTGTCATAGACTGTATAATATAACGCAGGACAATCGAAACATGCTGCCGAGGATATCGTTCGGTATAATTGCATTTTGAAACTAACCCCTATGCAGCAAAACTTGATTCCAAGACCTTGTTGAATATCATTCGTATTGCAAGAAGTATTCGCCAGTTTCAGAAACTATTTCAGACGTGTTACATTTAAGATACTTCTTTTGCGTTTCGCAGCCCGTTGTCTTTCCACTTCTTTAAATCCATTTTTTCGGTCGATGTGTTACAAGGGGGTCGCACTTTCTTCGTCCTATTGCTGACAATTTTGATCATTGTGGAAATCTCATTTCTTTCTATATCGCGCTAGTGATTTGTTTTACTGGATTTTAGCAACATAACACAATATTTTTGACACATTTCCATAAATTTTCGTTTCGGATCCTATCTCTAAGCGTTTCATTGGTACATACTCACCGGCCGTGGTGGCGGAGTGGTTAGTGTGCTAGCGCGTTCCAACCTCACGGTCCCGGTTAGGGAGTGCTTGTCTGTGTATGTTGTGTGTGTGTCATGTGTTTATAAATAAAGGAAAATGCAAAAAAAATTGATAAAATATTAAGGGGGTTAATTGGTAGAGTAGCCTTCAAAGGCTAAAATTCGCCCACGAAAAAAGACGGCATTATTATTATTATTATTACTCTTACGTAATTTCATTAACGATTCAATTTTTTCCACCGTAAATCGCCTTTCCTTTTGCGCGTCAGAGAAGACAGTAAAGTGAATACATATGATTTATATTTATTTTTGCTCCATATCTGTATACTTTGTCATTCCGTGGAAACTCCTCCATCCAATTTCCTTGTTTAGTCTCTTTCTTCCGTTCTCAATTTTCTGATTGGCGGAATTAAGTCATTTTAAGTGAATAATAAAAGACAACCAGCCAAATAATTGTTTTCGATTGTTCTTAATATTTGAGTGAGAGAGCTCGAGAGAATGTAAATAAATAATCAGACACGGATGATTATTTAGCTTCTAATAAGTGAATTAATTGCTTCGGCGATGGTTATACTTAATTGAAATCTCTTTCGGTTGGAAATTGAAGTACCATTCATTTTGATGGGTCGAGGAGCATGATTTTGGGAATTCTAAGGTTTAGCTTCACCTTGCTCCTTTTGCCTGTCTTTTAGATACGGATCATTAATGAATTTTTGAGAATCATTCATCGACATATTTTGAAATGGCGTACGGTGGAACACTTTTGTTGCCTCCACATTTTCTTGGGGAGCATTCCTTAAATAAAGACGATTTATTATTATTATTCCTTCTTCGATGCGAATTCACGCGGAAGAAAAAACAAACGTCTATTGAGCGAAATTTGAAATATTAAGGAAACATACGAAGTGTATATTTTTTGCTTTGATCATAACTTTTACCGTTACGCAATAAAAATCTGGATATAAGGAGGATATTGCTGTAGAAAATATTTCAAAATTCCCAAGGAAAAACGGACTTGAAAAAAGTCTGACAGGGCCGGGAATCGAACCCGGGAAAATGTTCTGGTCGGGTAGCCTAGATGGTTAAGGCAGCCTCCCGGTTAGAGGAAGATCCCGGGTTCGATTCCCGGCCCTGTCAGACTTTTTTCAAGTCCGTTTTTCTTTGGGAATTTTCCTGGGTGCACGCCCTTATGTGCAAAGTCACCTTAACCCTTTCCTTATTTATTTCAAAATTAATGATTCATCTTTTGAATCGTCCTCGAAATGAAATGGAAATCAAACTGCCGATGTAAAATTGAGATTTTTCCGATGCGATACGAACGACCTATCGTCGCACAACCTCCATATTTTCTATTGCGGAAATCGTCTTCTGTATGCATTTTTATTTCAATAAAAGCATATCGAATTTCTTAATATGTTTTATATGAAAATGTCTCTTCATTGAATCCATAATAACCTAATTAACTATTCTCTTACTTACGATAAGATTAATTTTTAAGTCAATAAGCCTATTCGCGTCCTCCTTTGAGTCTTTTACTGTTATTGATCTGACCTCTGAACTCTGATATTCATTTCATCCTCTGTTAATGTGAGATCAAAGAGCTTTCTCTCACCGTTCATTTTCGTCAACAGTTCG
This sequence comes from Sympetrum striolatum, assembly GCA_947579665.1. Classification (NCBI taxonomy): domain Eukaryota; kingdom Metazoa; phylum Arthropoda; class Insecta; order Odonata; family Libellulidae; genus Sympetrum; species Sympetrum striolatum. Next base: position 1,727,005 of record OX388341.1, read on the forward strand.
CTGAAACGCAGTTTTCTAAACTAAAACTAAAGTTAAATCTGATTTATGTTGTCCAACCGATTGGTTCATCAGGGTGTTCCTTTGTTTAAGCATCGTAAGGTTTCTTTTACAAATTTAGATTAAGAAATATGATGACGATTGATGATTTATTATATTATAGAATTTTGTGGTTATTAGCCGTGATATTTCATAAATATGTCGACCATAATAGTAGTGGATCCAATTTGATATTTCGGTCTCTATTTACTTTAAAAGCGGTCAGAGCGCTGCTGTGAATCGATTTCCAGCGAAACGAATGATCTTTAAGCGCACCTCAGTTGGAATGCTATGAAATTTATGGCTCAGCTGTGAACTTGATTCCATCGCTGCGAAATTTTATTTGAAGGAGGTTAGATTTCACTTATTCGCCATTACCTCTATTTTCCCACTTTTTTATGTCATCGTGCGCAATTTTTTAGTAACTTTAGTTAACTTTTGGTCTTGGATCAGATTTGATTGGGGCCTCCCTTTTAGGCAAGAAATCTCAATGAAAAATCTAGAGTCGACTTTTGGACCAGAGAGAGAGATGCCCCTTTGACAATTAATGTACGGTATTACACGTAGTCAATCATATTGAGAAGTATTCACGAAATTTAAGTTATTAGATTTTATCGTCTAGAAAGAGCCTCCATTGCTGATAAATAATATTACAATTTCATTGTTCACCGGAAACGACTCGTGAGGGACAAATCCGTGAGCATGATCAGATGCATCTCCATCGTGACACAGTATATTTTATATCCAAAATAAAGGGATGCGGTTAAGGGGGCAAGAAAAATAGTTTTTTACTCCTTCGTTAATAGACGTAAATGAGCGGAGTTATAATTCACTTTGGTGAAATTTCAGGCTGTTTGGATAATGCGTTTCCTGTCCCGCTCCATGTTTTTGCATTCATATTCTTCGCATTTTATTCTTGGATTCGGATTGATCTCGATTCAATTCTGAAGCATTGTCTTAATTGAAATCAGAAGAAATTAACTCATGTGAAAAGTTATCAGATTTATTCTCTGCGAATTTCACTCACGGAATGTACGGAAACATCAGATGGAAACTTATGAAAAAGAATCATTTTTGTCGCTCATTTCCACAAAATATATATTAACGATTAATTCAAATCGTTGATTTCGCATTCGGTCGGCTCTGAATTTGCGGCGTTTTGATTCGGTGCGAGTGCTGATTATTTGAGCAAAGATCAGCTTAAGATTCTGCCTTATTGTTTTAGCATCCCTAGCGTGTCTTTAAGCAAATATTTGAAGTTGTTTATAAGGAAGTATTGTACGACATGTCGACGAGTTAAGCCTCGGAAATCATCCAAATGACGCGCAAGATAACTATGAGGACTTTTTAATTACTTTCGTTGTGAATTTGTGTTTTCTTTATTGTCTCGGAAAAGCTATAAACAAGTCTGATCATTCGATGACAATCATTTAAAGTACAATCCATTGAATTGATAAACAAATCATCAGACGCGTAATCCTCCACGTACAGGATCATTTGAAACGGATAAGAACAATGAATAGTGCGAGGTAAAGGAGGTGTTTACGGATGAAACTTTTATTCAATCTGTTCAAAGAATTTGGCTCCAAATTAGGGATTTATTCGTCAATATTATTTTTCAATTCTGTGATGGGGAAATCGTTTGCTGGAAAGAGACCTGTCACCTATGTCAGAACAACCAATCAAACACAAATTATGAATGCGCTGCGTGTTTAAAGCATTAATAAAATAATATATAAAGTGATATAATAAACTAAAACTCAAGTTCAAACTGACTCATACGTTTTTTCACACGGAAAAAAACGGCGATCAATTCTAATGATGCTCCTGATTATATTAAAACACATTTTAAAGTAAAATATTATGTAAACTAACTTTGGTACTTGTATTATAATAATAGCAAAACACAACGGCTACCAGCACACAGAAACACTGCGTATTCTTAAAGTAAACTCATACGAACGACGCTATCGCTTAGAACTAGTGATGGGAAAAAAACGTTTTTTTTCATGCGAACGTTTTAAAACGTTGAATAAAAAACGTTTTTATTTCTTAAAAAAAACGTTTCTTACATTTTATTCCCATATTAGAATTGTAAATTAGACATTTATGTCTATATCACTCATTGACAACATAAACTGATTCATTATCTGTTCCAAGTAATAGTTATTCAACGAAAAATTGAAATTTATAACGTAAGTTTATTTCAAAATTATGCACAATGATGCGCGGAAAATCACATTTGAATACTCGGTGATCTCAAACACGCAAATCTTGCTTACTTGTCATATTAAAGAGCCAATTAGGAACCAAATGGATTAAGCATATAATAGTTATGATAAGTATATAATAATTAGTATTAGATATGAAATTATTTCAGCCACCTTTAACTGGTTCTGAATTTCAAAGGAAAATATTCAATTGGATATAAATGCTGAGGAATCCTCCAGTTTTCGCACGGTAAGGGCGGAGTTAATATAAATAATAAATAAATTATTTATAATATTAATACGACTTACCTCGAATAGCAGAAACATCTTCGAAAAATGTTTATATCTTTTCAGTATATCGATAGTGGTTTTTTTATCTAATATTACATATAGGGGATTAATTTAGGCTTTAAAAAAGTAAAATCAAAAACAAACAGCAGCAACATTTATGTTTAACATTCCAATCTAATTATGATGGCCCATGCTTTGTTTTAACAATTCTGTTTCGTAGCTTAGAATGATTGAAATAAATGAGTGAAAAAGTTCTTAGGTAACTAAAAAATAAGAAGGATATATTTTTGCATCATTTTTTTAATAATAGAGAATATCATCTTCCATGGCATTAATTGCAGCCATACTTGTATATTTGTAGTTAAATTATAGTCTGTATTAGTTGTAGATAAATTAAAGTCTGTGGGGCACAACACTAAACATCCATAAAACTCGATACAAAAGCAAAAGAACCAAAGTGGCCCGTCATATATGTTTTGGTTTGGATTAGTCTGTAACTGTCTTCAAATTCCTTCACAAGGACATTTAGATCTGATTCCTCGCTGGAAATGAGTGAAGAATTGTTCTCATCTACACCCGCAAGTGTAACAACTTCCTCTCCGTCCAGTTTTCGAGAGATTATCGCTTGAAATTTTAGCTCTTTCGGTTTCCAGTAATTTCAAGTTGTGCTTGATTAAAATAGGTTTCAAAGCTCTTTTATTAGTCCTGCAGTTTCTTCTTAGGTTGTGAATATTTCCGTGATTGCTAAAACTTCTTTCCGTCGCCGAGGATGTGGGTGGAAGTGAAAAAATATTTATGGCAACTCGTTAGACTTTTGTTTTGGAGCTTCCAAAAAATAAGAGGCGAAAGTTTTTTAGTTACTGAAATGACGTTTGGTGTCTTCCACTTACCATCGTCAGCCACGTAGTTTGCCATCTCGGAATGAATTTCAGCTATATTTTCTTCTCTGAAGGTGGGGTCTGATTTGGTGAGAATATCAACAAATTTGAAAACATCAGAAATTTTTGATGGTTCCAAGCTCGAACCTTTTCTTGAAGGATCAAAAATAATAGCTGGCAAATGGGCCCCTGTCATGGCCATATCTCTTCTCTTTTTAATTAAATTTATTATTTTACAACTGCGACCATCAGTAATTTCAGTTGTGATCATACAAAAATGTTTTACTCTTTCAAAGGGATCTAGGAAAATGCAGCAGACTTTGCTAAGCTGTGGCTCATCAGTTGCCATGTCGATTATGCAAGCTTTAAATGATTTCAGAACGTCATGCAGATTATTTAAAAAAATCAAAAAGTTAATTTTCGGACAGAACACGTTTTTTTGTGTCGTGACGAAGCCTCGGGGATGGATTCTTAGGATTCGCATCAATCGCTATCAGTTGCAGCACAATTTTGTTAGTAATTAATGATTCCAGAGAGCTGTGGATCAGAATCGAGTTACTGCAGGGTTTATTGAAGCGATAATTATTACTCTTCTGAACATCTGAAAACTAAGTTCGAACGATGATACACACGCCCAAATAATCCATGCAAAGATACGTGTTTATATACACTATTTTCTGTTCAGCAACTAAGCGGTCATTAGAGAACCACGTGGGGCCAATTTTCGAAATTTTCTACACTTTATCATAGATTGCTTTTACAAAGCTATTAACTCGTTTTAATTTTATCATGAAGACAAACTTCCACAAAGTTACGCCTGAAAATGTTGATTTTATACAATGTCTTGCAAACATATAAACACTTGCGTTTCTTATAAAATCGTTTTAAAAACTAGAGAAATACATTCTTTACAAGCTATTAGGTCAGGTCAACTGAAAAATTTATTAATCAGGATAGTAAATTGATCGGATAAACCACAAAGAACGCCATCTCAAAATTGACGAAAAAAAAGTTTTTTCACGTTCTTTCCAAGACGAATGAAAAAAACGTTTTTTTTTCAAACGTTTTAAACGTTTAAAAAGTTTCATTTTTTTCGAGGTTCCCATCTCTACTTAGAGCACTTGACATGCTGAGTTCAGATTGTCAGCGGGTTCGACCCTTTTTTCTATTGGTTGGCGCGGTTTTTATGAAATATAAACCTTAGATCCGGTAAGTATGGTTTGTTCTCTTCCTAACTATACAAAAATTTGACCCGATTTGACAAGTAAGAAAATTTACCTTTGTCCCTCTAGATTACGAAAATATCACACTGTGCGCCGTCGCAATAAACCAATCAGCGAAGCGATGTGTGAGGCGGATTAATTAATTGACTTTTCAATTAGAATCCCCAATAAAAATTTCAATATTTTAGAGGATTGGGAATTGGATTTATTTAATCGATTGAATATTTTTATTTGGAATTGGTTTACAGTTGTTGATGGGGTTAATGGTAGATATCTGGGGTTTTCACCGTTACTTATTTCAGGTAGAAATTTGGAGGGTCTCGGTCCCTCGGAGCTAAGGGTTCGGATTAGGACGGAGACCCTCCGAATTTCTACCTTAAAAAAAGGAACGGTGAAACCCCCAGATATCTACCATTAGCCGTTGATGGTTCTTTAGGTGGAAGCCGACAGACCATTTTCCGTTTTTATATTAATACTTAAGTGATCAAAGTCCTCCTTTTATCATCCTCTCCTTTTATACTTAGAGAGGTCACACCCGATTCTCACCGCAAATCGCATCATTGCTCCGCTTTCAAATCGGTGACTAATAAGAATAAACACGGAGAGGATTCCGTGTTCGGAGTCGTCACGTTTAGCCGAGGGAAACTGCTTCATTTCGCCACGATTGCCGGCAGTCGAATTTGTGGGATATTCAAATGAAATGCGAACATTCGCGATGCTGCAAATATTCTTCAGCCTAACGTATCATCATGATGTATGTTTTCGTTGATGTATCGATTAGATGTAACTCGAAACTCAATACCTGAATACGGTTGAAACCGATTACCAGAAATCGAACAACTCTAACTCTCGGTTCTCACGAAATACTGCAATCATACGTTTCATCGTCTATAACTTTCATTGTATATTAATTCGAATAACTCGAAACCATTGATAGGGAAGTGTGGTTTACACGAAAAAATGTCATAATCCGCAGGAAAAGTTTTCCCATAAAATTCTTCCGAAACTGCATTTATGGAGGAATTTCAATGTATTGCCTTAAATATTATAGTTCCCTACTTTAAATAGCGTTTTTATATTGTTTACAAATTTTATCATTAATTGTTATACAGCCGGCTTAACACGAATACAGTTTTTTTTAGTTTATTCATTAAATAGGCGTAAACTTATGCTGCTTTTCAATATTTGTAGCTCAAAGCAACGGCTTAGTTAGCCTATATCCTCTGTATACGTTTATATTTATTACGTTGGATCGTAGAGTAACTACTCTATAGTAGGATTGTTTCTCCGGGATTTCCTTTTCCAGATACACTTTAGTGGGATTCGACTTATTCAGGTGTTAAATCAATTAACCAAATATCTATAAATGAATTTTCTGTACTATATAAAAGTTCTTTTATATCCTCGATATCACTTAGGTCTCCTCTTTCTCCATCGATTGCCTCTTCAATATTTGTCTTTTTGTTCATTTTAAGCATGTCGGCGCGAATCTCAGGTAATGTTTTAATTACTATTTCTTTAATTCGTTATCAATCTATGAGATAATTTGTTGAATCGCTGGCGAAACGGATAATTAACATGAGCATTATCTCAATGATCTCCGTTACTTTGGCAGTCAAAATCATTTTATAGTCAATTGAATACATTTTCTTTGAATTCCTCTTATTTTCTCATTTTAGGAGTATCATTTCTAAATACTTGGTCCTTTATTTTCCTTTAATGTAAGTGAATTTTTTGTCCTTCTAGAAGTCGTCACGGCGATCCAAGTTGTTCAGCGCCTCTGTTGACGGGACGCGCAAGTTCTCCAGAGCAATTGGATGCTGAAGATGGCAGCAACTGGGGTGGAAGCAGCAAAGAAAAGCCTAGGAGGGGGAGGTAGTGATTATTTATTTTTGCATGACAGTTTCTACCTATATGAGATAATTTTGTTTATGCTATCTCTAGGTTCTTAAAATAGGAATTCCTTGCCCCGCTATTAAATCCCATCGCTTAAAAACGTGACGTATGTTTTGCTGATGATTCGCCTTTTAGTCGACGATATAATAAGGTTTTAAGACTTCGAAGTGCAGAGAAAATATAAAAAAAATAATGCTGTCCTTCTTTGTCCTCGTCATTTCTCTTCCATTCGCCTAGAATACACACACATATATGTATATTGAAATCTTGCTGCTGTATGGCTTACTTCTAGCGGTACTCCTCAGCTCTTAGAACATTAGGAAATACACCCCGTATATTGAGGGTGTGGGTTGATGGGTCTAAGCAAAATGCGATCCGATACTCATTGCGAACGAAACGTTATTTTCAAATTCTTGATATCATTTCATTTTCGTCAGGCTGTATACGTATGTTAAGTTGCGTAGCGTTTATTGACTTGGCATAATCCTGTAATATTCAATTCAATTCATTTGGCATTTAACTCTTATTCCGCCTCTGAAAATTCCATTCTCATTTGGATATATTATTGTAGTTGATAGATAAGAATGTTTAATTATAATATATTGCTGTTGTATTTGAAAAAGGAAGCCATGCTCATAGCATACCTTTTCTCTCGGAACTAATTTTCTGTTCCGTGATCGTTAGGAATTTCAAATTTTCGTGCCTCGCTTCTCGCAATAACCGAAACAGGACGCAGGGTGAATGAAGGCCAGGAAAACGGACATCGAAAGATTTTGACATGACCGGGGCTCGAATGCGGTACCTTGAGACGAGTCCATGTTTTGTGTTCGGATCGTTAAATCGGTTAAGCCGGTAGTGTTGAAATCCCCAATGCTTGATTCACTTAGAAACCACTTCTTTAGTGAAGTGTACATTTTAACATCAGATTTGCCGTAAGAATGGGAGGAATCCAAATGCAGAACAGGTTTAACATAATGCGGAATTATGTAAGAATAAGTGGAAGGAAGTATGCAAGAAAGCACAACTCTAGAATTCATTCCTCTCCGTTATATGTTTACTCGTAATTATATTGTAATAATATTATCTGTAAAAATGTACAGGAGGCACCAACAAAGCCGTGTGGGCACCGCGTTCGGCTTTGGTGGAAGCGGTTTCCGGTCCACGTGCTGTCGATGTCAATGCCTCAGTGTGTTATGGCCGTTATATCACGTAAGCTGCCGATGTTTGAGGCGTTTCTATAATAAGTATTACAGTGTAGTTGAGAAACCTATTTCCGTGATTTCGGAGTATAAGTCTAAAATCTGAGCCTAACAAATATGAAGAGTTGATGCTTGGGTTTACGAAGGCATCCATAATCGAAAGTCATTATTTGCGAAACACGCTTACAAGAGGTTGGAAGGAGGATTCGAAAGCAGTCGAATGCGCCTTCATATGCGACGGAGGAAACCGGAAAGACGCAAAGAATATCGGTCGTTGCCCATATCTACCGAACTGCCACGCTCGTAATCCCGTCCTAGTAGTGTACAATAGTTTTTCCCGCTATTTTTAATGCGAGTTACTGTGGGAGGAGTGGCCACGACCGGTTTCAGCAGAAATAAGCGAAACCGCTGAAGACAGGATTTTCCCGCGATTTCTCCGAATCTTCTTGGTAATACCCGATTGAATTTGCTAAGGTAACAGATGGAGCAGATGTGTAGGAAGAATGGCCTAAAACTAAGTGGTAATTGTTTATTTGTTTTGCTAATCGCTTGGATATGCACGAAATCAAACGACCATCTAAATTTCTGCTGACGGTTTTGCTCGTTATTTAATCATCTTTTGATATCCTCTCGTAAATTGTTAACTATGAGTGCATGCGTCTCATTTTCGACGGAATGTGTTCCTCTGATCATTCGCAGATTCATTTCTGGTCGCTTTTTACAGCAGAATAACAAAAGAAAGCAAGTAGACCTATGATTTATAGGGGAATCTTAGTGTTAATGCACCCACTGCCATTTCCCAAAAGCAAGAAATGCCCTCATCCGCGTTGAATCCCTCCATCGAACCGTAAACGAGCCTAACGAGCGGTTATTATCTCAGTATCATCGCAACATATTTGCATCTTGACGTCTCTTTGGAGTCTTTTCGATATTTCTTCTAAGAAAGGTTGTTTCATGCGCTGGTGATTAATCAGCATAACAACGCGACAAAGTTTCCGACAATTCGGCCGATATGTCTACTTTTTCCCCTTCGATTTGCTTTCAAAGATGTTGCACATTCATTTTCTTGTGAGTTTTTATGCTTATGGATGTGATGACGCAAGTTTCAGAAGTTGAAGTCGGAAGCAATGATATCAGAATGTTTGCAGAACTCCGTGTAAGTATATTGTAAAAGCATTTTCTTGTTCGTAACAGTATATAACGAATAAAAGTTGTCTTTCTATGGAAAAGACGAATTATTTTAAAAGACGCGTATATTATGTAATATAAATTATATAATGTTTGTTTATGTATTACATAAATACGTTCAAGCCTTCCAAGGGAATTGGAATCTCGCATATTATGGTGATAATTTCTCGAATTGTTCGGATGTCATTCATGAGTTCGTTAGTGGATAAGAAGGCTGTACCCCGCTCACTAACAGGCAAAATATAGAGATGCTTAGGACAATAATGGACAATGGATATTAAAACATCTCTTTGCAGAGAAAGTCAGACCTGAAGCTAACAAGAATACAGAACGCCAGAGAAAACCAGAGACGGAAGATTTTGGAGAGGGAAAGCAATAACATTTGATAAACTCATTTCAATCCTACTCCCCTGCTAAGTGAAACTATAATTAAGTAAGTGAATTCAAAGACATTTTTTTCTTTGGATTTTAATGTTGAATCCCCATTCTTCGTACTGCATATTTGTTGCAGTTGCTGGGTCTGAATTATTTTCCTTATTTCTCAAAATAATGCTAATGTAGTGAGTAACGTAGCTATTTTATCCAGAGTTCGATTGTGCGAAACCGGGTCGTATACAGAGTCAAGGACGAAAAATCCGGGACAAATGCATTTTCAACCATTCTCATAGTGAATAGATAGATTTTTCTTTTCCGGATCCTTCGTAATAATGTGGTCATAGTATGCGGTATGTCCTACATAAAATCACAACGGTATCCTGTGAACGGTTGTATTTATGCTAAAAACCCCACTTCTGCTGGTAAAATATCAACGCTGCTTAGAGAATTTTTAAGACTTTATTTAATGCAGTAGTTAATTCTATCCACCGAATTGTCCTCGCATTTCGCCGTAATCCGCTCAATTTTCTCCGCTAAGTATGGAAAGAAATCTGCCAAACCTTGGTAATGCCCGGAATTATAACCTTTGTCAGAAATTGATAAACTTTGTAGCTGTCGTGGAATAGAGAAATTTTTAGTTTCGGAAACATTAACTATTTTTTTCTGATTTGGCGTCGGATTGGCGCAATATCTCCCATAATATTAAAAGTGAATATTTTTATATGTATTTATGTATGTAGATTTTGAAAAATTTTCAGAACAGCCAAAATTGTTTGAATATGTTATAATTTTAAGTTTATATAGATACATTATTTTATTAGGTTCGTGTTTTTTAAACAAAATATGGTTTACAGTTGCCAGTTGTAGCTGTTTCAGATATTTGTGTAATTTTCCTTTTGCAGAGAGAAAAACAAGGAACTTACCTGGAATACTAAATTTTATCTTGAAGCTGTTAATAGTTTCCTGTCCTTATCTTCCTTCTCTTTGTATATTTTACATGTTACTAACTGAAGCACCCTCTCAAGGGAGAAAATAGAAGTTGATAGAGTTTCCTCTTTGTTCAGGATAAAATCCAACAATCAAACTCCACTCGGAATATATATGTTTGGAAATAATTTTCATACATACGTATATATATTTCCGTACATAACGTGGACCCGCGAAGGCGTCCATTTAACCCTTTTGTTTATGGCACTTCGCGCTCGCTCCTGTCTTCTGTTCACAACGACGTGCTCTCAAAATGTGTGTAATAGGACTTGCAAAATACGCCAATATAACGCAAATTCAAGGATTCTGTTGGAAGGACTCGCGAAAAAAATTGTTCTTAACGCCTGACCCGGAAACCTGTTATTGAGAAATTTTACCGCGAAATGTGCCTCATTTTTTGTTTACATTTCCTCTTTTTAGATCGGCCAGGAGACTCTTTTATCCCTCACAAGAGGTGTTACATTGGTCGTCACATTTCAAGCAAATGACATGTCCTCAAGTAGTTTTTTTTTCTTTACGTAATCTAAGGATGACATTGAAGGCATTCGAATTTCTTACTTTTACTCTCCCAAGATGCCGCTGGATTACTTCGTCACTTCCTTTTAATCGATTTTTGGATTGAAACCAAAATATTTTTCGAATTCTTTTTGACGCGCGAAAGACGCGACTGTGTATGTTTGAGCTTTCTTAGTAATACCGGAAGAATTATTGCGAATTGACTTTGAGAAGAAGGTGTTGACCAGTGGGGGAAACATTCTTTCACCGGAGGGTCTAATAAACCGTGTCGCTTGCGTTCAATCGAAATTGTGTGAAGCAAAACGACTTGAATCGCGAAATAAACCTGAATGGAATTAATTTCACATAAAACTATTGGCGCTATTGAGAAACGAGATTATCGAAACAGTTGAATTTGATTCGAAAAGACCGCATTCTCAAAACGGCCACAAGTTGCCCAAAAACCGCGCGTTTTGCACCGCTTTGGTCCTTTTGACGGGTCGTAGGGAGATATTGCTGTAAATCTTTCGTCTTTTCTGATCTGTGTGCTTCCAGACCTGAGGAAGGGAGTCTCCCTTTGTCGATCCATCTTCTGGAAGCAGTCCAAATAAAATAAGGTTCCAGAAAACTGCTTTTACCCTAGATTCCGTGGGCCATTCTTTTTTTTAGACCTAAATTGAAGAGTTCTTGATACGGTGTCCTTTTCGGATGATTGCCTTCGTCGTTATGGCCCATCGTATCTTCTTTAATTCCCGAATTTGTGTGAAATTCCTGAATTCCTTGTATTATGTACATTACACTAGCAAAACAAAATAATCGCGAGATAACGTACAACTGATAGAAAAAAACAAACAGCCGTAACCATTAGCGTAGCAAAAACATTCCATCGATGCGAGGCTCAAGTCAAACAATTTTATAGCCTCGCATCAGTCGTCACTAAACTTAAATTGCCCATTTTATAAATTATGTGTTTTTCTTATCCATTTCAGAAAGAAAGTATTTTATTTTTATCTAAAGTACAATGGAAACCCGATCATAAAGATGAACTATTACTAAGAACTACATTTATCGTTTTCTTCTGCAAGTTTTTCGTAAACTTTAAATCGCTGTTCGGGAAAATTTTCTGGAAAGCTTAAGAAAAAAATCAGCTCAGCCACGAATAGCCCTAATTTGAATTAATGTCGAATGTACGTGGAAAATAGAGAGGAACGACACTGATGTGTTTTCAAGCGGTCGGTTAAAATTTAATTTTTGAGGAATCTTGTCAAAATGTCCTGACTCTTTTTTTTCCCTTTTGTTTCTTTTCAACGGAAAGTATGAAATTCATTCTTCACTTGAAAACTATTACCATCCAGAATGGTAAAATTGCCAACGACTGCAATCGATCGATGTTCCGACGAAGCAGAAGATGTTCGTTGCAGTTGCTCTAGGTGTGTACATTATTTCCCGTGTACGGATATTATCTTATCCAGTTATGGATTGCACTTCCGTTAGAAGCCATGAATGCTTTATTATCTAGTGCGGAAGTATGAAAATCGTTACAGCTTATTTCCACTTTAAGGAAGTAATTAATAAATTTGAAGGCTTGCCCATCCTCGGTTTTGGTAGATAAATATTATTCTATGCTTTTCAATTCGAAGTTCACTCGGAATAGAAAATGTAAATGTCACAGGGAAAAGCTTTCTCGCGTTTAGTAGTTAAAGATGAATATTATGTAGTGTTGAGATATTCGTGGATGGCATTTCTTGAAGGACTTGAGAAATCTTTTGTTAGTTCTCTCAAAAATCAGAACTGTTTTCACTATCTTCTTTCTGCTTGTTCATAGCTAAGTTATTATTCTCTTTGAAATCAAATCTTAACTTTTAAAAATATTCAGACGGAACAAGAAACTTCCAGTTTTACTTGTTTACTATTTCTGTTGTAAGTGAATTGCAGTATTTGTCTGTGAAATTTAAGCAAAATTGATTTTTTCGTTTGTAATTTTATTCTGGAGAGATACAAATAACACTTCGTTTGGCGCCCATTCCGACGATGCGTTGCGATGATGACTCATTAACACGAAGGTGTTTGTTTCGAAATGCCTGTTTTTCAGATCACGGTGCTATTTTCAATCTCCTTGCATTTTCTAATCTAGTGCCAACGTGCGCCCTACATGCGGGTATTCATGCCCTTTGTAGTGCAGGTTCATTTATTCTACGAGTTCATGCATCCATCAGAGAGCCAGTTGAGTGCGTTTGTAAAACATGATCACATGCCGTGTTATGGAATTCTATCTTCTTGGGAAATGCTTCATAGAAATATTTGATATCTCAGCCATACATTTCATTAGGGAGAGTTGCGACCGCCTGGCGTCGAACCCAGAACCCTTTCGCAAGTTGTGAATACATATAAAGACCTGTTAGGGATAACACTAATTTAATCCAAAGTTTGAAGTCATACCGGGGAGGTCCCAAAATAATATTCCTTTAACCCTATTTGAAATGCATTTAGGAATGTAATTAGCGCTTTGGAAGGATCATTACGGAAACGGTAAAATGCGTATCTGCAATATATTTATGACTTCTGGTCACACGCAGGGATTTTCGTTTCCGCGTTATTGATAATTTTTTTAATTCTTTAAATTCGCCATAATATATTTCCAATGGGAGGATGGATTTCCAATACATCCACCAGCCGTCGAACTCACGCACATTCGGTGACGTTTTGATGATCATTATATATGATGATGATTTGATAGTCTTCTGGGACCTCCGTGATTCTCTGTCCTACCGGGAAGTGCCTTGACATTTTTTTCGAATACTCGCGCAATGTATCCTTTCTGCGTAATTTTGTCCCTGTTATTTGTATATCATAGTTAAACATAAGCTGAAATCTCAGTAAATTGCTTCCTTTTTATAAATTCTGATATTGGTAAATAATTATGGATTTAAATTCTCCGTGCATTTTTATGAGAAAACGCATGAGCTCGGATTCAACAATCGCCTCGGTCGCCGGGGCTACTGTTTGTTTACTTCGATTAAATTTTACATGTTTTAGTTCATTTTGCCATAGGTTATCCTAAATTAGATTCGAAAGCGATATTCCACGACCAAAATAAAAATCTTCATGTAACTTCCTTTCTTTTGGTACTCGTCTCGAATTCGTAGAAGCAATATTTCCTATTTAATTCTGCAAATTAAATAAAGCCTGCAAACGGTAAAAAAGAACCTTAAGTGCATTTCTTACGTAGAAAATTTGCCCTAACCTAATGTCGAACCAAGGATAATCTTCCGAAATGTTCTTGTAGTTTTCGTTGGATACGCACAACTTCAAGCAAAAGCTCGAATTTCAACTGGGAAAGTGACACAAAAAATTTTCGAAAATCTCCGATATGCATTCTCATAGTGTCGAGAATAGATATAGATGGCGTTAAAGTTTCCTAAATAAATTTGATAAAGAAGTATTTTTATAGTTTCGTGTATTATCGGTTTTAGATGAAAATGAACAATATGCTATTTACGAAATGTATTTTGTTCCATTTTAGGTCATGAATTGATACATAATAACTAAGGTATTTGCGGTCACCTCCCACCAAGCATTCTTGTACAACGTAAAATTCAATTTCCGTCATCTTTAGAAGTTATTCTATTCTTCTATCTTTTATATGAACATTTTATACATTTGTGAAATGTTATGTAATGCGTTATAGCATAATCTTTGTTTTTGAAATTATAACTGTTATCATAATTCAAATAATTATATAATCTCTGCTTTCAGCTAAATTGGTTATGATATAATTTTATAAATTGGGCAAATTTGAAAAATCATCGTATGTACCTTTAGATTAGAATATTGAAAGTTTCATGGAAAATGGAAACTAATCATTTCAGGCAAGTATCTTCTGAGCAATACTTTTATTGATCCATGATACATTCATCATAAACTCTCAGAGAAATTATGATTCATATTCTTAATTTAAAGTTACTCTAATTGTACCAATAATTTTCAGGAATATCTGCTTTATTTCTTGGTGGTCATTTTTAACTTTGTTTGTCTTAGTTTCTCCAATTAAAAATCAGTTTCCTAAAAGACTCTTTAGTTAATCAATGCAAAAACTCTCTAGTACTAAATATAATTTCAAATTCGACTAATTTAAGAACTCTACGTTACCCGATATCCTTTAAAAAAATAAAATTTCACAAAATGAGATGGTTTTTCATGAAACACTGATAACTCTTCTTATTAAAAGAGAATGTTCTCTCATTGTTATCTGTTTATAATGTTGTCTTGTTTTATATAATAAGGTACAAACTCCAATTGAATCCTATATCATTAAGTAATTTCATTAATATATTCAGTTTGCTCATAGTTTTCAAATAACATTATTCATGTCTTACAAATCTGGAAAACATAATACAATGAGACAAAATATCTTCAAAGTAAATAATATAATTTATGCATGCATTTTGTAAAGAAATCTTAATACGTTATTTCTTCACATCCATTTTCGGTGACCAGCACTCCCTTCGCACTCTAACACATAAATGCAACACCGTTTTAAAGGGAAAGCTTCCTGCTGAAGATAGACCAACATATGAAAAATGTACCGTTTGGTGCAGTAAAATGGCTATCATACCTTGAATTGATCTCACACCTTCTGATATGCCTTTCATCATGTACAGAAAACAATTCCCTCTCGATGTTGTAATTGATATGACCATCAATAAAACACATGAGTAAATGCCTGATTCAAATGACTGGATTGTATTTACCAGAACCAGTTTTCTCTCACGGACAGTTGTATATAGCATTTACAAGAATGCAAACCTTACGAGGTATCCATGTTTGCGCTAACGATACTTGTAATCAAAATGTTACTCTGACTGACATCCCCCACAATGTTGTGTTTTAGGTTTTATAAGACTAATATTTATGCACACATATTTTTTGCCCTTAATTTTTTATACAATTTTTTTGTTTTATTATATTTTATTAAATATTATGTTTATAAATTTATATTCCATCATCTCATGAAAACCACATACATTTGAACTACTTTCTTTTTATCAAATTGCATGCATCCCAATGACCCTTTCTGCAAAGTTTTTGCATTGGGAAATTAGTAAAAAAGTTACAAAAATAATCGAAAGTTATTAATAAATTGGTTTCAACTAATTTGATGGAAATTACTCTATGCTAAATGTTCTCCTTGTAGACCATCAATGATGGCCGTCTTTGAAGGAAAACCATCTCTGATATCTCTAATATTTTAACTTAAAATGAAGATTAAATAAACATGGAATATATTGCAATTTTCAAATGCTTGAATCTCATGGAACATTTAAAAGAATATAAACTAAGAAAAATATTATAAATAATATATTCATCTTTGGCATTGGCACATTTGGCATGTACTGAACACATCAATTGCCATTGTGATGCTACTGCTTGTTTTTCTTAAATACATATGCCAAATAAATGCGCTTACTTCATGCTTATTAAATGTATATATATTCTGTTTTCAGCCAAAAGTCTCTTGGAGGCTCATCATCAAAACTAAGCAATGAATGGGATAACTCGTGGGGAGATGGTTGGAATTCCGGCAGCAACTCAGACACTTCGCCTACAAAGGTGCCTTCATCTCCTGCAACAGCAAATATGAAAGGGAGCAGGCAGTTTGGAAGTAGTAAGAGTTCCTCGAGTTTGCAGGGAAAGAAGAAAGGTGCTAAAGAAGGACTCCTTATAGATTTTGATGAGGATAAGGTTGGAGGAGGTCGCGATTGGAACTCTAAATGGGATGATGACGAAGCATGGGAAATGTTAAACAAGAAAGACTAAATGTCCATTGCTTACCATCATCCTTTAAGAGGCAACAGTTATTTTTCACATCTGGCTTCCAAATAGGCTGGTTTTCTTTTGTGCAAGTGATATCAAACAAGAAAATTTCATCAAAGATTTTTTTCGTAGTTTGTTTGAATAATATTTTTCAATTAAGATTTTATCATATGTTAAATGGGGTAGTTATTAATTTCAAACTCTTGAAATTTTACTTTGTAAATTCGATGTTTTGTTTCCTATTTTAAGATTATAAGTATGCTGTGAAAAAGTTTTGTTTTTGATCTTTAACGCACATGGTTATTCCTCAACATACCACATTCTTAGGAATAATTATTTGCACAATTCATCCACATCGATGAATTTACAATTCTGTTGTATGAAAGCCAAAAGTATGAGGTTTCCTACAATTTAGGCAACCTTGTAGCAATCATGTTTATCGTTGTAAATTGTGGATTTAAAAGTTTGTGTTGTGTAGCTACTGTATGAAAGAATCCTTACCATCCGTTTATGTACATACATATAATCCATGCTATGAAAATATGATACTTCCATAATTTACACACTATTGTGAATTTTCCAGATGACTAAAATAAGAAAATTTTCAGCTAAGATGCCATAATGTAGAAATTTTATTGTAGAAAGCAGTTGTATGGTGCTATTGGGCAAAGTTACTGAATCATCCCAGGCTTCAATCAGTTTAGCTCCAGGAAAAAAGATACTGATTTTGTTAGGTTTCATCATAGCTGTGTTAAAATTAATCGATGAATAAAGATTGAGGTGATATTCCAGATATGTGATGCAATGAAATTGTGTGGTTGAGACTCATGAGAGAAGGAGTAAGTGTCTGATATATTGTATATTAAATGCTTTATTGAAACTGTTTAAAGAATTCATCTGTTGCAATTTATTAGCAATGCCATGCATTGCTTTATTATTTATGCAACTGTATTTTTGTGAAAAATGTATGTGTGTTTCGAGTTCTTGGCAGTGATTGTGTATTGGTGAGAGAATTTGTCCTCTCTTTCTCATAGAGAAATACCTAAAATTTGGTATGAGAGAAAACATCCTATGGATAAATGAGGTTATACATCACTGGTTTGAATTACCAAAAATATATTATCAATGCTTTACGGAAGGTGTTAATCTTTTGCTACACAAAAATTTTCTTGAATCTGGTTGGAAATTAACATAATGTTGTATTAAAATAAATATTTTTTTTTTTGTTTTGCACTGCTATGCAGGTTAGAATGGCTTATGAAAAATTGTAAAACAGGTCATTTACTTATTATAGGCTTCAATATTTCAAATCAGATGCAAGAAATTGGAAAATATTTTTGCCAGCCATGTATCAGGAAAATTTTCCTGTGCCAAATCATTAATTACAAGAAGTGACCTTTTTGTGTGTGACGAAGAAGTAGCGTGAAGAGCTGCTCTTTCTTATGTGCATACTCATTGATAAATATATCATTATTTTATTTTATTTACTATATTCTGATGGAAAACTTTCCTAAATACAGGTGATAATTATTTTTAATATACTATATCAATAATCATGTATACATTGTAAACATCCTGATATTATTTTGTTTGCTAGAATTCAATCAAAACTTATGCCAACCATGTGCTATTTCAGTTTTTAAATATTTATTCAACGAAATTTGTAAAATCATGTTATAATGTAACAGCTAAATATAGTGTTAATATTTTTGTATTTTAATTTAAATGTTGCAGTAAGGGCATTTTCTCTTGCGATTCAAGATTGAATAGCATTTTAGTGCATTTGTTGTCACTTAATCATTGATTTATGATTCTCATATCATCACTGAAAATTATATATGATGTATCATGTAAAAGTAATTGTTTATCTATGGAAATTCAAAATTTAAAGGCATTTTACTCATCAAAGTTACTACTTGTGATCTTTAGGTAGTGAATAAACTGGTGGAATGAATATGGGACCTGCATTTTGACTTACGGTACCAAATATTAACCTACCCTCTTAAATGCAGTTGTTTGGACATAGAATGAAAGGAATGAAGCTCTATTGTTGGTGATCATTTATGTATGTCTAAAAGAATGACTGTGTGTTCCAAATAATCCATTCAAAATTTATTTAGCTATTCAGTATTTTCCCTTTAAATAGATATCTGTGCAATATTTGTACTAGCTTAAGTATTGACGAGTAGCAATTTGAAAAATTATCAATTTGTTTACTCATTGATTTAAATTATTTTGTCTTCTTTTCAATATTTGAGTTTTTTATATTCTTGTTGACTGTGAATTAGTTTTGTTTATTAATTTTGTACATAAAGTCCAATGGAGAGTAGTTGGGTAAGTAATTTAATAAAAACAGAATTAATTAATCTGGAGAAAAATGTTGGCAAAGACAAATAAATTCTTAGAATTATGTTTGAACAGGTCTGTTGTCCGATGGCCTGGGGATGGGATCCTCCCTATCACCGATTTTAGCTGAAATATTTTTATACCATCTTGAAAATAATTTATTTTCAAAATAAATATGTTAAAATCTGTAGGTATTTGGTTAAGATAGGTAGACGATGTTTTGTGCATTTGGAATGGTGCCCTACAGTTCCCTAAGACAATTAGATATATTTCTTTCCTATTTAGACAAACTACACCACAATTTAAAATTCACTGTTGAAATTGAGTGCAATAACAAACTAAACTTTTTAGACCTAACCCTCACAAAGAAAAATTAACACACATGTACACTGATCTCACACTACACGAAACTTCAAATCACCCTATCTCACAGAAACACGCAGCATCTCGCTCCATAAAACATCTTCCCCAAATTCGATATCATTAAACATATTGCTGTCACTAATGGGTACACAGTTAAACTCATTGACAGATAAACTCTCAAGCAAACAAATAAAACTAAACATCCTTAGAATATATACCAACACTCCTTATTCCCTTAAAAAATCCTGATGGGGGGAAAATCACCTTTTCTCAATCCTATAAGCTATCATCTTTCTAACCTACTTGCACACAATGACTTCAAACCAGCATTTTACACTAATTACAACATAGAGAAAACCTTTTTTTTTAAAAAAGACAAAATTGACTTAGAAAACAAATCAGGTATATAAAAATTAAGTTGTAATGACTGCAGTGCTATTTACTTTGGTCAAACAAAAAGAAATTAACACACCAGAACTAAAGAATACAATATTTCAATAACAACTCCAATGCCTCACATTTTGCCAAACATTATTCTGATTTCTCTGTCACCTTCCTCCATAGCCAGTTCAAGGGGGGTACATTGAACTAAATGGTGCAACTTGAAATAATACAACACAAAAAAGATAATTACTTCCTCAGAAACATCTCTTCCCTTATCACTCCCTGCTGCTGTTGACCGTTGTTCATTTCCACCCCTTCCTCCCCCAAATACACCCACTTAATAACATTGACAAAATATGTCCCACCCTCCCTTCTAATTGGCTCCTGTTTTATATATATTCCCTGTTTGCTTGTGGTTCTTTACCTGATGATGTACTAACTCAGTTCGAAATCGGTCGTTGTAATAAAGTACCTCAGTGGAATTTTACATTATGATTTTAATTTACCTGGAAATACATTCTTATTTGCTGGTTGACCTTTGAATACAAAAACTCAATGGAAATAGATAGTTGGCCTATACAATTACTACCTATGGTTATAAATAATATTTCAATTGATGTTATTCATCATTTTACAGTTTGTTAAGATGAAATGAAGACATTGTATGCAAAATTAAACTGGCATCTACCCATCTATTTGAACCTTGCAAAAATATTGCTGTTGTTTGGTTTATTCATCAACTAAAATGAAAATAGCATAATTGGTAAATATAAATAAGTGTAAATAGATAAGAGTAAATAAGTAAGTGGTTTGAAGATGTTAAATATGTTATACCATCTCTCTGCAGGCTCTTATGTCTTGAGATGATACTTTTAGAAAGTTGAAAGTTTAACAAGTTATAATTGATACTAATCCTCTAGAAATACATATATCGAGAATATTTGATAATAAAAACCTATGGTCAACTTATATGCTAGAAAAATCATGTGGAAAAGGTTTGTGCTTCACCTCTTTGATGTTTGAATTTGCAGTATTTTCTGAATCTCAATTAGTATGAACAGCCAATATGAGACCAAGCAGCGTTGTAGTATTTGATCAGCACAATGCCATCCCTGGCAGGGCTCTTGGCTTAGTATTGCTTACGAAGTTCTAATATTTTGATTTCTGATTTTGAAAGTCAAAAACATATACTGAACCTAAGAATAGGATTAAATATTGAGTAACAATGCATGTACAGTCTTGGCCAAAATTAACGCAGCACCGGCCGTAAGGATCGCTAGGGAGGTGCTGCCTTAATTTTGGCCAGGAGTGTACATACATTCAGCAATATTTTAGTTGTAAGCTAAAATTGTATCTTGCATTTTTCACTTCTTAGGGAAAGCTTCAATAACCCTGCATCTCCTTCTATTTAATTGATAATTTTCATGGCATTATCATATCCATGGTATTATTCAACGTAGAAGGAACCTGAAAATGGGAAAGTATTCAACACTTTTGGTTTGGCGGGAAAAGGGTCAGAAACTTGGTTGTCCTGGTCTTGTGTTTCGTAAACATTTTACCCCTCTTATCGACTATGTCCAGATTAACAAGACGTGTATCTATGTCATATTTAGTTCATTATACGAATTCGAAGATTCAGCTTGGCTCAGCTTATCAATGTATCTAACTCCTCGTAATCAAGGACTGCTGCTTTTTGGAACACAACGGTGCGCATGCAGCAAATACCTTCATACCAGATGTATTCCCCGTTATCAAATCTTCTTCGGAGATAAAGACTTTCTCATGAGAGATGTGAGGTTGTGATGAAATTATATAATGTTGTAATATTTTGGATCTTATTTACCATGGAACGTTTTTTTTTTAAACGGTTAAAGAATATTTTTTTGAACAGAGTTCAGGTAATTATCATAACACGAACTGGTAAAATTTTTACAACTGGCACAAAGTATAGAGAACTTTGAGTGATCTTCAGGATTACCAGTAGTTTTATAAGATAAATGATACATCTTTCAACTGTTTTTAGGAGATGCTTCAAATCAGCTGTGAACCATTTAGGATAACTCCCATTCCTAATATATATTTTGGGGTAAATAAATATACATCAAGCAGAGTATCACTTCTGTAATTAAACAATTAAGAATAACCTTTCCTGCTGGAAATTCGTGTTTTCATTTATTCTTTTGTAGGAAAAATAAACCAAGATTAAAATGTTTGCTTTGCAATTGCTATGTCATGGAGCTGCATACTTTCACAAACAATTATTTCCATGCATGCAAATTGATGCAATTGTTCATAGATCAAGACTAATCTTTGAAAATTTTTCAGCTGAAACATATGAAGAACCGATATAATTCTAAATTTAGTGGCATCTATCACAACCATTGTAATATATTTGTATCAATTAATCAACAATTAATGAATCAATCATATTGACATTCACGTATATGTAACCACTATTAATTTTGTGGATTTCCTTTAGAATATATATAAAATACATATATATACAAACAAACTTTTCTATAAAGTTGATATTTCATTAAATAAGTACTTATAACATGCACAAATTAAGAAGCAGAATTAGTTACATGAATGCTACGAGTACTTGTAGTACAAACTGCACGAATTTAACTTTGTAGTAAGTGGCCCAACAGTGGTGGGTTTGTTACTCCTAATGAAGTTTGGAGGAAAAACTTACTATTACTTTCATACCCAGCACTATTATCTTGTCTATTATATTGTAACTGAAGATGAAATAAGATTAAGAACTCAAAGAAATCTTGTTAGTAAAGATAATGGTTCATATAAAAATGAGCTCCTTGGTTCTTCTCATGAGAAAAAGGTTCATTTGAGAGAATTTTTTAAAATAATTTTTTAATTTAATTTTTATTAGAGAAAATAATGCATTTGCTGAAATGAGCGGTAAAGTATGAAAAAGGTGAAAGAATAAAATACGGTAAAGTCGATAAAATAAGCATTATCAGGGATGTTAAATAAAAAGACAATGAGGGATAAAAAACAGGTCTGATTTAAAAAAAAGCTCAAGGTATATAAAAGAATAGAATCAAAGAATAAAAATTTACTTTTAACAGAGAGTTTAGCTTAAATTAAACCATGTCAATCTTGAAATATCTCATACTTAATTTTAAATAATTTTAGCTAGTGTGCTCCTTTACTGTATCCAATGGGATAAAAAGCTCAGCTCTCTTTCATCCCTAAATGAAAACTGAAATTCAAGTGTAATACTGAAATGTTTCTCTCAATATTCATATCATCACGCAATATACAGGGAAGTTTATAGTATCTCTTATATATAAAATTGGTAGAATTAATTCAGCAAATCCTGATAAAATCCTAAGATCACCTATTTTAAAAAGCTCACAGTAAACATTGCAACGATTATTGGTCATCATAAATGAAATCTTATATTAAGACATTTACTACTATTGTGGAACATAAAGAGGTTTGTTTCTTAACCATCTCTTTCATCAACAATTTTAATATTTTAAAAATTATTCAAGAAATCTCATATGAATCTTTCCTCATGCCTAATTTTTTCTTTTAGTTTATTTTTACAGGCATACGGATTGCCCTTTTCAAAAAGTACACACACATACATATAAACCAAAGATTAGAACTTACATGTAGAATAGAAGTAAGCTAAGATACATAAAATACACTATAGAGTTAATACAAATATTAAAATTGCATATCTAGGTTCACACATATATTAAAAGTACATATCTAGGTGAAGAAGGTAAATTGCAATAATTTCTACAGCTTTGATTTAATGACCTTTTTAAATGTGTTTAACAAGTGATGAAAAATGTCAACACCATAACAAACTCTGTTATGCGAGTGTATGATCTAGAAAATTGGCAGATAGTAGAGATAGTTTTCTTTAAGGTAGGGTACTTCAAACAGGTTACAACTGCAGCTAAGCACAGGAGGTACGTAAAAGGTTACAATCTTAAGAGATACAATTTCAGGACAAAATATCATTTTAGTGGGAGCTGTATACATAAAAATAATACCAATATATTCCCTTCTGGCTTGAAGGGTAGGTAGGTTGAGTTGTCTTACTATGGGTTCATATTGGCCAACTTTTCTTACAATCTTAAATTTAAAAGATATCATTCTGAGAAATTTGTTTTATACTCTTTCTAAAGAGTGATTATACTTATTGTAGTAAGGATTCCAAATGACTGAGCAGTACTCAAGTTGAAGCCTTACTAGGGATTATATTTTATGGTCATAGACATCCCTGAAGCCACTTCAGGTTTTACTAATGAAGCCCAGCATTTTGTACGCTTTTGAAGTGATACTCTGTTGATATGTAAGTCGAAAATTCGATTTAAATAAAAACGACTCCTTAGTGAGAAATATTCACTCTTATAGGGAACTTCTTTGATAAAAGGTAATTAGCACAGATGGAAAGTCTTGATATGTGATTACTTATAATATTACACTTTTGGATATTGAGTTCCATTAGGTTTTTGTGGCACCATTCATTACCCCAGTAGCAGAGAACGTTGTCACAACGTTGTATCAACGTTGTTGCATCAATCTAAATGGTACATTGCAACGTCAACGTTGTGACAACGTTGCATCAACGTTATACTGTAACATTAATTTTTCATGTTGCAGAAATATTTTATTCAACGATGCTACATGAAGTTTTAACTGACATTTTTATAACATAGTCGCTGTAATGAACGTCCAAAAGGAAAATGTTGCTTGCTCGTTGTCACAACGTTGTCACAACGTTGTCACAAAGTTGTCACAGCGTTGTCACAAAGTTGTCACAAAGTTGCCACAAAGTTGTCACAACGTTGCCTGCTTGTTGTCATAATGTTGCAACTTGCACGCATATATATGAGTCGGTATTTAAGTATATGGTATTTAAGTATACGGTATTTAAGTATACCCCTATAGGGGTACCATAAAAATGTATTTTTTAATGAGTTCCTGCATCCATTAATTAATGGGTATAAAAACTTCTTCCAAAACTGCAGGGAATAAGATGAGAGATAGACTGTCACATTTTCGAACTTCCTTCCCAACCTTAATTCGGAGTATATTCAATACTATCCCTTGGAATGTCTCAAATCTTCAGTTCCTTCCGTCGTTTCATCATTCGCTGGGTTTTTACGACTTCCATTACTTTGGCTCCGAGTTCTTTCTCATGAAGGGCTGAGAATTTATTTTTAAGTTCCACATCACATTTTGTAAGGGAAGAACAAAAATGTTAGAAAGTAACAACTGTGCAGTCTAGGAGAGTTAAGAAGCCTAACAAAATCAATCTTTGTATGACACAAACTCATATAATGTATGCTTACAAAGTTTCCCTAAATATCAAAAAAGAAACACAAAACAAAATCTATCACATGCTCACCATGTACATGAAACCAAGGTTGAAAAATCATTGCAAAAAATTAAAATAGATGGTATAGTGGTTGTGATGTTCAAATACTTGAGGATAGAGAGGTATTAGTGAACTTCATGGCACCTGATGGAAAGGCAAAATCATATATGTGGCCGAAACATCCTGATGAGTGCTGGATACCCTCAACAGACCTGTTGATGTCGGTACCTGTACCAAAGACCATAACAGGAAGACAGTATACTTTGCCAGAGGACATAATTGCAGCAGTGGAAAAGGCCTGGAGTAATTACCATCAGCCTTAGTGGATAAAGGTATGTATTGAACAAAATATTTCCTATTTTTTACCCATTTGCAATAATATCATAAATTCATATAATTGCTAATACAGTGGCATTTTATACACATTGAACCCTGGGTTGATATCCAAAGTAATTGGCTGGACAGTTAAAAGAATGATATTTGTTCAGAGGAATCTCAATACTCACACTCAAAGAACCTTGAAGTGAAAGCCCTGAGATATAGGTATCGTGACCTACCGTTTTACATGCATCATTAAAATAAATTATAGAGACACTATCAATCCTGGGAGCAACTTCAGGTTTGTATTTCCTGAAAGAGGATGGATAGTGCGTGTTAGCAAAAAAATTCATTTTCCTACTTGGTGTCCCTTTTTTGTTATTAGAAGTTGAAAAGGTGGCATTTAACAACAAAAAACATAAGCAGAGTAGTAGTTTATTTACATTGGTATTTGAAGATTTTCCCAATAGGTTATAACCTATAGCAAGAGCCTAGGTTGAAGATAGGCAGAGGTGGCCTTTTGTTCCACATTGGTTCCATGTTAGCATCCACATTGGAATTTTGTTCTACATAGTCCTTATGGACTGTGGCGAACGTCTTGTGTAATTGCAACGTTATCAACGTTGCATTAACGTTATGAAACCTTGTGACAACATTTGGTAACGTTATGACAAAATTTGGTTTTTTCTAATTGTAACGTTGATACAACGTTGTCTTTGTGACATCAATGTTAAGGTTGTGACAACATTGTAGCAACGTTAAGACAACATTGTGGTAACGTTGTGGCAACGTTGATTCCTGGGACCTTTGACGTTGTATCAACGTTGATACAACGTTATGTAACTTTGTGACAACATCAGGTAATGTTGTGACAACATTTGGTTTTTCCCATTGTAACGTTGATACAACGTTGTGACAACTTCCTCTGCTACTGGGGTAATATCAATCAAGAAATTCTGCAGTAGTTTGACATCACTATTGGAGTTGACATAATGATATAATTTCATAGCATCTGCATATAAAAGAAACTTGACAGAAGTAACTGGATTTCTAATATCATAAATGAATAATAAAAGCAGTAAAGGACCTAAGTGGGATCCTAGTAGAATGCCTGACGTAGTCATGAAAGGAAACAAAATTGAACCATTAATTTTAACAAAAAGTTTTCTATTGGCTTGATATGTTTTAATCCATTTCAACATATTACCATGAATTCCATATGCTATAAGTAAAGCAAGCAAGAAAGTGTGGTTTTGGTCAAATAGCATTCAGTAAACAGATCATTATCTTCAATGTATTCCATTAATATACTGCTTCTGCCATCTTTTCTCAATACTGATAGGGTTTTAATAATAATAATAATATTTTTTAAATCGATTGAAGAAGCCTTAACATTGTGGAATTTCATACTAGGAAAAGAAATAAAAACACTTTGTCGAAATTCCACTTAAGATTTTAATACACGACCGGTTTCAGACAATTCTGTCCATCATCAGGCCTGATGATGGACAGAATTTTCAACATAGTGTTTTTATTTCTTTTCCTGATAATAATTTTATTTGCCCAAAGATCAATACAAATACCAAGAGGTTTTAAATTATATAAGGCACATCAAATAAATAACAAAAATTCAGAATGCTGAATTCAGTGTACAAAATTCAAAAAAGAAAACTTTGTAGTATAATATTCAAGATACAATAAATTCAAGAAAAATGCATTATATAAGATTAAAAACACTAGATTCATAATAAAATTCATAAATCAAACTTTTAAATACAGAAATCATATTTCAAGGATTTAAATACATGATTAATGACACAACATTGATGATATATAATTCAAATGAAAATACATGAAACATAAATTCACAGTGGATAATTATATACAAATTGAGATGTTATATTATAAATATCTAAACCTATGAAACAGAATTAATTATCATTCAGGAACTCATGGATGGAATAATATAGTTTAAACTGTAGGAATTCTCTTAGTTCACATTTTAGATCATGATGCACTTTAATTATTTTTATGGGGAATTTATTAAAAATCAGTAAGCCCATATGTTTGGTTCTAGTGGCGGATTTTATTGTGCGTATGTATGGTTGATGAAAATCCTTAATATGTCTGGTAATATGATGGTGCACATCAGAGTTGTAGATATATTCGTTAGAATTAGCTTTTGTATTTAGAACTGCTGTCATTATATGTATACATGGTAATGGTAGAATTTTTAACTTATTAAAATAGGGTTTACAAGGCACTTGGTAAGGAGCTTTGGCAATTAGTCATATAGCTTCCTTTTGAATTCTAAAAATTTTGCCTGCATGGGGGGAAGAACTGTTACCTATTAGTTAATTGTTCTTAGCTCAATGCATTTAACCTACCCCTTACTTTGGTAGGAGGAACAGCTACTTATTTTTTCAGTTTCTCTGGGATTTTTCATTGGACAAGAGACTCTTTAAAAATAATAGTAACCTTATCACTAATTGCATGCCAAAACTTTTCTTCTAAACCCCTGCCGATGCCATTAGGTCTTTTAGTATCTTTCAGCCTTCATATATTTTTTTCCAATTTATACATAATCTAAATCTGCTGTTTCCATTACATAATGAAACAGATTTAGATAAACAATTTTTATATTTACTTCATAGGTAATAATTACTAATTAGGGGTAGTATATGAATGAAAATAATTATAAATAAATATTAACATAAAAATTGTTTATTGTTTATGTGGTTTGGACATGGCATGAATATATAATGTGATTGGACTTATGGTAAATATGACTATTAATTATTTTGAATTTTGTTTATATAACTCAAATTATATATTTATTTTTAATAAGTCTTATGTCCAATTACCAGACCAATGTGACTTATAAAAGTGTATCTAAAAGAATAAACAAGATATTAGTCGAAAGAATAATTCTCGGGTCTCCAACCGGGTACAAATTCTGCATAAAGCCTAAGTTTCGGCCGCGGAGATTGTGACCGAAACGTCGGCTTTATGCAGAATTTGTACCCGGTTGGAGACCCGGGAATCATTCTTTCAACACTTACACAGGGAAAACACGAGATCTTTTCTCAAGATGCTAGTCTTTAGAAAGAGCTATAAATCTTACTAAAACATATTTTGATTAAAAAAGAAAGGTTTTGGGATTAAAGTAGTTTGATTTTACGGTCTAAGAATAAAAGGAATCAGGATCAGATCAGATCATAATCTGTAATTATCTTTTACGTTTGTCATCAAACTTAAATTCCGCGCTGTGGCATCACGCTTACAGCTGTTCATAGCAGACTACCTTTTCTGCTAGAGCTGTGTGTCATGGTGTCATTCTGGAACTTTCTGTGCTCATTCCACTCCGCTCCTTCCATCACAGAGGGCCGAGTGGTGCTCCGGGGAAATGCATCCTTTAGAAGAAATTTTGGCCAATCTCCTTGTTGCTGACAATGCTATTATTCAGCAGGTAATGGAAGATTACAAGTGGAAATTACCGTTTAGCTGACTTAAAACCGTAATTTACAATTTGGAGCCATTCTATCGGAGATGTATGTCGGGGGCTGACACACGTGCTACTTCTTGTCAAACTTTACAACTATTTTCTTTTTAATATAAATAACGAAGTAGTACACTTAATGCATCCATGATACTTTTATTGTTATTTTATTGTGAATCATTGAAAAGTCATTTCTTAAAACTAATATTCTCAACGTGGGGATTTGCAATTAGGGCACGGCGGAGCTGTTTGAAGCATTTAAGGATCCTGAGGTGATTCCTGGTCTTTGCAAAATTATTGGCACCGCTGAAAATCCTCAGATTCGACAGTATGCAGCAGTTTTATTACGGAAGAGGTTCTCCAAAAGTAAAAATTGGCTTAAAGTTTCAGCGGAAGTGCGAAATAGGTGGGTACGACTGGAAAATCCCGGCATATAATATTATTCGATAATTTCAATTTTCGTCCTTTTTATTTCTAGCATGAAAGAAGGAATTTTGCAAATATTAGTGAACGAGCAAAAGCAAATCGTTAGGAACTCAGTTGCTCAGTTAATAGGCACCATGTTTAAACATGAGTTTTCTCGATATGGATGGCCAGAATTACTTCAATTTTTGAAACGGCTCACCAAAAGTTCTAAAATGGAGGAAAAGGAGGTAATATTTTGGTCCATAGGAAGGTATTCTTCTTATTCTTTAAGATACTTAAAGATAATCACTCCACACACCGTTTATTTACAGCTTGGGATGTATACATTGAGTGTTATCACCAAAAGCTGCCCGGACCAATTTGAAAAGCATATTTCTTCTCTTATGTTTTTATTTAATACTACCCTGACTTCGTTAGAAGACCTAGGTACTCCTGTTGCGTTTTATATCATCATAACTATAAATAATCTCATTCCTGTGATTGGCTCAGACAGCAACGTAAGTATTGAACAATTTTCTTTATGCTTTATTATGAAATAGTAACGGGACATGTTTAATCTAATTCATTGGTAAAATATTCGAATCAGTTGCAGAGTATGCTGAGTGAGTTAGTGCCAAAGTTGATAGAAACTACGAGAGCCCAAGTAGTTTCTGATGAAGATCGAGCAATAGAAGCAATGGAAATATTTGAGTCTATGATCGAATGCTCAATGATTGTAATTGTACAACATATCAAGCCTTTGATACAGATGTGCATAGAATTGGCTCGAAACAAGCAGCTTGGAAGTGGAATTAGAGTCAAAGCCCTCAATCAGATTGGGTGGATTGTAAGGTATAAGAAAAAGGTAATTGATCGAATACTTTCTAATTATTTGTAGCTTAAAGTTTTCTGATAACTTCAATTCACAAGCGGAGTCTAGAGTAGGTTAGTATTTAAGACATAGAGATTTTTAATAGAAATATCTTCAAAGATTACTAATTTCCTTTGAAAGCATTTCTGTGTACTTAAGATATGAATTCACTGTATGCATGCGGTTTTCAGTAATTTTCAAGTATCACTTGTTAAAAAAGGTATGAATTACAAAAAATTCTGATCTAATTAGTCGGAGCTTTATCCTTGATTTATAAAATTTGGATTAATCCTCATTGCAGTCAGTTGTGAAGCAGGACGTAGTTCCAGCCATTCTCGACACCCTTTTTATTCTCATGAGTTTTCCACCAGAAGATGAGGATCATGAAGATTATTTCGCGGAAGAGTCTGAAGGTAACACTCCGATGACATGTGCATCTCAGACCCTTGATGTTCTTGCACTGCACCTTCCTCCTGAGAAGTTGGTTCCATCTTTGGTAATAGTCATCTCTCTTTATTATTTTCATCTCATAGAATATTTTTACTTATTGTGTTATGATTTGTTTGCCTAAAAAATACCATATTTAGTCCAAAATAACTTAGCCGCCGAAATGCGAGGAGTTATCACATATTTACAAACTGATCTTTAAAATTTTACATTCATACAGTTGGAGTAATTACTAGGGTGTTTCATTAAGTAATATCTTTATGAACCAAATTCTAATACTAATAAATGAAATCATCAATTTTCAATTCAGTCTCCTTTTGATGCCTGAGCTACACTGATGCTTTTATTATGAGAGTAAAGAAAAGGTTTAAGAGTGTTTCCATAGGGACTTCCCTACTACTTTCAATCTGTACACAACAAAGAAAGTAAAATAATACACTTGTAACTTATAATTTATTTTTATATATATTTTAATGAATCTAATCCTTATCGCTTCAATTTTGAAATTATTTTGAATGACAACATTTGACTAACAGCTCCACTTTGCACGTTTTGCACATTTATCATTACTCATACATTCTTATGTTCAGAACATTATTTTGCTTCTCAGTATTTCATCAAAGAAATGCACCACAAATCTTCTGAGGAGCCAGTTCTGGATGCTTTGCTGAGCCATCTGCCAAGTAATTCTTGCTCCATCCTGTATCACATCAAGTAAACTGGTGCTTTCTCCCTTCTGAACACTAATTTTGTCCTTGGCTGAGGATTTTTTAAATACAGTAATTATTATGCTTGTATCAAGTATCGAAGTTAAATTTGGCCACCACCTTATTTACACCCTCTCATACCTGAAATTTCAAATATTAGTAATTTTTGGTAGTAGTTATTTTTCGATAACATGAATTAAATTCAAGTTATTTCTTTAATTTATTTTCTTACTAATGTGAATTGAATTTGCATCCTTGTCGATCCTGTCTTTCACACACGGTTTTTGATATTGCGTGTTGTTATTATTAGGCGAGATTGAGGTTGTTGGGAAGCCTGAATAATTTTCTTCTGCTTTCTGCAAAATGTTTTAGCATTCATCAATGGATCTCCATAAGCAATTGAGGCTATCGCAACTACTGAGTAATCCATCCACTTGGTGATGGTTGTGCCCTCTTTTTGGAATTATCTTCTCTCCTCTTTCATATCACTTTTCTGTGGTAGTGGATTCATTCTTTGAGTAAAGTTTTTCCCTATTGTTCTTTCCCCATGTTAACCATAGTTTTTAAGCTTACATTTAAAACTGTTACTAGAAAAGACCCAATTATTTGTGAATTATTTTATAAATATTAATTTACCTGTGAATTAAAAAAATAAACTGCAGGGCAATTCTTTCTTAGAGATTTCCTCTAGCATTCTTAGAAGAGGAGCTTTTCACTCCCTCATGTGCTGCTTAGTTAAAGGAATTATTTTCTTAGGTGTAGGTCAAAATAGTGTAAGTATCCAGTGTCAGTATTCAGACAACATGCCTTATAACCAAACCTAATTTGTTTATGCCTAATGAATTGTTTGCAACTGTATCTTTCATATCATGTAACCATTGCTTCTTAATCAATAAATTGCAAAGGCACTCTGCAAAAATTTGTTGATTTTGTGGATCATTGGTCAGACTTTGTAAAGTCATCAGTTTTCCAAGCTTTGCGTTTCCAGCAATGTGCAAAACTTCATTATTTGAATGAAGCTGCCTCTCCTCATTGCTCCTCTAATTAAATTGTTAAACTAATCTTTTTTGGTATTCAAAAATATTTATTTTGTGGGAGAAAATTGTAACTATAGAAAAAAATACTATATTTTCTACCGTAATTCGAGGAGTAGGTTAGCTCAAAAATGTAGCATAGGAGTAGCCCCTCAAATTGGCACAGCTAAGATTTGAGTGAGCCAAGCGATCTTCATTAGGAAAGTTTCTCACAAATCCCATGTTGTCCATTTTCTCCTCACAGGCTGTCATTCTCGTCTTCAGCTCCAACTCTTGTATTGGAGGCCAATTGAATTCCTTCTTCTGCCCTCCGTTACCTGTCAAGTTATCTACTAACCCTCCTTCAGCTTCCATATCATGTTGGAAATATTGTTACAAACTAATAAATGGCATAGTAATGGAAATTAACTTTCACTTTTCCTCTCAAACTTATTCATTCTAACTCAAAAGAATATTGCAAAGACCTCTTCGATTATGGTTAAGAAGTTATTGTCAGATACATAGATGATGTTCTCACAATTTTAGACATAAAATAAAAACTGCAAATTTCTTAATGAAAGTTAATAATCAAAATGAGACTGTAAAATTCGTTTGTGAAGAAGTCAATTTACCATTTTTAGATTTAAAAATAATGAGAACGCAAAATACTCAAATTTAACGTACATTGTAAACCCACAGTCACAAACAAGTATGTACACCATGACTAAAATCATGTATGTATCTCAAAAGCTAGCCAAATTCCACTTGATGATAAATACGCTTCTAAGAATTCAAGTATGAAAATAGACTTCAAAACAGAATTAACACTATTCTGAAAAATCTGAAATCTCACAGTCTTAGCACATATCGAGCACCCCACTGATTTTACTGTTTTCTTCTGTCCCCGAGGATAATAGCATTGCTATTGAAAGTGAGTTGCTCCTTTCTATTTTTGTGGAAAGTGGTGGTAGCACTGTACAGATTGCTGAAACCTATAAATCAGGGGTTCCCAACTGATGGTGGGTTTTTTCAGGTGTATGCCTGGGTTGGAAAAATTCAAAATTGAAAAAAAAAAATTTGTATATATTTATTGTTGTCTTTCATAAAGGGTTGAAAAAACAAAATACAAGTGCATTACTAATTAAATATGAAATTTTCTCATTAATTTAATTAAAATCAAACAAGCCATTGGGCACTTTTCCAACGCTAGAAGGACGGAGGTCCACTTTTCAGAGTTTGACATCAAATTGTTTTTAGTAAAATACCTCCGATTCTTTTGAAACTTTTTGACTTTGTTTATTACCGTCCCAAAATTTGTTTTAAGTATTAAAAAATTTTTTTTTACTGTTAGGTTAAATTTTATATCAAAATATACATATCCCATCATAGGCCGAAACTCCTGTCCTCCTTGTGTTAATATATGATTCTAAAAAATTATAGGACTGTTGGTAGTGCAAAATTTCAAAACATTAAGTTGTTACTAAAAGGTTGGGAACCCCTAATCATGTGTTAGTGGGATGTGCCCATATTAGAAGCTATAGTAAACTTGATAGTAACCACATTTAACCTAGTTTGCTCTGATTCATTTGGTTGCGTGATAAATAGATTCTAAAAATCAACAAAAATTTGCTGAAATTGTAAAAAGTAAATCTTATAAAACAACCCAGAAGGATCCATCTCCAAAATTCCTCATCTTTTGAGAAGTCTTAAGAAGTATTTTTTTTTTTAAAGTTAGCTGTGCCAAAACTCGATTGAAACTAAGTCATGGACTCTTTAAATCTGGAAATGGAATTCATTAAATATAATATGACATTCAAGATGCTGTTCAGCCTTCTAGAAAAGGTTGCTGCAAACTTGCCATATGGGTATGTCAGTCATTTGTGGATTTCAGTAGAGCTCTTCTGGTTTTACTGTTCATTAATTGATTAATTTGTACCGAGTCTCTTTCCCTAACTAATCTCCAGTTCCACTTCAATAATTCTGGAGCATGTGACAGAGCTTTGCCGCAAATAACTTAAATACCTATTTTCAGCGCTTTATATTCTGTGTAAAGAATACTAGATTAGATACTAGATTGTAAACATATATTTATTTTAATTTTCTTTATTGACTGATTTTATTCAAAGTATTCACCCAATTACAGAATTTGATAGGCTACCCCTTTCTACTGTAGTTATCGACTTTTAAGCATGGAATTTTGCTAATGGAAACGTTGTTTTCACAAACGTTGTAAAAAAAATTGATAAAGCTATTGAACTAAACGTCATGTTATGACAATAGCACCCAATATAAGTAACAATGAGACACATCCATATGAGGAATGAAGGTTTGTTAAGTAACTTTACACTTACACGAACTACAGTAAAACATCTCCAAAGCAGAAACCTGCTTAAATCAGAAGTATTAATAATATTATTGCTTATACTAAATCTTTTTTCACTGGAAATACTCTCTGTAAAGCAGAGGGCCTTTTATGGAAAAACCTATTGTAAAAACATTTACAGCAGGGATGGAATTCTATATTCCTTCAACATCTGCTAGGAGCAACTAATATTCGAACCTGTGAAAGGCAAAAAAATAATTTCTTGCTTTCGAAAGTATTTTCCATTGGCTTGTTTCTCTTCCATGTTTATTTTGCCTTCTAGGACCAATGAGCAAATGATTAATCCCAAGGTAAAGAATTGTCAGACAAAAAAAGAGGACTTAATTCCATTAGTCTAAGCTTGTCTTCCCACATTCCTCTGAATTGGCATTATTATGAACATTGACTCAGCTGATGCGTGGTCACGAGGTTATCGTATTTAGACTCCTGATGAAAGGAAGTATTGAGTTTCTTCTGCCAGTTCTCTGTTCATTGCTAGCTTTGTGAAATCTTTAGTGAAGTTATATCCTCAAGATGTCATCCTGTGATTATGAATGCAAATAAAGATGGTTTCCCACTTCCTCTTCACCAATTCTCAAAGAAATGAACTGAAGCCTGCTCAGAAGAGCCATTTTTTTATTAGTGCCTACCTTCTTGAAATTCTCGCTATTAATCCTTGGTGCTTGTTTTTTTTAAGGGTTTTTCCCTACTTATCTCTGTGTTCCCATAAATAATAACTTTTTCAAATGAAACTGAGGCGTATCCATGGTTGGTAAATATTCTTTGTGTCAACCTACTTAAGCCGGGAAACCCGAGTTAAAGGGAAAATTTTTCTTAGTCCCTTGGAATTCTGCTTTACAGCTTTTACTGTATAAATACATTTATAAAATATAATTTGGCTTAATTTTTCATCGAAATTGGTTATTTATAGCTCAAACTGTTCCACGGTATATTAAATTTTTCTTGAAATTGATTTCTTACCATGTATTTTTAATCAGTCTCAAATATGTTAATCACTTTTCAATTATTTTCTATCCAGTTGAGGCATGTTGAGCCAGCTTTGCAAGGAACGGATCCTTATGCTAAAAAAGCAGCATATCTGGCAATAGCTGTCCTTGCTGAAGGCTGCGCAGAGTACATCCGAACCAAGTATTTAGAACAGTTTCTTCGGTGCATATGTGACGGCATGAGGGATAATGCGGTAGTAGTCAGAAATGCTGCCTTATTTGCACTTGGCCAGTTCTCGGAACATCTTCAGGTATAAAATCTTCTTTGAGATGCATCAGAAATAATCATCATTGTTTAATTTTGAATTAAACATTTTTCAGCCTGAAATTAGCAACTACGCATCAGAGCTGCTGCCTTTACTGTTTGAGTACTTGGCTCAACTCTGCATTCAGCTTCACAAAGATGGCAAAGAACCTCCTGGCGTTGACAGAATGTTCTATGCATTGGAAGTGTTCTGTGAAAATCTAGAAGAGAAGTTACTGCCGTACCTCCCAATTCTCATGGAAAGACTATTCACGACATTGAATCCAGCTCATTCCGTTCATCTGAGAGAGCTTGCTCTGAGTGCAATTGGTGCTGCTGGTAAGTGACAGTGGTTTATTTGATATTAATGTCTGTGTTTCCTGTCAGAAAAATTTAACCGATTATAAATTTACCATAGATACTTACGCAACTTCATTCATGAGACCGAAAAAATAAACCGTACAATTTATTATAACAACATTGTGTAGAAACATTGTTTTACATACCAATTGAGTGTTAATGCCTACTATTTTGCAATGGGTAGAGTAACTTGGGGAGAGGATAAAACATAATCTTTTAAAAACTTATGAAAATGCTTGGGTTAAACAGGTTGCCACAGGAACTGGTTGTTTACTAAAATTTTATAATTTTTTATTTGGTAGAAATTCTTGTTAGTAAAATTTGATAAAAACATTCCACAACCAAAACAAGAATTTTCTTTCAATTTCTCTTATTTTGGTGCTTGTCTTAATTTTATAAAACTATTTCTTTTTATTATTTTTTTTATTTTTCAAAATGAAATGGAAAGAATCATTATACTAGCTAGAGACAAGCCTCTTACAAAATAAGTTCATTCAGTAAATAAAACCCTCTCTTCCTAAAATTTAGGCCAGAAATTCATGCTGCATGTTATGTGTGTATATTACAATTTTTATTTAGATTTTATGATATAAATAGGAGCATACTTATATACATAAGTGATCTACCTTTCAGTAGATTCATTTATATCATAAATTAGAAAATCCCTATTCATTCTCATCTACTTCATTTACTTGTAGCTTATCCCATCCCTAATGCCATCTATAATCTTGTCTTTATCTTCCCCTCTGAATTTGAATTCTACCCTCAATTGTGTTCTCGAGCAGCCCCCCCCCCTCAATATAATTCCTCTGCCAATGCTTAATCATTTCAATTAAAGCCCTCATCAACTATCTCTAGCACCTCTGTGTTTGTTTTCCTATTCCCCTATTCTATGCTTTATTCAATTTTCAAGGCCTCTAAATGTTTGACTTTCTCCTTTTCTAATTCACACTTTAATCATCCATAAAGCAAAACACTCAACACTAAGGATTTCACCATCCTTTTCCTGATTCCTTTATCAAGACCTTTGGTCATCCCTTCGCTTCAAGGTTTCCCTGGCCAGGGCTTTTCTTTTACAAACCTCATCTTTGCATCTTCCATCCCGAGAAAGAGTACTTCCCAAGTAAGAAAAGTATTCCACCTGCTTTCATTTTTCCCCATCCACACAAATACTTAACTTTCTTTCCCTCAGTAAACCTCACTACTTAAGTTTTGTTTTCATTCCAAACTGCTTTAACTCCAAGAAAATTTACTAAAATTTTCACCCTTTACAGAATCACGCTCATAATAGCTTTGTCGTCTCATAGGGGGTAAGACACCCAACTTAGCCCAATCTGATTCCCCATCAGCTATCCTCATGTGGGCTGTTTGATTCAGGTACAAATATTGCACCAATCTTTTATCTTTCCAGTCCAACCTGACTTTCTTTAATATCCTCTTCAGTTTTGGCCACTGTACTCAAAAGCCTTTTTCAAATCTACTAAATGTAAACTTTAATCCTTAGTAAATTCTATGCTTTGTTCCGCAAGTACTCTCATCACCCCAATTGCATCCCTCTCTGAAAACTGAACTGGTCTTCTCCAACTTGCCTTTTAAGTTTTTCCTCAATCTGACTATTCAGGACCCTTAGAAGTACTTTTGCCACGCGAGAGATTAGGCTACTTGTACGATAATCCAGACATTCAGTAGCATTGTTCTTTATCTGTTAAGGAATCAAGATTGTTTTGGTAAAATCCTCTGGCCACTGCCCTTCATACATTTTCCTAGTTAAATCATAAAGATCCCTTAGGTTCTTAACCCTCCGTTACTCACACTATTTTTGTTAATTGGATTTTTACAATCATATAAAAAATTAATGTACTTATTGAAGGTAATTTTTGTCCTTCAATTCTCTCTCAGCTAGAGTATTTACATCGTCAAATTTTAGGCAGTGTAAAGAAATAAAAATCTCCAATAGTTCATGAAATAAATATCTCAACACCAAAACCATTTTCATCCCACAAGTCCTTCATATTCTGCTGAGCATATCTATTTATTCCTACATAATGGCTCGACCAAACATTCAACTTAGATTTCATCAATGGGTTTTATATCCCTATTACGGGAATATATCAACAAGTTGTGAGGAAAATGCAAATTTTTAGAGAAAACTTACCTCATTCCAGCAACTGAAAAGGAGAAGTCGGCAACCATAACAAAGTCTTGCCTTAAAAGAGATGCCGTCCAGAACGTCTCACGTAAACAACATTTAAGGAACTGGAATCTCGTCAACTCCCGTTGCTTTATTCCCTTTCATATCTCACAATGCCCATTCTATTTTGCTATCTAGTATCCCAACATAGTCTTCATCAACTTCTTCCTCTATTTCTATGCTGGTGGGTGTCCTGTTTTTCCGTAAGATTCTTAAACCTATTCCTTCCAGCGACCCCTTATAGTGGCTGGATTCCTTAATGTATTTCCCCTTTTGTCTCTCACCGCCATTCTCACCATTCTGTTACTTATTTTTTTGTGCATATGACCTTAGTTATCGAGGCACCATTTTTATTCAACTCTACTCTCTATTTCTAATTTTATTATCTGTCAATTGCTTTACTTTTCTATACATTGGGTCGGCCCTCCTGCTTTCTACCAGATTTTCTATTTCATTGCGCTGTCCCTTCCACCATTCTTCCCTTACATTATTTGTTTCTCTTCTTGGTTTGTTGTTTACTTCTCTGTACATACTATACCCATGCTCAGTGTGGACCCTTTTCCATGTTCTTCTTTCCTCCATTTTATTCAACATTTCTACAGTTTCCCATTGTTTCCTAATTTGATATTTTTTTACCCTCCCAACACTTTTTTTGAGTACTATCCTTGACACAATGTTTAATCTTTTCCCATTTCTCATCTGTGGTTAGTTCCCTTCCCTTGTGATCGAGAGCCTTACCAACAAACTCTTGAAATACTTGAGCCATCCCACCCCTTGGAGCATCTAAATTCCATTTTGGCCAAATGATCCTTTAAATTTTAGCTCTGTTTTTATCATTACCAAGTTATGAACCGAATCTACATCAGCACCACTATAAATTTATGAGTTTATTGCCCTTCCCATAACCTCTTCTATTTGTTCATACACTAAGTCCAATGCTGCAGATACTCTTCTCTGGCTAGTGCTTCCCCCACTGAAAATAACTTTAACATCATCACTCCAGAAATCTCCCCCATCTTTCCACCGTACTTTGAATAACCATAGCATATTAATGTTGGACCTCTTAATTTCTAACTTAATGTTTTCCAACTTCCCTTTTCTAAGCATTGTCCTAACATTTCATGTCCCCACCCTCGTTTCCATCTTCTCTCTTTTAGTGTAAGGGCTTTGTGGAATGATAACGGAGATGCCCTTACTCCCATCACTGCTGAGCACAATACTCACCCTAGAAGGCAGCCCTGTTGTTACCAGTACCCAATATTATTATATTTGAATTTTGTAACTAGGGAAAAGTAGTCAAGGTGATCTCCCCTTGCCTTCCTCAACAGTGTTATTCACTATCACTCATTATGGCCATCCCATTGGGGTACCTTTGCAGCCGCCTCACTGAGGCACAGATGCTGTGTGGACAACCTTTTGTTTGGCCCCTATTTATTGATCTTTGTGGAATGGGTTACCCTACCTGGAACCATGTTCCACCCAGTCTAGCTCTTTAGGTCATAGGAAATTCTCTCCACCGTAGTCCAGAGAAGGGTTATATTCGTTCTTAACTCTGTTGCGTCCTGAATATTCCAAGTCTTTAATTTTAGATTTAAATTTCCTTTTTAAAATTATGGTTCATGATATACGATGATGCATGTTTTAAGCTGATATATATAGCATTCATTTTTAACAAATAGGAGTTGTTTACTTTCTGGCACTCTAATAATCTCCATGTAAATTTGTAGCTAATGCTGCCAAGGAGGAGATGATTCCTTATTTCCCAAGAATTATGGAGGCTCTGAAAATGTACTTGGTGGAGGATGAGAGTGCTCCGAAAGACGCAAGCAGTGGGGACAGTGGGGGTGATAAAGAAGACTTGAAACCTCAAGCGTTGGATACACTTGGAGTGTTGGCTCGCACAATCGGGGCTGATCATTTCCGTCCTTTGGCTGCCGAGAGCGTCACTTTAGGCCTCAGCTTAGCAGAAAAGCATAGTGATGACCCAGACATACGCAAAAGTGCATATGGGCTCTTTGCATCAATCTCCTCTGTCGTTGGTGAAGAAATGGCTCCCACGCTACCACGCATTGTGGAGTTGATGCTGTCATCTGTATGCAGCTGTGATGGGATTGTGGTGAGCTTGTCGTTTTTCCTCTCATTTAAGGCGGCTTCTTAATGATGAGTTGCAATACTTATCTCCATTAATGTATTTATGTAGGCATATCCTGATATTTTGAGATTGCTATTTTAGCCTATTGCAGTCAGTTAGGCTGTAAAGATTGTTGATTTATCCATTGTCTGTTAAATGTTAAAATGAAACTGTCTAAATTGTGAATTGTCAGAATCCGAAGAGTATTACAATTTTAGCTGATTGTATCATATTATTTTCCATGTGTTTCTGTAAATAAGGATGTTTTTTCCAGATGTACAGATTTCACTTTAAGTACCAACAATCCAGTTGCAAAATGTTGATGTAGTAACAGATGCATTGTTGTTAAAATTCTTGCCTGCAATTGCTGTGAGTCAGAATATTGAGTTGCTGATTTTCTTCTGCCTTTCTACACCTCAAACAGAGCAATTTCTCCAATGTACTCAACAACATCCCCTATAAGTCTTATTGTCATAGTTATTTATTGAATTGATAAATAATATTTGCCAATGATCCAGGTTACAAACTTGTTTTTGGAACATATCTCATCTTTAAGTTGAGTGACATCTGTTTATTTTTTAAGGTATCACCTATTAAAACATCCTGTAATAATTTCATCATTATGAAACAAAAAATCTTGCAATATGTTTTTTTCCAACTAAAAATTGAAAAATAATGGTTAGAAATTTTCAAAGTGGTAACGAGAGAGCGTATCAATAACTGTGCATCAAAACATTTCCTACTGATTAATGCGACTTTTTCCTACGTACAGTTCATTCGTGAGTTCGCCTATTAAGATTTGAAATTTATCTCAATGACAATGTGATTGGTTCACTGGAGTCGCTTATTTCTGCTTTAGTCAATGTCGCTTGCCTTTATTTCGCTGTAATTTTCTTTAAAGCAAAGACAATGCTGCTTATTGAATAATTGCCGTATAAAATTCTTTGCTTGAAAATTAACTTGATCTGTAATCTTTTTTCAGCCACACTTTAAAGAAAATGGTTCATCATTTCCTGTGTATGAAGATGTTAGCGATGCTGCTGATGAGGAGGAAATTGGCAGTGACTCTGATGAAGATGATGATTCTGATATTGCTGGTAAGTTTTCAAAGACAATGAAAATCTTTCGCATAAAAATTATTCACTATTTTTCTAAATTACCATAGAACTTAATAAATTAAAAAATTTAATTAAAAACGGATATGATAGAAAATACAACCATAGCAAGATTCATTGGCCTGATTTA
Source organism: Sympetrum striolatum (assembly GCA_947579665.1). Taxonomy (NCBI): domain Eukaryota; kingdom Metazoa; phylum Arthropoda; class Insecta; order Odonata; family Libellulidae; genus Sympetrum; species Sympetrum striolatum. Next base: position 1,768,852 of record OX388341.1, read on the forward strand.
GGCTATAAACAGTATTCTCTTTTGTTATTTTTATGTATTAGTGCATTTAATTTAATTTTACGTTATTGTTTTGTTTAGGGTATAGTGTTGAGAATGCTTATGCCGAAGAGAAGGAAGAAGCATGCCTAGCTCTGCGCTCACTTGCCTCCAACGCAAAGTAATTAGTTTTGCTAGATTTCTTACCATCAGATTTGTTTCGTAAATAACTCTCATGACTCATTTTTGTTATTCAGGACAGCATTCGTGCCGTATTTGGAGACTGCTTTTAAGGAAGTCTTTAAGTTGATAAATTATCCCCAAGAAGATATTAGAAAATCCTCGATTGATGCTTTGGCCACATTTTGTATTTCTTTTTATACCTACGATACTTCTGAAGAGAAAAAAGGTACTTATCTCTTTGCTTGTTAATTGATTTGAAATATTGCGACTTTTTTGATTTCTCATCCTATGATACGTATTCTTTTAGCACTTGCTGAAGCATTGAGTGTATTTATACCAAAGTTGGCTGAAATCATAAGGACGGACATGGAGAGAGAAGTAGTGATGTCCGCTCTAGATGCGTACTGTGACATGTTGGAAGAGGGGAAGAGTAGCATCATCAAAGGAGAGGGCCATAGGGATGCAATTGTGAATTCGGTGATGGCTGTGTTACAGAATAAGGTGAGTGGATTTCTTGCTTTCACAAATGTTCTCCCCCTTAACTTGTGCTTCAACCACTAAAGAATGAGAAATGATCCAGTTTTTGGAGGAAGGCTCTGTCATCAGGCAAAAATGCTCATTAGTAGAGATGTTTCCTTTTTTTACTTGAAATGAAGATAAACACTCACTTGATCAACCTCATTTCAGAGGTTATAGAGAGTCTAAGCTGGTAGAGTGAGTCTGAGAGTGTTGTTACTCAACCCGCTTTTTAACCTTATTTATTCTAAAAAATGTAGTGAATAAATTTAATTCATTAGTGATTATTAATGGTTAACCTGGTTATTAAAATAAAACCAAATAAATAATTTTAATATTCTGTAAAAATTCGATATCCCTGACGCATATGGCTGATGAATTTGGAATATTGCACATAAATAGTAAACTGGTTAAAAATAAAACAACATTTAATATATTAATAATAATTATTAATTATATGAAATTTATATAATATCTCTAAAAATTATGGCAGAAACATGGTCAAAAATGCAATATATTACGTAAAGGTCTTTTATCTACCTGGCACTACTGCTAAGAAAAATTTGTTTAAATAATTAAACTTCTGACCTGGCGAAAATGCATTGCTGGTTCAGAATATTCTAAAACTCAGCTTCTATGAGAAAGAAGAGATAAAAAAGCACTAATAAAAAGATATGTAATTTTAAAATTCACATGGGTCGATTCGACCCAGATGCGAGTACTCGAGGGTTAATATATAACTAAGCTAATTAATGCTGTTTAAAAAAAATAATTCAAGAGATTGTTAATTTTTTATTCCAGTAAATTTACATCTAATGCTGTCTTTCTCGCCTTTTGTGATGCTTTCTATCGATTCTTTATATGATACTCCATTTGATTTGGAATTTTCAGGTACATAAATTGTGCGATGAATTAATCTGTTCCTACCTATCACTGAGACATATCCTTCCTTCGAGGCTTTGGAATGTTATGAAACCTTTCCAAAGATATCAGTATCGGAACCGAAATCTAAAAGAACTCGTTTTCAAAACTGCAGTTATGAGTTCTCTTCACGCATATTGACGGGGTTTATTCTAGCTCCCTTTTTGTACTGGTTTCATAGATTCAAAACCATATGTCTGTTAATTATCAAAGTGTGAAAAATCTTCCAGGGATGTCATTTAAACCTATAAAATGTAACTAAACTTATCACAGTTCAGCATACTTCACTATACTCGGTAACAACTTGAGGCACCTGCTCCAGAGGACATTGACATCAGAACATGCCAGGAAGTGATTCCATGATTTCTAGCAAATTGAACTAAGCTTGCTATTTCAACACTGCAAGCAATATTCTTAGATTATATATTGCAACAAAAAATATACAATTAAATTGATCAAAATTGTGGAATACATGCTTACTGTCTAATATGGTAATGCAACAGTATTCCATTGCTGATGGCCCTTGTCACATACTTGAGACCATCCAGTCTAGATTCTCCTCAAATAAATAACAGGCTGTAGTCCATTCATAAATCCAGAGGAGTAAGTTTTTGTGCTGCGAAAATATATTTTTCTCGCCATGATGACTGATCTTTCAATGCCCCAAGATACACAAATTAAGATTCTCAGCGCTTTAGAAGATGAGACATGAAATTTTCATCACAGCATTTGGTATAACATTGTTCCCAGACTAAATATTGATGCAAACTGTAATACAATCCTATGGGATAACACTAATTCTTCTATTACTGTTTCACTGGTGTAAAGTACAATATCAAACATAGATCTCATTGACAAACACTGTGCTAAAATGGTCATTTACTGTCTATCAGTGCCACACAGTAGAATGGACATTAAAGCTGGAGGAGCCTCCCAAGTATGCTGAATTGATGCTAGGAATGGTATCATTAGATCAACATTACTTTCTAGGCAAGTTTGGCCTAAATTTCAAATAAATTACCTATTTGTGTCGATATTCCCCTACATTTACAAATCAGATTAGCTAAACAATTTAACCTACTTATAATTAATTGGTTGTGATTGAGGGAGTGGAAAGAACTCTTAATGGGATTTCGTTGTAAAGTTGAATGCAAACAGTCCATTCCATAGGGTTTCTAGTTAATTCCTCGAATATTCGAATGATACCATCCTTCCAGCCAGTAATGGTGTCCCGTCTCTCCTTCCTGCCATGAATACCAATCTAATCACCTTTAAGTTGGGTCATTGTGTACTCATAAATATAATAACAATATTTATACAACTAATATGAGATTAAATATTATAAATAGGCGTGAAACTGCAATGCTTAGTTACCACTATGAGCAACCGTGTGAAGGAATTGACGAGGATGGAACGTGCTACAAAACAGCTTAATCTGACTGAATTTGCCTCCTTTTCTGATCCCATAGGAGGCATCTCAGCCACCTCCAGCGGCAAATGAATAGCATATTGAGGCATGATCATCAGTTTTCTTTGCAAGTGTCTTTTTTTTTAAGCAAAAATATGGTTGTTTAACCAAAAAATATGACAATTGTAATGTTTTTGTCGAAATTTTGAAACTTTGTGGAAAATTTCTCCCAGGAGATATTTTTTTATTTAGAAAAATTTTATAGCTGTAATTTCCATGTAGATGGACCACTTAACATTGTTATATAAATATAGTATTACATTTTGATCAGAAAATAAGTGGCAAAACGCTCCACCCTAGTGTTACACCCTTAGTGCCCTCTATTTAGTGCTAAAATTTGTCTCCATTCACTCTCTTAGATTAGAATCGCTCCCAGGGATATTTATTATGCTTTGATGTCACATTCCAGGCTGAATGTCAAGACAAATGCAAAGATGACGAAGAAGAATCTGACGATGGAGAGGCTGAACAGGATGAGTTACTTATTCAATATGCTGGTGATATCATTCCAAAATTGGGCAAAGCCATGAATCCTGATGACTTTGCTGTTTATTTTGAGCAGTTTTTCCCTCTTTTGGTCTCCAAAACCGTAAGCTTTTAATCAATTTCTCTTTTATGTTGGAATGATCTGCAATGTTGCTTCTTTCAAATTTTAAATATGTTTTTGTCTTTGCTTTCGTAATGTTATTTTTCTTCTTTGTAGAAGAAAAACTGCACAGATGCTCAAAGATCTTTCAGCATTGGCACAATATCAGATACAGTAGGATCCTTGACTTATAGGGTATCAGGTTATGTGCCAGTGCTTTTACCTCTGCTCCTTCACGCATCCGAAGATAAGTGTGCAGATGTGAGAAACAATGCTATTTATGGTCTTGGAGAATTAGCCTTCCATGGCAAAGAAGCGGTTGAACCGTATCCTTTTTTATCAAAAGACTTTTTTTGTTATCTATTGATAAATTTCACAGTTTTGAAATTTATCTAGTATTAAGCATTTTTATATGGTTTTAATATATCATTAATATTTTTATTCGATATGCTGCCACCGGCTGATATATTGACATCTCTTTTGTATGCTCAGGTGCTGTAATCTGTGTGAATAAGTTGGCTGATTTAAGAGCTATTATCCCACATTTCTTTCAAAAATTTGTATCTTTCTAAGTGAATTTAAGGATGATAACCTTAAGTTAAAAGATATGTTCATGTTTTTTTACTGGAAAAACATAAGTTTTGAAATTTGAGTATCTCTCTAGAAGCTGTGGCAGTTTTTGCATGTACTGATTGATGCATGCAGTAATAGGAAAATAATGAACGCTGATTACGGACCAGCTTTCAGAGAAAATATAAAAAAAAGATCAAAGCTTTCTATATATTCTTCCCCTCTTTTACTGGAAAATGTCCAGGAAGTAGAATAAAAATGTTTCATGGATTATACCAATTTTCCACAACTCCTTGTTATATTTTCACAGTATTTTATAGATTCCTTTTGGAAATTTACAAGAATAGCATTTAAAAGAGTAATCTTACTTCATGAGAGGTATTCAAATTTTGGTTCTCTTTAGTACCGATCCTCATCTATTCCTTTTGTTGCTGTAAGGAAGTCGTTTAAGACATCAATATTTTAAATTTCATTATTAATTTTTATTTGGTAAATCATGTTAAGTTTTATTTCAATTCCTTGCAAGTTTTCATGTATTTTATATACTTGAAAACTTATTACTATGTTAAGGTTTGTTTATTTTTGCTAGTATTGAAGACTCTATGATTATTTACCTTAATCCAAGAGCAGGCATTTCCCTCAAATTCTCCAAGCTCTCTCAGCTACAGTCGCTAAAGAAACTAATCCTGTTGTTCTTGATAACATCTGTGGTGCTTTAGCTAGGCTCATAATAACCAACGTATTGGCCGTGCCAATGGAACAGGTAATGTGATTTAGTATATCTCTACTTAATGGATTCTAGTTGGATTTTATTACGATTAACTTGTATGCTTTTCTCTGTGTTCTGGGATTTCATAGTTCCATTAAGATTCATATTCCAAATCTTAACTTTCACCTAATTGAGAGAACTGTTTTTCATGTAATTGTTTTGTTAACCGTAATTGCATTGTTATATGAAGCACTATTTCTCTTAATATTCGCAGTGCTTTTGGAGCATTTTTTTCAGCCATTAGTTGTTACTCTTGGTATGTTTTAACTTGGATATTGTTTTTAATGTGTATTGTAGTGATGTATTTTTTTGCACTTGATTCATTTAAGAGTTATGAATTACTTTAGGATTAGCACTGTTATCAAGTCAAACTTGAAATATTTATGAAGAACAATTTGTACTTTTTCCACAGTGTTCATTAAAAAACAATAAATGGAAACAAAACATGACTAGTTTCAGAGATCCTTTCCTTTTATTATTTTTTAATGAATACTGTGGAAAAAGTACAAATAGTTCTTCTTCATTATGACGTATTTCCACAAGACATCACCAGAGACTGAATTTTATTGAAATATTTAATTAGAGTTTGAATTCTAATATTAAGTATGGAAATAAGTGATTAAGTTGCCTGTTGTAATTTCAGGTATTTCCAGTGTACCTTCAATATCTACCTCTCCGGGAAGATTTTCAGGAGAACAAGGAGGTTTTCAATAGCTTCTTACACCTCTATAAAATAGGACATCCAGTTCTCCTGAGCCACTTGGGGGCCGTGGTAACAATATGTGCTACTGTATTAGACACCAAGCAGATAGAAAAAGGTAATGCGTGTCTTTCATTTCAGCATATCATATATGCTACTCTCCTTGTATCCTCAAGACATTCTGCAAAAACTTCAATAATATAGAAATTGTGGGTATTGGATCTTATACTTGCATTACATCTGTATGGATAGGCTTTGTTGTATGGTCCATGGGGTTTGGCAAGGAGACTTGTATTTATAGTAAAATAGGCAATTTCATGAGTAAATTCTTCCTTAAATTTCCAATATTTTTTACTTTCCTTGCTTAATGGCACAATCTCAATGAAATTTCATTCAAAAAATAAATGCAACTTGAATGCACAAACAAATGGTACAGCATTTAAAATACTTTTTGGATAGCTAAGAAAATGCAAAATATCCCAGACAGCACTGCATAGTGTTTGTACAAGTAATGTACAAAAGATATATGTCTAATATACATAAAGTGTCGACCATGTACATCTGTATGTACAAGAGATCCACAAAAGATATATGTATAGTTTATACAAAGTGATGACCATGTATCTATTATAATTTAAACTTTTCTCCGGATATCTATAATATATGAACGTTTCTCCAGATATACACATTCACTCATTCATTCATAGGGGATCAAAATTCTTACCATGTTCAATAAGTGTCATTTACTTGAAATTTTTACATCGTACTGGCCATATTGTGTACCAGAAACAAAGCGATTTTGAACCTTAGTGTCATGGGTTCGATGCCAGAAGGCCCCAATATCCTGATTTCCCCCCCCCATAAGGATACATTGCAGGGATTTTCGTTTTTTGGCACTTCCCGGCAAATTAGGATGTTGAAATTCGAGGGATCGCTAGAAGCCGTGCATATCCAACGAAAATCAAAAAGACATTGCCGAATATGGTCCATGGTTCGATGCTAAGTCGGGGCAAAAATCGGCCGTTTAAAATGCATTGTGGCAATTTTGAAGATTTTTTTTGGATCCTTTCCCGATATCATGGAAACTTGAAACTCGGCACGTGGATAGATATCATGAATATATTTCACAATCAAATTTTACATGTTCGCTGATGGTCCTTGGTTCGATCCCAGAGGGCCATTTACATTCCTCAATGCATTTCTTACGGAGATAACGGAAACAAAATTTCGGTACTTTCCGGCATGCTATCAACTTCAAACTTTGCAAGATACAAGAACAAGTCTTTAAAAATCAAACTTTGCATTCACAGCTTACAATACGTCCTGGGTTCGACACCAGGTGTCTCTGCAATCAGAGGTTGATCCGATTTTCAGGAATTTTTTTGAAACCTTTGCCAATAATATAGAAATTGAAATTTGGCATATAGATCGAGATCATTAATAACTTTCAGAATCATATTTTAGATTTCCAAGTTCGTCCTTGGTTCGAATCCAGAGAGCCATTTACATTCGTGAAAATTAGAACGTCTTTTGAGGCCGTTGTAGCCAATATTTCTGCTTGAATTTTTACTCATAGGTAGAGATGGTGATCATCTAATGTGCTGCATAGTAGGTTCACCAGTAAGACTCGGGTTTGATGCCAGACGATGATATTTCAGCGAACTTTAAGAAAAATTTCAATCCTTTTTTTTTCTTTTGAGGACCATCCCGATATGATGCCGATATGAAATTAGTATTGCCGATCTGCTTGCAGTATGCAAGCTACATTTTACTCGATTTTTATATACGCTGTTTAACTATTTGCTGATGGTCCTTGGTTTGATCCCAGAGAGTTGTCTGTATTCTTCAATGCATTTCTAATAGGGATAATGGAATCCTATTTTAGGTCCTTCCCGGTATGATATCGACTCCAAACTTTTCAAATGTGTTCATGTCTTATCAAGTTATATTGTGTTTTCACATCTGCCAATAGGTTCTAAGTTCGACAGTTCGAGTTTGAAGAAATTACTAATTTACAGATTTTTTTCAGAAGTATCATTTCTTAAATAAAAGGAGAAAACGTGTTCTTTTGCTCTAATTGAAAAATTCCTGAAATTCTGTCCCACTTACATTATATCAGTCTTTTCAAGCAATTTGATACATAAAAATACTCGAAGCAATTCCTATACTGGTGAGTGATACAACTAGGTACCTCAAAGTGATAGCTGAAGTACTTGATTTTATAAGTACATATAATGGATTATACTATTCAAAGGCTATTATACTATTGCATCACATTACTAATTAATTACACGGATTAATTTCAAGATGGACCTCAGGGGTAGGGTCCCAGACCCCACGGATGCCACTGTATCACATCTATGGTGAGCTGTAGTAAAATGTGGAGATCTTCAGCAAAAACATCTTGTTACTTTTGAGTAGGCCAGTTGAAATTTCCCCACCATTTACCCCCATCCGTCTCATACTGAAGTTGAGGTTTTTGTTAAATTTTGTTATGATCTGATACTAATGGCCAGCCTCGGTGGCGTAGTGGGTAGCGTAATTCAAATCCTGGTTAAGGCATGGTTGTGTGTGTTTAAAATGTTTATTGTGAGAATGGTCATCAATAATTAAAATACACAACAATAATGATGAATTATTATCATCATTATTATATTTGATGGTTATAAGAGCTCTCAATTACAACTCTAAGAATAGAAAAGTGAGTTAAATGTTAATGAAGGATAAACCTTTGCATATTAGATGCTGGGGTAATTTTTTTAGCAAAGTTTTTTAAATAATGCCTTCTTTGTGTTGTCAAATGCAGTATTTAGACATTTTTAATGGATGAGTATGATTATGGATGATTTTTAACAGATGAATGTTTATCTTTACAGAGACTGAAACCCTAATAACAGAGCTTCTGAAATCAGCGCATCGTGACTTTACTGGTGCATTTTCTGCCATAGTCGGTTCGTTATGTCCTGACCACTCAGCAAAAATTCAACAAGTCCTATCAAAATGAAGGAATGCTTTGTTTTTTCTCTCTTTCTAATGTCCAAACTGTTTTTCATTGGTCTGTCTTCTGGTGCATGTGATAATATGGATGTTTGAAATTCATGTTCTCACGCAATATGAAGTATCATGGAATAATCCATGTCAATGAAGTTAAAAAATTTATATTTTCCACTGAAAAATTCAGTTAACAAAATAAAAATGGAGGCATATCATGGGAATATGTTATCATACAAACCAGAAGACAGCCTAATTGCAGATTCCCTACTTAAAATATGGAAGACTTTAAAACATGAGACATTAAACCTACTGTTGTAATGTTTTCTTGTTTTAAAAGTAATAAATTATTTGATGGCACCTTTTATGTAATTGGGCTTCCAAAGTCCATTGAGAGGAGGGTGAAAATTGTTATTTAAAATTGTTGAATTTTTTTAATAAATTATGCTTACAGAATTTTCAAGTGGGAAGTGTGAATTTGGAAGTTTTATTTTTATGGAAAATACCACGAATGTTATGTGCTGTCAGAATTTTTGTCTCCAGTTAATATTTTGAAAGATTTATATATTGATAAATGTGTATAATCTAGTGTTTACTTTATGCATCCTCTTCTAATGGATGTATTCCATAAATCCTGTAGTAAGCAATTGTGAATATTTTCCTTAAATCTTGAATGTTTTGGGTGTATCCAGGACTGGTTTCCCGGCAAATTACCTCGTGGAATGAGCTTGAAAATGTTCAAGCTTTTTTTTAAAAAAATTAAGATTTGAGGATTGCAGTGGGGGTCCCTTTTGTCTATAAAACCAAATAAAATGTTTGAAATCCTGTACTCCCATGTGTAAGTTTTCTTACTAGGAGGTTTCCTTTCATTCAAGATAAATATGTTCATGGCTGGGAAATGCAGCAAAAAACATATAATCTAAACATATAAAATAATATGGGACTAAGTTACCCTTTTTATAAAAAATGTAGTTAAGGCAGAAGTGACTATTGGAATAGAGAGGTTTATGGTAGATTTCAGGAAAGCATTGGACCTAAACAAATTGAAAAGTTGATAGTGCATGAGTAAAATATTTACTAGAAATAAGGTAAAAGCTGTGTTGGACTGAATTTTTTTCAAATAGTATGTTATATAAGGTGTTCTGAAGAGAAATTGTCAGGGATAATTTTCTAAAGACTGAGTAGAAAACATCAATATAATGATGAAATTATTTGGTTAAACATGCAGGGTGTCTGCCAACCTGGAAAACTGAAAATTTAAAATAATGGGTGTTTTACTCTCCTCACAAAAGATATTTCAAAGTCACTTGTTTTTCGTTCCGTGTTAGTCCAGTAATAATTCCCGGAGTGGAAGAAACGTTTTGGTACAATGTTGTGGGGACTAATTTAATGCTCATGAGATGTAACTGTATAACATTTTGGCAATATCGTAAATACGCAGCATTTTCTCTTCCATGGTCGCAGTTTCCCTGAGTATACTAGTTCATGTTGGGTGTGGAAAAACAGCTAATAGAGAATAAGAATTTTTTTGACTTAAATGGTTTTTATCATTAGTTGGCGTCGCAGTTTGTAGTTGGACTTTCTCAGTGGATGTCAGACATTGTCTTCATTGAACATGAAGGAATTAACAGTTTTCCTTTACGAAGACTACCCTCTTTTTTACAGCTTAGTCTTTCGTGTATTCTAGGGATACATTGAGAAAGTAATTGAACCATCGTTTGGTCATTGAAAGTTCTAAAACTCTGAAGAGATTAACGAAGTATTTCAAATGTAGAATATTGATATCAATTAAAATAGTTATATACTGCTCTTTGTGATGCATTCTCCTAAAAACATCTGCTCAACTATTGTTCCATTTAGACCAATGATTAACTTCCAATCTGTTCAACGAATTGAAACTACACAATATCCATTTTATAGTGTTTCATTTCCAGACAGTCCCTCATTACTGATGTATGCTTTTCTGCAGATATTTATCTCTTCTGCATACCCTCTTCAAACTGAATTCACGAATCTACCAGCATCTTTTACTAGTCAGTAATTTTTGTGAAAAGTTTCATCAGCAAAAGTATGTTAAAATAAAATTTCAGGTAAGTGGTTCCTTAGAATTTATTCTCAATTTCTCTGTAAGAAGTTTTCTCCGGATTCACGATTTGCAGCATTCTCAGGAGCACCTCCCCTGCGAATAAAAAGGATCTTGTCTTCTTGTTTTTCTTAGTTTTTCGTAAGCATTAGCATGTTGGTTTCTTAATTTTTTTTGCTATTTATTCTATTTACTCTTAGGTAGCACCTTTTAATACCTTTCAGTGTCTGATCAATGTGAAAGGTTTTAACTTGTGACTTACTATTGCTAGACAGATATGGGATGAAATTTTTCCAAAGATGTCCGAATATTCTTTCTAAATTTTCTTGTTAAGGATTTTCACACAGTAAAACCATCTTCAATTGAGCTATTGATCAATTTATAAGTAAAAGGTCTACATAAATTAGGAATGTGGATCCTGGAAAAGGAAAGAAAAAAAAACAATTTTTCAGATGGATTACTTTCACAAACATAACCTTATCTACTCTGAAGCATTTTTGCTACAGGCTTCTTGCTGGCTTGTCTGTGTCTAGGGTCTGCGCCGATACTGTAAAAATATGATGATTAATCTATGAACTGTTTGTCACCATTTCGTGGATGTTGATTATCTAATTATCACTACATGTCTAATATTTGTCTAAAATAATACTCATGCAAATCTATAACACCCTGGGAAAATGAAAATATTACCCTGGAAAACTCAGATTTCTTAATTGCTTCCATCCAATCTATCATAATTAATACAGTTAATTTCATAGAAATATTTTTAGAAACATCCTACAAGTAGTGGCTTTAGATACTTGAAAGTGAAAACTTAACCACTGCAAGTTATTTTTATTGAAAATACAGTTGAGGCAGATGTGCCCACATAGAAAGTGCAAGTGGAAAACCTGTGCAGAAATATTGATAACCGTAGTTTAAATACTGGAAAAAGTACACAAATATAATTAACAATATAATGGTCTAAATTAATGCAACACCCTATGGAATTCGTGTGTGACCATTGAAGGAAGGATGAATATACCCTAAGCATCTATTTACAGTAACAGTGACAAAATTAAGAAAGGGGTTTTACTCTCTATGGGATGTATTCCTGGATCTGAAAGTTGTCATGAATCAGCTTGCAGTACATTTTAACACAGTGAAATTAAAGAAATGTAAGAATACCGTTTAAAAAGTTGAAAGCTTGTCATATGATTTCCTTATGTATTCTCCAATAAATGGATAATAACAGATGGACAAAATGGATTTCCCATTGGATACCAACTCTAAAAGGAGGAAGTGGGAGACGACAGCAGTCGTAAAAACAACAATGTGTGTGTGTGTATCTATTATATATAGATGCTTCTCCAGATTCATTCATATAGATAGGATACTAATTCACAGGCTAAACCACAATCGTCATTGACTTGAAATTTTAACGACGATTTGGCCATAACGTGTAACCGCCAGAAAAATTGCGATTTTGAACCTCTGCGTCATGGGTTCTATACCAGAGGGCCCCAAAGTTCCGATATTTTCTATTTAAATGCATTGCTTAGACTTTACCGGAATTAAAAAAAAATACTTTCCAGATAGGAAGGGAATCAAAACTCTAGGAGCCTATACATATGATCATGATCTATCGAAAACATAAATGACTTTAATGGAAAATATCCTGGGTTCGAAGCTAGGACGATGCAAATATCTGCCCTTTAAAATACATGGGAGTAGTTTTTCATTATTTTTTTTGATACACTTATCGAAATAATAGGAAGTTCTTGTTTAGATAGAAGATGTATATTAAGACTCGGCTAAAGAAAAAATTTAGATACCACAATGCTGTTTCTGGGTTCAATGTTAGAGCATATTAAAATTTCTCACATAAGGAATATAAGGGAAAAGTAGGACGTCGTTTGAGGCAGTTTCAGCCAATATTTATGCTTGAATTTACACACATAGTTAAAAATAGCGATCTTTTGTTGTGCTGCATAGAAAGTATTACCAGAAAGACCCGGATTCGAAGCCAGGCGGAATATATATTCCACATTTAAAATACATTGTGTTTAAGCCTGTGAATTAGTATCCTATCTATCTATCTATATGAATGAATCCGGAGAAGCATTTATATATAATAGATACATACAGGTAAAAGTTTCTTGCCTTCTGCAAGCATATTGATGATATGAATTTCAAGTTGATATCATATTGAGAAGGTCCACAAGAGAAAAAAAAAGGGATTGAAAATATTCTTAAAAATCACCGCAATTTATTTTAAATAGGAGAATATTTGCCCTGACCTAGTGTCAAACCAAAAATAATCCCGAAGATGTCTTTGTGGTTTCACATCCCATATGCATGGCTTCCAACAATTCCTCGAATTTCAACTCTAATTCGCCAAGAAGTGCCTCAAAAAAGTTTTTCAAAATCCCCACAATGCATCTTTATGGAAAAAATCGTGACTTTGGGGCCTTCTGGGATCGAACACTGAGGTTCAAAGTCGCCTTTTTTCTTTTGGTTACTCGCTATGGCCTGTACTATGGCAGTACAATTAAAAATGAATTACAAATTTGAAATAAAAATTGAGACCAAGGATAACTATTCCATGCCCCAGAAAACAATATGAGAGGGAAAGTCAGAAAAAGTATTGCAGAAAACTCTGATTAATACAGACGGAAGTAAAGCAGTTGCAATATCAGTTCCTGGGAATCAAGGCCTGCCGGGTGGTAGTACAGAGGAATCCACAAAAGAAGATAGCAATGTGCCGCCACTTTCTTCTGCTCAGCCTACGAACGAAGACAGGTTCACAATGGTGTAACAAATAAGAAGAAGGAAGAGGTCCTCGACACAGAAAAAATGTCTGCAGAAACAATGGCGATAGTAAGTAAAAAGGCACATACGTACATAGTGGGAAAAAATATGCACAGCAATATGGATTTAGTGGGAGTGAAAATAGCTGTGCTCCATGTTGGAAAGCTTGCTGGAGGAACTACAGTTGGAAATATCACTAATCTAGCACCTATCGGAGATGCAATAATTTCCAGTACATCGGAGGGGTGCTTGGAAAATAGACAGAAATTAAATCAAGAAAAAACTCAGATAGTGGTCTTCGGAACCAAGGATAAACATTTTGATAACTTCTACTTGAACTTCAAGGATCTTCTTGAACTTCTGGTCACAACTTCCAAGAACCTGAAATTCCTTGATATATATTGATCCTTGTCTCACCCAGAGCAGCCATGTTGACTACCTACTCAAAAAAATTATTTCCATCTTACATTAATTTTATTCATTTCTGTAAATTGTTATTTATTTTGGATGTGATAATGCAGAAAACAGCAGAATCAATGTAAGGACTTAATAATGCCAGAGGAGTGTGTGAAATCCAAACGTGAGCCATCAAAAATATCAGTCTTATACATCAAGTGGTTCTCTTCTCAATATTTTTTATTGTAGGATTAAATGTTTTTTCATGCCTCTGAGGGGGTAAATGAACTTGGAAAAGGAGTGAGCCAATGGTAAATACTTTTGAAATACAAAAAATATGTTCTGTCTTTCAGAGGTTCAAATACTAGTTGTTCATAAGCGTGGTTGAATGAAATCAGATTCACATTACGCAGGCTTCACTTTATGGAGCCTCTTTTCTGTAAAAACAACCTTGCATGTGAACCTTAATTATTATTAATGCATCTGGATTAGGCCGGTTTCCACCTTAAACAGGCTCTGCCTTAGGTTTTAGTGAAAATTTTGCTAACAGACACAATATAATGGCTGGCTTGAAACAACATCAATGACTTTTTCATTCAAGCATTAGTACAGAGGTTTTGCTTATTTTATCTTAAACAAATCATAATTTTCTCAATAATGAGCGCATATTCTATTTTAAAAGGCGTTTGTTTCTGAATTAAAGTCAAAGATTTCCTCTTGAAGTTTGATTTTGTGATTGAGATGAACATCTTTAATCTCCTTTCACTGATTACCTTAATAATAATAATAAGTCTTTATTTGAGGGAAATTCTTCCACATAACACAATTGAACTTGGGAGAGAAGTAATCCAATGGTAGATACTTTTGAAAGCAAAAGGTTGGCAAAAATAGTCACTTTCTTCAAATTTTAAACTCAACAAAAGTGAAATTGAGGCTGTCTGATAGTTAGGTCAGAATATCACCGGAAAAGCGGAAGAGCTGGGTATAAGTTTCAGTCACATTACCATTCTTCACTTCTGTTTAACCTCGGATTTAAGACACCTCCTGCGAAGTCAAATTTCATACACTGTGGCTGGAAAATGATTAGCGATATTGGGGAGGTTTTTATAGAATGGATGGATTTTGATCTAACATTAACTTATGTATGTATGGAATGTTTATTTCTATGTTATGTTTCAGTATTGGCCCATATGTGCTATTCTTTTTGAATAATTTTATACATCTTTCAGGGGTGGATTTAGAAAATGAGATTCTTTAGATATATGTAAATATGAACTTCTCTTCTGTATTTTTAAGTAAGAATTCAAATGATACTGCAAACTATTGCTTGGAATTGACTCAAAGCTTGAAATTGAGTTTAAGAATTGAATAGGTAGTGGATCAGGTAAGGTAGGTCATGTACGTGAATGGGCTGCTACAGCATGTAACAGTGACCATGGCGATAGACATGTAATGCCAACCAAATTTCAAACCAATGAGTTCTTGAGATCCTCCAGCTCCTGTCAGTGTTTAATGCACCATTAATGAAATGTTGGTTGCTTGAAAGAATAAACTCAACTTGTTTTGATAAAGGAGGGAAACTTTCTCTTTTATTAGAAAGTATTAGAATTGCAATAAGATTAGTCTATCAGTAAATTCGCCATCAAAAAGTCTAGTGTGGACCTCAGATCTTCATTACTAGCTTCTGGAAGCCCTTGATAAGGAATGAGGCTTACTGAACAACGCAAGAGATCCTCCATAATGAGCTGCAATGTTGTCAGTAGTCTATGTCAGTGAGTCTCAATGATCTCGTGAATAAATAATTAGTTTCATGGCTTTCAATGAGAGTTACCAAAATGTGCCGTCATTCAGCATCTCTCTTTCCACAGTATTTTTTATATGATCAGAGCTGTGAGTAGGATATTCGACCGATGTATATGAAAGATTCATTTTTAAGGAAGAGATATTTTAAAATAAATAATTTATAAATACATATTTAATGATATGATGACTATTTTAGTATCATCAACACAAGCCAACTCTTAATGAACTTTTCTCCCATAATACTATCACATACTCTTACTCCTTTAGATGTGGGAAAGAACCCTTTAACCCTTCGTTGAGTGTGCCCTGAAAACTTCAAAAAACAGCTGTGTGGGGTACTCGGGTCCCCCAACGCTTTCTTCGCAGAAATTACTTTGTTTTTTTTTGTTTTTCTTTTACTTAACCTTTAATTATGTTTAGAAGTACAGTATTGATTATTTTGTTGAAATTATCTTTTATTTCTTTGGAGGTAGCATTAGAGTTTTGGCTATTATATGATGTCAACCCTATAACCCCAACATCCCTGTACATGAGATTTGGGATGATAATGTGATATAATTACTGTTAATGCAATAAATAATGAATCAATTTAAAAATCTGTAACAAAGGGTGACTGAATTGCCGCAATCACACGACATGACATTGTGCATAGCAATACAAGCAAAAATGGCTGTGCTTTGGTACCCCATTCAATAACTAAAGATAGTTTGGAAATAAGTATGTGAAACAAATTTCTTTCAATTTCATAATAAAAAAGAAACATTGATGCGCGAATAAATGGAATAAGAAACATATGTGGTTAAAAATAAAACTTTTCTAGTGAATTTAGCAATTTTGGGGTTCTCCAGTACCCCACACCGTCAAGGAAGGGTTCGATTCGAGAACTCCTTTATTCTAGAGGAAAAAGGATCCTAAAATTCTCGTCGCCCTCCATGGCGGAAGTTTACTGCAGGTAGGGGAAGAACCGCGGAAGAATGAACCTTGGAGGAAGGCTTGAAGGTCCTTGAAGAGGGGTGTCTCTTCGAGGGGAAGGAAGAACAGACAGGAAGGATGAGCGGTAGGTCGACCGTCAGTCCACTCTGTGGTGTTGTGCGGAGAGTTCTGTCCGCGTGGCGGTCGACCCACTTCCCTGTCCAAGCGGGGGCGCTGTTGTCGACAGGTGTGTGTTTCACTCTCCCTCTCCTTTGCCCGTATTCTCCGCCGAGTTTTGAAATCGAGTACCGTCCCGTTACCTTCTGGTGCCCACTTAGGAGGCGAAATCCAGCCTTCATTCATTTCAAATTCCGATGTCAGTGTTTAGCCATATCCTCTGGTTACCATTTTTCCTTCGTGTATCCTCTTTTTTAGTCGAACCAATTCCTATCTTTTGTTTCGCCATTCATACGTTGCTTATTTTTTGCACATATTTCTAGTGTTCTCGTTTTCTACTCTGCCTTGCCGAGATTTTCAAGTTGTTTGACTTGTTTTGGCCAATTCGCTCTGCATTTTCCGTTTTATTTTGAATATTTATGCTATTTTTCTGCGGATCACAATGGGTGTGATAACAGCTTTACATAATCTATTTTTGCTCAAGTCGCACGAATTTGTGTTTTCATCTTGTCTAGTCCAAGTCACCGCAATTAATTTCTCATTCTTTTCTTAATTTACACATTTTAATTCCAAAATTGCGCTCTTCCCAAATATCCCACTCAAAACAGAAAAAGTCAACATTGAAAGTATACGCAATATTCGATTTGATCCGTTCATTCCATTTGTAGATAGTAAAATTTAGGAATCGCGCCGAAAAATTATGTTTTATTGTTCTGAATTTGCAGAGTATTTCGTATTATTTACTGTAATTGTAACGATGAGCTCGGAGATAAAAAAAATGACTCTCGTTATTATATTTGGATCCAAACCGCTGATTTTAATAATTACAATTTTTTTCTCTATTGTTACTTTTCATATTTCTGTAATCGCTTAATTCTTCTGAATTCATCCTTTCTTTACTTGCCGACGGTCTTTGGCCTAAGGGTTTTCTTTCTCAACTCAACCGCTTGCAGAAAAGGAATTCAAATAAAAGTAAAGGATGTACCATTTAACTTTTACGGCACTCTTAATTTAGCGATCCCTCTTAATGCTAGTGTATATCTTTTGATTTTGCCGTTATCATTTACGACTGCTTTTCGCGAGGTTATTAGATTTGGCGGAGGTTATCGACCGCCATGTCTTCGCCAGCCTCGAAATCATGCTCATTGCGAATTATTTGCACTCGATTTCCTCTTTGATCATCTGATTCCAGCCATTCTGCAACTTGGATAACACCCTTAACCTCTGTAAACATATTAATCGAGGAAATATTCGTATCACGCAGGGATAGAAAGGTCGCTTAAAGTAAACACACACATGAAACATATCTTCGAAATAATAAGTGAATTTGCAGGCACTTTCAATGCCCAATATCCTAATCTCTTGTTTATGGCCATAAATGCATACTTCGGTGTCATTCTCACATTGAATCTCCGCCGCTTTCTAAAATCCCTCGATGATGTCGTACCATGCGGGCGAACACCCCTTCCTTTTTTGATAGCCCGTCTTTCTTTCGATGTCGAATACGCTAATGTAATCCACTTTAAACGTCTTCCTAATTTCGTTACCTCATTACGTCGTCTTTGCAATTCCTCTCACCAATTCTCACTTCTGCTAATCAATCTTTCGGCGGTTTTATGATTTTATCTGGTTTTAGTAAAAGGATATTACATCAGGAGTAACAGCAGTTTCAGACATCGTATTAAAACATAATGATTTGGCCCATACTTTAAGCCCGGTTCACACGGAGTATGTTTTCTAGCTTGATTCTTTGCGTGGATCTCTGCATGCTTGCTAGCAGTAAATAGTTCAGCTAGCTACGCATAGCAACCAACCATCAGCGAAACATGCAGGAAAAATAGCACCTGTCCTATTTCTCAAAATCAAGCAAGGGAGCATGCCCAGCAGCAGGCAGACACGAAATTTTCATGCTAGCGAGCATGCAGGGTTCCACGCAAGGAATCAAGCTAGAAAACATGCACCGTGTGAACCGGGCTTTAGTTGAGGGGGGTTGCATAGGCCATAGGCCGCGATTCCATTCCTTGGGGATCTTCAAAAGATGCACTTCGTCCGTTGGCTTGCCAAAATTTACAAATTTTAAGACATTCAGTTGAAAAATGTTGAGAGTTATAATTTTCGGATAAAGCTAAATTGAGAGAAGCACATTTTAAATCGAATTGATTGATCTAAATTGATCAAGTTAATTGATTGAACAATGTAAATAAATCTAAATTGATCTAGCGAACAGTAATCAAACATTTTCGTTGCAAATTTTCTTATTCTAAAGATTGTTAACTTATTCGAAAGCTCTGCGGCAAGATTGCAGTGAAAAACGTATTATTCCAAAAATGACGCTATTTAAACATTAAAATTTATAATATCCTTTGATTTATTGATAATTTGCAAGAATTAGGGCTACTTTGCCTTTGTTTAAGATAAAATTTCTTTCAACATAATGGCCAAGAATTCATTCCAATAATAAATAGAGGTAAAGAAATCATCCCTTGAGAAAAATAGAACAGAAAAAGTTGTCCCTTATAACAGATAAGAAATATTTCTATGCAATTCGGTTTCAAAAGGTCAGCTTAGCTTTACAGAAACAGTCGAACTTGCTGTGCCGAAATAGAATTTATTATTTACCACTTCACTCATTTAGACTTAATTTTTGAGGAGTAAATCGACTACAATTATCGGATTGTTTATATACAATTAATTTCGGGGATACCATGCCATTGCATTCTAAAAACCTTTCCTCCAAGTGTGGTCGTTCGTCGATAAAGAAGAGTCGGTTAATGGAGGGGGCATATCGAATTGAATCGTTTAGAAATAACATCGATACCTTTATCTGTGGAATTAGATGATGAGAGGGCGTTGGCGACTGTAGTAGATGGAATTGATAATTGATAAAACCACTAGCAGGAAGATGTTTGCTTCATGTGCAAAAACGCAATTGTCCGAACTTTCTTTATTGAAATAATTCGTGTCAATGGAATGCCAATGTTTTGTAATTTGAGCGCCAATTGCTACAGTATGTAAGTGAATCGTACGATAAACTGGATCACGGACGGTTATTTAAAGTTCGTAGCCGTCAGAGAGGGGAAATCGAATCATTGTAATATAATTCAATTTAACGAGAGCAAGACACTGAGCCGTTTTGGATTACTTTTGTGAATTAACGAAGTTTGTTTTGAACGATACACTTATTGATTGTTCACTCAACAAAGTTTGTCGATGTAAATAAACTTATTAACGAATCGACGCTTTCCCGGACGCGTTCAAGATCGTGTTCATTGCAAATATCTCATTCGCAATAAAGTGGTAATCTGTGTATCCATCAGTGCGCCCATAAACTTTCTGTTATTCCAATTCGACAGTATCTGCTTAATTATCGTTTGTGTACGGAAACAAACTTGATAAAGACTCAGTGGTAACCGATGAATAGATATTTGAAACAAAGGGCTGATCCCTATTTTATATCTTAAACGAATATAAAAACATTTGAAAAAGTCCCTTCCTTCTACAAGGTACAGAAATCATCGAGCTTATTATTTTATTGCCATAAAAAATTGAATAAGGGATTTGAATATGTCTTTTATCCACCAACTTCTATTTGAAGGTTTTCCTCACGTAATCAATTTTTAAAGTTAATTTTTACGCCGTTTTAATTTGGGTTGTGATCCATTTAATGTGATTCCATTTCTGAGCACAGCCTTCTTCAAACTGGGAACGCACAACTTAAGTAAGGCAAAAACCATTTTAGTCATACGGAGTGAGACAATTAATCGCAGGTTTAGTATGATTGAATCCAAATATTTGGTACAGAGCGGGTGTTTCAAAGCTCTGAAAAGGAACTTAGATATATATAACTGGTTTCTGCGTAATAATTTCGTCATACTCCTTAAACGTGAAACTTCTTAAACATCATTAGTACGTGTTTCTGCGGTCCAGTTTTTCGTGTAAGAGTATCCGACGTTTTACAAACGGCTCTCATAATTGGTCATTTTTCGAAATGTTTGGGACAATTACAGCGCGTGTTTCCTCGAAGCCGTCCGACTCGAGAGAGAAGTGGTTAAATCAGGAAGTAATTGGACACTCATCTGCTATGACTTCAGGTGCATGCCTTGAGGCAATATTTACTCGCTGTCTCTATTGTTGACTTAGACTCGTGTCAACAATCACGGCGTCGATTGTTGTTACGCGAGACAAACTTATTTTTCAAATTTAGTTCTAATTATTTATTGAGATCAATTGCTCTGATTTCGCTAATCAGCGCAGTAATCTCGATATATTTTATATTTAATAGATCTTAAGTGCATATGTATGTCCGAAGTTCACTTTGCAACTTAATTTATAATTCTTTCTAGACGAACAATGTTTACGTTTTCAAGTTCCCTAGTTTGAGAATACCCCTCTCGATTCATCGCAGTGCCCCTGAGGTCCCTCCTCATTAACCTTAAAACATTTCCGGAATCTCTCGCACGATGAATTTAAATGCTAGGATGATCCGTCCAAATGACAGGCCCTCGACCTTGGTTTCATGCGTCACTGTCGGACCACACGGATTTCAGTCGTGGCCAGTCGGACCGTGGTACGGCACAGTAATTGCATTTCGTCATTTCCTGGAAAGGGCGGCTGTCGTTAGATAACGCCAACTGACTCACATGGCCCTCGCATTGCGGTCGGTGGAACAGTTCGGAAGCGAACGCGTTCCTTGAAGACTATTCGAACCTCTTCGTAGGAAGTTTCCATCGAATCCTTATCTTCAGATGTTATTCGTTATCTCCGAATTGTGCGCGCGCGCTCACTGTCCCGTGATCGTTCGGATGGGATGCTCCTCGTTTTGAACGGCCCTTAATTATCGGGAGTTTCCATTTCTCCGTTTACGGGTCCGTCATGAGGACCGTGGCCCCTGGCGAGCCCTCGGCACCACCCTTTCGTCTTAAGTGACTCCTCCCACCCGATTCTGTAAACAATTAGCCATCCAAAATAAGGGAGAGTTGAACGAGAGGTGTTGAGTGTCAAGCGCCCTGGTGTTTTGCTCTGCCTCGCAACTTTAATCGTACATGTTTTTGGCGCTCCTTTGATCTGCAGCGGTCCCGCGAGAGCCATGGAGCCCGCTGGTGGGATGGAACTGCTGACTCTCAACTCCATTAACTCGCAGAAGAACCCGAGCCAAGTGTCGTTGTACTTGAAGGATGCCATATCGTCGGAGATGGACGAAGACAGCTGGTCCTGGTCCTACCTACGGGTGAGTACTACTCTTTTGGGTCACCTGACGTCAAAGCAAACTAGAGGACGCTTTCATAAGTAACGCCTCATTGCTAAAGAGGGTCGATTGTGATGCTTATTTGGATCGAGATGACGATTCAGCAGAATGCACGTTAGGGTAATTTGCGTTGATATCGCGCGGAGACACGGCCGTTGCCACGATTTTAGCTTCGGAGGTTTTGTCCTCTCTGCGCAACGCTCTTGTATTATCTTGCTGTTTGAATTATCTAAATACCTCTAAAGTAAATAGACAAAGTGACGAGCTCGGCGAAGCTGTCGTTTTTCGTCGGTTTTAACCATTCAAAGTGTCCATTTCGTGATATCCAATCAGCCGTTTTCTTAATTTGTCGAGCTTATGCTTAATTTAGTGTGTTTTTATGCATTAGTAACTCATTATGACTCAGTAACTGTCACTCAATTCACTACATCAATAAATATAGATTCATATTCTTGAAAACCAATCAATTATTCATTGGCAATGATTTCCTATTTTATTTATTTGCATTCGCTCCGAGACATTTTCCTTTTCATTGTTGTTTTCTCGTCCATTCCTTTCGTTGTGATGATTGACTTGCGTCACTCTCTCGATCGCGATTGATAAGGGAGATCTTTTTCGAAACGAGTTCCAAGAACAATGTGTATCACCGGAATTTCCGATACTTTTTATTTCTCAAATCTTCTTCGATGTAAGCGTTGATTGGAAATTTATAACCCGCAAGTTACTCCTCTCAAGATAAAATGTCGGCCATAGTAAAGAATTTTTTCGATTCCGCCATTTCTAAGCCAAAATATTTCCTCATAATGACATATTTTGATGTTTATCGGCCATAAAAATTAATGTAAATGTTTTGCTTAAACCACGGATAGTTAATTTTCCTCGACCATTGCGATGTTTCAAAATGGATCTAAATGTTGTACCCGATATTATATTTCCACGTCTATTTTTTCACCTTTAATTTTATTGTTTCTTAAAGGGTAGGACGTTTACTACAATTTATATGAATGTATTTGCCTGTCTGAATTTCTCTTTTCGAGGAGTTTTATTAAAATATCTCCGATGGCCAAAACCCTGGACGACTTCAATTTCCAGCATTAAATCCAACTCGAGAGTCATTCGCTTCAGAAAGCGGCTTTTTTACGAATCGGCTGTTCGAAGAATAGGTCCAATCGATGGAAATGCAGCCGTCGCCGCTTGCGGAAACTGTATCAGTTTGCAAAATAATCTTCTTGGGTAATTTACAAAAGTCAATTAAGCGTTTCCTTCATTCGAGTATTCACCAGTGGCTTCAGTTGACGCTGCTTACCACTTCACTTGTTTTGTTTTATGCCTTACTTTGAAATGAGCGAATATTTACTTGCTCATTGCTCTACTGCATCTGATGGATACAATTAGCCTTTCTTTGATTTCCATCAATAAATTATCCTCTGAAATGTTTACCTATCCACGCATTGTTATAAATAGCTACAATTTGATTTCTTGATAAAGTCACTGTGAATTTTTTGCGTAATTTTCCATTATTAATTTTTTAAAGATAAATAACGCAATGCATTCAATTGATATACTTCGATTTTTCAATAAAGTTTTCCTTTTAAGTGACGCATGAAACTGATTGAATTTTTTTATAGTTTTTGCTGATAAAACCCAAAAATAGTTTAAAGTTAACGTTATCTCATTATTTAAACAAAATTGAGGAGTACAAGCAGAGAGTTTAACTTTAGAGGGTTCGAAAGCTTTCTTTAACCCCTAAAATTCATTTGTTTTATCTTCTTCTTTGTCCTTACTATTTATAATATTCTAGAATCGAATCCAGCGATTGATCCCCTAATATTTATTCCGTTATCAAGTGCAGTTGTAATAATTATCTTCCATTAATCACTCTCGTTAGGCCTCTCCACGATTCTGTGTGAAGACGATGAAAATTCTTTCAGTTTTTTAGTCGAAGCGATACCATCCAAGATCTGATAGAATAAGCAACCTTGTCCTTATCTGTCCCACATTTAACGCTTGCTTGATTTCCGAAGGAAATATTTCTGTGTATAATAACAAGCAATTTTGCTCTCAATTTTCGAATTATAATTAGGCGTCACTTTCTCGTATTTTTGCAAGAGGTCCTATGGTTCCGCGCTAATTGCCGAGCCAAGGCATGCGTGTCCTTTTTATTCCTAAGAGTGGTGTAATCTGGTGTTTTCTCTTCCTTCGATCTTGCGAACCCACGGAATTCCTGGAATTTATAATTATTTGATGAAGTTACAAGTGTTTATTTCTCTAGTGTTTACTGCAACAATTGTTCACTTCGTTACCAAGAAGACAATTCCACAATAACAACACACACACTTTTCTAACATAGGTAGATAAAGTGACATAATACAAATCTAAGAGTTCACTAAGAATTTACTCCTTTTTAATTTCTAATAATTACCGTAAATATATATTATGACATTTCTTTCGTAATATATCTTCGATCTTCCCAGATTCAAGTACGTCACGCTTTCAAACAATGTTTCAACTCCTCGTGCACTTGGTCAACTCTGTCATCTTTAAAAATGCAGTAATTCTGTTTGAACGTTCTTCGTGTTATTAAGGTAAGGGCTCAAAATTTTAAGAAAGTATTTGAAAAACATCCGATTTATAAACGATTCACTTATATTTATTTAATTACACCTGTGGTTTCTCGCACTCAAAAAATATGCTTTATCAAACATTCGGTCTATCTTTCGATCGATTTAATCCAAATGTATTCCTTAAAAATAGCGCTGACCTCTTCTTGGCTCTCCACTTTCCCAACCCCATTCCGAAATCCGAGTTGCCGCCCTAATTTGAGCCTATTTTTCGTGCGGATCCAATAAGCGTCCTCGGACTAATGAATGATTCGTCCGATCTGCGAAGGTGCATCGGAACTCCATACTGTTTCTGAACGGAGAAAAACCGCCTGAACTCAGGTTCGGTTGTGCGATTATTTTTAAGTTATTTAATCACGTTTGATGCCCATTTGTAATTTAATCGATTTTAAAAATCGAAGAAGAAATAAGATGTTGACTTTCCACAGAAATTAATTAGAGTGCCCATGTGCAAGTTCATCTTCAGGCACCGAGGCTTAGATTTGTGGGGTTCGTCTATTTTACTCGAAGAAAAAAAACTTGGATTTCCAATTCTCCCGCTAGTGTGTGTTTTCTCCTACGTGTAAGATTTCCGCCCGTCTCAACAGCGTTTTAGGTGATGTATGATTATCTTCTAATAAATATACTGTGAAAAACTCTGTCCAATTGACTGATAAGCCATGTCAGAACCACCACCAAATTGAAAATTGTTCATTCAAGATCTTTTTCTTAGCGCTCTAGTGGATGTAACTTTAAATATCGTGAATGAAATCATGGAGGACAATTTCATAGGCAACACGTATATCAGTGAATTCATCTGTTTGCTTTAAGTGTGTGTTGACCAAAATCATTTTCAGTTTAATGATTCTTTTTACCGTCGACTTTCCATGGGGTCCCCACTTTCCCCTATTCTTTCTGACAATTTTCTCGACCATGTTGAACCCCAACTCTTTAATAGTAAATCTCCCTTTTTATCCAATATTGTTACCCAGCATTGCTGCATCGACGACATTCAGTGCATCCCAACGACAAATATCCCAACTACTTCTTTTGCCAAACTCAATTCATCCTTCCCTTACATTAACTCGCGAATTTGAAATAGATCACTCGATCAACCTTTTAGACCTTAAAGTATTCATCTCTCAAATCCAATTTGCCATTTATAGAAAACCAACTCACACGGACATTGTAATAACAGGTTCTTCCAACCGCTGTTATACAAACTGAAAATGCCATTCCCTCCTTAACAGACTAATACCAATGTCATCCAACAACTGCCAAAAAGAGCTAAATACAATACAAACGCATTGCAATTAATAAACGTCACCCCGCTTCCTTGGTCAATAAAATACTTGCCCGAAAATTGAGAAAAACTTCCATCCGTTCTATGTTTACGCCCCCTACCGTCTCAATGCTTCAGAAATGACACAAGTTAAATCTTATTGGGGATCTATCATTGAAAATTTGCAATATATTCTCTAAGAATGATTTCTGTTTATCATAACGCAGCAACAAAGGGCTTTGGTCTCTAATATGTAAAGGCAAAGACAAAAATAACTCCCTCTTTAAGCCTGGAATTCATAGAATCAGTTGTAATGAATGTTAAATCAGTTTTATCGGCCACAGTATTTGAAGTGTTTTTAGTAGATGCAATGAACACCGTTCCTTAATAACGCCCCCCATAGATCTCATTTTGCTGAACACCTTTTAATCGATAATCACCAATCCGATTTTTCACCTGCAATCGCCCGTTCCTGCCCTAAGACAAACAAATTAGATTTACTAGAAAATTCCAAATCCTCCATAATTCCTTTTCCCTAGCCAATGAATTCATTTTCAGCGAGGATCCTTCTACATTGTTTCCCGATCATTGCCGCTGCATGACCTATTATGCTTCCTTACTTTGCAACTCTTCTCCACCCTCTGGGGGATTTAAGCTGTTGTATCAAAGACGCCTGATGATGGCGTAAACTTGCACCTAAACCATGGTTGCTCGAATAAATTTCTGTCGAAAGTAAACTTCTTATTATTTCTTTGATTTTTAAAATGAAATTCCACCAGATTTCTCTTATTGCTTTTAATTTCATTGAATTTAAAAGTAGAGCTTGAAAATATGTTTCCATTGAAATTTTGAATCCTTTCCTTCCGTGTGTTTTGGATCACACATTTTTATTTATTTATTCAAATTTCACATGCAGCAGTCTCTAATTTATGGCGAGAACATTAAAATGAGAAAAATGACAATAAAAAAACAAATTGTAAATGAAAAGGGAAAGAAATGAAAACAAGAGAAAGACTTATGCTGAGTGTCTCATTTGTCATCGACGAAATTACTCGGTACTTGTCACATTAAAATGCATCATTCATCAAATCAACTCTCCGAATTTGTTTGAAATCCTTTCAGCAGGGAATTCGATGCGTGTTTTTGAAAGTTGAATGAAGTTTCATTTTTTAATTATTAGAGAACTTCTGTTTTCACCCTATTCACGCGACCTCTTTCGTTCGCCTCTTTCTTCCGCGATAACATCCACTTGTGCTCTTAACAAAGGGCGACGAGCACTAATCTCTGCCTAATTCGTGCGCTCCAGTGGGAAGGCTACGTTTTCCCTCAATTGGGGCAAAATCCTCGGTCGGGAATCCGCGTCCCGTGCATCGAAAGTCTCTATTATTATCAGCATCATTTTTCGTATCTCGCGCAAGGCCTTGGAGCTCTGGATCTGGCCAATTTGGCAAGAGATCCTCGTTATCGGGGAGGTTTCAAATCTCCCCCACGATTTTAGAGGTCAAATTCTAACACTTCAGTGTATTCCTCCAGCAAAAACTAACGTTCTTCATTTAAACTCAATCACTTAATGCCGATTTTAATAGCAAACGGAGTAATTGTGAGAGATGTCAGATCTGAGTTAAAAGACGGTATACAAGATGGTTGAAAAGACCATAACAAAAATGTAGGAAATAATAATAAATAAATGAAGCCTTAAATGTAAAGCTGTGTATATATATTGCGAGGTATTTCGAGGGAGATTTGGATTTTAAATGTGCTGTGCACGGAGAGGACTGATACTTTATCGGACTTCTCTTGTTTACCATTACGAATAATAATAGGCCTCTCTATTTGATTTCACTTTCCCTCCTTCTCACCTGTCTCGTCCTGGTTTGAGGCTAAATTCCCGTACTTTTTACGTTCCGTCACATAGATCTGCCACCTTCCATAAATCTTTTACAGCATCTGCCATAAATTTCTGGAATTCCCTGCCAATCCTAATCCGTGATTCAAGAACTATAAATAGGTTTAAAATTCTGTTATTTGATTATTTGTTCAATCTAAAGCGTTGAATATTTTTTTATTCCTTTTTCTTATCTAAAATGTTGAATATTGTAGTATCTGCTACGATATCTTGCATTGTTACGTACAGTTGTTCTTAGGCAGCACAGGGCATAATGAAAATACATTTATGGAAAATGAACAACAGACTTTGCATTTTCCACAAGAAATATTTTATTACACGACCGGTTTCGGCCTTTCTGCTGTTCATTTTCATAAATGGCGTTCCACCAAGTAAAGTCAGTTCATATCGATTTTTAAAATATATTTATTTAATATGAACATTGTCGAACAATGAGACTTGGTTTTTCATCCTATTTTCTCTTCAGTATTTAATTGAAGACTAATTTGGATTCAGGTTGAGTCGAGGAGTTAGAGTATCTAGTGTAAGAGTATATAGTATAAGAGTATCTAGTATAAGAGTATCTAGTATAAGAGTATCTAGTATAAGAGTATCTAGTATAAGAGTATCTAGTATAAGAGTATCTAGTATAAGAGTATCTAGTATAAGAGTATCTAGTATAAGAGTATCTAGTATAAGAGTATCTAGTATAAGAGTATCTAGTGTAAGAGTATCTAGTATAAGAGTAGCTGCCCTAAGATTTATAATAGAGAAGGCAAAGTTTACTTCCTTTGTGAATCTAGAGAAAGCAGAATGCTGCGGATCCTGACGGAAGTAGAAGTAAGTGATCGCCAAAGACGACCAGATTTTATTAGAACGGCGATTTTGAAATTAGCATCGGAGGCAGATTAAAGAAATGAGTAAAAGGGATTTATCTTTGAAGAATCCTTTGAAGTGGTAGTAATTGAAGTCGAGACGAACTTTGCCGTGAGATTTATAAGATGCGCTCTTTACGCGTCCACTTTTATTCACTGAATATAAATATGATTTAATTTATGCTAGTTATTGAGCAGATATAATTTAAAAAGCTTCCTGTGGTTTAAAATTATTTTCTCTCTTCTTTTCAATTAGAATTAAATTTGCAAGTACTGTTGAAGAATTAATGGAGAGCATAGTGGCGCTCAAGTCTGCGATTAGGAATCACTTTTTCTCGCGAATTTCGAAGTATATTCGCAAAGCCGCTCATATAGGACGTCTCGAGTATAGTTTCATGTTAAAAAGAGGTCATCCTTATTTTAAAAATTTTCAACTTTATGTTTTACATCATTTCTATTTTTCGATGCTCTGCTTTCGCAATTTCGAAGATGACTGCAAATTCCAAGAATCTCCGCTGTCATAGACTTGCGTTGGGTGGTGCGGCACGAATTTATTTACAGAAATCAGCGAAATTCTACTTCATTTCTCAAACATAACAGCTACTTATTTCATTGCGATTATGCCGTAACACTGTTGAAAGTCGTTTAGTTTTTATCAACACCTTCATGGCTGGATCCGTCTTCAAGTTCGTATCGAAAACGGTATCGATGGGAAGGATATTCTGTTTTACAACGAAATCCTCTTAGTCTTTGAGTAGTTGAGATGAGGAATTCTCTTCTTAAATGCCCTCCTTCCGGAAAAGAGACCAATAGCAACTGCAATCGCTATTATCTCTTTCGTCGTCTGGATACGAAGGTCGCAGAAAACAGTTGCGTATTTCGTCATTAAAATCATTCCCCGAGAATCACTCGGAAAGCGTTTTTATTTGCTCGAGAGATTCAAAGTGTTTTTACAATTCGGAATGCGATCCGTAGAATTGTTAGGAATACTTGTTTCGCCGCTTGCTTCGGAAATCAAAGATTCTGTTTACGTTATCAAAGATTAATCAAAGATACGTTTCAGCCGGTTTCACTCACAGTTTCCGTTCCGAATGAGTTACTCTCCATTATTTCATCGTTGAACGTTAAATTCTGGAAAGGAAAGATATATTTGAGCTTATAACGGAATTTGTGATAGAGATACTCCAGTTAGATACACAAATGTTGACATAATAGTTCATAAGAAACTTTAATCATTTTTGGAACGGGAAACATGTTGAACTGTGAATACAAAGTGTGGAAATATCATTTCTTTTACTTTAACTTTGCCGTTGCAAGATATTTTACCCTATATTGAATTCCCCACCTACTCTAAACATCTTCAATTTGTTGAATTACTTATTGCGCTTTTACCAGATTCAGTTTAGTGACGAATTAGAGTCCAATATTGATTTCATTATTCTTATCACTTCCAAATAATGTAAACGTGCCCAAATATGCATATTACAAATAATATTTTTTCGATATGCTCGCATTATCTTTAATTAAACGCCAAGTTAAAAGAATGAGTAGAGTTGATTTATTGCAGATATTTTGTTACGCAATCCAAGTCATTGCGTAAAACCCTATCGATTTATCTTTCATTCTCTCTGAAATGTAAACCTATGCGGACATTTCTGATAATGTTTGTTCGATTTTTAATGGAAGCGCTCTGAAAGAATTCATTTCAATTTTTACTTTCTCCCTAAACGTAGTATAGATAAAGTATTGTATTCGCAAAAAAATTCAACCTCCAGATTTCGACGGAATTAGATGTTTTGGGGCCCATAGAGCACGTTTTCGCTATTTTCCCGAACATGTCTGTCTGTGGTAAAAAAGTTTGTGGGCGCTCTATCTTAAAAAGGAATTATCCGATCATTTCCAAAATTCATATTTAGTATTTTCCTAACAATGCCAAGAGTTGATTAGTTTTTGATGAATATCGATTAACCGGAAGTTGCGGTTCATCCGGAACAAAATTTTGTTTCTTAAGTATCTCTGTCAGAATGCAATTTAGGTATATACAATTACTTACAAAACTTAAAGATAATGTACTTTACTACAACTTTTGTATGAAACAATTTTTTGTAAGACTGATTGTTTAGGAGTTATTCCTGAATAATGGCTAACCGGAAGTTGTTTATACAGAAATGGAAGTTTTTCACACATATCTCTGTCAGAATGCAATTTAGGTATATACAATTACATAAAAAAGTTATACATTACATTACTACAACTTTTGTATGAAACATTTTTCTGTAACACTCATTGTTTTGGAGTTATTTATGTATTACCGGCATAAGCTTCTGTTTTCAATAAATATGGAGAATGTCATGTGTTGGCCACATCAGTTTTTTCATTCTCTAATAAACTGGTATGTTTGCTCCTGTGTTTATTCGGATTGGTGGGAAAATAATATCTCTAAATAGGATTCCATTTTGGAATTCGTGCAGCCAAGAAAGTGGTGGCTGACCACGTTTATCAGCATTCAAGTGAGAAAGGGTGACATTGGAAGTAAATAGCGCCGATGTTATCTTGTAATCGGAGAATCTTCTAGAATCGCGTTCGTCACCCATTGACTGTTTTTTTAATTTTTTACAATCAGAAAAGGGGCGGATCTTATTGTTTAAAGTGCTTCGACAGCTTAGGTCATTTTGCACATTGGCTCCCACCGGGAATCGAACCCGGGACCGCTTTCACCAAAGGCAAACGCGCTGTCCACATGACTATCCAAGTAATTTATATAATATCCACAGAGGAGAGTAGAATGTTTTTAATTTGCAGAAAGAATTTCATGGATAAAATAAAAAGTTGAACTTTGAGGAAGGTCGTCATGATAGAAAATGAAAAACAAACTTTATGACTTCCGCTGGTTTTATTTACAAAGTACAAACTGTCTCCTCAGTCACGCCATCATCTGGTACAATGAGGTTTTGTCGATTCCGGAACTAAATATAAGTAAGGAGGAAATGGAGAGGGATGGACAGAACTTCATTGTACTACCTGATACGGCAGAAACCGGTTCCCGTTTAATAAATAAACCAGTGGAAGTCTCCAAGCTTGTTTTTTATTTCTCATCAATTTCAAAGATTTTTTTAGATTACATAGTATTTTTTATTTCGCACATAATTGCAAATTACTAATGTTATTGCACCAAAATCACAAGGTATTTACAATTATATAGCGAAGCAGCAAACAAATAAGGTCGTCCTGAGCTTGGAAACTCATGTTGAGTGTTGATTAATCGATGTTGAGTAATTCTACATAATATACTTACGACGTATGTTTAAAAAAATATTGCACTTTATAATGTAAAACCTAACCATTACTCAATATAATTGATGGAAATTTGATTAATTCTTACCGTGAAAGGAACTTTTATTCTTATGCCCCCCAAACTAAGCCTAGATCCGATATTTGGGCTATAGTCTAAATTTTCCTTGGAATTTTTCTTACGTCGAATATTTCTAAAAGAAACAACATTTAATATGGTTAAACTTATGAGAAAATGGATTCTTCCTTTAAGTTTGTTTTAAGCCTTAGAGATGCTTCCTCAGCCACTAAGCGAGGGTTTCCAGAGAGGAGGAAATTCAGGGGTTGTTGGCGCCTCAAAAATTCAAATTAGTGCCCATTAAAACTTTTTTATGCTAAGAAAAGCATGTCCTGGGGAACCTAGACACACTATATGTGTATAAATCTTTGATAAATAAAGAAATAAAAGGTTCAGTTGGAGGGGATAGTCAATTTCAGACTCGTAAAAGCACAAATGTTGTTTCTATTATGTGTAATAAAATGTGAAATACTCTTTCCATCCTCATCTTGGATGCGTTTGGTTTAGACTCGCTACGGCTTCTTGCAACGAAATTACGGAAAATATGACAGTTTTTAATTACCTTCCTTTATGTATTTCATGTTTTCAGATAATGGATGACCTAATAAATGATCTCATATCGTATTTAATATCGATTTTTGCCTTTACAAACTACGCCGTGAAGATTTTTACTTTAATGGTACGGATACACGATAATGGACCATCAATTACCAGAAATGTTTATCCAGCGGTAATACGCCGGGCAGACTGGTATTACAAAATATTACAGCCTGCGGTCGATTTGCTCACTCTTATTATTCTTACATTATTTTCGTGTATTTCCCTTTATTAAGGTCAAAGTCTTGGTAAACTTGCGGACGGCAGCGATCCCGCCTTTTTATGTCCAAGTAGACGTCGCCATTTCATAACTATTTTATTGGTCGGGAAAAGCGGACTTTGCCTCACATCTCCATAATCAAGGTCTCGCATTAGGAATACAAAGCACGTGTTTAAAGTCGCTTACAGGCGGCTGCGTTCTTGGATTTCCCGCCTTCAGTCGTGTCCCTCGCCACGGCTTTATTTTATCGCGGTTTTTTCAAACTTATATTATCTATAACAATATACGCATTCAGGTCGTAAGCACGTTTTATATGCTCCAATTACGAAGATGGTCGATTTTATAAGTGAAGAGTCCTCATTCGCGGAAATTCGCTATCGCGGTAGAGTCCTTTGACCGAGGGCCGACTGTGACCACAAATTATCCGTCATACACTTCTCTATTTTTCGATTAGAATATTATTTGGTGCCCTTAATACGATTTCGTTCTCGTTGCCCAGTAAACGCACGATTTGTTTACGGCAACCTATCTGGCAAAGAGCGTTTATTTATTCGGTTTTCTTTTATAAAATGATATGAATTAGGATTCCGTTCCTGTTTATTCAGAAATTATCGAAACGTAGAACTTAGTGTCAGTTCGGAGTGATCCTGTCGACAATGTTGCGCATTTCTGTGGCGCTTCGTTTCACCGATATCCAGCCGTCCTCCCCAATTTACTGTCTTATGCCACGTCAGGCGCGCCCTTCACTATTCCAATGTCCATCCTCCTAAGACCGTTTATCGCAATATCGCTCTAGGTCGCTTGGTCACGTACAGCAGTTTATCAGCGGTCTATTTATGTGTACCAAACTAGAAATAAATTTTATATCGTGCACATAAACACACTCACACCCAGGTATATGGGTTACTGTAGGTTTATAGGTGCCATAGCATAATATGTCCATGGTAGTTAGCTGTGATATATGAAAATATTCAGAGTGGAGGAAGGAAAAAACAGGGAATTTAGCTTAAAACCTAGTTCACGCTAATTTCGTAGACTTATTCCTAAACCGGGGAAACAAGAAAATTAATCGGAACAATCCAGTCTAAAGACATAGTTTATTCGATAAGTAAGGCATATTTCTGTGAAATTTTATTTCATTCTTAAGCATCTACAATAAACTCCCGTTTATCCGAATCGCGTTTTTCCGAAATCCGCTTTATCCGAACCAACTTTTCCGAATGCACCCACCCCACCCCTACCCACCGAATACCATCGCGACCCATTACTTATTTGCTCGTGACACCTCTTCATATATGAACACACTCTATCAACCACGCAAATTCTAATGAAGCGTCCTAGAACTTCAACGTCCAAAAGTTGAAGGTTTTTTTGTTTTTTTACTTTGAAGTTCCTCTTGACAAACTTTTCGTTCCTTTGAGTAATCTCTAGTTCTGTTTCATAATTTTGTAGTTATTTTTTCATTCAAAGGAGTAGGTTATAAAATTAAAACTCCTGTATTTCCCGCTGCCAAATAAGGCGGATTTTTTCTGTAAGAACGTAAAATAAAAGAAGCTTTGTTATGCAGCATTTAAAAACTTTGAGTTTTCAATATTACTTTGACACTTTTTTAACACGTCAACACAATGTTTTCAGTGAAAAACATGCAGCCTTTTTCACAACCATATCAATAGCATTCTACGTACGCACGTTTTACGATCATATTTCGCGGTATTGACGCAATTCGGGGTGTTTCACGCGGGACTTCGGTTTATCCGAACCGGCCGCCGTCCCGATCATTTCGGATAAACGGGAGCTTACTGTAATTAATTAATAAGATATTATATAAATTAGTTATGGTAAATCTATGTTTTATTCCCTCGCATTCATTAACGATTAGAGATATGTGATGATACATAATGTTTCGATTTGATTTAAATGCATGTTCAACCTTAAATATTAAATACCCACGTAAAAACACACACAAATGTGCGTGTAAATCAGTGGTGTAGTAGAGCGGGAACGCGTGGGAACGGCTTTCCCACACTGGTTTTCTACAGTAAAAATATAGCCAGTTTATTGCTAAATATTGTTATGGTATAAAATACGTTATTGGTCACGTGAATGATAGAGCCGCCCTCCTACGGGAAGTGGGTCCTATGTTTTCGTGTATCCATTAAAGCCGTCGAACCAAAATCGATCCAAGGATTACCTTATCTTTGTTAACTCAAAACATCTGCTCTATTGGCCGATCTGTAAACGAGTGTCCATCGTTAAAACATCTGTTAAGTCACTGCACAAAACACGCTCCTAATGTCTCTTGAAAGTGCGTTTTTACTTCATTTTCGACCCGTTTTGTCAATTAAATGTTGTATATATTCAGTCCCGAGTCTCAGATTGAGAGTTTGCGTATTTGTATTTATTTACTCGTCATCTCTTGCTCGAAAAAATGCTCGTTTTAATAATCTTCTTTGCCTGGCCGAGACTATCTAGTTTCTCATCTTACATTTCTTTTCCATCAAAATTAAAAAAGTAATTGGATCATAGGAAGTTGTAAAAAAGAATTAAACTACTTTTGGAGCACTTAAGAAAGTTAATTCTAATCTCCGCCGAATAAATAAATGTATTTCATAGTGTGTGTGTGTGGAATAACTGTAAACGTACCTACAGTTGCAAGTAAAAATTTGTTGCTCTAAATTGTACAAAATAGAAATAAAGTACGAAAAAATAATAAAATAATCATGGCTCAGGAATAACTCTGAGACATATCAATATTTTTCGGGCAAGAACTTATTTCTTTGAGGATAGATGTAGGTGTACGAGGACATCCAGAAATTCACTTCATGTCAATCGATAGTAATTAAGAGGAAGATTAGTTGTCATCTGGATGATAAGCTCGTTACGATGGCAGATAAGGAAAGTAATGAAAGATCTCAAATTATTTAGAGTCCAATGAGATTACTTTTTTGTCAATATTCCGATTTCTCGAATGACGTTTTTATCCATTCGGAAACTTTGCAATTCACCGAAACTGCTTTTTCACTGTGTACACCACGTAGCTTGAGTAATTCCTGTAGGTATATGCAGTTAACATAAATGCGTAGCAAGAGAGTAATACTAAAGATTCTTAATTCGAGGGTGTTAAATAGTGAGATAATATTTTTTAAATACAGGATAATGAATGATCGTTAAATGACGTTTAATAGGAAATATTAAGGCATGAACTTACCGAAAGCTAAAACAGCCATGTATGTAATTTGTGCTCTTATCAGCATCTTTTCTTCTTAATTAAGTGAGAAGTAGCAGAGAATTCAGCAAAAGAATTATGCTTACTGTTTTAGATGTGAGTTAGTTTGCCTTTTTTCCTCTCTTAATGAAGCCTACACCCGATTAAACATTTTCATAGCATTGAATAAAGAAGGTCCCAAATCTCATTATTCAGTATTACTCATTCCATATTTAGGCATAAGTCGCCATAATTCGTGCCCCATGAGCTTCTTTTGTGTTTTCACAGTCACGGATAAAACTGGGCGAAAGTAAATGAATATACATTTTCTTCGATCCTGTTATTCCATATGGTCTCCAATGATTTTGAAACATTCTGTGGCTGTAATCAGTAGTTGTATGTGGTTTTTCAAAAGCAAGAGATGAAAACAAATCAAATTTCTGTAAACTAAGATTGCAATCGGTAAATGCTTTTTTGATGTACAATCTTCAAAGGAATTCCACGGAAATGAGTTTTGCTCGATATTTGTAGTTTTTTTGACCCTCGAAAAGGTGTCTTCGCTTAGAAGCGAATTTTTAAAAGCGGATTAACGAGTTATGTTGTGCAATATTTCTTCTCCAAGAAAATTTATCCATGCATTTGTGCTTTTTTGCTGGCAAATAGATATCGATTTCATGCCATATTTACCCTTCACTTACTGTTTATTTAACACTGCTTAGCTGCATAGATATCCGCATAACCAGAACTGCTTTTTGTAATGTAAAATAATGATAAACCAATCAGCGCGACTCGAAACAAATTTTGATGGAAACTTAGACAGGAAACTTTGATAGAACCAATTTCCTTATTTTGCATCCATCCCAAAGAATTTTGCGTTCGCCTAGTCGCAGAGACCTTACCGTATATTCCCGTATATAGTTGAATCATAAAAAAGGCCCCAAAACCCTGTCATACAAAAATATTCAATGCGAATGCTTGCAGTAGTCACAAGACAGTGCTGCCTGAAGCAAGGCAGTGAAATTCTTTCATACGAAATATTAAGACTAGGTCATAATTCTATATAGGCTATTATTACTATCCAGATGATGATATCTAAACCAAAT
This sequence comes from Sympetrum striolatum, assembly GCA_947579665.1. Taxonomy (NCBI): domain Eukaryota; kingdom Metazoa; phylum Arthropoda; class Insecta; order Odonata; family Libellulidae; genus Sympetrum; species Sympetrum striolatum. Next base: position 1,806,054 of record OX388341.1, read on the forward strand.
TCATAGGCCGTTGATAGTTTTGGGGTCGCCTTGTGGGATAGATGTGTGCTAAGACGATTTAACTTTGGTGAAAATGCATACCTTATCTGTGGAGATATGCGCTTTTCATTGTACGCATCGCCGTTATTTCGTATGGATTCGTCTGTAATTTTTTTATGTAACCTTTCTCCCTCACTCAATTGTAAAACATTATACCTCGGCGTAATTACGAGGTCGGTTCTGAACCTAACCACCGTTTAGCTGTGTACTGAACCGAGGAACCCTATGTTTACCTCCACCCGATGTTTTAATTCAAGCGTTTCAACAATTTGCAAATCCCCTCTGCAAAGAAATAGAGCGCCAGGGTATGTAGTCAGATTTTCAATGCGTTTTCAACATCTCCTTCCTTATAGATTGGATTCTTTCATCCATGTCTTCATTTAAGTGAACAGTGGACAGGAAATCTGATGAAGTCCGTTCTGATTGGCGAAAGATCAGAAACGTCCCATTTGAATCACTAATGACAGTGGGCATTAATCGCGGATGTTCCGTCACGAAGAAACTGGTTCAATTGAGTATTTTGGACTTTCGCTCATAATGTTCGGTCTATACAGTGCACACGATGAACTGAAGATTTTCTGCTTCGAGAAATCTTATCCTACGTACCATGTGTCTCGCCTTTGGCGGTAATTTTTATTACAGCATTTTGTGAAGTTATAGAGAGCAAACGCGTGGCAGTAGATTTTAGATTTAGATATATACCCCGCGAGCCGCCAGAGGCATATGGCAGGGGGTGTAATACACCACCATTATTCATTCCTCCCTGTTAGCATCTCTAATAGCCTGGGGAAAAAACGACCAAAAGTAATTATCCGTCCTTGCGATTACTTCCCTATAACGCTTCGTCGATGCCTCTCTCGTTCGCTCCTTACTGGCACTAACGTTTCATTTACTTCGTCTATAAATTCTGAACGAATGAACTTTTCGAAAAGTTTCCGACGATATTCAGATCTTCTCATCTGTAGTGAATTCCGACCGATGGACTCTATCATTGCCGTAACGCTGCTATTGAACCTGAAATCCCCGCAGACGAATCGGGGTGCTCTACGCTGGACCATCTCTAAATCTGAGACTAAACCTACTTCGTGTGGGTCCCCAACCGCACAGCAGTATTCTAGACTAGGACGAATAAGAAAAAAGTAAGCTATTTCTTTGACTCTCGATGAGCATCCTCTCAACTTTCTAACAGTTAATCTTTGCATTCTATTCGCTTTTCCTATCGCATCTCGAATATGTTCTTTAAAAGATAAGTTACTGCTAAACGTGACTCCTAGGTATTTGTTGTCGTGCACCAACTCTAATGGATGCCCTGAAATTCGATACTGCGCGGGAATAATGTTTGTGGAAAACTCATGGCAACGTATTTATTTACATTTAAATCCAGCTGCCAATCTTTACACCATCCTGATATTACGCCCAGGTCGTTTTGAAGTACATTACAATCGTTTTCTGACAAAATCTCTCTGTATATCAGGGTTTCATCGGCAAATAATCTAACATTACTCTTTACGTTATCTACGAGGTCGTTAATGTAAATTAGAAATAAAATCGGACCAAGAACACTTCCCTGTGGAACTCCTGATGAGATACTTATTTCGTCGGATAAAATTCCGTCTAACGCAACTCGCTGAGATCTATATTCTAGAAAAGATTTGGTCCATCTGATAACTTTTTCGTCGATCGCGTAGGCACTCAGCTTTTGGATAAGCTTTTCGTGAGAAACTGTGTCGAAAGCTTTCCTGAAATCTAGGAAAACTGCGTCTGATCTAACACCGCCGTCTGCTGCTTTAGATGCGTCATTCATAAAAAGCGCTAACTGGGTCTCACAAGACCTACCTTTACGGAATCCGTGCTGGCTCTGACTGATTGATCCCTTTACGGAAAGAAAGCGCATAATAGAGCTCGCTATAATATGCACCATTATTTTGCAAAAGATTGAAGTTAATGAAATAGGCCTATAATCGTCTGGTTTTGACGCACGCCCTTTCTTAGGCACCGGAGTGACATTAGCTTTTTTCCACGACATTGGGACGGTTCCCTCATCCAATGATTTCTGATAGAAAATCTGTAGAAGCGGAGCAATTTCATCGGCTAAAGTTTTTATTACAACAGCGGGAATACCTTCCGGTCCTGGCGCCTTTGAGCGCCGGAGCAATTCCGCCAATTAATATGCGGTAGGTTAAAATCTCCTCCTACAACTATGATGGGATCTTTTATTTTTTCACCGATTATCTGTAACGTCTCGGATAAATCGTCAATACAATCAATTTCGCCATCTGGAGGACGATACAATGAGCAAACATAAATCTTACTACCGTTTGGTCTTAGAATCGAGCACCAAATCATTTCGCTCCTGCTATTTTCTACAAACTCATCTCGCTGACTAATCAAATGGTTCTTTACAGCAATAAAAACTCCACCGCCTACTCTACCCTGTCTATCTTTGCGATATATCACATAATCCGGAGGAAATATCTCGCTTGAATTAATGTCTTCGCTTAACCAACTCTCAGATCCTAGTATGATATTCGAGCAAGTGCTCCTTGTAAGGTTAAGAAATTCCACCTGCTTATTACGTATGCTTCTGCAATTCACGACTATTATTTTTACAGCACAGTACGATGCTTTCACTAGCACAGTTAAAAGCTTTAAGAATCGAAAAGTTAAGAATAATTTTTATTGCATCCATGACTTCGAACAAAAGCGCTGGTACACTAAGATCGTACATCGGATCATAGATAATAAATAAAATGCGAATACACTGTTGCTAACACTCGTCATAAGGGGTTTTCTAAATCTTTAAATTTCAACTTCAGCACTTTTATTTAATTATGTTAGTTTTACACTCGTTCCATTAGACACATGTCGATTTTAGGTTTTATTTTTTAACGGGGAATATGATAATTTTGTGGTTCACGTGATCAGAGTTGGGACGTCTTAAATCGTCACTTCTCTCTTATTAAATTGTTAGAGAATTAAATATTTTATGTGGAAAACTTCGATGGAAGTGAAATGACGACAGCATTGATGGCGAAGAAGAATTGGATCCCACAGAATGAATTACTTAGGTATTAATTCTCAGAAATCTACTGTCGTTCAAAGTGAATCAAATGCATAGGATGTGAATGATAAATATGTTAGTTATGCATTCTGTAGGCGTTCTTCATGAAGGATGCCGAAAGTCTTGCAAGGCCTTTTCAAGGAGCGTCTGTGGCTGTGTTGAATTCCCGCCTCGTGCACCATATTCTCTTCCTCCGATTGGAAATCCAATCACTAAAATTTCATTCTGATCTAATTGGAAATCACTGAAATTTCTCGCCGAATGCTCCAGAAGCAATGACGTCATTCACCGCGAACTTCCGGTGAGCGTATAAATCCGCAAAGATGAGTATTCTTTCTTCTCGCGGACTGACATTCATAATTCACCATTCTGTTCTTCAATGAAGGGATTGTGGGCTTCGAACATCCCGGGAATATCTCGAAATTCATTCTCGACGTTCAATGGGTGAAATTTACCTGAGCGGGATAATCTGTTATGAACCAGAAGACTAGCTGGAATTGAGCTTATAAAACTCATGTTGACCGATGCGTATGTACTCGAAGGAATCCGTTGGAGCAATAGTTGAAAATTGATTCCCCGCCTTCAAGAGAGCGACTCGCCGTCCATTAATGTTTACCAGTGAAATAATATGGAATTTAGTCTCCACTTCTTAAGAGCATTTTAGGATCCAATGCAATTCGGCCAACGAAGATGATTCATATGACCTTTGTTAGACGAAGTATCTCAGCAACAGAATTCGGATACCAAAAGGTTTTATAAGGATTATGGTAAACAAATTAAACATTATGTAGCCTCATTGACGTATTCTATTATTCCATTGTTCATTTGTTTATTACACCGCGAAACCTTGGTCGCAGTGTAACTGTAAGATCAAAATTTGATGAGATGCAGTTATATAATTTCTGCCTATTGAAAGAACTTTATTCCAATTCAAGGAAATGATTTCCAAAATCTTGATGTTCAGACCTTCGAGTTCGGAATTGGCATTTCGAGTGTCAACAGAGGGTGGAGGGAGGGGTTTTGGAGGAAAACGGCGAAAGAGGAAGGGAGAGAAAGAGAAACGAAAGAAGATAGTGGGATTAGGAATGTGGTAAATAAAGGAACTTTGATGCAGGCCACCGTTTTGACTGAGACTATCCTGTTTAAACCTCTCGGTCAATTCTTTTTCTTCTGGTTTGAAGGGATAACTCGAAGACAAATGTTATCAGACGTGGAGATTTCAACGATAGACATTATTTTAAATAAAATTTTCGCTAAGTTTTTACGCATTTAGCGCATCTCAAAAGCTCCTGAAATTAACTCGGGCTAACTTTCAAGGGATCCTCCCGGGTTTGCCCGCTTCGGGTACTCCCATTTTCTTACTATTCGAATACGGCAATACTACAGAACTGAAATTGGATAGAGGGATATTTTATTTCAGTTGGCCCTTCCTCGCAAACGGCTCTTCGCAATTCTTACCGTTGGCCACTTAGACTGACCGACGAAAACTTCCGACCGATATCCGCTGTTCCAGTTTATCAATTTGCCACCAATTACCCCGTCCTAGAGCTGCATCGTATGTGGTCTTTGCTTGCATTCGCCAACTTTCCCTGTCCTTCCCCGTTTGGCAGTCGTCCTCGGCGGCTGGCGAAAGCGGACCTCGAAATCCGTTCCCTCGCGAAATTCCGCGCCGAATGCATGCTCGGCTTCTTTAATGGACTCGTGAGGTGACGGCCTCGCTTGTAATTGGCTGAGCCCATAGAAAAGGACGAACTACCAATTATGAGATTCAAATTGCGAGCAATAAAAGCCTCTAAGAGTCCGTGCATCAGTCTCGTCCTCGACTAATTTGGCTATTTCAATGCGGCGTGGATCGAAGTTGCCAAAAAATATACTTCTCGGTTTTGCTGTTCTATTGCCCTCGTTTTGAACGTTTTCTCAATATCATCGCTCTTTCTCTCTGCGTACAAGTTTTATAGCATTCTTCACTCCAAAAACTTTCCATGAAGGCTTGCGAAATTGTTCACCAATATCGAATTCACTCAATCTTTGGGCCTCAACCGACTTGTTGTAATATCGCCTAATTCAATCCACAGTAGTTGAAATTATCCGCAGATAGCGATTTTGGATGAAGTAGCAATGTGGGAGATATTTAACGTTTTATGCAAATGTTTGTTGGTCATTGAGAAGGAATAATTCATAGGAAATTTAGAGTTCAGTGATTCTCCCTTCTTTTCGTTACTCTTTTAACAATATGACGATTCTTTTGCCGCGTTTTAACATGTACTTGTCTGAAATCAAATATTCCACCTTTTCACTAAGTATTATTAAATATACAAGATTTTTTTGGTAATTTAAAATCGGAAAGTAAAAGTTCGATCTTTCAGAATATTTTGTGTATTATAAAAGAAATTGATTTTTCCAATAATGGATTTAATCTACGTGAGTCAAGAAACGCTATAATTTAGTATTTGAGTGTTTTCGAATTCTCACCTTCGCTGAAGTGTCATTTCAAATTTCTGTCTTTGCTCTCGAGGAATCTTAATCGAATCATGTCAAAGAAAAAAAGGCCTATGTTTGTACGATGTTACCATATTTATTTTTCTTTGGTTCAAGCTCGTCAGTGTTCTATTTAGAAAACCTTAAAAGATTTCATCGAGGAAGAAATTAGATACGTTATTTGGTTACAAATGAGATTATTTATTCAATAGGGTTGACCGAGGTAAATAAAAGTATGGTCAAATAATTCGTTTAACAAAATCTACGCTTTTCCAGTTCGAAACGCACCCAGGATTGTCTTATTCGCCGACTAATATCTCTTCCTTAATAAAAATTTCATGAGATAGTTTCCATCCCGAGTCTGTACGCAGTGATTACATAACTTTTGTCGAATATCATAAACAACGTCGATGACAAAATAACTTGGTTTCATATCATCTCTCTACCCTCCCAGACGGGGCGAATCTGGCTCCCGAAAGCATTTTGAGCGTCCCTCGTTCATACATTCGAATTAACGTGAAGTTGGTAAGTTTATATTTTTCAGTTGAAGAAGAAAAGGGATTCGGAGTCGCGCAGTTCCTCCTCTTTCAGGTGATATGCATGAAATAGTTGATGATGAACAATGGCGTACTGATTATTATGACAACTGTTATTCATTCGTCAATTTATTAATTCTTAGGTTTCGGAATAAAATGAAATCCCTCGTCTTACTTCGAGGGCCTCTCTCATAAGACCCAAGCAACCTTCGGGCTGACGATCTGATTATAACACTTTCTAGAAATATCAGTTTTACTGCCTCCTTTTTTCTCGAATGGAGAAACCATTTCTGAAATCTTAATTTTAATCTTTGAAACGGCAGGAGAATGATGTTCGAGATTGTCTGAAATGGAGGAGTGCTTTGAATGACGTTGTTTTCTTTTTGCCCTGTACACTTAATCAAGAAGTTAGGATGATACGATATTAGATCGTTATCTTTGCGTTACTCCCCCTTCATCTGAATTCCATTGTATCATCTTTCCATACCAGTAGTTTAATTCTAAAGTGATTAATTGGCGACTAAGGCCCTCCTGACCTCCATCCTGATCCTCTACCTGACTTAAAACATATTCATCGTGTTTTCCTTTCGAATATAACTCAAAAAATCAAAAGAATCTGATCGTCACGTAGTTTTCTCTCGTGACAGTTTGAAGCTACATTAATTTGTCGTCAAGGTGGAGCTAGCGTCGACCGATAAAAACATGACGCGCTATCTTTGCTCGATATGATCGGTATTTACCTCGATGCTTACTTGGATGGTCGAATTGGAGGGGACAAGTACGTCTATAATTTTACGGCTATTAAATCTTTTCGCCGAAGTTTCTCCTGAGCGTAATGCTCCGTACGAGACAAAATTTACACTCTTTTTCTCCGTATTGTTCATGTCATGACTGGAAAGACATCAGCGTTCTGACTTCGAAACTTTCCTTAAAGGGGAATTTACGCACTGGATCCGGATAATTCAAGTGAACCAGTCAATTCCATGGAATCCGAGGAGTATCTGGAATCAAGCGAAAAGGTACTTAAAGAATGGAAACCTGCGTCAGTTGGGAGGGCTCCAAAAATCTTCTTACTGTAAGAGGGTGTTCCCCGGCCTTGCGAGGGACTTCCGTATGCGTCTCCTTCACTCTCCATCCGTGTTCCGAATACTCTTTTTGAGAGTGGTCTATTAGAGGCTCCTTTTTATTCATTTGCTGCATTCTCGTGTGGGAATAATTCTCCTGACACTCAGCATTTCTGTCGAAAGCTGATGGGATTCTCATCTCCTCCATAGAAATAGCCACGAAACTCCGAGATCCGAGAAGAAGCATGCTTATTTCAGGGTATATCTGTCTGCCTGGAGGTATGTTGAATCCCTCCTTTGATTATTAAGTATCCGAAGGCCCTCTAATTCTCTACCACTTGGTTCCAAGAAATGGGAGAAGCTAATGAGGCTTACTAAGCAAGATGAGGAGTGAGTTTCAATGCTTGACTCGCTTAAATGTTGTATGCAGAACATCTTCTCGCAACTGCAGGACAATGAGCACTTTTCATTGTGCTCAGTAAGACCAAAATGAATTAACATCACTCACTCATCTTTAATTCTATTAATCAATCTTATCACAATCATAAAGAAGACCGACATGAAAATTGATGAAAGATATATTTTTCTCTAAATAAAAATAACATCAGCTATACGTTGTCTCAATAATTTGTCATTTATTACGTTAAAATACCACAAGTAACGTAGTTGTTGAATTTTACCTAGATTTTTTTGCAGTATTTTTGAAATTCGTCTAATAAACATGGGGTGGGTATATATTTGAAGAGGTGTATTCGAATTTGCGCTCAAAAAACTCCAACAAGATAACCACTGCTGCTCGCTCACGGAAAAGAACAGTCGCGTGATTTATTTAGGATTTCTTCAGCTATGGGAAATGTCATCTTGCCAAATTTATATGCGGCTCAAGTATATACATATATACGATATATTTGGTTATATATAAATATATGTTTGATATTATATAAATACATATTTAATAATACATAAATATACATTTAATCATGGTTAGCATGGGTATCTTTCATGTCTTCTACCTTGCACTTGGACCATATGTCTAAAAATTCCTTACTAAAGGTATTTTCCTTTACTGGCGGATGGCACCGATCACTCTTTGCCATCTGTATCCATTTGGGTCTCTGAATCTTCAATCATCTTCAGCAATCCTTTTTCTCAAATATTTGACCCTTCAATTTCCTCACCATTATTACTGCAATCAGAATCATCAATTCCCCCAAATTATATTTATTTTCCTCTTTTGTTTGTTATTCTTTCAACTCACTTTTCTACGACACACCAACATATTGACCTTCCTTTCTTAGGGTCAACGTTTCGCATCCACACTTTGGATCGCACTTTTGAAATGTTTCCCCGTTTCCGGTAGGAAGGCCTATGGTCATTATTTCCCTTAGTTTCATTAAAGCTTCCTTAGAAACTTCTAAATTCTATTATGTTGCTTCTATCCCAAGAAAGAACACAAATAGTTAACTCGATTCAATCGATTTATCTGTTCGGTGGTTTCCCATTTCACCCTCAATGAAGATTCCTTTGGTAAATCTTATAACTTTAAAATTCACAGTCTCTGGCGATGTCATGTGGAAATACGTCATGATTAAGAAGAACAATTTGTACTTTTTCCACAGTATTTATTGGTCACTCGTTCCTTGATAATTAGCTTATGGTAAAGATTCGCCTGTTTTGCCGTACTTTTATATATTATGCTTTACGTTTTTGCTTAGTCACTTGATGATCAATCTCTGAAACTAGTCGAGTTTTGTTCCCATCTATAGTTTTTAATATATTCTTCTCATAACTTTATTTTTCTGACGTATATTTTCATTTCAAAACCCCAGTGCTTTCTGATAAAAAAAAGTTACTTCGACAAATATCAATGATGTCATTGATACATACAGTTTCTTTTGAGCGGACGGGAAGTCTCAATTGGCCGGAGTAGATTTATTCCTTTCTTAATCACGCACCGTAGACTTCCTTTGCGCATACGATACCGGTTTCTCTTCTTCTCCACCAACTATCTTTTCTTTGCTAATTGATTCTCAATTTTCGTAATTTTCCATGAAGAGTCAAATAAATGTCTTAGAGATGTCTCACTCTGTTTCTAATTCTGGCTAATTTATTCCCCTTCAGCCGTCTTACCTCATGCTAATTAATTTTAAGTTCGAATTTTATCGCCTTTCCTATCCAACCTAATATCTTACAACCCTCATTAATGCCACTATGTCGAAAGACTTTTTAAAAGCTTAGCCGAGGTTCAGCTGTTTTATGCGCTCCAATCGATTCATCGGTGACATTGCTAGACGCCGCTTTTGCCACTAATTGAATATTACCATAATTATAGTATTATTGATGTGTAATTGAAGGTGAATATTGATGCCTCTTGCTTGAAACCAAGAGTCAAGGTTGTGTATATATTTTTAATTTATCAGGATAATTGTATAGTATAAACGAATATATAATTGTAAAGTATAATTATGAACTGACATCTAAGTAGCTTCCGATGAACCTCGGAGGAGGACGATCTTATTCTTTCTAAAATAAATTATGCGAAGATTTATTTATTTACCATGTTATATTTAAATGTTTGCATTCAACAAAGTAGCGGGAAAGCCTATACGCAATTGAACACTGAGGTTCTGTTGAAATACCAGTATATTTTCAATTAAGGATTTCCTCTTCTGCGCCACGAATATGTTTATTCCTGCCAATATCGACACAGTCTTGAAGTGTCTCGAGGTCAGCGGATTTGTGTGTGATAGCGGCTCGTCTCCGTCATACAGAATGATTGTTGACTAGAAGAAATGCGCGCAACGATGTGATTTGTTAGTTGGCGGGAATTCGAATGGAGCGCAAAAAACACGTCAAATGCCACGAAGAATGTCGGAAATGTTTAGTTTTAGACGAATGTATAAGTATTTATGTGCTGGAGGGAGTAGAATTCATCTTCTTTCATCGCTTTAACTCCTGTCTCTGTTCGTGGCTGTGATAAAATGCTTAATAATGGCATTCATTTCGTCGTTTCTTATCGAATTCCATGAAAAGCGTTAGTCACAGTGATTCTGTGCTGCTTTCACCAGAGCTTAATTCACTTATATTATTTAATTTGAGTGAGGGAAGCAAGTGTTCCTCATATTTCCTAATAAGTCTAATGTTCTTTCCGATTCTTTTACTAACTAATGTTGGAGTAGAAGTCCTTCCGTCCATCACAGATGTCATGTGATTGCATCACTCTCATTTCTACGCTTCACAAGTGAGCCGTTTTAGCTGTGTCGGTTTGGTGCCGGTTCAGTCGTTCCGTTTTGACGGAAAAACTCCGAGAAAGAATATAATTGAAGACGCAGAGATTCCAATTATAGAAATCGTTCAATGGCAAGGTTCTCATACAGCTGTGTTGCTAAACAAACTGGTTTGTAATCGAGCGGAATTTTCTTGGAATAATTTTAAAGGCTATATACCGGATATGTCTCTGTTTACACACTTCAAAGTTCTGGTATGATCCTGTGATTTTGTGGAAAAATAGTCCTGAATTATGAGAGATGATTGTGTGATTGATAACTACAGAGGTAGATAAATTCTGTAATTGAAGAATAATTTATAATACTGTTTTAGAAATGTTCAATTGGGAAATTTAAGCAGATTCAGTATTAAATGGGAATGCATTTTCAGATTGAAACTAATTAATTGCTAAGAGCCGGTCTGCATTAAATCCCTAAGCAAAGAAAACTTGACGCCACTTGTTCGTGGTTCTTCTGATATCTGCGCGGACGAAAAATTTTAAGATATAAAATCCTAAGTCAACTAATGTTAAATTTTCGTCTTGAAGCTGTGACAAAGCTATCAATAACTTAATCTACGTATCATGGATACAAATTCCCTGGTCAGTGGACATGCTTGATTGCTGTTCTAGTGCTTCCAATTGTTGGCCATTGCTTCGGTTTCTCGGGTTCATCGACGATAAGAATCGGACTTGGTAGATCAATTCTCTCGATTTGCACGTTGTCCTCTGTCGATTGAAATTGATAAATCTTCGTTGATGCCCACCAACTTTATAACGTTGATTAAATCTTTCAGCTGTTATCGAATTAGATAGCCGTCTTCAAGCGCCTCTTTCCTGTATTTCATTTTCTAAATCATGTCTTCTTGGGACTCACAATCAAATCCACTGAAACATTTGCTGAAATAGAAATTCAAGTGAAGATAAATGAAACTTGCGGCGAAAAAATATCTCTCCTGATTTAACGTGATGACTGTTTTAGTTAATAAATTGTAGTATAAAATACTCCGACACATAATGAACTTGAAACACGTTACCATAATTATCTCGGTGTATTTAGTAGTACATGTAAAATATTTTGGCCAGAAAGGAGAATATTATTAGGATATTCATCAATTCAAAAACATAAAATGTTCTTTAAATGAAAGTAATTTGTACTCTCAAGTTACGCGTGTGTTAACGTCATACCAAGATAACAGACGGAGAGCCTCAATTCTTTCAGTTTAAGATAAATCTCCGTAGGGGAAGTATCTCTAACTTAAGTTATGTAAGTCATTTACTGCTAAGTTGGCTGATGAATTCAAATTCGATTAATTTATCTAAATTAAACCCTAGCAGTTATCAAAAAATTTCCTGCGTTACGTAGTGAAAATATTCTAATCGTAGACGATGTTGAAGTTCAAAGTGTTAAGTACAATGTTTGCACCTTCTTTTTGCGTATCAGTTTTAACTCGATACATATTTAATGATCGTGTTTCGATTTCCAAGGTTACCTCAAATTTATTTTGATGACTTGACATAAATGTGATCCTTGGGTTGGAAGAAGATGTCACTGGAAAGAGCTTCACTTGCTCTGAAAACTGCCCTTTTTTAGCTGTAAATATCCATGCATCTCGTACACCATCAATTTCCATATGTAACCAGGGGCAGATGTTGACAATACTCATGTAAACTCATGGAAGTCGTGTGGAATCGATGTATTTAGGCTTTAAATTAATTCTAAACATGCATTTAAAGTTATTATGAGGTTGTAGGGGTGATTTAGAGACTCCGTCATCCGCAGAGAATGAAAGGGACTTCTGAAGAGTTAAAGATGGAATATTTCCCGTCGAGTACATAATTGAAAATGCAGTAATTGAAATAGTAGTGCGAAAAAGTGTCTCACCGAGAGTAATAGGCTTTTCGCAACTGGATAGCAAAATGCCAATCCTAGATATGATCTAACTGTACAGAATTCTATGCGTGGGAAAGTGATGACGAGGACACACACAATCTTGGACATAAAATAGAGCAATTTTTGAAGAACTGAATTAAATTCATTTTGAGCTATGGCTTGTGGAAATGGTAACGACGGAGGAAGACGATGGATCAATTTAATTAGTTGTGAAGAGTACAATCTTTCGAACACAAAAACGGAGGAGAGATACTTGTAGAAGGTTGTTGTTGGAGGATAAATCACACGCACGTTTTCAGGTGAAAATAAAAGAATGTTATCTGGAAAGGGCAGTTCTTATAATTTAGACTCGACGAAATGCTAACTCAAGTCTGTGAATTTTAGAATCGAGGGAAAATGTCGGTGAGGATAAATTTGAGGGTGGACCCGAAGTTAACATTTCAGAGGCTAATATGGAAGAAATAGTAACTATTGGAAAAGGAGGAGAGATTATAGAGAGAGAATTCTGCCGATGGAGCCACACCAACATTAAAGGAAAGATTTCCAAATTTAGTGAAATTGCTTCGAATGGTTTGGAAGTGAAATTAGGGAAAGTGTGTTTAGGCGAAATATCTGTGCGAAGAAGTACAACCTTATGCAAGTTAAAGCAGAAGCAACAGAACAGTTACTCTATTGATTACGAGGGAAAATCCAATGCTGTTCAAGACAGAAATTCGTTACAAAAATCCTATTCGAAGAATAAAAATAGCTTTCTGATGAAAAAAAATATTTCAGAAACTCCATTAAGTATCTATAACCGATATTTCTGTATATAAGGTGAATGAAGATGGTAAATGATCTGAATTTCAGAAAGAATTGTTTTGTCAGATCTGAAATGCACCTGAATATGGACATAATAGCATCGGAACTAGCGAAAATGTAGAAAACATTGAATGAACTACACGACTGTATGTTACGAGGCATGTTTGAAAGATAAGTACCGTTTTGGTTTAAAATAGTAAAACAGGATTGTATAGAAATAATTTTATTTTCGTCGTATTAACTGAAAGGGAGGAATGCCTTGTATGGAAGGAGACCTCTCCGCGCACAAATGGGCCATAAAATGCGATTTATTCTTCGTGAGCAAATAATCTGCTTGAAATTCTTCAAAGATGTTCGCAAGTAGAGGAAAGAGGAGATTTGAAGAAGACCAGTTTGGATTTAGAATAAGTAGAGGTACTTGAGTAGCTATTCTTGCAGTGTGATTCACTATCTTAAGTGAACGCAGAATCACACTTTTCACTGACTTCGTGAATCTAGAAAAAGCTTTCGGCAATGCTGTGGAGAGCAAAACGCTTCGAACCCTAAAAGAAATTGGAATAAATTCTTAGATTTATCAGATGCACTGAGTTAACACCATCCCCTCGCTATTGGAGTCGCGACAGGAGACGGATCTCTATACTTATAAAGGCAAGGGATCAGATTCTGTAAGGAACAAACAGTCTTGATCAACTGAGAAGGAAATGTAGAAGCTATAATAAAAAATCTGATATGGCCAGCATAAAACTTTCTCCATATATAAGATGTAAATATTTATCTACGACAGTATTTTCAAACTCTAATATTCAATCTAAACTTGGAAGATAAGTGATTAATTTATATTATATTATCTTTTACGTCACAAACGTTATAAATAATGTTTTTTGGGACATGTTCGAAGAAAAACGATGAAATTGGCCTTTCGCCCAGAGCGCCCTCAAAGAACATAATCAGCTACTTCCGGTTTATCAGTATTTCACGAATAACTCCTAAACAATCAGTGATACATAAATATGTATCATACTAAAGTTATAGTAAATTACATTTTCTAAGACTTTTATAAATAATAGTATATACCAAAATATCAGATTAATGGAGATATTTTGCAAAAACGGAAATTTGCTTCGAAGAATAAATCTCGACTTCCGGTTAACCGATTTACTCATAAAACTAATCAACTCTGACAGCACCCACCATAGTGCTATATATGAAGTTTAGTATTGATACGACTAATAGTTTTTACGTTTGAGCGCCCACAAATACACACATACATACACAATTACATCATTCCGAAAATGGTCAAAACGTGTTCTAGGAACCCCAAAACATGTATTTCCGTTGAAATCTCGAAGTCGATTTTTTCATGAAAACAATACTTTCTCTATACTACGTATATGGAGAAAGTAAAAAAGGAGTAAGGCAGAGGTGCTACTGATCATCAATGAACTTCAATGAATACATTGAGAAGGCAACAAAAGAAAGACGCTGTGCGAATATTATTAGTAAGAATCAGCACGTATCGTTTGTAGTCGCTGAAAGAAGTTAGATAAGGCGATAATAAGGAGTCTTCTAGTAGAGTAAAGTATATAAAAATGAAGCTAATGCACTACGATAATTTAGCAATAAGAAAGCTTAGAGGATGGGTCACACATTCGGTGGAATAAAATGCTAGAAAGATGGCTTGTTAATCAGGAAGTTTTAATCTCACGATTTCACGATCCTTACACGTGTTTCCGTGTGTTCGTGACTTGAAAAAGGTTAAAAAAGGACACAAATACGCAATATTAAGATCCTCATCATCCGTATTGTCGTTTGAGAAAAAAAATATATAATCTTTGTGACTTTTTCAGATTACTTTTGAAGACTGTTACTCTTTAAAATGTTTTTTCATTGAGAAGTGACCTATATTTATTACTAATGGTGATAATGACTAATTAATGAGTGTTTATTGCACGACGTGAATGTTCATGTGCACGACCATTTTCATGATGAAATTCTTATGAAATCGCCCGATTCATGACGATTTATGTTAGTGACACTGAGGTTATTTTCATTGCCATTGACGTAGTATTTGCCCTCAAAAGGACTTCTCTTTGAGAGGCGTTCAGGAGGGTCAAGGAGAGACCAACCTCCATTTTGTGCTTCTCTTTCTTAGAAATAAAAGTTTATTCGCACAACTTGAAAGAAATACAACTCGAAAGAAATACAACTTTCGGAATTGCATACTTTAAATTTTGAATAATGAGTTGATTGAAGGACTTCGAGTTACAACGAACATACATGGCATTACAATTAAGAATGCGTCGGCTTAATATTAATGCGATTTTTTTTGACGTATCGGGTATAGGCGTAATCTTTCTCCATATACGTAGTGTAGAGAAAGTATTGATTTCATGAAAATAATCGATTTCGAGATTTCAACGGAAATACATGTTTTGGGGTCCCTAGAACACGTTTTGACCATTTTCGGAATGATGTAATTGTGTATGTATGTGTGTATTTGTGGGCGCTCAAACGTAAAAACCATTAGTCGTATCAATACCAAACTTCATATATAGCACTTTGGTAGGTGCCGTTTATAGTTGATTAGTTTTTGGAGTAAATCGGTTAACCGGAACTCGAGATTTACTCTTCGAAGCTCATTTCCGTTTTTAAAAAAATATCTCCATAAATATGATATTTACTATCACGTATAAAAGTTTCTGAAAATGCAATTCACTACAGCTTTTGCATTAAACATATTTGTATATCACTGAATGTTTAGAAGTTATTCATGAAGTACCAATCAACCGGAAGTTGCTGATTATTTACTTTGTGGGCGTTCTAGCATGAAAACTGTTTGTCGTATGAACACCTAATTTCATATATAGTACTTTGTTAGGTGCCGTTAGAGTTGATTAGTTTTTGGAGTAAACCGGTTGACCGGAAGTGGAGCTTTATTTTTTGAAACTCGTTTCCGTTTTAGCAACATTTCTCCATTAATCTAATATTTAGGTATATACAATTATCTACAAAAGTTACAAAAAAAAATAATTTTCTATAAGTTTTATTTAAATATTTTCGGTATCAACCACCGTTTATGAGTCGTATCATAATTGACCATTTTTTCTGGTTATAGTCACATATTTACGTTCGTTGTCGTTTTCATTTATTTTTCACCTTTTCATTATAATGTTTAATACGAGGCTTGTCCAGAAGTAAGTGTGTACTGAATTTTTGAAGGATATAATCATTTTCATTTGAACAATAAAATTACCTGGTTACATCAGTACATATGCAAGCTATTATTCGACATAGTCGCCATTCCTCTCAATGCAGATGGTGAACCGGGGTATTAATTTTTTGATGCCTTCCTCGAAGTAGTTTCCCGCCAAACACATCGTCTACTTCTCCACCTCCCCCTTCACCTCCTCGTTGGTTGAAAATCTTTTTCCACCCATGTGCAGCTTCAGGGAGGTAAAAAGATAGTAATCTGAAGGTGCTAGGTCAAGGGAATACGCGGGATGGTTCAGGACATCCCATTTAAACTAGGCGAGCAGTTCCTTCGCACGGCCTCCACTCGATTCAACTTGTGTTGGTCTGTCAGCCGTTTTGGGACCCACCTCGCAGATAGTTTCCGATATCCGAGGGTTTCGGTGATGGTTTTGTGTAGCAGAGATCTAGAGATTTGTGGAAACATCGCAGAAAGTTCATCCACAGTCGATCTGTGATCGTTAAGGAGCGCATTTCCGATTTTTTTCACAATTTCGTCAGTCACAATCGAAGTTCTTCCGCTCCTCTGATCATCATGCACAGACGTACGACCGTTTTTAAACTCGCGACATCACTTGAACACACTAGTACGATTCATAGCTTTATCACCATATGCAGTTTTTACCTCATTATAAACCTGAAACGTAGTTTTTCCCTTCCATACAAGGTAACGGATGACGCCGCGTATTTCGCACTTGGCGGGAGATTGGTGCTTGTAGTAGACTCAAAAGGCCAATTTCACCAGTTTTCATCGAATATGTCCCGAAAAACATTATTTATAATGTTTGTGACGTAAAAGTCAATATCATATGAATTAATCACTAATATATCTTCCAAATTTATATTGAATAAAGACTTCGACAATATTGTCGTAGATAAATATATGTATCTTATATATGGAGAAAGTCATGTGCTGGCCACATCAGATTATTTTAGTAGAACTAATGATTTACCGTGATTAACTGTTATGGACAGCAGAGACACCGTTTTTGGCCAAAAGAGACTCGGATGTACCGGGTGATGTGCCTCTAACCAGTTAACTTTCAACTTTGTTGACTTCACCAATAACCAAAATTGTTGGAAAGACTAAGGGCTTGAACACACGGACCACATTTTGCAGTCGGTTTCGACTGCAAAATGACGCTGAACTGTGGTCGGTATTCCGTCACCATAAGAAAAACATAGGAAATGCTGAGATCCGCACACACGAGCGTATTTACGACCACAAGCCGGCAGCTGTGGTCGGTCCCGGCCACCGACCACAGCCTTTCACCCCAACACACGAGCCACACTTCGACTTCCAATACAACCAGACAGGTGAAGTCGGGTCCAACCACAGGCGAACCACAACTTGTGGTCCACCTGTGGTCAGTCCCAACTGCAACTCAACCTCTTTTTTGTGGTCGAGACCAACTGCAAAATGTGAGCCCGATTTGCAGACGGAGCCGGAAACCAACGTACGCTACCGCCACCTCTACACTTCTCAACCTTTGAGACTCTCACCACTTGTAAATGAACTAAAATAAATGACGCCTCTATTATGATACAATGTTGCCTACTTGCTTCGAATTGTCCGGGGCCTCCTAGGTCGTCAGACTTGACCCCATTAAATCTTTTTCTGTGGGCTTACATAAATCAAATAGATGAAGATTAACAAAATTGAGCCCATGAAGACCCCTCATAATGGACCAGTAACTATAGTAACACTCCTTCGACGTGGAATGAGGTCGTGTACGTCGCCTGGATGTTTGTCGTGCCACCTAGGGTGTCCACATTGAATTAAGTGGAAACCAAAACTTTCATTTTTTTACGCTGTAACGCTGAAAACCAGAAATGTTTACTATAAATATTTTATTTTGGATACCTTACACCTTACATCCACTGTATTTTAACCGGTGTTCTTCCAGTTAAGAAAATTACGCATTTTTTACTTGACATTGCAGTGTGTAGCCTATCTACCATGTCGCAAACTGTCACTTATGACCAGATCTGCCTTGGCATCGGATGTCCCGCTGCTTCCTACACGTACGGAACTATCTAACCCCCAACTGTTCTCGGAAAATTGGCGTAAGATTAGAAATTCATGGCATGTAGCCATTCCTTAATTATATATGGGTGATCGCTTTTGTATTTTCAGAGTAGTTACGGCCCTCATCTTGCTTAACATTAATATTAGTTTTATCGTAGAAACACGCTTATCAGACAAAATGAACACTAAAAAATTTAATTTCGAGTCACAGGGCACGTTAGTATATCCCACAGCATTTTCACTTAATGTCAGCTAATTATGCGCAATCAAGTCAAACTGGAGGCAAAGAATATACTTAATTCAAATTGTATTCGCTTCGAACAGCAAAATGAAAGTCGATAAGGATTCTCTTTGCGTTTAAAATTGCGAAATATGAAGAAAAAAATACTTGAAACGACAAACTGCTTTGCAAATAGTACTATATTTAAAGACAGCTAGACTTAGATGTAACATTTTTGGTAACTTCTGACTTAATAGAAGGAAAAATCTAAAACGACTTTTGGCTAGGGTATCAATACTACTCTATTGTCATATTTCTTATTAAAGAAGTCTTAAAATGGAGTTAAATGCTAAATTGCTTCCTCTATATTTGATTCTTCGCTTCTGACTACAAAACTTTCATCGGCACACTTTTTATATCATGAAATAATTAAATATTTAAAGACTATTCCGTACATATTCTAAGGCGTTAATTATAATTGCCATTTTGCGATGGCAGTACCTTTAAATTGTTTTTCCGCAGTAAAGGATCCTAAAATGTTTACGCTATTTTTATTTAACTGTAGTACTGACAATTATATTAAAGATTATTAACCCTTCAGGAAAGGTACCAAACTAAAATAAAAAAAATAGAAGCAACTAAAATTTAAGGTTCCGCTAGCAATTTTAATAAATCAACAGACATTGTAATGGTTTCTCTAAATTCTATTTATCGTTGCTAAATTGTGAAAAATTTCAGCCGATCGATTTTTTTTCAGTTTGAATTCGTTTTGTCTTCATAAGTTGTATGAATTAATTTGCTTATTTAATGTGAATCTTTTTTGATATCTCGATTTTTAAAGACTCGCATTTAAAATTTTCATTGCCTCTTAAACCTCCCCTTAAAATCTTAGCTGGAGGAGGAATTTTTATTATTTGAATAATTATTGAACTTAATATCATTGATTATTCTTCACGCGATTCGATCGTGGAATAGTTTGCTATCGCCAATTGTTTCAGGCACGACTTTGTGGTAGGATTCGGTAATGCGGAAGGAAAAAATTCGCAATTTTTACCCATACTTATTCTTTTATAGCCATCGACGCTTCACTTGGTCATCATTCCTGCCCTCTCATCAAGGAATGAGAAATATTAAAATTCATTTATAATTTATCGTCATGTAATAGAAAAATCTAATTCCTTTTACACATCATATCCGCTTTTTAAGACTTATTCAAAAAACGATCCCGGATTTCTAAAAGAAGTAGCTAGCGTGATTTCCTTATCGTATAGTGCAGCCTCAAATGTTTACATTGCTCTAAATATTTATTAGATGATCTCAGTCGCCCATGGCTGAATAGTGCGATAACTCTATCCACTTGAGTTCGCTATCTTATCTACAATTCCTGGGGAAAAACTTCCGATCCTATCTTTGAATGAACTTCCTCTACTGTGGTCCTCAAAAGCCTTTACTTGAACCGCGAAAGATAATTTTGCACGATATGGAACATTTGAAAATGGAGTTTAACTTTTTTATTTGTGTATGGAAATACTATACTGTATGCTTTTAGGGCACCAATCAACACTCAACACTGACATTTGCTCTTATTTTCAGGAGCAGTTCCGAATCAAAGATCTCGAGGGTCTTTACCTTCGATACCAAAGGCGCCTTCAACATGCTTACTTCTCCATCTTCCTCATGCTGCAGCTCTTCATCGGCATCACTCACATGATCGTCCTTCTTTGCGCCTCGGAAGTAAGTAAAAATGATATTCCTTTTTGTGACGCAATATAAAAATAATAATTTCAATCGCATGGAACAGTATGAATATTAAGTCAGTACCAGGATTACTATTTCTTGAATTAATAATCGCATTTCTATGGGTCTAATTCCACACCTCATTCATTACCATCTTTAATTGGATTAAAAAAATTTAGAGTCACTCATCAGATTTTGATTTTATTGGAGAGCTTGTTTACATTGTTATCTCACTTTTCACGACTAGTAAAGTTTTGGGCTGTATAGGATATTGGCGTTGTCATGTTTTAAAGTTGTTTATTAGTTATGATTGTTGTTGTTGTGATAAATGGATTTGTTCTCGGACGTTTAATCTATTTCTCGGTATTGAAATGATCGGAATACGAAGTAATATTCAGGAAATAGTATACATATTACTTGAGGAAGTAATTATAATATTATACGGGAGTATAATATTACAGGCTGCTTCAAACTTTGATTCGAATATGAAAAATTCCGTCAACGAAAAATATCAAAATTTATCACGTATTTTATGACGAAGTCGTGTAAATTTTAAAAAGAAGATGGAGGTTTTCTGTAAGAAAACATTTCATTTCGATTCTAACTTCACGATCTTCAAAATATAAAACTGCAATCCTTGTCAATTCTTCCAAGTACAATCCTGTTGTCCAGTTTGAATTCCAATGGTCTATATTCTTACGATATTCCTACTTTGAGCATTGAAAGTCCATCTGAGTATAAATCGATTGTGATAAAGTATTTCGATAGAAAAGCATCAAAGAAGTATGAATCCAGAATAAAGGTGAATTCTTATCGATATAGTCATTGTGGACATCTAAAGATAAGTCGCTTACCACACCAATTGTGTTTTGCTGAATCACTGATTAACCAGATTCGAGGATATGATTATAATATTCAATTCTTTGTATCTCTCAACGAAAATTAAGTTTACTATCCTTTAATCCTCGTTTGGAAGATTTATCGATATCTATTTATCCATATATCACAATTAAAAGTTAGATTCGTAGAAATTTGTGGTCTTGGATTGCTTAGATGATAAAAACTAAAGCTCGGTTCACACGGTGCATGTTTTCTTGCTTGATTCTTTGCGTGGAGCCTTGCATGCTCGCTAGCACGAAAATTTGGTTTCTGCCTGCTGCTGGGCATGCTCCCTTGCTTGATTTTGAGGAATAGGACAAGTGCTATTTTTCCTGCATGTTTCGCTGATGGTTGGTTGCTATGCGTTGCTAGCTGAACTATTTATTGCTAGCGAGCATGCAGAGATCCACGCAAAGAATCAAGCAAGAAAACATACACCGTGTGAACCGAGCTTAATTGTAAGCTTTTTCCATTATCATCAATCCCTGTCAAAAACAGAACTCATCATAAGCTTTACAAACATTTCGCCGAGAACGGTTAATAAAACGTTATAAAATATTTAGAATTTGTTAGGATAGTTATTATCTAATCATGTCAGCCTTTCAATAATTAATATTTGGGAAACTAAGAGTTTGTCCAATATTGTATCTCTCTTTATGTATAAAGCTGGGTTTAAACATGCAATGCGCCAGTTGTTTCAAAATTTACTCGCTCCAGTATCACTGGCGCCAGTGCTTGTTTACAAACATTTCAAGAATTTTTAATTGGAGCAGTATTAAACATGGCTGAGACCCTTTGCGCGTATGTCGATAAGGAACAATATTTATTTAAAATCAACAGTCTCAGGCGACGTCTTGTGGAAATACGTCATGATGAAAATAACAAAATTTGTACTTTTTCCACAGCATTACTGTGGAAAAAGTACAAATTTTGTTATTTTCATCAATATTAATTTAATGGAAAATTATTTTTCTTCGGGAGGTTTGTGATTTTACAACCTCTCGATAAGTTAAAACTAATTGTTCCAATAAATCGCTTTTTCGTGAAATTTTTGACTTTTCCTGCTGCCACTCCTGAGATGGAGTCAAGTGACGGCTTCTGCGCTTGATTATATGCAAAATCGATTGGTAAGAAGGAGGAAAACAATGGAGGAAGTCTACCGGGGCCAGAACTTTTTTCTACTTTTACTGGCGCCAATTGATTTTCCGTTTTTCCATAGGCCAGTCGACTGGCGCCAGTAATCATTGCATGTGTTGTAAACCCAGCTTTATTGTCTTTTCTTCAATCAATATTTAATAGAATATCTATCAAAAACTGAATAATAAACGCAGAAAACATTCAATGTGACTTTATTTCTGCTTTTAAAATTGACGTCCGTGCGACCATCCTGAATTTGTTTCAATTTCAATTTTCACTGAAATTTGGCCATGGACATGAAGCTAATTTTTAGAGAGTTTTGGACTCATCTTGTAATATATTGTTCGTTCGTAATTACTTTGGCTTTCCTTGGATATCCATCGATCTCTCAAAACCTTGAAGGTGTTAAGCGACGCACCGGTCTACTGCAAATTGCGTATCGTTGCTTTGGGAGGAATACTATGGCTAACAGATATTTTTTGTATTAATGATGGGCTTGATATTTTCCTTTTTAAATAGATTGTAACTCTCGTTCATCTTGAAAGTTTTTTTCGTGTAGTTGAACTCATTCTTAAGTAATAGAATTGATGTGCCATCAGTGCTTAAATGTGACATGAGTTAGAGATTCTTTGGTATTTTCAAAATTCTCTCGATACTAATTCTTTGGGTTAAAGTAGAGGCGCCCACATATATATATATATGATATATATGATATATTTGAGATGCATTAATTTCTCTCCTCTTGAATGTAAAATACGGAAATTGTCACGAAAGTTATTGAAAGCAAGCGACTAATTATCGAAGAAAAAATGTGTAAGGAATAACGAGAGAAGATAAATGATCTAAATTTGCGATCACAGACGAACATTTATCAATTTGACCATTTGAAATGTCACTTTGGTGACTATGGCATTTGGTGCAGTTGCTTCTCTGAGCCACGGATTGGGATTTCATCTTTTTTATTGTGAATCGTATGAAATTTTGTTCTTAAAATCATCTACGCGACATAGTATTTACAGTTTATTTTGTAGAATTTATTTTTTATGCGTCAAAATTATACTCCCGTATATCCACGAAGGTTAGGAAATAAATTTTCTCGGAATATTGGTATAGATGTTGGTAGATACTATCCTGTAAGGGTGTGCATCCCCTAGAGATACAGAATCTGCCGTGAGGGACGAAGGAGGGACCAGCTGGCAGTAAAATGTTTCTTAAATTGTATATTCGTGGTAACGCAAAATTACTCCTACTCAAGTTGCTAATTCAGAGTCAGGTATTTATTTCTTATTTTTATGTAAATAATAGCATTTTTAGGCGAAGATTTTAAATTGTGTCAAATTTAACAGAAAATTGTTTCCTTTTTTACTTTCTCCATATACGAAGTATAGAGAAAGTATTGTTTTCATGAAAAAAATCGACTTCGAGATTTCAACGGAAATACATGTTTTGGGGTCCCTAGAACACGTTTGGACCATTTTCGGAATGATGTCTGTGTGTATGTATGTGTGTATTTGTGGGCGCTCAAACGTAAAAACTATTAGTCGTATCAATACCAAACTTCATATATAGCACTGTGGTGGGTGCTGTCAGAGTTGATTAGTTTTTGGAGTAAATCGGTTAACCGGAAGTTGAGCTTTATTCTTCGAAGCAAATTTCCGTCTTTGCAAAATTCCTCCATTAATCTGATATTTAGGTATATACAGTTATCTACAAAAATTACAAAAAACGTATTTGTATATATCTTCCAAGTTTAGATTGAATATAGAGTTTGAAAATACTGTCGTAGATAAATATTTACATCTTATATAGGGAGGAAGTCATGTGCTGGCCACATCAGATTTTTCCTTATGAAATTCACATACAGGAAAAAATACCAAGATGGAAAGTATGGCCTTTTTCTTACTGTCGAACTTTTTAAGCAAATGATTTTAATCTTGTTTAGTATACGAATGCATCCATTTTCTGACCCACGAAGGCAGACCTTGTTATTGATTCCTCGGCTAAGGGTCATTATTCGAAAATGGCTGATTCATCATTGTGTCACTTGTTTACGGCTCTGATATTTTCCTCCGGCTCTGTTGATCTTCCTGTTTGGCTCTCCTTATCAATTTGTTAGCGATCGAAGAAATTTCAGGGTAGACTGTGTATGAAGTAGTGACTGGAAGTGACGCTTTATTGAAATTTTAGTTTAACGGTGTATTTTCATCAAATATTATGCAACATATTGATTTTCATCGAGGAAATGTGAGATTAAACTGAAACTGAGCGGTTAAATTACATTTCGAAAAGCATCTCTAAAATATTGTAAGGATTATTTGAATTCCGCAGTCGTTAGGAAAGTCATTCAAGAATGGCGAGTGGTTCGTCGCTATGCGAAATTAAGAATAGAAAAGCTCAGAGCATTGGACATGCTCTACACAAAATGAGTAGTGAAATAATTTATTATCTTTCTTCGGAGAAAGGAATTTTCCTAAAAACATTCTATATTAGGTTGTAATGTTAGCAACGGAAATTTTTCCATATTAAATTAGATTTTAACTTTTCTATTATGTATTTTCGTTTTATGAGTACCCCATTGATATTATTTTTCACCTTCACTACTCTTGTTTCCGAAATTTCTGACGTAGATCTCTGACCACTTGTGGGCCATCAATGGGTTGTGAAACCCCTCAAAGACACCTGTATTCATCGTTAATAGACAACGTCCTTCCTTCGAGGGCCGCCATTGTCCTGTTTGGGTGCCAAAGGTCACTCGTGCCACGGCCAATCAATCGAACCCCCAATGTCATTTCCGCATCGCCTTTCGTCCGTTCGTCCCAATCTACTATCGTCTCATATTTTACTTCATTTCTTCGTTCTATTTTTACTTGGAGATTAAAAAGCCATTCCATTATAAATTCCTGGGGTTCAATCAATAAAAGTGAAGACATTCCGTATCCGATTTTTTTAGGCTAAGAAATTTCAGCAGCCATGAATATTATACTACCATTTTTTCCGGAAAAGAAAATATTTAATATCAGTTACAGTCACGTTTATTTACTTTTGGAATTAAGGTTTAGCGTAGTTTTTGACCGATAAATTTACTTGTGCGATGAAGTTGCTCATAATATTGCGTAAGCGTATGAGGCGTCTTTGAACCCCAGCATTATTTACTCGGCTCGTCTGAACCATTGAAATGTATTATTTATTCAGCTGGATTGAAGTATCCAATCTGATAATTCAAATAGCTGCTCTCAATTAGTGCAGAGGAAAATGTATCCAAAGAACGCGCCTCCACACTTCGCTCATCGCCCGTCTCTTTGAAATCTTCTCAGATGCAAAGTTTGAAGCTGATGCTGGAACAGAATCGGGGCGATGAGGTAAAAATTTCCATTGTCGTTTGTCAAAGGTTCAATTTCAGGGAAAGAATACATGGAGTTGACTTCTAATTTACTGCATCTCGCAATCTACTTTAGTAAGAAAATACTGCTTCGTCCTTTGTTTTTTTATTATTATGAAATGATTAAAATCATTTTGATACAACGATTAAAAATATTTTTTTATCAATTAATAAAGTTCGCGAAGGTTAATAATGGTATCGCCAGCCAATAAGACTCAATTATTAACTTTCAGCCTGCTTATAGTATTCGTAATATGAAAAGTAGTTTGGCATCTGAGATTATTTCTAAAACTGCTGTTGCTTAAATATTATGTTGGATAATACTTCTTGGATTCGTGAGCGCATTAGTACAAGATGTAGGGAGGAATGTCAGGATTCTTTCTCCGTCGTTCAAGGGGCGACCGGACCATTCCCTGGGTTATTCCGCCATCCCAGCTAAACAGTAAATGATTGGTTGAATATCGCACGACCTAACAGCCAATGTTGGCGAGCACATGATTTTCTTCGCTATGCGTCGTTAAAATTTTGTTTTTAACAGTTTTCATCTAATTTTTTTACGTCATATTTCATTGAGGTATTTGCGTTTTTATACTGTCATATGTTCAAAAAAAGCCAACCTATTGTCTAATACTTGAGCTACATTTTCATTCCGGTAAATTAACTGTTTCACGTGGCCGTTTGCTGCAGTACGACGCACAGTGGGCCAAAATCCAAAAAAGCTGGCCAATATTCAAAAAACGAAAATAAACAAACAAACCACAAACAGTTGATTTATATAAATAAGCATATGCTCTTTAAGATATGGTACCACACAGAGCTTGCAATACGCCTTGAAAATCGTTACAGCTGCTCAAAGTAGAGCAAGTCAGGGTGATTTTGGCGATGGAAATTTTTCTGTGGAAAATAGCTAAATATATAGCTTTATTAAATAAACATTACCATATTGATTTCTAAGTATTTTGATCCACAAAATTGATCTTTATTACATGAATGGAGACAAATTTTGTTTCTTTTTACGTGTTTTTTAATTTTTCAAACATTGTGCTGTTTTTTCATCAAATTTGATGTTTAACGGAAATTATCATTTTTGTTTACATCGAGTTACACGGGGTTGTTTGCACTGTGTGATAGAGTAAAGCATGTAGAACAATATTCGGAAGACAATTCTTGCGATTATAATTTTAACAACCATTTGTATTTAAAATAGGGCTGGGTAAAATCGGTATATAAATTATCGATACGTATCTAGAATTTTCGGAAAGTTATCGATTTTTATCGATAAAATATCGATAACTTCCCCCTTCATAGTACCTAGCAGAAAAATTTCAATCATGGTGTACTATATATATAGAAACATTGGAGAGAAAAAAAGACAATATATTGAAGAAAGTCGTGTTATTTTTTTTATTAAACAGTGAAATAGCATCAAAATCTACAGCATTACAATTTTAAAAAGTGATAATTTTCACGCAGAAAAATAAGTTTCTCTGCCATTTCTGGGCACAGGGACGCTTTTTTGTTCGTGATTACGTTCCCGGCCGTAGAGTTAACCTTTTCTGATGGCACAGAAGAGGCAGGGACAATGAGGTACCTTAACGCAATATTTTTCAGAGCCTCACAGGCCGTATAATTGGTCCAAAAACTGATGACATCGGCGTTTTCGTTTAAAACAGGCTCCTCCAAATAAGTATTGAAATGCACTATAGCCTGTGAAGTGCCGGAAATTGTTGGCTTCTGCTTCGTGCTTTTTGCTCTGAATTCGTCCAAAAAAAAGAATCGCCCTGTAAAAGAATTAAATTATCAGTTAAGATAAATACCTAGTAAACCATACTCAGTTTTTCGACGCAGCTACAACCCTGTATTGGGCAATAATTGTGTTTTTAGGTTGGGCTACACACAGGGCCGGATTAAGAATGAGGGGGCCCCAGGGCCGATCAATATTGATCACATTTGTGTGGGGGCCCTTTTGCGGTCACAAATTAATTACATTATACAATAAGATTATGTCTTCAATTCATTTTATTTATTTATTATCGCAATTTTAACTTAGTCATCTAATACAGCGTAGAAGTCAGTAGAGTTAAACATAAGTAAATTGTTTCAAATTGCATCTGTACACAGTAGTAACAAATGTACTATCAAATTGTAATATTAAAAAGACTTTTTACTTTTTTTGATAAATGAAAACTTTGTATCAATATTATTGTTCATAATATTTATAATTAAGTATTTTATAATAATATTATTAACAAATATTTGTTTAATATTGAAATTTTAAATAATCCGTTATCGTGGTCTCTACCTCTATGTTGAATCCTGATCCCATCATTGCGACGAAATCATACCAAAATGCTAATGACTGGAACGTAGCCAATTTAAAACTAATTTTGCAATAAAAAATTAATAAAAAAATTAATTATTTGTGAAAATGTATTATACGTAAGCTATAGCCAAAATTATATATGTTGTAACTTGATGCAAGTTCAATTTCATCGAGAAACATATTTTCAATTCCTCGAACGCCGTTGCAGGAGTCATAACTTGTTCAAATGTTATAATATGGTAAGCAATATTTTTTACGGATTTTATATAGCTCTTACTGTTATTAGTATCAATATTTTGATAATTATTACAGGAAATTATGAATTTAAACTTGACCAGTCAACCATCGAAATTAAGCTTTGTAATTGCATATTTAATTTTTATGCAAATAATAGATCCGTTGAATATATTGAAAAAATAATGACAAAACACGTTTATCAGCCCAACATATCTCAGAAATCCACTTGATGTTCCGTATGGACTGAAAATTATAAGAGTTATTAATTTTGGCCAACTTTTTTCGATTTTGGCCCACTGTCAGACTTAGCTACGATGTTGTCAATCAGGGCACTGTAGCACCCAGGGCTAATGGCACTGTAGCACCCAGGGCTAATGGCACTGTAGCACCCAGGGTCATTCCGCCGCAGTGGCGGCATAGACCATAGCTTAGCTCTAGGCATAGCTTAATTTGTTTAATGCGGAAACAATCTAATAATTTACTTTTATAGGTGCGATGTATGTTTACTATTGATTTACTTACTACCATTTCATTTCTCAAATTTTCTACTGCTTTATTCCGTGAACAATGCAATTTTTTCGTTGAAATCGTCTCAATCCCTGCGCCACTGTGCATTTGACGCATTTATTCAGTAGTTATGATATCGGTTAAATACATTCAGATTCCAAACAAGTGAATTAAGCTTTTAAGAGTTTTCATCTGCCGTAAAACGTATTTGGCAAGCTGTAGAAAATTCAATTCCCTTAAGGTGGCGCCATTACTCCGGTCTCCCCTACTTCCCAAATGTCTGCAACAAATATCCTTCCTTCCCTTTAAACAATCAGTTCCATTGATCTACAAGCTTCCGGAACTTCAAAACAATCTATTTGCATTCTAGGGATCAGAATCACGGTTACTATCTCAGGCACCAACTTGTTACCGAATCGACCTTGTAACAGTTGGCAGATCCTTTGAGGTGGTCATAATGTGTTCGGCGCCGCGGATTTCCTTAAAAAAAATACAGGAACGCTTCTAGAATACCGCATACTTCAGTCATCAGCCAACTCCAAGGAGGCTTCCGTCATAACTTAAATCGCCACGTGTCCCATTTTCGGGTACAATACCACTTTTTTTAAAGGCTTCAATACGAAAAGTATTCTAGAGGGGAGACAGGTAACAGCATTCACCGAAGGGGGAAAAAATATAAAAATTATTATTTTTACTTGTTTGAAACACTAAAACCCCTAATAGTATACAATTTTCTAAGCTCTAATCACTTAGGCCCGAGTGCACCAATATCGGTTAAAGCTTAACCGCGGTTAAATTGTTAACTAACCGCGGTTAAGGCCATTTTCAAGTGCACCAATATCGGTTAGCGTTAACCGGGCAGCTGACCGCGGTTAAGAATTAACCGGCCGAAATCGACCGGTTAAGTTACTTAATCGGTGTAGCAACAAGAGTAGTAAACAGTTATGGCGTTTCGATTTGATAATTTTGAAGATAAACTCCCGTATTTAGATTATTTAGAAAACCACAATAATTTACAGCGTAGAAACCATGACGCTAGGGTGAATCCTTTCGATAATTTAAGTGAAACTAAATTGTACGAAAGATATAGGTTGAGGAAAGAAACAGTGCTTTCCCTCTTAGAAAATATTCGCCGTCATCTTGAATATCCAAGCCATAGAAACAATCCTCTTTCGCCGATGGATAAACTTAAGTTTAAGTTAAATTTTGACTACGTTGAGATTTTACGCCATAGAAGATTCTTTCGGAATACACCGAACTACTGCTTTACATGCAATTTATATACATATATACTACTTCCACTTCGTGAATTTCTACTATAGGAGTCTCAGTTAATGATACTGATTCATTTTGTGCTGTATCTGAATTCTCCAACACATCCTATAAACATTGAATATTAGTAGTTTACTATACTCATGATTTATACAAGGTGTAAACTTATGTTACCTGTAACCCTACCTCTGATGAATTTGATAAATGTTGAAGTAGAATGATTATATGCTACTGATCTAAAAACGTAACCGGATTTGATTAAATTTTTCATTTTATCTGGTAACTGGTATGAATATTATTTTGCTAACCATTACTATTAAAGCTTAAACGATAAAAAGCATCCGAATCAGAAGGGTTTTCCATTGGTGTTGAATCAGGACCCAAAATAAATGCTACCTTTTCGTTAATTCTAATTCTTTTTTAATTTGATGGCCCTCTTCTTATCCAGTCTTATACATTTCCATCTTCTCACCTGCTATATCTTTCCTTGTCTTTCTTTTCTTGTTCTCATAGCATGTTTTCAATTGGCCATGTGATCTTTTAACAAAACCTTAAGGACCACATAAATTCACTCCTGTTATTTTAAAATTTAAGCAAGCTAAAGAAGTTATTTGAATAAGATTAAAATTAGTGAAAAAATTAAGTTATAAGAGTGTTTCAACTGCACACTATAATTGCTGTTACCAAGGGCGTCGCCAGGGGGGGGGGGGGGCAGGGGGGGGGGCAGCTGCCCCCCCATGGAGACTCGTTCGCATTTTGGTTCGGGGTGTGTTGTAGAAACAATTTTTAGGCAGGAGCGTATTTGAAAAGAATTTAGACCCAAAACAAAGTCAAGTGATGGCACGTGTAAACACCAACGATGGGAAAAGTATTTCCTAGTAGGAAATTCATTTATACCTGTAGCGCAGCAAAAATATTTCAGCAATACTTTGTAGCAGAGTCAACAGCCATCCCTCCTTTCCTTCGCCCCTTCCCTCCCAAGAGAAGAAAAGTTCGGTTCCAGGATGAACAATGTAGTTAGAACTGCCTCTCGATGCGATCAGCGCGCGAGGTTATGCGATTATGTCCTCTCTCTCAAACTTCCTTGAGTATCGTCCGACAATCCCCGGCAGAAGACAAAGGATTCAGTTTTTTTTTCGTTTTCCCTTCAAAATGGACATAAGAAAGTTTTGCGGTGAGTGTTTTGCAAATAGGCCCAAGCAGTGGCGCAGTGAGGGGGGGTTTTAGGGGTTTAAACCCCCCAAGAGTCAAGTACTATGACTAGCTCTGTGCTTTTTTCTACTGAAGAGTACAAAACCCCAATCATTTGCTTGATAAATTTAGCGAAAGCTTTGCATTCAAGTAAATATGGCTCCGATTACAGCTAAGTTGATGTTTTCGGTAGCAGAGCAGGCGTAGAGCCGACATCGATATCAATGGAACGCTACGAGTGTTTCGCACACAATTTTCAACGCGTGCACTTCTTAAGCCTATCCTTTTGTTAGATGACTCACACCGTAAGATAAGATTCCCATGAGAAGAATTCGAAAGTGCTGATTCGTTTACTCCTCCCAAAAACACAAGAGAACATTCGAGAAATAATTCGAAACTCACACCCTGAAAACAGAGATTAAGATTACGTTTAAGAGACAAACAAATTGATAAAACGCTCAGATCTTCTGCATGTGACTATTTTTAGGATGTGAATGCAAAGCTAGGCTCGTGAATAGTGCATTTTAGAAATTCACAGTGAACAGTTCGAAGGAGAGTTTGGTTTGGATTTCATAAAATACAGATGAACACCCGAAAATTTTTTTTCACAGTCCGCTAATAGCTCGAGGCCTCTATCGGAAAAACGGAAGTTAATATCAATGTAGTTTTTTGTAAAATGACCATTATTAGTTGCATAAATTAGGATTGTATTATTTTAGGGCTGTTATCTGAGGGCACATCTCAAGATGAGTTTAGCGACAATTCCAAAGGCACTGATTCCTTTATTAAGCATTCTGGACGATTTTAAGTCTGTACAGTAGACTTCATTTCTCAGGGTGATGATATAAAATATACTGATCCTTATTTTATAATTACCCGTTAATTTGCTGTATAGTTACGAAAATAATTCAATAACCTGGTTTCCTAAGAAATTTGTAAAAGTGTTGGAGCAATACAAGTTATCAGTAAAAATTAATTTTCGATGATATTATTAAAAATATACCCATTTTGGAAGCAAATCAGTCAGCCGAAAGATATTATGCGCATAGGTATGTACGCACAGATTTATCGGAACTGTGACTTGATGACTTGAAATAAATTTGATAAACTGTTAAAACTGTGACTTAAATTCTTCAGCTTCCTTTTCGATGCAACCAATTTTTTCTCAGATGATAGAATCCCACGAATCTCATGACTTATCCTATCAACCACGTGGTCATGCAATGCCTCTTCAAAATTTCAATAGATGGAAAATTTTTGTTTCCTTTGAACAGTCAGTGCGTAAGACTGGGGTTGCGTCAGCTCTCTGCTGGTTTAACCACCTAACTATTACTTAGTGTAAATAATTGTAAGTTGACGTCTTCAATTTTTTGTGGGTGTTCACCTTGGTGTGTAACTTGATTTATGCAAATTTAATTATAATATCAACTATAATCAAGAGTACTGAATATTTTAAAGCAGCCAAATTTTTACTCTCCGGTATGTGACGCATTCAATTGAATACTTAGCTAATACATAAATAACGAAATCAGGCTTAATTGTAAGCCTACCAGAAATTTTCATCTGATATAAATGATTTTTTGTTTCTTAGAAGAGGAGGTAGTTTTAATATCAACTGATGAAGTCATTCCTAAGAAATCTGCTGATGATATAGTCTAATAACGAAAGATGTTCAAATAAGGATGGGTGCGCCAATGTGGGGATCTAATGAGACGTTTTATGTCGCTTGCCGAATAAGCGTAACTATTTTTTTCCTTCTCACGCTTGGAATTCTCTTGGAAGAAAGAACTCTCTAAGACTCAGGAATATCAATATCTACAGCATCAAAATACTTAAGCATCGAAAAAATGACTTTTTAATAGAAATTGGACGTATCCAAACTAGAAATACAAACAAAACTTATGATAAGTTTCCAATAGTTTGCTTATGTAAACTGCTATCTTGGAAAGTTTAATGAGTTGGCCATATAATCGTTAAACTCCTCTAGTGTTCAATACATTTAGTTTTTGAAAGATTTGATATATTTGTAGTAAGAAGCGGGCATGAATAAAGTAGCCCCTGTAAGTTAGGCATTTTTCATTTTATCAGGCAGCTTGCCCCCTCCCCCCCCCCTAGCCCAGTGGCTGGCGACGCCCTTGGCTGTTACGAATTATCTTTATAATACTTTATGTACTAATAACTAATGCTATAAATACACATTGATAAAATTCAAAAGCATGCGAAATGAAGAGCGACAGGTAATAAGTATTTCATTGTATACTATAAAATTACAAGAAATATCGCTTAAAAAAATTTAATTGTTATATAATTTAATATCCCCTAAATCACCAGGAAGGGAATTGAATTCTTTCTCCTTCAATTATTTCCCATCTGTCTTCTTGTTCTCAATGATGTCTTTTCGTCTGCCAAATCGATCAGAAGTTCAGCTTCATATTTATTAAAATTAGGGGTAATAAATTTAATTAAAAAACGAAGGCCCATTTGCCAGCTAATTCTTTTGACCCTTCAAGAAAAGGTTCAGGCTTGGAACCATCAAAAATTTCTGATGTTTTTAAAATTTGTTGATATTCTTGCAAAATCAGCCGTCCGCCCTTACCGTGCGAAAACTAGAGGATTCCTCAGCATTTATATCCAATTGAATATTTTCCTTTAAAATTCAGAACCTGTTAAAGGTGGCTGAAATAATTTAATATCTAATACTAATTATTATACTTGTCATAACTATTATATGCTTAATCCATTTGGTTCCTTTCTTGGCTCTTTAATATGACAAGTAAGATAGATTTACGTGTTTGAGATCATCGAGTATTCAAATGTGATTTTCAGCACATCATTGTGCATAATTTTGTAATAAACTTACGTCATAAATTTCAATTTTTTGTTGAATAACTATTACTTGGAACAGATAATGAATCAGTTCATATTGTCAAGGGGAAATATACACATAAATGTCTGATTTCAATCCTAATATGGGAATAAAATGTAAAAAACGTTTTTTTAAGAAATAAAACCTTTTTAAACGTTCGCATGAAAAAAACGTTTTTTTCCCATCACTAGTTGTACAAGAAGAGAAAAATAGTGACTTGGCTGGGACTCAAACCCAGGTCTCCCCCTTTCCGGGTGGGCGTTCTTACCAACTAAACTACCGAGCCACGTCCATTTCCCTTCTGTTGTTTTCTTCTTTTCTAACGTCTATTATTTCTGTATTCTTTTTTTATTTCATCTCGTTTGCCTTTTCTTTCCCTTTTATATTTAGACTTTCCTTCTCTTACTTCTTTATTTTTTCTTGAAGCTTGATTTTCATTGGCGTCAAAGTCAAGATCTCGGAATGCTCCTTAGCTCTTGCTCCTTTTCTTGGCACATCAGTCCAAGAACTGCATCCAGGTAGAGGAGAAATGTCTTGTATATTGGAACTTGAATTACTGTGGTGGACTGGGTATGAACACCAACAGGCTGTGGAAGCCCTGCCAACACTTGCTCAGTATCAACCATGACTTCTTTGTTGACATCTTCGTTGGGGTTGCCAGTTGAAGTAGATGCCACAGAAACGTCAACACCCAACGGTGTTGAGTCCTTATTATTTTAAAGGATGTCCTCCACCAAGTAGTCTTCGTTTGTGAAAATTCCCTGATTCAATGGATGAATCCACGTGTTCTTGATTACATTTGTTGCTTTGGCAATGGTAGTAAACAGAGGAGTAAGCCCTGTTGAAAATTTTTGCTGCATCGTAAGGGGTTATCTTGACCAAGTTCTTAGACTTCACAAGTATATATTTTCCTTATATATACTTATGTATTCCTTCCTCCTTATATATTTTCTAACTATCTGAAAAATTAAAAAAATACTATTGGGGTGGTGAGGGTCAATTGACATGTTGACTCCCATTATCCTAAACCCACAATTTTATTCAACAATTAAAAAAATACTGTGCTTAAAGTCCTTAATAAACAATTATGTGCTACAAAAGTAGAGCTTAACTTGGTACTGTGTAATCATTGGTATGTCAGCAGATGCAGTGAAACAATTAGATGTTATCTATACTATATCTTTGCTTACAACACACACTTGCTAAACAATTATCTTGCTCAACATCCAAAAGACAGCTGCGGAGATGGTGAGCCTTGGTGTAGTAGTTCCAGAGACAGCCATGCAGCACCAATTAGTTACAACCTGCATTACCAACTTTGCAAGAAATCATAGTGACCACGATTACCCCTTGAATACCCCAGTCTCACCTGACACGATTTCAGGAATTATGTCCCTTTTGTACTCATATTTTGATAGAGGCCTTCTCTCTAAATGTCAAGTAAGCAAAATTTTAATGCTATTAAACATTTAAAACAAAGGTAAAGCAACAAGGAAATATTTGAATGAAATAAACTTGAATTATTTTCTAAAATGTGTTCCTTAAAGACTGAAAAAAAAACTTGCTATCGTATTTGTATATCTTAATAGGAAATAGTGTGATAATTCTCAAAGTGAATAATAAATCTTCCAAACCAACGAATACCCAGAATCAAAACAGTGATGAAGTGATAAAATGAATTAATTTTGACTATCAATACAAGTAGAGAAAAGTTTAACTAGAGATATCTCTTAAGGACATTAGAACTTACCTTCCTTTTGTATTAAAAGGTTTTCTTGGAAAAGAGAGATTGTTCAAATGTAAATGAATTCTAGGGAAACATATGTTTCCTGTGAATTTATTGTATTGTATTTTATAGTAATTAAACTTGGACAGTAGACAATTTGGAAAAAGTGATGGAATTTTTTAAATGTGGTTTTGGACAGATGGACATAATTTTGTCATTTATAATTTTATATACTTATTATGTTTTTTTGAATACTTTCTTCAATTAAATTTTAAATGTATGGGATATGAATATTTAGAACTTGTTTTTATAAATTTCTGATTACAGTCAGCTGTTACCTCATTACCAGATATGGTTGCTTATGGAGTGTTGTCGTTGATATGCTTCCCGATGATAATTACGACATACAATGAGAAACTGCTGAGGAATTTTCCATGGGTGCAACTGGTGTTGTCAGCTATAGTCCTCTTTGTACTTCTGATTGTTGATATTGGCCTACCTCTTTACCACAATTTGATTATTAATGACAGTGTCCTCTACAACACAAACGTTGGAAGTTCATTTACTACTCTAAGTTTAGAATCTGTTATGGAGACTGAGGCAGAAAAATCACATTTGGCTGAATTAGAATCTGATTTTTCAGTTTCTCCAGTGTCTTCTCAAAGTAAGTATTTCTGCAATAATGTAATATAATAATTATTATCTTTAATTTATTTCCTATTTAGCTTTTGAAGTGCTGTTATAATTGGTTAACGTTGAATTTTATCGAGGATTATTATTGATGAGCTAAATATTAATAAAACTGATCTCTGCTATTTTGTTTGGAACAGGTAATACACATGAAAATATAGCAATTGGAACTACTGAATCTCCTGATGGTATAAAAAGAGAATTTCTCATTACCCGCCCTGTTTATGCTGGATACACCATACTAGCTTGCTATGTATTCTTACCCTTGCCAGAAAATAGTCAGGCACTAATTACAGGACTAATTGTCAGCATAACACATCTTATTTTTTATGGGATTGTTTCATACAAAAATGAGGATGATGCCACATCACGGGTGAGTGTTATAATTAAAATTAATTTTTGGCTTTTGCTACGAAAGTCACAATGAAGAATTTTAATCAGTGTTCATAAATTTAATTCACTCACCAGGTAATTGCTGATACAATATATTTGATGTGCTTGAATCTTTTGGGGCTTTATCTTCGGTTCGTTAATGAAGTGATGATAAGACGTACATTTCTTGACAGAAGAGCATGCATAAAATGCACAAACATGTTGAAGTACGAAAAAGAACAAGAGGTAAGATTGAGTTCAGATCGTTCAGATCAGATCAAAATCACTTATATTTTACTCCATGTATGCTCTTAGTATTTTGTTTTTCAGTTTAACTCAATTTTTGGGATTATGGGTAGTGAGAATGGATTAATATCACACCTGATTTATTTTTATAGGAACAACTAATGCTGAGTATATTGCCAGCGCACATAGCCTCACAAGTTAAGGAAGATATTAGAAAAATATTCCAGCATATCCAAAGGCACCACACAGCTCCTATACGCAAGAAACCTTTCAGGTAAGTCAAGATTGTACATTCAATTCAAACTCAAATTGTGAAAATTAGTAGTAATTAAATTAGAAAATTGTAGTAATTTTTATCTTCAGGAGCATTTAAAAAAAGAAGAATCATTGATTATGATCTTAAATTAGAAATCCATGGCTGAAGTATTTATGTATATAACAATTATTAATTTTAATAGATTGTTTCTTCTTACATTTATTATGAGCTTTCAAAAATTATTTAACTTAGTGTCTCAATTTTCCAGTGAACTCTATGTTGAGCGACATGAAAATGTTAGCATTCTGTATGCTGATGTGGTAAACTTCACGCAACTAACTGAGTCTTTGGCAGTAAATAAACTGGTTGAAACATTAAATGACCTATTTAGCAGCTTTGATGAAGCTTCCAAGGTAAATGCTAGATTTGAAAAATAACTGTTCATTCCTTATTAGGTTATGTAATTCAAACTTTTTAAAATTTGCTTACATATAAATTAATAATTGATGAATAATAATTTATCCATATTCATTAAATCAATTTCTGTAATAGTGGTAGTTCATTTGATGTAACATTTAATTTTGACTTGTGTCATATTTTGTAACAAGCAATAGAAGAGTAAAGAAGATTAAATATGCTCAAGTTTCTCGCTGTATTACTTAGTGATAAACTGGATAAAGTCTTCGTTTTGTCTACTTTTGTTAGGAAAGAGAAGTACTACGAATTAAGTTTCTGGGTGATTGTTACTACTGTGTTGCAGGAATACCTCAGCCAAAGCCAAATCCTGAACACGCAAAAAGTTGTGTTGAATTAGGACTGGACATGATTGCCATAATCAAAGATGTTAGGTGAGAATTTATTCACTAGCAGCTAACTCTATAAATATATGAACTATTTTCTTTATGATTAGAAAAAATAGTTTCTAAAGTATAAATTTATTGTATAATTACTTTCTATAGTATAGTATTTGCAAATAAGTATATTACATTTTTAAATAGTATGTACTTTTAATATTTCATTACATCAGGAGCCCTTATTCTCACATTATGAAAATGTTAATCTTCCCTTAAATTCATACCCTAAATTGTATGCTATTTTTCCAAAAGTACCAAAAGTTGTTTTCTTTAAATAAACCTGCATTCATTTATCTGAAATGACATCCCCCATCATTGAAATCTCCCTCTAAGACTCTTCTGCC
This sequence comes from Sympetrum striolatum, assembly GCA_947579665.1. NCBI lineage: Eukaryota > Metazoa > Arthropoda > Insecta > Odonata > Libellulidae > Sympetrum > Sympetrum striolatum. The sequence goes on from OX388341.1 coordinate 1,844,706, forward strand.
TCTATAGGTTTTAACCTACTGCCAGTTAACATTCAGAATATCTTGCAGCTAGTGCTTTTTAACTTAAGTCAATAAAATTCCCTCTGAAAGATTCTTACCCTTACTAGAAAGTATTTTAAATCATTGATGCATTCAGAGTTAGTTTACTCTGGCTTTTAGTTTTTCTGTTGAGGAATAAATATTGTCATTGATCTTATTAAGGCCAATATATAATACATTTTATGTTAATTGTGTATTAACAACTTCATATATGTTATACTTTTAAAAAGAAGACTTTTAAAATATTTATTGTACATCCTACACAGTTTTGTTGTTTAAATTGATAAGAAAATAGTGTTTTGCTAGCATCAATCTTATAAGTGCCAATTTTTGTTGCATGTATCATACAACTGACATTCTATACAACAATACAGTGTAGGATCAGTGAAATTTACATTTTATCCTATTTTATAAAATCAATATTTATTATTGAGATTAAATTCTCAGAATATGATATTATGAAATTTACCTAACTATGCTCTATACCTAACATGCTCATACTTTCTATTTTTATGAAATGTACTTGAAATATAAACGTACCATAGAGAAAATAGAGCTTTGAAAATAATATATTGTGAAATATTCAATGTAAGACATGATATTTTTTATAATTACTGTCTATCTTTTGTAGGGAAGAGAGATCTGTAAATGTCGATATGAGGATTGGCGTGCATACTGGCCGTATATTCAGTGGTCTACTAGGTGTCTGTAAATGGCAATTTGATATATGGTCAGTTGATGTTGAAATTGCCAATCACATGGAACAATCTGGAGAACCAGGGTAAGATTGGAACTCTATTTAGGCAAACTTATTTTAAAGGAAGATGTCTTATCCATCAGTACAGCTCTGAGTGCTCAAATGTTTTTAACCACATAACTATTTAATTATAGCATATCTCATATAAAGTTGTTTAATCTTTCCATAAAATGAACAGTGGCAAATTCAGATTCAGAGCTGTAGGTTAAGGAATAGGACAAAATGAAATCCACAGATTAGAAGAACTAAGTTATTAAGAATGGTTTAACAATTGCATTGACCTTGATACAGACTTACATTGCAAAATCTGAGGAAAATAGTGTAAGGACTGAAAGAAAGGAGAGATCAAGAAACATTCTTAGTTAGTAGCAATGCATCAGAAAATTAAATGCCATATGCCTCCAGGGTAAAGTTGACAAAGAGACCATGCCTTCTAAATGGTAAAGATCTGAAACAACTGCTAGGAAAATGGATGGAGGAAACAGACTTATGTAGAAGCCTATGTTGGGGTATATATGTATATAATTCTACTGCATTTATTGAATGGTTCAAAAGCTGAACGTTGCCAGGATTGGAAAATAAGTGAGATGCAAAATGTTCTTGATTTATTTAACATTTATTAATTTCTGACACCATACAAAACCATCATCATTTAAATTTTACAAATATTTTTCTTCTTTGAGTGCAGTCTCTGATTCAGAGATTAGCTAATACTTTGTTGAATCACTCTTGATCTATCGCTGCATGGGCATTGTTTGATATTCTGGTACCAAGAAATTTTTCTTCTTCCCTCTTACCTTTGATTTTACCCTCAATTATTATTTGAAGAAGAAATTATGTTGGCTTAGTTGTTAGAAAATTAAGGTATTATTTCCAAGAATTATGAAACATATCCACTCGTACAATTTATACAATTTAACAAAAGATCCTCACCAATTCATACTTGATATTAGCATTATCTCACTCTAAAGGAGAGACTGATTTCAAGAACTGAATTTCGTAACTGGTTCACTATCCATAACTTTTTTCCTCTATTTATTTCTTTTTATAATTTTTTTCTCTCCATTCTATCAAAATATAAAAAGTATATAAAATTATATTTTTCCAAGCAATCAAATAATGATGAACTCTGGTTAAATGATTAGTGTAGCATAATTTTAGTCTACCGAATATTTTAATCGCTTGAATTTTATAATTACTGTTTTCCTTCTCAATACTAAGAAAGGTGCATATCACTAAACAGACTCTTCAACATTTGGGGAACAGCTATGCATATGAAGAAGGAAATGGAGCTCAGAGGGATTCCTTTTTAGCAAAGCATAAAATTGAATCATTTCTTATATCACCAGTTACAAAGGTGGGTAAAAAATGTAAATAAAAAATAAATTTTTTAAGGTTAATAACTCCTTAGTGAAGGGCATAACAATTATTTTTCACTATGACATTAAAATAGACAAAGGACAGATCCTGCTGTAAAATGTTTATGAGTAATTCAAAATTGTAAAATATTTTCAAATAAGTGCCTTTATGCACTTTGGAAATACAGTCAAACCTCGCTTAACGAGCACCTCGCATAACGAGTGATTCGCATAACGAACTAAACAAAATTTAACAAAGTGACTCGCTTAACGAGCGATGTTTCGTAGAACGAGTGACGAAGATACATCGAGGTGCCACATGGAGGTTCCTGCCGGCATCTCGGCTATCAGTCTATATTCAGGGCTCGCTCAGCTAGCATCTTACTGTCGCTTGCGAAAGTTGTATCCGGACAAATTATTGTGTATTTTTAGTGCAAAGTTTAAATATTCTTCCCTAAAGAAAATGCCACAAGAAGACAGGAGTGAGAGAAAAATAAATCACCCTAGAAGTCAAAAAATGCAATTCAATAGTGTGTGAAAAATATAGAACAATTAGTTTGGTTTCACATGCATGTAAAATATTACTAATGATAATTCTAAAGAGAATTAAGAAGCAAATTGAAGATAAAATATCAGATGATCAGTATGGTTTTAGGGAAAAGAAAGGAACACGTGATGCTATAATGGAGTTGAGACTAATTTTGGAAAAGATAATAAAAAGAACTTTTTAGGTTTTATAGATTTCGAAAAGGCATTTGACAAAGTTAACCAGAAAGTTTTAATACAAATGTTACATAAAATTGGAATAGATAACAACTGCCTAAAAAATAATTCAAATAATGTATAATAACCAGGAAGCTGCTTTCAGAATAAATTCCGAACTGACAGAGTGGTTCGAAGTAAAATGTAGAGTAAGACAGGGGTGTATGGTGATACATACGACAGATATATCGTATCATCATACACCCGATGAAAATTCTAAAGGAAATAAGGTTAAATAACAGACTTTTATTTAACCTGTACAGTGAAGAAGTTGTAGGGCAAGCATTAGAAGAGATTAAGGGTATATGTATAGGAGGAAGGAATTTCAACAATATAAGGTATGCAGATGATATAGTAATCATGACATATTCAAAAGAGGATTTAGAGTTAGCAATGCAAAGAGTTTATGAGGTGGGAACAAAATTTGGATTGAACATTAATACCAAGAAAAGAAAAGTAATGATGGTGGCTAGTAAACAGAGCAACAGTGACTGCAATATAAAAATTAATGACAAACCAATAAAACAAGTCCAACTGTTTAGATATCTAGGAAGTTCAATATCTTATGATGGGTACTGCAGTAATGAAATTAAATCAAGAATTGGGATGGCGAAGGAAATTTTTTGGAAATACAAGGATCTAATGAGAGGAGAGATCAACATGAAACTAAAACTGAAAATGTTGAGGTGTTATGTTTAACCGGTTTTCTTGTATGGGTGCGAGACATGGACCATCTTAAAAAGTATGGAAAAAAGTATAAAGGCATTGGACTCATGATTTGCCAGAAGAATTTTTAAAATTAAATGGTCAGACAGAATAACAAATGAAGAGGTTTGGAGAAAGATTGGAAGCAGGTATAGCCTATGGAATGAAGTGAAAGTGAAAAGAAGAAAATGGGAATACGCGGGACATGTGCTGAGGGGATCATCAGGGGAGAGAATCGTGAAAGCGCTGGAAGGATGGACAGTAAGGAAGAGAAAAAGAGGGACACAAGGATGGAATGGTTGGGCAATTTAAAGAATTAGACCGAAATATGAGGAATTGAAAAGGAAAGCAAGTAGAAGAGAAGAGTGGAGATCCATGAGAGCTAACCTCTTGATAGGAGAAGCTACCAATTGATGATGATGATAGAAGTCAAACGTCAAATCATTGAGAAGCGGGATCGAGGTGTGAGCGTGGCTGACCTAGCTCATACATACAATCGGTCCACATCTACTATTTGCTCTATCCTCAAAAACAAGGATAAGATTGATGTTAAGAAGGAGATTGATGCCTCAAAGGGAGTCACAAGAATTTCTTCGCTAAGGCCACGTATTCTCGACGATGTTGACAAATTGCTTTTCATATGGATCAATGAGAAGCAAATGTAGTGCGACACTATTAAGGAAAACCTAATTTGTGAGAAGGTGAAACTAATTTTTGCCGACCTCATTAAGAAGACGTCAGGATCATCAATGGACGAAGAAGAAGTATTCAAGGCAAGCCGTGGGTGGTTCAAAAAGTTTAATAGAAGAACCAGCATCCGCAGCGTTGTGAGGAATGGAGAAGAAGCAAGCTCAGGCATAAATGCCGCATATATAAATACGCATAAATGCCAAGAACCTCATCGGCATATTCAAAAACCTTGTGAATTCTGAGGGTAATCTGCTGCAGCAGGTTTTTAATTGTGATGAAACGGGTCTCTTTTGGAAAAAGATTCCGAAGCGAACTTATATAACAGCAGAAGATAAGGCATTGCCAGGCCACAAGCCAATGAAATACCGTCTCACGTTGTTGTTTTGTGCAAATGCAAGTGGCGATTTGAAAATTAAATTACCATTCGGACAATCCACGAGCCTTCAAGAAGTATTAAGTCCAGAAGTGCAGGCTAAATGTCATGTGGAGGTCCAGCAACAAGGCTTGGGTGACACATTACCTTTTTATAGATTGGATCAATGAAGTGTTTGGTCCGTCTGTAAATAAATATATGTTTGAGATGAATTTGCCACTCCGTGCCTTCCTTATTATGGACAATGCTCCTGCATATCCTCCAGGCCTAGAAGATGACCTCCTTGAAGAATTTAAATTCATCAAGATCCTATTCCTGCCTTCTAACACCACTCCTTTACTGCAGCCAATGGATCAGCAAGTCATTTCAAATTTTAAAAAGCTCTACACTAAAACTCTCTTTGAGCGTTGTTTTGAGGTAACTGAAGGAGCCAATCTCACTATCAGAAAGTTTTGGAAAGACCACTTTCACATCGTTGCCTGCCTCAAGATGATCGACGAGGCATGGGAGGGAGTCACCAAGAGAACCCTTATTTCTGCATGGAAGAAGCTATGGCCGGACAGCGTTGTCGAACACAACTGCGAGGAGTTTGAGCAAGTACCTGCGGAGCCGGTAGTTGACGAAATTGTGTCTCTGGCCAAGATTATGGGGCTAGAGGTGGATAGCAACGACATCAATGAGCTAGTGGAAGAGCATAGCCAGGAACTGACCACCGAAGAGCTTATAGAGCTGAATTCTGTGTAACAGTAAGAATTTGTGGAGAGTATTTCGTCAGGGGAGGAGGAGATAACAGCCTCAGCAGAGCAACAAGCTTCCAACGAAATAAGGGAGATGCTAAAAGCACGGGAAGCTGTTACATCGTACGTTGAGAAGCATCACCCTAATAAGGCAGTAGCTATGAGCGCTGCAAATTTATTTAACGATAATGCTATGTTTCATTTTAGCAAAATTTTGAAGCGTAGGCAGAAACAAACCTCTCTAGACAACTTTCTAGTAAAAAAGGATATATTATAAATAATAAATTACATTGTTATAAATATTTTGAGTATTTTTCGGAATGGAACGCATTATCCTATTTTACATTGATTCCAATGGAAAAAATTGTTTCTCTTAACGAGAGTTTCGCATTACGAGTAAGATTCTGGAACGAATTATACTCGTTAAGCGAGGTTCCGCTGTATTAACTGAAATTGAATGTTCTGAGAAAATTTCTATTCTTATCATTGCATTTCAGAATTGAATCTGATTGTATGTCAAATGATTTTCAAAGGGTTCATTTGGGTACCTTTCAAAGATAGTCTCCGAACATTAAACAAATACATCGATCGATTAATGATAAAAAATAGCACATACGTATGTATGCTCTAGTATAAGTTGACGTTTGACTACAAAATTTTGATTTAAATTATCCAGATTTGAGCTACAAATGGGAGATAAAATAAAATCATGATCATGATTGATATGCACATAACAGCATCAAATACAAATAAATAGTCTGCATAAAATTTTCAAATTATCTAAGAATAAAAAAATCAAATCTTGCAAAATTTTTAGCATTTGTGGATTATAGAAATGTTGTTAGAAATTTATGTACAGTGAATTATATGCGAGTTTTGTTTACTTACATAAACCAAAGCTAAATATCAAAAAAGTTCTTTTAGCCATCCATACTTGAGAGCATGCATTTGATGAAGCTCTCAATTTGTTATCTATGCTAATATATTTTTCTGATCTAATTTTTGTTTTAATTGTATAGTACTTATGGGAAAACTAGTTTTTGAAGTTAGTTTTCTCATTCAAGATGTGTTAGTATAAAATTATGATTGTGATATCTTCTGACCACAATTTAATTTCAATTTTAAATATCTTATTATGATCCAGCATGAAGAAATTTACAAGCGTGCATACTCTAGAACTTTACCAAATCGAAGAGCTAGCCAAGGTTTAGCAAAACTGGGAGCTAGGCCTGTTGAGTACTACAAGGTATGTGCACATGTTTTATTTGTTTTAGAAGTCTTAAATGGATTTAACATACCTCCATGAATGGTGTCTTCTATTCTAAATATTTTCTATAAAATTTTGATAAAGAGACTCAACTTTAAGTAAATATTAACATACCTTTTCTTCATTTTATGAAAGTGTTTTTCAGTTAATAGGAGTGTTTTGCTCCAACTCAAGATGAAAATAATGTTATCTCATTTAAAATAGGCAAAGAGAGGCCTTAGCACCAGTGAAGGAATGCCTATTCAAAGGAGGCGGATGGTTTTCATGGATGACAATGTCCTTTTGTATAGAGAAATGCAAAGAAAAGCCAATGATCACATGGCTGAGGCAATTGAAAAAATGCCCTTGGGAAAGTATGAGTAAGTGGTCATTTAGATGTTTTTATATTCATGAGAATCTAAATAAATCTGAAAATATTATTGTTTACTTTCACATTTTTATCATCTCTCACGAGTATTTCATGTCTCTCATTTCTGTTACTAGCCAATGGTTTCAAGGAGAACAAATACATCCTCTGCTGCTAACTTTTGAAAATCATAAATGGGAATTACCATTCTTCAGACAACCTGATCCTTTATTCAAGTTTTATGTAGCTTGTGCAACTCCTCTAATAGTGGGAATGCTTCTTGTGCAAGGTGTTGCTCTTCCAAAGTGAGTTGTTTTTTATAAATATGCCTGTATTAATCAATGAGGGTTATCTTTATTTTAAGAATACAAATATATATCAGTAGTATATCAATAAATTTGATACTATTAAAAGTGAACTTACCTTCAATTGTCATTTGATTAAGTGATAAATGTAGAAAATTTCATAACTTGAAATGTAGCTGATTTTACACCTACACATCCCTGTCTGCATGATCTATTCTTCTTTGTGTTCAGTTTCTATAACCAAAAGATTAAAATTTATAATTTGGTGAAGAAGATAAAATCATGTCTCACAGATTTTGTTAATTTCTTTAATATATGTTCTAATTCTCATCGCTGTCTGATTTATATTTCAATTGATACTTAAAATATCTTTCTGCTTTCAAATAGATGGCCTACTGGAATCCTATGGATTTGCTTTGGATTGGCATCATTTTTACTACTTCTTCTCTTGGTTTTGCCTCTTTTTTGGGCCCAAATTCTATGGTCAATGTGGCAAGATCCTCGTGGAGAATTGGAAGAACCTGTTCCCCCCCCAACTCGGCCATTTTTATCCTCATGTTATTCTGCATCTTCATACCTAGTTCAGAGCATCTCAGCTAGGGTTGCTACTTACGTTTTTGTGATGCTTTGCCTCAGCATCACTGCATTTTCACATCTTGTACGTATTATTTGTGATTCTTTTATTGCTGTTTCTTTTAAAAGAAAATATTAATGGAAATGATAAAAATTACAATAGTTGAAACATAGGATTAATATTGTTGACATTTTACCAAAAGATTGATACATAAGATTGCTTATTTTAAAATTGTATTTTGTTTTTAAATTTATACTAAAAAACATGTTTCAATTAATTTCATGAATTGAACAAATTTAGCTCCTGGATAGCCAAGGGATTAGTGCATTTGATTTTGGCGAATGTGGTCAAGGGATTAATTTTCAGTTAATGCTGTGATTTTAATCCATCATCATTCAAATATATGGAATCTTTCTAAATTATTAAAAGGAGGATTGAATGCAGTCTTGAAAAGTCAATAAATTTGCATGTATATGTGATTGGCAGCATATCACTCATAATATATACAGCTTGGGCAGGTCCTAATGGGGCTATTGCTACATTGATTTGATTTTAAAAAATATCTTTTGCATTGCAGCTTGAATGCAGAATGGGAGATAAAACTCTTTCCTCTAATTCTTGCTCTGAAATTGAAGATAATTGCAGAGATTGCAGTCCTCCATGGGTAAGCAGATAAATTGATAGTTGTGATTTTTTGCTAGATGGCTATTACCCTCAGAAACTGTGATAAAAATCATCTAACTTTATACAATGTGTCTCAGAAATCATAAACAAAACAACATTGTGTTGTATATTATTTTAAAGATGGCTTATGATATCTGGTACCTTTATCATATCCAGGCATTTCAAGGATAAATTTGTTTGTACTATTAGGTTTTAGATCACAACTTACTCTATGAAAAATATTAATGTTACAAAATATGTTTTCCCCAATATAACACTATAACAGAGGGATACTTTATATATTGAAGAATACTATATGTACTGAGGTTATATATAGTATCCCTCAATATATATGATGTGAATGAATTTATATACTATAAATAAGATTTGAATGAATATGATTATTGAAATAATCAAAGGATGATTCTCAAATATAAAAATAGTTTTGACTGCATGATTAGTGATAAGAATAATGTGGGTCCTCACCCCTGATAGATCTGTTTCCTGACTGACTTGTACATCCAGCCACCTAGCTTAAATCCCTGGGTGAATTGCTTTCAACAAAAGAAGCATATAGACTGGGACAGTCCACGAAGGACGGTCAGCAGGTTTCAGGCTGCCGGGGATGAAGATCCAGGCCCGAGCATGTGGCAATTCCTTAATTACCAATTAAAACGTTTCAGTTGCATGTTGAATAATGTGAAATCTCAAATTTTTCAGCAAATCACAGAGACTTGTGCATTGGCAGTAATGATGAACTTTCTATTCTTGAAGATCCATTTTGGGCTTAAACTTTTATTTAGTACTGTTTTCACAGTGATATATTCATGGATTGTTTGGGATATCAAGCCAGAGCTTTTTCAGGTAATCAGATATTTTCCCAGAATAATCTCATAATCAATTGTAATATTAGATTCATACCACTTTTTCTCTTGAATTTAGGATGGGGAAACTTCAAACCCAACTCTGGATCCTCGTATAGCACATATTATGTACATAGTATTTTTTAGTTTGACAATGCATCTCATGGATCGGCAGGTAGGTTATCGAAGTATTATTTGAAACTTTCTGTCATCTTGCCTTAAAGACCAATTTATTTTCAGTTATAATTAAATGTGCTACTCTTCATCATTTCAGATAGAATACATGAACAGGCTGGATTATAAATGGAAAAGGAAATTATTTGAGGAGCAAGATGAAGCATCCACCACAAGGATGGTAAACAAAATGTTGTTGCAAAACATTTTGCCTATTCATGTTGGTAAGTAACTCTTGCAATTTATCTTAAATAATTACCGAATGTTGATTAAATACAAAGCTACTCTCACATCACCATAGAAAATCTTTCTTACTCTATTTTAGTACATCATATCATAATCTCTGCTTCAACTTTTGAAATATAAACTATCTATCTGTGTAAGAGAGAGTGGTACTCTATAGCAATATCTTTTTGCAAGCATTATTGTGTTAAGTATGATTATTAATGAAAATATAGAAATGAATGTGTATTTCATGATAGAATACCGATTCCACTCCCTCACTATCTCCATATTCATGAGACATAGTTTTAAGTTAGTAGGTAATGTTCCATTTTTTATTACCATTAGATTAATTCAAGAGTTTCTCAGATATTTATAGGCAAAATATTACATTAAATTGTATATTTATAGGCATATTTACAGACATTTTTATATAAAGGTTCTTTTTTCAAGCTTTTTTTATTACCATTAGATTAATTCAAGAGTTTCTCAGATATTTATAGGCAAAATATTACATTAAATTGTATATTTATAGGCATATTTACAGACATTTTTATATAAAGGTTCTTTTTTCAAGCTTTTATATTAAACTCAACACCAATTGAATTTGAAATAGGAATTACTACAATTGCTTTTATACAAACCCAAGAATACAGCAATGATCTTATTTTTCGTTTTAATGCAGCTGAGATATACTTGAACACAAACCGGGCAACTGAGCTCTACTACGAGGAGTATGATTCAGTGTCAGTGATGTTTGCCTCCATTGTTGCTGGACAAGCAGATGAAGATGAGGACAAGGAAGACAGCCCAGAAAAATTCTCATCAGAAGAGTTAGAGGATGAAAACAAAGGGCAAGATGACGGATACGCTAGTCTTCAGCTTCTCAATGAAATCATTTGTGTTTTTGATAAGGTACAAGAAGTAAATGGTAATCTTTATTCAAATGTAAAATTAATCTTATAAGTCACCTAATATGATGTGAATTGATAGCTTTTAACACCAACATATTTCTAATTTAATTTAATCACTACAATATATGCTACATTATATCTTCATAAAATCTTTCAAAAATTGTCTTTCCCTCCAACTTTCATCAAAACGGCAATGAAAATTTATTGATCATTAACTTGCATGCTTTAATTGATTTTAGAGGTTTAAAGATCTCAAATAGCCATCTTTTTCAGTGGTCTGCTACTCATTGGCACAGTTCTTTGGAACCACAGAAAGGCCCAGATTTTACTTCTAAAAAAACAATTTTGCAATTACATTGGTCTACAAAATGTTTTGTTACATAGAATGTGATTGGTGTTCAAAGCTAATCCAATGGTGCTGAAACTAAGAATCAAATCAGTTTTTTCCAATCGGGATTAGTTTCTTTGTAATTTACTAATCTATTTTTCCAAATTTCCAAAATTTCCTCAGAAAGCTGATGCTTACTTATTTTTTAGTAGCTAATTCTGTTGTTTTAGAGACTTAATTATTGAAAATGGCTGAGATTAAATACATATATGTATAATGTATATGTATATATGCGCAATGCACATACATGTATTACGTTCTGTAGATGTACATCTACCTAAAGTAATATACAAACATCTTGTTACATCATTCCATCTGGTAAATCATAGCAATGTGGTAAAAATGCCAATAAATTATATCTAATCACATAAAATTTTACATATTCAAATTTTTTCAGGCTGTACATTGTAAAGTTTTAACGTTTTGAAAAAGAACATATATTCAACAGGATGCTCAAAATTTCATATTTGAATTATATTTGCAACTACAGTGTTCTTTTCCTAACACATATAACAATGTTGTGACTTGCATTGCAGAATTGAGTTGTTCATCTTGGTTCCTGAAGTATTGTGCTGAGTATATTCAAAACAAAAATATGCTTTGTTAGCACTGATCATTGCTGTTAGGTTTATGGAGAGTTTACACTGAAATCTCAAAAATGGCGACTAAATATGCTTATGAAGAATTGCTTTTATGTTACACATTTACATAAAAGTTATGTAAAGTAATACAGAAAATTGGGAAGGAAATATTTTAGGTGTTTTCTTAAAGCAAACTTTTATATTCTTCATTAATTTTATTCTGTCGTTTTTCAACCTTTCATGTTCGTAATTAATGGCTCCTCTTTCACACAAGTCTAGAAAGAAGTAAATTAAAAAATAGGAAGTTCACTGTATTTTTCGATGAGGGGAATTTTCCTGGGAAAATTTTTGTTATATATGTGGGTTTTTACTTTGAAATAATATTTTGAATCCAACAACTGTTTTCTCTGTGGTGAATGATTAAAAACATTGTTTTCTTTTTTAACTCTTGGGCCCCAGGTCCGCACTGAACATGCATAGATCAACATGTTCCGACACTGAACATGCATAGATCTATGGGGAAATTCCTTGAGGGAAATATGTATTGACATTCTGAGTTTAAATCATCGTCAGTTTCTTCAATTTTGATTCGTTGTTATACAACAATTAGAATAGGAGCAGTGCATGTTTTCTACAAACAACTGATTAATATTGGAAAATATAGAATTTTTGGGTTTTTCTGGATTTCCAGGAAAATCTGAGTCTGATGGGCAAAAATTACTTACAAATTTGAATTCAGCATTAATAGTCCTATTAGGATCAGGTATTATACTTTAGGTAACAGAAAAAGTTTTATAACCAGTGTTATTTATCGCCATGGCATTATATTCTACATGTTCTATAATATGTATTGTATGTTATGGTGGTGTTGGTAAAAGTTTAATTTTATTTTCCACATTCATTTATGAAGTCATACCACAACTGACCTTCCATTTTATCTCACTAATTTCCTGTGACAGAATTTATTGAGAATAATATTATTATTGAAGGAAGTCTTCTCGGGATACAAGCCGGGTCGTCTGATGGATTGCCTCCATCAGACAATCAAGGAGGCAATCCATCAGACGACCCGGCTTGTATCCCGAGAAGACTTCCTTCATTGTATTTGCCGGGAAAGAACCAGAATATTATTATTGTCTTTTATCATAGCCTCTTTTTCATTTTTACCCATTTAATAGTTACTTTTTGAGCCATCCTTTATGCGTGTGGAAAAGATAAAAGTAGCTGGATGGTCATACTTGGCAGGCTGTGGGTTGCAACCTGGTAGAAGGGACTCCAGTAATTCTGACCGTTCTACTGCCAGTCGCTCTGAAGATGTTGGATTGGGGGATGAACTTAGCCAACGCCATACTGCTGATAACATACTTGTTTTAGTTCGTTTTGCAGCCAGTATGATGGAGGTGCTTCAAAAACTGAATATAGAAGCATTCCAAAACTTAAAGTTGCGAGTAGGTAAGTTATTACTTTTACTCTAAGCAAATGGAAAATAATCTATGCACCAAAAGGAAGTATCAAACTGTAAATAAAGATGAGAATACATTACATTAACTAGAATTTTTAAAGCAATTAAAGAATTTCAAATCTATTTATCAAATATAAATGTTATTTGGATTTTTAATATTAAATTATTGATGAAGAGAATGTTTATTTTTTCTTTTGGTATGAGGCAGAGGAAAATGTCTCTTTCATTTATTTCTATCTCCATGCTTCAGTCTTTGCCTAAGACAGTGTGAAAGTCACTAATGAATGAGTGATGCTGGATCACAGCATTTATCCTAGCTCATGAAATACAATACAAAGTTATTTACTCTGTCATAGTTTTACTTTTAGATGCAGTTTTCCGCATGTCTCTTTCCTGATCAGAGAGAAAGTAATGGCAACTCACTTTTCACTTCACTTCTCACCTTGCTTAATATGACTCAATCTCCCTTAAAAGCTTTCAGTAGTTAATAGTTGAGAGGTTGAGGATCTAATCAACCTACCAACTGATGACTCGACTGACAGATAAGCAATTTTCTGCAGAAAGATGTTTTGTAATATTTTATTGCATACATATTTTATAATATTATATAATATTATATCATTGATAAAATGTATAGTGGTTGAAAGCCAAAAGTTTTGCAGTGATACTATCATTATATATGATTTACTTCGAGAAAGTAATGTATAAATCTATCAAGGTATTCAACATGGACCAGTAATGGCTGGAGTTGTTGGTGCCCATAAACCGCTTTACGATATCTGGGGGGACACAGTCAATGTTGCTTCACGGCTAGATTCCAGTGGTGAGCCTGGAAAAATTCAGGTGAGTGTATTTAAACATTATATATATTTATTTTTTATAACTGTTCAATTTTTATAACTGGAATTCAATATTGATCACTTGAAAATATTTCGTATATTTAAATCAATACCATGGTAATCCAGAAATGTTTAATTCCATCTTGTTTCTCATAAATTAGTAACAGTTATTATTAGTATTATTATTAGCATATCAGTATTTGTTATTAATTAGTAATTAAAGTAACAAACATCTTGCTTGTTCAGAGTACATTCTCTTTCTATTAGAGACACTCAAAATTATATTTCCATCAAAGTGTTTCTTTAATGGGGGGCTACAAATGATGTATATTTTTTCATCAGTTTACTCAAATTTTAGGAACATGTTCTTAGTTACTTACCTCACAAGTATGCAATTATGCATTCCAGTACATAATACCTAATATAGTAGTTGTGTTCTTAGTACTTTTTCCCTGTTTATGTCTATGTCCATCCTATAATGCAGAAATATGGGATGAAGATGGAATGGAGGGCAGTAAAAGGACCAATTTTCTTGTTTTCATCAGTGAGATCCCTGCTGGTGAGACCATGAGAATCTCCTCACCCACTCCTTCTTTCTTTCTCCCTTAAACCTTCCTTGACTGTGCCCTGAAAACTTCCAAAAACAGCTGTGCGGTATACCCCAACGCTTTTTTCGTGAATATTACGTTCTTTTTTGGTTTTTCTTTTACTTAACCTATAATTATGTATAGAAATACATTACTGATTATTTTGTTGAGATTATCTTTTATTTTTTTTGGAGGTAGCATTAGAGTTTTGACTATTATATGGGATAATATATCACAACTAAATTTGAATAACCTTATTTTATTTTAATTATACATTTAAATACGTTTAAACTGTTACAAAATGGGTACACAATAAAAATTGGATGTATAAAATATAGAATATTACAATAAGTGATTTAAATAATTTTTTCTTTGCACTAATTGCAACAAATTTGTTTTATTTCCTCTCTGTGTGAAGGACAAACGACTTCACTGAAACTTCTACAGTAAACTTTAGTTTTTTTAAAATCTTGATTCCTTGGGCAAAAGTGGCAACGGATTTTTTTTTGTAATATTGTTTTGTGAAGCTTTACTTTCTTTTCTCTCACATACATTGTTTTCTTTTAAGAACGTACATATTGCTGATTTGAGAAAAGAATGAAAGTTTTGAGACAGTTTTTCTTTGGAGAACATGACTCAGTTCAATTGATAGTTCCCGTAGAAAGAGCCTACTTCGACTTTGGTCATTTTGTTTCCAATCAGGATGGTTTTCTTTCCAAATTATACATTAGTTTAGTTCAGCCGTAACTATAATTTCCATAAATATTCTGAAGGGCCATCTTCTTGTGCTACTGTCACACCAATATTCACGTGTCATTTTGTCCCCATTGTCTACTGCCCCTTTGGTATGGTTATAATGCATTATAATTTCTGGTTTGTTGTTGTAATCTGGTCCTGCTTTTTTATCTCTATCATGTTGGGTAGATAAAAGAATAACTGCTTTTCTTTTCTTTGGGACAAATGAAACAATAGTCATTACTAAATCCAAATAAACTAGAAAAAATGTCCTTTGAAGGATGCGGGAGGAACTCGGTTGGAATTTCTATTTTATTTGCCCGGAGTGTACATATACACTTAAATTTAAACCCTGCAATCCGCCAGTGGCGCGTGGCAGGGGGTGTAAAACATCCCTATCTAACTTGAGGAGCTATTAGCTCTTACTTACTTACTATCTGTCCTGGCAACTACTTCCCTGTATTGCTTTTCTATTTTATCCTGAAGATCGCAGAAGTTTATAACTGTGATGACAATATCAGATATCTCCTCCCCGAAATTGTAGCGATAAATTTATCAAAAAGCTTCCGTTGATACACAAGTCTTCTATCACCAAGAGAGTTCCATCCGAGGGATTCTATCATAGCCGAAACACTGCTTTGAAACCTGAAATCTCCCTTGATGAACCTTGCTGCTCTACATTGAACCCTCTCAGGATCGGAAATTAATCCTACTTCGTGAGGATCTCAAATCACACAGCAATACTCAAGTAGAGGTCGAATCAGGGAAAAGTAAGCTATTTCTTTTCTTTTAATCTCAATGAGCATCCCCTCAGAATTCTACTGGCTAACCTTTGCATCCCATTTGCCTTTCCTACTACGCTTTGAATATTGTGCTCTTCAAAGGAAAAGAATACTACTTAGCATAATTCCTAGGTATAACCACCAGCTAAGTATTACTGGTGTACCAGTAATACTTAGCTTGTGATAGTACAATTCCCAAGCTAGTGGTATAGAGTCGAAGAAATTGTCAGACTTAACCCCATGCCATGTCCCGCAGTAGGGACGGACCAATTCTATCGGACCAACTACCTGATTTCCTTGATTTTTCTCCTTCCTGTTACCAACCATGCCAGAGTAAACCTGAGATGAAGGGATATAGGACGGGGGTGGCGAACCTACGGCACGCGAGAGAATATTTTCAGCACGCGAAACTCCTACGAAATTATCTTCTTTTGTATTATTCACTTAAGAAATGAAGCTCCACAGTAAATAAATGTCAACTCTGTTAATTAGTAGTGAATATTAAAGACCATTTAAGCCTTATAAAAATTCTTAATTGCATCGTTGACATTAATAATTTAATTAAATGGCACCACAATGCCACGCAAGCCCATCAAATATGGCACTCTTGCCACAATTGATTGATATAGGACGTTTTCGAATTGGCATCCACCCAGATCTTGATTCCATAATGATCAGGTTTACTTTTTCTGTAAATTTTGAATGGGCATTTACATCGTACAGTTGCAAGTCGCTCATCCACTGTTATATTTTATCTTTACTTGAAATATTTTCGGGGTGAAGTCATATTCATGCCACTCCTCCAGCAGGTGTTTCGCAAAGTGGGATTGGCTGAACAGTGAATAGGGGGCATTTGCAGACCCTAAGAGCAAGCTTTATCGCATTTGAGATGCTGCATTCTTGCGAACGCTTGATGAAGTGTTATACAAATTCCAAAGCAATATTATGGATTTAAAGTTTTAAAATATTGCAGGAACTGTATACATCAGAAACAGTATACTATATTCAGAGAAAAATGGAAGAAAAATGTATTCACTGAGAAATATGCTTTGAGTAAGCCTCTGTAGTACCTCCTCCACTCAGAGCTTTGATGTCAACCCAGGCATACCCAAAAACATCCCTGTACATGAGATTTGGGATTATAATGTGGTATAATTACTGTTAATGCAATAAATAATGAATCAATTGAAAAATCTGTAAGGAAGGGTGACTGAATTGCCACAAACACACGACATGACATTGTGTATAGCAATCCAAGCAATTATGGCTGTGGGGTACTCAAAAACTATAGATATTTTGAAAATAAGTATGGGAAACAAATTTATTTCAATTTCATAATATAAAAGAAACATTGATGCACGAATAAATGGAATAACTAACATGTGTGGTTAAAAATAAAACTTTTCTATTGAATTTAGCTATTTTGTGGTCCTCAAGTACCCCGCACCATCAAGGAAGGGTTAACTTCTGTGCATTTTAGCACAACTGTAAGGATCAATAACTATACTTAACATATATTTTCCTGCTATTCTAATTTAAAAATATGTTTATGTGACTTAGTTGACTAAGAAAGAAGCCACACTGAAATTAAAATCTTATGACCCCTGCTCATGATCTATTTTCCAGTCCAGCCAACCTTCAAGAAATGGCAGTGGCAATGTGTTTGGGAATAGTGGTGATAATGTCTCACAATTTATGTTTGAAAGTGATACACACAGCATAGAAAACACCACTATCAATTAATCTCAGGGACTGAGCTACAGACGTTTTTGTATGCAAATTGTTAATTCTTTGTTCTGTGATTGACAACTTTTCACAGCACTATGAAGTTCTTCATCAAAGGCTGGCATAAAAAAATGTAGATGATAGAACTCTTGTGTGAGGCATAGTGCAAATTTAAATTTATATTATTTGTATAATTACAAATATCAATATCAATAAACGCATGCCAATGTAAAAATGAATGTCTATTAATTCCTCAACATATTATTTTCTCATTTATTTAGATAACTCAAGAGACTGCTATGGTGCTATTAAAGCATGGTGTCCATTGTGAAAAGCGGGGGATGACAAACCTAAAGAATAAAGGACTTCGGCCAACATATTACGTGTGTTTAGATGAAAAATACCAACTCATTATAGATAAAGAAAAAGTTCGAACTTGTGATAGCTCAAAGATTCAAGAAGAACATCGAAGTTCTCTACCAGAAATAGTTTTACACCATCCTATACCAACATTTGAAATATCTGACGTTGATGAATTGCCTTATGCTCCACCAAGGGGAGATTCTGGTTTTGCAGAATATGAACATGTGGAAGTTGTGGACTCAATCAGTGGCGATAATCACACCAGTGAGATAGAATCAAATGAATTATCAACCAAACTCTGATACTGTGCAAAGTATGCCATTACTTTGAAGAAAAACAGTCATATCAGCTAGATACTGCTATCATATCCAATGCGATGTTTGTGATTTCAACCAGAGAGATATTCTCAGTGACATGGTTAGGCCAGAATGAAGTTGTAACTATTTTACATCATGGAAACATTTTTTAATCACAAATATTTTATGAAAGTTACAATTTTAAACCATTTGTTTGAAAATCATTGACAATGAAACAGAATTTTAGTCAAAAATGAGTTCTAAATTTTTGGAGGACTCATACCATGGTGCCTAGGCTGTAAGGAAATCATTTTTGTCAATTATTTAATATCAATTTGTACATTGTGAGGCCAGAATCCCACTATCATCATATCTCATTATTTCTTTAATTCATCTTTCTGCCATCAACAATAAATTGATCATATTTATTTTATAATATGTTGTTGTCATTTGAGAACTTAAATAACTCATTGTGTGATGAAAACTATAAAGTAAGTGCAGTTTTTGCTTTAGCTCAGTGTGAATAATTTGAATTTGCTTGTTTGGAAAACTGATTTCATGCGTTTGATTGTCCTAGTCAAGAAATATGTTTAATAATACTAATGGTAATATAGTTATAGATTTGAGGTAGTTAATAGCCATAATCAAAATGATTTGCTTCAAAATTGTAAAATGTGAACAAACATGTAAAATTCCTCTGTTATTTTGCCATAATTTTTAGGAATCATCGACTATAAATGCTACTCGAGTAGGCTTTAGCCCATTTATTGGTAATGTGCCATAGGCATATATAGAGCTTTGGTAAATTGATGGTGACGTTTCAATGACTTTTCTATTCTTGTTTGCTAATTATGGAAGGACAAGGGTATTCAGGGAAATATCTAAACAATTTAGGTAAATTTATAACATGGTGTAGTGAAACTTCTATTTTCGAATGTTATTCTAATTTTCCTTCTTAAAATATCTTTATGATAGTGTCACAATCCTATCATCCTCAAAATCTTAGACAGGATATAAAAGAAAAGTGAATATGATGGTACGATCCCTAGCCATGTTTCTCCAGGATTTCCACAGTTCCTCTTGATCAGTAAGTAGTGAGAAACAAAAAATTAGCAATTTCATTTCTTAGACCTTCTTCTTTCCTGTATATGTTTATTAATTAATTATTATAGTATATTATTATTATATATCATTATTCATTATTATTAATATTATTTTTCAACGCAAATTTTTTTCGGTAAATTAAAATTTTATTACAGCTTACCTTCATTGTAAATGTATTTACTTATAAGTTCAAACGGTTCTGCGCTTTTCTAATTTTCTCTCCATCTTAGATCAAAAAACCGTAATTCCTGAGCTTCTTTATTTCATGAGGAAGTATGGACGGAGGTGTTTGCTAGAAATATTTATAATATTGAAAGTCCTTCCCTTCTTTAAGATTTATATTTGCCATAGAGTTAAAAAAAGCACAGTTATTGGTAATTTATCTGCACTAAATGAATCACATTCGAATAATCACCTGAATTAGATCTCCTAATCCCTCTTAGCTGCAAATCGTTTTACACATTTATACCCCAGCGCTAGAATTATAAAATGTATTTACGAAAACTTAAAAATAGCAATTCAAACATTTCATAAGCTAAAGAAAATTATGCAATCATTAGGTAATATCTGTAATATTAGATCCTTTATTTCGCTCACTAAGGAATGTTTGAAATGATTAAAAGCTTTTCCGCATAGCTTAATTTAATTAACATTATAAATTATCTATATAAAATCAGAATAAAATGGTGTGATCTGTTAATTATTTACAAATATTTACAACAAAATATCGGAACTAAATAATTAATGAATAATTAAACTAAATTAACATATTATATTACAATGAACTTCCACAAAATATTGGGAATAAGCAGAGTGGGGGTAATCCGTCCCAGGCGGGGCAAAAAAACATCTTTCCTGAACCACCTAGTTTAGCATTGGATATGTTACACCCCAAACGTGTAATTACCCATTTCATAAAATGGGCAATTACACGTTTTGGGTGTAACAGATACATCGCCTTTGGGGCACAAGTTTTCGTTTTTCTGAGGAGACATACATCTGTGGAAAACGCCTCATTAATCCAAGGGACCTGGAGGGCAGGCTGTCGGGGGATAGGGTCAGAATAGGATGGAAGAAGGAGGGATTTAATTACGGGAAGGTGGAATTTTTAAAGATGAATGTTTGGGTGGGTTTTTCGGTGAAGGAAATAACTATTGACTAAAAGGAGGCGAAAGATATGCATATCCAGTTTATTATTCCATTTTAGATTCTTGCGTTCAATTGGATAATATTATCTGATCGATGCCACTCATTCTATCGAGCAATGGCTTACCACCCCCCTCTCCCTGCCGGAGGAAGTCATGGACCATATTGCTTTCAAATTCGGAGCTTATCATCAGAGCATCCCTTTTATCTTTCCACTTCATAACGCAGACTCCTTCAGTGCTGAAAATATCCACAACCTTACCCGCTTTAGATTTCTCGTTATCACTCTTCCATACAATGAAATTCCTAAAGTAAGGAAAATTAATAATAGAAAGTCTCCAATAATCATACTCCGTGCACCAATGAGATATAATATTCCCACAATGTGAGACATTACCCCACTGACTACAGCTTCCAGTTACTTATCCTTGCTTTAGGAAAACTATTTTCCGAAATTAAAAAGTCTGCGTACCTATTAGTCTCTGTCACAATCAAGTCCGTCATTTCCTCAACTAATAAAAGGTCAATATATTTTTTGGGACTTTCTCCGGTGTCTGGGATATTTAAGCCGGAGGTGTCAGTAATGGGATTTGGATTCGGTACCTGGGAAGTCCACCCGGTCGCAGTTCTCGTCAAAGGAGAGGACTTCTGTAGGGGGTCAGGAGGTGCCTCAAAATCGTCTTCATCCTCGGAGGAAGAACTTTCTCCCCAATCAGTGCTTAAGAGGGAGGTCGAGTACGAGTTGCGCGGCAACCCGCAACGTAGATTCAAGTATTTGTGGTATTTCTACCGAGCTTCGCCGATCGCTGTATAAGAATTAATTTTAGGCTTCTGCTGCTATTTTGGCGTCTTTTTCTTCCAAACATCCAAATCAATTACGAAACAACTCCTGTGTGTAGTCATGATTTTACTGCGCCTCACAACACGCCTAATTACCGTATATACTCGAGCATAATCCGGTCAGAATGTAAGCCTAGGCACGTAATTTTATCCCAAAATACTGGGAAAACTAATTGACTCGAGTATGAGCCTAGGGCGGGAAATCGCCCGATGAGGACGTCCAATCCAACATGATTGTATTCAGTCCGACAACTCCCGACGGAAGACACGCGGAGAAAATTAATGAAGACATGTTAATTGAGGGAATTAACAAGCCAATTTCTGGTTACGGCTGGATTTTTCCGCCGGAGAAAAGGTAATTGGGACCCTCACTCGAGTATAAGCCGAGGTGGATTTTTGTTGCATTAAAAATTTACTGAAACACTCGGCTTATACACGAGTATATGCCCATCGAATGCTTTTTCTATGGTAAATGGTGTCACACATTGACATGTCACGTGATCATCAACGGCATATTCTTCGTCTCATAACATTTTATGCAGAGATCAAGCTGGAACAAAGCATTTACGCTCAACATTCTTACTACGTGGAAACAAACAACTCATTGTGGTGGTAAAGTTAAGGTTATCAAAGCTGTCGAAACCACTTGTCGACACGGTCTGCTCCATGCCGAGTTTAGGAGGTTTTGATCCGCCATTAGGGAAGCGCAAGTTTGCCCAATCCCTTCCCACTCCTCTCATCCCAAGAGAGGTCCAGCGAAGCGGTGTGAGGATGAGACGAAGGAGGGATCGCTTTCATTCAGCTCTTTCTCGCAGATTGACTCCAATTTTGAGTTGCGGTCGAAGAATATAATAGCACCAGTGTGAAGAACAAATTTCCTTTGAATACTGACAATATAAAAGTAGGGAGGCTGTGGGATGTTTCATAAAAACGTGGTATGGGTCAAGGCTCGTTTCCAAGATATACAATATACTCTGGCATTTAAGTTAGTCCCTCGTCAGTAGGTCTTCTTTTCAAGCTGTAAACATTCATCTAGCATTGTCTCGAATTGCCGTATTGAATTCTTTTTTATGATATATATGTATTATTAAAGTACTTCTGTGGAAATAAGGTCCCTCTTTCTTGAAAATAATCGACTTACATGGTCAAAAAGAACTCAACTTCTTTAACTAAAACCCTCTCGACTCTCTAATTAGGTGTTCACAGGTTCCCGTTTTCTGCAGAAATACCTACCGTTGTTTACTTTTGTGTCTTTCACTATTGGCATTGTTCTGGTTGCTGGACTCTTTGGAAGATCCACTTTCTGTAGCGATGCAGCGGGTGGCAGTGGGAAATGCATGTTTAGTGGGCTACGATGCTTGACTTCGGGTATTCCGATGGAATCAGTTATGGGACAGACTGACTTTCTCTTTCTGGTTTTATATGGTTTGAATTCAAATTTCTGTATTCCTGTATTTGGTGATATGTATCCTTCTCATAATCTTAATCACATTGATTACCAATGTTTGATATACATATTAAGGTTGAATTATTCTATAATTTCTGTTTGGAGACTGAGGTTAAGCTTTGATAATATTTAATTTCTTTCAAGGCGGAGTGTTGTGGTCACTGATTGATTTATTGTTGAACTTATAACGAATTTATTTAGGTTTCCCTTGGTTCTATTGAAAGTAACTCTACTCTAACTATAAAACGATATTTTTTTTCTATAATTTTCGTCATTCTATCGAGATATTATCGAAAAAAGAAAAAAAAAACGAATAATTTTAGCGAAATTATATTTTTTTCCTCTTTTTTCCTTAATTTTCCTAATTTTTTCGAGAAATTATCAATAAAAGCAACAAAAACGAATAATTTTAGCAAAATTTCAATTGTTTCCTATTTTTTCCATTAATTTTCCTCATTTTATCGAGATATTATAGAAAAAAGAACAAAAACGAATAATTTCAGCGAAATTATAATTTTTTTCCCCTTTTTTTACTTAATTTACCTCATTTTATCGAGATATTAACGAAAATAGGAACAAAAACGAATATTTTTGCGAAAATTCCAATTTTTTCATTTTTTTCCTTAATTTTCGTCATTTTATCGGAATTTTATCGAAAAATGCAACAAAGACGAATAATTTTAGCGAAATTGAAATCTTTTTCCTCTTTTTTTTCCTTATTTTTCGTCATTTTATCGAGATATGACAGAAAAAAGCAACAAAAACGAATTATTTTAGCGAAATTTCAATGTTTTCCCCTTTTTTTTCGTTAATTTTTGTCATTTTATCGAGATATTATCGAAAAAAGCAACAAAAACAAATAATTTTAGCGAAATTTCATTTTTTTCCATTTTTTTCTATTTTTTTCTTTATTTTCCTCATTTCATCGAGATATTATCGAAAAAAGCAACAAAAACGAATAATTTAAACGAAATTTATATTTTTTCACTTTATTCCTTAATTTTCCTTATTTTATCGAGATAAAATCAAAAAAGAAACAACAACGAATAATTTTAGCAAAATTTCAATTTTTATCCACTTTTTTTTTTCTTTAATTTTCCTCATTCTATCGTGATCTTATCGAAAAAAGAAAAAAAAACGAATAATTTTAGCGTAATTTATATTTTTTTCCTCTTTTATCCATAATTTTCCTCATTTTTTCGAGAAATTATGAAAAAAAGCTACAAAAACGAATAATTTTAAGTAAATTTCAATTTTTTCATCTTTTACTTCCTTAATTTTCCTCAATTTATCGTGATACTATCGAAAAAAGCAACAATAACGAATAATTTTTGCAATATTTAAATATTTTTCTTCTTTTTTCGTTAATTTTCCTCATTCTATCGAGATATTATCGAAAAAAGCAACAGAAGGAATAATTTAAGCGAAATTTGTATTTTTTCCTCTTTTTTTCTTAATTTTCTTCTTTTTATTGAGATTTTATAGTAAAAAGAACAAAAACGAACAATTTCAGCGAAATTATAATTTTTTTACTTAATTATCTCATTTTATCGAGATGTTATCGAAAATAGGAACTAAAACGAATTATTTTAGCGAAAATTGAAATTTTTTCTTTTTTTTTAAATTTTTGTCATTTTATCGGATTATTATCGAAAAAAGCAACAAAAACGAATAATTTTAGCGAAATTTAAACTTTGCTTCTCTTTTTTTCCTTAATTTTCGTCATTTTATCGAGATATGAAAGAAAAAAGCGACAAAAAAAGAATTATTTTAGCAAAATTTCTATTTTTTCCCCTTTTTTTTCTTAATTTTTGTCTTTTCATCTAGATATTATCGAAAAAGTAACAAAAACGAATATTTTTAGCGAAATTTCAATTTTTTTCCTCTCTTTTTTCATCAATTTTCCTCATTCTATCGAGATATTATCGAAAAAAGAAACAAAAACGAATAATTTTAGCAATATTTAAATATTTTTCCTCTTATTTTTCGTTAATTTTCTCATTCTATCCAGGTATTATCGAAAAAAGAAAAAAAAAGAATAAATTAAGCGAAATTTGTATTTCTTTCTTCTTTTTTCCTTGATTTTCTTCGTTTTATCGAGATTTTATCGAAACTATCAACAAAGAACGAATAAATTTTAGCGAAATTTCACTTTTTTCCTATTTTTTGCTTAAATTTCCTCATTTTATCGAGATATTATCGAAAAAAGCAACAAAAACGAATAATTTAATCTAAATTTAAATTTTTTCTCTTTTTTCCTTAATTTTCCTCATTTTATCGTGATATAATCAAAAAAAGAAACAAAAACGAATAATTTTAGCGAAATTTCAATTTTTTTCCTCTTTTACTTCCTTAATTGCCCTCATTTTATCGTGATACTACCTAAAAAAGAAAGAATAACGAATAATTTTACCGAAATTCAATTCTTTTCCACTGTTTGTTCTTTAATTTTCCTCATTCTATCGAGATCTTATCGAAAAAAGCAACAAAAACGAATAATTTCTGCGAAATTTCAATTTTTTTCCTCTTTTTTCCTTAATTTTCCTCACTTTATAGAGAAATGACCATAAAAAAAAGCAACAAAAACGAATAATTTTAAATTTTTTTCCACTTATATTTCGTTAAGTTTCCTCATTTTATTGAGATATTATCGAAAAAAGCCTCAAAAACAAATAATTTTAGCGAAATTTCAATTTTTTCCATTTTTTCCATTATTTTCCTCATTTTATCGAAATATATTTCAGAAAAAAGCAACTCTTTAACACTTTTCCTCTATTTATTCCTTAATTTTCGTCATTTTATCGAGATATTATCGAATAAAGCAACAAAAACAAATGATTTGAGCAAAATTTCATCTTTTTTCCATTTTTTTCCATTTTTTTTCCTTATTTTCCTCATTTCATCAAGATATTATCGAAAAAAGGAACAAAAAGGAATAATTTTAGCGAAATTTAAATTTTTTTCCTTAAATTTCCTCATTATATCGAGATATTATCGAAAAAAGAAAAAAAAAACGAATAATTTAAGCGAAATATATATTTTTTTTCCTTAATTTTCCACATTTTTTCGAGAAATTATCAAAAAAGCAACTACAACGAATACTTTCAGCGAAATTTGAATTTTTTTCCTATTTTTTTCATTTACTTTTGTCATTTTATCGAAATATTATTGAAATAACAACAAAAACGAATAATTTTATCGAAATTTGTATTTTTTCTCTTTTTTCCTTAAATTTCCTCATTTTATCGAGATATTATCGAAAAATGCAACAAAAACGAATAATTTTAGCAATATTTACATATTTTTCCTCTTATTTTTCGATAATTTTTCTCATTCTATCGAGATATTATCGAAAAAAGAAAAAAATAGAATAACTTAAGCGAAATTTGAATTTGTTTCCTCTTTTTTCCTAAATTTTCTTCGTTTTATCGAGATTTCGTCAAAGCAATCAACAAAAACGAAAATTTTAGCAAAATTTTATTTTTTTCCATTATTTTCCTCATTTCATCGAGATATGACCGAAAAAAGCAACAAAAAAGATAATTTTAGCGAAATTTCAACTTTTTTCCTCTATATATTCCTTAATTTTCGTCATTTTATCGAGATATTATCGAATAAAGCAACAAAAACAAATAATTTGAGCAAAATTTCATCTCTTTTCCATTTTATTCCATTTTGTTTCCTTATTTTCCTCATTTCATCGAGATATTATCGAAAAAAGGAACAAAAAGAAATAATTTTAGCGAAATTTAAATTTTTTTCCTTAATTTTCCTCATTATATGGAGATATTATCGAAAAAAGAAAAAAACGAATAATTTAAGCGAAATTCATATTTTTTTTTCCTTAATTTTCCACATTTTTTCGAGAAATTATCAAAAAAGCAACCACAACGAATACTTTCAGCGAAATTTGAATTTTTTTCCTCTTTTTTTCATTAACTTTTGTAATTTTATCGAAATATTATTGAAATAACAACAAAAACGAATAATTTTATCGAAATTTATATTTTTTCTCTTTTTTCCCTAATTTTCCTCATTTTATCGAGATATTATCGAAAAATGCAACAAAAACGAATAATTTTAGCAATATTTACATATTTTTCCTCTTATATTTCGATAATTTTTCTCATTCTATCGAGATATTATCGAAAAAAGAAAAAATAAAGAATAACTTAAGCGAATTTGAATTTGTTTCCTCTTTTTTCCTTAATTTTCTTCGTTTTATCGAGTTATTATCGAAAAAAGCAACAAAAACAGATAATGTTAGCGAATTTTCAATTTTTTTCCTAAATTATCCTCATTTTATCCAGATATTATCGAAATAATCAACAAAAACGATTAATTTTAGCGAAATATCAATTTTTTTCCTCTATTTTTTCGTTAATTTTCCTCATTTATCGAGATATTTTATAAAAAAGAAAATAAAATGAATAATCTAAGCGAAATTTGTATTTTTTTCTTCTTTTCTCCTTAAGTTTCTTTGTTTTATCGAGATTTTATCGAAACAATCAACAAAAACGAATAATTTTAGCGATATTTCAATTTTTTCCTATTTTTTCGCTTAATTTACTCATTTTATCGAGATATTATCGAAAAAAGAAACAAAAAAGAATAATTTTAGCAAAAATTCGAATTTTTTCCTCTTTTTTTTCCTTAATTTTCCTCATTTTATCGAGATATGATCGAAAAAATCAACAAAAAAAATAATTTTATCGAAATTTCAATTTTTTCCATTTTTCTTCCATTATTTTCCATATTTCATCGAGATATGACCGAAAAAAGCAAAAAAAAGATAATTTTAGCTTAATTTCAATTTTTTTCCTTTTTCTATTCTTTAATATTCCTCATTCTATCGAGATATTATCGAAAAAAGCAACAAAAACGAATGATTTTAGCGAAATTTATATTTTTTTCCTCTTTTTTCCTTAATTTTCCTCATTTTATCGAGATATGATCGAAAAAATCAACAAAAACAAATAATTTTAGCGAAATTTCAATTTTATTCTTCTATTTATTCCTTAATTTTCGTCATTTTATCGAGATATTATCGAATAGAGCAACAAAAACAAATAATTTTAGCAAAATTTCATCTTTTTTCTATTTTTTTTTCATTTTTTTCCTAAGTATTCCTCATTTCATCGAGATATTATCGAAAAAAGGAACAAAAACGAATAATTTTAGCAAAATTTCATCTTTTTTCTATTTTTTTTCATTTTTTTCCTTAGTATTCCTCATTTCATCGAGATATTATCGAAAAAAGGAACAAAAACGAATAATTTTAGCGAAATTTCAATTTTTTCCTTAATTTTCCTCATTATATCGAGAAATTGTCAAAAAAAGGAACTACAACGAATACTTTCATCAAAATTTGAATTTTTTCCTCTTTTTTTCATTTACTTTCGTCATTTTATCGAGATATAATTGATAAAACAAAAAAAACGAATAATTTTAGCAATATTTAAATATTTTTCCTCTTATTTCTCGTTAATATTTCTCATTCTATCGAGATATTATCGAAAAAAGAAAAATAAAAAATGAATAATTTAAGCGAAATTTGAATTTGATTCCTCTTTTTTCCTTAATTTTCTTCGTTTTATCGAGTTATTAACAAAAAAAGCATCAACAACATATAATGTCAGCGAATTCTCAATTTTTTTCCTAAATTATCCTCATTTTATCGAGATATTATCGAAAAAATCATCAAAAATAAATAATTCTAGCAAAATTTCTATTTTTTTCCTAAAACATCCTCATTTTATCGAGATATTATCAAAAAAATCTACAAAAGTAATTAATTTTAGCGAAATTTCAATATTTTTCCATTTTTTTTTCCATTATTTTCCTCATTTCATCTAGTGATGACAGAAAAGAGCAACAAAAAAGATTAATTTTATCGAAATTTCAAATTTTTTCCTCTTTTTTCCATTAATTTTCGTCATTTTATCGAGATATTATCGAAAAAAGAAACAAAAACGAAAAATATAAGCGAAATTTGTATTTTTTTCCTCTTTTCTCCTTAATTTTCTTCGTTCTATTGAGATTTTATCGAAACAATCAACAAAAACGAAAAATTTCAGCGAAATTATAATTTTCTTCCCCTTTCTTTACTTAATTTACCTCATTCTATCGAGATATTATTGAAAAAAGGAAAAAAAAACGAATAATTTTAGCGAAATTTCAATTTTTTTCCTTAATTTTCCTCATTATATCGAGATATTATCGAAAAAAGAAAAAAAACGAATAATTTTAGCGAAATTTATATTTTTTTCCTTAATTTTCCACTTTTTTCGGGAAATTATCAAAAAAAGCAACTACAGCGAATGCTTTCAGCGAAATTTGAATTTTTTTCCTCCTTTTATCATTTACTTTCGTCATTTTATCGAGATATTGTTGAAAAAACAACAAAAACGAATAATTTTATTGAAATTTATATTTCTTCTCTTTTTTTCCTTAATTTTCCTCATTTTATCGAGAAATAATCAAAAAAAGAAACCAAAACGAATAATTTTTGTTAATTTTTTAAATTTTTTTCCTCTTTTACTCCCTTAATTTTCCTCATTTTATCGTGATATAATCAAAAAAAGAAACAAAAACAAATAATTTTTGCGAAATTTCAATTTTTTCCATTTTTTCCCATTAATTTCCTCATTTCATTGAGATTTGACCGAAAAAAGCAACATAAATGAATAATTTAAGCGAAATTTGTATTTGTTCCTCTTTTTTCCTAAAGTTTCTTCGTTTTATCGTGACTTCGTCGAAACAATCAACAAAAACGAATAATTTTAGCGAAATTTCAATTTTTTTCCATTTTTTTCCATTATTTTCCTCATTTCATTGAGATATGACCGAAAAAAGCAACTAAAAAAGATAATGTTAGCGAATTTTCAATTTTTTTCCAACATTATCCTCATTTTATCGAGATATTATCGAAAAAATCAACAAAAACGAATAATCTTAGCGAAATATCAATTCTTTTTCTCTATTTTTTCGTTAATTTTCCTCATTTATCGAGATATTTTAGAAAAAAGAAAATAAAATGAATAATTTAAGCGAAAATTGTATTTTTTTTCTTCTTTTCTCCTTAATTTTCTTCGTTTTATCGAGATTTTATCGAGACAATCAACAAAAACGAATAATTTTAGCGATATTTCAATTTTTTCCTATTTTTTCGCTTAATCTTCCACATTTTATCGAGATATTATAGAAAAAAGAACAAAAACGAACAATTTCAGCGAAATTATAATATTTTTCCCCTTATTTTATTTAATTTACCTTATTTTATCGAGATATTATCGAAAAAAGCAACAAAAAAGAATAATTTTAGCAAAAATTCGAATTTTTTCCTCTTTTTTTTCCTTAATTTTCCTCATTTTATCGAGATATGATCGAAATAATCAACAAAAACAAATAATTTTATCGAAATTTCAATTTTTTCCATTTTTCTTCCATTATTTTCCATATTTCATCGAGATTTGACCGAAATAGCAAAAAAAAGATAATTTTAGCTTAATTTCAATTTTTTTCCTTTTTTTATTTTTTTATATTCCTCATTCTATCGTGATATTATCGAAAAAAGCAACAAACACGAATGATTTTAGCGAAATTTCAATTTTTTTCCTTAATTTTCCTCATTATATCGAGAAATTGTCAAAAAAAGCAACTACAACGAATACTTTCATCAAAATTTGAATTTTTTCCTCTTTTTTACTTTCTCCATATACGAAGTATAGAGAAAGTATTGTTTTCATGAAAAAAATCGACTTCGAGATTTCAACGGAAATACATGTTTTGGGGTCCCTAGAACACGTTTTGACCATTTTCGGAATGATGTCTGTGTGTATGTGTGTGTGTGTGTGTGTGTGTGTGTGTGTGTGTGTGATAGTGGACGCTCTAACGTGAAAACTATTTGTCGTATCAACACCAAACTTCATATGTAGTACTGTGGTGTGTGCTGTCAGAGTTGATTAGTTTTTGGAGTAAATCGGTCAACCGGAAGTTGAGCTTTATTCATTAAAGCTCATTTCCGGTTTTCAAAATATCTCCATAAATATGATATATAAGTATATTGTATTACTTAAAAAAGTTTTAGATAATGTAATTTACTATAACTTTTGTATTTAATATATTTTTGTATCACCGGTTGATTAGGAGTTATTCGTGAAACACTGATAAACCGGAAGAAGATGATTATGTACTTTGTGGGCGCTCTAACATGAAAACTATTAGCGGATCAACACCAAATTTCATATGTAGTACTTCTATTACAGTCTTTAGAGTTGATTAGTTTTTGGAGTAAATCGGTTAACCGGAAGTTGAGCTTCATTCTTCAAAGCTCATTTCCGGTTTTCAAAATATCTCCATAAATATGATATTTAGGTATATACTATTATTTATAAATGTTTTAGAAAATAAAAGTTACTATAACTTTTGTATGAAACATATTTTCGTATCACTGATTGTTTAGTAGTTATTCCTGAAATACTGATAAACCGGAAGTTGCTGATTATGTACTTTGTGGGCGCTCTGGGCTCTATGGGCGAAAGGCCAGTTTCATCGTTTTTCATCCAGCATGTCCCGAACAACATTATTTATAATGTTTAGAGTTCGAAATTAATGTCGTAGATAAGTATTTACACCTTATATATGGAGAAAGTCATGTGCTGGCCACATCAGATTTTTACTTTCTCCCTATACGTAGTATAGAGAAAGTATTGTATTCGCAAAAAAATTCGATCTCCAGATTTCGACGGAAATAAATGTTTTGGGGCCCATAGAGCATGTTTAAGCTATTTCCCCGAACATGTCTGTCTGTGTGTCTGTCTGTCTGTCTGTCCGTGGTTAAAAAGTTTGTGTGCGCTCTATCTTAAAAAGTAATTATTCGATCATTTTCAAAATTCATATTTAGGATTTCCCTTACAATGCCAAGAGTTGATTAGTTTTTGGATAATATCGCTTAACCGGAAGTTACGGTTTATCCGGAACAAATTTTTGTTTCTTAAATATCTCTGTAAGAATGCAATATAGGTATATACAATTACATACAAAAGTTATAGATAATGTACTTTACTACAACTTTTGTGTTAAAATATTTTTCATAACACTGATTGTTTAGGAGTTATTCTTCAATAATGGTTAACCGGAAGTTGTTGTTTACCCAGAAAAGGAAGTTTTTCATACATATCTCTGTCAGAATGCAATATAGGTATATACATTTACACACCAAAATTGTAGATTATGTATTTTACTACAACTTTTGTATAAAACATTTTTTCGTAACACTGATTGTTTAGGAGTTATTCCCCAATAATGGTTAACCGGAAGTTGTTGTTTACCCAGAAAAGGAAGATTTTCATACATATATCTATCAGAATGCAATTTTGGTATATACAATTATGTACCAAAGTTGAAAATAATGTTTTTTACTACAAAGCTTGTATGAAACATTTTCCTGTAACACTCATTGTCTTAGAGTTATTTATATATTCCCGGCATAGGCTTATGTTTTCAATAAATACGGAGAAAGTCAT
Organism: Sympetrum striolatum; assembly: GCA_947579665.1. Lineage (NCBI taxonomy): Eukaryota > Metazoa > Arthropoda > Insecta > Odonata > Libellulidae > Sympetrum > Sympetrum striolatum. Next base: position 1,877,277 of record OX388341.1, read on the forward strand.
GTGTTGGCAACATCAGATTTTTTCATTTACTTTCGTCATTTTATCGAGATATAATTGATAAAACAACAAAAACGAATAATTTTAGCAATATTTAAATATTTTTCCTCTTATTTTTCCTTAATTTTTCTCATTCTATCGAGATATTATCGAAAAAAGAAAAATAAAAAATGAATAATTTTAGCGAAATATCAATTTTTTTCCTCTATTTTTTCGTTAATTTTCCTCATTTATCGAGATATTTTAGAAAAAAGAAAATAAAATGAATAATCTAAGCGAAATTTGTATTTTTTTCTTCTTTTCTCCTTAAGTTTCTTTGTTTTATCGAGATTTTATCGAAACAATCAACAAAAACGAATAATTTTAGCGATATTTCAATTTTTTCCTATTTTTTCGCTTAATTTACTCATTTTATCGAGATATTATCGAAAAAAGAAACAAAAAAGAATAATTTTAGCAAAAATTCGAATTTTTTCCTCTTTTTTTTCCTTAATTTTCCTCATTTTATCGAGATATGATCGAAAAAATCAACAAAAAAAAATAATTTTATCGAAATTTCAATTTTTTCCATTTTTCTTCCATTATTTTCCATATTTCATTAAGATATGACCAAAAAAAGAAAAAAAAAGATAATTTTAGCTTAATTTCAATTTTTTTCATTTTTCTATTCTTCAATATTCCTCATTCTATCGAGATATTATCGAAAAAAGCAACAAAAACGAATGATTTTAGCGAAATTTATATTTTTTTCCTCTTTTTTCCTTAATTTTCCTCATTTTATCGAGATATGATCGAAAAAATCAACAAAAACAAATAATTTTAGCGAAATTTCAATTTTATTCTTCTATTTATTCCTTAATTTTCGTCATTTTATCGAGATATTATCGAATAGAGCAACAAAAACAAATAATTTTAGCAAAATTTCATCTTTTTTCTATTTTTTTTCATTTTTTTCCTTAGTATTCCTCATTTCATCGAGATATTATCGAAAAAAGGAACAAAAACGAATAATTTTAGCGAAATTTCAATTTTTTCCTTAATTTTCCTCATTATATCGAGAAATTGTCAAAAAAAGGAACTACAACGAATACTTTCATCAAAATTTGAATTTTTTCCTCTTTTTTTCATTTACTTTCGTCATTTTATCGAGATATAATTGATAAAACAAAAAAAACGAATAATTTTAGCAATATTTAAATATTTTTCCTCTTATTTCTCGTTAATATTTCTCATTCTATCGAGATATTATCGAAAAAAGAAAAATAAAAAATGAATAATTTAAGCGAAATTTGAATTTGATTCCTCTTTTTTCCTTAATTTTCTTCGTTTTATCGAGTTATTAACAAAAAAAGCATCAACAACATATAATGTCAGCGAATTCTCAATTTTTTTCCTAAATTATCCTCATTTTATCGAGATATTATCGAAAAAATCATCAAAAATAAATAATTCTAGCAAAATTTCTATTTTTATCCTAAAACATCCTCATTTTATCGAGATATTATCAAAAAAATCTACAAAAGTAATTAATTTTAGCGAAATTTCAATATTTTTCCATTTTTTTTCCATTATTTTCCTCATTTCATCTAGTGATGACAGAAAAGAGCAACAAAAAAGATTAATTTTATCGAAATTTCAAATTTTTTCCTCTTTTTTCCATTAATTTTCGTCATTTTATCGAGATATTATCGAAAAAAGAAACAAAAACGAAAAATATAAGCGAAATTTGTATTTTTTTCCTCTTTTCTCCTTAATTTTCTTCGTTCTATTGAGATTTTATCGAAACAATCAACAAAAACGAAAAATTTCAGCGAAATTATAATTTTCTTCCCCTTTTTTTACTTAATTTTCGTCATTTTATCATGATATTGTCGAAAAAAGCAACAAGAACAAATAATTTTAGTAAAATTTAATATTTTTCCATTTTTGCCATTCTATCGAGATATTATCGAAAAAAGAAAAAAAAATGAATAATTTAAGCGAAATTTGAATTTGTTTCCTCTTTTTTCCTTAATTTTCTTCTTTTTATCGAGTTATTATCGAAAAATACAACAACAACAGATATTGTAAGCGAATTTTTAATTTTATCCTCCTTTTTTTCCTAAATTATCCTCATCTTATCGAGATATTATCGAAAAAAGCAACAACAACAGATAATGTAAGCGAATTTTTAATTTTATCCTCCATTTTTCCAAAACTATCCTCATTTTATCGAGATATTATCGAAAAAATCAACAAATATAAATAATTTTAGCGAACTTTCTATTTTTTTCCATTATTTATTCCTTAATTTTCCTCATTCTATCGAGGTATTAATGAAAAAAGTAGCAAAAACAAATAATTTAAGCGAAAGTTGTATTTTTTTCCTCTTTTTTTCCATTAATTTTCGTCATTTTATCGAGATATTATCGAAAAAAGCAACAAAAACGAAAAATATGAGCGAAATTTGTATTTTTTCCTCTTTTTGCCTTAATTTTCTTCGTTTTATTGAGATTTTATCGCAACAATCAACAAAAAAGAATAATTTTAGCGAAATTTTAATATTTTCCTATTTTTTCCCTTAATTTTCCTCATTTTATCGAGATATAATAGAAAAAAGAACAAAAAGAAATAATTTTAGCGAAATTTCAACTTTTTTCATTTTTTTCCATTTTGTTTCCTCATTTTCCTCATTTCATCGAGATATTGCCGAAAAAAGCAACAAAAACGAATAATTTTAGCGAAATTTCAATTTTTTTCCACATTTATTTCTTTAATTTTCCTCATTTTTGGAATAATTTTGAAAAAATGCTACAAAAACGAAAAATTTTAGCAAAATTTCAATTTTCTTCCACACTTTTTCCATTAACTTTCGTCATATTATCGAGATATTTTCGAAAAAATTAACAAAAAAAAGTATTTTAGGTAAATTTCTATTTTTTTCCTCTTTTATTTCCTTAATTTTCCTCATTTTATCACGATATTATCGAAAAAATCAACAAAAACGAATAATTTTAGCAATATTTAAATATTTTTCCTCTTAGTTTTCGTTAATTTTTCTCATTCTATCGAAATATTATCGAAAAAAGAAAAAAAAATGAATAATTTAAGCGAAATTTGAATTTGTTTCCTCTTTTTTCCTTAATTTTCTTCTTTTTATCGAGTTATTATCGAGAAAATCAACAAATATAAATAATTTTATTGAACGTTCTATTTTTTTCCTCTATTAATTCCTTAATTTTCCTCATTCTATCGAGATATTATCGAAAAAAGTAGCAAAAACAAATAATTTTAGTGGAAGTTGGATTTTTTTCCTCTTTTTTCCATTAATTTTCGTCATTTTATCGAGATATTATCGAAAAAAGCAATAAAAACGAAAAATATAAGCGAAATTTGTATTTTTTTCCTCTTTTTTCCTTAATTTTCTTCGTTTTATTGAGATTTTATCGCAACAATCAACAAAAAAGAATAATTTTAGCGAAATTTCAATTTTTTCCTATTTTTTCCCTTAATTTTCCTCATTTCATCGAGATGTTATCGAAAAAAGGAACAAAAACGAATAATTTTAGCGAAATTTCAACTTTTTTCCATTTTTTTCCATTTTGTTTCCTCATTTTCCTCATTTCATCGAGATATTATCGAAAAAAGGAACAAAAACGAATAATTTTAGCGAAATTTCAATTTGTTTCCTTAATGTTCCTCATTATATCGAGATATTATTGAAAAAAGAAACGAATTTTATCGAAATTTATATTTTTTCTCTTTTTTTCCTTAATTTTCCTCATTTTATCGAGATATAATCAAAAAAAGAAACCAAAACGAATAATTTTAGTAAATTTTTTTTATATTTTTCCTCTTTTACTTCCTTAATTTTCCTCATTTTATCGTGATATTATCGAAAAAAGCAACAAAAACGAATAATTGTAGCAATATTTAAATATTTTTCCTCTTATTTTTCATTAATTTTTCTCATTCTATCGTGATATTATCGAAAAAAGAAAAAAAATGAATAATTTAAGCAAAAGTTGTACTTTTTTCCCCTAATTCCTTAATTTTCTTCGTTTTATCGAGTTATTCTCGAAAAAAGCAACAAAACGAATAATATAAGCGAAATTAGTATTTTTTCCTCTTTTTTTCTCCTAAATTATCCTTATTTTATCGAAATATTATCGACAAAATCAACAAAAACAAATAATTTAAGCGGAATTTTGTAATTTTTCCTCTTTTTTCCATTAATCTTCGTCATTTTATCGAGATATTATCGAAAAAAGCAACAAAACGAATAATATAAGCGAAATTTGTATTTTTTCCTCTTTTTTCCTTAATTTTCTTCGTTTTATTGAGATTTTATCGAAAAAAGCAACAAAACAAATAATTTAAGCGGAATTTTGTATTTTTTCCTTTTTTTTCCCTTAATTTTCCTCATTTTTCGAGATATTATTGAAAAAACAACAAAAACGAATAATTATATCGAAATTTATATTTTTTCTCTTTTTTTCCTTAATTTTCCTCATTTTATAGAGATATAATCAAAAAAAGAAACCAAAACGAATAATTTTAGTTAATTTTTTAAATTTTTTTCCTCTTTTACATCCTTAATTTTCCTCATTTTATCGTGATACAATCGAAAAAAGCAACAAAAACCAATAATTTTAGCGAAATTTCAATTTTTTTCCAAATTTTTTTCTTTAATTTTCCTCATTTTTTCGAAAAATTTTGAAAAAATGCTACAAAAACGAAACATTTTAGCATAAATTCAATTTTCTTCCACTCTTTTTCCATTAAATTTCGTCATATTATCGAGATATTTTCGAAAAAATTTACAAAAACGAGTATTGTAGGTGAATTTCAATTTTTTTCCTCTTTTACTTCCTTAATTTTCCTCATTTTATCACGGTATTATCGAAAAATGCAACAAAAACGAATAATTTTAGCAATATTTAAATATTTTTCCTCTTATTTTTCGTTAATTTTTCTCATTCTATCGAAATATTATCGAAAAAAGAAAAAAAAAATGAATAATTTAAGCGAAATTTGAATTTGTTTCCTCTTTTTTCCTTAATTTTCTTCTTTTTATCGAGTTATTATCGAAAAAATCAACAAATATAAATAATTTTAGCGAACGTTCTATTTTTTTCCTCTATTAATTCCTTAATTTTCCTCATTCTATCGAGATATTATCGAAAAAAGTAGCAAAAACAAATAATTTAAGCGGAAGTTGTATTTTTTTCCTCTTTTATCCATTAATTTTCGTCATTTTATCGAGATATTATCGAAAAAAGCAATAAAAACGAAAAATATAAGCGAAATTTGTATTTTTTTCCTCTTTTTTCCTTAATTTTCTTTGTTTTATTGAGATTTTATTGCAACAATCAACAAAAAAGAATAATTTTAGCGAAATTTCAATTTTTTCCTATTTTTTCCCTTAATTTTCCTCATTTCATCGAGATGTTATCGAAAATAGGAACAAAAACGAATAATTTTAGCGGAATTTCAACTTTTTTCCATTTTTTTCCAATTTGTTTCCTCATTTTCCTCATTTAATCGAGATATTATCGAAAAAAGGAACAAAAACGAATAATTTTAGCGAAATTTCAATTTGTTTCCTTAATGTTCCTCATTATATCGAGATATTATTGAAAAAAGAAAAAAAAAACGAATAATTTTATCGAAATTTATATTTTTTCTCTTTTTTTCCTTAATTTTCCTCATTTTATCGAGATATAATCAAAAAAAGAAACCAAAACGAATAATTTTAGTAAATTTTTTTAATATTTTTCCTCTTTTACTTCCTTAATTTTCCTCATTTTATCGTGATATTATCGAAAAAAGCAACAAAAACGAATAATTTTAGCAATATTTAAATATTTTTCCTCTTATTTTTCGTTAATTTTTCTCATTCTATCGAGATATTATCGAAAAAATCATTAAAAATAAATAATTTTAGCGAAATTTCAAATTTTTCCTCCTTTTTTCTCCTAAATTATCCTTATTTTATCGAAATATTATCGACAAAATCAACAAAAACAAATAATTTAAGCGGAATTTTGTATTTTTTCCTCTTTTTTCCATTAATTTTCGTCATTTTATCGAGATATTATCGAAAAAAGCAACAAAAACGAAAAATATAAGCGAAATTTGTATTTTTTTCCTTAATTTTCTTCGTTTTATTGAGATTTTATCGAAACAATCAACAAAAAGGAATAATTTTAGCGAAATTTTAATTTTTTCCTATTTTTTCCCTTAATTTTCCTCATTTTATCGAGATACTATAGAAAAAAGAACAAAAACAAAAAATTTCAGCGAAATTATAGTTTTCTTCCCCTTTCTTTACTTAATTTACCTCATTTTATTGAGATATTATCGAAAAAAGTAACAAAAACGAATAATTTTAGCGAAATTTCAATTTTTTTCCACATTTTTTCTTTAATTTTCCTCATTTTTGGAATAATTTTGAAAAAATGCTACAAAAACGAAAAATTTTAGAAAAATTTCAATTTTCTTCCACTCTTTTTCCATTAAATTTCGTCATATTATCGAGATATTTTCGAAAAAATTTACAAAAACGAGTATTTAAGGTAAATTTCAATTTTTTTCCTCTTATACTTCCTTAATTTTCCTCATTTTATCACGATATTATCGAAAAAAGAAACAAAAATCAATAATTTTAGCAATATTTTAATATTTTTCCTCTTATTTTTCGTTAATTTTTCTCATTCGATGGAGATATTATCGAAAAAAGAGAAAAAAAATGAATAATTTAAGCGAAATTTGAATTTTATTCCTCTTTTTTCCTTAATTTTCTTCATTTAATCGAGTTATTATCGAAAAAAGCATCAACAACAGATAATGTTAGCAATTTTTTAATTTTATCCTCCTTTTTTTCCTAAATTATCCTCATTTAATCGAGATATTATCCAAAAAATCATTAAAAATAAATAATTTTTGCGAAATTTCTTTTTTTTCCACCTTTTTCCTCCTAAATTATCCTTATTTTATCGAAATATTATCGAAAAAATCAACAAAAAAAAAATGATTTAATCGAAATTTGTATTTTTTTCCTTTTTTTTCCATTAATTGTCGTCAATTTATCAAGATATTATTGAAAAAAGCAACAAAAACGAATAATATAAGCGACATTTGTATTTTTTTCCTCTTTTTTCCTTAATTTTCTTCGTTTTATTGAGATTTTATTGAAAGAATCAACAAAAACGAATAATTTTAGCGAAATTTCAATTTTTTCTTATTTTTTTCATTCATTCGTCATTTTATCGTTATATTATCGAAAAAAGCAACAAAAACAAATAATTTTAGCAAAATTTCATCTTTTTTTCCACTTTTTTCTATTTTTTTCCTTATTTTCCTCATTTCATCGAGATCTTATCGAAAAAAGGAACAAAAACGAATAATTTTAGCGAAATTTCAATTTTTTTTCCTTAATTTTCCTCATTATATCGAGATATTATCGAAAAAAAAAAACAATAATTTAAGCGAAATTTATATTATTTTCCTTAATTTTCCACATTTTTTCTAGAAATTATAAAAAAAGCAATAAAAACGAAAAATATAAGCGAAATTTGTATTTTTTTCCTCTTTTTTCCTTAATTTTCTTCGTTTTATTGAGATTTTATCGCAACAATCAACAAAAAAGAATAATTTTAGCGAAATTTCAATTTTTTCCTATTTTTTCCCTTAATTTTGCTCATTTCATCGAGATGTTATCGAAAAAAGGAACAAAAACGAATAATTTTAGCGAAATTTCAACTTTTTTCCATTTTTTTCCATTTTGTTTCCTCATTTTCCTCATTTCATCGAGATATTATCGAAAAAAGGAACAAAAACGAATAATTTTAGCGAAATTTCAATTTGTTTCCTTAATGTTCCTCATTATATCGAGATATTATTGAAAAAAGAAAAAAAAAACGAATAATTTTATCGAAATTTATATTTTTTCTCTTTTTTTCCTTAATTTTCCTCATTTTATCGAGATATAATCAAAAAAAGAAACCAAAACGATTAATTTTAGTAAATTTTTTTTATATTTTTCCTCTTTTACTTCCTTAATTTTCCTCATTTTATCGTGATATTATCGAAAAAAGCAACAAAAACGAATAATTGTAGCAATATTTAAATATTTTTCCTCTTATTTTTCATTAATTTTTCTCATTCTATCGTGATATTATCGAAAAAAGAAAAAAAAAATGAATAATTTAAGCAAAAGTTGTACTTTTTTCCCCTAATTCCTTAATTTTCTTCGTTTTATCGAGTTATTACCGAAAAAAGCAACAACAACAGATAATGTTAGTGAATTTTTAATTTTTCCCTCCTTTTTTTCCTAAATTATCCTCATTTTGTCGAGATATTATCGAAAAAAGCAACAAAAACGAATAATTTTAGCGAAATTTAATATTTTTCCACATTTATTTCTTTAATTTTCCTCATTTTTGGAATAATTTTGAAAAAGTGCTACAAAAACTAAAAATTTTAGCAAAATTTCAATTTTCTTCCACTCTTTTTCCATTAACTTTCGTCATATTATCGAGATATTTTCGAAAAAATTAACAAAAAAAATATTTTAGGTAAATTTCAATTTTTTTTCTCTTTTACTTCCTTAATTTTCCTCATTTTATCACGATATTATCGAAAAAAGCAACAAAAACGAATAATTTTAGCAATATTTAAATATTTTTCCTCTTATTTTTCGTTAATTTTTCTCATTCTATCGAGATATTACCGAAAAAATCATTAAAAATAAATAATTTTAGCGAAATTTCAAATTTTTCCTCCTTTTTTCTCCTAAATTATCCTTATTTTATCGAAATATTATCGACAAAATCAACAAAAACAAATAATTTAAGCGGAATTTTGTATTTTTTCCTCTTTTTTCCATTAATTTTCGTCATTTTATCGAGATAATATCGAAAAAAGCAACAAAAACGAAAAATATAAGCGAAATTTGTATTTTTTTCCTATTTTTTCCCTTAATTTTCCTCATTTTATCGAGATATTATAGAAAAAAGAACAAAAACAAAAAATTTCAGCGAAATTATAGTTTTCCTCCCCTTTCTTTACTTAATTTACCTCATTTTATTGAGATATTATCGAAAAAAGCAACAAAAATGGATTACTTTAGCAAAATTTCCGTTTTTTCCCCTTTTTTTCCTTAATTTTCGTCATTTTATTGAGATATTATCGAAAAAAGCAACATAAAGAAATAATTTGAACGAAATTTCAACTTTTTTCCATTTTTTTCCATTATTTTTCCTTAATTTTCTTCGTTTTATCGAGTTTTTATCGAAAAATGCAACAACAACAGATAATGTTAGTGAATTTTTAATTTTTCCTTCCTTTTTTTCTAAATTATCGTCATTTTATCGAGATATTATCGAAAAAAGCAACAAAAACGAATAATTTTAGCGAAATTTCAATTTTTTTCCACATTTTTTTCTTTAATTTTCCTCATTTTTGGAATAATTTTTGAAAAAATGCTACAAAAACGAAAAATTTTAGAAAAATTTCAATTTTCTTCCACTCTTTTTCCATTAAATTTCGTCATATTATCGAGATATTTTCGAAAAAATTTACAAAAACGAGTATTTAAGGTAAATTTCAATTTTTTTCCTCTTATACTTCCTCAATTTTCCTCATTTTATCACGATATTATCGAAAAAAGAAACAAAAATCAATAATTTTAGCAATATTTTAATATTTTTCCTCTTATTTTTCGTTAATTTTTCTCATTCGATGGAGATATTAACGAAAAAAGAGAAAAAAAATGAATAATTTAAGCGAAATTTGAATTTTATTCCTCTTTTTTCCTTAATTTTCTTCATTTAATCGAGTTATTATCGAAAAAAGCATCAACAACAGATAATGTTAGCAATTTTTTAATTTTATCCTCCTTTTTTCCTAAATTATCCTCATTCAATCGAGATATTATCCAAAAAATCATTAAAAATAAATAATTTTAGCGAAATTTCTTTTTTTTCCACCTTTTCCTCCTAAATTATCCTTATTTTATCGAAATATTATCGAAAAAATCAACAAAAAAAAAATGATTTAATCGAAATTTGTATTTTTTTCCTCTTTTTTCCATTAATTGTCGTCAATTTATCGAGATATTATTGAAAAAAGCAACAAAAACGAATAATATAAGCGATATTTCAATTTTATCCCTCTCTTTTTCCATAAAATTTCGTCATATTATCGAGATATTATCGAAAAAATTAAAAAAAACGAATATTTTAGGTAAAATTTAATTTTTTTCCTCTTTTGCAAAATTTCAATTTTTTTCCTCAATTTATTCCTTAATTTTCCTCATTCTATCAAGTTATTATTGAAAAAAGTAACAAAAACAAATAATTTAAGCGAAATTTGTATTTTTTTCCTCTTTATTCCATTCATTTTCGTCATTATATTGAGATTTTATCGAAAAAAGCAACAAAAACTAAAAATTTTAGCATTATTTAAATATTTTTCCTCTTATTTTTCGCTAGTTTATCTCATTCTATCGAGATATTATCGAAAAAAGAGAAAAAAAATGAATAATTTAAGCGTAATTTGAATTTTTTTTCCTCTTTTTGCCTTAATTTTCTTCATTTTATCGGGTTATTACCGAAAAAAGCAACAACAACAGATAATGTTAGCGATTTTTAAATTTGATCCTCCTTTTTTTCCTAAATTATCCTCATTTTATCGAGATATTATCGAAAAAATCATTAAAAATTAATAATTTTAGCGAAATTTGAATATTTTTCCTCCTTTTTCCTCCTAAATTATCCTTATTTTATCGAAATATTATCGAAAAAATCAACAAAAACAAACGATTTAATCGAAATTTGTATTTTTTTTCCTCTTTTTTCCATTAATTGTCGTCAATTTATCGAGATATTATTGAAATAAGCAACAAAAACGAATAATATAAGCGATATTTATATTTTTCCCTCTTTTTTCCTTAATTTTGTTCGTTTTATTGAGATTTTATTGAAAGAATCAACAAAAACGAATAATTTTAGCATAAATTTCAATTTTTTCTTATTTTTTAATTTTTTTCGTCATTTTATCGTTATATTATCGAAAAAAGCAACAAAAACAAATAATTTTTGCAAAATTTCATCTTTTTTTCCACTTTTTTCTATTTTTTTCCTTATTTTCCTCATTTCATCGAGATCTTATCGAAAAAAGGAACAAAAACGAATAATTTTAGCGAAATTTCAATTTTTTTCCTTAATTTTCCTCATTATATCGAGATATTATCGAGAAAAAAAACCAATAATTTAAGCGAAATTTATATTATTTTCCTTAATTTTCCACATTTTTTCTAGATATTATAAAAAAAAGCAACTAAAACGAATAATTTCAGCAAAATTTGAATTTTTTTCCTTAATTTTCCTCATTATATCATGATATTATCGAAAACAAAAACCAATAATTTAAGCGAAATTTATATTATTTTCCTTAATTTTCCACATTTTTTCTAGAAATTATAAAAAAAGCAACTAAAACGAATAATTTCAGCGGAATTTGAATTTTTTTCCTCTTTTTTTCATTTTCTTTCGTCATTTTATCGTGATACGATTGAAAAAAGCAACAAAAACAAATAATTTTAGCGTAATTTCAATTTTTTTCCACATTTTTTTCTTTAATTTTCCTAATTTTTCCAAAATTTTTTAAAAAATGATACAAAAACGAAAAATTTTAGCAAAATTTAATTTTTCTCCATCTCTTTTTCCATTAAATTTCGTAATATTATTTAGATATTATCGAAAAAATTAACAAAAACGAGTATTTTAGGTAAATTTCAATTTCTTTCCTCTTTTACTTCCTTAATTTTAATGATTTTATCACGATATTATCGAAAAAAGCAACAAAAACGAATAATTTTAGCAATATTTAAATATTTTTACTCTTATTTTTCGTTAATGTTTTTCATTCTATCGAGATATTACCGAAAAAAGAGAAAAAAATGAATAATTTAAGCGTAATTTGAATTTCTTTCCTCTTTTTTCCTTAATTTTCTTCATTTAATCGAGTTATTATCGAAAAAAGCATCAACAACAGATAATGTTAGCGATTTTTTAATTTTATCCTCCTTTTTTTCCTAAATTATCCTTATTTTATCGAAATATTATCTAAAAAATCAACAAAAAAAAATGATTTAATCGAAATTTGTATTTTTTTCCTCTTTTTTCCATTAATTGTCGTCAATTTATCGACATATTATTGAAAAAAGCAACAAAATCGAATAATATAAGCGATATTTATATTTTTTTCCTCTTTTTTCCTTAATTTTCTTCGTTTTATTGAGATTTTATTGAAAGAATCAACAAACATTATATCGAGATATTATCCAAAAAAAAAACAATAATTTAAGCGAAATTTATATTTTTTTCCTTAATTTTCCACATTTTTTCGAGAAATTATCAAAAAAAGCAACTAAAACGAATAATTTCAGCGAAATTTGAATTTTTTTCCTCTTTTTTTCATTTAATTTCGTCATTTTATCGAGATATTATTGAAAAAACTACAAAATCGAATAATTTTATCGAAAATTATATTTTTTCTCTTTTTTTCCTTAATTTTCCTCATTCTAACGAGATATTATCGAAAAAAGCAACAACAACAGATAATGTAAGCGAATTTTTAATTTTATCCTCCATTTTTTCCTAAACTATCCTCATTTTATCGAGATATTATCGAAAAAATCAACAAATATAAATAATTTTAGCGAACGTTCTATTTTTTTTCCTCTATTTATTCCTTAATTTTCCTCATTCTATCAAGATATTATCGAAAAAAGTAGCAAAAACAAATAATTTAAGCGAAAGTTGTATTTTTTTCCTCTTTTTTCCATTAATTTTCCTCATTTTATCGAGATATTATAGAAAAAAGAACAAAAAGAAATAATTTTAGCGAAATTTCAACTTTTTTCCATTTTTCTTCCTCATTTTCCTCATTTCATCGAGATATTATCGAAAAAAGGAACAAAAACGAATAATTTTAGCGAAATTTCAATTTTTTTCCTTAATGTTCTTCATTTTATCGAGATATTATTGAAAAAATAACAAAAACGAATAATTTTATCGAAATTTATATTTTTTCTCTTTTTTCCTTAATTTTCCTCATTTTATCGAGATATAATCAAAAAAAGAAACCAAAACGAATAATTTTAGTTAATTTTTTAAATCTTTTTCCTCTTATTTTTCGTTAATTTTTCTCATTCTATCGAGATATTATCGAAAAAATCATTAAAAATAAATAATTTTAGCGAAATCTCAATTTTTTCCTCCTTTTTTCTCCTAAATTATCCTTATTTTATCGAAATATTATCGACAAAATCAACAAAAACAAATAATTTAAGCGGAATTTTGTATTTTTTCCTCTTTTTTCCATTAACTTTCGTCATTTTATCGAGATATTATCGAAAAAAGCAACAAAACGAATAATATAAGCGAAATTTGTATTTTTTTCTCTTTTTTCCTTAATTTTCTTCGTTTTATTGAGATTTTATCGAAAGAATCAACAAAAACGAATAATTTTAACCAAAATTTAATTTTTTTTTTCCTTTTTTTCCCTTAATTTTCCTCATTTTTCGAGAGATTATAGAAAAAAGAACAAACATGAGCAATTTCAGCGAATTTATAATTTTTTCCCCTTTTTTTACTTAATTTTCGTCATTTTATCATGATATTGTCAGAAAAAAGCAACAAGAACAAATAATTTTAGTAAAATTTAATATTTTTCCATTTTTGCCATTCTATCGAGATATTATCGAAAAAAGAAAAAAAAATGAATAATTTAAGCGAAATTTGAATTTGTTTCCTCTTTTTTCCTTAATTTTCTTCTTTTTATCGAGTTATTATCGAAAAATACAACAACAACAGATATTGTAAGCGAATTTTTAATTTTATCCTCCTTTTTTTCCTAAATTATCCTCATCTTATCGAGATATTATCGAAAAAAGCAACAACAACAGATAATGTAAGCGAATTTTTAATTTTATCCTCCATTTTTCCAAAACTATCTTCATTTTATCGAGATATTATCGAAAAAATCAACAAATATAAATAATTTTAGCGAACTTTCTATTTTTTTCCATTATTTATTCCTTAATTTTCCTCATTCTATCGAGGTATTAATGAAAAAAGTAGCAAAAACAAATAATTTAAGCGAAAGTTGTATTTTTTTTCTCTTTTTTTCCATTAATTTTCGTCATTTTATCGAGATATTATCGAAAAAAGCAACAAAAACGAAAAATATGAGCGAAATTTGTATTTTTTCCTCTTTTTGCCTTAATTTTCTTCGTTTTATTGAGATTTTATCGCAACAATCAACAAAAAAGAATAATTTTAGCGAAATTTTAATATTTTCCTATTTTTTCCCTTAATTTTCCTCATTTTATCGAGATATAATAGAAAAAAGAACAAAAAGAAATAATTTTAGCGAAATTTCAACTTTTTTCATTTTTTTCCATTTTGTTTCCTCATTTTCCTCATTTCATCGAGATATTGCCGAAAAAAGCAACAAAAACGAATAATTTTAGCGAAATTTCAATTTTTTTCCACATTTATTTCTTTAATTTTCCTCATTTTTGGAATAATTTTGAAAAAATGCTACAAAAACGAAAAATTTTAGCAAAATTTCAATTTTCTTCCACACTTTTTCCATTAACTTTCGTCATATTATCGAGATATTTTCGAAAAAATTAACAAAAAAAAGTATTTTAGGTAAATTTCTATTTTTTTCCTCTTTTATTTCCTTAATTTTCCTCATTTTATCACGATATTATCGAAAAAATCAACAAAAACGAATAATTTTAGCAATATTTAAATATTTTTCCTCTTAGTTTTCGTTAATTTTTCTCATTCTATCGAAATATTATCGAAAAAAGAAAAAAAAATGAATAATTTAAGCGAAATTTGAATTTGTTTCCTCTTTTTTCCTTAATTTTCTTCTTTTTATCGAGTTATTATCGAAAAAATCAACAAATATAAATAATTTTAGCGAACGTTCTATTTTTTTCCTCTATTAATTCATTAATTTTCCTCATTCTATCGAGATATTATCGAAAAAAGTAGCAAAAACAAATAATTTTAGTGGAAGTTGGATTTTTTTCCTCTTTTTTCCATTAATTTTCGTCATTTTATCGAGTTATTATCGAAAAAAGCAATAAAAACGAAAAATATAAGCGAAATTTGTATTTTTTTCCTCTTTTTTCCTTAATTTTCTTCGTTTTATTGAGATTTTATCGCAACAATCAACAAAAAAGAATAATTTTAGCGAAATTTCAATTTTTTCCTATTTTTTCCCTTAATTCTCCTCATTTCATCGAGATGTTATTGAAAAAAGGAACAAAAACGAATAATTTTAGCGAAATTTCAACTTTTTTCCATTTTTTTCCATTTTGTTTCCTCATTTTCCTCATTTCATCGAGATATTATCGAAAAAAGGAACAAAAACGAATAATTTTAGCGAAATTTCAATTTGTTTCCTTAATGTTCCTCATTATATCGAGATATTATTGAAAAAAGAAACGAATTTTATCGAAATTTATATTTTTTCTCTTTTTTTCCTTAATTTTCCTCATTTTATCGAGATATAATCAAAAAAAGAAACCAAAACGAATAATTTTAGTAAATTTTTTTTATATTTTTCCTCTTTTACTTCCTTAATTTTCCTCATTTTATCGTGATATTATCGAAAAAAGCAACAAAAACGAATAATTGTAGCAATATTTAAATATTTTTCCTCTTATTTTTCATTAATTTTTCTCATTCTATCGTGATATTATCGAAAAAAGAAAAAAAATGAATAATTTAAGCAAAAGTTGTACTTTTTTCCCCTAATTCCTTAATTTTCTTCGTTTTATCGAGTTATTCTCGAAAAAAGCAACAAAACGAATAATATAAGCGAAATTAGTATTTTTTCCTCTTTTTTTCTCCTAAATTATCCTTATTTTATCGAAATATTATCGACAAAATCAACAAAAACAAATAATTTAAGCGGAATTTTGTAATTTTTCCTCTTTTTTCCATTAATTTTCGTCATATTATCGAGATATTATCGAAAAAAGCAACAAAACGAATAATATAAGCGAAATTTGTATTTTTTCCTCTTTTTTCCTTAATTTTCTTCGTTTTATAGAGATTTTATCGAAAAAAGCAACAAAACAAATAATTTAAGCGGAATTTTGTATTTTTTCCTTTTTTTTCCCTTAATTTTCCTCATTTTTCGAGATATTATTGAAAAAACAACAAAAACGAATAATTATATCGAAATTTATATTTTTTCTCTTTTTTTCCTTAATTTTCCTCATTTTATAGAGATATAATCAAAAAAAGAAACCAAAACGAATAATTTTAGTTAATTTTTTAAATTTTTTTCCTCTTTTACATCCTTAATTTTCCTCATTTTATCGTGATACAATCGAAAAAAGCAACAAAAACCAATAATTTTAGCGAAATTTCAATTTTTTTCCAAATTTTTTTCTTTAATTTTCCTCATTTTTTCGAAAAATTTTGAAAAAATGCTACAAAAACGAAACATTTTAGCATAAATTCAATTTTCTTCCACTCTTTTTCCATTAAATTTCGTCATATTATCGAGATATTTTCGAAAAAATTTACAAAAACGAGTATTGTAGGTGAATTTCAATTTTTTTCCTCTTTTACTTCCTTAATTTTCCTCATTTTATCACGGTATTATCGAAAAATGCAACAAAAACGAATAATTTTAGCAATATTTAAATATTTTTCCTCTTATTTTTCGTTAATTTTTCTCATTCTATCGAAATATTATCGAAAAAAGAAAAAAAAAATGAATAATTTAAGCGAAATTTGAATTTGTTTCCTCTTTTTTCCTTAATTTTCTTCTTTTTATCGAGTTATTATCGAAAAAATCAACAAATATAAATAATTTTAGCGAACGTTCTATTTTTTTCCTCTATTAATTCCTTAATTTTCCTCATTCTATCGAGATATTATCGAAAAAAGTAGCAAAAACAAATAATTTAAGCGGAAGTTGTATTTTTTTCCTCTTTTATCCATTAATTTTCGTCATTTTATCGAGATATTATCGAAAAAAGCAATAAAAACGAAAAATATAAGCGAAATTTGTATTTTTTTCCTCTTTTTTCCTTAATTTTCTTCGTTTTATTGAGATTTTATTGCAACAATCAACAAAAAAGAATAATTTTAGCGAAATTTCAATTTTTTCCTATTTTTTCCCTTAATTTTCCTCATTTCATCGAGATGTTATCGAAAATAGGAACAAAAACGAATAATTTTAGCGGAATTTCAACTTTTTTCCATTTTTTTCCAATTTGTTTCCTCATTTTCCTCATTTAATCGAGATATTATCGAAAAAAGGAACAAAAACGAATAATTTTAGCGAAATTTCAATTTGTTTCCTTAATGTTCCTCATTATATCGAGATATTATTGAAAAAAGAAAAAAAAAACGAATAATTTTATCGAAATTTATATTTTTTCTCTTTTTTTCCTTAATTTTCCTCATTTTATCGAGATATAATCAAAAAAAGAAACCAAAACGAATAATTTTAGTAAATTTTTTTTATATTTTTCCTCTTTTACTTCCTTAATTTTCCTCATTTTATCGTGATATTATCGAAAAAAGCAACAAAAACGAATAATTTTAGCAATATTTAAATATTTTTCCTCTTATTTTTCGTTAATTTTTCTCATTCTATCGAGATATTATCGAAAAAATCATTAAAAATAAATAATTTTAGCGAAATTTCAAATTTTTCCTCCTTTTTTCTCCTAAATTATCCTTATTTTATCGAAATATTATCGACAAAATCAACAAAAACAAATAATTTAAGCGGAATTTTGTATTTTTTCCTCTTTTTTCCATTAATTTTCGTCATTTTATCGAGATATTATCGAAAAAAGCAACAAAAACGAAAAATATAAGCGAAATTTGTATTTTTTTCCTTAATTTTCTTCGTTTTATTGAGATTTTATCGAAACAATCAACAAAAAGGAATAATTTTAGCGAAATTTTAATTTTTTCCTATTTTTTCCCTTAATTTTACTCATTTTATCGAGATACTATAGAAAAAAGAACAAAAACAAAAAATTTCAGCGAAATTATAGTTTTCTTCCCCTTTCTTTACTTAATTTACCTCATTTTATTGAGATATTATCGAAAAAAGCAACAAAAACGAATAATTTTAGCGAAATTTCAATTTTTTTCCACATTTTTTCTTTAATTTTCCTCATTTTTGGAATAATTTTGAAAAAATGCTACAAAAACGAAAAATTTTAGAAAAATTTCAATTTTCTTCCACTCTTTTTCCATTAAATTTCGTCATATTATCGAGATATTTTCGAAAAAATTTACAAAAACGAGTATTTAAGGTAAATTTCAATTTTTTTCCTCTTATACTTCCTTAATTTTCCTCATTTTATCACGATATTATCGAAAAAAGAAACAAAAATCAATAATTTTAGCAATATTTTAATATTTTTCCTCTTATTTTTCGTTAATTTTTCTCATTCGATGGAGATATTATCGAAAAAAGAGAAAAAAAATGAATAATTTAAGCGAAATTTGAATTTTATTCCTCTTTTTTCCTTAATTTTCTTCATTTAATCGAGTTATTATCGAAAAAAGCATCAACAACAGATAATGTTAGCAATTTTTTAATTTTATCCTCCTTTTTTTCCTAAATTATCCTCATTTAATCGAGATATTATCCAAAAAATCATTAAAAATAAATAATTTTTGCGAAATTTCTTTTTTTTCCACCTTTTTCCTCCTAAATTATCCTTATTTTATCGAAATATTATCGAAAAAATCAACAAAAAAAAAATGATTTAATCGAAATTTGTATTTTTTTCCTTTTTTTCCATTAATTGTCGTCAATTTATCAAGATATTATTGAAAAAAGCAACAAAAACGAATAATATGAGCGACATTTGTATTTTTTTCCTCTTTTTTCCTTAATTTTCTTCGTTTTATTGAGATTTTATTGAAAGAATCAACAAAAACGAATAATTTTAGCGAAATTTCAATTTTTTCTTATTTTTTTCATTCATTCGTCATTTTATCGTTATATTATCGAAAAAAGCAACAAAAACGAATAATTTTAGCGAAATTTCAATTTTTTTTCCTTAATTTTCCTCATTATATCGAGATATTATCGAAAAAAAAAACAATAATTTAAGCGAAATTTATATTATTTTCCTTAATTTTCCACATTTTTTCTAGAAATTATAAAAAAAGGAACAAAAACGAATAATTTTAGCGAAATTTCAACTTTTTTCCATTTTTTTCCATTTTGTTTCCTCATTTTCCTCATTTCATCGAGATATTATCGAAAAAAGGAACAAAAACGAATAATTTTAGCGAAATTTCAATTTGTTTCCTTAATGTTCCTCATTATATCGAGATATTATTGAAAAAAGAAAAAAAAAACGAATAATTTTATCGAAATTTATATTTTTTCTCTTTTTTTCCTTAATTTTCCTCATTTTATCGAGATATAATCAAAAAAAGAAACCAAAACGATTAATTTTAGTAAATTTTTTTTATATTTTTCCTCTTTTACTTCCTTAATTTTCCTCATTTTATCGTGATATTATCGAAAAAAGCAACAAAAACGAATAATTGTAGCAATATTTAAATATTTTTCCTCTTATTTTTCATTAATTTTTCTCATTCTATCGTGATATTATCGAAAAAAGAAAAAAAAAATGAATAATTTAAGCAAAAGTTGTACTTTTTTCCCCTAATTCCTTAATTTTCTTCGTTTTATCGAGTTATTACCGAAAAAAGCAACAACAACAGATAATGTTAGTGAATTTTTAATTGTTCCCTCCTTTTTTTCCTAAATTATCCTCATTTTGTCGAGATATTATCGAAAAAAGCAACAAAAACGAATAATTTTAGCGAAATTTAATATTTTTCCACATTTATTTCTTTAATTTTCCTCATTTTTGGAATAATTTTGAAAAAATGCTACAAAAACTAAAAATTTTAGCAAAATTTCAATTTTCTTCCACTCTTTTTCCATTAACTTTCGTCATATTATCGAGATATTTTCGAAAAAATTAACAAAAAAAATATTTTAGGTAAATTTCAATTTTTTTTCTCTTTTACTTCCTTAATTTTCCTAATTTTATCACGATATTATCGAAAAAAGCAACAAAAACGAATAATTTTAGCAATATTTAAATATTTTTCCTCTTATTTTTCGTTAATTTTTCTCATTCTATCGAGATATTATCGAAAAAATCATTAAAAATAAATAATTTTAGCGAAATTTCAAATTTTTCCTCCTTTTTTCTCCTAAATTATCCTTATTTTATCGAAATATTATCGACAAAATCAACAAAAACAAATAATTTAAGCGGAATTTTGTATTTTTTCCTCTTTTTTCCATTAATTTTCGTCATTTTATCGAGATATTATCGAAAAAAGCAACAAAAACGAAAAATATAAGCGAAATTTGTATTTTTTTCCTTAATTTTCTTCGTTTTATTGAGATTTTATCGAAACAATCAACAAAAAGGAATAATTTTAGCGAAATTTTAATTTTTTCCTATTTTTTCCCTTAATTTTCCTCATTTTATCGAGATATTATAGAAAAAAGAACAAAAACAAAAAATTTCAGCGAAATTATAGTTTTCCTCCCCTTTCTTTACTTAATTTACCTCATTTTATTGAGATATTATCGAAAAAAGCAACAAAAACGGATTACTTTAGCAAAATTTCCGTTTTTTCCCCTTTTTTTCCTTAATTTTCGTCATTTTATTGAGATATTATCGAAAAAAGCAACAAAAAGAAATAATTTGAGCGAAATTTCAACTTTTTTCCATTTTTTTCCATTATTTTTCCTTAATTTTCTTCGTTTTATCGAGTTTTTATCGAAAAATGCAACAACAACAGATAATGTTAGTGAATTTTTAATTTTTCCTTCCTTTTTTTCTAAATTATCGTCATTTTATCGAGATATTATCGAAAAAAGCAACAAAAACGAATAATTTTAGCGAAATTTCAATTTTTTTCCACATTTTTTTCTTTAATTTTCCTCATTTTTGGAATAATTTTTGAAAAAATGCTACAAAAACGAAAAATTTTAGAAAAATTTCAGTTTTCTTCCACTCTTTTTCCATTAAATTTCGTCATATTATCGAGATATTTTCGAAAAAATTTACAAAAACGAGTATTTAAGGTAAATTTCAATTTTTTTCCTCTTATACTTCCTCAATTTTCCTCATTTTATCACGATATTATCGAAAAAAGAAACAAAAATCAATAATTTTAGCAATATTTTAATATTTTTCCTCTTATTTTTCGTTAATTTTTCTCATTCGATGGAGATATTAACGAAAAAAGAGAAAAAAAATGAATAATTTAAGCGAAATTTGAATTTTATTCCTCTTTTTTCCTTAATTTTCTTCATTTAATCGAGTTATTATCGAAAAAAGCATCAACAACAGATAATGTTAGCAATTTTTTAATTTTATCCTCCTTTTTTTCCTAAATTATCCTCATTCAATCGAGATATTATCCAAAAAATCATTAAAAATCAATAATTTTAGCGAAATTTCTTTTTTTTCCACCTTTTCCTCCTAAATTATCCTTATTTTATCGAAATATTATCGAAAAAATCAACAAAAAAAAAATGATTTAATCGAAATTTGTATTTTTTTCCTCTTTTTTCCATTAATTGTCGTCAATTTATCGAGATATTATTGAAAAAAGCAACAAAAACGAATAATATAAGCGATATTTCAATTTTCTCCCTCTCTTTTTCCATAAAATTTCGTCATATTATCGAGATATTATCGAAAAAATTAAAAAAAACGAATATTTTAGGTAAAATTTAATTTTTTTCCTCTTTTGCAAAATTTCAATTTTTTTCCTCAATTTATTCCTTAATTTTCCTCATTCTATCAAGTTATTATTGAAAAAAGTAACAAAAACAAATAATTTAAGCGAAATTTGTATTTTTTTCCTCTTTATTCCATTCATTTTCGTCATTATATTGAGATTTTATCGAAAAAAGCAACAAAAACTAAAAATTTTAGCATTATTTAAATATTTTTCCTCTTATTTTTCGCTAGTTTATCTCATTCTATCGAGATATTATCGAAAAAAGAGAAAAAAAATGAATAATTTAAGCGTAATTTGAATTTTTTTTCCTCTTTTTGCCTTAATTTTCTTCATTTTATCGGGTTATTACCGAAAAAAGCAACAACAACAGATAATGTTAGCGATTTTTAAATTTGATCCTCCTTTTTTTCCTAAATTATCCTCATTTTATCGAGATATTATCGAAAAAATCATTAAAAATTAATAATTTTAGCGAAATTTGAATATTTTTCCTCCTTTTTCCTCCTAAATTATCCTTATTTTATCGAAATATTATCGAAAAAATCAACAAAAACAAACGATTTAATCGAAATTTGTATTTTTTTTCCTCTTTTTTCCATTAATTGTCGTCAATTTATCGAGATATTATTGAAATAAGCAACAAAAACGAATAATATAAGCGATATTTATATTTTTCCCTCTTTTTTCCTTAATTTTGTTCGTTTTATTGAGATTTTATTGAAAGAATCAACAAAAACGAATAATTTTAGCATAAATTTCAATTTTTTCTTATTTTTTAATTTTTTTCGTCATTTTATCGTTATATTATCGAAAAAAGCAACAAAAACAAATAATTTTTGCAAAATTTCATCTTTTTTTCCACTTTTTTCTATTTTTTTCCTTAGGCCGGTCTTCCTTTGGAAGCGACTACGAGCGACCGAGCGACCAGCGTATTCGGGCGACGTCAGTTTGGGCGACCTACAGGCGATGGGGGTCTTCCACTGTAAGCGACTACCCGCTTCTCGGTCGCTGTAACGGTATTCTAGCTCCAGCGCTCGATTTCGGGACGCTTTCCGCAACGATAAATATTAATTCGTATAAAAAAAATCGCTGAGTTGTAGATATCGTTGATGATACCATTTGAAAACTATTTGCGAGAGCTTTATAACAAGACCAATTTTACACTTTTACGTCCACCCATTACTGAAAAAAAGTTTTTTTATAATATCGATAACAACTTTTTATCTAACGATAAGAAGGCACTGAAAATTTTTATTTTAGTTTATAATATGTTTCTTAATATCATCTAAAGTTTTTATTTTGATTGAAGTAATACTTTATGAGAAACAAAAGCTCAAAGTGAGCAATTAGTGAAAGAGCGCGAAAAAACAGGCACATTTTTCGTTCGTCCTTCAATTAGTACCAAAAGTAATAGTAATAAAAATTTGTGTACCGTGTAGAACAACGCAAAATAAAACACGCAAGATTTTGGTGTACCTAGTTTTCCTGTGGGATCTCTACTTTAGTTTTTATTTAACTCCAAACTCGGGTATCCATAATAGAAAATCCGAGTATTGTATAGCAAACTAGCAGAAGCGCCCGATGATTCTCAACAAGGTGAAACTAGAGAATGAATAAAAACAGTGCAATTTTGTAAAGTAACGCCTGATCATCTAGATTTCATACGTGAAACTAGAGGTTTAAACGCAATAATTTCTTAGCCATTTAAAATAATAGGCAACGTCACGTGTATTATTTTTCTTTACTCAAGTGAAATATAATCGAAGTAATCGAATAGGAAATTAGATTAGCCGGAAATGCACCCCCTGTACGCCAATAGATATTCTGTAGAATACATTTAATGCAGGTATACTCAGCAAAAAGAAAATCAAGTATTTCCTGTAATTTGGTCCATCAAAGACCATTTTCAACATGGTACAGTATACAGTTGCTTAAATCTTCGGTTAGGAATTTCTCAATTTTCTCCGAGTTCTGAGAGGGAGAACAATGATAGGAAAGATTACAGCAGAACATCAGAGATACTTCGGGGTGGGAAATTTCACCTCGGCCTTCGTTAATCACCTCATGGACGAGGAGGATTTTAGCCCTTCGCAGCTAGACTCCGCAAGGGGTCCAAATGAAGAAAGGTGGAACTCTTGGAGACAATGGGGTCTCCTTTGACCTCAGGGCTAACCAAGGAGATCACAATTTTTGCGGGAACGCTTAGGAAACGAAAACGTTTTAAGAAGAAGAAATTCCAACACTCAATACAATAGCAAACCTTCTACTAATAGCACTTTGCACGCAGTGTCGTGGAGCTCCTCTATTGCTTCCCTTCAAACAAGTTTCTTTTTCTTAGAAACTGAACCCTTGCTTTCACCTGGATTTCCCAGTCTATTCATATGGTTCTTACTAGAGACATCCCTAAACCATCGTAATCAAACACTCAGTAACTTCCACATTTTTTTTCAAACGACCGCTTTCGTCAACGAGTTGACATCTTCAGGTGAAGATGTCAACTCGTTGACGAAACCGGTCGTTTGGAATGAAATTGTGGAAGTTACTAAGTGTTTGATTACGATGGTTTATACTGAATCCCACAAAATGAGGATAGAACATATTAATCATAGAGACATCCCTTCTCTTGAACCTCGAAATTGGGAGAATTTCTGGGACGAAAATAACGAAGGATTTTGGAATCGCAAAAGAAAGAAACAATTTCATCAAGATTTACCTATAAGATCAATATCTAAGATACAACATTGATGAATGAATGAATGAGTTAAGTTTTCATTTCTTTTTACGATTATATTCATATCGACGATTAATTTTCATACGAGTTCAGTCTTGATTTATGGAGGAAAAAACACAATTGTACTTATATTTTCGCCCAATTTAGCCGTTGTATCATTGTGATTATTGTCTTCCTAGCATTAACCTATAAATTGCAATAGGTGAGTAAGTAATATTGTTTATTTTCTTTTATCAACAAATTTCTTTATTTTACAAAGTTATTGATAACGTTGTCGATAGAGCATTACTAAAGTTCGTTTACTTGTAGCCCTCAAAAGATACTTTATATTTTCTTCTAATGCTCCGTTAATGCTCATAATTGTCCTTCGTTTATTTAAAAATGTTTCGTAAACCTTAGGTTTCAATATATTTTTTCCGTTCAATTCTATTCATATTTCAATCAGTGCCAAAAGTATAACTTTTTGACAGTGATGTATGCAGTAGATATTTGAAATGACTGTAATTTGTCAATGAAACACTCAAAATAACAGTTATTAATACTAAAAAATACAATTTGTGTAATATTTTGTACTGTTTAAAAATTTCAGTGAGCATATCTTTCCTAGCCATTCACTACGCAACTCTGCTTACGAGCGACTGATTCCAATTCTGTATCAAAGTAATTAAATATTTGAGGAATTTGTCTATAATATTCTCAAGAGAAGAGAATTGAAAACTCATAACACATTTGCAATGGTATTTTGTTCGTGAAATACTCCTCAGTGCGTATACATCATTTTAAGTCATGCACTGCGTAGCGGCGACTACGAGCGACGGATCACATTTCTGTATCAAAGTAATTAAATATTTGAGGAATTTGTCTAAAATATCCTCGAAATAAGAGAATTGAATACTCATAACACATTTGGCATGTTATTTTTTTCTTGAAATACTCCTCAGTGCGTATATATCATTTTAAGTCATGCACTGCATAGCGGCGACTACGAGCGACGGATCCCATTTCAATGGGATCAGTCGCCGGTCGCCGGTGTACGCTCGAATCAAGTCGCCCATAGTCGCCTGCAGTGGACGACGCTCCGTTACTTTCTGTGTATTGGGATTAGTCGCCCGTATACGGCCGTATACGCGTCGCTCGTAGTCGCTTCCAAAGGAAGACCGGCCTTATTTTCCTCATTTCATCGAGATCTTATCGAAAAAAGGAACAAAAACGAATAATTTTAGCGAAATTTCAATTTTTTTCCTTAATTTTCCTCATTATATCGAGATATTATCGAGAAAAAAAACCAATAATTTAAGCGAAATTTATATTATTTTCCTTAATTTTCCACATTTTTTCTAGATATTATAAAAAAAAGCAACTAAAACGAATAATTTCAGCAAAATTTGAATTTTTTTCCTTAATTTTCCTCATTATATCATGATATTATCGAAAACAAAAACCAATAATTTAAGCGAAATTTATATTATTTTCCTTAATTTTCCACATTTTTTCTAGAAATTATAAAAAAAGCAACTAAAACGAATAATTTCAGCGGAATTTGAATTTTTTTCCTCTTTTTTTCATTTTCTTTCGTCATTTTATCGTGATATGATTGAAAAAAGCAACAAAAACAAATAATTTTAGCGTAATTTCAATTTTTTTCCACATTTTTTTCTTTAATTTTCCTAATTTTTCCAAAATTTTTAAATAAATGATACAAAAACGAAAAATTTTAGCAAAATTTAATTTTTCTCCAACTCTTTTTCCATTAAATTTCGTAATATTATTTAGATATTATCGAAAAAATTAACAAAAACGAGTATTTTAGGTAAATTTCAATTTCTTTCCTCTTTTACTTCCTTAATTTTAATGATTTTATCACGATATTATCGAAAAAAGCAACAAAAACGAATAATTTTAGCAATATTTAAATATTTTTACTCTTATTTTTCGTTAATGTTTTTCATTCTATCGAGATATTACCGAAAAAAGAGAAAAAAATGAATAATTTAAGCGTAATTTGAATTTCTTTCCTCTTTTTTCCTTAATTTTCTTCATTTAATCGAGTTATTATCGAAAAAAGCATCAACAACAGATAATGTTAGCGATTTTTTAATTTTATCCTCCTTTTTTTCCTAAATTATCCTTATTTTATCGAAATATTATCGAAAAAATCAACAAAAAAAAATGATTTAATCGAAATTTGTATTTTTTTCCTCTTTTTTCCATTAATTGTCGTCAATTTATCGACATATTATTGAAAAAAGCAACAAAATCGAATAATATAAGCGATATTTATATTTTTTTCCTCTTTTTTCCTTAATTTTCTTCGTTTTATTGAGATTTTATTGAAAGAATCAACAAAAACGAATAATTTTAGCGTAATTTCAATTTTTTCTTATTTTTTCATTTTTTTCGTCATTTTATCGTTATATTATCGAGAAAAGCAACAAAAACAAATAATTTTAGCAAAATTTCATCTTTTTTTCCACTTTTTTCTATTTTTTTCCTTATTTTCCTCATTTCATCGAGATCTTATCGAAAAAAGGAACAAAAACGAATAATTTTAGCGAAATTTCAATTTTTTTCCTTAATTTTCCTCATTATATCGAGATAATATCGAAAAAAGAAACCAATAATTTAAGCGAAATTTATATTATTTTCCTTAATTTTCCACATTTTTTCTAGAAAATATAAAAAAAAGCAACTAAAACGAATAATTTCAGCGAAATTTGAATTTTTTTTCCTCTTTTTTTCATTTACATTCGTCATTTTATCGAGATATTATTGAAGAAACTACAAAAACGAATAATTTTATCGAAATTTATATTTTTTCTCTTTTTTTCCTTAATTTTCCT
This sequence comes from Sympetrum striolatum, assembly GCA_947579665.1. Taxonomy (NCBI): domain Eukaryota; kingdom Metazoa; phylum Arthropoda; class Insecta; order Odonata; family Libellulidae; genus Sympetrum; species Sympetrum striolatum. The sequence goes on from OX388341.1 coordinate 1,904,687, forward strand.
CATTTTATAGTGATACTATCGATAAAAGCAACAAAAACGAATAATATAAGCGATATTTATATTTTTTTCCTCTTTTTTCCTTAATTTTCTTCGTTTTATTGAGATTTTATTGAAAGAATCAACAAAAACGAATAATTTTAGCGTAATTTCAATTTTTTTCCACATTTCTTTCTTTAATTTTCCTCATTTTTTCAAAAAATTATGAAAAATGCTACAAGAACGAAAAATTTTAGCGAAATTTCAATTTTCTCCCTCTCTTTTTCCATTAAATTTCGTCATATTATCGAGATATTATCGAAAAAATTAAAAAAACGAATATTTTAGGTAAAATTTAATTTTTTTCCTCTTTTGCAAAATTTCAATTTTTTTCCTCAATTTATTCCTTAATTTTCCTCATTCTATCAAGTTATTATTGAAAAAGGTAACAAAAACAAATGATTTAAGCGAAATTTGTATTTTTTTCCTCTTTATTCCATTAATTTTCGTCATTATATTGAGATTTTATTGAAAAAAGCAAAAAAAAAACTAAAAATTTTAGCATTATTTAAATATTTTTCCTCTTATTTTTCGCTAGTTTATCTCATTCTATCGGGATATTATCGAAAAAAGAGAAAAAAAATGAATAATTTAAGCGTAATTTGGATTTTTTCCCTCTTTTTGCCTTAATTTTCTTCATTTTATCGGGTTATTACCGAAAAAAGCAACAACAACAGATAATGTTAGCGATTTTTAAATTTTATCCTCCTTTTTTTCCTAAATTATCCTCATTTAATCGAGATATTATCCAAAAAATCATTAAAAATAAATAATTTTAGCAAAATTTCTTTTTTTTCCACCTTTTTCCTCCTAAATTATCCTTATTTTATCGGAATATTATTGAAAAAATCAACAAAAACAAATGATTTAATCGAAATTTGTATTTTTTTCCTCTTTTTTCCATTAATTGTCGTCTTTTTATAGAGATATTATTGAAAAAAGCACCAAAATCGAATAATATAAGCGATATTTATATTTTTTTCCTCCTTTTTCCTCCTAAATTATCCTTATTTTATCGAAATATTATCGAAAAAATGAACAAAAACAAACGATTTAATCGAAATTTGTATTTTTTCCTCTTTTTTCCTTAATTTTCTTCGTTTTATTGAGATTTTATTGAAAGAATCAACAAAAACGAATAATATAAGCGAGATTTCAATTTTTTCTTTTTTTTTCCTTTTTTTCGTCATTTTATCGTTATATTATCGAAAAAAGCGACAAAAACAAATAATTCTAGCAAAATTTCATCTTTTTTTCCATTTTTTTCTATTTTTTTCCTTATTTTCCTCATTTCATCGAGATCTTATCGAAAAAAGGAACAAAAAAGAATAATTTTAGCGAAATTTCAATTTTTTTCCTTAATTTTCCTCATTATATCGAGATATTATCGAAAAAAAAAACCAATAATTTAAGCGAAATTTATATTATTTTCCTTAATTTTCCACAGTTTTTCTAGAAATTATAAAAAAAAGCAACTAAAACGAATAATTTCAGCGAAATTTGAATTTTTTTTCTCTTATTTTCATTTTCTTTCGTCATTTTATCGTGATACTATTGAAAAAAACAACAAAAACAAATAATTTTAGCGTAATTTCAATTTTTTTCCACATTTTTTTCTTTAATTTTCCTCATTTTTTCGAAACATTTAAAAAAAATGCTACAAAAACGAAAAATTTAAGCAAAATTTAATTTTTCTCCATCTCTTTTTCCATTAAATTTCGTAATATTATTTAGATATTATCGAAAAAATTAACAAAAACGAGTATCTTAGGTAAATTTCAATTTTTTTTCTCTTTTACTTCCTTAATTTTAATGATTTTATCACGATATTATCGAAAAAAGCAACAAAAACGAATAATTTTAGCAATATTTAAATATTTTTACTCTTATTTTTCGTTAATTTTTTTCATTCTATTGAGATATTACTGAAAAAAGAGAAAAAAATGAATAATTTAAGTGTAATTTGAATTTTTTGCCTCTTTTTTCCTTAATTTTCTTCATTTAATCGAGTTATTATCGAAAAAAGCATCAACAACAGATAATGATAGCGACTTTTTAATTTTATCCTCCTTTTTTTCCTAAATTATCCTCATTTAATCGAGATATTATCAAAAAAATCATTAAAAATAAATAATTTTATCGAAATTTCTTTTTTTTTCCACCTTTTTCCTCCAAAATTATCCTTATTTTATCGAAATATTATCGAAAAAATCAACAAAAACAAATGATTTAATCGAAATTTGTATTTTTTTTCCTCTTTTTTCCATTAATTGTCGTCAATTTATCGAGATATTATTGAAATAAGCAACAAAAACGAATAATATAAGCGATATTTATATTTTTTTCCTCTTTTTTCCTGAATTTTGTTCGTTTTATTGAGATTTTATTGAAAGAATCAACAAAAACGAATAATTTTAGCATAAATTTCAATTTTTTCTTATTTTTTAATTTTTTTCGTCATTTTATCGTTATATTATCGAAAAAAGCAACAAAAACAAATAATTTTTGCAAAATTTCATCTTTTTTTCCACTTTTTTCTATTTTTTTCCTTATTTTCCTCATTTCATCGAGATCTTATCAAAAAAAGGAACAAAAACGAATAATTTAAGCGAAATTTATATTATTTTCCTTAATTTTCCACATTTTTTCTAGATATTATAAAAAAAAGCAACTAAAACGAATAATTTCAGCAAAATTTGAATTTTTTTCCTTAATTTTCCTCATTATATCATGATATTATCGAAAAATAAAACCAATAATTTAAGCGAAATTTATATTATTTTCCTTAATTTTCCACATTTTTTCTAGAAATTATAAAAAAAGCAACTAAAACGAATAATTTCAGCGGAATTTGAATTTTTTTCCTCTTTTTTTCATTTTCTTTCGTCATTTTATCGTGATACGATTGAAAAAAGCAACAAAAACAAATAATTTTAGCGTAATTTCAATTTTTTTCCACATTTTTTTCTTTAATTTTCCTAATTTTTCCAAAATTTTTTAAAAAATGATACAAAAACGAAAAATTTTAGCAAAATTTAATTTTTCTCCATCTCTTTTTCCATTAAATTTCGTAATATTATTTAGATATTATCGAAAAAATTAACAAAAACGAGTATTTTAGGTAAATTTCAATTTCTTTCCTCTTTTACTTCCTTAATTTTAATGATTTTATCACGATATTATCGAAAAAAGCAACAAAAACGAATAATTTTAGCAATATTTAAATATTTTTACTCTTATTTTTCGTTAATGTTTTTCATTCTATCGAGATATTACCGAAAAAAGAGAAAAAAATGAATAATTTAAGCGTAATTTGAATTTTTTTCCTCTTTTTTCCTTATTTTCTTCATTTAATCGAGTTATTATCGAAAAAAGCATCAACAACAGATAATGTTAGCGATTCTTTAATTTTATCCTCCTTTTTTTCCTAAATTATCCTCATTTAATCGAGATATTATCCAAAAAATCATTAAAAATAAATAATTTAGCGAAATTTCTTTTTTTTCCACCTTTTTCCTCCTAAATTATCCTTATTTTATCGAAATATTATCGAAAAAATCAACAAAAAAAAATGATTTAATCGAAATTTGTATTTTTTTCCTCTTTTTTCCATTAATTGTCGTCAATTTATCGAGATATTATTGAAAAAAGCAACAAAATCGAATAATATAAGCAATATTTATATTTTTTTCCTCTTTTTTCCTTAATTTTCTTCGTTTTATTGAGATTTTATTGAAAGAATCAACAAAAACGAATAATTTTAGCGTAATTTCAATTTTTTCTTATTTTTTCATTTTTTTCGTCATTTTATCGTTATATTATCGAGAAAAGCAACAAAAACAAATAATTTTAGCAAAATTTCATCTTTTTTTCCACTTTTTTCTATTTTTTTCCTTATTTTCCTCATTTCATCGAGATCTTATCGAAAAAAGGAACAAAAACGAATAATTTTAGCGAAATTTCAATTTTTTTCCTTAATTTTCCTCATTATATCGAGATATTATCGAAAAAAGAAACCAATAATTTAAGCGAAATTTATATTATTTTCCTTAATTTTCCACATTTTTTCTAGAAAATATAAAAAAAAGCAACTAAAACGAATAATTTCAGCGAAATTTGAATTTTTTTTCCTCTTTTTTTCATTTACATTCGTCATTTTATCGAGATATTATTGAAGAAACTACAAAAACGAATAATTTTATCGAAATTTATATTTTTTCTCTTTTTTTCCTTAATTTTCCTCATTTTATCGTGATACTATCGATAAAAGCAACAAAAACGAATAATATAAGCGATATTTATATTTTTTTCCTCTTTTTTCCTTAATTTTCTTCGTTTTATTGAGATTTTATTGAATGAATCAACAAAAACGAATAATCTTAGCGTAATTTCAATTTTTTTCCACATTTCTTTCTTTAATTTTCCTCATTTTTTCAAAAAATTATGAAAAATGCTACAAAAACGAAAAATTTTAGCGAAATTTCAATTTTCTCCCTCTCTTTTTCCATTAAATTTCGTCATATTATCGAGATATTATCGAAAAAATTAAAAAAACGAATATTTTAGGTAAAATTTAATTTTTTTCCTCTTTTGCAAAATTTCAATTTTTTTCCTCAATTTATTCCTTAATTTTCCTCATTCTATCAAGTTATTATTGAAAAAGGTAACAAAAACAAATGATTTAAGCGAAATTTGTATTTTTTTCCTCTTTATTCCATTAATTTTCGTCATTATATTGAGATTTTATTGAAAAAAGCAAAAAAAAACTAAATATTTTAGCATTATTTAAATATTTTTCCTCTTATTTTTCGCTAGTTTATCTCATTCTATCGAGACATTATCGAAAAAAGAGAAAAAAAATGAATAATTTAAGCGTAATTTGGATTTTTTCCCTCTTTTTGCCTTAATTTTCTTCATTTTATCGGGTTATTACCGAAAAAAGCAACAACAACAGATAATGTTAGCGATTTTTAAATTTTATCCTCCTTTTTTTCCTAAATTATCCTCATTTAATCGAGATATTATCCAAAAAATCATTAAAAATAAATAATTTTAGCGAAATTTCTTTTTTTTTCCACCTTTTTCCTCCTAAATTATCCTTATTTTATCGAAATATTATTGAAAAAATCAACAAAAACAAATGATTTAATCGAAATTTGTATTTTTTTCCTCTTTTTTCCATTAATTGTCGTCTTTTTATCGAGATATTATTGAAAAAAGCACCAAAATCGAATAATATAAGCGATATTTATATTTTTTTCCTCTTTTTTCCTTAATTTTCTTCGTTTTATTGAGATTTTATTGAAAGAATCAACAAAAACGAATAATTTTAGCGAAATTTCAATTTTTTCTTTTTTTTCCTTTTTTTCGTCATTTTATCGTTATATTATCGAAAAAAGCAACAAATACAAATAATTTTAGCAAAATTTCATCTTTTTTTCCACTTTTTTCTATTTTTTTCCTTATTTTCCTCATTTCATCGAGATCTTATCGAAAAAAGGAACAAAAACGAATAATTTTAGCGAAATTTCAATTTTTTTCCTTAATTTTCCTCATTATATCGAGATATTATCGAAAAAAAAACCAATAATTTAAGCGAAATTAATATTATTATTTCCTTAATTTTCCACATTTTTTCTAGAAATTATAAAAAAAAGCAACTAAAACGAATAATTTCAGTAAAATTTGAATTTTTTTCCTTAATTTTCCTCATTATATCGAGATATTATCGAAAAAAAAAACCAATAATTTAAGCGAAATTTATATTATTTTCCTTAATTTTCCACATTTTTTCTAGAAAATATAAAAAAAAGCAATTAAAACGAATAATTTCAGCGAAATTTGAATTTTTTTTCCTCTTTTTTTCATTTACATTCGTCATTTTATGGAGATATTATTGAAAAAACTACAAAAACGAATAATTTTATCGAAATTTATATTTTTTCTCTTTTTTTCCTTAATTTTCCTCATTTTATCGTGATACTATCGATAAAAGCAACAAAAACGAATAATATAAGCGATATTTATATTTTTTTCCTTAATTTTCTTCGTTTTATTGAGATTTTATTGAATGAATCAACAAAAACGAATAATCTTAGCGTAATTTCAATTTTTTTCCACATTTCTTTCTTTAATTTTCCTCATTTTTTCAAAAAATTATGAAAAATGCTACAAAAACGAAAAATTTTAGCGAAATTTCAATTTTCTCCCTCTCTTTTTCCATTAAATTTCGTCATATTATCGAGATATTATCGAAAAAATTAAAAAAACGAATATTTTAGGTAAAATTTAATTTTTTTCCTCTTTTGCAAAATTTCAATTTTTTTCCTCAATTTATTCCTTAATTTTCCTCATTCTATCAAGTTATTATTGAAAAAGGTAACAAAAACAAATGATTTAAGCGAAATTTGTATTTTGTTCCTCTTTATTCCATTAATTTTCGTCATTATATTGAGATTTTATTGAAAAAAGCAAAAAAAAACTATAAATTTTAGCATTATTTAAATATTTTTCCTCTTATTTTTCGCTAGTTTATCTCATTCTATCGAGATATTATCGAAAAAAGAGAAAAAAAATGAATAATTTAAGCGTAATTTGGATTTTTTCCCTCTTTTTGCCTTAATTTTCTTTATTTTATCGGGTTATTACCGAAAAAAGCAACAACAACAGATAATGTTAGCGATTTTTAAATTTTATCCTCTTTTTTTTCCTAAATTATCCTCATTTAATCGAGATATTATCCAAAAAATCATTAAAAATAAATAATTTTAGCGAAATTTCTTTTTTTTTCCACCTTTTTCCTCCTAAATTATCCTTATTTTATCGAAATATTATTGAAAAAATCAACAAAAACAAATGATTTAATCGAAATTTTTATTTTTTTCCTCTTTTTTCCATTAATTGTCGTCTTTTTATCGAGATATTATTGAACAAAGCACCAAAATCGAATAATATAAGCGATATTTATATTTTTTTCCTCTTTTTTCCTTAATTTTCTTCGTTTTATTGAGATTTTATTGAAAGAATCAACAAAAACGAATAATTTTAGCGAAATTTTAATTTTTTCTTATTTTTTCCTTTTTTTCGTCATTTTATCGTGATACTACTGAAAAAAGCAACAAAAACAAATAATTTTAGCGTAATTTCAATTTTTTTCCACATTTTTTTCTTTAATTTTCCTCATTTTTTCGAAAATTTTTTAAAAAATGCTACAAAAACGAAATATTTTAGCAAAATTTAATTTTTCTGCATCTCTTTTTCCATTAAATTTCGTAATATTATTTAGATATTATCGAAAAAATTATCAAAAACGAGTATTTTAGGTAAATTTCAATTTTTTTCCTCTTTTACTTCCTTAATTTTAATGATTTTATCACGATATTATCGAAAAAAGCAACAAAAACGAATAATTTTAGCAATATTTAAATATTTTTACTCTTATTTTTCGTTAATTTTTTTCATTCTATCGAGATATTACCGAAAAAAGAGAAAAAAATGAATAATTTAAGCGTAATTTGAATTTTTTTCCTCTTTTTTCCTTAATTTTCTTCATTTAATCGAGTTGTTATCGAAAAAAGCATCAACAACAGATAATGTTAGCGATTATTTAATTTTATCCTGCTTTTTTTCCTAAATTATCCTCATTTAATCGAGATATTATCCAGAAAATCATTAAAAATAAATAATTTTAGCGAAATTTCTTTTTTTTTCCACCTTTTTCCTCCTAAATTATCCTTATTTTATCGAAATATTATCGAAAAAATTAACAAAGAAAATGATTTAATCAAAATTTGTATTTTTTTCCTCTTTTTTCCATTAATTGTCGTCTTTTTATGGAGATATTATTGAAAAAAGCACCAAAATCGAATAATATAAGCGATATTTATATTTTTTTCCTCTTTTTTCCTTAATTTTCTTCGTTTTATTGAGATTTTATTGAAAGAATCAACAAAAACGAATAATTTTAGCGAAATTTCAATTTTTTCTTATTTTTTCCTTTTTTTCGTCATTTTATCGTTATATTATCGAAAAAATCAACAAATACAAATAATTTTAGCAAAATTTCATCTTTTTTTCCACTTTTTTCTATTTTTTTCCTTATTTTCCTCATTTCATCGTAATCTTATCGAAAAAAGGAACAAAAACGAATAATTTTAGCAATATTTAAATATTTTTACTCTTATTTTTCGTTAATTTTTTTCATTATTTCGAGATATTACCGAAAAAAGAGAAAAAAATGAATAATTTAAGCGATATTTATATTTTTTTCCTCTTTTTTCCTTAATTTTCTTCATTTAATCGAGTTATTATCGAAAAAAGCATCAACAACAGATAATGTTAGCGATTTTTTAATTTTATCCTCCTTTTTTTCCTAAATTATCCTCAATTAATCGAGATATTATCCAAAAAATCATTAAAAATAAATATTTTTAGCGAAATTTCTTTTTTTTTCCACCTTTTTCCTCCTAAATTATCCTTATTTTATCGAAATATTATCGAAAATATCAACAAAAACAAATGATTTAATCGAAATTTGTATTTTTTTCCTTTTTTTTCCATTAATTGTCGTCAATTTATCAAGATATTATTGAAAAAAGCAACAAAAACGAATAATATAAGCGACATTTGTATTTTTTTCCTCTTTTTTCCTTAATTTTCTTCGTTTTATTGAGATTTTATTGAAAGAATCAACAAAAACGAATAATTTTAGCGAAATTTCAATTTTTTCTTATTTTTTCCATTTTTTCGTCATTTCATCGTTATATTATCGAAAAAAGCAACAAAAACAAATAATTTTAGCAAAATTTCATCTTTTTTTCCACTTTTTTCTATTTTTTTCCTTATTTTCCTCATTTCATCGTAATCTTATCGAAAAAAGGAACAAAAACGAATAATTTTAGCAATATTTAAATATTTTTACTCTTATTTTTCGTTAATTTTTTTCATTCTATCGAGATATTACCGAAAAAAAAGAAAAAAATGAATAATTTAAGCGTAATTTGAATTTTGTTCCTCTTTTTTCCTTAATTTTCTTCATTTAATCGAGTTATTATCGAAAAAAGCATCAACAACAGATAATGTTAGCGATTTTTTAATTTTATCCTCCTTTTTTTCCTAAATTATCCTCATTTAATCGAGATATTATCCAAAAAATCATTAAAAATAAATAATTTTAGCGAAATTTCTTTTTTTTTCCACCTTTTTCCTCCTAAATTATCCTTATTTTATCGAAATATTATCGAAAAAATCAACAAAAAAAATGATTTAATCGAAATTTGTATTTTTTTCCTCTTTTTTCCATTAAATGTCGTCAATTTATCAAGATATTATTGAAAAAAGCAACAAAAACGAATAATATAAGCGATATTTGTATTTTTTTCCACTTTTTTCCTTAATTTTCTTCGTTTTATTGAGATTTTATTGAAAGAATCAACAAAAACGAATAATTTTAGCGAAATTTCAATTTTTTCTAATTTTTTCATTTTTTTCGTCATTTTATCGTTATATTATCGAAAAAAGCAACAAAAACAAATAATTTTAGCAAAATTTCATCTTTTTTTCCACTTTTTTCTATTTTTTTCCTTATTTTCCTCATTTCATCGAGATCTTATCGAAAAAAGGAACAAAAATGAATAATTTTAGCGAAATTTCAATTTTTTTCCTTAATTTTCCTCATTCTATCGAGATATTATCGGAAAAAAAACCAATAATTTAAGCGAAATTTATATTATTTTCCTTAATTTTCCACATTTTTTCTAGAAATTATAAAAAAAAGCAACTAAAACGAATAATTTCAGCAAAATTTGAATTTTTTTCCTTAATTTTCCTCATTATATCGAGATATTATCGAAAACAAAAACCAATTTTTTTAGCGAAATTTATATTATTTTCATTAATTTTCCACATTTTTTCTAGAAATTATAAAAAAAGACTCTAAAACGAATAATTTCAGCGGAATTTGAATTTTTTTCCTCTTTTTTTCATTTTCTTTCGTCATTTTATCGTGATACAATTGAAAAAAGCAACAAAAACAAATAATTTTAGCGTAATTTCAATTTTTTTCCACATTTTTTTCTTTAATTTTCCTCATTTTTTCCAAAATTTTTTAAAAAATGCTACAAAAACGAAAAATTTTAGCAAAATTTAATTTTTCTCCATCTCTTTTTCCATTAAATTTCGTAATATTATTTAGATATTATCGAAAAAATTAACAAAAACGAGTATTTTAGGTAAATTTCAATTTTTTTCCTCTTTTACTTCCTTAATTTTAATGATTTTATCACGATATTATCGAAAAAAGCAACAAAAACGAATAATTTTAGCAATATTTATATATTTTTACTCTTATTTTTCGTTAATTTTTTTCATTATTTCGAGATATTACTGAAAAAAGAGAAAAAAATGAATAATTTAAGCGATATTTATATTTTTTTCCTCTGTTTTCCTTAATTTTCTTCGTTTTATTGAGATTTTATTGAAAGAATCAACAAAAACGAATAATTTTAGCGAAATTTCAATTTTTTCTTTTTTTTTCCTTTTTTTCGTCATTTTATCGTTATATTATCGAAAAAAGCAACAAAAACAAATAATTCTAGCAAAATTTCATCTTTTTTCCATTTTTTTCTATTTTTTTCCTTATTTTCCTCATTTCATCGAGATCTTATCAAAAAAAGGAACAAAAACGAATAATTTTAGCGAAATTTCAATTTTTTTCCTTAATTTTCCTCATTATATTGAGATATTATCGAAAAAAAAACCAATAATTTAAGCGAAATTTATATTATTTTCCTTAATTTTCCACATTTTTTCTAGAAATTATAAAAAAAGCAACTAAAACGAATAATTTCAGCGAAATTTGAATTTTTTTCCTCTTCTTTTCATTTTCTTTCGTCATTTTATCGTGATACTATTGAAAAAAGCAACAAAAACAAATAATTTTAGCGTAATTTCAATTTTTTTCCACATTTTTTTCTTTAATTTTCCTCATTTTTTCGAAAAATTTAAAAAAAATGCTACAAAAACGAAAAATTTTAGCAAAATTTAATTTTTCTCCATCTCTTTTTCCATTAAATTTCGTAATATTATTTAGATATTATCGAAAAAATTAACAAAAACGAGTATTTTAGGTAAATTTCAATTTTTTTCCTCTTTTACTTCCTTAATTTTAATGATATTATCGAAAAAAGCAACAAAAACGAATAATTTTAGCAATATTTAAATATTTTTACTCTTATTTTTCGTTAATTTTTTTCATTCTATCGAGATATTACCGAAAAAAGAGAAAAAAATGAATAATTTAAGCGTAATTTGAATTTTTTTTCTCTTTTTTCCTTAATTTTCTTCATTTAATCGAGTTATTATCGAAAAAAGCATCAACAACAGATAATGTTAGCGATTTTTTAATTTTGTCCTCATATTTTTCCTAAATTATCCTTATTTTATCGAAATATTATCGAAAAAATCACAAAAACAAATGATTTAATCGAAATTTGTATTTTTTTCCTCTTTTTTCCATTAATTGTCGTCAATTTATCGAGATATTATTGAAAAAAGCAACAAAAACGAATAATATAAGCGATATTTATATTTTTTTCCTCTTTTTTCCTTAATTTTCTTCGTTTTATTGAGATTTTATTGAAAGAATCAACAAAAACGAATAATTTTAGTGAAATTTCAATTTTTTCTTATTTTTTCATTTTTTTCGTCATTTTATCGTTATATTATCGAAAAAAGCAACAAAAACAAATAATTTTTGCAAAATTTCATCTTTTTTTCCACTTTTTTCTATTTTTTTCCTTATTTTCCTCATTTCATCGAGATCTTATCGAAAAAAGGAACAAAAACGAATAGTTTTAGCGAAATTTCAATTTTTTTCCTTAATTTTCCTCATTATATCGAGATATTATCGAAAAAAAAAACCAATAATTTAAGCGAAATTTATATTATTTTCCTTAATTTTCCACATTTTTTCTAGAAATTATAAAAAAAAGCAACTAAAACGAATAATTAAAGCAAAATTTGAATTTTTTTCCTTAATTTTCCTCATTATATCGTGATATTATCAAAAACAAAAACCAATTTTTTTAGCGAAATTTATATTATTTTCCTTAATTTTCCACATTTTTTCTAGAAATTATAAAAAAAGCAACTAAAACGAATAATTTCAGCGGAATTTGAATTTTTTTCCTCTTTTTTTCATTTTCTTTCGTCATTTTATCGTGATACTATTGAAAAAAGCAACAAAAACAAATAATTTTAGCGTAATTTCAATTTTTTTCCACATTTTTTTCTTTAATTTTCCTAATTTTTTCGAAAATTTTTTAAAAAATGCTACAAAAACGAAAAATCTTAGCAAAATTTAATTTTTCTCCATCTCTTTTTCCATTAAATTTCGTAATATTATTTAGATATTATCGAAAAAATTAACAAAAACGAGTATTTTAGGTAAATTTCAATTTCTTTCCTCTTTTACTTCCTTAATTTTAATGATTTTATCACGATATTATCGAAAAAAGCAACAAAAACGAATAATGTTAGCTATATTTAAATATTTTTACTCTTATTTTTCGTTAATGTTTTTCATTCTATCGAGATATTACCGAAAAAAGAGAAAAAATGAATAATTTAAGCGTAATTTGAATTTTTTTCCTCTTTTTTCCTTATTTATTCATTTAATCGAGTTATTATCGAAAAAAGCATCAACAACAGTTAATGTTAGCGATTTTTTAATTTTATCCTCCTATTTTTCCTAAATTATCCTCATTTAATCGAGATATTATCCAGAAAATCATTAAAAATAAATAATTTAGCGAAATTTCTTTTTTTTTCCACCTTTTTCCTCCTAAATTATCCTTATTTTATCGAAATATTATCGAAAAAATCAAAAAGAAATGATTTAATAGAAATTTGTATTTTTTCCTCTTTTTTCCATTAATTGTCGTCAATTTATCGACATATTATTGAAAAAAGCAACAAAAACGAATAATATAAGCGATATTTATATTTTTTTCCTCTTTTTTCCTTAACTTTCTTCGTTTTATTGAGATTTTATTGAAAGAATCAACAAAAACGAATAATTTTAGCGAAATTTCAATTTTTTCTTATTTTTTCATTTTTTTCGTCATTTTATCGTTATATTATCGAGAAAAGCAACAAAAACAAATAATTTTAGCAAAATTTCATGTTTTTTTCCACTTTTTTCTATTTTTTTCCTTATTTTCCTCATTTCATCGAGATCTTATCGAAAAAAGGAACAAAAACGAATAATTTTAGCGAAATTTCAATTTTTTTCCTTAATTTTCCTCATTATATCGAGATATTATCGAAAAAAAAACAATAATTTAAGCGAAATTTATATTATTTTCCTTAATTTTCCACATTTTTTCTAGAAATTATAAAAAAAAGCAACTAAAACGAATAATTTCAGCGAAATTTGAATTTTTTTTCCTCTTTTTTTCATTTACATTCGTCATTTTATCGAGATATTATTGAAAAAACTACAAAACCGAATAATTTTATCGAAATTTATATTTTTTCTCTTTTTTTCCTTAATTTTCCTCATTTTAATGAGATATAATCAAAAAAAGAAACAAAAACGAATAATATAAGTAAATTTTTAAAATTTTTTTCCCACTTTACTTCCTTAATTTTCCTCATTTTATCGTGATACTATCGATAAAAGCAACAAAAACGAATAATTTTAGCGTAATTTCAATTTTTTTCCACATTTTTTTCTTTAATTTTCCTCATTTTTTCAAAAAATTATGAAAAATGCTACAAAAACGAAAAATTTTAGCGAAATTTCAATTTCTCCCTCTCTTTTTCCATTAAATTTCGTCATATTATCGAAAAAATTAAAAAAAAACGAATATTTTAGGTAAAATTTAATTTTTTTCCTCTTTTGAAAAATTTCAATTTTTTTCCTCAATTTATTCCTTAATTTTCCTCATTCTATCAAGTTATTATTGAAAAAAGTAACAAAAACAAATAATTTAAGCGAAATTTGTATTTTTTTCCTCTTTATTCCATTAATTTTCGTCATTATATTGAGATTTTATCGAAAAAAGCAACAAAAACTAAAAATTTTAGCATTATTTAAATATTTTTCCTCTTATTTTTCGCTAGTTTATCTCATTCTATCGAGATATTATCGAAAAAAGAGAAAAAAAATGAATAATTTAAGCGTAATTTGAATTTTTTTCCTCTTTTTGCCTTAATTTTCTTCATTTTATCGGGTTATTACCGAAAAAAGAAACAACAACAGATAATGTTAGCGATTTTTAAATTTTATCCTCCTTTTTATCCTAAATTATCCTCATTTTATCGAGATATTATCCAAAAAATCATTAAAAATACATAATTTTTGCGAAATTTCTTTTTTTTTCCACCTTTTTCCTCCTAAATTATCCTTATTTTATCGAAATATTATCGAAAAAATCAACAAAAACAAATGATTTAATCGAAATTTGTATTTTTTTCCTCTTTTTTCCATTATTTGTCGTCAATTTATCGAGATATTATTGAAAAAAGCAACAAAAACGAATAATATAAGCGATATTTATATTTTTTTCCTCTTTTTTCCTTAATTTTCTTCGTTTTATTGAGATTTTATTGAAAGAATCAACAAAAACGAATAATTTTAGCGAAATTTCAATTTTTTCTTATTTTTTCCTTTTTTTCGTCATTTTATCGTTATATAACCGAAAAAAGCAACAAAAACAAATAATTCTAGCAAAATTTCATCTTTTTTCCATTTTTTTCTATTTTTTTCCTTATTTTCCTCATTTCATCGAGATCTTATCGAAAAAAGGAACCAAAACGAATAATTTTAGCGAAATTTCAATTTTTTTCCTTAATTTTCCTCCTTATATCGAGATATTATCGAAAAAAAAACCAATAATTTAAGCGAAATTTATATTATTTTCCTTAATTTTCCACATTTTTTCTAGAAATTATAAAAAAAAGCAACTAAAACGAATAATTTCAGCGAAATTTGATTTTTTTTCCTCTTTTTTTCATTTTCTTTCGTCATTTTATCGTGATACTATTGAAAAAAGCAACAAAAACAAATAATTTTAGCGTAATTTCAATTTTTTTCCACATTTTTTTCTTTAATTTTCCTAATTTTTTCGAAAATTTTTTAAAAAATGTTACAAAAACGAAAAATCTTAGCAAAATTTAATTTTTCTCCATCTCTTTTTCCATTAAATTTCGTAATATTATTTAGATATTATCGAAAAAATTAACAAAAACGAGTATTTTAGGTAAATTTCAATTTCTTTCCTCTTTTACTTCCTTAATTTTAATGATTTTATCACGATATTATCGAAAAAAGCAACAAAAACGAATAATTTTAGCAATATTTAAATATTTTTACTCTTATTTTTCGTTAATGTTTTTCATTCTATCGAGATATTACCGAAAAAAGAGAAAAAAATGAATAATTTAAGCGTAATTTGAATTTTTTTCCTCTTTTTTCCTTATTTATTCATTTAATCGAGTTATTATCGAAAAAAGCATCAACAACAGATAATGTTAGCGATTTTTTAATTTTATCCTCCTTTTTTTCCTAAATTATCCTCATTTAATCGAGATATTATCCAAAAAATCATTAAAAATAAATAATTTAGCGAAATTTCTTTTTTTTCCCACCTTTTTCCTCCTAAATTATCCTTATTTTATCGAAATATTATCGCAAAAATCAAAAAAAAAATGATTTAATCGAAATTTGTATTTTTTTCCTCTTTTTTCCATTAATTGTCGTCAATTTATCGACATATTATTGAAAAAAGCAACAAAAACGAATAATATAAGCGATATTTATATTTTTTTTCCTCTTTTTTCCTTAATTTTCTTCGTTTTATGGAGATTTTATTGACAGAATCAACAAAAACGAATAATTTTAGCGAAATTTCAATTTTTTCTTATTTTTTCATTTTTTTCGTCATTTTATCGTTATATTATCGAAAAAAGCAACAAAAACAAATAATTCTAGCAAAATTTCATCTTTTTTTCCACTTTTTTCTATTTTTTTCCTTATTTTCCTCATTTCATCGAGATCTTATCGAAAAAAGGAACAAAAACGAATAATTTTAGCGAAATTTCAATTTTTTTCCTTAATTTTCCTCATTATATCGAGATATTATCGAAAACAAAAAACAATAATTTGAGTGAAATTTATATTATTTTCCTTAATTTTCCACATTTTTTCTAGAAATTATAAAAAAAGCAACTAAAACGAATAATTTTATCGAAATTTATATTTTTTCTCTTTTTTTCCTTAATTTTCCTCATTTTATCGAGATATAATCAAAAAAAGAAACAAAAACGATTAATATTAGTAAATTTTTAAAATCTTTTTCCCACTTTACTTCCTTAATTTTCCTCATTTTATCGTGATACTATCGATAAAAGCAACAAAAACGAATAATTTTAGCGTAATTTCAATTTTTTTCCACATTTTTTTCTTTAATTTTCCTCATTTTTTCAAAAAATTATGAAAAATGCTACAAAACCGAAAAATTTTAGCGAAATTTCAATTTTCTCCCTCTCTTTTTCCATTAAATTTCGTCATATTATCGAAAAAATAAAAAAAAACGAATATTTTAGGTAAAATTTAATTTTTTTCCTCTTTTGAAAAATTTCAATTTTTTTCCTCAATTTATTCCTTAATTTTCCTCATTCTATCAAGTTATTATTGAAAAAAGTAACAAAAACAAATAATTTAAGCGAAATTTGTATTTTTTTCCTCTTTATTCCATTAATTTTCGTCATTATATTGAGATTTTATCGAAAAAAGCAACAAAAACTAAAAATTTTAGCATTATTTAAATATTTTTCCTCTTATTTTTCGCTAGTTTATCTCATTCTATCGAGATATTATCGAAAAAAGAGAAAAAAAATGAATAATTTAAGCGTAATTTGAATTTTTTTCCTCTTTTTGCCTTAATTTTCTTCATTTTATCGGGTTATTACCGAAAAAAGCAACAAAAACAGATAATGTTAGCGATTTTTAAATTTTATCCTCCTTTTTTTCCTAAATTATCCTCATTTTATCGAGATATTATCGAAAAAATCATTAAAAATTAATAATTTTAGCGAAATTTCAATATTTTTCCTCCTTTTTCCTCCTAAATTATCCTTATTTTATCGAAATATTATCGAAAAAATCAACAAAAACAAATAATTTGAGCGAAATTTGTATTTTTTTCCCCTTTTTACTTTCTCCATATACGAAGTGTAGAGAAAGTATTGTTTTCATGAAAAAATTCGACTTCGAGATTTCAACGGAAATACATGTTTTGGGGTCCCTAGAACACGTTTTGACTATTTTCGGAATGATGTCTGTGTGTATGTGTGTGTGTGTGTGTGTGTGTGTGTGTGTGTGTGTGTGTCTGTATGTGTGTGTGTGTTAGTGGGCGCTCTATCGTGAAAACTATTGGTCGTATTAATACCAAACTTCGTATATAGTACTGTGGTGTGTGCTGTCAGAGTTGATTAGTTTTTGGAGTAAATCGGTTGACCGGAAGTCGAGCTTCATTCATTATAGCTCATTTCCGGTTTTCAAAATATCTCCATAAATATGATATATACGTGCATTGTATTACTTATAAAAGTTTTAGATAATGTAATTTACTATAACTTTTGTATTTACCATATTTTTTTATCACCGGTTGATTAGGAGTTATTCGTGAAATACCGATGAACTGGAAGTAGCCGTTATGTACTTTGTGGGCGCTCTAACTTAAAAACGATGCATTATATCAACACTTAATTTCATATATAGTACTTTATTTAGTTTCTTAAGAATTGATTAGTTTTTGGAGTCAATCGGTTTACCGGAAGTCGAGCTGTATTCTTCAAAGCTCATTTCCGGTTTTCAAAATATCTCCATAAATATGATATTTAGGTATAAACTATTATTTATAAAAGTTTTAGAAAACAAAATTTACTATAACTTTTGGTTGAAACATATTTTTCTATCACTGATTGTGTAGGAGTTATTCATGAAATACTGATAAACCGGAAGTTGCTGATTATGTACTTTGTGGGCGCTCTGGGCTCTATGGGCGAAATGCCAATTTCATCGTTTTTCATCGATCATGTCCCGTAAAACATTATTATATATGTTTTTGGCGTCAAAGATAATAATATATATATATTAATCACTCATATTCCAAGTTTAGATGGAATATAGAGTTCGAAATTACTGCGGTAGATAAATACTTACATCTTATATATATGGAGAAAGTCATGTGCTGGCTACATCAGATTTTTTCCATTAATTTTCGTCATTCTATCGAGATATTATCGAAAAAAGCAACAAAAACGAATAATATAAGCGAAATTTGTATTTTTTTTCCTCTTTTTTCCTTAATTTTCTTCGTTTTATTGAGATTTTCTCGAAAGAATCAACAAAAACGAATAGTTTTAACGAAATTTCAATTTTTTTCCTGAATTTTCCTCATTATATCGAGATATTATCGAAAAAAAAACCAATAATTTAAGCGAAATTTGTATTTTTTTCCTCTTTTTTCCACATTTTTTTGAGAAATTATCAAAAATAGCATTTAAAACGAATAGTTTCAGCGATATTTGAATTTTTTTCCTTTTTTTTTCATTTACTTTCGTCTTTTGATCGAGATATTATTTAAAAAAATTCAATAACGAATAATTTTATCGAATTTATATTTTTTCTCTTTTTTTCCTTAATTTTCCTCATTTTATCACAATATTATCGAAAAAAGAAACAAAAATCAATAATTTTAGCAATATTTTAATATTTTTCCTCTTATTTTTCGTTAATTTTTCT
This sequence comes from Sympetrum striolatum, assembly GCA_947579665.1. Lineage (NCBI taxonomy): Eukaryota > Metazoa > Arthropoda > Insecta > Odonata > Libellulidae > Sympetrum > Sympetrum striolatum. The sequence goes on from OX388341.1 coordinate 1,923,534, forward strand.
CTTTCGATGGAGATATTATCGAAAAAAGAGAAAAAAAATGAATAATTTAAGCGAAATTTGAATTTTATTCCTCTTTTGTCCTTAATTTTCTTCATTTAATCGAGTTATTATCGAAAAAAGATCAACAACAGATAATGTTAGCGATTTTTTAATTTTATCCTCCTTTTTTTCCTAAATTATCCTCATTTAATCGAGATATTATCCAAAAAATCATTAAAAATAAATAATTTTAGCAAAATTTCTTTTTTTTTTCACCTTTTTCCTCCTAAATTATCCTTATTTTATCGAAATTTTAACGAAAAAATCAACAAAAACAAATAATTTAATCGAAATTTGTATTTTTTTCCTCTTTTTTCCATTAATTGTCGTCAATTTATCGAGATATTATTGAAAAAAGCAACAAAAACGAATAATTTTATAGCGAAATTTCAATTTTTTCCTATTTTTTCCTTTTTTTCCTCAATTTGTCGAGATATTATAGAAAAAAGAACTAAAATGAGCAATTTTAGCGAATTTATAATTTTTTTCCCCTTTTTTTACTTAATTTTCGTCATTTTATCGTTATGTTATCGAAAAAAGCAACAAAAACAAATAATTCTAGCAAAATTTCATCTTTTTTTTCCATTTTTTTCTATTTTTTTCCTTATTTTCCTCATTTCATCGAGATCTTATCGAAAAAAGGAACAAAAACGAATAATTTTAGCGAAATTTCAATTTTTTTCCTTAATTTTCCTCATTATATCGAGATATTATCGAAAAAAAAAACCAATAATTTAAGCGAAATTTATATTATTTTCCTTAATTTTCCACATTTTTTCTAGAAATTATAAAAAAAGCAACTAAAACGAATAATTTCAGCGAAATTTGAATTTTTTTCCTCTTTTTTTCATTTTCTTTCGTCATTTTATCGTGATACTATTGAAAAAAGCAACAAAAACAAATAATTTTAGCGTAATTTCAATTTTTTTCCATTTTTTTCTATTTTTTTCCTTATTTTCCTCATTTCATCGAGATCTAATCGAAAAAAGGAACAAAAACGAATAATTTTAGCGAAATTTCCATTTTTTTCCTTAATTTTCCTCATTATATCGAGATATTATCGAAAAAAAAAACAATAATTTAAGCGAAATTTAAATTATTTTCCTTAATTGTCCACATTTTTTCTAGAAATTATAAAAAAAGCAACTAAAACGAATAATTTCAGCGAAATTTGAATTTTTTTCCTCTTTTTTTCATTTTCTTTCGTCATTTTATCGTGATACTATTGAAAAAAGCAACAAAAACAAATAATTTTAGCGTAATTTCAATTTTTTTCCACATTTTTTTCTTTAATTTTCCTCATTTTTTCGAAAAATTAAAAAAAAATGCTACAAAAACGAAAAATTTTAGCAAAATTTAATTTTTCTCCATCTCTTTTTCCATTAAATTTCGTAATATTATTTAGATATTATCGAAAAAATTAATAAAAACGAGTATTTTAGGTAAATTTCAATTTTTTTCCTATTTTACTTCCTTAATTTTAATGAATTTATCACGATATTATCGAAAAAAGCAACAAAAACGAATAATTTTAGCAATATTTAAATATTTTTACTCTTATTTTTCGTTAATTTTTTTCATTCTATCGAGATATTACCGAAAAAAGAGAAAAAAAATGAATAGTGTAAGCGTAATTTGAATTTTTTTCCTCTTTTTTCCTTTATTTGCTTCATTTTATCGACTTATTATCGAAAAATGGCACAACAACAGATAATATTAGCGAATTTTTAATTTAATCCTCCTTTTTTTCCTAAATTATCCTCATTTTATCGAGATATTATCGAACAAATCATTAAAAATAAATAATTTTAGCGAAATTTCAATTTTCTTCCTCCTTTTTCCTCCTAAATTATCCTTATTTTATCGAAATATTATCGAAAAAATCAACAAAAACAAATAATTTAAGCAAAATTAGTATTTTTTTCCTCTTTTTTCCATTAATTTTCGTCATTTTATTGAGATATTATCGAAAAAAGCAACAAAAACGAATAATATAAGCGAAATTTGTATTTTTTTCCTCTTTTTTCCTTAATTTTCTTCGTTTTATTGAGATTTTATCGAAAGAATCAACAAAAACTAGTAATTTTATAGCGAAATTTCAATTTTTCCTATTTTTTCCTTTTTTTCCTCATTTTGTCGAAATATTATAGAAAAAAGAACAAAAATGAGCAATTTCAGCGAATTAATAATTTTTCCCTTTTTTACTTAATCTACGTCATTTTATCGTGATATTATCGAAAAAAGCAACAAAAACAAATAATTTTAGCGAAATTTCATCTTTTTTTCCGTTTTTTTTCCTTTTTTTTCTTATTTTCCTCATTTCATCGAGATATTATCGAAAAAAAAACCAATAATTTAAGCGAAATTTATATTTTTTTCCTTAATTTTCCACATTTTTTCGAGAAATTATCAAAAAAAGGACATAAAACGAATAATTTCAGCGAAATTTGAATTTTTTTCCACTTTTTTTCATTTACTATCGTCATTTTATCGAGATATTATTGAAAAAACTACAAAAACGAATAATTTTTTCGAAATTTATCTTTTTTCTGTTTTTTTCCTTAATTTTCCTCATTTTATCGTGATACTATCGAAAAAAGCAACAAAAACGAATAATTTAAGCGAAATTTGAATTTTATTCCTCTTTTGTCCATAATTTTCTTCATTTAATCGAGTTATTATCGAAAAAAGATCAAAAACAGATAATGTTAGCGATTTTTTAATTTTATCCTCCTTTTTTTCCTAAATTATCCTCATTTAATCGAGATATTATCCAAAAAATCATTAAAAATAAATAATTTTAGCGAAATTTCTTTTTTTTCCACCTTTTTCCTCCTAAATTATCCTTATTTTATCGAAATTTTAACGAAAAAATCAACAAAAACAAATAATTTAATCGAAATTTGTATTTTTTTCCTCTTTTTTCCATTAATTGTCGTCAATTTATCGAGATATTATTGAAAAAAGCAACAAAAACGAATAATTTTATAGCGAAATTTCAATTTTTTCCTATTTTTTCCTTTTTTTCCTCAATTTGTCGAGATATTATAGAAAAAAGAACTAAAATGAGCAATTTTAGCGAATTTATAATTTTTTTCCTTTTTTTTTACTTAATTTTCGTCATTTTATCGTTATGTTATCGAAAAAAGCAACAAAAACAAATAATTCTAGCAAAATTTCATCTTTTTTTCCATTTTTTTCTATTTTTTCCCTTATTTTCCTCATTTCATCGAGATCTTATCGAAAAAAGGAACAAAAACGAATAATTTTATCGAAATTTCAATTTTTTTCCTTAATTTTCCTCATTATATCGAGATATTATCGAAAAAAAAAACAATAATTTAAGCGAAATTCATATTATTTTCCTTAATTTTCCACATTTTTTCTAGAAATTATAAAAAAAGCAACTAAAACGAATAATTTCAGCGAAATTTGAATTTTTTTCCTCTTTTTTTCATTTTCTTTCGTCATTTTATCGTGATACTATTGAAAAAAGCAACAAAAACAAATAATTTTAGCGTAATTTCAATTTTTTTCCACATTTTTTTCTTTATTTTTCCTCATTTTTTCGAAAAATTTTAAAAAAATGCTACAAAAACGAAAAATTTTAGCAAAATTTAATTTTTCTCCATCTCTTTTTCCATTAAATTTCGTAATATTATTTAGATATTATGGAAAAAATTAACAAAAACGAGTATTTTAGGTAAATTTCAATTTTTTTTCTCTTTTACTTCCTTAATTTTAATGATTTTATCACGATATTATCGAAAAAAGCAACAAAAACGAATAATTTTAGCAATATTTAAATATTTTTACTCTTATTTTTCGTTAATTTTTTTCATTCTATCGAGATATTACCGAAAAAAGAGAAAAAAAATGAATAGTTTAAGCGTAATTTGAATTTTTTTCCTCTCTTTTCCTTAATTTTCTTCATTTTATCGACTTATTATCGAAAAATGGCACAACAACAGATAATGTTAGCGAATTTTTAATTTAATCCTCCTTTTTCCCCCTAAATTATCCATATTTTAACGAAATATTATCAAAAAAATCAACAAAAATATATAATTTTAGCGAAATTTCAATTTCATTCCTCCTTTTTCCTCCTAAATTATCCTTATTTTATCGAAATATTATCGAAAAAATTAACAAAAACAAATAATTTAAGCAAAATTAGTATTTTTTCCTCTTTTTTCCATTAATTTTCGTCATTTTATTGAGATATTATCGAAAAAAGCAACAAAAACGAATAATATAAGCGAAATTTGTGTTTTTTTCCTCTTTTGTCCTTAATTTTCTTCGTTTTATTGAGATTTTATCGAAAGAATCAACAAAAACGAGTAATTTTATAGCGAAATTTCAATTTTTTCCTATTTTTTCCTTTTTTTTCCTCATTTTGTCGAGATATTATAGAAAAAAGAACAAAAATGAGCAATTTCAGCGAATTAATAATTTTTCCCTTTTTTACTTAATCTACGTCATTTTATCGTGATATTATCGAAAAAAGAAACAAAAACAAATAATTTTAGTGAAATTTCATCTTTTTTTCCGTTTTTTTTCCTTTTTTTTCTTATTTTCCTCATTTCATCGAGATATTATCGAAAAAAAAAACAATAATTTAAGCGAAATTTATATTTTTTTCCTTAATTTTCCACATTTTTTCGAGAAATTATCACAAAAAGGACATAAAACGAATAATTTCAGCGAAATTTGAATTTTTTTCCACTTTTTTTCATTTACTATCGTCATTTTATCGAGATATTATTGAAAAAACTACAAAAACGAATAATTTTGTCGAAATTTATCTTTTTTCTCTTTTTTTCCTTAATTTTCCTCATTTTATCGTGATACTATCGAAAAAAGCAACAAAAACGAATAATTTCAGCGAAATTTGAATTTTTTTCCTCTTTTTTTCATTTTCTTTCGTCATTTTATCGTGATACTATTGAAAAAAGCAACAAAAACAAATAATTTTAGCGTAATTTCAATTTTTTTCCACATTTTTTTCTTTAATTTTCCTCATTTTTTCGAAAAATTTTTAAAAAATGCTACAAAAACGAAAAATTTTAGCAAAATTTAATTTTTCTCCATCTCTTTTTCCATTAAATTTCGTAATATTATTTAGATATTATCGAAAAAATTAACAAAAACGAGTATTTTAGGTAAATTTCAATTTTTTTCCTCTTTTACTTCCTTCATTTTCCTCATTTTTTCACGATATTATCGAAAAAAGCAACAAAAACGAATAATTTTAGCAATATTTAAATATTTTTACTCTTAATTTTCGTTAATTTTTTTCATTCTATTGAGATATTATCGAAAAAAGAGAAAAAAAATGAAAAATTTAAGCGTAATTTGAATTTTTTTCCTCTTTTTTCCTTAATTTTCTTCATTTTATCGACTTATTATCGAGAAAAGCCACAACAACAGATAATGTTAGCGAATTTTTAATTTAATCCTCCTTTTTTCCCTAAATTATCCTCATTTTATCGAGATATTATCGAAAAAATCAACAAAAACAAATAATTTAAGCAAAATTAGTATTTTTTTCCTCTTTTTTCCATTAGTTTTCGTCATTTTATTTAGATATTATCGAAAAAAGCAACAAAAACGAATAATATAAGCGAAATTTGTATTTTTTTCCTCTTTTTTCCTTAATTTTCTTTGTTTTATTGAGATATTATCGAAAAAATCAACAAAAATAAATAATTTTAGCGAAATTTCAATTTTTTCCTATTTTTTCCTTTTTTTTCCTCATTTTGTCGAGATATTATAGAAAAAAGAACAAAAATGAGCAATTTCAGCAAATTTATAATTTTTTCCCCTTTTTTTACTTAATCTTCGTCATTTTATCGTGATCTTATCGAAAAAAGCAACAAAAACAAATAATTTTAGCGAAATTTCATCTTTTTTTCCATTTTTTTACTTTTTTTTCATTATTTTCCTCTTTTCATCGAGATATTATCGAAAAAAGGAACAAAAACGAATAATTTTAGAGAAATTTCCATTTTTTTTCCTTATTTTCCTCATTTCATCGCGATATTATCGAAAAAAAAAAACCAATTATTTAAGCGAAATTTATATTTTTTTCCTTAATTTTCCACATTTTTTCGAGAAATTATCAAAAAAAGGACATAAAACGAATAATTTCAGCGAAATTTGAACTTTTTTCCTCTTTTTTTCATTTACAATCGTCATTTTATCGAGATATTATTGAAAAAACTACAAAAACGAGTAATTTTGTCGAAATTTCTCTTTTTTCTCTTTTTTTCCTTAATTTTCCTCATTTTATCGAGATATAATCAATTAAAGAAACAAAAACGAAGAATATTAGTAAATTTTTTGAATTTTTTTCAAACTTTACTTCCTAAATTTTCCTCATTTTATCGCTATAATATCGAAAAAAGCAACAAAAACGAATAATTTCAGAGAAATTTGAATTTTTTTCCTCTTTTTTTCATTTTCTTTCGTCATTTTATCGTGATACTATTGAAAAAAGCAACAAAAACAAATAATTTTAGCGTAATTTCAATTTTTTTCCACATTTTTTTCTTTAATTTTCCTCATTTTTTCGAAAAATTTAAAAAAAATACTACAAAAACGAAAAATGTTAGCAAAATTTTAATTTTCTTCCACTATTTTTCCATTAAATTTCGTCATATTATCGAGATATTATCGAAAAAATTAACAAAAACGAGTATTTTAGGTAAATTTCAATTTTTTTCCTCTTTTACTTCCTTAATTTTCCTCATTTTAACACGATATTATCGAAAAAAGCAACAAAAACGAATAATTTTAGCAATATTTAAATATTTTTACTCTTATTTTTCGTTAATTTTTTTCATTCTATCGAGATAATATCGAAAAAAGAAAAAAAAATGAATAATTTAAGCGTAATTTGAATTTTTTTCCTCTTTTTTCCTAAATTATCCTCATTTTATCGAGATATTATCGAAAAAATCATTAAAAAATAAATAATTTTAGCGAAATTTCAATTTTCTTCCTCCTTTTTCCCCCTAAATTATCCATATTTTAACGAAATATTATCAAAAAAATCAACAAAAACAAATAATTTAAGCAAAATTAGTATTTTTTTCCTCTTTTTTCCATTAATTTTCGTCATTTTATTGAGATATTATCGAAAAAAGCAACAAACACGAATAATATAAGCGAAATTTGTATTTTTTTCCAATTTTTTCCTTAATTTTTCCTCGTTTTATTGAGATTTTATCGAAAGAATCAACAAAAACGAATAATTTTAGCGTAATTTAAATTTTTTCCTATTTTTTTCTTTTTTTCCTCATTTTGTGGAGATATTATAGAAAAAAGAACAAAAATGAGCAATTTCAGCGAATTTATAATTTTTTCCCCTTTTTTTACTTAATCTTCGTCATTTTATCGTGATATTATCGAAAAAAGCAACAAAAACAAATAATTTTAGCGAAATTTCATCTTTTTTTCAATTTTTGTCCTTTTTTTTCCTTATTTTCCTCTTTTCATCGAGATATTATCGAAGAAAAAAACCAATAATTTAAGCGAAATTTATATTTTTTTCCTTAATTTTCCACATTTTTTCGAGAAATTATCAAAAAAAGGACATAAAACGAATAATTTCAGCGAAATTTGAATTTTTTTCCTCTTTTTTTTTCATTTACAATCGTCATTTTATCGAGATATTATTGAAAAAACTACAAAAACGAATACTTTTGTCGAAATTTATCTTTTTTCTCTTTTTTTCCTTAATTTTCCTCATTTTATCGAGATATAATCAAAAAAAGAAACAAAAACGAATAATATTAGTAAATTTTTTGAATTTTTTTCAAACTTTACTTCCTAAATTTTCCTCATTTTATCGTGATACTATCGAAAAAAGCAACAAAAACGAATAATTTCAGCGAAATTTGAATTTTTTTCCTCTTTTTTTCATTTTCTTTCGTCATTTTATCGTGATACTATTGAAAAAAGCAACAAAATCAAATAATTTTAGCGTAATTTCAATTTTTTTCCACATTTTTTTCTTTAATTTTCCTCATTTTTTCGAAAAATCAAAAAAAATGCTACAAAAACGAAAAATTTTAATTTTCTTCCACTATTTTTCCATTAAATTTCGTCATATTATCGAGATATTATCGAAAAAATTAACAAAAACAAGTATTTTAGGTCAATTTCAATTTTTTTCCTCTTTTACTTCCTTAATTTTCCTCATTTTAACACGATATTATCGAAAAAAGCAACAAAAACGAATAATTTTAGCAATATTTAAATATTTTTACTCTTATTTTTCGTTAATTTTTTCATTCTATCGAGATATCATCGAAAAAAGAGAAAAAAAATGAATAATTTAAGCGTAATTTGAATATTTGTCCTCTTTTTTCCTTAATTTTCTTCATTTTATCGACTTATTATCGAAAAAAGCCACAACAACAGATAATGTTAGCGAATTTTTAATTTTATCCTCCTTTTTTCCTAAAATATCCTCATTTTATCGAGATATTATCGAAAAAATCATTAAAAATAAATAATTTTAGCGAAATTTCAATTTTCTTCCTCCTTTTTCCTCCTAAATCATCCTTATTTTATCGAAATATTATCGAAAAAATCAACAAAAACAAATAATTTAAGCAAAATTAGTATTTTTTTCCTCTTTTTTCCATTAATTTTCGTAATTTTATTGAGATATTATCGAAAAAAGCAACAAAAACGAATAATATAAGTGAAATTTAATTTTTTTCTCTTTTTTTCCTTAATTTTCCTCATTTTATCGTGATACTATCGAAAAAAGCGACAAAAACGAATAATTTTAGCGTAATTTCAATTTTTTCCGCATTTTTTTCTTTAATTTTCCTCATTGTTTCGAAAAATTAAGAAAAAATGCTACAAAAACGAAATATTTTAGCGAAATTTCAATTTTCTCCCTCTCTTTTTACATTAAATTTCGTCGTATTATCGAAAAAATTATGTAAAATGCTACAAAAACGAATATTTTAGGTAAAATTTAATTTTTTTCCTCTTTTGCAAAATTTCAATTTTTTTCCTCTAATTATTCCTTAATTTTCCTCATTCTATCACGTGTTTATTGGAAAAAGTAACAAAAACGAATAATTTCAGCGAAATTTGAATTCTTTTCCTCTTTTTTCCATTTACTTTCGTCATTTTATCGTAATATTATAGAAAAAATTAACAAAAACGAATATTTCAGGTAAATTTCAATTTTTTTCCTCCTTTACTTCCTTAATTTTCCTCATTTTATCTTGATATTATCGAAAAAAGCAACAACAACGAATAATTTTAGCAATATTTAAAAATTTTTACTCTTATCTTTCGTTAATTTGTCTCATTCTATCGAGATATTATCGAAAAAAGAAAAAAAAATGAATAATTTAAGCGTAATTTGAATATTTGTCCTCTTTTTTCCTTAATTTTCTTCATTTTATCGACTTATTATCGAAAAAAGCCACAACAACAGATAATGTTAGCGAATTTTTAATTTTATCCTCCTTTTTTCCTAAAATATCCTCATTTTATCGAGATATTATCGAAAAAATCATTAAAAATAAATAATTTTAGCGAAATTTCAATTTTCTTCCTCCTTTTTCCTCCTAAATCATCCTTATTTTATCGAAATATTATCGAAAAAATCAACAAAAACAAATAATTTAAGCAAAATTAGTATTTTTTTCCTCTTTTTTCCATTAATTTTCGTCATTTTATTGAGATATTATCGAAAAAAGCAACAAAAACGAATAATATAAGTGAAATTTAATTTTTTTCTCTTTTTTTCCTTAATTTTCCTCATTTTATCGTGATACTATCGAAAAAAGCGACAAAAACGAATAATTTTAGCGTAATTTCAATTTTTTCCGCATTTTTTTCTTTAATTTTCCTCATTGTTTCGAAAAATTAAGAAAAAATGCTACAAAAACGAATACTTTTGTCGAAATTTATCTTTTTTCTCTTTTTTTCCTTAATTTTCCTCATTTTATCGAGATATAATCAAAAAAAGAAACAAAAACGAATAATATTAGTAAATTTTTTGAATTTTTTTCAAACTTTACTTCCTAAATTTTCCTCATTTTATCGTGATACTATCCAAAAAAGCAACAAAAACGAATAATTTCAGCGAAATTTGAATTTTTTTCCTCTTTTTTTCATTTTCTTTCGTCATTTTATCGTGATACTATTGAAAAAAGCAACAAAATCAAATAATTTTAGCGTAATTTCAATTTTTTTCCACATTTTTTTCTTTAATTTTCCTCATTTTTTCGAAAAATCAAAAAAAATGCTACAAAAACGAAAAATTTTAATTTTCTTCCACTATTTTTCCATTAAATTTCGTCATATTATCGAGATATTATCGAAAAAATTAACAAAAACAAGTATTTTAGGTCAATTTCAATTTTTTTCCTCTTTTACTTCCTTAATTTTCCTCATTTTAACACGATATTATCGAAAAAAGCAACAAAAACGAATAATTTTAGCAATATTTAAATATTTTTACTCTTATTTTTCGTTAATTTTTTCATTCTATCGAGATATCATCGAAAAAAGAGAAAAAAAATGAATAATTTAAGCGTAATTTGAATATTTGTCCTCTTTTTTCCTTAATTTTCTTCATTTTATCGACTTATTATCGAAAAAAGCCACAACAACAGATAATGTTAGCGAATTTTTAATTTTATCCTCCTTTTTTCCTAAAATATCCTCATTTTATCGAGATATTATCGAAAAAATCATTAAAAATAAATAATTTTAGCGAAATTTCAATTTTCTTCCTCCTTTTTCCTCCTAAATCATCCTTATTTTATCGAAATATTATCGAAAAAATCAACAAAAACAAATAATTTAAGCAAAATTAGTATTTTTTTCCTCTTTTTTCCATTAATTTTCGTCATTTTATTGAGATATTATCGAAAAAAGCAACAAAAACGAATAATATAAGTGAAATTTAATTTTTTTCTCTTTTTTTCCTTAATTTTCCTCATTTTATCGTGATACTATCGAAAAAAGCGACAAAAACGAATAATTTTAGCGTAATTTCAATTTTTTCCGCATTTTTTTCTTTAATTTTCCTCATTGTTTCGAAAAATTAAGAAAAAATGCTACAAAAACGAAATATTTTAGCGAAATTTCAATTTTCTCCCTCTCTTTTTACATTAAATTTCGTCGTATTATCGAAAAAATTATGTAAAATGCTACAAAAACGAATATTTTAGGTAAAATTTAATTTTTTTCCTCTTTTGCAAAATTTCAATTTTTTTCCTCTAATTATTCCTTAATTTTCCTCATTCTATCACGTGTTTATTGGAAAAAGTAACAAAAACGAATAATTTCAGCGAAATTTGAATTCTTTTCCTCTTTTTTCCATTTACTTTCGTCATTTTATCGTAATATTATAGAAAAAATTAACAAAAACGAATATTTCAGGTAAATTTCAATTTTTTTCCTCCTTTACTTCCTTAATTTTCCTCATTTTATCTTGATATTATCGAAAAAAGCAACAACAACGAATAATTTTAGCAATATTTAAAAATTTTTACTCTTATCTTTCGTTAATTTGTCTCATTCTATCGAGATATTATCGAAAAAAGAAAAAAAAATGAATAATTTAAGCGAAATTTGTATTTTTTCCTCATTTTTCCTTAATTTTCTTTGTTTTATCATGTTATTATCGAAAAAAGCAACAACAACAGAAAATTTTAAAGAAATTTTCCATTTTTTTCCTCCTTTTTTTCCTAAATTAACCTCATTTTATCAAGATATTATCGAAAAAATCAAAAAAATTAAATAATTTTTGCGAAATATCAATTTTTTTCCTCCTTTTTTTCCTGAATTATCCTCATTTTATCGAGATATTTTCGAAGAAATCAACAAAAGTAAATAATTTTAGCGAAATTTCAATTTTTTCCATTTTTTTTCATTATTTTCCTCATTCTATCGAGATCTTATCGAATATAGAAAAAAAAGAATATTATTAGCGAAATTTAAATATTTTTCCTCTTTTTTTTCCTTAATTTTCGTCATTTAATCGGAATATTATCGAAAAAAGCAACAAAAACGTTTAACTTTAGCGAAATTTACATATTTTTCCTCTTTTTTTTGCTTAATTTTCCTATCTTATCGAGATATAATAAAAAAAAACATAAAACGAATAATTTTAGCGAAACTTCAATTTTTTCCTCCTTTTTTTCCTTAATTTTCCTCATTTCATCGAGATATGACCAAAAAAAGCAACAAAAATAAAAAATTTTAGCGAAATTTCAATTTTTTCCATTTTTTCCCATTATTTTCCACATTTCATCGAGATATTATAAAAAAAGATCAAAAACGAACAATTTAGGCGAAATTATAATTTTTTCCCCTATTTTACTTAATTTAATTAATTTTATGGAGATATTATCGAAAAAAGCAACAAAAACGAATAATTTTAGCGAAAATTCAAATTTTTTCCTCTTTTTTTTCCTAAATTTTCGTCATTTTATCGGAATATAATCGAAAAAAGCAACAAAAACGAATAATTTTAGCGAAATTTAAATCTTTTTTTTTCCTTAATTTTCCCCTTTTTTTATTTTTCTCATTCTATTGAGATATTATCGAAAAAGTAACAAAAACAAATATTCTTTTATGAAATTTCCATTTTTTTCATCTCTTTTTTTCTCAATTGTCCTAATTCTATCGACATATTATCGAAAAAGTAACAAAAACGAATAATTTTATCGAAAAATATATTTTTTCTCTTTTTTTCCTTATTTTTCCTCATTTTATCAAGATATAATCGAAAAAAGAAAAAAAACGAATAATTTTAGGTAAATTTCAATTTTTTCCCCTTTTACTTCCTTAATTTTCTCATTCTATCGTGATACTATCGAAAAATGCAAAAAAAACGAATAATTTTAGCGAAATTTAAATTTTTTTCCATTTTTTTTATTAAATTTTCCTCATTCTATCGAGATATTATCGAAAAAAGCAACAAAAACGAATAATTTTTGCAATATTTAATTATTTTTCCTCTAAGTTTTCGTTAATCTTTCTCATTCTATCGAGATATTATCAGAAAAGAAATAAAAATGAATAATTTAAGCGAAATTTGTATTTTTTTCCTCTTTTTTACCTTAATTTTATCGAGATATTATCTTAAAACGCAACAAAAAAGAATAATTTGAGCGAAAACTTAATTTTTTTCGTCTTTTATTTCCTTAATTTTCCTCATTCTATCGAGAATTTATCGAAAAAGTAACAAAAACGAATAATTTTAGGTAAATTTCAATTTTTTTCCTCTTTGGCTTCTTTAATATTCCTCATTTTATCGTGATTTTATCGAAAAAAGAAAAAAAAACGCATAATTTTAGCCAAATTACAATTTTTTTCCATTTTTGTTCAAATTTTTTTCCTCATTTCATCGTGGTATGACCGAAAAAAGAGGCAAAAAAAGATAATTTTAGCGACATTTCAATGTATTTACCCTACTCATTCCCTAATTTTCCTCAATCTATCGATATATTATCGAAAAAAGAAAAAAATAAACAAATAATTTTAGCGAAATTTAAATATTTTTCCTCTTTTTTTCCTTAATTTTCGTCATTTTATCGGAATATTATCGAAAAAAGCAACAAAAACGTTTAACTTTAGCGAAATTTACATATTTTTCCTCTTTTTTTGCTTAATTTTCCTATCTTATCGAGATATAATAAAAAAAAACATAAAACGAATAATTTTAGCGAAACTTCAATTTTTTCCTCCTTTTTTTCCTTAATTTTCCTCATTTCATCGAGATATGACCGAAAAAAGTAACAAAAACGAATAATTTTAGCAAAATTTAAATCTTTTTTCTCTTTTTTTTTCTATTTTATCGAGATAAAATTAAAAAACATAATAACATAAAATTCAATTTTTTTCCTCCTTTTTTCCTTAATTTTCCTCATTTTATCGAGATATTATCGAAAAAATCAACGAAAACAAATAATTTTAGCGAAATTTCAAATTTTTCCATTGTTTTCAATTATTTTCCTTATGTCATCGAGGTATGACAGAAAAAAGCAAGAAAAAAAGATAATTTAAGCGGAATTTATATTAATTTCCTCTTTTTTCCTTAATTTTCCTCATGTTTTTGAGAAAATATCAAAAAAAGCAACAAAAACGAAATACTTTAGAAAATTACAATTTTCTTCCTCCTTTATTCCATTAATTTTCGTCATTTTATGGAGACATTATCGAAAAAAGCAAAAAAAAAACGAATAATTTTAGCGTTATTTATATTTTTCTCCTTCTTTTTTACCTTAATATTCCTCATTTTATCAAGATATAATCGAAAAAAGAAAAAAAACGAATAATTTTAGGTAAATTTCAATTTTTTCCCCTTTTACTTCCTTAATTTTCTCATTCTATCGTGATACTATCGAAAAAAGCAAAAAAAACGAATAATTTTAGCGATATTTATATTTTCTCCTTTTTTACCTTAATATTCCTCATTTTATCGAGATATAACCGAAAAAAATACAAAATCAGATAATTTTAGCGAAATTTCAATTATTTTCATCTTTTATTTCCTTAATACTCCTATCTTTATAGTGATATTTATTCGTTTTTTATGATTTTTTCGATAATATCGCGATAAAATGACGAAAATTAAGGAAAAAAATTTAGAAAAAATTGAAATTTTGATAAAATTATTCGTTTCTGTTGCTTTTTTCGATAATATCTCGATACAATGAGGAATGTTACGGAAGAAAATTTAAATTACGCTTAAATTATTCGTTTTTTTTTCTTTTTCGATAATATGTCGATAGAATTAGGAAAATTGAGGAAAAAAGAGATGAAAAAAATGGAAATTTCGCAATGAATATTTGTTTTTGTTACTTTTTCGATAATATTTCGATAGAATGAGGAAAATTTAGGAAAAAAAAGAGGAAAAAATTTGAATTTTCGCTAAAATTATTCGTTTTTGTTGCTTTTTTCGATAATATCTCCATAAAATTAATTAAATTAAGTAAAAAAGGGGGAAAAATTATAATTTCGCCTAAATTGTTCGTTTTTGATCTTTTTTTTAAATATATCTCGATGAAAAGTGGAATATAATGGGAAAAAAATGGAAAAAATACAAATTTCGCTTAAATTAATCATTTTTTTTTCTTTCTTGATAATATATCGATAGAATGAGAAGTGTTAACGAAAACTTAGAGGAAAAATAATTAAATATTGCTAAAATTATTCGTTTTTGTTGCTTTTTTCGATAATATCTCGATAGAATGAGGAAAATTGAATAAAAAAAGTGGAAAAAAATTTAAATTTACCTAAAATTATTCGTTTTTTTTCTTTTTTTGATTATATCTTGATAAAATGAGGAAAAATAAGGAAAAAATGAGAAAAAATATATATTTCGATAAAATTATTCGTTTTTGTCGCTTTTTTTGATAATATCTCGATAAAATAACGAAAGTTAGTGAAAAAAAGAGGAAAAGAATTGAAATTTCGCCGAAATTATTCGCTTTTGTTGCTTTTTTTGATAATTTCTCGAAAATATGTGGAAAATTGATGAAAAAAATTTAAATTTCGCTTTAATTATTCGTTTTTTTTCTTTTTTCGATAATATCTCGATAGAATGAGGAATGTTAAGGAAGAAAATTGAAATTTCGCTAAAAGTATTCGTTTTTGTTACTTTTTCGATAATATTTCGATAGAATTAGGAAAATTGAGGAAAAAAGTGATGAAAAAAATGGAAATTTCGCAAAGAATATTTTTTTTTGTTACTTTTTCGATAATATCTCGAAAGATGAGGAAAATTTAGGAAAAAAAAGAGGAAAAAATTTGAATTTTCGCTAAAATTATTCGTTTTTGTTGCTTTTTTCGATAATATCTCCATAAAATTAATTAAATTAAGTAAAAAAAGGGGAAAAATTATAATTTCGCCTAAATTGTTCGTTTTTGATCTTTTTTTTAAATATATCTCGATGAAAAGTGGAATATAATGGGAAAAAAATGGAAAAAATACAAATTTCGCTTAAATTAATCATTTTTTTTTCTTTCTTGATAATATCTCGATAAAATGAGGAAAATTTAGGAAAAAAAAGAGGAAAAAAATTGAAAATTCATTTCATTGAGATATGACCGAAAAAAAAAAAAAAAGATAATTTTATTATTGAGAAAAAGCAACAAAAAGGAACGATTTCAGCGAAATTTAAATTTTTTTCCTCTTAGTTTTCGTTAATTTACGTCATTTTATCGGAATATTATAGAAAAAAGAAACAAAAACGAATAATTTTAGCAAAATGTAAATCTTTTTCCCCTTTTCTCCTTAATTTTCGTCATCTTATCGAGACATTATTGAAAAAGGCAACAAAAACGAATAATATTAGCGAAATTTAAATTTTTTTCCTCTTATTTTTCGTTAATTTTCTTCATTTTATTGAGATATTATCGAAAAAAGCAACAAAAACAGATAATTTTAGCGAAATTACATTTTTTTCCATTTTTGTTCCATTATTTTCCTCATTTCATCGAGATATGATCGAAAAAAGCAACAAAAAAAGATATTTTTAGCGAAATTTCAATTATTTTCTTCTTTCATTTCCTTGATTTTCCTCACTTTATAGAGATATGACCGAAAAAAAGCAACAAAAACGAATCATTTTAGCGAAATTTAAATCTTTTTTGTCTTATTTTTCGTAAATGTTCCTCATTTTATCGAGATATTATCGAAAAAATCAAGAAAAATAAATAATTTTTTCGAAATTTCAATTTTTTCCATTTTTTCCCATTATTTTCCACATTTCATCGATATATGACCGAAAAAACCAAAAAAAAGATAATTTTAGCGAAATTTCAATTTTTTTCCCCTATTTATTCCTTAATCTTCCTAATTCTATCGAGATATTATCGAAAAAAGTAACAAAAACAGATAATTTCATTAAACTTCAATTTTTTCCACTTTTTTTCTTTTATTTTCCTCATTCTATCGAGATATTATCGAAAAAAGTAACAAATGCAGATAATTTCATTAAAATTACAATTTTTTCCACTTTTTTTTCTTTAATTTTCCTCATTCTATCGAGATATTATCGAAAAAAGCAACAAAAACGAATAATTAGAGCGATATTTGTATTTTTTTCCTTAATTTTCTTCGTTTTATTGAGATTATATCGAAACAATCAACAAAAACGAATAATTTTAGCGAAATTTCAACTTTTTTCCTATTTTTTCCCTTAATTTTTCTCATTTTATCGAGATATAAAAAAAGCAACAAAAACGAATATTTTCAGCGAAATTTAAATTTTTTTCCTCTTATTTTTCCGTAATTTTCCTCATTGTATCGAGATACTATCGAAAAAGAGCAACAGAAACGAATAATTTTATCAAAATTTCAATTTTTTCTAAATTTCTTTCCTTAATTTTCGTCATTTTATCGCGATATTATCGAAAAAATTATAAAAAACGAATTAATTTAGCGAAATTTCAATTTTTTTCTATTTTTTCGCTTAATTTTCCTCATTTTATCGAGATATTATAGAAAAAAGAACAAAAAGGAACAATTTCAGCGCAAAATATATTTTTTCCCCTTTTTTTTACTTAAATTCCTTATTTTATCGAGAAATTATCAAAAGAAGCAACAAAAACGAATAATTTTAGCGAAAATTCAAATTTTTTCCTCTTTTTTTTCCTTAATTTTCGTCATTTTATCGGAATATTATCGAAAAAAGCAACAAGAATGTATTATTTTAGCGAAATATAATTCTGTTTCCTCTTTTTTTCCTTAATTTTCCTATTTTATTGAGATAAAATAAAAAAAAACATAAAACGAATAATTTTAGCGAAATTTCAATTTCTTTCATCCTTTTTTTCCTTAATTTTCCTCATTTTATAGAGATATTATCGAAAAAATACGACAAAAAAGCAAATAATTTTAGCGATATTACAATTTTTTCCATTTCTGTTCCATTATTTTCTTCATTTCATTGAGATATGACCGAAAAAAAAAAAGATAATTTTATTATTGAGAAAAAGCAACAAAAAGGAACGATTTCAGCGAAATTTAAATTTTTTTTCCTCTTAGTTTTCGTTAATTTACGTCATTTTATCGGAATATTATAGAAAAAAGAAACAAAAACGAATAATTTTAGCAAAATTTAAATCTTTTTCATTTTTTCCTTAATTTTCCTATTTTATCGAGATATGACAGAAAAAAGCAACAATAACGAATTATTTTATCGAAATTTCAATTTTTTTCCCCTTTTCTCCTTAATTTTCGTCATCTTATCGAGACATTATTGAAAAAGGCAACAAAAACGAATAATATTAGCGAAATTTAAATTTTGTTCCTCTTATTTTTCGTTAATTTTCTTCATTTTATTGAGATATTATCGAAAAAAGCAACAAAAAAAGATATTTTTAGCGAAATTTCAATTTTTTTCTTCTTTGATTTCCTTAATTTTCCTCACTTTATAGCGATATGACCGAAAAAAGCAACAAAAACGAATAATTTTAGCGAAATTTAAATTTTTTTCCTCTTATTTTTCGTAAACGTTCCTCGTTTTATTAAGATATTATCGAAGTAAGCAACAAAAACAAATAATTTTAGCGAATTTTCAATTTTTTTCCATTTGTTTCCATTATTTTCCTCATTTCATCGAGATATTATCGAAGAAATCAAGAAAACTAAATAATTTTTTCGAAATTTCAATTTTTTCCATTTTTTCCCATTATTTTCCTCATTTCATCGATATATGACCGAAAAAACCAAAAAAAAGATAATTTTAGCGAAATTTCAATTTTTTTCCCCTATTTATTCCTTAATCTTCCTCATTCTATCGAGATATTATCGAAAAAAGTAACAAAAACAGATAATTTCATTAAAATTTCAATTTTTTCCACTTTTTTTCTTTAATTTTCCTCATTCTATCGAGATATTATCGAAAAAAGCAACAAAAACGAATAATTAGAGCGATATTTGTATTTATTTCCTTAATTTTCTTCGTTTTATTGAGATTTTATTGAAACAATCAATAAAAACGAATAATTTTAACGAAATTTCAACTTTTTTCCTATTTTTTCCCTTAATTTTTCTCATTTTATCGAGATATAAAAAAAACAACAAAAACGAATATTTTCAGCGAAATTTAAATATTTTTCCTCTTATTTTTCGTTAATTTTCCTCATTGTATCGAGATATTATCGAAAAAAGCAAAAGAAAAGAATAATGTTATCAAATTTTCAATTTTTTCTAAATTTTTTCGCTTAAATTTCCTCATTTTATCGAGATATTATAGAAAAAAGAACAAAAACGAACAATTTCAGCGCAAAATATATTTTTTTCCCCTTTTTTTTACTTAAATTACCTTATTTTTTCGAGAAATTATCGAAAGAAGAACAAAAACGAATAATTTTAGCGAAAATTCAAATTTTTTCCTCTTTTTTTTCCTTAATTTTCGTCATTTTATCGGAATATTATCGAAAAAAGCAACAAGAACGTATTATTTTAGCGAAATATAAATCTGTTTCCTCTTTTTTTCCTTAATTTTCCTATTTTATTGAGATAAAATAAAAAAAACATAAAACGAATAATTTTAGCGAAATTTCAATTTCTTTCATCCTTTTTTTCCTTAGTTTTCCTCATTTTATAGAGATATTATCGAAAAAATCAACAAAAGCAAATAATTTTAGCGATATTACAATTTTTTTCCATTTTTGTTCCATTATTTTCCTCATTTCATCGAGAAATGACCGAAAAAAGCAACAAAAAAAGATACTTTTAGTGAAATTTCAATTTTTTTACCCTATTCTTCCTTAATCTTCCTCATTTTATCGAGATATTATCGAAAAAAGTAAAAAAAACAGAAAATTTATCAAAATTTCAATTTTTTCCGCTTTTTTTCCTTTAATTTTCCTCATTCTATCGTGATATTATCGAATAAAGCAACAAAAACGAATAATTTTAGCGAAAATTCAATTTTTTTACCCTATTCATTCCCTAATTTTCCTCATTCTATCGAGATATTATCAAAAAAAGCAACAAAAACGAAATATTTTTTTCGAAATTTCAATTTTCTTCCCCTTTTTTCCATTAATTTTCGTCATTTTATCGGAATATTATCGAAAAACGCAACTAAAACGAATAATTTTAGCGAAATTTACATATTTTCCTCTTTTTTCCCTAAATTTTCCAATCTTATCGAAATATAATAAAAAAAACATTATTTTCCTCATTCTATCGAGATATTACCGAAGAAAGAAAAAAAACGAATGATTTAAGCGAAATTTCAATTTTTTCCTTGATATCCCTCTTTCTTTCTATTATTATTGAAAAAAGCAACAAAAACGAATAATTTTAGCAAAATTAAAATTTTTCCTAAATTTTTTTCCTTAATTTTCGTCAATTTATGGAGATATTTTAGAAAAAGCAACAAAAACCAATAATTTCAGCGAAATTTAAATTTTTTTCCTCCTTTTTTTCCTTAATTTTCACCCTTTTATCGTGATATTATCGAAAAAATCAACTAAAATAAAAATTTTAGCAAAATTAAAATTTTTTTCCACTTTTTTTTCTTTAATTTTCCTCATTCTATCGAGATATTATCGAAAAAAAAATGAATAATTTAAGCAATATATGTATTTTTTTTCCTTAATTTTCCTCATTTTTTCGAGAAATTATCAAAAAACGCTACAAAAACCTAACATTACAGCGAAATTTCAATTTTTTTCCTCTTTTTTTCGTTAATTTTCCTCATTTTATCGAGATATTATCGAAAAAAGCAACAAAAACGAATAATTTTAGCGAAATTTAAATTTTTTTCCTCCTTTTTTTCCTTAATTTTCGTCAAATTATGGAGATATGACAGAAAAAAGCAACAAAAACCAATTATTTTATCGAAATTTTAATTTTTTTCCCCTTTTTTCCTTAATTTTCGTCATTTTATCGAGATATAATCGAAAAAGGAACAAAAACGAATAATTTTAGCGAAATTTCAACATAATTCTCTTTTTATTACTCAATATTCCTCATTCTATCGAGATATTATCGAAAAAATTTTTAGAAAAACTAATAATTTTAGCGAAATTTCAATTTTTTTCTTCTTTTCTTCCATAATTTTCCTAATTTTATCGAGATATTATCGAGAAAATCAACTAAAATGAATAATTTTTGCGAAATTTCAATTTTTTCCTCTTTTTTCCTTTATTTTCCTCATTTTATCGAGATATTATAGAAAAAAGAATCAAAAAAGAATAATTTCAGCAATATTTCAATTCTTTTGCTCTTTTTTTCTTTAATTTTTCATATTTTATCGAGATATTATCGAATAAAGTAACAAAAACAAATAATTTTAGCGAAATTTCCATTTTTTCCTCTAATTCTTTCTTAATTTTCGTAATTTTATTGAGATATTATCGAAAAAAGCAAAAAAAAGATATTTTTAGCGAAATTTCAATTATTTTCCTCTCTTTTTTCCTAAATTTTCCTCATTTGTTCGAGATATTATCGAAGAAATAAAACAAATAAATTAATCGAAATTGCAATATTTTTCCTCTTTCTTCCGTAATTTTCCTCATTTTTTCGAGAAATTCTCAAAAAATGCAACTAAAACGTATAATTTTAGCAAAATTTATATTTTTTCCTCTTTTTTCCTTAATTTTCCTCATTTTATCGAGATATAATCAATAAAAGAAACAAAAACAAATATATATAGGTAAATTTCAATTTTTATCTTCTTTTTTTCCTTAATTATCCTAATTTTATCGAGATATGAACGAAAAAAGCAGCAAAAACAAATAATTATTGCGAAATTTCAATTTTTTTCCTCTTGTTTTCCTTAATTTTCGTCATTTTATCGAGATATGACCAAAAAAACTAAAAAACAGATAATTTTAGCGAAATTTCAATTTTTTTCTTCTTTTCTTCCTTAATTTTCCTAATTTTATCGAGATATTATCGAGAAAATCAACTAAAATGAATAATTTTTGCAAAATTTCATTTTTTCCTCTTTTTTTCCTTAATTTTCCTCATTTTATCGAGATATTATAGAAAAAAGAATCAAAAAAGAATAATTTCAGCAATATTTCAATTCTTTTGCTCTTTTTTTCTTTAATTTTTCATATTTTATCGAGATATTATCGAATAAGGTAACAAAAACATATAATTTTAGCGAAATTTCCATTTTTTTCCTCTAATTCTTTCTTAATTTTCGTCATTTTATTGAGATATTATCGAAAAAAGCAACAAAAACAGATAATTTTAGCGAAATTACATTTTTTTTCCATTTTTGTTCCATTATTTTCCTCATTTCATCGAGATATGATCGAAAAAAGCACCAAAAAAGGATATTTTTAGCGAAATTTCAATTATTTCCTTGATTTTCCTCACTTTATAGAGATATAACCGAAAAAAGCAACAAAATCAGATAATTTTAGCGAAATTTCAATTATTTTCTTCTTTGATTTCCTTAATTTTCCTCACTTTATAGCGATATGACCGAAAAAAGCAACAAAAACGAATAATTTTAGCGAAATTAAAATTCTTTTCCTCTTATTTTTCGTTAATTTTCCTCATTTTATTGAGATATTATCGAAAAAAGCAACAAAAACAGATAATTTTATCGAATTTTCAATTTTTTTCCTCCATTTCCTAAATTTTCCTCATTTTATCGAGATATTATCGAAAAAATCAACATAAACAAATAATTTTAGCGAAATTTCAATTTTTTTCCATTTTTTTCCCATTATTTTCCTCATTTCATCGAGATTTGACCGAGAAAAGAAACAAAAAAAGATAATTTTAGCGAAATTTCAATTTATTTACCCTTATCATTCAATAATTTTTCTCATTCTATCACGATATAATCGAAAAAAGAAAAAAAAATAATTTTAGCGAAATTAATATTTTTTCCTTAATTTTCCTCATGTTTTCGATAAATTATCAAAAAAAGCAACAAAAACGAAATATTTTAGCGAAATTCCAATTTTCTTCCTCTTTTCTCCATTAATTTTCTTATTTCTATCGAGATATTATTGAAAAAAGCAACAAAAACGAATATTTTCAGCGAAATTTAAATTTTTTTCCTCTTATTTTTCGTTAATTTTCGTCATTTTATCGGTATATTATCGAAAAAAGAAACAAAAACGAATAATTTAAGCGAAATTTAAATCTTTATCATTTTTTTCCTTAATTTTCCTATTTTATCGAGATATGACAGAAAAAAGCAACAATAACGAATTATTTTATCGAAATTTCAATTTTTTTCCCCTTTTTTCCTTAATTTTCGTCATCTTATCGAGACATTATTGAAAAAGGCAACAAAAACGAATAATTTTAGCGAAATTTAAATATTTTTCCTCTTATTTTTCGTTAATTTTCTTCATTTTATTGAGATATTATCGAAAAAAGCAACAAAAATTGAATAATTTTATTGAAATTTCAAATTTTTTCCTTTTTTTTCCTTAATTTTCGTCATTTTATCGGAATATTATCGAAAAAAGGAACAAAAACGAATAATTTTAGCGAAATTTCAATTTTTTCCTTGATATCCCTCTTTCTTTATATTATTATTGAAAAAAGCAACAAAAACGAATAATTTTAGCAAAATTTAAATTTTTCCTAAATTTTTCCTAAATTTTTTTCCTTAATTTTCGTCAATTTATGGAGATATTATAGAAAAAAGCAACAAAAACCAATAATTTCAGCGAAATTTAAATTTTTTTCCTCCTTTTTTTTCCTTAATTTTCACCCTTTTATCGTGATATTATCGAAAAAATCAACTAAAATAAAAATTTTAGCAAAATTAAAATTTTTTTCCACTTTTTTTTCTTTAATTTTCCTCATTCTATCGAGATATTATCGAAAAAAAAATGAATAATTTAAGCACTATATGTATTTTTTTTTCCTTAATTTTCCTCATTTTTTCGTGAAATTATCAAAAAAAGCTACAAAAACCTAAAATTACAGCGAAATTTCAATTTTTTTTCCTCTTTTTTTCGTTAATTTTCCTCATTTTATTTAGATATTATCGAAAAAATAAAAAAACAAAAAACTTTGGCGAAATTTCAGTTTTTTCCATGTTTTTTCAATATTTTCCTCATTTCATCGAGATATGACCGAAAAACGCAACAAAAACGAATTATTTTATCAAATTTCAATTTTTTTCCCCTTTTTTCCTTAATATTCGTCATTTTATCGTTATATTATCGAAAAAAGCAACAAAAACAAATAATTTTAGCGAAATTTCAACTTTTTTCCATTTTTTTCAATTTTTTTTTAATTTTCCTCATTTCATCGAGATACGATATTATCGAAAAAAGGAACAAAAACGAATAATTTTAGCGAAATTTCAATATATTTCTCTTCTAATTACTCAATATTCCTCATTCTATCGAGATATTATCGAAAAAGGAACAAAAACAAATATTCTTTGCGAAATTTCAATCTTTTTCATCTCTTTTTTCCTCAATTTTCCTCATTCTATCGACATATTTTCGAAAAAAGATATAATAAAACAAATAATTTTAGCGAAATTTCAATTTTTTTCCTTTTTTTTTCCTTAATTTTCGTCATTTTATCGAGATATTATCGAAAAAAACAAATAAAAAAGAATAATTTTGGCGAAAACTATATTTTTTTCCATTTCTTTCCTTAATTTACTATTTTAACGAGATATGACAGAAAAAAGCAACAAAAACCAATTATTTTTATCGAAATTTTATTTTTTTTCCCCTTTTTTCCTTAATTTTCGTCATTTTATCGAGATATAATCGAAAAAAGGAACAAAAACGAATAATTTTAGCGAAATTTCAACATAATTCTCTTTTTATTACTCAATATTCCTCATTCTATCGAGATATTATCGAAAACATTTTTAGAAAAACTAATAATTTTAGCGAAATTTCAATTTTTTTCTTCTTTTCTTCCATAATTTTCCTAATTTTATCGAGATATTATCGAGAAAATCAACTAAAATGAATAATTTTGCGAAATTTCAATTTTTTCCTCTTTTTTTCCTTTATTTTCCTCATTTTATCGAGATATTATAGAAAAAAGAATCAAAAAAGAATAATTTCAGCAATATTTCAATTCTTTTGCTCTTTTTTTCTTTAATTTTTCATATTTTATCGAGATATTATCGAATAAAGTAACAAAAGCAAATAATTTTAGCGAAATTTCCATTTTTTCCTCTAATTCTTTCTTAATTTTCGTCATTTTATTGAGATATTATCGAAAAAAGCAAAAAAAAAAGATATTTTTAGCGAAATTTCAATTATTTTCTTCTTTCATTTCCTTGATTTTCCTCACTTTATAGAGATATGACCGAAAAAAAGCAACAAAAACGAATCATTTTAGCGAAATTTAAATCTTTTTTCTCTTATTTTTCGTAAATGTTCCTCATTTTATCGAGATATTATCGAAGAAAGCAACAAAAATAAATACTTTTTTCGAAATTTGAATTTTTCCATTTTTTCCCATTATTTTCCTCATTTCATCGATATATGACCGAAAATACCAACAAAAAAGATAATTTTAGCGAAATTTCAATTTTTTCCCCTATTTATTCCTTAATCTTCCTCATTCTATCGAGATATTGTCGAAAAAAGTAACAAAAACAGATAATTTCATTAAAATTGCAATTTTTCCACTTTTTTTTCTTTAATTTTCCTCATTCTATCGAGATATTATCGAAAAAAGCAACAAAAACGAATAATTTGAGTGATATTTGTATTTTTTTCCTTAATTTTCTTCGTTTTATTGAGATTTTATCGAAACAATAAACAAAAACGAAGAATTTTAGCGAAATTTCAACTATTTTCCTATTTTTTCCCTTAATTTTTCTCATTTTATCGAGATATAAAAAAGAACCAAAACGAACGATTTCAGCGAAATTATAATTTTTTTCCCCTTTTTTTACTTAATTTAATTTTATCGAGATATTATCAAAAAAGCAATAAAAACGAATACTTTTAGCGAAAATTCATATTTTTTCCTCTTTTTTTTCCTAAATGTTCGTCATTTTATCGGAATATTATCGAAAAAAGTAACAAAAACGAATAATTTTAGCGATATTTAAATCTTTTTTTTTCCTTAATTTTCCCCTATTTTATCGAGATATGACAGAAGAAAGCAACAGAAAGGAATTATTTTATCGAAATTTCAATTTTTTCCCCCTTTTTTCCTTAATATTCGTCATTTTATCGTTATTTTATCGAAAAAAGCAACAAAAACGAATAATTTTAGCGAAATTTCAAATTTTTTCCTTTTTTATCCTTAATTTTCGTCATTTTATCGGAATATTATCGAAAAAAAGCAACAAAAACGGATAATTTTAGCGAAATTTACATATTTTCCTCTTTGTTTTCCTATCTTATCGAGATATAATAAAAAAACATAAAACGAATAATTTTAGCGAAATTTAAATTTTTTTCCTCTTATTTTTCGTAAATTTTCCTCATTTTATTGAGATATTATCGAAGTAAGCAAGAAAAACAGATAATTTTAGCTAATTTTCAAATTTTTTCCATTTTTGTTCCAGTATTTCCATCATTTCATCGAGATATTATCAAAAAAATCAACAAAAATAAATAATTTTTGCGAAATTTCAATTTTTTCCATTTGTTTCCCATTATTTTCCTCATTTCATCGAGATATGACCGAAAACACCAACAAAAAAAGATAACGTTAGCGAAATTTCAATTTTTTCCCCTATTCTTCCTAAATCTTCCTCATTCTATCGAGTTATTATCGAAAAAAGTAACAAATACAGATACTTTTATCAAAATTTCAATTTTTCCGCTTTTTTTCCGTTAATTTTCCTCATTCTATCGAGATATTATCGAAAAAAGCAACAAAAACGAATTATTTTATCGAAATTTCCATTTTTTTCCCCTTTTTTCCTTAATATTCGTCATTTTATCGTTATATTATCGAAAAAAGCAACAAAAACGAATAATTTTAGCGAAATTTAAATATTTTTCCTATTATTTTTCGTTAATTTTCTTCATTTTATTGAGATATTATCGAAAAAAGCAACAGAAAAAGGTAATTTTAGCGAAATTACAATTTTTTCCATTTTTGTTCCATTATTTTCCTCATTTCATCGAGATATGATTGAAAAAATCAACAAAAAAAGATATTTTTAGCAAAATTTCAATTATTTTCTTCTTTCATTTCCTTGATTTTCCTCACTTTATAGAGATATGACCGAAATAAAGCAACAAAAACGAATCATTTTAGCGAAATTTAAATCTTTTTCATTTTTTTCCTTAATTTTCCTATTTTATCGAGATATGACAGAAAAAAGCAACAATAACGAATTATTTTATCGAAATTTCAATTTTTTTCCCCTTTTTTCCTTAATTTTCGTCATCTTATCGAGACATTATTGAAAAAGGCAACAAAAACGAATAATTTTAGCGAAATTTAAATATTTTTCCTATTATTTTTCGTAAATGTTCCTCATTTTATCGAGATATTTTCGAAGAAAGCAACAAAAACATATCATTTTAGCGAATTTTCAATTTTTTCCATTTTTCTTCCATTATTTTCCTCATTTCATCGAGATATTATCGAAAAAATCAACAAAAATAAATAATTTTTTCGAAATTTCAATTTTTTCCATTTTTTCCCATTATTTTCCTCATTTCAACGATATATGACCGAAAAACCAACAAAAAAGATAATTTTAGCCAAATTTCAATTTTTTCCCCTATTTATTCCTTAATCTTCCTCATTCTATCGAGATATTATCGAAAAAAGTAACAAAAACAGATAATTTCATTAAAATTAAAATTTTTTCCACTTTTTTTTCTTTAATTTTCCTCATTCTATCGAGATATTATCGAAAAAAGAAACAAAAACGAATAATTAGAGCGATATTTGTATTTTTTTCCTTAATTTAATTCATTTTATCGAGATATTATCGAAAAAAGCAATAAAAACGAATAATTTTAGCGAAAATTCATATTTTTTCCTCTTTTTTTTCCTAAATTTTCGTCATTTTATCGGAATATAATCGAAAAAAGCAACAAAAAAGAATAATTTTAGCGAAATTTAAATCTTTTTTTTTTCCTTAATTTTCCCCTTTTTTATCGAGATATGACAGAAAAAAGCAACAAAAACGAATTATTTTATCGGAATTTCCATTTTTTTCCCCTTTTTTCCTTAATATTCGTCATTTTATCGTTATATTATCGAAAAAAGCAACAAAAACAAATAATTTTAGCGAAATTTCAACTTTTTTCCATTTTTTAATTTTTTTTTAATTTTCCTCATTTCATCGAGATACGATATTATCGAAAAAAGGAACAAAAACGAATAATTTTAGCGAAATTTCAATATATTTCTCTTCTAATTACTCAATATTCCTCATTCTATCGAGATATTATCGAAAAAGTAACAAAAACAAATATTCTTTGCGAAATTTCAATCTTTTTCCTCTCTTTTTTCCTCAATTTTCCTCATTCTATCGACATATTTTCGAAAAAAGATATAATAAAACAATTAATTTTAGCGAAATTTCAATTTTTTTCCTCTTTTTTTCCTTAATTTTCGTCATTTTATCGAGATATTATCGAAAAAAACAAATAAAAAAGAATAATTTTGGAGAAAACTATATTTTTTTCCATTTCTTTCCTTAATTTACTATTTTAACGAGATATGACAGAAAAAAGCAACAAAAACCAATTATTTTATCGAAATTTTAATTTTTTTTCCCCTTTTACCTTAATTTTCGTCATTTTATCGAGATATAATCGAAAAAAGGAACAAAAACGAATAATTTTAGCGAAATTTCAACATAATTCTCTTTTTATTACTCAATATTCCTCATTCTATCGAGATATTATCGAAAAAATTTTTAGAAAAACTAAGAATTTTAGCGAAATTTCAATTTTTTTCTTCTTTTCTTCCTTAATTTTCCTAATTTTATCGAGATATTATTGAGAAAATCAACTAAAATGAATATTTTTTGCGAAATTTCAATTTTTTCCTCTTTTTTTCCTTTATTTTCCTCATTTTATCGAGATATTATAGAAAAAAGAATCAAAAAAGAATAATTTCAGCAATATTTCAATTCTTTTGCTCTTTTTTTCTTTAATTTTTCATATTTTATCGAGATATTATCGAATAAAGTAACAAAAACAAATAATTTTAGCGAAATTTCCATTTTTTCCTCTAATTCTTTCTTAATTTTCGTCATTTTATTGAGATATTATCGAAAAAAGCAACAAAAACAGATAATTTTAGCGAAATTACATTTTTTTTCCATTTTTGTTCCATTATTTTCCTCATTTCATCGAGATATGATCGAAAAAAGCAACAAAAAAAGATATTTTTAGCGAAATTTCAATTATTTTCTTCTTTCATTTCCTTGATTTTCCTCACTTTATAGAGATATGACCGAAAAAAAGCAACAAAAACGAATCATTTTAGCGAAATTTAAATCTTTTTTCTCTTATTTTTCGTAAATGTTCCTCATTTTATCGAGATATTATCGAAGAAAGCAACAAAAATAAATACTTTTTTCGAAATTTGAATTTTGTCCATTTTATCCCATTATTTTCCTCATTTCATCGATATATGACCGAAAATACCAACAAAAAAGATAATTTTAGCGAAATTTCAATTTTTTCCCCTATTTATTCCTTAATCTTCCTCATTCTATCGAGATATTGTCGAAAAAAGTAACAAAAACAGATAATTTCATTAAAATTGCAATTTTTCCACTTTTTTTCTTTAATTTTCCTCATTCTATCGAGATATTATCGAAAAAAGCAACAAAAACGAATAATTAGAGTGATATTTGTATTTTTTTCCTTAATTTTCTTCGTTTTATTGAGATTTTATCGAAACAATGAACAAAAACGAAAAATTTTAGCGAAATTTCAACTTTTTTCCTATTTTTTCCCTTAATTTTTCTCATTTTATCGAGATATAAAAAAGAACCAAAACGAACGATTTCAGCGAAATTATAATTTTTTTCCCCTTTTTTTACTTAATTTAATTTTATCGAGATATTATCAAAAAAGCAATAAAAACGAATACTTTTAGCGAAAATTCATATTTTTTCCTCTTTTTTTTCCTAAATGTTCGTCATTTTATCGGAATATTATCGAAAAAAGTAACAAAAACGAATAATTTTAGCGATATTTAAATCTTTTTTTTCCTTAATTTTCCCCTTTTTTATCGAGATATGACAGAAGAAAGCAACAGAAAGGAATTATTTTATCGAAATTTCAATTTTTTCCCCCTTTTTTCCTTAATATTCGTCATTTTATCGTTATTTTATCGAAAAAAGCAACAAAAACGAATAATTTTAGCGAAATTTCAAATTTTTTCCTTTTTTATCCTTAATTTTCGTCATTTTATCGGAATATTATCGAAAAAAGCAACAAAAACGAATAATTTTAGCGAAATTTAAATCTTTTTATTTTCCTTAATTTTCCCCTTTTTTATCGAGATATGACAGAAAAAAAGCAACAAAAACGAATTATTTTATCGAAATTTCCATTTTTTTCCCCTTTTTTCCTTAATATTCGTCATTTTATCGTTATATTATCGAAAAAAGCAACAAAAACGAATAATTTTAGCGAAATTTAAATATTTTTCCTATTATTTTTCGTTAATTTTCTTCATTTTATTGAGATATTATCGAAAAAAGCAACAAAAAAAGGTAATTTTAGCGAAATTACAATTTTTTCCATTTTTGTTCCATTATTTTCCTCATTTCATCGAGATATGATTGAAAAAATCAACAAAAAAAGATATTTTTAGCGAAATTTCAATTATTTTCTTCTTTCATTTCCTTGATTTTCCTCACTTTATAGAGATATGACCGAAATAAAGCAACAAAAACGAATCATTTTAGCGAAATTTAAATCTTTTTCATTTTTTTCCTTAATTTTCCTATTTTATCGAGATATGACAGAAAAAAGCAACAATAACGAATTATTTTATCGAAATTTCAATTTTTTTCCCCTTTTTTCCTTAATTTTCGTCATCTTATCGAGACATTATTGAAAAAGGCAACAAAAACGAATAATTTTAGCGAAATTTAAATATTTTTCCTATTATTTTTCGTAAATGTTCCTCATTTTATCGAGATATTTTCGAAGAAAGCAACAAAAACATATCATTTTAGCGAATTTTCAATTTTTTCCATTTTTCTTCCATTATTTTCCTCATTTCATCGAGATATTATCGAAAAAATCAACAAAAATAAATAATTTTTTCGAAATTTCAATTTTTTCCATTTTTTCCCATTATTTTCCTCATTTCATCGATATATGACCGAAAAACCAACAAAAAAGATAATTTTAGCCAAATTTCAATTTTTTCCCCTATTTATTCCTTAATCTTCCTCATTCTATCGAGATATTATCGAAAAAAGTAACAAAAACAGATAATTTCATTAAAATTAAAATTTTTTCCACTTTTTTTTCTTTAATTTTCCTCATTCTATCGAGATATTATCGAAAAAAGAAACAAAAACGAATAATTAGAGCGATATTTGTATTTTTTTCCTTAATTTTCTTCGTTTTATTGAGATTTTATCGAAACAATCAACAAAAACGAATAATTTTAGCGAAATTTCAACTTTTTTCCTTATTTTTTCCCTTAAATTTTCTCATTTTATCGAGATATAAAAATAGAACAAAAAAGATCGATTTCAGCGAAATTATAATTTTTTTCCCCTTTTTTTACTTAATTTAATTCATTTTATCGAGATATTATCGAAAAAAGCAATAAAAACGAATAATTTTAGCGAAAATTCATATTTTTTCCTCTTTTTTTTCCTAAATTTACGTCATTTTATCGGAATATAATCGAAAAAAGAAACAAAAACGAATAATTTTAGCGAAATTTAAATCTTTTTTTTTCCTTAATTTTCCCCTTTTTTATCGAGATATGACAGAAAAAAGTAACAAAAACGAATTATTTTATCGAAATTTCCATTTTTTTCCCCTTTTTTCCTTAATATTCGTCATTTTATCGTTATATTATCGAAAAAAGCAACAAAAACAAATAATTTTAGCGAAATTTCAACTTTTTTCCATTTTTTCAATTTTTTTTTAATTTTCCTCATTTCATCGAGATACGATATTATCGAAAAAAGGAACAAAAACGAATAATTTTAGCGAAATTTCAATATATTTCTCTTCTAATTACTCAATATTCCTCATTCTATCGAGATATTATCGAAAAAGTAACAAAAACAAATATTCTTTGCGAAATTTCAATCTTTTTCCTCTCTTTTTTCCTCAATTTTCCTCATTCTATCGACATATTTTCGAAAAAAGATATAATAAAACAATTAATTTTAGCGAAATTTCAATTTTTTTCCTCTTTTTTTCCTTAATTTTCGTCATTTTATCGAGATATTATCGAAAAAAACAAATAAAAAAGAATAATTTTGGAGAAAACTATATTTTTTTCCATTTCTTTCCTTAATTTACTATTTTAACGAGATATGACAGAAAAAAGCAACAAAAACCAATTATTTTATCGAAATTTTAATTTTTTTTCCCCTTTTTTCCTTAATTTTCGTCATTTTATCGAGATATAATCGAAAAAAGGAACAAAAACGAATAATTTTAGCAAAATTTAACATAATTCTCTTTTTATTACTCAATATTCCTCATTCCATCGAGATATTATCGAAAAAATTTAGAAAAACTAATAATTTTAGCGAAATTTCAATTTTTTTCCTCTCTTTTTTCCTAAATTTTCTCATTTGTTCGAGATATTATCGAAAAAATAAAACAAATAAATCAATCGAAATTTCAATATTTTTCCTCTTTTTTCCGTAATTTTCCTCATTTTTTCGAGAAATTATCAAAATAGCATCAAAAACGAATAATTTAATTGAATTTTCAATATTCTTCCTCTTTTTTCCATTAATTTTCGTCATTTTATCGAGATATTATCGAAAAAAGCAACAAAAACGAATAATATTATCGAAATTTCCATTTTTTTCCCCTTTTTTCCTTAATATTCGTCATTTTATCGTTATATTATCGAAAAAAACAACAAAAACGAATAATTTTAGCGAAATTTAAATATTTTTCCTATTATTTTTCGTTAATTTTCTTCATTTTATTGAGATATTATCGAAAAAAGCAACAAAAAAAGGTAATTTTAGCGAAATTACAATTTTTTCCATTTTTGTTCCATTATTTTCCTCATTTCATCGAGATATGATTGAAAAAATCAACAAAAAAAGATATTTTTAGCGAAATTTCAATTATTTTCTTCTTTCATTTCCTTGATTTTCCTCACTTTATAGAGATATGACCGAAATAAAGCAACAAAAACGAATCATTTTAGCGAAATTTAAATCTTTTTCATTTTTTTCCTTAATTTTCCTATTTTATCGAGATATGACAGAAAAAAGCAACAATAACGAATTATTTTATCGAAATTTCAATTTTTTTCCCCTTTTTTCCTTAATTTTCGTCATCTTATCGAGACATTATTGAAAAAGGCAACAAAAACGAGTAATTTTAGCGAAATTTAAATATTTTTCCTATTATTTTTCGTAAATGTTCCTCATTTTATCGAGATATTTTCGAAGAAAGCAACAAAAACATATCATTTTAGCGAATTTTCAACTTTTTCCATTTTTCTTCCATTATTTTCCTCATTTCATCGAGATATTATCGAAAAAATCAACAAAAATAAATAATTTTTTCGAAATTTCAATTTTTTCCATTTTTTCCCATTATTTTCCTCATTTCATCGATATATGACCGAAAAACCAACAAAAAAGATAATTTTAGCCAAATTTCAATTTTTTCCCCTATTTATTCCTTAATCTTCCTCATTCTATCGAGATATTATCGAAAAAAGTAACTAAAACAGATAATTTCATTAAAATTAAAATTTTTTCCACTTTTTTACTTTCTCCATATACGAAGTATAGAGAAAGTATTGTTTTCATGAAAAAATTCGACTTCGAGATTTCAACGGAAATACATGTTTTGGGGTCCCTAGAACACGTTTTGACCATTTTCGGAAAGATGTCTGTGTGTATGTGTGTGTGTGTGTGTGTGTGTGTGTGTGTGACATTGGGCGCTCTAACGTGAAAACTATAAGTCGTATCAATACCAAAATTCATATTTAGTACTGTAGTTTGTGCTGTCAGAGTTGATTAGTTTTTCAAGTAAATCGGTAAACCGGAAATCGAGCTTCATTCATCAAAGCTCATTTCCGGTTTTCAAAATATCTCCATAAATATGATATATAGGTATATTGTGTACCAAATAAAAGTTTTAGATAATGTGTTTTACTATAACTTTTGTATTTAACATATTTTTGTATCACCGGTTGATTAGGAGTTATTCGTGAAATACTGATCAAACGGAAGTAGCTGATTATGTACTTTGTGGGCGCTCTAACATAAAAAGTGTTTGTCGAATCAACACCAAATCTCATGTATAATATTTTGGTTTGTGTCTTTAGAGTTGATTAGATTTTGGAGAAAATCGGTGAACCGGAAGTCGAGCTTCATTCTTCAAAGCTCATTTCCGGTTTTCAAAATATCTCCATAAATATGATATTTAGGTATATACAATTATTTATAAAAGTTTTAGAAAATATAATTTACTATAACTTTTGTAAAAACATATTTTTGCATCACTGATTGTATAGGAGTTATTTGTGAAATACTGATAAAACGGAAGTTGCTGATTATGTACGTTGTGGGCGCTCTGGGCGCTGGGGCGAAAGGCCAATTTCATCATTTTTCATCGAACATGTCCCGAAAAACATTATTTATAATGTTTGTGACGTCAAAGATAATAATATCTTAATTAATCACTCATCTTCCAGGTTTAGATGGAATATAGAGTTCGAAATTACTGTCGCAGATAAATATTTACATCTAAAATATGGAGAAAGTCATGTGCTGGCCACATCAGATTTTTTTCTTTAAATTTCCTCATTCTATCGAGATATTATCGAAAAAAGAAACAAAAACGAATAATTAGAGCGATATTTGTATTTTTTTCCTTAATTTTCTTCGTTTTATTGAGATTTTATCGAAACAATCAACAAAAACGAATAATTTTAGCGAAATTTCAACTTTTTTCCTTATTTTTTCCCTTAAATTTTCTCATTTTATCGAGATATAAAAATAGAACAAAAAAGATCGATTTCAGCGAAATTATAATTTTTTTCCCCTTTTTTACTTAATTTAATTCATTTTATCGAGATATTATCGAAAAAAGCAATAAAAACGAATAATTTTAGCGAAAATTCATATTTTTTCCTCTTTTTTTTCCTAAATTTTCGTCATTTTATCGGAATATAATCGAAAAAAGGAACAAAAACGAATAATTTTAGCAAAATTTCAACATAATTCTCTTTTTATTACTCAATATTCCTCATTCCATCGAGATATTATCGAAAAAATTTAGAAAAACTAATAATTTTAGCGAAATTTCAATTTTTTTCCTCTCTTTTTTCCTAAATTTTCCTCATTTGTTCGAGATATTATCGAAAAAATAAAACAAATAAATCAATCGAAATTTCAATATTTTTCCTCTTTTTTCCGTAATTTTCCTCATTTTTTCGAGAAATTATCAAAATAGCATCAAAAACGAATAATTTAATTGAATTTTCAATATTCTTCCTCTTTTTTCCATTAATTTTCGTCATTTTATCGAGATATTATCGAAAAAAGCAACAAAAACGAATAATATTATCGAAATTTATATTTTTTCCTCTTTTTTACTTTCTCCATATACGAAGTATAGAGAAAGTATTGTTTTCATGAAAAAATTCGACTTCGAGATTTCAATGGAAATACATGTTTTGGGGTCCCTAGGACACGTTTTGACCATTTTCGGAATGATGTCTGTGTGTATGTGTGTGTGTGTGTGTGTGTGTGTGTGTGTGTGTGTGTGTGTGTGTATGTGTGTGTGTGACAGTGGGCGCTCTAACGTAAAAACTATTAGTCGTATCAATACCAAAATTCATATATAGTACTATGGTGTGTGCTGTCAGAGTTGATTAGTTTTTCAAGTAAATCGGTAAACCGGAAGTCGAGCTTCATTCATCAAAGCTCATTTCCGGTTTTCAAACTATCTCCATAAATATGATATATAGGTATATATTATACCTTATAAAAGTTTTAGATAATGTATTTTACTATAACTTTTGTATTTAATATATTTTTGTATCACCGGTTGATTAGGAGTTATTCGTGAAATACTGATAAACCGGAAGTAGCTGATTATGTACTTTGTGGGCGCTCTAACATGAAAACTTTTAGTCGGATCGACACCAAATTCTATATATAGTATTATGGTTGGTGTCGTTAGAGTTGATTAGTTTTTGGATTAAATCGCTACACCGGAAGTCGAGCTTCAGTCTTCAAAGCTCATTTCCGGTTTTCAAAATATCTCCATTAATATTTAAAATAGGTATAATCTATTTCTCATAAAAGTTTTAGAAAAAAAAATTTACTATAACTTTTGTATGAAAGATATTTTTTTATCCCTGATTGAGTAGGAGTTATTTGTGAAATACTGATAAACCGGAAGTTGCTGATTATATACGTTGAGAGCGCTCTGGGCGATGGGGCAAAAGGCCATTTCATCGTTTTTCATCGAACATGTCCCGAAAACATTATTTATAATGTTTTTGACGTAAAAGATAATATGATATAAATTAATCTCTTATCTTCCATGTTTAGATGGAATATAGAGTTCGAAAATACTGCCGTGGATAAATATTTACATCTTATATAAATGGAGAAAGTCATGTGCTGGCCACATCAGATTTTTTCCTTAATATTCCTAATTTTTGAGATATTATCGAAAAAGCAACAAAAACGAATAATTTTTGCGAAATTTCAATTTTTCCTTAATATTCCTCATTTTTTTCGAGATATTATCGATAAAAGCAACAAAAACGAATAATTTTATCGAAATTTCAATTTTTTCTTCTTTTTTTCCCTTAATATTCCTCATTTTTTCGAGATATTATCGAAAGAAACAACAAAAACGAATAATTTTAATGAAATTTCAAAAGAAAATTCCGGAAAAATTACTTATCGCAACGAAATTATTTTAAAAAAACAGTAAATTTCACTGAAATTCTCTTCTCTCGTCGCTTTTTTCAATCATTTCCGGAAAAAAATGACGAATCGCTAGGAAATAAGAACAAAAAAACAGTAAATTTCACGGAAATTCTCACATTTCGTAACTTTTTTATGATCGTTTCAGGAAAAAATGACAAATCACAAGCAATATAGAGCAAAAAAATTGTAAATATTGCTAAAATTCTCTGTTTTCGTTGGTTTTTTCGATCATTTCTCTTAAAAATGACGAATCACAAGCAATATAGAGCGCAAAAACAGCAAATTTTGCTAAAATTCTCACTTTTCGATCCTTTTTTCGATTATTTCTGGAAAAATGACGAATCACAAGCACAATAGAGCAAAAAAAACAGTAAATTTTGCTAAAATTGTCAGATTTCGTTGCCTTTTTCGATCATTTCTGGAAAAAATGACGACTAAAAGTAAAGATGAGCGAATAAACTTTAAATTTTGCTAAAATTCTTAGATTTTGCTACCTTTTACAATCATTTCTGGAAAAAATGTCTAATCGCAGAACAAGCAAAAATTGTAAATTTCGCTAAAATTCTCTGTTTTCGTTGCTTTTTTCGATCATTTCTCTTAAAAATGACGAATCACAAGCAATATAGAGCGCAAAAACAGCAAATTTTGCTAAAATTCTCAGATTTCGTTTCCTTTTTCGATCATTTCTGGAAAAAATGACGAATAAAAATAAAGGAGAGCGAATAAACTGTAAATTTTGCTAAAATTCTTAGATTTCGCTACCTTTTACAATCATTTCTGGAAAAAATATCTAATCATAAAACAAGCAAAAAAATTGTACATTTCGCTAAAATTCTCAGTTTTTGGTTATGATGGAACATCTATATTTGATTGTGAGTTTAATCCAACTTCAGGAGGATGCCAAACTTTGTTGCAGTGATTAGATCTAAAATACACATTTCACTACTAAATAACTATAACTCTAACTTTACGATAATAATATCTATACTTTAATTGTAAAGTTTTTACTTTTATTTTATTATCGAGTCCATGTTTATGGTAGATACATATAATGTTTCTCTCTTCCAGTGCATCTTCAAAATTATTATCGCATACATAAATTCGTCTTTTCCACTCGGTAACGTATGGATGTTATGTCTATATCGATCTTTAGTACGGCCGTCGCCTTACTTACGCCATTCTTTGCAAACCCAGCAAACAAATGATAATACAGAACGTATGTTGATTTAAGCTTCGTTAAATACCCTAATGAAACAACAACAGCGATGCAACAATTTGCACAAGATATTGACGACAATATGGTTCGAGCTGTCGATTTCAGCTATCGCGTTGATGGGGTTATGTCCTTGTACAGGGGAATTTTGAAGGAAAAGAAAAAACAAAGACCCATCATCCTGTTTCTCTCCAAGGTAAAGCCCCCGGCTCTACCATCAGCTCCTCCAGCAGAAGCAGTTCTCGGAAACTCAATGTATTGTGGGAAAACAAGGTTCACGGGAGGGGGGGGTGGCCTAGGAAGTTCCATAGACCGCTACTTTGGCGCTGTCATAGCAATTTACATTGAACGGCGGGGATTTGAATGCATTCCAAATTTCATATAGTTTCTTATAATTATATTTATATAAAGAAATGCTGTAAATATCAGTAAATTTAGTTTATTTTCGTAATATGCATATTCAGTAATCATTAAATTCACAAGATAAAAAAATATATAAAACAAGAAAGTCAGCTCCGAGTCTTCATCATAC
Organism: Sympetrum striolatum; assembly: GCA_947579665.1. Lineage (NCBI taxonomy): Eukaryota > Metazoa > Arthropoda > Insecta > Odonata > Libellulidae > Sympetrum > Sympetrum striolatum. The sequence continues at coordinate 1,962,361 of OX388341.1, forward strand.
TTTCTAATCAATAACAAAATTTGAATGGCATTGTAAAAATTAAATGTTTATTTATTAAAGAAGTTGCAGAAGGGGAATCTTTGGAGAAATTAATGGCACAAATAACTTCACAGGACTTTTACAACGAATGATAAACAAAGTAAAACTTTCATTGATGGCTACTGACTCGTGGTCTTATCCGTGGTTCATCACTTTTGAGCTCACTTTTTTAATGAAGATCACTGTGTTGGTAGTAGCATCTGGCCCAGTTTAAGTTAGGATGTATCAACCTCTGCCTTGCAGAAACTATCCTTTCCAGGGTTGGATTATTACAGGAGGATATCCAAACCACGCACCTGAAAAGTAGAAAGCAGTCACAATAAGATATAAATATCACAGTAATAATGAAATTAAATGTAAATATATTACAACAGAAGAGAATCTACAGCTAAAATCTAGAAGAAAATTTGAGATATCTTATACCTTATGTTCCAACATTAGTACAGATACTATGAAACTGCCCTCTCTTGCTAATCAATTAGGATATTTCTTTCCTCTGGATTATTTTCACAAGACTTTCTCACATTACTACTAAACTAAGGGTATCCAATGAATATGTAATGAAGTGGGTTTATACTTCCTTCTTTATCCTACGTAGAATATGATTCATTATACTGCAAAGCACTAGGTTTCAGCTTAACTTAGCCATCTTACATTATGCTTCCCCCTCTCTACCTCAAGAAGGTGAATAATCAGGATTTTCCTATCCTCAAGACTACCAAGCAAACAATTTCATGTTACTACAATTTGGCAGCAAAGTTATCATACTGTGTCACCATGACTTTGTCAAATTAGAATAACCGTTATGTTCCACAAAGTTACAGAACATCATTGTTTCCATGGGCTCATAACTTCTGTGCAACATTTCTTTAACAGTACATTAATATTGCCAAATACCATAAATTTGTCATCACACTCATATTCTCATCCTTGTTCAATAAAACATTTTTTCAACACTTAACTTCCCAAAAGAAAAATCAAACCGAGATAAAAAAGCTGCCTGCAGTAGTTATACAAGAAATAACTTCTGGAGGAAAATATACTAATTATTTTCTTCATTCATTAAGAAGTACAAGTTTCACAGTTGGGGTCTTCTTCTGTATCATCCTGCATCTGCCTCTCCCTCACCAGCAGAAGTGACATCTACTTATACAAGAACATAACATACTGTTTAGTAGGGGCAACAATTGTTGTAAAGTTAGCAAATAAACAGTCTAGCGTGATTTGCCAAGATGGTTATATGACTCTGTTCTTGATCTCTTCTTTCACAACCACCAAACATGGTGCAGCTGGTTTTTAAAGTATTTTGAAAGTATTTAAGTCTTACAACAAAATTCTGAAATGACTTCTGAAACTACCCAAACGCCTAACGTGGAAGTACATGAGCAAGAGGATGCGATGTCTGCCTCTGCTAAGCCTATTCAATTAAAGGCTTCTGAATCTCTAGAATTCAACAATGAACGGTCTACTTGTTTATTCAGTGGAAATTACAAGTTTGATAATAGCACTGCGGCTATGATAACTTTTATATCAGTTAATAGTATCAGTTTCACCTCCAGATGATTAATTGCTCCACATCAATTACTTTTATTTATTCTTATACCCATATGTTTCTTTCTCTTCATACAATCTTTTCACACTCTATCAATTCTTCTTCTAACCTCCTTACTTGACCTCCCCATTAACCTATCATTTAATCTCAAAGGCCCTCAAGTGTTTCACTTCCTCTTTTTTAAAGGCCCATGTTTTTAACTCATATTGAAAAAATTTGTTTTCTGGTAGGTTTCTCATATTTTTCTTTCTGGTTGTACATTCTTATGCAAATAATCAGTTCCATGCTTGATACTTAATGAAATACTCAGAGGTCAAAACTTGAGCCTTGAAAATTTTCCCCAATTAATTACGCTCACAATGATTAGGAAGTAATTGATTTAATCTGTTTAAAATTGTATTATGTGAAAATCAAATCAATCAATCTTAATCAAATCTTTACGAGAATAGGAAAACTCAGAATGGCATACTGTGTGGCCCACATTGAATCAACTAATCTTTCACATTGGTAACACACACACTATCTACTCACAAAAGTTCAGTCATTGAAATATGAGCCGATGACCATTATCAGATGGAAAACAAAATTATTTCAGATTTCTCTTTTTCATAATATCAATTCATTTTTTCATTACAATTTATGCTAAAGTAATTCATGTCATTAACACAGAAGTTTTTCAAATAATGTAATAACGTTGAATCATTCAGTTTAATATTCAATTTTGGTGCTCATCATTTAAAGCATTTGGACTCTAAAAACAGTGCTATATCACTTCAAATCAAATTATTTCAATAAGATTAACTTTTCTTGATGATACCTCCAGGATAGAAAGCTTTTGGAGAAGCCCACTGCTGCTGTATACTACAAGCTGACCATGATAGTGACCTGTGCTTCTTGAGGGCTCTGCATTACTTAAGAGAAAATACACCAGCTCAGCTAATTTTCAAAATATAAAATACTAATTCAAGAAGGGTGAACTATTACTATTATTAATATTTGAGTGATATTCTTAAGCATTCAATTTTTATATTCATGCAAGGAAACTAAAATTAATTTTTTGATGTATGTAACCTCTTAAAGAAAACTATTTGGTAAATTGAATTTTCTGGGAATAATATTGGAATACATTGTTTAAAATAGACAATTTGGATCCCAGGTGATACAACTTAATAGCCTGGGCAAAATGCTGCTTGGAGATTGGAAGCAAATTCATTCTATAATTGCCTATGTTTCTGAGTCATGTGTGAAGTAGGATAGAAGAAAATCAACTATGACTGCTATTGCTAGCTTTTAAACAGTACTTTTTTGTTGAATTAGGATAAAATTAACTTACAATGACTCTGACGAGTCCATCCTTAATAGGGCTTACCTCTTCCTGTACTTGCCATTTTTTCGGCATTTCGTAAGTTCCTGATGTTCCAGGACTTATGGTAGCTCCGGTGATGGCTGCTCGTAAACTCCATTGAGTGTTGTGTTAATTTTGTACACCACTGTACACTAACATAAGCAAATATAAGACGATTTTCACATTCATTCTTTTATTTTTACAAAGATGAGTGGGAAGACTCCTGAGACATATTTGACAACATTAGGCACTTGAGATGATAACATGAATAAAAACGTGACCTTAAAATTGTATATCATTTCTTTGCTACACCACTTTGTAGACCTCAGACAGGGTTCAAATATGAAGTGGGTTAACCATCTAGCAAAATGGGCATATTTCTGGGTAACCTCTTATTTGGATGAATATCTCCATCCACATTGTGCATTTGATATTATCCATTACTTCATGAGCTCATAACATGCATCTGACCAATAGTATGGTAATACAGGTCAAATTCCGTTACAACGAATATCGTTACAACGAAATTTTCGTTACAACGAAAACTTTGACCCTCTTGGTTGGCTCGCCATTAAATATGGGCAATTGAAATCTCGTTTCAACAAAATGTCAACTTTCGTTACAACGAACATTTTTCATCTCAGCTAAATAGCTTTACCCTTGAAAATATTGTCTACCCCTCACCCCTCGACCAGACAGCATGAGTCATTTGGGTAATCTAAGGAATACCGTAGTATGAGTCATCCATCTCGGGTAATTTTGCCCTAATTTACCGGGAAAACTGTCAGCCCTTTACCAGCTCTTCAGTTGTGAAGTGAAAAAGAGAAGTGCCATGGATGTCTCAAAGAAAAGGAGACAGTTCAGTTTGGAGCTGAAAATGAAAATTTTTGAAGCTGTTGACAGCGGGAGGAAGAAAGGGGAAATTGCCTCCAGTTTCGGGATTTCTCCATCTAATCTAGATGGAGATTTCTCCATCTAATCTAGATGGAGATTTCTCCATCTAAAAAAAATCGAAGCTAAGACTGACAGCTCTTCTTTGCTGCAACTCAACGGGAACCGACAAGCTTCGTCCGCTCATTATAGGAAAATCTAAAAATCCAAGATGTTTTAAAGGGTGCTTGTTTCTTCCCTGCTAGTACGAAGGGAATAAGAAAGCCTGGATGACTAGAGACATTTTCTCAAAATGGCTAACGGAGTTGGATAAGCAAATGGTGAGGAAAAACAAAAAGATTCTCCTTTTGATAGATAACTGCGCAGCCCACAACACGGCTCCCAATTTGAAAAATGTGAGGGTTGAATTCTTTCCCCATAACTGTAAGGCCGTCCTGCAGCCCTTGGACCTAGGAATAATTCGGTCTTTGAAAGCAAATTACCGGAAAGAGATGCTGAAAACAATTTTGCTTCATATGACCTGTGACCAAGTTGCAAAATTTACAGCAAAGGATGCAGTAGAGATGCTAGCTAGCTCTTGGGCATCAATTTCTCAAGAGACAATATCCAAGTGCTGGAGGAAAAGCAGGATAATGCCAGCGCCTCAAGAGGCAGAAGAGGAACCATCAGGAATAGATCAGGAAATCAAAGAATTGTGGAGCCCCTTCAACGAAGGAGGAGGTCTAAAATTTTACGATTTCGTTGATGTGGATCGTCACTTGAAAGTATCAGAAGAGGAAACTGAGAACATGTTGTACATCAAATTTGGTGATAGAAACTAAACTTCTAGATAAACTACCAATATATTTTCCTTCCTAAATTCTCATTTCTTTTTATATTTCCATGCAGAAATACAGGAGTATTAAGAAAGTCATATGATGGCACTCATCAGATCATTTTATGGGCCAATTGATAAAGGCTAACAATAACCTGACATGTTTTTTAGGACTAGCAGATTTCCTCAATACAATGCACATGTACATAAATGGTGCTATTACATCTCTGTAGAAAACAAAAAATCGCAAACATAGAATATATTTTAATAACAAAATACACATTGTCTAACATTCTTCGGCATTGAATATTTTCTTTCACTAGAAAAGTCCTTGCATGTAATTGATAGAGGCACAAAATATTTTGAATATCACAGAGCATTCATCTTGGTAGTTCTCTTAATAGAGAGCTCAATGGTGTCTATATTTGGTAGAGTTTTAGCAAAATTTTTGCCTGATAAGTAGTGATGAAATATTACACACAGTTCCTTCTTCTCAACCAATATTATATGAATTTCTCATAGAGCTACTATACAGCTAATGATATAACCATCTTCTGAGACTGGTAACTGAATTCCACTTTCGTCTTTTGATGAAGCTTATTTTATATTGGTCATTAACCACCATCTAAGCAAATCTCAATGACCAGTAATGACTATACTTTGTGGCTTACGAATTTGCTTCAAACCTCAAACTTAACATTCTTAAATGAACACTGTTGATGACATCTTCGTCAAAATCATCAGACATCAGTCTGGCTCCATCCTCAACCAAACTAGCATTTTCAGTAAAGCTACAACCACGGTAGACTTTGATGGATTGGAATGTTTTTGATTGGCTTTTGAAAAACTCAACTTCATTAAATGCCCGTTTTTCGGAGGATGAGAAAATTCTTTCAAGGCAGTGAGAACATCATCATTCCTCAATGTTTCTCATCTTTTTAAGTGAAGATGTATAAGAAAATTTACAACAATGCACACAAGAACTGTCCCAAAATATCCAGAGTTAAGACTGTTAGAAGAATTTGCTACTAATGTAACTACCTTTGCAGTAGTCAAAGTACTCAGGGGAACCTCACTGAAAAGCCTTGTATCATTCGTGCAAGTTTTTCAGCCTCTGCTGCACATGCTTCCATTTGAAGCTCTGATGGAGGATGAACTATGTCATCACCATTAACCAGTCTATCTCTTGCTTTGACAAGCACATAGAGATCCATCTCTACACTGAGCATCCCATAAACAGAACACTCAGCTACTTGAATGTGCCTTTCTAGGTGACTTAGGATGGACTGAACAGTCATTATATTATCCTTTGCTTTTGAATCTAATTCGGATATAACATATAGGCTACGTTCGACTTGTTTCTGACTGTACAATAAACGTAGAGAACCTGCACAGATAGGACAGCATGCACCAGGAGGTATAGAGGCTAGGCATCCTGAGCGAGGGAGAGGGAGCATTTTACATTATTCCAGCAGACCTTCTCCCAATGACTCCTCCTTATGTATTCACTGAGGCCTTCAGTGATTCTCCCTACAGAAGTACATGAGCGGTGGTAATCCACTGTAACTCTATCAGCAATGGCTGCACACTCGGATGGATAAGTATCACTATTAATTCCACAAACTTCACCTATAGCTTTACAGTTTTGCTGTGAAGTATACAAAAAGTTCTTCAATGATATTTCATTTCATAAATATTTCTGAACTGTAGTTCACAATAATTCAAATATTAATTTTAAAAAGTTTTCTATTCTTACTGAGTAATGTAGTAAAGAGACCATCTTAACTCTCTTGCAAATTAATATAAAACATATTATGGAAGTCTATTCCACTACTATGGTAATGGAGTTAGACTTATGGAGCATTATTTAAAAAATTCTGAGCTCTTTGAAAGTAAATGGTTTACAAAATGCCTTGATAAAATTCTACTATGCAAGAAAAAACAACAGAGAATTTTAAAATCTCTTCCATCTTTGTGATGAACTATATAAAAACTCCCACATGATCTAGAAATAGTGCTATTTTAAAAAGGATATAAAGATATCCTTATTTCTTAAATTTTACCCATCATTTAAAAACTCACCATACTACTTCCCTTCAAAACATGTTAAATAGAATTATCTTAGGGCCTTAAATTAACAAAATGTGTTGTCATTATCTTTTCAACTACAGTAGAACCCCGGTAATCCGGACACTCGCTAATCCGGAACCCTCGGTAATCCGGACGGTCCATTGGGAGTTATGCAAACCTGCAACTTCTTCTTGTGAACACATAAACACGCATATTACATAGTAACAAGAAACGAGAGGTGGACAGACTATTTGAAAAATGTCTCCATTGGCTTCAATGATGTGATGGAGAGCAAAGTATTTTGTTTATTGTGATAGCACATCTAAGTTGAGATACTTTTCTGATACAGCATTTTTCCATTAGAGAAATGCTTAATATGTGCGAGACTAAACAATTTTGATAGACAATAAATTTTCAGTTGCAGCAGGGTATCACATCTCAAAACATCACGTTCATTAAAAAGCTATGAGAGAAGAGGCGTAAGAAACAATCCTTCCATTTGACAGACGTCCAATGAGAATGACCATGCATGGGCTATAGAGTTGGTGTTTATAAGCGAGAAAAGCTAAACAATTTTAAGTTACTGGGTGTAATCAATGAGAAAGTAATTAAAGCGAGGATTACATTTATGCCGTGTGTAGATGTGACTGGCAAACATAAGCTTCCTTTGTTTGTTGTCGGAACAGCCAAGAAACCCCGTGCATTCAAGTCAGTCACGCTACCTGTGTGTTATCGAGGGCTAAAAAACACTTGGGTCACACGAGAATTATTTTTGGATTGGTTTAAAACAGAATTCGTTCCAGCAGTTCGACAACATATGAAATCCATCAATTTACCAGAACGTGCTTTATTGTTGCTTGATAATTGTCCTGGCCATCCTTCTGCAGAAGAATTGTGCACCGATGACAATGAAATTTCGGCAATGTTTTACCCCCGTAACATGACTGCGCTGATCCAACCCATGGATCAGAATGTTATTCAAAGCATTAGGTTAGGATACCGTAAGTCGCTTCTTACAAATATTCTTAATGATCCTGTGCAGAATGAAAATTTGGAAACTGCACTGAAAAAGGTAAATTTAAAAGATGTCATGTTCAATCTAGTTGGGCATCTGTGTCTAAATTAACGATCAGCAAGTCGTGGAAAAATTTACTCCCAAATTTTATTGGTTCGGAAGTTTTAGAAAATGTGCAAACTGAAGAAATTCAGCTTGCGCCACTCATTGATCAGTTACAAAATTCGAACCCAATATCTAACCCTGAAGCTCTCCGGTGGGCTGCTGAGGCTGACCACAATTTGGCTCGAAACGAAGCTTTAACAGATGAAGAAATTATCAGAACATTAACGGTAGAAGATGATGATGATGACGTTGACCACCACCACCACCCTGTAGACTCTGTCAAAATTTCTCATTCTGAGGCTTTGGCGGCACTCAATACATCATTAAAGTGGGCCGTGGAGCAAAATTTTGAAGCACATGAAATTATGCTCTTTAGACGTTTTAGAGACCGTGCACTTGACTTAAAAATAAGAGCGGTCGCGCAAACAAAAAACTGACTTTTTTGCTTGCTGATAATATTCACTCACTTTATATGTTTTAATACCTTATGCAATATATACATGCATTATCTATACAATATAATGTTTGAGAAAATAGGTTTTTTGCGTTATTTTTTAAAACCTCGCTAATCCGGAAACCCCACTAATCCGGACGCCTATGTGCCTGAATTCATCCGGATTACCGTGGTTCTACTGTATGTACATTCAATGAAAAATATCATACATTGATAATTTTATGAGCCAATAGGTTATGCATCTGTCGATCTCTTGAAAAACATTGGACATGCCAAGAACAGATTGTTTTGAATTTCAATCAACCCTCTAGACATGGAAATTCTATTTTGATGATGGCATGTTTTATAATTCCCACTACAATGTTCTCTTCCTATTAAGAAAATAATTTAGATACTCACAGTACAATTGCCCCTGTAAGCCAACTTCTTCCCATACTGTATGAGATAACAAGAATTGGGATGTTCTTGCGCTTAGGTATCACACACTGGATCATAACCCATTTCAGAGCATGTATTCTGCTTCTTTACTATGGAATAAAAGAAGGCAAGGTCTAAGTCTACAGATGATAATTTTTATTTATTTAGAAATATATCATTTAGAGTTTATAAAGATAATCAAATTACTGTTTAAGTCTATTTATAAAAATGATCAACCAGAATTTTTTTTATTCAAGTTAAACAAGACTCGTTCATTAAACTCTTCACTTTTTTTACTTTCACTTCCAATTTTTACATATCTCTTACATAAATTGACCACTCTATTTTGCATAATAATAAAACACTGCAATGGTAAATACAGTGGTTATATTTTAATAATTGATTGTGGTGTTTCTTAAAATATATAAAGAGCTGAGGGCAATATGATGAAACATTTTTGGCATTCGGTCTTGAGTTACATTAGTCAATAATACTTTTCTCACATTCAAGATAAATGTAGAATTAATAAGGCCATTGATGGCATAAGATAACATAAAAAGGGGCACACCAAAATATTATCCAAATCTTGATTTGAACTTTTGATGATTTATTGGTGTGTTCCTATTTATATTAACTTATGCCATCCATGGTCTCTTTCATTCTACCTTTTGGTCTCTCCAGCCTTGACCATTTACACACCAGGTTTGTATTTCCTATATGTTGAATAGGTTTTGATGTTTTTTTGTGGGTGGATCTTTTTATATTCATGATAAATAGCTTGAATAAAAATGCTTTTATTATATGCAGAATTAGAAAGTTTACCATATCCCATGTCTAATACATACACTATTGGTAAATATAATCCTGAATATTTGTTGGATGTTGAATAGCATCATGCTTTTTATCATTGAAATAGCATCTGTTGAAATAATTGTAATTGTTTAACTCTCTAGTGAAAAGGATGAATCTAGATTTTTTTAATAGAAATTTTGTATGCTAAAGTCTGTGAATCCCAGATTATATATGTACAGTAGCTTGAGCACACTGAGGAGAGTTAAACATACCACATTCATATTGAGGACATGGTCTATGAAGGAGGCTCAAACAAACCCTCCTGGATGGTATACACTCTTCTTCCTCTGAGCATGTACTTTCATTACATGAATTACTTGCACATGAACCAAACTCGAAATCACTATCACCCAATCCAGCATATCTGAAATTATAATTTCAAAATTAAAAAATTATTAGAGAAAGTAATAGAAAGATAAAGTATATAATAGAATTGTAAAAGTCAAAAGAAGAATAATAGATAATCATACTGATGAGCATAACATAAGCTTTGTGAGATCAAATGAGAATACATTTTGGTGCTACAGCATTCTCCTAATAACTTGAATTTTGCTAACTACATCACTAAAAACATATTTAATTATGATTTCAATATTGAGGGTATGAGAGTTTAATTTGTCAAAGAAATTGAAATCTGAAGGAACTACTTCATGATTCTTCCAGAAAAAGTAAGTTATTATATGAGCATATCTTTTGAGATACTTCCATTGAAAATCATTAATGATTGAAAATAATGGTACCTATACAGGTTATCACTGCATAAAGCATATCCTAAAAATAAATTTCTTTGATATTTATGCTTCACACAATTATGCTATGTTAAGGCTTTGCTCTACTATCATGATAGGGGAAGACAAATATTCTCAGTTGATAATTTTGATTCCTTATCTACTAACTGAGTATGAATAACTAATAAGCTTTAAATCTACTTGTCATTTAAGATAATGACCCAATGAAGAAAGTGAATTTGCTACTTACTTTGCTAGACAGGAACTTGGATATGTTCTGTCGTTTCTACCACACACTGGGACATAGTGTGCAGGGCAGTTGCAAGGCAGTGCTATATATGCAGAATCCTTTCTCGAGTCTCCACCTTCAAAGAGGCCTTCGAGGTTCCTGCCATATGATACCACCATGCCCCACATTTCTCCACATTGATGCTTACTGCAAGTTTTCTCCCCTGAATAGCAACTGCATAAATTGCAGTCCACATAAAACCATGATCCATGCTCTGAAAAGAAAATCAATCAAAATTTATGCAATTTGTTTGGAGATATATTTTAGATAAAAAAATGATACATATATGCAATTAGTTACTTAACTAAGAATAGAATAAATACTATTACAGCATGATTGTGTGAAGCAGGAATGAAAGACTCTCTGCCTTCAGAGGCCGAACTTTCCTCATACCTTCCTTCCACTGCCTGTACAATTAGAGGGAATTAAACTGTAAGCCTATCGTAGTATTGCTAAAAGTACCACAACAGCAAATATCATTTCACACATATAGACCCCCACCAGAAGTCCGCTTTCAATAAAGGTTTGTTTGTTTAATTTTTTTATCAATGACCTTCTTAATGTTATTTTATCTCCCTGTTTTTTATGCGGATGACTGCAAAATTGTAAGACAAATTAATGCCTGTGAACTTCAAAAGAATCTTGATAATTTTTTCTACTGGTGTCAGCGTTGGCACCTATCTCCCAATATACCCAAATGCAAGCTCATATCTTTTACTCTTAAAATATCTTTCACTGTTTATCCATATTCCACCAATGGCTTTATGCTAGAAAAGGTTCATTTAATAACCGATCTGGGTATCACTTTGGACTCTAAACTGAGTTTTAACTCTCATTCATCTTCTATTCGCTCACGTGCTTTTAAACTTTTAGGTTTTATTAAACATAATACTTTTCCTAATTTTTCGACTAAAACGGTGATCCAGGCTTACTCGTCCTTGGTTCGCCCCATTTTAGAATATTGTTCAGTAATTTGGAATCCTTCCCACTCTACTAAAATCGATTTGATTGAAAGTGTACAAAGGAGATTTATTAAATGGCTATAGTTTACAAATAGTTATCGGAGAATCATAAAAATGCACATGAAGAAAAACATGAAAACATAAAGACTGAATAAAAGTAGAAAAATAACAAGGATACAGAAAGACTAATCAACAATTTCTAGAAAACCAACATTTGTTATAAATCTGAGGAATAACAAGTAAGGGAAACGGAAAGCAAAGAGAAACTCGTTTAAAATCTAATTTTGCTTAGATTTTTGGCAACTCACAATCTCTATCTTTTCAATGATATTATGCCCGGGTCCTTTATTGTGTTCGATGTGAAGAATTTTCGGCAAGAAGGAACTAATATAGTTATTGTAAACAAGGGGCTTTGCAAAATGAGTAGCGTCTCATTCTTATAAGAAGTAATTAAAGATCTTTGTTTATCGGATTTTTAGAAGCAATGTTATAGGAAAGTTTATTTCTGGAGATAGAACAAGTTTAATAAATTTTCAGAACACATTTTAGAAATATTTCTTCACGGAAAATGAGAATGATCAAAATGATTGAAATCAGCAAAATTAAAAAGAAAGCTGTATCACATTTGGGTCTAAGGTCTCAATCAGGGACGGATCTAGAAAAAATTTTGGGGGGGGTCCGATAGAAAAATTAAAAAATATAACATATTTCAGCTTTAACAAAACGTGACGTTAGAATTTTGTTAGACAAACTCGAATCATTTCGCTAGTGATTGCTTATTAAATTGTGTGTTTATTTGCGTTATTTCAGTTTCATTTTTGAAAAATAGGCACAAGTGATATTTCGGGGGGGGGTCCGGACCCCCAGGACCACCCCCCTGGATCCGTCCCTGGTCTCAATTGAATTATAAATATACAAAAGATCCAAATATTTCCAATGAAATATTTTATTTCACAACATCATATTTCAATATCTTGGAGTCTCCTCGAGCCTCTTAATGCCCTCTGGGGGTTAAATGCGCATCCGGCTGGTTCCTTTTTATGGTTTTGGGAGATTTGTGCTTTTGTGACACTTGTGCAACTCCCCCCCTCCTCCTCCCCCCCATCAGTAAATTAAGAAAAATTCTGTTTTCCAATCATTAATTGCTAAAGCCACTGCAATTGTGTTAATATTCACTTTGTAGCTTAAAATTTAATTTATTAAATAGCCTTTTATGAAATTACAAATGATTTATGGGTGAATTTTAGTTTTTTTGGAGACCAGACAATTTTGAGACTGAAATTTCCCATTCCAGAATAAAAAATATCAATTTCCAGATACAATATTCCTCTTACATATCCTCAATTCACAGATAAGATGCAAACATTAAAATTTAAGTAGGTATAAATGTAAAGGTAGTTAATTAGATATCCATCTATGATAGTTTTTCCAAGAATCTATACATTGATACATGAAGAGAAAATTTATTATGACGTTGATATTGCTGTCAATTATAGATTACGAGAACACCCTAATCAAACATACAATAACAATATAATGCGTGAATTAAAGAAACAACACACCCTAATAACCTAATTGTATGCACTCGCAGCTGATGTAATAGAACAAAATTCAAAAATGTATGAGCAATAATTATAGATAATGACAATACAATATAATTGAAGACAATGTTTGTTCAACATGAGGATATTACACTAAGTTGGAAGAGAAAGCTGATGAGAGGGAAATCAAGTCTTATGTAATATTTTTTAAAGTTAAACAATTCCAGTAAACTCACCAGCTGAATAACCAGTCATCAAGTAACTTGCTACTGTCTGACTGAGAACTTGAGCAGCAATGCTAACTCTCAGTTTGCTCCTCCCCTGAAAAATAACAGATTATCTTACAGGTCGTACTCATGACATACTTCATAACGGATACTGTTATTCCTCAATCTTATACTATTTTCAAAATTTTTGCATCAGAAATCCAAGAACAACTATTGCTGCCAAATAAAATGTCCTTACCTTAGGCTGCATGTGAATGGTTGACAGCTTCTTTAAATCCGTAAACGAGCATGCTTGCTATCCCATTCAAATGCCTGTACTATGTCGCTCCATTTGGCAATCCCTGGAACAGCAATTGAGGATCCCTCAACTGTGACTTCCAGAGGAAGGCGAATGTGGTACTTCAGGAACAGATTCCTGGTAGACTTGAGCAGGTGGGGAGGATCAAAAACTGTGACGTACTCCTGCCCATTTACATTGATGAGAGGCCTATCAGGAGTTGACCCCATCATCTTCATAGCCTTAACATTACTGCTACCCATGTCACAAACAGTAGATATCACTTGGAGACCAGCCTGATGGCACTCCTGCAGCACCATCTCCAGGATTTCCCTCAACCTCTCTGCATTGGTTGGAGTCCCACTGAAGAAGGCGGCTATTGGCTGCTTCCAGTCTTGCAGCAAGCCACGAAGCATAAACACCAACGCATACTTTGCTGGATTGTTGCTCCTCCCGAATGTTCCATGGTCCTCAAACCCTACTATAGAGTCAGTGGCCACCTTGTAATCAAAATGGGGCCTAATTGACATTTCGTCAAATAAGAGCAGACAAAAACGATGATGAAGCTCCGTGTCAGCCAATGACTCCACCACATTGTTGAGAGCCTGGCGATGGATGTCGACGGAAAATGGCATAGAACCCAATAGGCGATGGAGAGTCCTGATGCAAGGAAGTGCCAACATGCTACAAAGAAATCGGTAGCACTTGGGACTTCTCTTGTACACTGTTAGGGCGGCAATCTTCTCCTCCTTCGTCCACCTCCTCCCCTTTGGCTTCCTCTTCGATGTCCTTAGTTGGGAGGTGAGGAAAGCTGCAGCTGGTTTTGAAAGAAAGGACTCAAGGAAGCCAACAATACTGCATTGCTGCTTTCCCGAAGCCATAGTCTTCTTCACCTTAACCTTCAGCTTTTCATGGCTAGCCTGCAGTTTCTTCAGCTGCTTTTCTTTCTCCTTCTCATGCAAGTAAAGTAGCTTTTTCCTTGGAGTGCAATAAGCTAGCCTTGAAATGCCAATCCTCGCCAAAGAGATCCTCTTCCCTGAAGACTTGGGTGTGCTAGAGATGGATGGAGACACTAGGGAGGAGGAAGGAACGGGAAGGGGGGAGGAGGGAGGAACGGGAAGGGGGGAGGAGGGAGGTGTGGGAATGGGGGTGGATGTAACAGGTGAAGGAGGGTGAGTGGAAGGACCAGGCAAGTTAGAGGAAGTGGAGACGTTAGTGCCTTCACCCTGGGTGGTGCCTGCAGAGATGGTGGGACCATTAATGGAAGGCACAGCACCTCTGTTTAATCTCTCCTTCCAACAGTTCATAAAATCCCTGTCCACAAAATGCAGGGAACATAACCTGTAGGCATTTCGGTGAATCGTCCCCTTCTTAGACCACCGACTCTGTAATCCAGCATTCCCAGAGAATGCTATCCAAAGCTCACAACTGAAATTAACAATGCCTACAATTAACAGATAAGCAGAAGATGAATTGCAAGCCAATTTCCCTTGCCTGCTCCCACTGGCTTCTTTAGCTTGATAATAAATATGAACCTAGAGAATCACCTGACCTGAAAGCATGCATTATCACAATTTGTAGGTTTCAAAAGCAATAAAGGATTAAGAAGCATAACCATCTTTAAGCATAACTGATTATTTAGTTCACACCCCTTTCAGGGAGATCAAGAAATAGTCCATATAAACAAAAATAGAAAGACTTTAGACTTTGTTGAAATACATTTCTATGTTCATAGATATGATAATTTACTTACAGCACTCACATAAACTCATGAGAAAATTAAAGATAACCCATAAGTTATGAAACCATGCTCTTAGCTGACATTCAATTTGCGCAGCCACTGATTGATCAAAGAAATAATGTAAATCTAGAGAATGACTTGACTTGAAAGCATGCATATTACCATTTTTAAGCTTTAGAAGTGAGAAAAGATTAACAAGCATTACCATCAACAAGCACGTTAGGCACAACAGATTATTCAGTTCGTATCACTTTCAAGAAAATCAAGAAGAAGTCCATGTAAATACATTCCAATGTTCATACACATGACAATTTACTAAAAGCAGTCACCTATAGTCATAAGAAAATGAAAGATGACCCATTAGGTATGAAACAATGCACTTACCTCTTCTCAACCACTAAATGATTACAGATAAACTTAACTCTCTCTCTTATCACTCCTTCAAACAGTAAATAAAATTGTATATTTTAACATATAGGATTCCCACATAGCAGAAACACATCTCAGAGATATCTCAAATGTCGAACAAGATGTCTCGAAAAGTTCTCGGTTAAATCACAAAGATGTCTCTATCTCCTCTTCAGATACATCTCATAGGATATCTTGGAGATGTTTCAGTGACCTTTGGTGACATCTCCGAGGTATTTGAAAACTCGATGAATAATACAAGGAAACATTCTAAGTTTCTTATTATCAGCTGGATGTCTATATAATCAATAATACTTGTTAACACCTTTCTCACACATCGCATTCCCTCTTTAGCAGTAAAACAAAGTAAAAACAGGAAAATAGGCCAAACCAATTTATTGTTTATTAACAAAAACATTATATTAACAAAAATTGTCACTAACCACACCAGCAGCCACATCACGAAAACGGCTAAATTCAGAGTGTTGTAAAATAGTACATATTCTTTTTTATTGTTTAACACGAATATACTTATGGAATCGCAAAAATGTCACTATTCACACAAACTGCCAAACAACACAAATTGTTACACCAAACAATGGTAAAATTTCCGATGATGATCATCGGAAATTTTACTACGACGATTTATACACTAATTCGATTATCAAACATTTACATGGATATCTTATTTCATGTTGATATGATAAGTGGCCACACCAGAGCATCGAAGTCAGTCGCCAAAATTGTGTCGATCGTTCAAGTCGTTGCAAAGCCTCTTTCAGCGTTTACTCAGAAAATGCTCCTAACAGAAAATATTTCTTTGAAATATGAGCGATTGCGGAAGCTGCCTTCATGTTGGGTGCATGATATTAATCGCGAAAGAAGTGAACGTGGTGAATTTCACGCGCTGTACAAACAGCTACGGAATTATGAAGACAAATTTTTCGGATACTTACGAATGAGTAAAAATTCGTTTGACACCCTCCTTAAATTACTTAGTAATTATACGACAGTAAAAGCAATACCAAATATAAAATTAATGTCTTACGCTTGTTTGTGGCCGCATGAAAAATTGATCTTGAAAAGTCTCATAAAAACAGCTATGAGAAGCCTTAAGCCCGTCATACACGGTACAATCTAAAATAAAATATTGTGTGTCATGGCCGCCTTCTTCTTCCTGATTGGCTGATTTTTGAGAATCTCTCAGATTTTCGAACTTGTTCTATTCCAAAAATATTGTGAATCGGCCATTTTCACAATTTAGACTATCCTGTCACCTAGGTGTCAGGAAGTTGAACTTGGTGAGTTTGAGGATGTCATGGATGATGTATCAGGATTTCCAATTGGCCACGGTCGATTTCCGCCACTTGCAACACTGTCTGACGCGCTCTTTTAACTTCCCAATTGCCTTGTTTACCTTTTGAAATTGCTGCTTTCTAGATTTCTTGAGTGGAAAAAGTTCTTTTAAAAACTCATACCCGTTTACTTTAGAAGTTACTAGATTAGTTACTTTAGTTTAGTTTAGTTTTATACGTTATTTAAGAGTATCTACATATTAATACGTGAAGAGAAAACTTTGGATCCCTTTTGAAGGATATTGCGCGAACGGAGGAGTTTGAGATTTGGCATAGTTAAAGTTTATATGGAGAAAGAGTGCAGAGAGCTAAAATCTATGTCCAAATATCCTTAGTTTGACTCTGGACCAGTATAATCGTCTCTCATAAGAAATACACACAAAGTTCATTTTGATCGATATCAGGCATTTTTTATTTTGAAGAATTAGATCAGAAATAATGGTCGTACCAAATCGAGATTAATACCAAAAGAAAGAAAATTGAATAAAGATTCTTGTTTTGGTCGTAGAATATCGCATTCGAGTCGAAATTGAGAGAATTCAGACAAAAATGGTGAAAATTCTGTGGGTATAAACAATTCCCTAACGAAAAAGGTGATTGTTGGACTCAGCTCTCATACGAATCAATGCGAAAGAGAGGCTCATAAGAAATGAATTGAGAAGAAGAGCCGAAATTTTATGGCAATAAAACCATACGTTAACTTTTGAAATTGAATTGATTGAAGCTATATATTTTTATGAATAATATCACCTTCTATAATGCAGATTAACATTTTCGGCTTTGTAGATAAAACTTCAAACGATGTATGTTTACGTTCTAAAAACAGGGGAAATTTTGTCGTCGAAATCATCCGAAAGGCAGCAATATATACAAACGTGATTCCTGCAACCAAATAAACGAATACTCTATTATAATAGTTAACAAGCACTATTTGTGTCAACGGAAAATACGCGTATCTTCACAAAAATGAAATCAATTCCAAATGCAATATATCTTATACCTCATGAATATCAAGTCTCATTTATATTAGCATTAATTTGATTCAATAATAACATGAACAATTAAAGTAACATTGAATTGAAACAAACAATAAATTAAACTACAAGCCGTAATTGTGTTTCTTTTATTGTTACTTACATTTAAATTTAAATTCCATTGGTATTGCAGGGAATTAAGGCAAACAACACGCAACCTAAAGGCTTGTTTGTATACGCTCGCAGCTGACGTAATAGAACAAACTTCAAAACATATTAAGCAATAATCATAGAGTTATAATCATTGATTAAAGATCCTTAAAATTGTGGTATTTTCTTTGTTTGTGGATTATTCCAGGATGGTTTGGTCGAGGAGTCAGACCGAGAGATTCATTTCCATTGTAAGTGAGCGAGTTTTGTATCTATTTACATATGTGGAACTGTTTCTATCCCGTTTTGTTTTAGGTAGCCAACTACCACACAATTAGCATTATATTCTATGAAAAATCTACTTTGTTCAGCCCTTCCCTGCGTATTTAAGCCGAGATCCTTCCCTTTCATTCTAGCGAGAATCAGGTTTCGCAGATCCGCCATGTTGGATTTAAAAAACTATATTTTATTTTAGATTGTATCGTTTATGAGGGCTCTCGGAGATGAAGTGAAAAATCAAATATTGTCGACAATATTTTATTTTAGATTGTACCGTGTATGACGGGCTTTAGAGAGGAATTACCGGTTTTACGCCATGAATGTCTCTGAGAGATGTTATGATATGTGGATTGATTTAAAACTATCCCGAAAATTATAAATTCTAGAATTATTCGAAATTACTTTCATTTTAAACTCTATTTTATTAATTATCTTCATTTTAAACTCGATCTTCCCCAAAATGGATCACATCGAAATTTCACTATTTCAAGTTGACCATCCACATGTCTGTTCTGTGGAACTTGTTAACAGTCATTAGTTCATAAAATTCAAGTAACATTGAACGAAAATTGTTCATCACCATATTTCCCAAATATCTCATACTATAATGTATGCCTTTTAAAAACATATCGACGAACACTCCTTACTTTCAAATTACTCTGCATGCTGTAAACGCTGGCGTGACTGGGTTACTCTTATATCACGAAACACTGTTTAACTTAATGCACATTACTGACAGTTAATGAAATTATACAACTAGTTTAATATTCAAATAGCAAAATTAAATACAGCCGAGTGTATTCGGGATTCAATTCCTTAATCATATATTCTTACTCAAGTTTTCCAGCCCAATGCTACGTTCGCCATAGGCAAAACGCACATTTTAATTAACTTACATTTGCTTCGGACTGGGAAAACAAAAAAATCTTATATCTGGTTGCTCGCTCGAAGATTTACACCCCGCTACAACGCAACGAAGCTTCATCTTCAAGATAGACAAACGCAGAGAAAGATAGAATACCACCAGACCACGCGAGTTGATCAACGTTCACAGTGGAATTCCCAAGGAAAAACGGACTTGAAAAAAGTCTGACAGGGCCGGGAAACAAACCCGGGATCTTCCTCTAACCGGGAGGCTGCCATAACCATCTAGGCTACCCGACCAGAACATTTTAACAAGCCGTTTTGGGGACTTTGTGTGCAAGGGCAAGTGCAGTTTCGTCCGACTGAGCGGCATCGTCTGCGGCCATGGCCTCATCGAGGCACCGGCAACACAAAGAGGTGTGAGGAGAAACCCCCCTTAGGGCCTTAGGCCCGTTGCCCACTACAGCGAGAAATGCGTAGCGAGAAATGTGTGCCGAGAAATGTGTAAATCGAAAGCATGGGATCAAATGGGCGTCCGTCCACTAGAGCGAAGCGAGAAATGTGTGGAGCGAGGCGAGCGAGAAACCTCTTTCAAGTCGATCGTCGAGCGAATTTTCTCGCACACATTTACCCCCTCCACGGGGTCCAACGCTGCCGAGAAGACGAAAAGATGCCTACCTTACAGGGACTAGTATATTCAAGTCTGCGCGAGTGTATTTACTGCAATAAATAAGGAAGGGGGGGAGTGAAAAACCTGCGCAAACAGTTAGGAAATTGCCATAATTGCTCAAAATCTTTCGCTGCTTGAAGCCAGGTTTCTCTTGAAGGATTTTTCAGTACAATTGGTTGTAGCCTTTGCCATAAAGCTTCACATACTTCATTAACTATTCTTCCGACAATCGATTCACCCATTCTGTAACTGAATGAAAGTGATCTGTACGATATTCCGGTAGATAGGAACCTGAAAGAAATGCACATTATTATTAAAACCATGTAATTTTATTTCATCAGCATCCGTTATCAAAATTGATTGGAAGAGACTGCGAGACTGCCATCGGGACGCTATAAAACGAAGGAAGTTGACTCGATCGGGGCAGGAGGTAACCACCAGAAGACCGTGGAAATATAAGGAGCAGATGGATTTTTTAGTAAATTTCATGGTAAATCGGACTACCGAGACGAATGTGGAAATGCCAGCGAACAGTATGGCTCAGGAAGAAGTGGGAGCTGCTTCCAGTGAGGTACGGGAAGAGGACAACAACACTTCTCCATCGCCCTCACCGTCACCGTCGCCTGCCCCACGCTCCAGCAGGCCAAAGAGTGACAGTGACTTGCTGCTATATTTAAAAGAATCGAGGGAGCAAAGGGATAGGAAGAGGGGAGAGAGGAGCCAGCTCATTCATGAAAAAGATGAGCTGGAAAGTTTTTTTGAGACTGTGTCTTACAACAAAGAAATTGCCACCGATGTTCCAACTAAAGGTGAAGAGGAAAAGTTGTAAGTGAGGCAGAGGGCGAGGCAATGTCTCAGACAGAAAATATTCCCATTCCAACAAAGGTAACAAATGTAGAAAATAGTCCTCATATATTTACTTATGAGGAATTGTAAAATTAATAAAAAAAATAATTTTTCTCTAGTATTAATTGTTTCATTATACCCAAAATATAATCCAAAGAAGCGAATTTATCATTCATAATATGTATAGCGAATTTATCATTCATTATATGTATATCGGTTGATTCCATAGTAGTGCCTTGAGTTTTTTCTAAACAACGAAAGAATGTAAGTTTCATCTTAGCGGATTCGTTCTCAATAATTTTGAAAATAAACTGTAGAAAAATTCATAGCCAAGTTGTCACATACCTTAAACATATAGCTAATTTTTCTTCTGTACCAATCGGCTCTCTAAAGGAAGTGAATTTCCTTCGTATGTCGTCCTTAATTACAATGTGCAGTTCCGAAAATTGCAGCTTCGTCATTCTGAATAATCGTCTATGACTTTCATCATCAAGTTGCGGGATTAGACAATGAAATTCTCCATATTCCCGCCTGGAATGGATATAACGATTCATCCAGAACCTCCGTGATTTTTTTTCCTTAGTCACCAGGTAAAGCAAAACTGCATTTTCCTCTTCACTTTCTTCTGAGTCATTCGAGTCAGAATCAATTATATGACGTTTCAAAGTATCACTAAACATTTCAACAACTGAGATCACACCACGTCCGAAATCCTTCGCGGTCTCAACGCAACTAAGTATCTCAAGCTGAGCGAGAAACTCGCTGTAGTGGACGGATACCAACTCTGCCGCCTCGCTCACGCATTTCTCGACACACATTTCTCGCTACGCATTTCTCGCTGTAGTGGGCAACGGGCCTAAGGATAAACAAATAAGGAAAGGGTTTAGGTGACTTTGCACATAAGGTTAAGGCAGCCTCCCGGTTAGAGGAAGATCCCGGGTTCGATTCCCGGCCCTGTCAGACTTTTTTCAAGTCCGTTTTTCCTTGGGAATTTTCCTGGGTGCACGCCCTTATGTGCATAGTCACCTAAACCCTTTCCTTATTTATTTATCTATTTATTTAATTATTTATTTATTTATTTATTTAATTATATGTATTTATTCACAGTGGAAATTCAAAAATGGCTCTTTTCGAGAGGCTCAACGGGCTCAACCACTTCGACCACTTCTTCCTTATTTATTCATTACAACCGCTCGGAACGCCTCCACTACATAATGTCGGAGAAAAGCTGCGGAGGACAAAACTCGAACAAATGAACGCTTGTCATCCCGTTGCACTTGTGTCATGATCACTTCATATTACCATCAGCGGTACACCGTATATTATATTACGTCATAAATTCTTGCAATCCAACGTAAACGGAGCAAATGTCTGGAAAAATTCCTAAGAGGAAAATAAATATTAAATTAATGCAGTTTTTCCATTCGTTTTAATTAATTTGAGAGCCTAACCTAGTGTTGATAAATTAATTTTAACAATCTAGAGACAGGCAGACAGACAGTGACGCATTGTATTTAAAAGCTGCCACTCCCACGATTGCAATTGACGAAGAATTCATTGAAAACGGCGCATATTTGCCAAAATTTTCAGCTTTTTGGCTCTCGTTCGCTTAAAATTCGAGTAAACCTATTTTAATTTGGTCTCGTTTTGAAGATTTCTATGAGACCTTTCCAAATATTGAAATTAAATTTCATATTTTCCCGAATTTTACG
This sequence comes from Sympetrum striolatum, assembly GCA_947579665.1. Classification (NCBI taxonomy): domain Eukaryota; kingdom Metazoa; phylum Arthropoda; class Insecta; order Odonata; family Libellulidae; genus Sympetrum; species Sympetrum striolatum. The sequence continues at coordinate 1,984,938 of OX388341.1, forward strand.
AAAAAATCAGGGAAAACTGGGCATTTTAGCCAAAATGTTGTTTTTTTTTGCTCTCTTTTGCTTAGAATCTGAGTAAACCTAATCGAATTTGGACTCGTGTGAAGAATTACGAGAACCTTCTAAATAATGAAAAACAATCATTTATCCAGCAATTTACGGAGAAATCAGCGAAAACTGGGTATTTTGGCGAAAAAGTTGTTTTTTGCTTAAAATTTGAGTAAACCTAGTTGAATATGGACTCGTTTTGAAGATTACGATACCTTTCCAAATATAGTAAAAAATTTCATATTTTCCAGCATTTAATCAAGCTCTATCCGAGCAAGGAATCCCCGTTATTAGCGTAACGCAAATGTTCACCACGCGCCCTACTACCGAGGAGAAACTAGCAGGAAAATCTGTACCTCTTCATCATTCAAAATAACCACCGAGCACCATGGTAATCCAGAGAAAATCAAATCTATATCTAATCTATTCCCAGCAAACAATTCCACGTGGTCACCACGTGGCTACCACGTGGCGTTTGGTGGCAGTTACGTTGTAACACCACGTGGCCACCACGTGGCCACCATGTGGCGAGATGGAGTTGCAGGAACGTGGTCACCATATGGCGCTGCAACTTTACTACCACATAATCACCACATTTTGCCACATTTCTATAATATTGTATCCTAAAATTTATAAAATATTCCAGCTAATTTTGGACCCCTTATAATGAAAAATTACTTTCTGATCACTCCTTTCCATACAAAAATAAACTTTTATACATTGGCATCAAATACTTGCTTTCAGAAAAAATATCAGGATGCTACCCAAGATTCATACCTTTATCTAAAATTTGGATAAAAATGGTCTTTTACTTGAATTCAGGATTAAGACAAGGAAAAGCAAGACATGGGACATTCAAAACCATTTTACTGGGTGCTATGTACAGTAGATTCATTGCAGCATTTATTCAGACAATGTCTCAGTTTAAATCGCAACTCAAGGTCTTTATATAAGACATCTCTGAAAGCAGCCAATGAGCACTCAAGTACTTAACTTAAAACACATTGCATATTTTCTAAATTAACCAATTGAAAGGCTTTGAGAACAATAAATATAAATTTTTTAAAGGGGTAAATTAAGAGTACCTGATAGATATTTCAAAAGATAAAACATATCAAAGCTTTAGACAAATTCAAATATTTGGATTAGGAATACTGCCGTTTCGTTACATCTCAGATGTATATTTTCCACATGAAAATTCCGCATAAATCATAAAGAAAATTAACAATTCCTTCGAGTAGTCATTGATTCAGTAGTAAACTGAAAGAAGGGTAAAAGATGAAGAATACACCAGAAAATATGCTGTAAATAAAATTTTTATTGTTATGCTTTATTTTAATACAAATACATTTGTGAATAAATACATATTACAATGAATTAAGTTTTGCATAGCTGAATAGGAATGAAATCTTAATACAGCAAAGAGAAGCAAAACGATCTGTGATATTGAAAATGAAATCAATTCTTAACTCACTTTTGTTATTCACTTTTACTGCTGTGGATAAGGTCTTCCTTATGTGGATCCTAAGATCGAGTACTATTATCTTCAATCCAGGATAATTCTTCTTATAACCCATATCTTGTTCTTTAAACCTTTATTATTCTATCATTCTGTCTGAGAATCTATCAGTCTTCAACGAATACACTAAAGTTCCGGAATTTCTCTTTTTCTTGCACTAAATAAAACAGAAATGACTAAATTAAAATTTGCTTCTTATAAAACTTCCCATGATATTGCAATACGTACAAACAAAAGTGAAATACAACTTTTACTGACAGCTGTATTAAGTTTTAAGAAGGCTTAAATTAATTCAAATAATTGAAATGAAAATGTTTGAGTAACGTAAATAAACACTTGGGTAAAATTCTCGATAACACAGTAAATCATCGAGAATTTTACCAACACTTGTAAGCAAGCATTAATATTAGCTTATTAAATATTTAATATCTACTAAAGAAGGCAAAAAGCTTCACTTACGTTTCTTAGCTGAGCTTAAAACTGCAGATAATCTCCAGATTGTCACTATCTTCACAGTATGGATAACTTAACGTACACGATTTCCCCCAACAAATACACTACATCGGTCATATAGTAAAACGTAATGCTCCGGATGAACAACCAACATCTTTGATAAAATTGATTGGACGGTGACAAGGATTTTCCTGTAAAATACAATTAAGAACTCATTTCTAGGTAGTACATAGTTTGAAACGTGCAATAAATAATCAATGCTTAAATAATGTACTTACAATTCTGTTTCCTTGGAAAGTGAAAAGATGGAATACATTTACTGCTACTGTGCTGAAATATCCTTTGGGGCGACATAATTCATCGCAATATTCGAAATTGTTTCACAACTTCAACACGATGCTGAGACTTAACGACGGTTACTCAAATGAGCTATTGCTAACAAAAAATAATTCGAGACACTGCTACCACGCTAGGAGATTACAACGAGAACCGCTCAAGCTCAAACCAGCAAGATTTGTCAGTTTTCGTATATGAAGGAAAAATGATTGTTTTCCTAATCATTTTCGTAACATAAAGGAAAATAAAGCATGAGAAACACGGAAATCAACTTTTTAATAACGTTCGCGCTCGATTTCCTAACGAATCATAAAAAATATATATTTTACGATTCGTTCATATGAATTTAAAAACGGATTGATGGATTTCTGATTCCATCAATGAATTTAAAAACATACTCTTCATCTGTAATTACTTTTAATTATATAATCGAGTATAACGTCGGCTGAATATTTTCTTTTATTATTATAAATTCACTAACATCGATAACAATGGAAAAATAAATAATTTTATGCTACTTCTTCCTTTAATATGTCATAAATGCATATTTATATTATTTTTTACTTGATTAGATAATGCTGCGGGTTATTCATCTTCCGTAATTGAATCACAGATTCTGGGTTTTATCCTTCTGCTTTTTTGTTTTATGAGTAAATGAATTTGATATGGAAGAAAATCTTTTTTATATAACATTTTATATATAATAATCTCACGGGAATGACAACGTTTTGGCCACGATTATATGACATTTTGGCAATATCCAATGTGGTGATGACCACGTTCTTACCACCTTTTTACCACATTCACCACATTCGCCACCAAAATGCCACGTGGCGAATAGTGGCGAACACGTGGCGTGTTTGCTGGGTTCCACCTAAAAGTCACCATCGCAGATTTCATTAAGCCAAAACAACCAGTACAGTGTAACCTGTGCCAGCGAATTGGTCAAACAAGGAATTTTAGCCAAATATATATCTATTATATATAGATGCTTCTCCGGATTCATTCATATATATACCCAGATAGGATACAAATTCACAGGCTAAACCAAAAGCGTCATTGACCTGAAATTTTTACGACGTAATGGCCATAACGTGTAACCTCCAGGAAAAAGCCGACATTGAACCTCGGTGTCATGGGTTCGATTCCAGAAGGCCCCAAAGTCACGATTTTCTCCATAAGGATACATGGCGGGGATTTTCGAAAATTTTTTTGGTGCACTTCCCGGGAAAGTAGAGAGTTGAAATTGGAGGGATCGCAAGATGCCAAAGATATCTAAAGAAAAGCATAAAGACATCTACGAATATTATCCTTGGTTCGATGCTAGGTCGGGGCAAAAATAGGCCGTTTAAAATGCATTGCGGCGATTTTGAAGATTTTTTTTGGATCCTTTCCCGATAACATGGAAACATAAAACTCGGCACGTGGATAGATATCGCGAATATATTTCATAATCAAATTTTACATGTTCGCTGATGGTCCTTGATTCGATCCCATAGGGTCATTTGCACTTCTCAATGCATTTCTTACGGAGATAACGGAAACAAAATTTAGGTATTTCCCGGCATGCTATCAACTTCAAACTTTGTATGAAATTAGATCAAGTCCTAGCAAGTCATTTTGTGCATTTACAGCTTCCAATACGTCCAGGGTTCGACACCAGGCGTCTCTACAATCAGTCACTGATCCGATTTTTAAGAATTATTTTGAACCCCTTCCCAATAATATTAAAACTTGAAATTCGGCATATATATAGAACTTATAGATACAATGCGGAAACATATTTTATATTTCCTAGATCGTCCTTGGTTCGTATCCAGAGAGCTATTAACATTCGTGAAAAGTAGGTCTTCGTTTGAGGCAGTTGCAGCCAATATTTTTGCTTGAATTTTCACACGTATTTAGAGAAGATGATCTTCTGATGTGCTGCATAGAAAATTCACCAAAAAGACCCGGGTTCGATACCAGACGATTAAATTGCAGCGAATTTTCAGAATATTTTCAATCCTTTTTTTCCTTTCCAGGACAGTCCCGATATAATGCCGTTATGAAAATAGTGTTGTCGATCTGCTTGCAGTATGCAAGCTACATCTTACTCGTATATATATATATATAAATTATATGCGGAGGACCACACTCCACATCATCCTACCAGAAAGCACACGAAGACTATAGTCCTGCTACAACTATAGAAAAATAATCCTACTAACTATCGCAGCTGCGCCGCATTCATAGCCTCCAAACAAGCCCTGTTCAAACAAAATAATTCTTCATCTACCATACCACAGCCAGAATCTCCTTAAACATCCTCCCACCAAATTCCCTCCTATAGCCAGATAATAGAAACCCCAAAACCTACCAACCCACTACCTTCTTAGCACCCCAATCTCTGACTGACCGACCGACCGAATTAACTCTATAATCTCTCCAAACGGCACAAGGCAAAGAACTATTTATCATAACCAAAATAATGAAAATTTATGGGCTTTAACCCTAACATAATCTCATGCAATTCCCAAGGTCATCATGAATTGCTCCACTTCCTCCAGGAGTGGGACATCACCATTTGTCTACTCCAAGAAACCCACCTGACCAGACATCAAAATATTTATACTCCTAACTACCAAGTCATCCGTAGCGACAGACCCACAAAAGGTGGCGGAGTTGCCATACTCGTCAGGTCCAACATTGATTTTACAATACTTCCCAGGATCAACTTTAAAATCTCTTCACAGACTAAAGGAGAAGAAAACAGAAGTCTCAGGACAATCCTTTTTCAACAATTTTATTGAAATTTTTAAAGTTTACACTTTATTACAGCAATTGATAAAAAAGTTTCAAACTTGAACTCATCCCATTTTTAATGAAAATCCTTCCATCCTTGTCCCGGCCACTCTTTTTGATATGGGATTTTTCGCCTGGCCGAAACCTATCTCCAGAGTTTACATTATCTCCAGAGTTTACTCAACTGCAAAAAGACAGAAACATTAGACAATTATAAGAAATAAAAGTATTAATTAATGCTAGAATGGAAGAAATTATGAAGAAAACTTTTAAGATCTATTTTAACAATGCGAATGACATTTCCTAAGGGGGAATCCATCTCTGAAAGATGCAGCTCTCCATTGTAGATTCCGAAATTATTTTTCTTAGGTTGTTAACAACTGGAAAAAAGAATTCTACTTTACACTTCAATTCTGATAAATCGTAGCAAATACAAAAGAGTATACTGTACTGATTGCAATTACCAAAACCCTTGTTTTTTACACGCCACCATCGAACCAGATTGTGCTATGATATCACTGAGTGCACAGCTAAAAATATAGCCTTTCGGTATAAGTATTCTCTTGGAAAACAGAAGCGATTTTCGAAATGGAAACCAGAACTGGTGATCGAATCGACTTGATTTGACACTACATGAATCAAATTGTTGGCTTTAAGTTTCTATCGAATAACCAAGTGCTAAGAGTGCATTTTGTGTAATATCCGAAGAGTAAACTTAACTTTAAGCTCCAGTGCTGGTTTAGCAGTAAAGGAAGTAAAACTCACGAGAGCTTAGACTTGGAACTCACTTAGAGCTCACTGATTACGTTCAAGCATTCTGTTGCAATACGACTGTAGTAAACACAGGAAGAATGTATGGCGCTTTTCTCTTATCAGAGCAAAGACATGGAAAGGATGTTTTATTTTTAACATGTAGGCACAATATTTATCAAATAATTTTACGGAGTGTTTTGGACGAAAATTTTGGGAAGCCCTCGGGTACAAATTTCCATCTTATCAAATGGTTTCAGAGCGCAAAGTATAGCCTCAAATATACAGGGGGAACTTCGAAAAAAAAAAAAAACGGAAATCCAAGACTGCCGAGCTACTGCTTAAGGACTCTTCAAATGCAACAACAACGATGGCCCAAAGATTTAAGTCATTGCATAAATAATATTTTATGATGCATTTTTAACATCAAATTGCTTCATTTCATTTACCAAAACTTAGAAAACCAAAAAAACTAGCTTTCAATATCCATGCAAAAAAAACAATTTTCTTCCTTTTCTCCGTAGTTTAATTGAAATTTTAAAGTACGTGCCGTACTAGGTCTTTATCCTATGCTATGCAAAAGAAACTAGGCTAAAATTAATTCAGGGTTAATGGTAGATATCAGGGGGTTTCACCATTACTTTTTTTCAGGTAGAAATTTGAGGGTCACCATCCTAATCGGTAATTAAACGGGTAATTTCTAGCAAAATAATGAAAAATCTTAATTTTCATCGTAGAACGTCGATCAAAACACGCTTGTATATCTCTTTGGACGAGTGAGACGACGAAGGTAATACATTGCTGATTTAGAGATTTAGATTTAGTTACCTACAGTTAATCTATTTGCTTTCCAATGAATTCAAAAGCTTAAGTAACATGAATTTTGGATACTGAAGAAATTCATAATTTTGCATTATATCTTTCATCAAAATAATCTACAAGTTAATTTATCTTCTTCCCAATTTATTTAAAAGCATAACTAACGACAACCTACCATGCTTAAGTAATTCATGATATAGTATTATATTAGTCATCCAAAAAATCTACCCTGGACAAAGGTATATGCAAGCAAAGATTCAGCTTTAGTTACAGACAGTTAATCTATCTGCTTCTCTATCACATTAAAAGTATTACAAACTAGAAACTACCTTAAGTTAACCAATGAGTAGTAATCATTAACACATAAAGTGTTCCAAAGAAAGAGGTTTTACTGTAGTCAATCAAAATTATGACCAAAACATTAATTACTACAATATCTGTGTTTCCAAAACATTTCTCCACCTAAAAGGAATAAAAAGTTCTAAAGGTATAGAGTAACAGAAGAATGAAGCAAAAATACTGATAGCGAATTATAGATTGTTCAGAAATTTAGGGAAACTAAGCAGGAAGTTCAAATGATCCTACCCTCTCATCCACCAAGATACTGGTTAAAATTTTGCTGAAAAATTCTTCACAAAAATCTAATCTCATATACAACCACAGTATTTCTGGAAAATACTGCATATACCCGCTATTATTATGTACCAGCTGACACTAGCACTGAAGCTGATGTAAGTATTTGCAAGTTAAAATAATCTAAATAAGGACTGATTGACACCCCATCAACTACAAATCTTTAACTAATTAAAACATCCTCTGAACGTACAAGGACTCTCATATGAACATTTTCTCTATGGGAAGTATCACATTGGAAAGTATTTGGTCAAAATTATCGAAAATTAAAGCTAATGTGTCCTTAGGCATATCATATGAAATAAAATTAGAAATAGAAATGATTTTAAATAAAGGTTTTGATAGTATCCACATAATTTTCAAATAAATATAATCAAATGATAAAATGATTTACTATCTCTATTGAAGAGTAGAGAAACAATTTCCTTCATTGAATCCCACTCTAATCTAAAATAATTTAAATTAATTCCAGGTGTTGGAAAACAAACAGTCATATTAAATGTTTCTACAGAATAGTATAAGTAAAAACTTTGGCTTTTATTAAAATTTTAAGTTACTTACAACACCACATTGGTATCACTGGACATCAAAGAGATTAAGTTAGTTTTGATATGCTGTAAATTAAGGTTAATAACAGGCCCATTGACAATAGCATAAGGTGCACAACTATTTTAAGTTGTAAATATCTGTGCCTGTTTCTCTAAAAGTCCTGCTAAAAAAATAACAATGAGCAATGAATTCAGTGTTGAAAAAGCAATCACTGCTCTAAAGCTAAAATATGTTATTAAATTAAAGAATTAAAACAAAACGTAAAGTGAACAGAGTACTGCGCTAAACTGGAAGAGCATGAGCTAGTTTCCCAAAAAGCAAACCTGATATAATAATAATTGAACTGATTCAATTTAAATGAATGAAAACTTTATATGAAAGAGACATTTACATAATCTGCTAAAATAGGTATTTATTCTTAAAATATTTATGTATTCTGAAAAAGTTTGGGAAAACACTAATAGGCTTCCATTATTCTACGAGTTTAAAAATTGTCACTTCCTGAAAAATAAAATAAAAACACTGCTTCATTAAATAAAGAACACATCTCTAAAAGCAAATCATAATGATATTGGAACTTAACATGGGCTACATTGAGATTAAATATAATGCATGGCTCAATTATTGCAAGATGATGGCATAAAAGAGAAAAATTAATCAAATTCTACCATTAACATTCAATGATACAAAACACAAAAGTAGTTTCCAGCACAAAGAAAAATGAAAAATTAATAGCTGTAAATATTACTTATGAATACTAAGAAGATTATATAAACTATAAGAAGACTATAAAATACTCAATGATATTTGAGAGATACCACTTTTAGAAGTAATATATAGTATACATAGATTCTGCTTTTAAGATTCACTAATAACAATATAAAGAAAGGAAAGTGCAGTTTCCAACTCAAAGATAAATAATAAAAATGAGAGAATAACATCAGTAAGGGATACTAAGATTAGCTCTAAGAAATTCTCTACTCTTCAATAGGTTCAAAAACCATTAGAAGACTATAAAAATGCTACTGAAGATTTGAGAAATACCACTTTCAGGACCAAAATATGGTAAATGTATTCTAGCTTTAAGATTAATTAATGACGATATAAAAGGGAAAGTTCCAGGTCAAAGTTAGATAATAAGAGTGAAAGAGTATAGTAAAGAATACTGAGAAGTATATCTCTAGAAGGATACTATAAAAATACTAAAAAACCTTTGAGTACCAAAATATAGTTGCAAGGGTCAATAAACTGCAGCAAGAAGAAATAATTACCAAGAAATAGCTTACTTTTACATAAAATGGATTATAAAGGAGATAACAATTTGATAGAGTTGAACACAGAAGTTTAATATTTTTAACACAAAAAAGTATCTTAATAATTTGTGTCAGTAGCTGATAAAACTCAGGAGAAAGATTTTGAAATGTTTCACAAAGATACTGGGTCGATAGCAATGCAGCTTAAAGTACCGTTGGTAAATATCTGTTGTACTTGGTTTAAGGAAAAAAATCATATCTCCTTTATGTGGGACACTAAAATTATAATTATTGCTTTTATAGATAAAGTAAAGATTGCGCATTATATAATGATAAAAAAAATTATGTCACTGCGTTTATTCTCTGGATATAAAGCTGCGAACATTACCTTTTTCACTACTTTTGATGCCGATATTTCGGCTTTTTACGAGCTTCCGAGAACTGCCGCTAGTGCTGCACTAAACGAATTTCTCTTCTTACGTACGGTTCTGTGCTTAGATACCGTTAGTCTTTGCAGAAGATAGGATTTGAAGTTAGTACATTGGTAATCTGTGGTTAGTACGAGTTCAACCTTTGATAATAAATCGCATAAGTAATCAGTTTGAAGCTGCTGCGTTTCCTTAAAAAGACCTTGGAAGCCAATTGAGCTTGCAAACCAACTATAGCTTGCGATCCGAACGTGAGGGTGACTATCTTTTTCTTAACACAAAGCAAAATTTGCGACAAAAACACTGTTTTTCCTTAAAAAGACCTTGGAAACCAATTGAGCTTGCAAACCAACTATAGCTTGCGATCCGAACTTGAGGGTGACTATCTATTTCTTAACACAAAGCAACCTTTGCGACAAACACTGCTGTTTTTGGATACATAAGAATTATATCTGTATCTTCAGTAGTGAAGGAGATATAGATTTTATCCCAAACTGTGTGAAACTAGAATTTTACCCAGAAAAATGGCAATTCATTGCGAACATACCACCCTAGCACCCGTTTCACTCCTCGAACCCGTAAGATTGCAGGGTATCGGGAAATATACGCTATTTCCACTATGACGTACTTTGACATTGCAAAGATATGAAAATCCTCGATTGCTTCGGCATCTGGTGACGGAAAGCTATAACTACTGAAAAATCCAATATGGCGGTCATGGATTTCGGTAGTTGTCGCACATAAAACACTGCCATAGCCACATTTATCGTTTTTTCACAACAAAAAATATATAATTTTAATGCGCAAGGATGCCTCTATCTACTGTGTAAATTTCCTGGAAATCAGACATTTTTTAGTGGCAGAAAAATATTTTTTCCGTAAACCAGGTACAAAAGATATTTACCATCTTTTTTTCTAAATCGTTTCAATATCAACTAAACATTTTATATTTAATTTTTTTCAATGCTGTTGCGTTATCGGCTTGTCTCTCATATTAGTGTATCAACGTTTAAGAATTCGGTAAATATCTGTTGTACCTGGTTTACCAACAGATATTTACCAAAGAGATAAATAGATCGTATCTCATCTACAAGTACATTTCTATTTTCAATTCACAATTACATAGAGATGTGTTCTTTCAAAGAAATGAAACTGAGCAGTCTGAATCAAATAAGCCCCGAGACTAATAGGAGAGTAGTAGAGATTAAACTTACAGAAATTAAGACCAACTCAGTTCATGTCACCTCTGAGCCTCCACCATGTCACCTCCAACGAAATTTGCTTGATATCTCATACGTCATTGCACTAACAAATTATCACTTCACTGTATCATAACACGATATTACTTTCATGCATCTAAAACCTCCTAGTTGAATAGTCGACCAAAATCAATCAGTTGACTCATCACAACCTTTCGTGATCAATTCCTCTTCTCGTAACCATGATTTCCATCGAACATGTCGTGATATCGTGAACAATCGAAATAGTCTAAAAATATGCAAAAAATTAACAAATATTACGACAATTAAAGCCAGTAAATCCATCATCCCAACAAACATGTTTAAATCCTGGGTAAATTTCTAGTTTCACACAGTTAGAAATTTACCAAATCCTGATCCTGAATGTATATGGCTCTCTGGTATTGAACTGAGGACCGCCAGGGAAACGTAAAAGAGCGTATATGAAATGTATTTGTAAATGTGGCTAAGTTGAAGTCAAACTGCTATTCTTTTGATTATATATCCACACGATCTAATTAAACAATTGCGTCTGGATTTGCGTTTTTTAAACTTAAAGTTGATTATAATGAAAATAGACTTTAATTTGATAGCACTACGAAAGTCGTTTTTCGGCTATTTTCTTGATATTTAATTAGGAAGCTTTGATTTAAAAAATTAACTCTGGTAAGCAATATAATTTAAAATATGATTTTCAAATATATCTTTTTGTTCTTTTAAGTGAAATATGGTTATAATGAAAATACGTTTTATTTTGACTACTATTATGACTACTTAATTCGTTTTATTGCTATTTTCTTGATTGTAAAAAAATTTGAAATAAACTTTTGATTGTAGAAAATTTTGATGCAAACTATTATTTCCGATAAGTAATATTATTTAGAAAACGATTTTTCAATAGATTTGATTTTCCTTAATATGAAAGTGGGCTATAATGTATATAGATTTTATTTTGACATGAAACACTAAATTCAAAGTGCTATTTTTGGTATAATATATTATTTAATTATCATTACACTTAATTCAAGGTATAGTTATTGAACAAACAATCTTAAATTAAACGTGAATTGGTAAAAAGAAAAGAGCTATTAGCAAATTAAGTAATATGAAAAGAAAAAGAATAAATTAATATTTACAAGAAAAGTCAGGAAAAACAGTACAAGGTCCACGTGAGCCTTTCTTGGCTCATCTGTTTGTTCCTGGTTTAAAATTGCTGTATGCTATACTTATGTTTATATTATATAGACTGATTTAAACGATATATAGATACAAAATATTAAACAAGGCACAGAAAGTGTGATAACATTTAATATGTTTTGTTCCACACTTATAAGAAGTCACTTAAAAATGGTCCTTAAGTCTCAATTTATAGACAAACTCTCTCTTTGGAGCTACAGCCTTATGTTAGCCTCCACCACGATCAGCCTCCACTTCTCTGTCTTCTCACTTTCATCTTCTTCATGCCCATTATGAATTAGCCATCTCAATCTGGACTGTCTTCTCCGTCTAGTGGCATACTAGTGGTCTTCATTCTATTCCCTTCTTCGACATTGCTGTTTCATGCATCTTTTCCACATGGTCTAACCAATATATTCTCAAATATTTTATGGACTTAACTACATCTTCCCCAATTCATTATTGTCTTTAAATCGTCTTTGGTTCTCCTTTGCCATAAATTATTCTCAATAACAGGTCCACATGTTCTCTGCAATAGTCTCTTTCAAATCTTACCAGGGCCATACTCTTGTGTGATTGTGTAAGTCAATATTTATGCTCCATAGGTTACTACTTGTCTGGTGATTGATTTATATATTTGTATTTAAGTGTTTCTGTTTATAAACTTCCTGTTGAGCATCTTCATATTTGCACTATAAGTTTAATTCCTTGCTTGTATTCTTTCATGTATTCATATTATGCATTTTTGGAAGTTGTATATTCTAGATATTTAAACTCTTCCACACCTTCATATTTTGTATGTTCTTTCTCCAACTCCTGGGTGACTCTAGGTTTGATAGATGAGTTCATAAGCATATATTTAGTTTTACTGGTATTAACTATCAATCCCATTTTGCTTGCTTCTTTCTCTTTATTTGTTAAATATTGTTCCTCTTTGATCTATTTTTTTCTTCAGCTTTGTGTAATCCTAGAATAAGCAGTGTGGCCATCTCTTTGCTTTATCCCAGAGCTGAATTCAAATTCATTTTATATTTGATTACGTATTTTTACTTAAGCCACGCTCTTCTTCAATGTTATTTGAATCAAAATAGTTATTTTGGATGGAATTTCCATATCCTCCATTGATTCTCAGACTTGATCCTGTTTATGCTATCAAATGCTTGTCTAAAATCTACAAGAGGATATGCAGTTAAACATTATGATCATAGAATTTATCTAAAATTTGTCTGATTACAAATAGTTGGTCTATTGTACTTCTATTGGATCTACTCCCACACTGAGATTCTCCAATTATCCTTTCAGCCTTTCTTTTATGATGCTGGAGAGTATGCTATATGTAACAGTATTATCTATCTATATTTCTCAAGAACCAGTTTATTTCCCTTTCAATATATTGGGCTTAGGATTCCCATGCTCTATCCTTCTGATATTTTTCTGTTTCCTATATTATACAACTAAGTTTATGTATAGCATCACTCATTATATCTCCTCCATATTTGACTAGCTCTACTGCAATATTTTCTTCCCTAGAGCTTTATTATTTTTCAACTTTTGTATGCATTGTGCAATTTCCTGTCTAGTGGGTTTAATTCTGAACAAGTTTCCTCTATATTTGATTCTTTCCTTAGCCCGTCATTTTCCTCAGTTGTTACTCATTCCTTATCTTCAGTACAGAGAAATTCTTTGAAATGTTCTATCAATCTTTCCAACGCTTTATTCTCTTCTTGGACTACTTTTCCTTCCGTATTTTTAAATCCTTCCATTCTTGGTTGGTATCCTCTTTCCACCTTTTCTAAAACTTTGTAGAACTATCTCTGTTCATTCTGTTTGCTGTGTTCTTCTATATTCTCTAGCTGTTCTTCATTTTCTCCTTTTTTCTTGCATATCCAATTTGCTTCCTTCCTCATTTCTTGGTATCTTTCAGTGTTCATTCTGGTTTCTTTCCTTATCATCCTTTTTCTAGCTTTATTCTTCTCCTGTATGATTTGGGCACACTCGTTGTAAAACCAATCAGCATATATTATTCTCTTGTTTTCTCCAATTGTTTCTTCCACAGCTTCTTGCTTTCCCTATTTTTTCCCATTCTTTTTCTGTGTTTATTTTATAGGTTTTCTCATCAGCTGTTGGTTTGAATTTTACTAGCTAATCCTTTTTGGTTTTGCTTCGCAACTTCCTTCTCTTCATGTAACTAATCTATGTCCCATATTTTCTTAACCATCTCTGGATCTTTTTCTGTTTTAATTATTCTCTCCCTTACTCTTGCTTTAAATAGTTAATGATCCAAGTCACAGTTTGGCCCTTTGCAGCTTCTTATATCTATATCTGATTGTTATCCATTATTCCTCATCTTTCACAGCTTTTCCTCAGCTGAGAGTTCCCTTGAAGTTGCATCACTCTCTGCAACATCTAGCTAATTATTCTTTGATCACTTCTTCTATTAATAAGGTTTTTTAAAAATAATTGTATGAAATTTTTCACCATTTATAGCTCCTCGATAGTTGAATAAAGTAGACCAAATGGTTTAAAAGAAATTCCTTGCTTCCATTTTCGTACATTAAGATATTTCCAATTTTTTCTTGTGCATTAGTATCAAAAATATCTACTTCAACATCAAAGAAGCTCTGTTCAAATCGATGATTAATGAAGACAGAAACTTCACCTCTCTGAATCCAAACCTTTACCCTGCACCTTTATGGATTTCCAAAAAATACATAAAGAATCCTTACCCTCCATATATAATCCATATCCTCCCAGTGGCTTCTAACATTTCTTTCCCGTGTCATAGGCTGGCCACTGAATTTAATCATTTAATTGATAATTTATCTGACTTTATGCCTAAGTATTTTGTGAAAAACTCAGTGGAATTTTCACGTAAAGTGAAAGACTTGAGATTTTCTAAAAATGCAACACTCTTTCAATGTTTTCATGCTTTCATTTACCAGAGTTCCTTGTGTAGAGTCTGTTGCTGTGTTGGAAGGGTTACTAAAAAGGAACAATCCGGATGAAGTAGTAACTAGTTGTCATTGGTGAATGTGTGTTTAAAGAAATCTTTTTTTCAGTTCCACGGTGCTTTTTATGAACAAAAAGATGGTCTTGCTCTGTTTTAGCCAACATTTTCATGGACTCCCTAAAAGAGAAATTGTTTGATTCAAATTCCATTTGATAAAATTTATTTTATGCTGGTATCGGTACCTTGATGATATCTCTTGTTTTTGGGCCGGGAAAAACCAACAACTCTCTTCCTCCATCTTTATCCTGGATTTTTGGAGATGCTACTTTTGAATGTAAATTATAGAATTCATTATAATAACCTTGAAATGCAAGAAAATTTATGATGATTCAAGGGAAGGCTTAACAATATAATGCATTTTATATGGTTTAAAAATTATAATTTACTAGAATTTAAGTATTAGGTGGACAAGGGAGGACTTTTAATCAATTTTCAGTATCATTATCATGTAATGGCTGTTTGCAAACCATTAATTATAATTAATTGGTAGTATTTTCTTATTATCATAATTTTGGGAAGGATTTATAGAGGAACTATGGCTTATACTGCAGAAAGTAAATTTGAATAGTTTTATTAGAATAGTTTGTATTACCTTTTTAAGAATTGACTTAAGTGAATGAATGTGATTTCAAGCATTCTCAAGTCCTTTTCACATTAAGGCCAAATTGTCTTTATACTATTCTCCAAAAACTCTAACTACTCATTTATCATAAGATACACCACAAAAACTATCTGGAAGGATGATACTTCACAAATTACATAATTCCAAAAGTTTAGTTTCACTGATATAAATATATACCAAAATTCCGTAAATTTGCACCCAGATTTAATAATTAGGGGATACCAAATAAAAGGTGATTTATCTTAATTATTGGCCTTCATGTGCATCAATATTTTTTTTTATTATTAACCAATGGGGGATGTTACTCTTATCTTAGCTTTTCAAGTTTTTCTTCTGTAATTATCTTTGTGTCTGCACAACACCACTAATAAAGCATATGAGATACGACTTCTGCTGATGACCCACCTGGACCAGTAGACTTTAAAAGAAAATAAGTTGAATAGTGGAACCACTATGTGGAATTCCATAATGGAGGAAATGAAAACACTATGTAAAAATTCCACACATGATATTGGAAAAACGTGACCTGTTATAACTAACATATAGTCATCATTAGGTAAATATAGTGTAAGAACCTAATATTAATACTGGAGTGGATGAAGTTCTCTCGGGTTGCAAGCCGGGTAGTTTCTTTGATGTCTCTCGACGTTCTCCAGCTTATACAGCTGGAAGTGAAAGGGACAAAAAGTTTCCCCCTATATAAACCGGACGAGAAATCTCATGCATCACTTTGCTCCTGAAGATGGTTCCAGAGACTGGGACCGAAACATCGAGAGACATCGAAGAAACCATCCGGGTTGCAACCCGAGAGAACTTCATCCACAACATTCGCTGGGAAAGCACCGGATCCTTTATAAATACTGGAGGTTAAGGAAAAAAGGTTAGCAGAAATAAAGAGGTGAGGAAGGAAGGTAGGGGAAAGAAAAGACAAAACAGTTAACAAACAGAATGAAGGTGAGGGAGAAATTGTGGTAGGTGGAGGAAGGAGGATATTTCCCATTAGATGTATTTCGCTTCTATGATTGTTTTTTTTCCAGTAGGGCATTTCTGTTGACTTTGTAGTTGGCATCTTTTGACCAATGATATTGGGAGAGCATTAATTATGCTGGTAGGTGGCCATGTGTGGGCCAGATTGTCTACCTAACATAAAGAGAGAACGGAGTATCTTCATGAATTCATGACATTGAAGGTGATACGCATTTTACATTCACTCTATTCAATCTCCATTTGACAAGCTATGGGTATAGGTATATAGCGATGAGAAATGCATGGTTCACATGCTTTGTATTTAGAGAAAAAACAAAAGAGAAAACGTTTGCTGTAGGCTAAATTGTCATGACTGAAATCTGTAACATTTGACTGAATTCATTCATAATTTGTGGTTTTATCTTTTTGAAGTGATTCCTTTTATCAAGTTTCAATTTGAATAAAACTATCCCAATTGTCTACATAGCTTGTATTCATTGCTAATATAATCATTTATTCATAAATTATGATTTAGAAGATAGTACCACATATAGTTAAATGTATTGTATAGTTTATCAGCTTTCAGTTTTTCTCTTGATTGAGAAATATTTTATTGAAAATATCTTGAGAGAACTGTTTTGGGGCTTCCTTCCTGCAAATGCAACTTCGTTTCCTCCAAGTATAAATTCTTAAGTCCTATTTCTATAATGTATACAGCTTACCTTTGTTTCTGCTGAATGAATGAATAATTCTTGCTTTAAATAAAATATTTATGAATTTTTCATATGTAAACAATTGTACCCTCCTCAGGGTCCACAAAGCGCTTCAGAATAACTGAGAACGATAGTAAAGAATGAGAGAGTGTAATAAACCATTGATGACAAGGTACAATAAATAAAAGAGCCATCAAAATACTTTTTTTTATGGTTTGTGTTTCTTTTGATTCATTGTAAAGAAAGAGAATTCTCGAGAACTCTGTCATGCTGAGTTTGGGTCAGATAATTAGTGAAATATATCCATGGTTTCCTTTTATATATGTTATTGCTTCAATAAATATCTTCCACCCGAAATTTTACAATAAGATTTCAGTTAACCCTAAAAACAATAAAAATAATTTTCTTTACTATGGATCATGTTTGTTTAGCTCTGGTGAAATATATGACCATCTCTTGTATATATTTTTCAAAAATAAGTTCTTGATTTTTAAAGTTACTCAGATCTAGCATTCATAATGTTTTTATCTTAAAATTGATAAGAAATGATACTTTGATTGATATTTCAAATTTTCCAACTTAAACTGTCTCTTTGATGCACCAGTTATTTTACATATGCCGGTCTGCATCAAATGATTAAAAACATTACAAGAGGAAATGAACCTTCAGTTTATTGTGTGATGTTAAAATCAATCATATTTTACATAATCATTGCTGTATATTTAAGCAATATTTTATGATTATAGTATAAGGAGACAGCATTTTAGACTTCAGTATTTTTAGGGGATATAAAGCAGAAAGGAAAGCTTTGTCTCCTATGCATCTACTCAAAGGCATTCTTATCTATAGGAGGTACATCAGTTGTGCATTTTATCAATTTCAACTTAGATAACAATGGAAAACTTTAATGACAAATGCTTGTTTATGTGTTTATTCTATATCTGTTGCATAATCATTAACAATGATATGCTCATTGTCATGCTTGCATTTGTATACATCTAATATAAAATAATTTATTGAGAGACCTCATTCAATAATATTTTCTTTATTTAATCTACCAAAATGTACACAAAGACTATATATACTTATACTTAGTGTAATAGCTTTATTCTGACTTCAAAATAACTGGAATATATTTAGTATTCTTGATTGACTACTATTTGTTTTCCTTTTCCTCTACGTGATTATTAACACTCGTATACCATTTCTGTCCAACACATCCATTCTACTTTACATCCTGTAATTGGAAATTGAATTTAAGTTACCATCAGTTTTTCAAAATTCACAAAATCATTTCTATGGGGTTAAACTTTGGTCTATTGGGTTTGAATCTCAAGACTGCTTCTGTTTTCTGTTATGAATATATCTATTATAAAAAATACAATAATATTTACTTAATAATATTTATTTTAGGAATTGCTTCCAAAGTAAAAAATCTAGCAACTGAAAATAATAAAAAATAGAATATATTCTTAAGAGAGACTTTTATTAAAACATTTTATTAGACAATAATAAATTAGTAACAAAATTTTAATAGCATGCTGATTTTACAATAAGCTCATTACAATGGACGATTCTTTTACATTTTTGAAATTACCTAGCGCATAAATTACAGTAATATTCATAAAGTGAGATAAAAAGCAACAAATCCTACTTATAGACTAGCCAAAATACAAAGTGCCAAGTGTTATCACGGAAATACTGCATTCAGAATTTATCTCCAAGTAACCTTAGAATTATGACAAACATCAATAAAAGAATTCCAGAGTATTTCAATTTCCAAAACTTTTTCATTTATAAACATTTTGAGCGAGATTATGCAGAGAGGGGGCTTAAATATCCTAGGATTATTAAATTTCAGTATCTTTTGTAGAGTGGGAATTATTCTTTCATAAATAAAAGGAGGAAACATTCTTTTGCCATAATTGAAAAATTCCTGATAGTCTTTTCCAATTATATGGTATCTTTGCAAGCAAGTTAATATATGGCAAAGGAAGCCTTCTATAAGAAGAGAAATGTGCTGTGCAGTTATATTAATCTAGAACTGAGGAAGAGATTGGTGAAATGTATGAAGCGTTATGTTATATGGATGCAAAACATGGACCTTTGGAAGAAACGAGGAGAATAGGATTGATGCTTTTGAAATGTGGGTATGGAGGAAGATGGAGAGGATAAAATGGGTGGATAGAATAAGAAATGATGAAGTGCTAAGAAGAGTTAGGGAGGAAAAAACATTAATCCACACAATACAAAAGAGAAACTGAAGTTGGATCGGACAGATTGTAAGAGGGAAGGGGATTCTAACTATAGCCATTGAAGGAACGGTGGAAGGAGAAAAGAGAAGAAGAAAGCTAAAGTTAATAGATGAGGTGAAGAGAGGATTATACAAGAAGACTAAAGAAGAGGCCCGGGACAGGATTAAGTGGAAACAATTGTGGTGTATTGGACCTGCCAACAGGCAGAATACCAGATGATGATGAATCATAAAGCAATAAAAAAAATTCCCATTTTGGCAACTATATACAACCACGTTATATGAACTCAGATAGTGGTCACAATAGTTAGTAATGTTTTATCAAAATAAATTTACTTACCATTACTCTCTCCTAGTAAATGTGAATAATGTGACTTTATCTTGATAAAATGTAGAAATTGCAGCCAGCTATCATGAAATTAATCTTCATTTTTTCAAAAATGCCTTCAGACAACGTTAAACATACACCATACAAGCTTTGCCAAGATAACTTTTCAAAATACCTTTTGCTTCCTCATAGGCATGGTAGCGATATAATCACTGGAAGAAGGAGCAGCGATTCTTTAAGTGATAATTTTTCTGGTTTATAGACATATGGCACTGTGTGGGTCTTTCCTTTGAAGTTGAACCCTCTCTGACTTTTTAAATCATAACATAGCATTAGGATTCAGATGTTAAAAGACCTAATATTTTTATCATATATTTAATTTGTGTACTGTATGATTGGGTATTTTAAGAAGCATTTTATTTTTAGAATCAAATTTAAGCTATTGTATTCCATTTCTACTTTTTAGGGATATCTTTCTTGGAGCTTAATAACTTTATAGTGACTGCAAAGGTTTATGAGCAACATTTTCAAAATTGTATCGGCACTACTGCTTTTCTTTGGCAGGAGAGAGAGGAAGGTCCTTATATTTCTTTCTCTTTCATACAGTGATACAAGCAGCATTTCTTTGAGGACCTATGGAACAGTTATGGCAGAGGAGAAAACTAAAACAAATGACAATGTGTAGCCCCCATGATGTGAAGGTACATACATAGAAGTACCTCAATATAGTTGATGCTTTCTGGCGATACTTGGTGGAACTTCTCCATAATAAATAGGAAATAAAATAACTGTCTGCGTCCACAATTTTATTTTTAAAAAAACACGACCGGTTTTGGGTTCAACCCATCATCAGGTGATGATGGGTTGAACCCGAAACCGGTCGTGTTTTTTTTAAATAAAATTGTGGATGCAGACAGTTATTTTATTTCCTATTTATTTACGAAGTACCTCAATTTTCTCTACCTAAGGAATTGTGATACTTTCTGCTTTGCCTTGATGCCTCATTTCCACTCCATTTTTTTTATAACTACAGTAGAACCTCACTTATGAAACTTTCATCGGACAACTAAGAAAAGTTTCATAAGTGAGGAAGTTTCACATCTGAGGTTTCAAAGAATGGGAACACAAAACCCTATCTAAACGATATTTATGAAATAAAATATGGCATACCTATCTAGCAATTCTTGAGAGAAATTTTTTAAATTTAAATATCTATAAGTGGAAGCTGGATAGGAGAGCGATTCCCAACTCATTTTCCAAAGGCTCTCTTTCTTTTTGGAAAGATAAAAAATATGGATACGTATGATAGGGAAACCCTGCAGGGAGCAAAAATATACTACACCAACTTCTCCTGCAAAAAATTATAATTTTTTAATATCAGCTTAAGGTATGTACAGAGTTATGTTAAATCCTAATTTTTTTCAAAAAAGTTTGTTATTGCAGTCTGTTTCGCTGAGGCCACTCGAGATTTCAAGACATGTTTTTCTAATTGAATAAAATTTTTCATCATTACATCACCCATCTCATTTGAAATTAAATATTTTCGGATAGTGTCAAGTGCCTCAAAGGCATGAGCAAAGGTTGGACTAACATGCTCCTCTTCATCAACATCATCCTCCCCAATAGCATTGTCTTCCCTTTGCTGATGGTCGTCGATGATATCTTTATGTCTCTTACTTCAGTTGTAATGATTGCATCATCTGCACCAACAAATTCACTGAATTCAATTCCTTCTGCTTCTGGCAGTAAGTGCCATTCACCAAAATCTTCATCTTCAATCACCGCTGGTACTTGATCATCATCACCTTTTCACAGAAACCTGCATTCCTGAAACAATTAATGATTGTGTCCGACCCAACGTTGTTCCATTAAACAGCGATGAAATGTAATGCATCCAGTACACTGCATTTGTAATCTCTTTTTCTTTCAATGCAAACCAATGCTTTTCTAACCAGCATCCTTTTATAGTGAGCCTTGAAACTTCTGATTATCCCTAAGTCCAATGGCTGGAGCTCACTTGTGCAATTGGCTGGCAAGAAAAGCAATCTTATATTTCTTAAAACAATAGCAGGTGGGTGAGCAGGGCACTGGTCCACTACTAGTAAAATTTGTCTATTGAAACAGCCCATTCTCGCATCCATTTCATTTAAAAACTCTGTGAATAGATCTGTTGTAATCCATGCCTTTTTATTGCTTTTGTATTGACAAGGGAAATACTTAATGTTCTTGAAACAGCGTGGTTTTGCTGCCTTACCCACAACAAAAGGTTTTAGTTTTTCCGTGCCACTACAGTTTACGCAGAGCAAAACTGTAAGTCGCTGCTTACTATACTTGCCCCCATGGCATGGCTCTCCTTTCATTGACAAAGTTTTATTTGGTAGTAAATTAAAAAATAACCCTGTCTCATCAGCATTAAAAATATCCTTTGGATCATATTCTTCTATTATGGATTTTAAGTGAGATTTCCAGTCTTCCACAACATCACTAGAAACAGATCCACTTTCACCTGTGATGGACCTGGGGAAGGACGGAAGAAACTCACAATTAATTCACTTCAATGTGGCTTGAAAGTGTGGACTAACGTGAGGATAGGAAAGAATGATTTATTGTAAACATGCCACAGGCCTACCTGAAAACCAAGCCATGACGTTTCTTCATCTTCTCAATCCATCCATTCGATGCCTTAAAATCTTCTATGCCAAGACGTGTTGCACATGCCAACGCCTTTTCTTTAAGAGAAACTCCATCCACCGGAACATTTTCGGCCCTTGCTTGTTTAAACCAGGAAATGACAATATTTTCCATCTCTTGGTATTTACTATTTTGTATACGAGACCGTTTTGCAGATTCCCTCCCGCAGCACTGCTCAGCACGTAATATGCTTTCTCTGTTCCTCAACACAGTCTTTAAAGTCGACTCTGGAAGGGAGAGTTCCTTTGCGATTTCTTTTTTCTTCCTGTGGGAATTTTTTTCATAAAATCTAATAATCTCTACTTTTTCCTTTAAAGAAAGAAACTTCCTCTTAGCTCCTGGTGCCATTTTTATGAGTTTCTATGCGTTCAACACGTTCTAAGATTCACAGTTCTCACTAGCTGCAGTCTTCGGAAAAATGGCTTTCCCGCCCAGCGATCTCAATGCTTTCGTTCAGCAATAGTCAGGAGGGACGAGGTTGTCTGACGCCGCGCCGGCAGCCGCGAGTTCTGTGGCAACAGTTTGCTACAAACTACAATAATGGCACGTTATAACCTTTATGTATGCTCGTCATGTAATTTAACCCGGTGGAACTCGCGTTGAGCCTGTTGGGCTCACCTAAAATTTATTACCGTAATATTTTCCGTTGATAGGTCACTATGGCGCTGAGATGTCCAATGTCCCTTTTCCTTACGCTTTTAATAACGTTTTACATTTACAATATATCTCGTTCAATCACTCGCCAGGCTGGAGTAGGATATTTTGTTTCACATGCGCGCGGTCCGAGCCTCGTGAGGCTCGACGCGAGTGCTCGCGTTACTCGCTTGGTACTAAGTGCCTAGATGCTAAGTGGCCACACCAGAGCATCGAAGTCAGTCGCCAAAATTGTGTCGATCGTTCAAGTCGTTGCAAAGCCTCTTTCAGCGTTTACTCAGAAAATGCTCCTAACAGAAAATATTTCTTTGAAATATGAGCGATTGCGGAAGCTGCCTTCATGTTGGGTGCATGATATTAATCGCGAAAGAAGTGAACGTGGTGAATTTCACGCGCTGTACAAACAGCTACGGAATTATTAAGACAAATTTTTCGGATACTTACGAATGAGTAAAAATTCGTTTGACACCCTCCTTAGAAGCATTACAGAAGATCTACAAAAACAACACACCAATTACAGAGCTAGTATATCTCCTGAAGAGCGTCTCGTGGTTACTTTGAGGTGAGTATTACCTACTTCATATTGAAATCATAAGTTTCATTCAAAAGTAAGTTTTCAGGTACAAAATATAAAATAACAAAAACAAAATAAGTAGCAATAAGATTCTAGAGGTAAATTTTTGGAGCTTTAAATGAAAGCCGAGATCAAACAGTTGTTAGGACGGGTATATGTATTTTTCAAAACATTTACATCAGCAAAATTACATTTTCTGATTCATCATCCAGTGTTGTCTGCTGAAAATTAGCATTAGACTGAAGCTGCCGATGAGGGCCGTGAATGTCATTTTCAATTAATTGAAGTTCTTCAAAAATTAAATTCTGAATTTTACTTATTAATGCTAATTTTTGCAAAGATGGAATTGCAGTCATGTATGGCAATAAATTCTGAAAAAATAAAAGGTCCTAATTTTTGTTTCTTTCGGTTTCTTGTTGAAGAAGCTCAATTTTTTCCGCTCCAGCTCTAACAATTGGTCGCCTCTATTTGTGGAGGAAGTGGAAATAATTTTTTTCTTCTTTGGTTGAGGCGTGATGAATGATTGAAAATCTTGATCTTGAAAATCTGGGGATTTGTCCTCTTCAATGGAGCCAGCTGTTTCGTCCGTTATTAACTGGCTTTCACTTGCATAAATACTCGAATCTCTATCTGCGGCGGTCACTGTAGCATTTTCTAAAAATTTTAGCTGTTCGAAAAAGCGCCAAGAGCTAGTGATAACAGCATTAGCGCCTTCACCACTTCGCGGTTTGCCGATTTTTCGTAATTCTTTAAAAAAATAGGACCGCAAGTTCTTCCATCTCCCTTTTATATGCTTCTCTGAAAGAAAAATTAATATTTTCAGTTTTTTGTAAGCACTGCAAAATGGTAATGAGCTTAATTACAATAATCAATAAATGTTACAATCTGTATAAAAGCGAGAATTTTTTTTCATTTCAGATTTTTGGCAACAGGAGAGTCATACAGGTCTCTTGCTTACCACTTTCGCTTGGGCTGCTCAACTGTAGCTTGCATTGTGAAAGAGACATGCCAGATATTATGGGGTTCTTTTAAACAAAAATACATGCCGGTTCCTACAACCGACCAGTGGATACAAATTGCCGATACTTATTTTGAGAAGTGGAATTTTCCAAATTGCTTCGGTGCAATAGATGGGAAGCATGTGAGGGTGAACAAGCAGTATTTTTCAATTTTAGTGCAAGCTGTAGTGGACGCGAACTGTAAAATTATTGCCGTTGACATTGGTACGGAAGGGAGACAGAGTGATTCCGGTAACTTTAGGAGTTCTGGTTTATTCCAGCAGCTCGAATCAGGTCATCTAAACATCCCGACGGAAAGAGAAATTCCCGGAACGAATGTCACTATTCCGTTTGTTCTAATCGGAGATGGTGGTTATCCGCTTTTGAATTATCTGATGAGACCCCGAGAAAAGTTGTGACGATAGAAAGCGAGTCTATCGTCTCTCAAGAGCAAGAAGAATCGTGGAGTGCGCTTTCGGCTTAATGGCATCAAAGTGGAGAATTTTGCAGAAAGCGATTGAAACCGATACAAATACTGCCATTATAATTACGAAAGCGGTATTTTCCACAATTTTGTGATGGAGCATGAGCAGCCCTCCATATCCCCGGAATATTTAGAATAATGTTTTTCAAAACACACAGTTCACAAATGCCTCAGCATAGTACGCAAATAGTGCTGTAAACATTAGGAATAAATTGGTTGATTACTTCAACGGGAATGGTTCGGTACACTGGCAAATGAACTACGTTCTGCCTCAAAATCTTATTGAACGTCATAATCAATAAACGTATAGTAGTTAGTATATTGTATATTTAGCATTGAGTATATTAAAATTAACACTGTCTAATCATATTTACGATGTGTAATATGGGCATAATACTAATAAAAACTCAACTTACCGGAGCAACCAATTTCTTTAGCAGCATCTTCCCACATTTTCCTTAGTACCTTTGAGTTTTTATGTAGATGATGGGCTGGATTCCACAAGAGCTTTCTTTTACAAACAGCAGCGATCAAAGCTTCGTCATCCATGATATCAACAAAAATATTCAGAAACCACTAGGCGACCCGCTAGGAAGAACCGACACGACCATTCGCCTAAAGACTCACCAAGCGACTCGCGAGGTCGCCTGGCGCCCGGTGTGGCCGGTCCCGTATATTTCAAAGTGATACTTTGCTAGGATGAATCGCCAGGCGAGACATCAGGCACTAGGCGCAAAGCAAGACACCTCCGGTGTGGCCGCAGCCTAATTGTGTTTGTTGACACAATGTATGTCATTGTAGCCAGTTTTATAGACCTTTGTATTCTCCTCGCAACTCTGCCTACTATTTCCCGCCGCCGCGGCGCGCCGTCCCCAAGTTTAGGGAATTAGGAACACCAAGCTACCGTCAAGGCAACCAGCACGTCCTCACGCAAAACGCAGCCACGGAAGCAGGGTTCTTGGAAACCATGTCCGTCTCTCCGTAGATCAGTTTACTCACAAAGGAAGTCGCACAAGTGAGGAATTTCTTTTCATGGGACTGGAAAAAAACGGTTCATAACGGAGTTCGTCGTATAAATGAAAAGTTTCACAAGGGAGGTTGGAAATGCATAGGGTCTTATGGGGTTTTCTACCGAACCAAACAAAATCGGTGTATAAATGAGGTCGTCGTATACAAGAGGGTCGTATATCCGAGGTTCTACTGTATTGGTTAAAATGTTTAGAATTTAACGATCCATAACCACCCAAGTCAAGCAATGGATAACTGGAAACTAACAGTAACAGTCTATTACTTACCATGACTAGTGAGGGGTATCATCAGCTTTAATCGTATAATGAAAATGAAACTGTTTATTTTTATTTGTTTTAGATGGCATGCCACCAAGTGAAGCCAGATCAACTATAGTTTATGGATTTAGGATACTTTTTCTGTGGAGACTTCTGAAACTAAAGAAAAAATTACTCAGCACTTTTTCATAATATTTTAAAAATGCAGGTCCATACAAAGAATTTTAATTTTTCCAGAATATCCTTGGTACACTTATATATATATTTTTTTAATTGTCTTCTTTTTTATTTCTTTGACTATTAAAGCAATTTAGTTTTATTTTATGAGTGGTAAGTAAATATTGCAGAAAGGAATATATCTTAGGTTTTACAAAATTATTGCTCTGATATTTTCAAGATTCACTTCATGTTAATATTACCAGTTTTTTTAAAATAAATTTCTTAGTATGGGATTATTCTTAAAAACGTTTTTAAGATCTTATTTTACTTGATCATTGTAGATATTATCCTTCTATAATAAATAACTATAAATATAAATAAATTTTGGATACTTCATACATTCAGGTGTTAACTGGTGGGTTATGTTTAACCTTTTCCTCGTTTGCCATAAATTTTGGAGTTGATTTATGAAATTGAGTGTTTGTTTTTAAGATTGTGGCCAAATTTGCTCTTTTTACAATATCTCACTTTTCACTTTATTTGATATTGTAAGGCAATACATACTGCATTTTTAAATGGAGTTCTGTTTCTTGAAAATTATCTATCTATAGGAAGACCTTTCTCCAAAGGCATCATTCTTACTGTAAATAATTCCTTAGATATTTTTGATGTAAGGAATTTATTTTACAACACTGTACATTTATTATTAACTGTACATCAATACTTAAAATGTACATAACAGTATCAATTCATTCACTCAAATTCGAAGCAAGTATTATAGTGATTATTTACATTAAATATAAATGAATTAAAAAAGCATTTATAAAAAGTATAAAGCTTAAAGAAAAACAAAAGAAACTTATTAAGCAATGAATTTATGATAATAACAGTTTATGAATCATAAATCTTTAGTAGAGCAATAAAAAAATACTTTTGTAGAGCAGGTCACGCGTGTAGGAATACAATTGACAATACTGGGTCTTGATTTCCCAGAAAAGGAGTAATTAGAGGGTCTCAGATGTTGCGTTGTTGGAACGCTTATACACATTATGGTAGCCACCGGAAGGAATCTGGAAGTTTGGGAAACTTCCAATAGCTTGAGGATATGCTGCTAGTGCATGAATGGACCCAGGATAGAGGTCTTCACGAGCGATACGTATCATCCTCATGTTGATCTCGTTCAGACTTACGGTCTCCTTGACGTACTTCTGAAAACGTGTGGACAGCAAATAAAGTGATCCGTCTTCATCATTGATTCTTAGATCGGTAACAGATTGGAGCCTCTCTGTGTCAACCACAATGGTACTGTGCTTTCCGGTTTGAGTATTGTAGGATCCGACAGCAATTTCTCTTAAAGGACTGAAGTAGAGAGTGCCTTCATTGTCGATGGTCAGTCCAATGCCTTGCGAAGACTTGGTTCCGACAAGTTTAACTGGAAGTTCCTGGTCATCACCGGCAGAAAAGTCGCGGAGGGCAGAAGTGGGTACAGAGTAGATGTTGTTCTGTGACATGGGTTGATAATACAGAATACGTCCTCCAAGATGTTGCTGAGATGATAGGGCCATGCCTATGATGCCATCCATGAGGGTGAATGTCTCCCCAGCTATACTATAGAAGCCGTTGTCGGGATCAGCGAACATACTGAGGTCGGAGACACGTCTGATCCTGTCCGTTCCAAGATCGTACACCACAATTGCCGGAGAGTGGTCGTCGTTGAAGTAAAATACTATCCTCTCGCAATGCGGGTCAGTGGATTGGTCTTCCTCGTCCAAAATGATGTTGGTGAAGAGAGTTCCAGTTTTGAGTACGCTCTTGGGGAACAAGAGGCTCTTGACCGGCTGACCAGTGGTTAGGTCGAAGGCGATCAACTTAGGAGTGCAAACTGGAGTTTCGGAGTTTACCACGCCAGCGTCAACCACCCAAAGACGGTTGCACTTGTCAACTTTGATTCGGTATACAGATATAAGCTTTGAACAGTTTGCAAGTTCACCTGAAATATCGAATAGAAAGCATCTTTTAGTGATACTAAATGTAAAAGTATTACCAGTGGAAGTTTAATGAGATTAATGGGATGTGAATTGTCATTCTGCAGAGGAATAACTGTTTGAGGTATAAGTGGAGGGTCGTGTGTGAAAGGAGGAGATATATTATATTCCTATGCCCCCTTTATGCAGGAAGGAATGCAGAAAATAGGAAAAACCTCGTTTACGCCAATGATAAATGTATACTATATTCATTTAAATCATTCATTTTAATTTGTATAGATAAGGAATTTTATATAACTGACCAAGTGTCACAGCAAGAATTAATGAGGCGTCTTTATCTGCCTTTCTTGTATTACATATATTTTGTAAGAGCGGAATATTTGATTATGTGTATAATCAGAAAACATTGAAATTCTCAACCATTATAATTAAAACGTCAGTAGCATCCAAACTGAAAAAGAAATAAATATAATTTCAAATTAAACGCATAGTTTTGTGAACTTTGAACTGATTTCCCGGAAGAAACAAACATATTCCTAGACTGATATTTCTGCAAAAGATGACTGCATTGATGCTAAAATTAACTCATTCGCGCAAAACTAGGCTCACCATCTTCTCCAACTGGAGATTGCCATTCTGCGCTGGGGAAAGGTTCCAGTTTGGGATTCTGCACGACTCCAACGGCACCTCGAGGGATGAAGTTGAGGGTCGAAGGAACACCAGGATACAGGCGAGGGACGGCGATGAAGAACTTGTCGGCAGTGAACTCGAGGCCAGTGAAAATGCTTCCCAAAGGATTGTAAGCATCGACCTCATAGTGCGCATAAGGGGGAAGGTTGTATTCCAGGGCATTCCAAGAGAAGATTTCTTGCAAAGGATTGTACTGAGGAGTAACTGGGGCCTTCAAGATGGTGGTCTTCCCACGATGAGGAGCGTGGTTGTAGATGGGTGAGGCGAAGACGCTAGATGCAGGGAGCGACGAGCCATAGCTTAATTCTGGATAGCCAGACAGGGCTGGGGCAGCCACAACCGCCAGCGATATAATCGCAAATAATAGTCCACTAGGAGTCATTCTGGAATTTCACTGTGGATTAAAAAATGAATGGCAAATGACGATCCAATCGAATCATTGAAGCGGCGAAATTAATCCTAAAACAGTTTATTTATTACAGTTGATAAACAGGAAAATATACTATTAAATAATAACTAATGAGCCTCCAACGAAATATCCTATTGATTACAATGCGAAATAGAAATGAAAATGATTTATTTATTGTATTGGCTAATGGTAAGATTGGCTTTCTAGGTTCAAGTCAATCTTGAAAATTTTAAGATTACTGAAAAAACTCATGAATAATATGGATTAAGATAAAATATTCATGCAATTAGTGCCATTAACCCTAGAACGACGGACTGGGTCCAATGGACCCAGTAGCTACATTTAGGTGTTAATTATTGTGGCTTATTTGCATAGAATTCATTGAAAATTCGTGACTTTTCCTGTTTTTGTGTCTCTCATAACATATCGAGAAATCACAATCATGGGTTTTATTTTTTTTTCTTATCACGAAAAGTTATATAGTATACTAACTGGGTCCGTTGGACCCAGTCATGTATTTTGTGATCCTATGGTTATTAAATTACAGCAATCACGTTCTTTTCTATTTGCTATAAGGTTTTCATGTAGCAGTATATCCTGTAGTGCGCCAACAACTTGCAACTCAATAAAATAATAATCGTGATGATGTTTTAATGTTGTTAAATTAAAAGAACTAAAATGTCACATAACACATTAAAAATTTCAGATAAAACTGAAGTTGGCAAAAAATAACAGTAAAGGTCTATTGGACCCGGACAGGCTACAACGTGACAATTTTTTTCATTCGTCCTAGGGTTAAATAACTTTATAAATAATTATTTTATTTTTAAAGCTTCTTCGCAATTAATTATTACGATGCTTAAGAGCACAGGATCTTAACTATTGACTCAGCTGAGCTGAATATATTGTTGACCTACATTATTTTTCGCGATGGAAGGTTTAGTTAATCGTTGTTAAGATCAAAAGGTAAATTTCTTCTTATATCAAATTATAATACACTCTTATATCATATCTTAGGAAGGCAAAGATTAATATTCCATTCTTGTTTATTTTAATTTCGTTCTATCACACGTAATTCTACCGATTCATCTGCATAACCTCATCTCTCTTTTCTACTCGGGATATTATATATCTTGGAACTCATAATCGTTTTCTTTCATAGAGATCGATGAATTCGATTAAGTAAGCGAAATTTATTTCGTTATTGGATTCAGCGATTTGAAATATTTTCAGAGATTCCAAAAAATAATATCAACCATTGTTTACAATTAAATTTTAATACTTTCCATGTATATATTTCAATTACATTATGAAGGTAAACCATGATCCGAATAAAATCGAAACTGCGGATTCCTTATGCTTTGCTTTCAGATGTCATTCAAAGATGTCGCTCGAGTAATAAATACTCTTGAAAATTAAAAATTCGTTGCTGTCAGAATGAAAAAGGAGTAAAGTACGGCGATTTAAATAGTACGTAATGACTAAAATGTTTCCCATTTCGATAGACGCTTGAGCTGCTATTCAACAATTTGCTCCCAAAATCGAGTAAAATACTGCAGTCTCAGCATTATGAATTAAATTTGTTTATATGTCATTTTTCCAGACAGTCGCATGGTGAAATTTATGTTGAATAAATGCCTCTTAATTACTCATCCAATGAGACATTTTTGAGATTCTGTAGAAGCTTCGGTGTCGTCAACAGACTATAAACTTTATACTCTGTAATATTACTCATTGAGCAAAAGTTTATGATTCTTTTCTATGAGATATATCATTAGAAATTCAGCACGTAATGGCCGGTTTCTTTAAAAGGTATAAATTAGAAGGTTTGAAATGATTCTATACATTCAGCGTTCTAGAACGGTATAATTAAAAGTGTTCGCTCTTTTCATTAAAAAAGCTTAATGGGACATTAATATGAGCAGGTCTACGTTTACGAGCAACCAATATGATAGTTTAATGAGAATTCCATGAACTGCGCGCCTAAGGAGATTGCAAAGCGCAGAGGAAGCACAAAACCATTGATTTCAGCACATAGCTGGGAATTCCATAAAAAGAAAAGTATCCATAAAAGTCGTTATTTGAATGGGATTCGCCTATAAATGCGGATCAGCAGCGCTGCAATGCTGTCTTTTATTCCAAGAATCTCATATGAGAATGAAATCAACCACCTTATGAAATATCTAGAATGCTTACAGTAAGCTGATCAATCCTAAGCGATTGAAAATCATATATAGACATATAAACCAGTTTTGCAGGAGTAGTTTAAATAACTTAACGGAAATTGAAAATTATATTAGGGTAGTGTTTTAATATGAGAAATTAAGTTCTGGAGGGAAAAAGTGTCTTTGCTAACCGAGGGGAGCAATTCCATTTTCCAAGAGTACGCTTCATCGTACAGAGGGTCTAAGCTTTATCGGAACACATTATCCCCGAAAGATTTCAGGTTTGCATTTTTCGGTACCGATTTAACCAATCCCTTACTCGGTTTATCAGTTGTTATCTAAGTTATGGTCCACCAATTCAAACTATTTTATGTGGGATTTGTCTGCCCATTTATCTAACTACGAAAATGAAAAGGTATTTAACCCTAGAACGGGAACGCGGGGTGAAAAAACACCCCATACCGGTTTAAATCTCGCGGAAAAAAGAAACGGCTTACGTTTAAGACCCCGGACCGTAACCATAATTCAGTTTCAACGTCTGAGAGTAGAGGAAGCACACTCTCAGCGTCAGTAGCACGTGGAAGCTCGAGCAGTGAACGTTTGAAGTGCGTCTGGGGTGTTTTTTCACCCCTCGATCCCTTTTGTGTATAGTTTTCGTTATTTTAAAGCTTTTTTATGTTCGTATTTTTTGCACTTTTTGGGTAAGTAATGAGTCACAAATCCTCATATCCGGAGGAGGAAAGAATTGAAAAATCTACCACACAAAACAATGTTCTGTATACAGGATGAAGGGCCAATAAGACGGGACGTAGGTGGAACAGGGAGACAGGGAAGATGTGTTCATTGTCAGTGTTAAATTTGATATTCCTTCTCAATAATTTTGTTCCAAATAAAGATATTTTTACCGATTTGAACGAAATTCTTTATCATAATGACGATCAGTGTGGCAAAAATCGTTTTTGCTATTTGCGCACTTTGATTTCTCAAAATAAATACCTTTTTTGGAGAATTGGCCAAAACCACTATAATACCCTTAAAACATAGTATCTCCCCTTTAGAACCTCGTTGGAGTTACTCAATTTGGTCAAAACCTCACTGAGATATCGTAATTTTAACGAAAACTGTCATTTTTGCTAGTTTTTCAAGTTTTATGCCCTTCTTGTTCGATTTCCACGGACCCTTCAAACTTTTAACCAAAACTGTTTAGCTCCCTGAATTTTGGATTAAAAGGCAAAAAAGATGAGCTATTATGGAACCCTCAAAGTCATACATCAAAGTCATTTTTAAAGTCATGAAAATTGGGGTGTTTTTTTACCCCGCGATCCCCGAATAGGTAAAAAAATAGCGATACCCTTCTAGGGTTAAGTTAGAATTTGGAAAATGGGAAACTGGCTATTCGTCGTCATCTACTTTACATCTTCAAATATCAAATGGATCCTATGTATGTTAATTTTAATGCGACTGATTGAATTTGCAAGAGACAAATTAGAAGCACAGAATTGCACCTATTAAATTCAAGTCCATAGTCTGAATTCCCGTGTGTCTCGCGATGCAAAATATATTGCAGTTAGTACAGTTTACTACCGGAGAGTTATGTTTCGGATTTTCTCAGAATCTTTGAAGCGACCACCTAATTATATGTGTTCGTGGAATAAGTTTTCCGCGTGCATAATTCGTGTACAATCAGAGTTTAAAATATTCCGCAGTCAAAGCGAAGTTTAACACAGTCGTTCGTTTTATTTTGTTCATTCATAACATTGTAAATCACGCCAACGTAATTAATAAGTAATACGACGTTTATGTACTAAAAAGCGCATCAGAATGACATAGATTTCGTTTGTCTCTCAAAGTCTTCGAAATGCTCTTCGTCACCAAAGGGGGCGAATATATTCACCATTTGACTGATTGTAAACAAAGTCTTTGGGATGTCAATGTATTTAACAAGTTATGGATACATAACTCTAGGAAACTTCATTAAGTTCATGTAATGCGCTCACTTTATGTCGACGGTAAAAAACTCGAAACTCAAACGACAGCGGTGCTCTGATAAATGTTACTAACTCCGATGTACGCACTCAGAATTTAATAGGAACATATCATTAAAACTGCTCTACCATTAACGCTTTCCATTCCGATGGAAATAATCGAAAAAATAACATGTAACAGTGCACGCATCTCCTTATTCAGACTTCGATTTTACTCCTGTATACTCTATTCAAATAAGGCTATAAAATTTACCTTAATTGTTGCTGCATTTGGTTTATATTGCGTTAGCGCTTAGCACATATTTAAATTTTATTTCACTGCTAGATAACTAACGTATAAAAACATTAAATAAACCGATGAAAGATAAAATAATGCTATTCACCAGAAAGTACCATCGGATCGTAAACGCTTAATATTTAATAATATTCATCAGTTGAAGTGAAATATTTTATTTCCATCCAATTTACATTAAGTTCTAAGATAAGGAATTATCCAAAGGTTAATGCTGCCTAATGATGAACTTAGAAAACTAAAATAATAAAAACAGGGAAAACTGTCTAAATTTACCGAGAATTGGACAATAACAGGGCATTTCGTCCTCCGCACAGTGGGGCAAAATGCCTAAAAGATGGTCATAACAAGTAAATCTCGTTGAATCGATTTGAAATCCGGTATATAATAGTTTTTGACGTCACTAATTCCGAATGTGACATTGAAATTATTTCAAAATTAAGTTTTCGCAAAGAAATTCGCATTTTTTGACAAAAAAGACAATATTTGTATATCATTCCTATAAAAAAACGTGAGTATTGGTTTCATGATCGCCGATCAAGCATATTAAACTGATATTTGTAAACTATTCTTTCTTGGAAACATTTTAATTTTATTTCGATAGTGTAAATTAATAATTTTATATGATTTTTTAAATCCATAATTACAATTTTATGCGTATCTTTATTTGAAAACCATTCCAAACAAGTTATTTTTAGATATTATTAAATATATTGTAACACAAATTTATTATAAAAATATACACACTTTGTGTGTATATATTTATAATGTTTTATGTAATAATTGTTTATATATACAATATAATATAAACAATTATTATAATCAGACTCTCACCTGCCCAAAGAATCATCTTAACACACAAACACTACACAAATATACATAATAATTGTTTCCAATCTTGGTAGGAACATATGAGAAGTTAAGAAAAACATTTATATAAAACATTAATGTATCACAGCTTATTGACGTAGAACAGGGTTTCCCAAACTTCTTCTGCAATGGAACACTTCGCAAACCTGGAACGATTAACGGAACACTAAGCTTATTTTTAGGTTGGGTAATTCTACTTGTATAATTTAAAAACATCATTTAATTACAACAAATTATTTATGAATATCAAACTATAATATTGTAATAAAAACTTAAAATATGAATCAATAAAGTATTTAATGACTTTTATTCTCCAATTCTCCATTGACACTCCAAATTGTCGCTTAACACCTATTCAGGTTCAGCGGAACACCGGTGTTCCGCGGAACATAGTTTGGGAAACCCTGACGTAGAATATGAAAAGGCACGCGCAAACACACTCATACACACGCAAACACTAATGACTATCCGATTCTGATCCGTCCAAAGAATCATCTTCCGATCCGGATTCTGCTGGGTACGATACAAACAATATTTGCAAGGTCTCGGAAGATAAAACTTTTGATGGCATGGAATACATAACAACCTGACTTGAAATATTAGGGTCGGAATGTAACATCAATCGCACGAATAAGTCCTCTACAGTCTTCTTCCTCGAGCACTTTCGCGTAAAATATTCACTTATTGGAAATCATCCATTATTGGACAAGATATGTTGTCATCATCATTATTGAACTCCGTGGATGTAGCGTTGCAGATTGAACACCGTTGTGTTGAAATTGTGTCCGTGAGAGCATCTTTCCGTCAATCATAGTAAGTTAAAGTTTGTAGGAAACCTTGATTTTATTATCATTAACTTCAGTCTCCAATGGTGAAAGTTGCCTCTCCTCGTTGCGCACGTTTTCAACTTGTAATTGTGCATGCTGTTTTGATTCAATCTTGAACTCGATCTTCGGAGGACGACAAAATATAGGAGATGCAGGTCTGCTGTTTTGCCAAACAATTCATCTCAGACTCCCTGTGGTCACGAGTTTAGCGGCACTACACTAGTGTAAAAAGCTATTCTGTTAAAATTAATTTAGTTGTCCTATGTAATACCATTTGCTTGAATTCAATAGCGAAGTTTCGAAGTCCGCACTCAAAAAAACAACTTTTCTATTTTTGTCTAGTATTTTTCAATTCTAGCCCACTGCGCGGCGTTATGTACATTACAATAAACGCTAACTAAAAGGTACAGAATTCTTGGAAGGTAAGAAGATGATTGCATAAAGATAAGTTGTCAGTAAAATATGGAAGAAAATAATTTCCTAATTGGAAAATCTCGATATAGGTACGGTAATGCGCGTGTGTGGCGGGGTTGCCTAACTTCGATTTTCAGTTGCTAATTTTTCATAAACAAAGGCTCATTCAGTTGAACGGTCAGACCCCTGTCCACTATGTTCAAGCAAAGAATGTGCCCTGAAAGTTTCGTTCGAATACGTTAACCACAAACCTGGTGTTCCCCTTATAAGTAAGTGCCATGCCTGCTGCCTGCGCGCTTCGGATACTTTACGGATACTGAGGTTACTCACGTATTTCATTAATTACTCGCGGAGGGGTGGCTCGGGGTGGCCAATTCTTTTTGGGTTGCATAGCTGAGATGTGTGCCTACAGTAATATATGTATATCAACGCAGGACTCGGCGGGACACTATAACTTTATGAAGTTTGTATTTTTGTTTTTGAACGAAATTTGTGCAAATTAGTGGTTACTTTTTATGTTAATAACATTGTTAATTTTGTTTCGGAGGTATTGTAAAGCAGCTATTTAAATCCACTAACATTGCTAAGTCATTTCCATTTAATGAACTTTAAATTGCGCCAATGGGGTAGCTACAGAGGAATTTTGAAGATAAGGCTATTTCGAAGCGAAAGTATGGTTAGGCATCCGAGCAGCAAACCTTCCACTTTATTATTGATTTTTAGAAATATGTGCATACTTACCTGCATTTCGAATGCATTTCTCAGAGGCTCAAACAATTTACTTGCCAACCATATAAAAAGAAATCATATCCCCGAACTTTATTTTTTCTCATAATGACCACCTTTTTGGGATTTGGTCCCACTGTGCTCCGTGAAAATTGCTTCCTTTTCCTCATTTCAACGATCGTGAGGATGACAATAATCTAAAATACAAAAATTAATAAGTCGAGAAAAACGACATCCACTGTTGGAATTATTGTCATCATCGCGGCATATAAGAAATATATACATGATTATCTATTAAATAACGTTTATTTCACTGTTTTTTATTTATAACGTTTATTTCACTGTTTTTTATTTATAACGTTTATTTCACTGTTTTTTATTTATAACGTTTATTTCACTGTTTTTTTATTTATAACGTTTATTTCACTGTTTCAATCTGAATAATGCTTTTTACAGTTGAAAGATTAATTCACGAAACAATCGAAAGAAAGAGACTGAAATTCGATAAAAGCTAGCGTTTGATTTAAATTAAACGACTCTCTTTCATTCATTTGCAACATTGTGGTTTACCACCTCTTCCATGTATTTCATTGATACTGAGCTTTAACATGAATATTTAGATTACACTCCCGATTTGAATAGAGAATTCATTTTATCAAATTCAATTCGGAGATAAAAATGATCGAGTTTCGAAAGAAGCTCAACTTTTGCTGAAGAAAGACATTTGCTGAGAAATACGTAACAGGTTAACTTTTTTCCTGGGAATTTATCATCACAAGAGGATTGCATAATATTATGTAATCTTATCGTATCTTGTGATTCCTATTTAGGAAACTAAAATGGAAATTGTTGGAATTTTCATGCTTTTCATCAGTCAAATTCGCACTTCTTCAAATATTTACAGATAGAATACGTGAAAGATATTCAATGTTGGTCAGGAGAACCGCAGGACCCTTATTTGGCCATTATCCTTCCAAAAACCAGCAGATTCCTCCCACCTGTTCATTTTCTATCCGTAGAAAGTTATTTGGCAAGTTGAAACATTCTTTGTTTTTTCGTCAGATTGGTCTGCTGTAAACCGCCACCAGTTACCCGTCATGTCCAGTACCACATTCCGGAGGGAGAGGGCTCTCTAGTGGAAACAATACGGAGGTCGGAAAAAAACGCTCTAATTATGAAAATAACATCACTTTCTAACTCCACGGGATTCAACGATCTCTCAATTGCGTCATCGGAAAGCAACGACTCGGCTGGAGTCCAAATTAATCCCGGTTCTCGTTTCAAATTTAAATCGCGCTATAAAATCGTCACATAATACGTTACACTGCTTGCGTAAAACAATTTTCCCCTTAACTTCTTTCGAAAGGACCAGCTAACGCAGTCGCAAGATCACTTATTTTTTTTGGTATAACATGTTAATCTAATCCATCATTTGCTTAGCTGTAGAAGTCGGGAAAGGTTCTATGATTGTAATTTTCACTTTACTTGTGAATTTGTGCGCGGAAATGATACCTACATCCGTAGAAAGTTATGGTTGTGTTTGCCAAGAAATTTCTGTTAAAATAATTTGTTATTCATATTAATGATGTCTCAAATTCTATCAAAATCATACACAATATTTCGTAGTAGAAAGAGTTATTCTTCTTTCGTTCTAGAAACAACGGGAATTTTCGGTTATTCCTTGGACCTCCGTATTGCAATTGACTTCGAAAGTCGAAACCCTTTTTCAATCCGTCGAACGTGAAATCTCAAGCACCGGAGTAGCAATGTCGGCAATTATGATTACTTCTAATACATTTACAATACGAAGACTTAATTCAGAAGAAACTAAATATTGAAACAGCTCAAATTTGTTGTAACCGAGTTTAAATTTACATCTGAAATATTACGAAGTTCCGCACAGAAAGAGAGTGTGGGAACTGATGTTAGACTCTCTCACAATTATTTTCGTTGCACAGACTGTAATTATGAGTTTAACGTTATCACTATGTCGGTCTTCCATAGTTTAACATTAATGATTGTTATCATTGTGATGAGTTAAAAATGAGAGACATAAGGCCGACATACTTGAATAGGATAATGTGATGCATTTAACGATGCAAACTTTCTCTTCATATCTGATTCGTAGTCTAAAAGAGGAAGAAAAAGACTTTGATTCAGTGAAAGGCCTACTTACCGCACAAAGGTCAACACCATAAGTTGTGAGCTGCAGAAAGTAAACTTGAAAAGGCTGTTGAGGGACGCAGGCGATGAGTGCTGTAGGTGTGGCTAAGGACGAATTATAGCAACCGTCGGCGAAAAAAGAACGACGTGGAAGTTTTAGAAAAGCAGCCGTTGCAAGACCGAAAATGCTGATCTTACGGGATCAAACAATTTGCGTAACTCGGAATTATTTCTTTCAGTCACAATCTGAAACATAGTTCCTCTGCATTTTCTTAATTTTGCTGTGAATAGTGACATCGTATGGGGAAATATAATGAACCAGCTTTGGTAGACGTTTAAACACCGATAAAATTTCAAAAACACCATATAGAAATATATATATTGATCATTCGCTTCGATATTACACTTTGATTTCTACTAGTCAATATTTGGAAGATTGAAACCACCTCGTTACACTCATTATTCTTGCCTTTCCTTTCTTTTGATATTTTCTTCTGAAAATTTTTTGCCAACAATGATAAAAGTGAATTAAATATTCCACGATTTTTTAAAATGAATTCCCGTTATTCTTTACGGTTAGATAATCCTAGTAGAAGTTGTATTGTTTTGTTAAATCAGTCCAGTTTACTTTGTTCCATGAGTCTCTGCACTTGTTGTTATCGCTTTGAGTGAGGAAAAAAGCAAATCTTGGGAAACAAGAGTGTTTTCATTTAATTTGCTTTACACGTATCGCTCTGATATATCATTTTGAGAACTCCAACGATATGGTTTGGAAACATTCTCACGACGATGAAGTGAATGAAGTGCTTCTGCAAACAGTAATGTAGAAAAGGTCTTCGGTATTTTCGAAATTAATTCATGCTTGAACGCAGCCCAAGAGCCATGACCGGCTTAATATCCCTTAAAGTTGTAACCACGAGCTCCGATGATTCGCTTTTGTCCACTTGCCCCATATAGCGAGCATGATTTGAGATTTCGTTAAGGACACAACTCGCTCCCTTTCTAAACTATCGCCATCCTTTCAATTCGACGAATGATACTCTAGATATGGAAATGACCAGCTGAAAGGTGTGACGAAATCCACGAAAACTAGCCAATGGAAAAATGTTGTAATTTAATCTCTGAACATATTTGTTTCTCTTTATTCAACAATAGTTACCCAAAACAGGAACAAGATTTATTAAAATAACAAAATTAAGGGGAAGTTTGCTGTGGTTACTGAGATATTCATGGAGTGCTTTACTTCATACAATTCTTTTTAATGCAAGGGAAGTTTTATAGAAGATAGGAACAAGGAACGGAAAGGAAGATGCAAAGGAAAAGCTTTTTTAAGTGTTAAAGAGCAGAATTATCGACAGAGTTTGCGTTTATGAGCGATATAGTAATCGACAGTCGAAGGCGGAACTTGGTGGAAAGCCATCATTAACAATAAAAACTAATTTTCCGCAGATATCCTGTGGAATTTATGTATTTTAGTTCTTTCCTAATATAGACGCAACAAGTTCTTTTAAAAAATATACTACATTTTGAGCAAAAAACAACAAATCCTTAATTGAAAAACATAAAACGTTTTTAGTCTGTGAAAACCCTTCCGTAATAAAAATAAGACGATAGATATTCCATAAATTCTTCACCCTCAAGACGTCTGAACACTGTCGTGAGTTCTGCAAACTCGCATAATTAGAGCGTAAGATGTAAGATTTCCCTCCATAGCTTTTACGGGACACTTTCTCTCGCAATTAAGGAGATATAAATCTTACATTAATTTGTAAAGAGATTCCATCTGGAAATATCTCTCTAAGTTTTAATCCGATTGGTTAGGACGTATTTTTCTGCGAATGAAATTAATTCACTCGGTGAAAAGGATGATTTTCCGTCATGTATGGAGAAGATAATTGGCTTACTTTTCCTAGCAGGAAGGGTTTGGAATCTAAGAAATAGCGCGCTATATCACGAGCCAACTCTCGAGACTTCCGCAAGTGCTTCCAATTCCTCCTCCCACCGGCGTCCTGGATACCAACTCTCTTTTTGTGTTCCTCTCTCTTCCTAAACATGTTTCCTTCTCCCACATCCACTCCTCCTTTCACTTGGTGAAGAGACCCCGCCTTCAAACGCCTCTCGCTTCACCGCCGATAATGCCTTTCTGTGCGACAGAACAAATGTAAATTGCAAACACTAGAAAAATATTCGCACGGAAGCGCTTAAAGCCAAATTAATAGAACAGATTAACTAATGAGTTTCAGTAGCTTGATGGCGCACTTAGGATAAATTCAGTTCCTCGTTAGGGTTTCACACAACCACGTCTTAATTAATGAAATGTATTTTAGGTGTCTTCTTTACTTAATACAGGGAAATGTATCTCCAGTTTGCTTCTGTATCTTTGCCAAAAAAGGATCTAACTAAACTAAACTCTCTGTTCTGTGTGAAAGCTAATTTGTAAGATTGAAATCGAATCAGTCATCCTGGCCTCCTCCCCATTGCGTATATTTTTCTTCATAGGATCAATGTGTAGAACTTTCGTGGGCGTTTTCCATTCGTTTCACCTTTTTTGAGGACAACTTAATTCTCATTCTCACCACAGTTTTTATTTTTAGCGGAGGAGATGCTCGTCCATTGACTGGTGGCTAACAATTACATTACGTATTTAATTGTATGTATATAATTGAAAATAACACATATATATAGATATATATATCTATGTAGTTAAAAGAGCGATAAATATGAGAGGAAATGTTTCGGAAATCATAATATCTCTCTTCTCTGTCAAGATACGTTTCCATAGTTGCAGTTGTGTTAGGCCTCACTTTCGTATTTTCGAAGGGAAGAGCTTTTCTGATTGGCGGATAATTAAATAAATAAATAAGTTTCCGACCCATTTCAATTCCTTTCCAACGCGTGATTAAAGGAATCCATTGGAAAAGGTACCACATCCAAGCGATTTCCGCACGAAGAAGGTCGTTCGGTGAACTTTTGATTCCTACGCAATCCTCACTCGATCACAGTCACTCATTTCCTTGGAACTGGAGAAATGTCGGAGTTTTATCATAAATACTAATGGAAGCTCTTTATGGCTCTAAATATTTTGGTTTATCAGTCCCAAACACGGCGTTCGATTACATATTCTAACTCAAATTATGCTTTATGCATAAATTCTGCACGAGATGGAAAAAATCTGAAGTGTACCACTATTTTGAATTATATTCTTATGTTTTAATCCACAGCAGACAATCGATGGTTCAGATTTGATAACTTTACAAAAGGTTAAGTTGCAAAACATTTGTAAGAATTATTGTCGACATAATCAACATACCCTTTCAGGGATGGAAGTAAACTTAGCACTTGAAAGTGTGCGAATTTAGCCCAGCCTATTTTTCACTTCTGTACTACGTTGAGTTAAACCCTTTAAGCTTCGTAAAATATTTAATTTTTTAATTTCCAAGTGGATTGAGGTATCTTATTTTTTGGCGGAATTCGAAGAAAACAAGAACAGTTAAATATATGTTTTGAACTAAAGTTTTTAATGACTAATGACCGCTATTGCCATCGATGCTTGATCATATTTACGAAGCAAAAGATCAGATTTTAAAATTCCTAATTCTTCAAAGCGTTGCT
The DNA here is from genome assembly GCA_947579665.1 of Sympetrum striolatum. Taxonomy (NCBI): domain Eukaryota; kingdom Metazoa; phylum Arthropoda; class Insecta; order Odonata; family Libellulidae; genus Sympetrum; species Sympetrum striolatum. Next base: position 2,027,798 of record OX388341.1, read on the forward strand.
CAGCAATGATTTTGGTCGTTTGAAAGAATCCATCGAATGTAGAAAAATATCCTCCTCGTAAATATTTGGTTTGCCTTCGATTTCACTCATTCGCGATGCTGTACTTATATGCTCAATAGCTCAATAAGTCTAGTAATATCATTCAGAGTTAAGAAAAGAACTGATGAATTTTTACTTTAATCGAACCATTTTTACTTTAATCGAACCATTTTTACTTTAATCGAACCATTTTTATTTTAATCGAACCATTTTTACTTTAATCGAACCATTTTTACTTAAATCGAACCGTTTTTACTTTAATCGAACCATTTTTATTTTAATCGAACCATTTTTACTTAAATCGAACCGTTTTTACTTAAATCGAACCGTTTTTACTTTAATCGAACCATTTTTATTTTAATCGAACCATTTTTATTTTAATCGAACCATTTTTACTTAAATCGAACCGTTTTTACTTTAATCGAACCATTTTTATTTTAATCGAACCGTTTTTACTTTAATCGAACCATGTTTCACGGCCATCACTGACTTAGTAACTCTTCAAATATAAGATATGAATATCAGAATTTTGCGTAAATTTTTCTTTGAAAGTAACCGCAAAAAAATCGCTGAATCACTGACTCTGAAAATTGAAAAATCACAATCGCTATTCCATGGCTGATTATAGTGATAAAGGAGGGCGAACAATGAATCCACAAAACCAGAAGCTCTATGAATCGAACGAGGAAAGTCCGTTGAGTAATAGATTTCGCTGAAAAAATAAGGTTTACATTTGTCAGAAATTTGTGGAATACACCTTTCTTCGAACTCCAAAGTTTATTTTATTTCCATCGATTGATTGATATCTTAAAATTAACTATGAATTAATTATTCTGATTGAAAAATTAGGCTGTAATCTCAAAACGCCCTATAGATATTTCAAGAATATATTTTTAGCTTAAGTTAATACGGAAGAAATGTTGCGCTCGTAAGTTACAAATTTTAATCATATTTGCGATACATCTAGAAGTTTGGTAATTAATTGTAATGAAAACCATACTACGATAATACCATTCGAAATTCATGTTACGGTGCATCTCGTAAAAACATTTATCTCCGATTTCTTCCCAACCACATCCTTTTACAGCCTTTTCTGGTTTTCACTTTGCTACGCAGCCGCCGATGCTTCAAACTTGAAGATGCCACCTTCTGATGAGTGGCGCAGTGACTCAAATGCATTTTCCGATATGTGTTTCGTGTGTTTATTTTGAGGTGAAAACTTGGCTACTATTATTTTGCCAGTTTTCTTATCTAAGATAAACGAACCGACCGGATTTCGAGGAGAGAAAAAATCCAGCGATATATTTGTTACGTTTCCGAGCGCTCATTCTCGAAACAAACACGATTTACCATTATTCGGTTCCGTCAGAGACAAGTGGAATCTTAAAATGAGACGGTTTTTATTTCTGCACGGAATCGAGAACGAGAAATCTCTTTGGGGGCGCTGCTCTTCTAAGCGTCATACATTCCGCAAACTGCATTTACCGTCAGCTGGAAGACCAACTGTTCACCGCAGTACTCGCCTGGGAGAGCGATTTTTTTGGCTTTTGGCGTCAATATCGATCAGTCAGTGTTTTATGCGTTTTATCTCCTGTGCGTATATTATCAGTTGCCAAAAATATTCTACCTTAGAATAAGTTATAATAGTTAATATTTATTATAGAATAAGTTTAATTTAACATCTACGGGTCGTGTTGTGTGTACTCTAATTTGGTGGAAAATATATCCGTTTTGCATTTAATGAGTATAGGCTAAATCGGATCGATGTGTTTGAACGCAAATGATCTTCACTCTGCGACTTTCCATCCTCAGTTTGCTATCGGGGAAATGTGTCAGCAGTATCCAAAACCTCGAATTGATTCAGAATAAATGCAAGAGTAAGAATCACGATGAAATTAATTCATATTAGAATTTAAGATTAAGATTTTTTAGTGTATGAATTCAACTAATTGGCTGGCTATGCTAGGAAAGTAAAGTTTTCTGGAATCGCTAATAAAACAGGAGTTGGTAGGACGAAATAAGGTCAAATACGAGAGTGAAAGTACTTGGGCTCGAAGTATAGGAAGCGAGGAAATGCAGATTGTTTCTCTTTTAATTTTTCTGTATAATCAAAAAAAAAAGAGAACGAGGAAGTTGAAAATCCATTTGTGTTAGTTAAGCAAGTAGCTAAGAGCAGCTGACGCAAGTTAGACAAGGCAATGAACTATCGAAAAGACCGCTGACGATGTAATTCCTTGTATTTTTCATTATCTGCGAATAATCCTCGTTGTAGTTGCTTTACAGTGACATTCAAGCGAGTGAAAACCAAAATCAGCTCATTTACACTTCAATGAATGAATGGCCGCGAGTTAGAACTCATGTTTCATACTACTTATTCTCCCGCGAAACAAAGTGGAAAACTATATTTTCGAAAATTAAAATAAATATTAAAAAACGAAAAGAATGGAAAATAAATACTCGTCTTCGTATAATCGTTCCCAAAGTCAAAACATGCTCCCATTTAAAATCGACTAATATATGTAATTACAACTGAATCACTAATTACAGTCATTATATAATTTTATCATTCATACTTTTGGTATATCAGGACAAGCTTTTACTTCTGCATTTGAAATCGTTCTTTTAGATTTATAGTTCGAGGAAAGGTTAATGAAAAGATTTGATGTCGTACATGCAAAGACAACGCAATCAGTGGAAAGGCCAATTGATGCACATATGAATGAACACTCGGAAATAAAGGAAACTAACGCGGGAAGATTCAATTTCATTTTCCATGGTTTCCGAAATTCTCATTATATATTTATACTCAATAGTATTCCGGCTGAGATTCATTGGTTTATAAAATAACGTAAAATATCTTTGCTGGAATATTGCCTCCTCAAAAATGATGTTATCAGGGACTCAGTGGTGCAATCATTCGATAAAAAGCAATTTATTCCCACTAATCACTCAAATCACTCTCAAATTGAATTTATAAATCAGCTATGTGATATGGATTTATCTCTAATTCAAAGGGGAGTTAAATGTTGTCCCCACGATCGGGATTCGGCCTGAACTAGGCCTTTCTCATTAAATGCGTCCCTCCTTAACTCCTGATATTTTATAGTTTAGTTTCCTATCCTAGTCTGCATCGATCAAAAATAATTTTCAATTCGAAAATAATGTCTTCATATGAACCAAATATTTTTGATTTGATTGAAAAAATCCATATTGTTGATAGCGGCATATATGTGTTAAGAATTGAAGTTATTTCACATGGAAATTACGAAAATAACTGAATTAATTTCCAGTTGATTTACTTAGTCATGTTTCAATCAAACGTCCAAAAAAATACGACGGAGAACTAAATGTCTACGAAGCACCGAAATATTTCTAAAATCATCCAATAAAGTGCACCGATTCTTAGGATTGTGAGAAAGGAATCCATTTCAAAACGTTGAAATATTCTACGATGAGATTCGACAATAAATTCACTTTGCGTTATTCACTTTACAAATAAAAGCAGTCGCTGAAAATATGCTACTTTGAAATTGAAGTTACTGAAGAATCGAAGAATTAAGATTAGCGCCAAAACTCCTCCACCGAATCTATTGGTTTCATATTTTAATAGCTTGGAATATAATAATGTCGTCCTTCTGCATTACCCTAACTACTCACCCCGTGCGAGACGTCCGCTCCGTCCAATGGCCAGCGAAGGAGTTAGGGAAAATCTCAGCCACCCCTCCCTTTAGTCTGCCATTTAAACCACGTGGTCTCGTGTGAAAACTGGTTTATCTGCCGTGTCTTTTGGACCATGGAAAGGTGTTTAATACCCTATTAGTTCAGGGGATATGTGATTTTGTAACCATATGCCACCGATAGGAACTTAGAGAAAGCGTGCATGGTAGCTTGTTTACGCTGCCAATGAGTGTGAAAAGGATCTAAGGAATTCAGGTAAAATATTACTTTTGACCCACATTATTACCGCAGAAATATCCCATAGTCCCTCTCAAAGATTTTCCGCTTTGGTTAGGATTACAAAATTTAGCAGCATTGGGCAGTGATCCTTCAAATAAATCGCCTTAAGTCTGCAGAGGACAATATTTGCGGTTCTGCCGTGTCATTAAATGAAGAGACTCAGGCGTGACTTGATGGAATTTTTCCTTATAATAGGAAATAAATATCTGGTGTAAATCTCACAAAAACTTTAATCAACGAACAGTTTCACTACATCTGTTACGTGTGTGTTGGTCGGCGATTGACATTTATGAGGCATTAACAAATATTATTTAATAGCATGATTTCGTTATCTCTCAGTACCTTTTTGAGTGGATTTCTTAAAAACCTCAAATAAAAAAATCAAGCATTTTCGCGTTATTTTCCATAAAACCATTTACTTTATGTATATGGAGAAAGATAAGAATGATTGGATATTATGATTCATTGGAGTAAAATTTATGCTTTCCGGTTGAGTTAGAAGTACGTAGCAATTGATAATTGGTGAGGTGTCGCAACTCAAAAGTGTCGGCTCATTGTTCTGTAGGTGAGTGCTTCTTTCACGGCAATTGTCCCGACAGCAGCGCCACACCCTTTCAAATGAAAGAGCACGTGCGCATTTGTTTTCTTCAAGTAGAATAACTATTAAACAAGACATGTCCCAAGGTACATCTCAGACATAATTCTGATTTAGAATCTCTCTCTCGGATATTACGAGGCCCACCAACATACGGTTTATATTTATGTATGCGGTGTGTATGTTTTCCTAAGCTAAACCTTAGGTTTATAAACCCACAATTTAGTTCTCTTCTGTGCACTTTTTTCAAGTAATCTGTTTAAAAAAATGTATATAACGAAGGGTTAGATATAATAAGAGACTCAATTAAATAAAGTCCTTTAGTTATTGTCATCACTAATAAGAGGTGGCACACCGTTTGAGGACCACTGCCCAAGCTTCATGGGATTACCAAAAGTTTTTATCAATTTATAAAATGATTTGAAATTCTTAGGTCATCTTCCACCGTCAATGTTTTAATAATAAGTAATCAACACTTTTGTAATTATTTTATGATATTTAAATTTTTGAACATACTACCGTTTATAACGCACGTACTTTTTCTCTTTATATCCCTTGTCTTTTGCATTTATCGGGAGATTCTCCATTTTTACATTAAAATTATATTATACAAGAAGCAAGTATGGTTCACAGCTTCACAAATAATTTCCTTCATCCAATCATGAACGGTTGGACTCACTGGAACTCGTATTATCGCCAATATTTGTGTTTATTTTCACAATATTGTGGATTATTAAGTTCAGCTGTTACTTATTTAATGGCGTTTCACAAAAGCACTTCAACTCATATTGAGTATGGAAGTGCGATTGCTATCATTCGGGTGAGAAATAACAAATTAATGACTTAAAACATGATAGAATCCATGGAAGAGGAGACATAGTAATGCCAAGATTTTACTCCATGATGGATTCTAAACATTGATTTGAGACGTTCTTTGCTCCATTGCTTGAGTTTTTGCTCGTACAATTCTCGCCTTTGGATCGATAAAATTGCTATAGTCACTTTTCACAATTTAGATTCTTAGTAATTTTATTGACATAATCAAACATAATTGTAATTAATTATTGATAATCTCTATGATAAATGCATTAATTTTTCATATAATCACATGTTTTTCATGCTGCTGCTGAAATTATGTATGGGTTCTTCCATTATGAGTATTATTTATAATGAGGAATCATCATTTAGAAGAAGATTAAGAATTATTAGAGATCGAATAACTGATTTCAAATTCACTGATCGAATTTTAAACCACAAGTACAATATTGTTTTACACTGTAACTTTAATGCGGTACTTTTAAAAATATATCTCCATTTAAAATTTTAATTTCCCCTACATTTGAGACAATTGTTTTCTATTTTTGATACCTGACGATTTTAGCAGATTAGAACTGTTGTTGCGATTCTTTTATTATATTTAGTACAATATTACTAGTACGATAAAATATTAAGGATACACAATTTGTATTTTGAATCTTACTACCATTGATAAAAAGATATCTGGAACTTCGGTGGGCAATCTAGAAATGGCCTTGTAAAAATGCTCCATTTATGTATATAGTTGAGTATTTTAACATAGAATGAGGTCAAGAGAGCAGACGGAAGCTCAGTTAATCATACTGAAAGGCAATAACACCTTAAACTTGGAAGGAAATGCTAAATTCTTGGCAGAAACCCTAACAACGCGTAAGGATACAACGTCCTTCGGGTTACCGTTACGAAGTAACTGTACCAAGAAATATTTTTTAAACCCATCGATGTTATCATTTGCCTTTCTTTTTCATCAAGGAAGCACTAATTGTCCCCTATCCTCAAGGTTAACATTTCACTTAACCCTTACCAAGAAGTCGGAATCGTTCTTCTTGCTCGCGAAGGAACAGCTCGGAATTCCTTCACCGCCATGAGAAATTGATAAACAGAAGAAAGTGGGTCAGTTCCGAAAGGGTGTCCATTCTATGACCTCGGAAGATTACGTCCACGCACGTTGAAAAACGTCACATCACGGCGTGATGGATGAGACGTAAGGAATCGCATGGGGACTACGCAAAAATGAGCAAATGTGCAGAATATCCGCGCAGACATTCCGCCTTCCGCGAGTTCCTCCGTCGCGAGATCATTCCCCAATCCGTTGGACAGCAGAAGATCTCGAAGACACTCCAGCTCGATTGTTTCGGATGAGTGCAGAGGACGCCGATCTTTTTCATGAATGAAGCACAGTTGTGAACTCGGCTGAGGTAAATGTGGAATCAGGAACTAAGGGATTTACTTGATCAATATAAAGGGTGTGAGATAAGGTGCGATTTTGTATAGTGTAAAAACCATTCATGAATTTCAACATACAAAATTATTTGCAAGATCAGTATTGTAGTCTGCACAAGTCCCCGGGGGCCACCTCCGACCCCAAATTGGAAATTGAACTTTTTTGAAAAAAAAATTGAATTTTTTAGGTTTATATTATAAATTATACACAATTTCTCCATGAAATAAATTTAACTCTCTTAGTAAGGTAGGTTCTTAACCCTTTTAATAGTCAGTACCCTATTGAATATGAATTCTCGTACTCCTTGAAAATATGTTTCTATTTTTATTAGGGAAAAGAAATTTATTGCGAGATAATTTATTTATTGCATAAGCATACATTTACAATAAATAGAATAGTGTTACATACAACAAAATATTCCCGAAAATATTTTAGCTGGAGAAATGTTAACTTCTGGCGTTAGATAGGCACGTAGTTAGGTTGGGATAAAAATAAGTTCTGAAACTTTTTGAACGTAGTAGTATAAAACAATATGAACATTTTTAACGGCTTTGCTGTTTTTAATTTTCATCAAAAAATGTATAAACTTCTCTCTCAGCCCTAGAAATGCTTTCTCGCCCACCAGGGGTGCGTACACAGGTTCTACATCTTCGGCCTTCGACCACTCTATGTCATCTCCGCACACGTAAGTCGAGTGGTGAATTGTTATTGAGTGAACGGCATATATACTTAAATATCAAGTTAACAGCGGACTAGTCATCTGATTGTAACGTTACTTGTCTATATATCGTATAATAAAACTTTAAAGTGTCTGTACATTGATGCGATTTCATAAAAAGTTGTATTTCTGGATACTAGTGTTGTCCTGTGTTCAAACACTTTTTATTAATCTTTGGTTGTTGAATATTGCTTTCATTTCGAATTCGTGAGAATTTCGAAGTAAAATACGAAAATTTTGTGAAAATCTGATATTGTAAACAACCCTCGACGATCAAGCTGTTCATTGAATCCAAGTTCGTCAGGATTAGCGCTTTTGTGGCAACCAAGATTTGTTTAAACACCAATGTTTATGGTACTTTAGGTGAAATTAAAGTTTATCGTTGTAGTTAATGATTATACCTACTTATGGTAAGTTGATAACCTATTCATATTTTCCCGACTAAATCGTTCTTTTTGCATCGCCATACAGCGATACAAATGGCTGATAGCCGTTTGCGGTACACAATGACTTAATAAACATCGACATCAAAGAATTTCACGTTATGCAACGTAAATACGCCATAGAACTCAAAAGAAGTATTTGTGATTTGGAGGATCTGCCTTAAATCCGACATTAAACTCTGTGAATCATTTCAGGTAGATTATCCTATACCTGAAAATATCATTTTCGAATATGTTAATTTTAGAAAAGGGTTAAAGGTTAATTGCGCATAAGGGCGTGCATCTAGGAAAAATCCCAAAGAAAAAAGTTTGACGGGGCTGGGAAACTTTTGGTATAATTTTATGTATATGTATTGTTGTATATACATAGCATATGTAATGTTAACTTTAGGTATTATGTTCCTGGATTTCGATTTTTCGCCGATGCCACTGAATACAATCGCAAATAAAAAACAAAACCGACAAAATATTAAACAATTTCTGAGTCTATATTAACAATTGGTTTTGTTATTTAAGATTCTTGGTCTATTTTCTTTCCATTAGTTTTATTTCTAAGGTTTCGTACAAAGTTTTATTATGCGGGGTAAAGTCTATTGCATTCCTACGATGTTGCGGGTGAAAGGCAGGCATTTTAGACAGCATAAATTAATGGTCGATTGAAAGAAATGTAGTTTATTTTTGTAATTCAGAATTTACGAGTTTTCGAGGAAAAATCGCGAGATAAAACTTTCGATTACTTCTTATTATGACCGAATAAATAAGAACTTCAGAATTAAGAAGAAGATTTCGAAGGATATTAACAAACATTAGGAATACGATGAAACTTCATCATATGGTCAGCGCTTGATTTTTCGTGGGGAATTATTCTCGATTGACATCAGAGGAAAACATCGTAAATCCATCGGTGAATAAAAGGTCTGATGTATCCACCGATGAATTTAAAAACGTGACCTTTGCGTTTATCCGTAAGAAGACACGGAGAATCAATGAGCAGTTAAAATTAATTCCGAAAATACGAGAAATACTAAATGAGGGAGATGAAATTATATGATACTTAAATTTTTGCAGTTGCAAACAATATCCTGCAAAGAATTTCGCGAAAAAATATACGAACTTTAAAAACACTTCAAATTTTGCTTAAGCTCTTGCAGCAACCGAGTTTTATGTATAGCAACGTAATTGTTTAGTGATTTCACGTGAACTAAAATGGTTTTATAGGGACTTTCTCGCTATCAATTCAACTGAAAACGAATTACTAACCTGGTAAATGGTGGACACTATTAACATAATCTTCTGAATTAATTATTAGATCTAATCTATTTTTATTGATGCATATTTAGCGATTGACGAAAATGGGGTTAGTGAGGATCGTAAAGAAATCCCAGATTAGTATTTATAATCTTTTAAGGAATTGAACGGCAATTTGTGAAGTGTAGCTAATCTCCAACAGAGTATGCCTGATCAAAATGGTAAAGGCTATTCTTTGTTTTGTTATGTGCAGAATACAAAAAGTGATTCATTTGTATTTTTTAAGCGCTTCCACTCCATATACATTTACTATCTTTCTCTCATTGGTGTTTAATCTCGGTTTCTATTTAGGTATTGTGATTGCGTTTGTGTTATTTGATTGTGTTCCGTGTTTATGCTTCGCAGTTTAGTATTGAGATGCAAGCGAGCCCCATAGTACACTTACTATCCGCTAAGGATATTCATCGGTGATTATTGGAGTGATTTATTTCTGTCGTTCGTGTTTAATCTTTGTTTCCTTTATCCCCTTTGCCTAAGTGCTGTGCCCTGTGCTGCTTATCCTAAATTGATCTTAGAATACATTTTTATATTGTTTAATTGTGAAATTTTTCATTCAAAAGATATGGGATTGAATATTGAGTTGACATGGCTATGTAGACGTAATTATATCTTTCATTAATTGGTTTATCAGTTTACAAGGAATTATACTGGCATACTATCTACCTGCAATTATGAAGCATGAGTAACAAACAAGGCTATTGCGCTGCTATTCATCAATATTAATATCCCTGTAGAGAATCAACGGGCACTTCTGCTCAATTGGCAAATGTAACTATCAGGCGTGCAATATAAATGCCTTAATATTTTCATTATAGTTTGTGTAGTTTTCATACTACTGCATTATTTTAGCTTCTCTTGACGGTTTTAAGTGAAGATTTCTTTTAGATTTCGTATCCGTCCAGAAATAACCAATGCTGTGTAAATATAATCACTGGAAATGTAAGCGTTCAAATATAAGTGCAATTATCGCCATTAACTAACTAATTGACGTGTTTTATCACGAATACGTGGTATGATTTATCTAAATGTTTAATGGGTGAAGTGCTTTATCAAAATTAAACTGTGATATTGAAAAGAGATCGCCAGAATGTCAATATTTTACAATACTACACGCTGACATTTTTAAATTGGACCGCAGTCAAAGGATAGGTAAAAATGCTCACATTAGTTAAACAAGTTTTTGTACAGGACGAGTGACAACAAAGATAACCACAAAATGTTATTTTAAGTAATTATCATCGAAGGTAATAAAAAAAGCCATTTAAGTTGTAATATTGTTTGTGGAGGACACTGAAGAACCTATACTGAATCTATTTAAGGGTCAAGGAAGAAATTGTTCTTATAATTTATTCATTAGCTACTGGCGAAGGAACTATTATATCAGACCAGTTACATTAACAACTTTTCCCTCTACTATACGCCGCTCGCGGGGTACGTAATTAAATCTAAATCTATGTCAAGTCTCAGAGACTGACACGTCCGTGTGACAAGTGTTTTCCAAGAACAAATTAGCGTTTCCCGATATCGCTTGAGCCTAAACAGATATGTAAATATTTCTCATGTATTAGCATGTGAGAATGTTAATATTTTTGTCACATAAATCGTTCGACAGACATTTTTAGAAATAAAATAATTGCGAACATTCCGCGTCATTAGCGATCTGAGTACGTTTTTAATCCTTCACAGTCACTTCACGTCGTTGTAATCCTTCATTCACTTCACAGCTCTTCTTAACCCAATTCTAGTATCTTCTAATGAATTTAGACTAAACAGCATAGCTACACTGGTTTCAGGGAATTGTGTCGCTCCATTGCCATGGCTTCTTCTATATGGTGTTTTATTTTGCCTTAAGCCATTCCCCAGATCAACTACTAATTTCCTGGTCATTGATTAATATACCACCTCATTTTATACGGGCCACGAATTCTCACTCAAAGCATCGTGTCATTAGTAAAACCAACAAAACGTACTTCCACGCCACTCCACTGCTTCTATTTCTATCGTTTTCTTTTTTGTGAGCAAAATATAGCAATAAATTCCTTATCCGTTCTCTGAATCACACTTATTCAATTACTAAGAGACATTATTTTCAGCAATGGCCACTTGAAAGTTTAGATTTAGACGTGCTCGCGAATCAACAGCGGCGTATGGCGGTTTGTTACTTCAGTCGGCGTAGAAAGAAAAAAGAGTTCCTTTGGGAAATAAAAAGGAGAAAGGACTCATTTTTATCTGTTAATAAAATGTCTTTGATAAATCTCATACACTTACACGAAGCTATTTCTACCAGCATTTCTGGAACGTCACTTAAAGGCGGCTAGACTCACTCCATTTATATAATATGTAGTAATATTGTTATAAGTGCTTCGATAGCTTAGGTCATTTTGCAAATAGGCTCCCACCGGGAATCGAACCTGGGACAATTTTAAACGAAGCAGAAAGCGCTGCCCGCTTGGCTATCCGAGAATACTCCATTTAGAGATATGATTCCACCCGAGTGGCGTATGGCAGGGAGTGTATTGACACTAACATCATTACTTGAGCTTATTTTGTACTGAATTAGAAGTATTGTTAAAAGTGCTTCTGCAACTTATGATAGGTTAGGGTGCCCCCTACTTAGCCCCCCGGTGGGGCACAAGTGAGTCCACCGGGAATCGAACCTGGGAACGCTTCCACCGAAGCTGAACGCGCTGCCCACATGGTTATCCCAGAGCCGTTTATTATTTTTACTTTGAGCAGAAAACTCGAAATTTTTGCCTTTAATTCGTTCAATATTAAGTCATAAAAATTTATTTCAAAAAATTTTAAAACCGGTAAATATGCGTTGTATCGCATCTTATATCATTGAATTGGGTGTCCAGACATCTCGGTATTCCGGAAATAGTTCGTCTTTTCGATCTCTCCTCCCCCTCCCATATTCCCCCTCCCATATTCCCCTTCTCATATTCCCCCTCCCATATTCCCCCTCCCATATTCCCCCTCCCATATTCCCCCTCCCATATTCCCCCTCCCATATTCCCCCTCCCATACTCCCCTCCCCCCCGAGTACTCGGAACTCCCTCATCTATTTTCAGCACTCGTAGTATTACCATGTATTTAGTTCAGCTCACGCATACAGTTAAATTTCACCACCTCATAGCTATGGTTTCGAATAATACCTACACTTAATCAAAATACGTTAAGCAATTCATCTTTTTCGAAAAAAGAACACGATTTTCAGGAAAAAGCTCAATGAAATACATTTTGTTCGCATTGACAGAGAAATGTATGCAAGGACCTTGAATAATTGATATGTTTTTAATTCATAGTTGATATTTTTTGTAATTTAACTTTATGGAAAGCATAATCACATATCGTAAAGGAAAACTTTTATATGAGATTTTTATTTGGCCACTAACGGATATTCAGGGACGTCCTCTGGATGGGTCATCCGCTGTTGAATTGAAATGGAGAGATCTTTTGGGGAGGCTGCTCATATAAAGTTGGGTCTGATAAGTATTTTCCTTTAGGTGACGATGGAGGTATTTCATCTCCCTTCTAAGGTAATGGCTGAAGATGCTATTGACCCGAATAGGTCTTCTTTTGCCTCGGTTATGTTTTCTTTGATCGAGATCTGTTTTCTAAGTCTAGGAATACATTGTTGTGCTTTTGATATCAATACTTACCGGTGAAAATTCTCAAATTATCCGAGAATTCGATACAGACCACTTAGATTCTGCGGAATAAATAATCGAATAGAAAAAATAATATTTCTCATATAGCTGTCTATATTCTGTTCCGTTATCCAAAATCTAGATTTGTCTCCATCGTCCCAGAATATATTTTCCGTTATTCATGTGTCTCTGTAGCCAAGAAGGCTTTTATTCCATCCTTAGCCTCTCCCAGCCTTTATTCAATGGACCATTGACGGCAATTTGATGGATGTGAATCGCATCCGTAGGTTTCCCTTTTCGAAGCGATTTGCAGATGCAAGTCTCGAATGTTGCAACGTCTGCAGAATGGGCGCGGCGCCTGAATCATCGAGCAGTCGCGGCCGATCATCAAAACCTTTAATCATAGGCGAGGCTTTCACTGTGACCTGCGGCTGTTTCCGCAAGGCCTTGGTGCATTAACCTTCCGTTTAATAAACCCTCTCCTCGACGCCAAGAATTCATTTTACCATTGAATATGTTTTCAACGCCGACTACGTATCCAATAAACTCGTCAGTTCTTAACCGTTCGAGGAAATTCTTACCAACTAATAAAATATATTGAAATGCGGATGTTTTCCTCAACATTTCCTTCTGTAAATCACTTTTCGGACAAAGTCGCCAAAAACATAGAGTCAACATTTACACTGCGTAATTTATGATTCAAAGCTCACACTTGTCAGAGGATGCGATAGGGAGAAAGCGGAATTCAGAGAATATTTACATTCGCACTGGGTAGCTCTACTTTCATTCTACATATTTTACGATTTATATAAATCAATTTTTCCGCTTTTAAATCACGGACGAAACTATTGATAGTATAAACTATTGAATGAACTAACGGCAAGGTAATCCTTGAATTATTATTAATATAATGTTAAATCAGTGGATACGAATACACAATATCAATCTCAATTGCGGAAATATTATTTCCAATATTTATTTTATAAATAATCTTGCATTTGAAGTACTTGCAATGGGTGATTGTGCATAAATTATTTAATCCGAAATATTATTCCGTTGCTAAAACATTAAAAAAATGGATCGAATTTTCAATGGTTAACTTCAAGATCGAGGGGAGGTGCCTAATAGGAGTGATGGATGAACTTATCAGAGGCAGAACTGCTGGGATAAGATTGCGAGTAATAAATCGACTAATAACTTAGCCAAGGAGATTGTCAAACATTCGAAGCCGTTGCGCATCGCCATATGAGAAATACGTCTGTAATTTAAACGTGTTATCGGCGGTACAAATTATAAGAGCGTTCTCTAATGCCTCGAGGTTAGCTTTAAATGCTTCTGGAAAGATATCGTCAAGGTTCTTGAGTTCTGTCGAGTTGTTTTTCACTTTTACAGCCACAAGCTCTCAATCCAAAAGTAAGGACCATAAGGTTTTTAATTAGCAATAAAGAAAGGAAAAGCTCTATTAAGATGTGGGAGTGAGGATTCTACAAAATCCAACGCCTTCAGCTCAGAATTTCATAAAATTTGACGACTTTTTCACTTTGATCTCTCTCCATTACGCATCCACTGAATTTATAATCAAAGGTGTAAAACAATTAACAGTTTCATCAAATTAACCGCCGATTGAAAATTAATGAACGCATTGCTTGTGGGTGAGCGGAATTGACTTTGTTCGTTCCTTAAAGATACCGTTGATTGGTTTGCAGTTATTACTCCCTTTTTAATATTTAGCCATAGACATTTTTCATAAATGCAATCGATGAAATATTTGTACACTATATTTGTAATTTGCTGAATTTGTAATTTTGTTTTAATTTACGAATTTTCATTTGACGTCACTTACATTAAAATGTATACTCCTAAAAAATAAATGTATTTAAACACATGATTAATGATAATAATCCGCCTTTATTGTTAGACGTATTTTGATCACTGACGACCATTTTTACGATAATTTGAATTACTGGATGTGCGAAGGTGTATATATATCGTCAAAATCACGTTAAATATCTCAAGTTTTAATTGAAAACGACGTATTATTGTTCTGTAGTTTTCTGGCTGTTTCTCATCATTGAATCTTGACTTTATTTTGAAATTGTCTTGCATCCCATAATGCCTTATTCTTGACTCATCCTTAAATTCCTTTAAAAGCAAAAAAGGGCATGAGTGGAATTATTGACACAGGGGCAAATGAATATACAAATCACCACAATATGAATGGACATATTTCACGAAGGGAGATCAATGATTCCTCCACGCGAAGAATGCGTAACGATGAGATATCTTAATATCAGTAGCACAAACAGTTTTTTAAACAATGAGAACTTTTTGTGAAACTTAAGTGAAATAAATTATTGATAATGGTTAAAATTATGAATGTTTAAAAACAACTTCCACACAGCTTCTCGGCATGGTCGTTATTGGTTAGATTGCTGGTCCGCGAGGTGAGGGACACGGGTTCAAGTCTTGTTGCAATTTTTCACTGCTGTTTATCTTAAAAGTAAATTAAAATTAATCTAATATAGTGCTATCTCATCCACGACAAATAAATCATATGTTACTTGTTTACCTGACTGTTTCTCTTACTTTATTGACATTTATTAATTCCTCATCACAAATAAGCCTCCAATTATGCCGATGAATCGCAGAGAAATTGTTTTTAAAATATTTACGCATATTCATTCCTGAGATATGAACAACATTCAATTTTGCAGGAATGAAAACAAGAAGCAATTTTTGCCTTAACGCTGCAAAATTGGGAAATGATTGAAGTTCAACTACTTCCGCTTGGAGGACTTTCTTTTTCGTTAGCCTTGAGTAATCAGATCAGGTATATCTTTTCCCTCAACGATCTTAATCGCTCGGCACAATCCACTATTAGAGGGCAGCTTAAGATAACTAACAATTTCCGGATGAAAAAATTCATTCGTTACAACGGAGTAATTAGTATACGGGTGATCTCACAGTTGGATTTTCAGTTTAATTTATAGAAACAAGAAGAGGGTATGGAAAGTATCTCGTCATCTCAAAAGTCGTCCGAGTTATCTTCCGAGAAAGCGGACACAAGAGTAATGCATTTCCAATGTACTTTATGTTGCACTAACCAACTCAATAGTCCCTCCAGTTCGTGTGCCTCAAGTGCCGCGCTATCCTTGTAGTGTATTCCTCATATACATATTAAGATTCAGTGTAAATAAAAGTCTTCCATTAATTTTTTTGGTTTTCGGCAATAACTATATCTAAATCTATTATTGACGTTTTAACATAGATAATGTCTTTATTTCTCGCCATTGTTTGACATTACGTTGCCACTAAATATTTTATTTAAGCAGATACAAGAATACAAGGCCGGAATTCGAGGAAAGCCATTAAAAGTGGGCAATATAATCATAGTACTAAATCTTATCAAAGTTTCGGTTCCAACGCCATCATCATATCATTGGATCAAGGTCACGCGGAATCGAGTAGTGCAGAAAATTTCAGAGTCACTCATTTGAATAGGGAACCAACCTGACATGACTGTAATGCCTCATCAATTACTTTCTCGAGTGATATAGAACGACATGGCCGAGCACCGAGGGAGTGGCGTCCGTGGGCGTCGTTCGTGCAGCGCGTTGCATTCAGGCGAAAGGCAGTCTCTTATGACAATTCCACAAGCGTCACCAAGATAGACTTAGAATCGCAAATTGAAAAAATGAAATTTTCCGTAATAACCGCTGTCATGAACATGTTGACATAAAAATAAACGGGTATCGTTGCATCAGAGACTCAATTGGCGATATCGGAATAAATCTTTACAGCATTAAAGAATGGAGTAAATTTCTCAAGCGTCTCTACAAGCACTTGCAGTTAGGGCTTTGTTAGTGACATTGAAGCATTTAAACTTGTTCCGCTTGTTCTCCATTCATCAGACCTAAGTCTTGATGGACGCAGTTACTGAAGCATCTCGAAGTAGAATATTATCCATGGCTGCTGTCCCTGCTAAGTTGCTTTACCTCACTTAGGAAGTTGCGAAGAAAGGGTGTAAAAATATTTATGAATGCTTACATCAGTATAATCTAAATGAATTTGGCATCGATCCTCATGTAATAAGAACGGAGATTTTATTTTTTTACCATAACATTCAAATTAAAAAAAAAGTTGAAGAATTCACTGTTACTCATTATTAATTATTATCTACCATCAATTGTTATAATTTTGATCGATTTTTAGAGATAATACAGGTCTCTTAATAATTTTACGTGATCAAATTAAGATACAGAATTTAGAACTTGTATTGACGAAATGTTAATTGCCTTCATGGGTCGGTGCCGATTTAAAATGTACATCCAGAGTAAGCCAGCTAAGTATGGTCTCAAAATGATGTGTTTGACGGATACATGGAATAGCTATTTGTATAATGCCTATTTGTACGCCGGAAAAATATCAACGAAAAATGTCTCTCAGAGGAAGACAAAAAGACTTCGAAACCTACGCAATCAGCTCTGCGTCTCATTGAGCCAATATTTCATTCCAATCGAAATATTACAGCTGATAATTGGTTAACTTCAATTGAACTGGATGATAAGCTGAGGGTAAAAGGACTGACCTATGTCGGGACGATAAGAAAAAATAAAAGGGTTAATCCAATGAGTTCAGGCCTTCAAAAGAGGGCGCAATTGGGTCCTCGTTGTATGGACATACGGCGAACATGACTCTAGTTCCTCATGTGCCTAAGAGAAACAGGACTGTTTGTTTGGTGTCGTTAATGCACCACGTCACGGGTAGTGTGACAAAAATTGCACGTCACTGGTTAAGAGTTAAATATAAATAAACATTATTATCACTACATAATTACATTACAGTTGAATTCCTTCCTTTACTGCAATGATCGAAGCTGAATCTGACTTAAAACGTGATGTAATGAAAGAAAATTTGGAGAACGGCTGTTGAGGAATTCGCTAAGGGTTCGAAATCTCCAATAGACGGCTGTTGGAGATCCTCTGAACCTCTAATTAAAACGTGATAATAAAAGTGAGGCTCTGTTGGATATGAATAAATATATTCCTCGAAGGGCAATACATGTAGAATCGAAGGGCATAGCTGAGAAAATGGGGTTCTCAAAGCACCATGGAAAACCGCTGATTAATAAGGAAAGATGGCGAAGGTATTTCATGAATGACGAGGTGGTATTATTAACGCTCGTGGAGCCAGAGACTGCCGTTCTCGCATTAGATTTCACAACGTGTTTGCTGTTGGACTGAGAAACTAAATAAAGGAGCTGGACGGACAACCGAACATTGGCAACATTTCGGAGCTAATTTTAGAAACGTACTTGAAAATGTTAATTAGAATTCCGAGCACATTTTTACTTCGTTATTAATTACTTGAAGCACCGTCATTCACATATTCGTGAACAGATAGTGCAAAAAATGCGTTGCCTACTTTTTGCACTTCTGTTTGGAACATAATTTCCATTTGCCATCCTCCGTTTTCATAAACGAAACCATCTCAGGATTCACATTGTGGTATTTCTTGATTTGTAAAAAATTCATGGTAACAACTTTTACTAGACCACTATTTTTAATCTGAAAAAACACGAACTAGGTTTCGTAGCGTCGCTACATCATCTCCGTTTTCATGTTAAGAATTTTTGTAATTAATAAGTTTTCTCAAAATTAAATGAAACAGTTCTTATTAAAGTCTCCAGAACTGAAACAGTGTCATTTAGAGTTTTATATATTTATCACGATTACCAACCTAGCCAAAATACGCTTACCTAAACCAAATATACGCTTGAATACATCAAGTTTTTAATTTTAATCTTTAAATTGTGCAATCACAGCCAATTTTCATCAGCCATAATTACTGCAAAATAATGCATTAAACATCTACAGATTTCATCGAAAAATATACTCAACTTGAAATCATCACCATATTCAATCTAATAAGTGTAAGTAATAAAGATCTATTTCGTGAATTAGAAGAAAGATTAGATTTGGACCCAGGGAAGCTGCTTTCTCCATATGTATTACTGATCTCGCCATTTTAAAGCTTCTTTCAGCTATAATTTATCCCTCTTTCTCGATATCAATAGAATAGCGTTTGAATTATTTTCAATTTAAACTGCTCAATAGACGAACTTAGGGTTACCTAAAATATTTTTCAATAAGAAATTCTCATTTAATTTTTCGGGAGAAATTCCAGTATTTCCTCTATCATAGTAAGTATATTTGATATCATATTATAATCACATCCAATCATAAGCCCTTTACCACATCTTTAATTTGTTGACATTGCAATTCAATTAAAATTCTTTTTTTCAAACCCTTCCCATGTAATTTTAAAATCAACCTGCAGTCCAATAAAGGCTTCATTGTAATAGATAACAGTTTCTAAATTGGTTTCTATTCAAATATTTGGAGCCAGAACCAGAAAAATTTGTTTTACCTCATGTTTCGTCGTCTTTCCTTGAATTTTGGGAACCGGATTAAAGATATTCCTTTGAAGAGATGGTAGGAATGGTTTTCACTGGACATTTTTAAGATGAGCGGTCTGCTGTGAACGCTCCCCGCCTTTCAATCCTTTCGTTTATCTTTCTCCTTCAATCGATCGACATGGGTTCAATTCCGCTTTTACATTGCTCTGATTTTCCTGTCCATGTCACACCGTACAATCATTAATTCTCATAAAACTTTCTCTTCCTTAGCGACAAATTCCACACGCGTGCTTCACTAACGAGAAAATCCACATTCAAACTGATACGTCCGGAATGGAACACCTCTTTGGAGTCTAAATTGTACCATAGACATTCAATTCATACTTATCAAGAAATACGTACTTCAGGTGACATAGATTTACTAGGCATGGAATTGCACCAAACGTGAGAGCATATTTCCCTACTTGAGGATATTGAAGTCATCTCATGTGAAAGGTTATTTTACACGTATCTCACCATCACTGTCTGCCTGAAGCTGAAGAACAATGATTTATACAATTTTAAATTGATTTTATTTTGAATTTATTCACCAAATTAACTCGGGTTCGAGAACACGAAACGTTCTTTCTTCGTATTAAAAGTAAATCGATTTCGTGTTATACTGAGGAATTAATCATCATGTATTAACCTAAGAAGGAAAACTTTGTACAGAATTGTATTCATATAATGCCATTTGATTAATGTCAAAACCAATAAACCTGACAAAGTAATATTTTGGTAAAATATTGCTTCTTTAATGAATTCCCAAAGGCGCTGCCAAAGTCGTCTGATCCATAAGAATGAGTGGAAAAGATCACCGAGAGTAACTTCGAGATTTAAAGTGATAGTGTTGGATTACCAAAGGATGTTTCACCCATTCATTAGACGGATTATGAATAGCAATAGTGGCAGTCGACGGCTAACCTTAATAACAACAACCACCACATGGACTCTCACATGCAATCCCTTCCAGCACTTACTTGCTTTAGTGTGTCCAAAGACATTCCCTTCCGCTATTCGTCAATTTCTCTTCATTCGCTATTCCAAAGGCTCCTTTACTTATTATCATTTCACATAGCTAAAGAAATTCATGAAAAGACTTGTTTTGCATTTGCATCTTGTATTGTTTGCCATTGGGTCACAAAGTTTAATTACTACAAACAAACGATACCGATTCAGGGTTAATTTTGTGGTACTTATTAACTTGTAAAAAAATCCATGGTAAACAAACTTTTACAAGACCATTAATTAGTGGTCTAGTAAAAGTTTGTTTACCATGGATTTTTTAATTGCTACAGTTTTCAAATGTTTCTAATTCACAACTAAAAGAGCGTGGCTTAAAATCTCTTGAATAGACTCAGAACTTATCACGAATGTTCCTCATTAAAGACTCCTATTAACGAAATATCAAATCCAATACTATGAGAAAAATAATTATGACATTTATGTAGATTTATCTTTCTGAAAGAACATCGAGTATTTTATGTCATGATCTTTTAGTTATATAGAAAATTATTTTTTATCATTGACTTCCTTAATTGACACACGATTTAAGCGAGGAAACAATATTTTCGTGTGATTTACATATATGGACTAAATTGCCTTATGATTTCCTAACTTAGCACTTTCCAGAGAACACAAAGTGAGAGCAAAACGCTCTATTCCGTAGAATACGCTTTGTATTCTCCTTTCGTTTCTCACAGCTGTTGTTTCCAATACCACGGAAATCATTCCAAATCTCTACAAAATTTACAGATACTGGACTACGGTTATAAATCCTGATTAAGTCCCTTTAAGTCAATGCTGAGACACGATTGCGTTCGATGCGCATAGCAAAATAGTAATTTTAGATCCAACGGCTGATGATTTAGAATTTATTATGTTTGGTTATGCATGAGTTGCGAGAAATAATTGTGAAATTACGCCAATTGCATCAATTTTAAGGGAAGTGATATTCGATAACTAGCAATCTGTCACAAATTTTATCTCGGGTACTATAAACTACCATGAGCCATTGTACTTTCATTTTCATGTGACGCATATCGAGGATGGTAAGCTCTGCACGAGTTGAAAATAACGAGGCGCGAAAAGCGCCTTCTGGTCCTTTTCTCTCCAATCGGTGCAAAGCCGCGGAAATCGGCCGTCGATCGCTTCCACAATATTTTTCTTTTTTCAACCGCCGTTTTCTAGCAGCAAGAAGGAAAGTAGGAAATGCGCTTTTCTCTTTAATGGAGGACGAACCCCTTCATTATGCCTTTCTCTTCGCAGCAGATCCGCAAAAACAAAGCCGCGGAGTTACCTCCATTTTTGCCATTGAAAGATCGATAGACAAAAGACAAACGTTATTCCATACGGAAGGAGATTAATCCGTGTTTTTTGCCTCCGAATCTGCTCGCGGTCTCGAAAAAAGGCTCAATCAGGGCACGGGAGTGCACGGGGGGGCATGGGTGGGGGGCACGGGGGGGCACGGGGGGGCACGGGGGGGGCATGGGGGGCACGGGGGGGCACGGGGGGGGCATGGGGGGCACGGGGGAGCACGGGGGGGGCACGGGGGGGCACGGGAGTGCACGGGGGGGGCATGGGTGGGGGGCACGGGGGGGGCATGGGGGGCACGGGGGGGGGCATGGGGGGCACGGGGGGGCACGGGGGTGGCACGAAAGGGAGGGTATGAGTGGGCAGAGCATCACATAATGAGTGCAACTCACCGTGGAATCCAGATACTGAGGAATTAAAGGAAAAGGATGAGGAATCCGTTACTAAGTTGCATGGGATACAAATGAAATGTTTAAAACATTTTTGATAGGAAAATATTATAATCCACGGATACTGTTCCGAAAATATCTCACAAGATGAGCATTTTCATATTGACATTTACACAGAAGACAAGACATTCTTTCGGATCTTGTTAACGCGTTTATCTCAGCAAACGTTGATGAGTTAACAATCTCGTTATCACCGGTTCCGACAAGTTGTTAAAGTTCCATTAATCAATCGAGATGTCACTCTCTGTTGCAGATTAGGAAAAAACAAATTATGGCTCCATTCTTTCTGGGATTAAGTGTTGGCTTGAGTTCATTAATGGTGTGACTTCGTCCAATTGTGAAAGATCACACACGAGTGAAACACACGCTCTATACGATTACTAAATTGAAAATCGTGGAAATATTTCTTCCCTTACCGACGTTCATTTTGTTTATTATAATTGCGTATCTCCCGCAAATTAACTGAGATTTATAACTCTTGAAATTCATAAATTCGCTTAATTGATGTAGTTAATTGAAGTAATTGGTTGTCTTAGTCTTATCTGACAACTTAGCTGAGAAAGCTAAGAGATCGCATTTAATCTCGTCTTTCCACTCGACCAATCAAAGCTTAGCTTGCACCATCTGACGTCACGTGGATGCTCCTTGTTTTATCGTGTTTTTTTTTAACTAATACATCTCCAAACTTGAAAATTTCCGCTAATGAGTAAGGAGTCAAAAGTATTCCAATTACCATCAAAATTGAGATCCACCGGTGTTCATTTCGCTGTCAGTACCAACAGCATCTTCGAGGTGACATAGGAGACTGGGTAGATCGTGCGCGGGCCAAGGGCAAAAAAAGAAAAACAATCGAAGAACAAAAAGATGTCAGGTATTATCAATGAGAGAGTATAAAGTTTTATCAAATTCAATGTAACTGTTTATAATATTATTTAAATTTTTATAAATATATGCATTTTCCCAGGAATCTAAAACTAAATTTGCATTGTATGAGAGTGTTATATTATTAATAGAAATGAGCATTATCAGCCATATGCATTGCAACTGCCGAACTCTCGAACCTCCTCAGTCCGCTAGTCCAAACAGTGTATGAGGTAGAACGGGCTTCAAGTGATGACAAAGAGGTGCCCCTAACCAGCGTGTATTGAGGGTTGAACTCTTGAGAAATCCCGCGGATGGCTCAGTTGCTCTTAGGTGCGTTTCTCCAAAAAGCGTTTTTGCAATTTATTGCACGATTTGCTATAACACCTTTGAGAAAAAATACGGAAAGTTCAAGATTTGAAAAAAATCATTTTCTTTAAATTAACTATAAGAGAAAGTATAATTAGGGAACAGTAACCCAAAATGAGACTTAAGGGTAAGACGACCCCTTGCGATTATGGTGGCCCACCGAGATATGAACTAAGTGCCTCTGAGCGGGCGACACCAGTAGACGGATGCTCATTTCGTTTTATATCAATGGAAGTGCTTTGTCCTGATTTAAGGTGAGGAACCTGTAAAAGTCAAGTTTAAATGTCTGATTGGCGATCCAATCACGTGAGTTTTTCATTCTATATTGGTTGAGGACCTGTCAAACATGGCTGCCAACCTTGAGGTTTGGTCGAAGTGAAAATCAGTACCTCGGGCAAAATGATCCTACCTAAATGAAAGTTAAATAACGCGAATCAAATGTTCTTTGATTTTTTTTTAATATAACACAAATGTGTAGGATAGGAAAAAAGTATGAGTAGAAAACACATATTTCGGAGTTACCTATGGTACACCTAATTGTTTTTTCAGACAGTCAATTCAGTACAGCCAATTTTTTTAGGTTTGATAACGGTTCCCAATTATAAAATAAATTCACATAGACAAGGCTGAGATGTGGAAAATATTACAATTTTTGCTAATTTCTTATGCAAAACCGTTTCCCCATATAATTTTCATAAGGGATGATTTTGCCCCACACGACTTCAACTTTGACACATTTCAGAAAATAGCTTAAGTAACAAACCGTCATCTGTGATGTAAATAATTGCTTAAACTTAGCCAGGAAACTTAACCATCTACAAGTTCAATTAAGATGACCCTCGGGGGGATCATTTTGGGCTCCTTTCCCGAATAATTCAGTGATAGCAGAAGAGGGCAGGTTCACACAGTTTTTCAAAAATCTTTTTTATTTAATCGTAGCGTTTCTTTGCCAGTTTTTCATCCTCATGTTATTAGTTGATCTCAATTAGTCGTACTCGAAAAGCGGATGGCACTCCTTTTCTGTTTCAGTTTTACGTATTTTAGTATTGTGTAAAACACTTTCAATCCGGAAATTTTTCACTCACTTTCGTCAATTTCTACTGTTAAACCATTTCTGACAATGAGAGTGCTTTCGGATGCGCTCAAATCGAATGAAATTCTCCCACAAATTGGCACTATCGATTTCAAGATCTCCTCCAAAGGACTATCGTCAAAAGGTTACACGATAGTATCAAAATAAATTTCGCCGAACATATGTAATTTCTTGGTAAGGCAAAGGAGCTCTCTATGAAATCGTTCATGTAATGAATTGCCAATCTCATTTCCCGCCTTAAAAGTAGCGAAGAAAAACTATGACATCAGGTAAAAGGATACGAAACATACGAGCAATAATCAAACATAGCGGTACGAAGGTAAACAACTAATTTATACTAAAACGCGGTCGAGGAAACAAGATCGAAACAATACACGTTTAGTTTAGTGCATATTTTCTACCGATAAAATCCATTGAGAAAACCCAAATTTCGAAATGCAGAAATTGCATCGAAACGTCGAATCTACTTCAGAATAAAGAAAACATGTTTATTGTTCAATTCTCCACAAATCTGGAGATTTTTATTGAAATTTAAAAACATAATATGTTAGTTACAAATCATTAGTAACATTATAACAGTCTTGCGTTAGTATCCGACTCATAAATTAAATATTTCGATTCCTTGGCTTCTTTGTACGTACTAAGACTCATTAAATTTAGCTGTTTAACTTTCTTTCTTCACTACTGATAAATCAGCAAATCGTTCAGCCTTAATTAGGCAAATCTTGAAATCAAATTCACGAGAACTCCCTCCTACATCTCCCGTAGCCTAGATTCGTTCAATTTCCGCGTCTTAGCACAAATAACGACCGCCTTCGCACTTCCACATATCCTGGTGTGTGTTTTGGAGTCGTTCCTTGCGCGCTTTCCATCGAGAGCTCTTCCAAAGTTTTATGAGCAGTGAAAGGGAGATTAAGAGGAATTACTTGGTCGAAGCTATAGCAATAGAGAAAACAATAGCTAATTAAGAGATCTATAGATATTCCATTTTATCATTCCGTAGGAATTACGGCTAATTATTTCCATTCGAGTGGAAGGAGTGATGACCTTAATTTACGAGATTGCTCGTTTTTCATGAAATATATCACGGAATGTTATGATGACAGTTATCTAACTGGAACATTGAGGATATGACAGAAATATCTGAGCCCTGTCTGCATTCAATTGCCTTTTGAGTCATGGCTTCCGCTGCAATAGCAATTAGTGCTCAAGGATGGATTTTCTCGCTTATTAATTTAGCATAGTAGAAGTGGATCATTGCTGATGAGGAATATGAGATAAAATAAATTTTAATTTTCAAATAACCACTATATTCCTGATTAACATAAGGGACATACGCACGCGGATAATTTAAAAGCAATTCTTACGTTTAACTTAATTCTTACAATTTAACGATAATTCTGTTGATCCTAATTTTAAATAAAACCAACTTAATCACTCCTCATACATAACGTCATTGATTCCATCCAATGGAAATAAGTATCACCGCATTGGGTTACGAAATTCTGCCTACGACGATTAAATTGAATGATGTGTAATAAATATTTACTATGAAATAAATCTCCAGTCAAGCAATAAATAGAGCGACAGCAAAGTTGTCACAAAACGGCAGCGGATCGATTATGTTTTTATGCGAAGGACTTTCTCTTAGCGACATTGTTGCTTTTTTATGCGATTCAACATTGTAACCAAAATGCGAGATACGTTGGCGCTCGCAAATGTACGTAAGGATTGGAAAGTGGAAAATTTATTGCTACAACTTGCAACCGGAGATCACCGGCTTTTGGTTCGGAATTAGCCATGATTAATGCTGCCTTTGTAGCTTTCAGGCATCCTTTCCTATTCCTTGTTTCAATTTTTATCTACAGTGTTATGATAACACTATAGATAATTATCAATTCTAGGTTATCGCATTCTCCGCTAAATATAGAATGATTTTCAGTCCATTTCCATCCATGTAAACATGTAAACCGAATGTAATTTGAATGGGTTCTTTCTTCATAAAATATTCTTTTGAATTACATACACACACTCACATACACAACGGAATCAATTACAAAATGTCTCGTACTTATTGCACTCGCTTAGGAATGCGCATCAGATATTAAAGTAAGAACCACGAACAGCCGAAGACAGAAGAATAAGAAAGATCAGAATGGCGATGTGATGACGGAAGGGGCAAATATTTGATAAATGCTCGACTGATAATTGAATTGTTAGAAATAGTGACCGCGTCATTCATCAAAAACCTTTATGACAAGACATGAATGCTTTCCCAGTGGAATTTGTAAACATTGGCTATTCTACTGTTTAACAGTAATTACAGACTCAGGTTTCGCTCCCACAAAACTAATTTTTGGTAAAGTATCCATCTGCAGAAGAAAACGTCCTTCCGAAAATTGCCGGTTGCAGAAGTTGGAATGACGTGGAAATGGCATCTCGTGGAATCCTTGAGTGCGTGTCCACACGTGCCAAGGTCGCATCTTCCCTCGGATTGGTTCCGAGTTGCGCCTCGAGCGCCCTTTGGAGAGGACACGAAATACGAAGGTATGTGCGCGTAGGAGGATATTTTACGCTTGTGACTTCCTCAAGACGATCTCTTCGAGTGAACTCAGAATCAGGCGATATTTATTTGCACTCGATTGAGTGCGATTCCAACAATAACTGCACTCGACAAGCGGCACAAGCATTTCATCGAATTTGCTTCCAAATGGAAGACCGAAATTAATTTCTGCTTGGATTCTCCGATTGCTTGTGGGCCATGTTCTCAAGTTCCCTTCGGCATTTCCTGATTTAGCGGCAAAGAATTCATCGGTTGCAACACATTTTCATTGTTTTCAAAGTCAAATAGTTGGACAATGTGGTCAGTCTGTAGCAAAAATTTCTATTCAGAAATGTGGTACAAAACATAAAATATTCAAATTAAGGATTCTGAATCTATAGGTAACAGAATAAGAGTTTGTTTAAATTGACAAATGTAAACATTTTACACGAATGTCTTGAAAACTAAGGAGCCAATTGCAATGACAATTAGCATCTTAGATTACCAGCATACCTTATTATGCTCTATATTTGGCAACAATTGCTAAATTGGCCATCATCATGAAATGCTCAGGATTTCTTGATACTAAATCACATCCGCTAATTCCCTACGTTTATCTTTCTCCGGTGTTTATATTTCACTCATTCGTTATGCATCCGTGTCGGATCCAGCATGAAAAGGTGAAGCATTAATCATAGACCGAGTACTTTAAAATTAAACCATTTAATAATTAAGCACATTAATTCGAGAGGACACAATCATTTTTGAAGTCCACAGGAAGGTGTTACCTCGAAAGCAATTTCCTTTGAATTATCCTCTCCATTTTCTCCTCCGCAGCCATGACTCAGCCATTCAACAGTCTGATTATGGAGTGCGAAAGAGTGACGAGATAACGAACGCTTCAGATGATTCCTCATCCACGAAAAGTGGCCTTCGAGGACGATTTATCTTCCGCAAACAGATTAAATCAGAGTAATTTATCCGATGCACGGAAGATTAATTAATTGCGGTAATCATCCTGACAGTTATGACGAGTCCTACTACGACTTTATCATCTGAGATTTAATTTATCCGTAAAAAGTAAACTTCGGTGGGAAAAAACGAATTTCGAAATTATTTTACAACTTCATTTAGAAATTCTTTTTTGAAATATCCAAAACTTTTATGTCATAAGTTACCCCCTTCGAATCGCCAGGTTGATACATATGTTTCGTGCCAATTTTCTTTAATTAAGATGGCTAAAACGCATTCTTGACAGGCGACCTTATGGTCGGACCCGCCGATTCTTAACACCCTCTGGTGGACTCCGCCGTGGTTATTGAACCTTCCGGTCCTTCGGCGTCTCCGAACTTTGACCGAGTTTCCCAAGAGGCCTTCGAGAAGTCGGTTGGAGCAGGAAGAGAAGGGGACAAATGATAAAAGGTGAAAGTGGCCTGCCGTATCTGGAGCTGCGATAAACCGCTCAGGAAGGAAAAGCCATTTTGGCCAATTGCGTCACACTCGTTTCCGTCGCTTTCGGCCATTGGCTTTGAAATATTCAGGAAAATGTCCACCGAGTGGCAAGATTGTGAGGCCCCTCTATTATGACTGAACTGCATCTGCCATTGGTGAAAGATAAATGATTTGCAGGGCGCCATTGGCGCGGAATGTTACTCCTTTGTTATTTGTGAATGATGACGAAAATCAGTTGCCATCACTGCTAGCGTATAGGAGCTTATTGAAATACATACCTATGCTTTGCCTACGTCACAATTGTTTATTTAATTGAAATTTCTTACTCTACTTGCAAAAAATTAATGATGGGAAGTATATTTTAATATTTGAGGTGAGAATGTGCTGGATTGGTTGCAATGCGTTATCGTAATTCAAATGCTCAAATATTGCGCCTGATGCCTATGCATTGAAATGTGAGTTGTGTTTTTTTAATTTACTTTGGAATTTGTACAACTAATCTTCCGAATATCTTTAGATCCTTAAAAGCCTTAACTGCTGATATTATTAAAATAGGCTTTACGTTGCAGTGATATTTCTTTCAAAATAATCATAAATGATAATATCAGCAGTGAACGTAGCATGCTTGCCTATGTTGCTTGTATGCAAGAGTTTAATCCGACGTGAGAAAATGTTGGACGATAATTATGAGTGGTAATTTAGCAACTTTGCCAGTTCAAAGTAGGTTACAATGTATTCGAGACATGAATTCCTTCAATTATTTCTGAATTCGCTCTGAGGGTATTAAGCAGAATGGGGCTCCGTTGAAATAGAAAGTTCTCATTCACCGTCTTTTTAAAAGTGGTCTCGCCAATCACTTCGTTCAACCTGCCAACGAGAATTAATATGTTTACCTCTGAAAATGAAATACGTTTTATTCAAATACGGTTATAACCCTATCGTAACATGGAATAGCTTCCAATTCCTTTCGAATTTTCTTACTGATAAAACTTCTATTGGCGCGTGTAAAGTGTCCTTGTTATGCTAAGTTCATTCAGATAAATAGGACATGACTTATTGGAATCATTTTACAAGGAATTTCCTATCAAAATAAACATATGTGGTGAATGATCTTTAGATAGGCTTACTAATCATTTCAGAGTAATTAACATACGCTCTATTTACCGATGACAGCCTCAACTAAATTATTTCATAAAGTCATCAGCTAAGTGCTCCGATCTCAATTGCTCTGAAGGAAGTTTAAATGAGTGTTAGAATGCAGTGATGGTATTTCTTAGGATAATATACCTCATCGAACTTTCAAAGTAAGCCACAATAGCAAATTTGTGTTCATGAATGAACAGTGCATTAATGTTTCTCAGCAAATCCACATTCAGATTGACAGATTCAAATTTTAATGTATCTACGGAATAGCTTCATGGAAAATTTGTGTTAAATTCTTCTTCGTATGTACTTGGTGTGAAATTGTTTAACCACCCCTCCTTTACTTTCAATATTCACCGTCAACTTCCAACTTACAGTAAATTTTTTCCGTTGTAATTTGTATCGAATGCAATTTTCCTTATGCTTAATATCTCAGCTAAAGTAGTATCTGTGGAAAGATTATGACCTGCCTCGAATTTCCAATGAATATCTCATATGTCTCAACATAAACAATACGAAACCAGTAGCAACTAAAAAAAGTGATTTGGTAAGAATGTGTTTGGAAAATAATGTGTCTGCTTTCGTGCGTTCGTGAAAGTGGCTTTTAATCGGATAACATGAGCATTTTGAGAGGTTCATTCGATGCATAACATTTAAGGACATTGGCGAAAGGCCTTGTCTTGGGGCAGGTTATTTGAATTCCATTTCATTCATTGGAGTGACGAAGGACGGCAGGCTCTACTCTTTATTGGTCCCAGTTTTATTATGATATTTTTATGGCTTCTGATTCGTGGAAAGATGCCCAACTTACCATCAAATTATGAAGGACCTCTCTCGTTAAAGGCGTTACAGATTTGAAAAAAATAACATTGCGCCTCAACTATTTATTCACCCCCTTGAACGGTTTTCAACTTCATTCTAATAATCTACAATGAACACGAACCTCAAGTGCAAATGTATGTCTCCGACGGCTGCAACCTCTCATAAAAAATGCATCAAGAAATTAAATCAAAAAATAATTTAGTGCACTTCCTGGTTAAGATAGAACGTATAAAATTGCAGGGTTCTTATGAGGGTCTCATCGAAATTCATCTCTAATTACAGGAAAGTGTTTTGGTATTGACAACACTTGGATATTCTTATCAGAAATGCCCACAAAGGCTTTATAATTTTTAGGTTATAAACAAAACATCCCCTTGACGGTTAAGACGAACATTGAAGTTGAGTTAATTAATTTTCCGGTAAGATTAAATACATCAGGAGTTTGGGTCCATGTGAAGTAATGGCGAGAAGATGTAAGTCATTTTTGAGAGGAGGCGATTTCTTGCGATTATGTTATTTCTTGCACTTGCTTTTATCATAAAAATTCTCAGAAATGAACATACGGCCGCGCACGGGAGGTTTTATCACTTTTGGCTTACTTTATTTTACTTACAAAAAATAGTTGAAAATTTGATTGGCTGATTAAACGCGAGTTACGCACCATTCGTCCTGCCTTTCTTTCGTGAGATATGCGACCGCAGTCACAGACACCTCTCTTACCGGAGACAACCGCAGACGATCCCGCACTTGCAGCTGGAATAAAAAAAGGCCTCAACTTTCTTTTATTTCCATCGCTATAAATCCGTAACTGTTCCGGTGTGGACGCATGTGTTCACGTACCATATGTGCTGTACCACCTCACTGATCACATTTCCCACTCTCCGTGACTCACTTTCTACCATTTCTCTGACTATATATATATAAATTCATTTTTAGCAGCAGCTGATAAATAAATACATATAAATTTCACACCAGTATAATTATAAAAACAATTTAAAATATAGACATATCCTTATATAGAATTTGCGAAGAGTCCGTCTGTGCGTCCGTCTGTCCCCCCTTTATTTCAGAAACGGTTTGACTTCGAAACAAACTGTATTGTGTTTCTACGAGTTAGAAACCCCTAGGAAAACTATTCTCATTACTAAGAAGGCTCGGGTTCGAACCCAGGAGTCCATAATACGGTTCCATAAGGAATACACGTAAACTTCACTTATATCGGTTGCAGGGCTTATTTATACTGCAAAATTAAATTAGAAATAATCGTTGTAAAAGTCGAGAATACCATCAAAAGAAGGGAAATTAAATTAACATTCTTATTTTGGCCGTGAAATATCTATTTCGATTAGACATTGCCGGTATTTTGATAAAATAGAAGACATTTTTGAGGTTATAAACAAGTCCGTTCCCATTAACGACGAATGGGGTTGTTGAATTTTTTCATTAAACCATATCGAAAATTTAGGCCCGTGTTGGCGTCATGATTTTTTATAGCAACGTAACTATTAACAGATGGTTACGCAGATTTGGTGTTAGCGTGTCACCAAAATTACCTTCTGTGAAATCTAGAGATTATTTGAACACTCCCTGGTAAGTTGAGGACCTTTTTTAATGTTATATTTTGACTTAAATTATGAAGCATATCTATTTCCAACATCGCATTTTCCGCAGTCAACGAAAATCATTAACCCGATTAAGTAAGTGAACGTCTTTCTTATTATGGTATTTGTTCTCTTTGAGGTGTTGAAATACAAGTGGTGAAGTAGCAAAATATTGAATATCTTACACGTGACTGAAAAGATAAGGCGTAAATATGTTTAATTATTTGTAGAATGAAAATAATTAAAAATATATCAGTGCGATGACAATTATAACTTATTGTCACTATTAATTACATAGGATGGAATTGAGTACAGGTTAAAACTGATTTTCAAAACTTAGGTCCGGTATTATAACATATATTTAGAGTCGACCTTGGCTGAAATCTACACTTAAACTCTAACGAAACGTATTTTTGTCAGTATTTAAGCCTTAATTGGTATTTAACTCTTAAAAGTAACTTCAACCGCAATGCATCATGGATGTAAACAAACTATATGGCGGTACTTTATAGAGCTAGCCTCTCGCCTCAGTTGGTTTATCGCTGAAAAATAAGTTTGTTTAGTAGTTTTTTCGGTTGAAAATCCTCAAATATTTTAAATAAATTTGTCTGCTTCCTTTACACAGATATTTCTCGTGACATTTCCTTTTTCTTTTTTGTAAATCATAACACTTACGTTGGGTGCTGTGAAGTATTTTGTATTATTCAGATACTTTATTAGTCTTATAATCAGTTATATATTGGAAGTGAAATGAATTTATTTAGTTGAGAACTGCCGATTAAAATTACTTATTTAATTATTACATTTATTACTGATGAAGTATGAGCAGAACTCAGTTTCTACGCCAACATAGACGAATTTGACATAGTTAATAACATACATACGAGTATTGTCATTAACCTATTGATTAGTACAATTAATCATGAATGCATACTATAACTTACCTAAGGTATTAATGGAAGTGTTTCATCAAAATATAACTGTGATTTTGAAAAGAGGCCATCAAAATTTCAACATTTTAGCATGTTAGACGTTCTACGAGTACGTTAGTTAGGTTACGTACCTAAGTTAGGATTATTGTAACCTCGTGTGACGACAGTGTGTGTGTTTTACGCACATATAAGTGTTGGAGATTTTACAAAATGTCACTAGGTACGCGTACAGGAGATTTAAACTCAAGTGAATTTAAATATTGTCTCATAGGTAATGTACGGTATCTGTAGAATGGGAGAAATGAGAGGCATGTAGTGTTGGAATCTATCAGTAAAGGTTTGCTTGGGACAAATTTGGGTCTGTAAAGCTCCTTGGCTTTTTACAGTTGTATAAAAGCCATTTTAACCGTATACTTATTAATATTAAATGCATACAAATGAAGTACCTACGAGTGTATGTATACTTACTTACTATCCAAACATCATACATTTCGTTATCAATCCATTCTCCTAGAGAAAATCTCTTAATGCGTACCAATATACAAACCATAAAGTCATCTAGCTAAAGGCTAAGAGGGTCCTCTACCCTTCCACCATTAGCTGCTAAAATCTTTGGAGAGGATAACTTCATTTTTGTTCACTTATTATCCTCGTTGAATTTCAACGGGCATTTCTGCTAGTATATATAGATTCACATTCGCATTTCAATCACACCTACTAGCCATTAAAAATCCTTTCACGTTACAAATAAACCTATTTAAATTGGGTGCCTGCCCTTTCGTGATGCATTATACAATTCCACACCCTTGATGAATATTCCTCTTCGCGTATTTCTTTTTACACGTCCTTGTTGTCCTTTGCCCGCGTGTAATATTCATGTTCATCACAATTTCCAATGAGTTAATTCATTGTTTAACAACTTATATAAAATATATAAACTGACTTTAAAATATATTCCTTATAACTAACTATAGAAACACCAGATTTGCGGGGATTAGTACGAAACTTTCAGAGCACGTTCTTTGCTTGAAATTAGTGGAAACGTGTCCGACCGTTCAACTCAATGGGCCTTTGTTAATGAAAAATGATCAACTGAAAATCGTAGTTAGAAAACAAAGTCATACACGTGCATTACCATGCCAGATACCGAGATTTTCCACTTAGGAAATAGTTTTCTTCCATTTTTTCCTTATCACTCATCTTTTTGTCATTAAATTTCATCTTCCTACCTTCCAAGCATTACTTACTTTTAGTTAGCATTTATTCTAATACAAATACGTCGCACAATAGGCTACAATGGAATGAAGCTGGGAAAAAATACAAGTGTTTTTTTTTTAGTGTGGACTTTGAAATGTCATATGGTAACTGCTGAATAAATTACGCATACAAACATATAAATAGTTAATGCTGATTCTTGCGCGTTAAAATCATACAGGGAATCAAAATTGGCAAAAATTTGCGAAAAATGTGGGTCTTAGATTTTTCGCAAGATTCTACAATTTCAAACCGTTACCTAACTGATTAGAAAAAAATCTTCATCCATCATTGTAAGATAACCTAACACCGTTTGCAACGTTTTTTACACATATTTAACACAGTTTAACAGAACCCTCATTACTCTATTCTGTACCACTTGTATTGTATTTATATAATTCTGGTTAGCATAAAAATTACACAGTTGAGCGATAAGCTATACTTCTCAATTATTTGGAATCGGAGTTATGGGTTTAATCAAGAAATGTGTCATTATCATATTGTTGAATGATTTACTTTCGTGATTAAACATCCAAAACGGCCCGTTTCGCCACGTCTTGGCGATTGTAATATTTTTCTTTCGTATCTTTAAGTTAGTATAAATTTAATCTTTCACGGCCATATTCATAGTCCTTTTAGTATGCTACTACAGCCCTTAGTAGCTAATAACTCAAAAAACGGTATTCATAGACGGCAACTAATGGTTGCTAACGATAGCAACCTTTTGTCCGAGTCTCGCTCCCTGCTGTGATGGTTACTGCGTTGATTTCACTTTGGGCGCTCCTCTTCGAACGCTGCTAATTCATGCTTTCCATTTTAAAATTCCGTCTTGGACAGAAATGGCAAACTAACACGTCTTGTCTAGTAAGCGCCACTACCTAATCTATAACTTTCGGTTTCAAATGGTGGTGAGGTTGAAGTTCAAAGCCGCCGCGGAATACTTCACATACGAACGATTTGAGCGAATTCAGGAAGCGTCTGCAATAAAAATTGGGTGAATGGCTTTGGTGGTTGATAAAAGAACAGCTAATACTTGCTTATTTAAAACAAGGTACTCATAACTCGCAAAATGATTTTTCCAGATTGTTTCTCATCATAGGTGGTAAATTGATTCGACAATTAATTAATTTGTGTGCTGACACCGGTAATCAAACCCGGGACCGCTTTCACCAAAGCCGAAAGCGGTCCCGGCTCGGGAAAGGCCATATCCGGGAGGCCCTAATTTGATTTCATAAAATTAATAGCATATTAAAACGATTAAAACTCGCAGAAACAATTTTATTTTGACTGGGCAGTGGATGAATACTAACTGAAAGTTTTTCATTTTTTATTTTTCTTACTTAAGGTAGAAAATAACATAACGGAGCAAACAATCTTTAAGTTAATCTGTGTATTAATCTGTGAGGGCTGTTTTAGTGGTTGCAAGACGACTACGAGAAGCAGAAAATGAATTAAGTGTTAAAAAGACGAGGTCGGAAGGTGTGAATTTGCATTAGAAGGTGAGGGTTTCAAAATGGGCTAGTTACTATTAGATGCGGTGATGCTTGGTGCAATTTAAAAGCTAAACAAAATAGCAGAATTGTTGTATATACTCGTTTGGATGTAGAGAAAACCAAATTCGTTGAAATTTTATTCAGTCAGAGTGCTTCTTCGGTTATGATTAAGTTCGGAAGTCCTTTATTTGGGGATTCCGCTGCAAACTTCCGTGTTTTTTAAACTTATGAAAAATTAAACTAGTCGCTTCAATCCAATGGAAAAATAAGAAAACGCAGAATAAAGAAAGCGATTGGCTGTATCTCATTTAAGAGCAGCATATAATACTTCTTGCAAATACGCGCACAATTAATTTTTTGCAATGTATAATAGTTTCGCACGTACAATATATAATTAAAAATTCGAACAACATGTCAAATCCGAAAATCACGGCAATCAGCCTCCTCGGGAGACTTCGTTTTGGGAAGTGCTGCGTTAAGGGAATAAATAATCTGCATTAAGGGAATCGAGTTCCGTCTGCGAGCTCAGCGACATAAGGAGTTATGCCATGGGAAAGGCGTACGGGGGTAAATGGGCCAAGATTTTTTTACATATTTGGATGTATGGAAACTTGAAAAGGTTGTGCAATCGGGTCAGCTGCAATCGAAACAGGTCTTCCAAGACTTCCTATCCAACGTGAAATCCACGAAATAAAATCACCACCTCCGCATCTGGACATCGAGATTTTCGATTTGTCAAATACGGGAGTCGGAGGTCCTTCCGAGAGAGGATTTGAAAGTGCTCGCTTTTACGATCTCAGAAAAGCAAAGATTGAGATTTGAGGAAATAATTCTCGGATGCCCTTGGAAGTAGACAAGGAATAATACTTGCAGGTTTGCTTGCACTTGCAAAATATTTGTAGGAATTTTTAATTTTCCAATAGTTCGAAGTTTCCATCAGTGTGTTCGTGACATTCACGTACGACAAATTCCGAAATGTAATTCTATTGGGTGACATTAACAGCTTAATTACGTTTACAATATCAATTCAGTGAATGCGAAAGTAATAATATCTAGATCGAAACTATTAAATTTTCACCATTCTAAGCAACTTGCGAATGAATTAAAATATCTTGAATTGACTTAAACATGCTCAGTCCTTTCCTTTCCTCGCCATTTTGACTTCCTCAATCTATAAATATTTGCTGCGCTATCTTACACTACTACCTGTTTAGGTAATAAAAACGATATATGGTGTAATTAGAGGCCATTTAATAACGCAAAGATACCTCCAGTTTCATTTAATGTATTAGTAATAAGAATATTCAGCGGAAAGCTATACAGAGGTGAAAAATAGTGACAGTCTAAATTTGGTTGTTTGCCTTGCATCAGTAACGAAAGTTGGCACGAATGGGCTTTATAAATAACTCGTAAATGCATTCCATTAGCTCTAGCATATAGTTGCAGGAAAGGGTCTCTTTCATCACTATCAGTATACCATGATTCTGACCTTCTCAGCAACGGCATTTCAGTCTGTTTGTACTGAACCATTCCGAGGATTTAAATGAATCAAAGTTGATCTGAATCCGGTCGAAACGCATCCGATTCTAATTTTCCATTTTTAGGCGTATCCGCCAATCCATTTTACATTAATGGTGCGATGTGAGATCGCTCTTTCAAATGAGGAATGAATAATGGCGGAGGAGTTAATTGGTATAAATCAACGCCTCTTAAGTGTCATAGGAAACAGATGACATGTTTGAAATATGTTCCTAAATATTTCTCATAGTCGTTCTAGATGTACTGAGCCAAGGGTTAAATACATTTTGGGAGAGATACTCGAGATTAAATGAGATGAAAACTTGTTGAGTATCTTGAATGTTAATTAAAAATTATCCCGCACGAGTGACCATTGCGTGGTGTGTCAGAGAATGAATTGTGTGATATAACACCGTATGCTGTCCATCTACAGCACTCTCACGCATTATCGAAAGTGTTCCGAAGGAAAGTAAATAAGTTAGATGAATGAGGGAGCTACGCGGGGTTTTCAGAGACTAAGACGAAAAAGAGGAATATTACAAGAAAGCGATTGGAAATATTTCAAATCTGACGATTGTGTCCCTCAAGTATTTTCGTGAAGTTGTTAATGTTGCACTCGTTTCGCGGAAATTAATATGATGATCATAAAAGTCCAACATTTTTCTATTTCAGAAATTGCGTAGTGCTTATATCGTACTTATATACTCTCAGAGAATTAAATAAATGCTAAAATAGGTCAGATAAATAGAATGTATTTTAAGCATCTGCTAATGATAGATTTTGTATTACAATTGCTTTATTTGTAGAAAATCGTGTGACCGCTTCATCATAGAACTGCGATCCGTTTCCCTCTAGGAGTGGGGTTTCTACCTCAATTGCTCCTGCAGATTTCTCAGAGGAGGTGTTAGCCCGTCTTCTTCTAGCCCTTAACCTTGGAAATGCATTGCCTAAGTTTGGACAGCACGCTATTTAACATACGTTTAT
Source organism: Sympetrum striolatum (assembly GCA_947579665.1). Lineage (NCBI taxonomy): Eukaryota > Metazoa > Arthropoda > Insecta > Odonata > Libellulidae > Sympetrum > Sympetrum striolatum. The sequence goes on from OX388341.1 coordinate 2,066,051, forward strand.
GGTAAAACTATCTTATCCCGCCTTAAGTGGAAAAAGTGAACTGATTTAAATGCACGAAGGCACGTTACTCAGTTGCTCGGTGTCGTCTTGTTTCGCACTGATTCCATCGTCTCTCGATGTAGACATTTCCCTTTTTTACTGCTTTTCAACAGCCGTAGAATGAATCTACGTCGGCAATATTTCGCCACTGAGATTTTAACAATTATAATGCTGTGATCTTGTTTCCTTACGCTTTTATCTGTTTTATAGTTTCATAATTAACGGAACAATCTGCAAACCTAAATGCTAAAAGGTCTCTATGAAATTAAGGACTGGAGTTGAGCTTCATAGAGTAAAAGGATAATAACTTTTTATTAAGTATTTATATTTAGACGATTGTGAGGAAATCCATACTGATAGCAGTGGTATTGAATTATCGACTTATAAATTCTGCTTTTCTTCAACTTCTAAAGAAAATAAATGTGATTTTTTGTAAGATGGCTCTACAAAGACTCCAGAAAAGGGAGCATCTAAATTGACCAACAAAAGTACGATTTCTGTTTGCTCGAATATTAATTTGTATCCAGACACAGCTGCTAGCCACCACATTTATATCGCTGATAGAAAGAAGAATTCCACACGATGCTATATAGGGTAGACCGAGGCTAAAAGGATCACTCCGCCGTTTAATTCTTATTGCAAAAAAGTAATGGGAATATATTTCTCCAAACATGTTTAAATTACATTCCAACTCTTCATTAAACGAATGAGGAAGGTTAAATATGTATTGATGTGAAAACTTTCACAAAAATTGCAATTAACCATCAACCGTCCAATATCCGTTTAGCCCCCATTAAGGGGGTTAAACGGATCATGGTGCGTATATGTCAAAAAAGGAATATATATGAGTATATAATTTGAGTTAGTGATAAAAATGAAGGAATTTAAGTTATTAATAAAAAGTCATTATATTTTAATTGACATCCCTATCTAGGTCACAAACTGTACGGATGAGTTGACTATTAAACATCTTCTTTTCGCTCCGATTCTCATGACGCCATTCTTCGCATTTGAAGCATTTATTCTTCTCTTAATAGCCCTTTCTGGTTTAGAGAGATGACAATGTCATTTGAGGAATCCATAGAACCAATCTTGGCCAGCCATCTTTGCTTCCTGGTTAAAATTGTGAGAGATTCCCATGCGTTCACAATAATTAAATGCATTTTCTTTACATTTTTTGGTGTCGGCCTAAATCCTAGTTTTCATAGATGTAATATTCTAACTACAATTTTTTTCAGATTCGAGATCCAGTACAGTTTTAGCCCCCATGACTTGGACTATACCATTAAGAGATGAAACTCTTCTTTGATGTGTAAGGTAGTGTACGGCAGCTTGGAGCAGAGTTATTGCTTTAGATTTTACTTTCTGCACAACCTCTTCCATGACTATTTCTAACCACGTATGCCGGGAATAAGAACATTTAATAAATGTTTAAGATATAAACATAAGTAACATTTAAGGTTATGATCCGTTTAGCCGCATTTTTCGTGATCCGTTTAGCCCCGAATAGCAAAAGTCAATTGCAAAAATCTTAAAAAAATAACTCAATACTTAATGATTGGACACTAATTAGTATATCAATGTTCAACAGCTACTACTTCATTATTTTGCAAAAAATTAGAAATATAACGTACCCTGAAAAAGAAAAATCCTTTGATGTTGTTCACAAAAATTACATCGACGAAAAAAACCCGTATACACGGTTCGGCGACTCTTCCCGGAATGGCCTCTGACGTGAGCGCAAGCCACTTGTTTATGTAGTTCATATACGCACCATGGGCGTCGCCAGGGGGGGGCAGGGGGGGGCAGCCGCCCCCCCCCTAGAGACACATTCGTATTTTGGTTCGGGATGTGTTGTAAAAACAATTTTTAGGCACGAGCGTATTTGAAAAGAATTTAGACCCAAAACAAAGTCAAGTGTTGGCACGTGTAAACACCAGTGATGGGAAAAGTACTGTATTTGACGGCATATAAGACGCACCGGCATATAAGACGCACCCTCATTAAGTTGGCCACTCACAAGGAAAAAAAAGTTTTAATAGTCCATGCGAAAGCGCGGTACCACAATAACTTAAAATGTTGTTTCTTTTAGTTGTCACGTTTCGTAAAAGCCAAATATTAACACAATCAAAGAAATAATGTCAAAAAGCCAAATATTAAATGCAATTACCAAAGATATTTAGTACTAAGAAAATTTAACAAACGGAAGCTATTTTGACATTATATATTTCAATAATTGAACGGCAAGCAATCGAACAAAATTCAAAATAAAGCAGAAACAATATTTATTATGACAGATTTGGGGAAAACATATTATGTTTATGTTTTTTAGCAGTCTTCAATTGATTTTCCTGCAGTCGCCAAGTACCTACGTATCATTTTTTCGGTAGGTGGTGGACCAAAATGCCTTGCTGCTGCTCTGTTTCCATGCACTTTAGCGTAATTTAACACTCATAGTTTATGTTGAATAGTGTAGTTTACTCTATTATTTCCTGTAGTCATATTTCCGAGGGTGTTTTTTTAAACAAATAGTTTTACTCAGCAAGAAGAGGACACACTGTTTTGTTATGATCAGCAGGGTTGTGAGATCCAAACCTTAAAATACCGCGATACCGCTGCCAGATCGCGCTAAAATAGTCCAAATCCACCCAATGTTCATTTTCTAACTACATGTTGGAAGCTCATAATAAGTAATACCAAAGTCATAATCAGAGTATAACTGATATAATGGAGCCGAAATAGGTAGTATAGACCATCTGGGCTAAAAATAGCATTCAGTATTGAAAGTTAACCTGTAGAGGTTGAACCTTCACATATAAGACGCAGGGAAATTTTTCGAGACATAATTTAGGAAAAAAGGTGCGTCTTATATGCCGTCAAATACGGTACTTCCTCGTAGGAAATACATTTATACCTCCAGCGCAGCACAAATATGGTATTTCAACAATACTTTGCAGCAGAGTCAACAGCCATCCCTCCTTTCCTTCGCCCCTTCCTTCCCAAAAGAAGAAAAGTTCGGTTTCAGGGTGAACAATGTAGTTAGAACTGCCTCTCGATGCGATCAGCGCGCGAGGTTATGCGATTATGTACTTTCTCTCAAGCTTCCTTGAGTATCGTCCGACAATCGCCAGCAGAAGACAAAGGATTCAGTTTTTTGCGTTTTCCCTTCCAAATGGACGTGAGAAAGTTTTGCGGTGAGTATTTTGCATATAGGCCCAAGCAGTGGCGTAGCGAGGGGGGGGAGTTTAGGGGTTCAAACCCCCCCCCCCCCCCCTCAAGAGTCAAGTCCTATGACTAGCTCTGTGCTTTTTTCTGCTGAAGAGTACAAAACCCCAATCATTTGCTTGATAAATTTAGTGAAAGCTTTGCATGCCAGTAAATATGGCTCCGTTTACAGCTAAGTTGATGTTTTCGGTAGCAGAGCAGGCCTAGAGCCGACATCGATATCAATGGGACGCTACGAGTGTTTCGCGCACAATGTTCAACGCATGCACTTCTTAACCATATCCTTTTGTTTGATGACCATAAGATAAGATTCCCATGAGAAGAATTCGAAAGTGCTGATTCGTTTACTCCTAGCAAAAACACAAGGGAAAATTCAAGAAGTAATTCGAAACTTACACCCTGAAAACAGAGATTAAGATTACGTTTGAGAGACAAACAGGTTGATAAAACGCCCAGTTAGATCTGTTGCATGTGACTGAACAGTCACTCCATGCCAAGTGGTCTGATTTCAGAGAAGTGCCCCGCTCGACCATCACGGATTTCAATGAAATTTTGTATGAACATTCACACATATCTCTTATGAACTTTTGTAAAGTTTTACTTGATGAAAAACCAAGTGTACTTTTTTAAGAGGTTTGAAACATGCTCTTTCAAATGAAAATATTTTACTAGAGTATCGAAAAGTTCTTTCTTTTCTAAGAGCGGGCAGAAAATAACCTATTTTTGCCGTTTTTACAAATGTCATCCTCATAGTTGTCCCTATTTTTAGGGCCTTATATGCTCGAGATGAAAAACTAGATATACTTTTTTAGAGGGTTGAAATCATTCTCTATTTAATAAAAATTTTTCGAAAGAAATTCCAGAGGGTCTTTTTTTGTAAAAGCAGGGTACAAATAGCCTATTTTTGGCTTTTTTACAAAAATTGTTAAATGTTGACTCAATTTTTAAAATAATGGAAAGTACTAGGAATATGAAATTTTATATTTATAAACTATGTATTTATATGTTATCATGCGATAAGTTTCACTTTGATTATATCATTTCTTCTTGAAATATAAAAAGCCAAAGTTTTAATTTTTTGGGCCAGTTTTGCACAGAATTTTCTGCAAGGAGGTCGCTCTTACAGTTATTTTTATTACTTTGTTTAATAGAGTGCAAAAAGTTGTTTAAGATAACCAAAGTGTGTTTACTTCATAAAACAATTCTCTGAGATACAACGCCTCAAAGTTACTGAAAACTCATAGTCATGTTGAAGAAGGCAGCGACACGGGGTCAAACAATCTTCTATATCTCAGCAAGTATACCATCGGCGAAAGTAAAACTTTACAAATGTTCATAAGAGATATGTGTGAATGTCCATAAAAAATTTCATCGAAATCCGTGATGGTCGAGCGGGGACCACTAGACCACTTGGCATGGAATGGCCCTGTTTTAAGGGTGTGAATGCAAAGCTAGGCTCGTGAATAGTGCATTTGAGAAATTCACAGGGAACAGTTCGAAGGAGAGTTAAGTTTGGATTTCATAAGATACAGATGGACATCCAAAAATTCCTTTCACAGTCCGCTAATAGCTCGAGGCCTCTATCGGGATAACGTAAGTTAATGTCTATGTAGTTTTTTGTAAAATGGCCATTATTAGTTGCATAAATTAGGATTGTATTATTTTAGGGCTGTTATCGAAGGGCACATCTCAAGATGAGTTTAGCGACAATTGCAAAGGAACTGGTTCCTTTGTTAAGCATTCTGGACGATTAAAAGTCTGTACAGTAGAATCTTCATTACTCGGGATGATATAAAATATACTGATCCTTATTTTACAATTACCCGTTAATTTGCAGTATAGTTACGAAAATAATTCAATAACCGGGCTTCCGTAGAAATTTGTAAAAGTATTGGAGCAATACTGTACAATATCAGTGAAAATTAATTTTCGAAGATATTATTAATAATATACCATTTTGGAAGCAAATCAGTCAGCTGAAAGGTATTGTGCGCGTAAGTTACGCGCATATTTATCGGAACTGTGACTTGATGACTTGAAATAAATTTGAGGAACTGTTAAAACTGTGACTTTAATTCTTCAGCTTCCTTTTCGATGCAGCCATTTTTTTCTCTTGTGATAGAATCCCACGAATCTCATATCTGGTTATGCAATGCCCATTCAAAATTTCAATTCGTGGAAACTTTTGTTTCCTTTGAACACTCAGTGCGTAAGACTGGGTTTTGTATCATCTCTCTGCTGGTTAAACCGCCTATTAATTAGTCTAAATAATTGTAAGTTGACGTCTTCATTTTTTCCACCTTGGTATATAACTTGATTTCTGCAAATTCAATTATAATATCAACTATAATCAAGAGTCTACAGAATATTTTAATGCAGCCAAATTTGTACTCTCCGGTATGTGACGCATTCAATTGAAAACTTGGCTAATACATAAATTACGAAATCAGGCTTAATTGTAAGCCTACCAGAAAATTTCATCTTATAGAAATGATTTTTTGTTTCTTAGAAGAGGAGGTAATTTTAAAAGCAACGGATGAAGTTTCCTTCATGAATTCCTAAGAAAGCTGCTGATGATATAGTCTAATAACGATAGATGTTCAAATAAGGATGGGTGCACCAATGTGATGATTTATTGAGACGTTTTATATCGCTTGTCAAATAACCGTAACTATTTTTTCCTTTTCACGCTTGGGAACCTCTTGGAAGAAATAACTCTCAAAGACTCGGGAAGTATATATCTACAGCATCAAAATACTTAAGCATCGAAAAAAATTAATTTTTAATAGAAATCGGACGTAACCAAACTAGAAATCCAAACAAAACTTATGATAAGTTTCCAATAGTTTGCTTATGTAAACTACTATCTTGTGTAACGAGTTGGCCATATAAGCGTTAAACTCCTTTAGTTTTCAATACATTAAGTTTATGGAAGATTTGACATATTTGTTGCAAGAAGCGGGCATGAATAAACTAGCCCCTGTAAGTTAGGCATTTTTCATTTTATCTGGCAGCTTGCCCCCCCCTAGCCCAGTGGCTGGCGACGCCCTTGATACGCACCTAAACATGAATTTCCCAAAATTAAACACAGCAATACGGAAGATATGTATTCTTGGATTGGAGAAGCGACATACCTTAGCAATATCCGTTCAGCCCTGGTCTAATAGAAAATTGAATTAAACACAGGAAATGGTCATGCTGAAACTTAAATAATGCATTAAAATAGAATAATATTGATTTGCAAGGCTTAAGAAAATTGCATCTTTCGGCATTTTCATTGCCTTTGACTCCAACTTGAATGGTAAATACCGCCATTGAGTAAATAATCTCGATAATAACCAAATTATGTGGTAAATAGCAACAAATTTAAACGACTAGTTGTTGTTTTCTTGTAATAATTTCTCTCGAACGTTCATTATCATCATTTTGTCTTGAGACTCACTGGTTTCGTACTTCTATCAGCGATTATTTTTGGTATTGACACTAATTTTGAATGGAAATTTCCATATTCTCCATTCGGTTTAAATAATTAGCTTAATCTAATTTCTTCGTCTCATTATTCATATTAAGCAAATTCATTCAACTGCTAAGAAAATTAATTGTGCCGATAATATTAACACTTTCCGATCGACATTTTGAAAAAGCAGCAAAGAAATTTTGTTTTTTTACTGAAAGGACTTTGAAGGTGTTAAATATGCGCAGAAAATATTTAATTCGCTCCAACGTAATTAGAACCACCATTTCTGACACAAATGGAATCAACTTATATTTAGCGATAAATATTTTTATACGTTTTGGACGACTGCTTAAAACATTAAACTTACAACGTTGAACGTTATTGAAAGAGTCTCAATACAGCAATCTTCATCTACAGCTGAAGATCATAGTTTTACTCCAACGGCATATGCCCTGGAGTTTGAGCCAAAATGGAGTCAGCGGGGAATTAAAATGAGAATCGAAAAGCGATTCCATTTGGATTCACTGGACCAGAATGGCTTAAATTGAGTTCCTTAGTTTTTACAGCTATACGTTAGCATATTGTGGTAAGCAGCGCATCAAATTAACGTGAGTATTAATAATTCTAGAAATCTCCCTCGACTCAAAATTACGATGGATATATTTTTATCTAATTCGCTTGTGTAATACTTTTGAATTTTAGAGTATTTTATGCTCATAAAATACGCATCCTCTAATAAGGATTGCCGGCGTCAGCTTCCTGTCGCTGTTAGAGGAAAAATGAATATCTGAAGCGACTCGGCCCTGACTTTTCTCGATCGATAGTCATAGGCACGCTTATTGGTCTTACGAAAACAAAAATGACATTCCTCTTAATCATGTGTTAGGAAATATACTTCGAATGTGAGGAAGGAAACATTAAGAACATTTTTATTGAAAATTAGCTGAATCGCCCGTTGATTCTCAACAGGGAATATAGAAGTAGATTAAATTCAAGTTGCCGGTCGTGCAATGCGTATATTCCCTTTAGAATACAGTCTAAAATCCCAAGCTATTCTTACTGTACAGGAAAATTAATGAGTTCGGCTAAACAATCGCATTGATCGTCAGGAGGATTGGCTGTTTACAACCTAAACAATTTTGGAAAATTCACGCTTATTTTGTCAAAATCATCGAAATTTCGATTCATAAACAATTTTCCACGATCAAAATTTGATTAATCATTTAATTTCCTTTTACTTCTTGCCTCGACTCTGCACGACCATTTTTCTATTTCAATTCTTCAAAATAAATATAGCCTTCTACCGATAAAAGTGAAGATTAGATTTATTCTTTATGGAAACACATCTGAGCGATCTTGGTTCGAACCCAGCAAAATTATCGAACTAAATTGAGACAGTACGTCCTTTCTGGCCCCAGAAAACACGTACTCAAAGTTTGACGCGAATCTGGCAAACAGTTTGTACTAAAATCGAAGACACACAATCTCCTGACTGTAATTACGTACCTTCAATTGCTGGTTACCTTCTTACAGAAAATTTCTCGTTATCCATGTAATATATCGTCCTCTTCAATCATCAGCTTTCTCAGCCTAAAGTCCACGAGTATTTTTACGGGATAAAACATGAGCTCGGATTCAACAATGGGATCGGTCGTCAGGGGGATGAGTTGTTTACAGCCTCGAATTTTCACGAAAGTTTAGTATATTTTACCAATATTCTCGCAAATTCTAATCGAAAGTTAGATTCCACGACCAAAATAAGGATCTTTATTCAATTTTCTTCCTTTCGGTGTTTGTCTCGACTTTGTACGACTATTCCTTCTAATTTAATTCTTCAAAAGAAATAAAGCCTGCAACCGATAAAAGTGAAGCTTACATGTATTCCTTATGAAAATCTATCTGAGCGATCCTGGTTCGAATCCAGCAAAATTGTTGAATAAAAATGCGACAGTACTTCCTTCCTGATATCAGAGGAAACGTGTGCAAAGGTTTAGACAAATCGGGTAAACGGTGTGGACCCAAATCCAAGACAAACAAACAAACCCACAGAATTTCTGCTTTATATATATAGATGTTATCTTGTATAAAAACTGACATTGCAATGCACTCGCACATTTCCAAATGAGTGCGATGTTCGTTTTTATTATTATTATCATATATCCTTGCAGGTGGGCCACAACCCTGGTGGAAAGGTACAAGTGAAATTCTGACTTCGAAAACATCCATACAATGTGAAATGCATATATAGGAAACACAGCATAACATATAAGATACAACAAATTTTAAATACTTTACTACTGTATTATTCGAGTCATAGCCGTTCTTTCCGTCGAAACGTAACATTTCTTGGGAATGCGTTAAGAATATCTCAATTCATCGCATTCTCTTACAGTTCTATTTATATAGGAATATTTATCAAAATCGTTTTTAGGCGCCTATGAGAGTGTTTTACAAGAATGGTCGTTTTTACCAATACATTTCGGAGCAAATCTCATGTTCATAAATATGCTACGCGATAGCCGACTTTGCTCAGCTTTTCATGCTGATGGCCAATAAATTCGATGAATGTGTGAATGATGAATGAATGAATTCGAAATTAAATGTATTTTGCTTTATTCTAACCGCCTCTCAAAAACTGAATCGTGCCTAAAAATGTTAGTTATTATTCTCTGAAAAACCAAAAGATCGAAAAGAAGTAAGGCTCACTTTAAAGTATTGTTTAGAGAACACACGCCTTAGAAACGATTGCAGTTTTACATTTGCATTGGCGAATCGATAAAAGTGAAATGTGCGACGTTTTAACGTGCGAAGCGAATATAAAATGGAGTGAGGGCGTGCGGAAATTAAGGGCGCGGTTTCCCATTCACTGGCCGAATTGCTCGGCAATTCCATTTTTGGGTAGTTCGTTGCGTCACCTCCTTCCTCGAGAAGGAATTTTGATCTGGCAGCCCAAAATATTACGAGTTTGGGATAAATCGCATTCCTTTTTTGTTTTAAGAATGAAATGTATCATCTTTAACTTATTCCAATGAAAATGATCCAGAAAACTTCTCTTTGATTATTGATTATGTTTGAAATCATAATTTAATTGGCAAATACTTAGGACAGTTACTTGTAGGTATATCTAAAGATAAATATGCCTTCAAGGGTAGATAACGTCATAGATTGATTTGATGTAATAAACAGAAACTATCTGGGGAACTTAATAAACTGTTAAAACAGATTTTTGCGTTCTCTTAAATTTGAAATGCATACTCTTTCCCTCATTGTACGAAGGTTAGGCCGTGCGTACGTATTTATGTGGCTGGAAATGTAACAAACTGGAGAATTATGCCGAATTTATGCTCATAAAAGGTTAAATTTATTGATCAAATCCTCTTGCATTCTACGTCATGTAGAAGGCCCTCAAGTAAAGATCATTTTTATCTTCTTCAGGCTCAAAGATTAAATATTGTAAACACTAACCTTTCGACGCCGAATCAAGCATCTTTACAAATATACTTTATAAAGACTCTTATTAAGAAGTTCGAAGACAGCTTTCGGTTTTAACTCGCAAAAACTGTATTAAGTAAAACGTCGTCATAATTTATAACGCAATCATAAGGCTCTGAAACGTAGGAGCGGATTCATCGGACGTACGCCATTTGAGCCGTCTTAGATCCACAAATGGAGGCCACTCTTGATTGGGTTATATTCATACATCTCTACATACATGTTTTCATTAATTTAGAAAGAATAGTTAAAATGTTATTGATTTTCGCAATTAACACGAAATTAAATTATTTAATTGCGTTTAATAGTCTTTGCTAGATGGGAATGCCTCCGGTATCTGTCCCTCCTCGCACAGTTTGATTGAATGGACACCAAGTAAACTATGGATACGGGTAATAGTAATCGATCAATCGTTAAGTACATTTTATATATACAAACATAATTAAATATCAATAAAAATAATGTCGCTGTATGGAAGAAGTATTGGAACCCGATTTAAACTTTGCTCCACTTCGAAAGAAATGACGAAATGTCACATTCTTCAATATCCGAGCAATGCGTGGTACTTTGCATGGCGTTTGTAAATGTCCACTTCCTAATCGGAGTGATCGCGGAAAGTCAAACTGAAACACGCGTGGGCCGTGGCAATCACGTCGGACACATTGCACATACGATTGAAAGTACTTATGCAGATGGCGGAAAATCTCTGTACTATGATACTTCATAGCCAATCAGCAATGCAGCATATAAATTCAGATACCAATTCAATTTTTGGAATGTCGCTCTGGATAATCGCTAAAAGGTAGATCAAATCAGAAAATAATTTAGTTGATTGTAAAATAAGTCAAACGCACTAAATTAAGAATAGTTAGAGGAAGGTCGAGACGAGAGTAGCCAAAACAGAAGAAAGGTCAATGAATGAAAGATTGTTTCGTACGTACGTAATTAGACATTTATATGTCCTAGCATCATCAGGCCTGAAGACGCGAAACATGTAGCCAAAATAAAATTGCTGTGGAAGTGTACGAAACGGTCTTTCATTCATTGTAATGGCCTTCCCCACGAGGTAACGCCTTTCAGTTTAGAAGAAAGGTCGCTAAAGTAGGAAAAAGTTGCAACTGCTGCCTACAAAATCACTAAAATCTTAGGACATACTCCATTCACAATAAATTCCGCAGACAACCAATATAAGGAAAGATGGAACCATGAGTGTATGAATCGGATGAATTTTCTCAGATTATATTATCTCAGAAACATTAGAGAGTGACCATGATACGTTTACATAAATAATCACCGTGACTTTCGAAAAAAATCAACAACGGGAGAATGTTGACAACTACAAGATTACCTCTTTTTACGGAAAATGACGTCAAGAAGAAAAGGGTGTATTTAATCTGATAGTCTTTGCTAATTGGTGACATGATTATTTGTTAGCAATTAATTAGACATTTACATGATTTAATATAAATTTAGGGAAGAAGCCATTAAAAGTATTACATTCTTAATGCGTTACTAATCACATGAAAAATGCTTTCGTTGATAAGTTTTCAAGCCGAAAGTTGTTAATTTAAATTCGGATTGAAATCAGCGTACATTGGATACTTCATTTTTCGTATGGATCGTTACGCACTTTTAAAAGTATCTCGGCTCAGCAAGCAACCAGAAGAGAATTCCGCTTAATCTTTGCTTTCCTTTTTTCCGACAAGATCCCACATCTATGTCTCATGCAAGCTTTTCAAACAGAATTCTCGAGAGCAAATTTACGATTTTCCCGAAGGCGATTCGACCAGTTTTGGAGGAAAGGCTCAATGCTTTCCCCTTTTCTTCAAACGAAAACATTTCTACGACTAATGGGATTGATTATAGGGAAATAAATATCGCACATTGCCTCTCTCTATACGGATATAGTGGCTATACTGATTATTCATTTCTGATGCAATATGTTTCTTGTTTAATCTTCTCTATAAATTGCATACGTAAATGATTTGTTTATCCTAATAATCTGCTGTATTTCAGAGAATTTTTAGGGAGCCGAAATCAGATAAGTTTGAATGAATTTCATCATCAATAAAAGTGGTTGAAACAGTTTATTGACGTAACATATTCAATTTTTTCAGTATTCTGAAAGTGGATTTATGGGGAATCAGATGCAGCATGACTATGCTTATTTCTCCATCTTCTGCCATATTGCATACTTAACACACCACATTATAATACTGCGCTCGTAAATGCCTCATTTTAACAACGATAAATTCCGATAACTTTAATGTGAAGAAGCTATAAGGATAGATTTAATAGCGAATATAAAGTTCCGCGGTAAACTGTTCTTATTAATTCAAATTTTGTTAATGATTAAGACTGTGAAATTTGTATCGAGTCAAAATGGAACTATAGGGACATTCCATTGAAATGCTGTTGAGTTTCAACTTATGCAAATTCATTCAATGATTTTGATCGCTGATTGAACACGTTTCTTGTTTTCTAGGTAACATTGATTTGATTTAATATACAAATATTATGAATCGAAATCAGTCTTCGCGAATAACAGAGGGAAAGCTTAAATTTTCGTTGCCTCGAAAAGTGCCTTCCGCCTAAAAATAAAAGTATTACGCATACGAACACGTGGCCATTTCGGAAATCATCTGGGTCAAGGAAACGGACAACTCTATTACGTATTCGTTTTAGGATATTAACAATTACGACACCCCTTTATTCCTCGAGGCTTCCATTCATCCATTTCATTATCTTCTGAAATATTCCATCAATGCTGTCGCTTGTATGGGCATGACTTAAACAATTTTAAGTTGAAAAAAATAGAATTGAATTCTCACTCTTTTGAGTTGCGTTTTCCTTTGCTTTGAGTGTAATCCATCTATCACATCATTGCATTTCCTCCTTTCGTACCGATTTCTTTTAACATTACACATGCTCTATCGCCTTATTAAATACTAGTTATTTCCAAAGTTGTAACTTAGCTATGTTTCAGCAGAAATGCTTCTCTAGGTCTATTTTAATAACAGAACTATGAATATCAGAGTGATTTTAAATAATATACTGTGCGTCCATAAGGACCTTCGATGATTCCCTCCCGAAGGATGGCCTTATGAACTGGCAATTAGTCTCACTCGACAATATTTTTAATCCTCATATCTAAAGAAAATCTGGATTGGAATCATCTTTTCTTTTGAATCCATCAGCTATATTAATTTTTCACCCATCCTTCCTTTTCGTCTCAGACACAATTAACTGATACTTGTCCACTAATTTGGAACGAATTGTAGTTTCATTGGGTGATTAGAAGTCCTTTTTGCCTTTACTCTAATGTGCATCTTTCTTTCATCCGATGACTCACATCTCATGAGTATCTATTTGGTTATTGATTAGTGGCACTCTCAGGTCATCTCCATTACTTGTTGGTAATATCGTCAAATAAATTTCCCCTTTTGTGTATTTTCACGTTTAACTTTTCCATCGAGGACTTTCTCGCCATTATTATCAGCCAACGCTGTTTAATATCCATAGGTATAGGCCATGGAAGGAGATGAAGGAGTAGGCATTGGAGGAGGAAGAGTAAAATGCATAAGGTTCGCTGATGACATTTTAATTGCAGAAAGCACTGAGGAAATGAATGGAATGTCGAAACAGCTTGAGGATATCGCACAAGATTTGATGACCTCCACATAAATCAAAATAAGACGAAAGTTATGAAAGTGGGAGGTGATGGATGTGTATGTAAATGATGTGCAATTAGTACAAGTAGAAATATATAAATATCTATGCGTGGAGGTGACGAAGGATTGCAGAAGTGAGAAAGAAGTCATGTTAAAAATAGGAATGGCAAAGGAAGCATTCGGAAAAAATATTGGGAATCTATTATTCTGCTTTATATTCGAGTACAAAAGAAGTCTTTCACTTCCTTGGGCGGAATGTCGGAAGGATTAACAGCCTCCGATTGATAGAGGCGAGAAACGAGCTGTCAAACATCGGGAGCTGTAATTTTAATTCAAAACAAAAAAAATACGGCCCAAAATACCTCGGGGATAATTTCATGGTTCGTCCAGAAAAGAATATTAGCAATTCAAATATCTTACGTTGATGAAGCAATTCACAGAGAAGAAGAATTTGTTGATGCTTAGGAATAACGATATGATTAAAGAAAATCCGGTCGAAAATCGAAACACTAAGATTAAGATATTCCTCTAAAAGTCGCATAAGATTGTAAAATTGAGAATTAGCATTCATTGTCAGCAGAATTCACTTAGAAAACGAACTTTAATATCAGTCAGCATTGAAATAAGACAATGCAATAAGATTCTCGCACTATTATGGGGAAATTTCTATCTCAATGTAAAATATATTTCGGAACTTCTAATTAGTCTAAAATCAATCATGAAGCATGTAAATGTGAGTCATGGGAAATTCGAATCGGTCGTCGGCGATTGACAAGAAGTTCAACTATGTCCACGATCCGATTGAATTGAATAAAAGTGAATACGCATTAAAAGCATCTTCAAAAGACACAAGAAAACCGGAATATAATTTTCCGTCTTTTGGAAGAAAGCGCCTGGGAATTTGCTATGCATCTGTTTAGAGGGAGGTTTTGGTTCCCCAAGGAGGTCATTAACTGAGGAGACGAATGCGGTAATTTAATTAGGGTAATTTAGTATCGAAATGACCACATTCAACAAATTTATTGAAGAATCATAGCTATATCACATTAAGAAGAGAAAGACCTTTAGCAGTGAAATTTACATGAAAAGGAAACAAAAAACATCGTAATGGGAGAGCTATGAAACAGTGACCAACGTCTTAAAGTCATTAAAGCCGCTCCATCAAGAATTTTATTGCCTCGCGAATTGGTTCTACTGTGAAATAAAATATTTCTTTTACTGGAATTTCAGGTATTTAAAAGGAATCAAGACAGTCATTTAGATGGATATACAATGGATTATACCGAAAGCTTTTTTACAGGAAATCATTATCGGATCAATTATCGTAAAATCCTCGACATTAAAATTACTCATGAAATATAATCTCGGTGTATGCCTATGAGCATTTGTTTAAATTTTATAATTTATGGATTGTTAAAGGTTTCCCCACTGTCGATATTTGAGTAGTTACTTAATGGTAATCGGTTCGAGCCTCAGGAGAGTCAATCCGTTTTCATAAGAAATGCGAATAAAGTACACTTTTATCGGTTGCAGGCTTAATTAAATTAGAAATAAATACTCTCTCGAAATCGTCATAGTTACCATACATTTGATGAAGATTCTTATTTTGGTCTAAGAAAGTCGTTTTCCATTCAAAATCGCAAGAATTTTAATGAATTATACAAAAATTTGAAAAAAATCTGGAAATAAACAACACACCCGTAACAACCGAGACAGAAGTTGAATGCAAGCTCATACATTGTAATGGAGAACTTAAACCTCTTGGTTACGGTATTTCACATTGGTTTTGATGAGATTCCTTAGATTTTATCATTTGCAATCTCGAGAGACCGCTATGTCAAAATTGCAAGAGTGTACTCAATCACCTGTACTATATTAAGCAGTTTCAAAAAAGTGACAGTTGCTTCGACTCGATCAAGATTTTCCTCTGACAATTAAGGCATTTCAATAATCAGTAAACTTTTGGGGGACTCAGATAGGAATTCAGTAATTAAAAATTAATAGAGCAAAAAAAAGCTCTTGTTATGTGTTCAGCGCCTGGATTACCGTTTAGAATTCCAGTATTTCCGAGGTCTTTTTTCGGTCAATTTCTATGTCTTTGTCTCTTACTCTCATTGTCTGCTTAAATACTTCGTTTGCTAATTTCACGATCAAATTCTGAAGTGAACGCGATTTCAAAATGACAAATCGAGGAAAGATATCTTTCGTTTACTAAATTGATGTATTATTTGAGTCATTTCCGCTTTTCGTCGGTGAGTGTGTTCGGGACTGTCGATTGTTTTATCGAGAGTACAGTGTTTTAGAATTGCTTGTATCTTCTTCTTGAGATTGAACAGCGAGTAATAATGAAGCACTTCAAAGTGTTTGAGAGACTTTAACCAGATGAGGTTATTTACTCCACTGAGATTTCGTGGAAAGAAAACGAATTAACACAATCGACGTTTTCCCAGACAAAATACAGTACAAATTATCTTGTTTACAGTGTAACAACTGTAATATAATTTTTTATATTGACTCTGTTGCTATCTGGTTATTTGATTTCATATCACTTCAGCCTTTGACGAAACTCTTTATATTACACCGATACCGCGACCTGTTTGACTTATCTCTAATTTAATAATAACTCAGGAGAGAGTGTCGTGGCAGCAATGAGACTGATCATGTTATGGAATTGAAGCGGATCCCTGAAATTTAGCTTCGAAATTCTTAAACCGCAGTAAACATAAAAAGGAAAGATATTGCGATAAAAACTGACCTAATCAACTCATCGTTTTACTCTTTGACCCCTATCGATAGTCACGTGGGCAGGTCGTTCTGCTTTGGTGAAAGTGGTCCCATGTTCGATTCCCGGTAGGAGCCTAATTTACATGTCTAATGTGCATTATTACTATTCTCTACAAGTAATCTTTACTTGAGCAGGAAAACCACGATTGTATATCTGTTGCCTGTTGGAACTTATTGGGAGTGAAAGAAACAAAATATATTAATTTTATTGGACGTAAAATATTTCTTAATTAAAATTATTTTTCATTATCTCAAATAATATTTTTATTCTATTAGGTGCACTTGACGACACTCATCACTATTTAGATATGTATGTAAAATAGTAATAGTAGTAGAAAATGTAAAATATGAATTTTATGAAATTAACAGGAGAAATAATCCTAATTTTACATAAATTTATTGATTTGAATGGACTTATTTCTAGTACGTTGATTTTTGTTTCAGGACGTTTTTGTCTGGATTCAGACGTGTTGCCAAAGGGAAATAGGAAAATCGTTGCAAACTTGAATTGGGAACCGCCTTCCTTCAGAAACTGACTTCCAATTGATTATAGCGCAAGAAAGAGCCGCCGCAATTCTACATTTTCTTACAATTTTCTCCGACATTCATTCATTGGATTTTTCATGAAACTGAGTGATATCGTTTCAAGTAGTACAAATGAATTTGAAGCTTAAATGGAGCGATAGCCCGCGGGGAATGATTAATCTTACTTCTGAATATCCTGAGTTTAACGAGGGAAAGCGTTCATTGAAATCCACTGCCATCTCGTGGCCAGTTTTCCAACTCCCCTCAGCAGTGCTTTCGCTCTTTCAGTGGCCGTGGCCCTCGATTTCGGTTCATTTCGATCCTCAAAACAACGTGATGAGTTTATTTTCGAGGAATCGTTTCGTCTATTAATCGGCTCTGATATCGGGATATATTTCACACGGGAGAGCTCTGATAATTTATCCCCTCTTCGAATAAACACCATTGCAAGTATGCTTTCCAGGCAAAAAATGATTTAACCGGTTAATCTTTCACAAAAATCATTCACCCTAAAAAAAACATGGTAAACAAGATGAATTTCCTACGTAACCATCCCAGTAGAACAGTATACTCAAACCTTTTTGACTATTTCGATAGCACTTATGTGAATGGAACCTACAGAAGAGCAGGTAACCAAGAAAAAGGTTTTCGGAGAATCCCGCCCCCTTTTTCCACCGGAGACATGGAGCGTCTGGGAGGCTGTTATTGCAGGGGAGGATAAAACCACTGCCTTCTAGTAAGCTATAGAAGGCGGTGATAAAACCAACAACAGCACTGAAGGTTAGTTTTCATTGCATTTAAAATGTATCGTTATTAATGTTTAGACTTGTAAATATGTATTTATGTTTACCTCCTATTAAATAAAATAATAAATGATTTTGTTTCAGGTTGGAATAACAGATTCAGCTATCAGGTTGGTATGAAACACCCAACAATTTGGGTTTTAATTATGAAATTGCAACAAGAATTGGCCGTAGACTATACCAAATTAGAATAAATCAACGTCGGGCCGGTTCCAAAACAAGGGATTCGTCCAGCATACGCTTCAACAAACATTAAGGAATATCCGCATTGAATTTTTAAATAATTCTAGAAACTTGGAACAGTTTTTGAGGGCTGTCAGTCGTAACATTAGATCGCGCCCGCGATAATTTCATTGTTCACAATATGCTTATATTTTTAATCTATATATATATAAAGCAGAAATTCTGTGTGTTTGTGGGTTTGTGTGTTTGTGGGTTTGTTTGTTTGTCTTGGATTGGAGTCCACACCGTTTGCCCGATTTGTCTCAAACTTTGCAAACGTGTCCTCTGACATCAGGAAGGAAGTACTGTCGCATTTTTATTCAAGAATTTTGCTGGATTCGAACCAAGATCGCTCAGATAAATTTTCATAAGGAATACACGTAAGCTTCACTTTTATCGGTTGCAGGCTTTATTTCTCCTGAAGAATTAAATTAGAAGAAATAGTCGTACAGAGTCGAGACAAACACCGAAAGAAAGAAAATCGAATAAAGATTCTTATTTTAGTCGTGGAATCTTACTTTCGATTAGACTTTGCGAGAATATTGGTAAAATATACAAAACTTTCGTGAAAATTCGAGGCTATAAACAACTCATCCCCCTGACGACCGATCCCATTGTTGAATCCGAGCTCATGTTTTATCCCGTAAAAATACTCGTGGACTTTAGGCTCATAAAGCTGATGATTGAAGAGGACGATATATAACATGGATAACGAGAAATTTTCTGTAAGAAGGTAACCAGCAATTGCAGGTACGTGATTACAGTCAGATTACCAGCTCATGGATGAGGGAAGTAAGATGTCTTGAAGCAAAAATTCTGTGGGTTTGTACGTTTGTTTGTGTGTTGTGTGTCTTCGATTTTGATACATACCGTTTGCCAGATTCGCGTCAAACTTTGCGTGCGTGTTTTCTGGGACCAGGAAGGACATACTGTCTCAATTTTATTCGATAATCTTGCTGGGTTTGAACCAAGATCGCTCAGATGGGTTTCCAAAAAAAAATTAAACTTCACTTTTATCGGTAGCAAGCTATATTTCCTTTGAAGAATTAAAATAGAAAAATAGTCGTGCAGAGTCGAAACAAAAAGCAAAAGAACGGAAGTTAAATGACTATTCTAATTTTGGTCTTGGAATATTGTTTCCGAATCGAAATTTCGAGAATTTCGACAAAATACGCGTGAATTTTCCAAAATTGTTTCTAAACAGCCAATCCTCCTGATGATCAATGCGATTGTTGAGCCGAGCTCATGAATTTTCCTGTATAGTAATAATAGCTTGGGATTTTAGTCTGTATTCTAAAGGGAATTTACGCATTGCACTACCGGCAACTTGAATTTAATCTACTTCTATTATATTCCCCGTTGAGAATCAACGGGCGCTTCAGCTAGTCTATATATATAAAGCAGAAATTCTGTGGGTTTGTTTGTCTTGGATTGAAGTCCACACCGTTTGCCCGATTTGTCTCAAACTTCGCTTACGCGTCCTCTGATATCAGGAAGGAAGTACTGTCGTATTTTTATTCAACAATTTTGCTGGGATTTCGAACCAAGATCGCTCAGATAGATTTTCATAAGGAATACACGTAAGCTTCACTTTTATCGGTTGCAGGCTTAATTTATTTTGAAGAATTAAATTAGAAGAAATAGTCGTACAAAGTCGAGACAAACACCGAAAGGAAGAAAATTGAATAAAGATTCTTATTTTGGTCATGGAATCTTGCTTTCGATTAGAATTTGCGAGAATATTGGTAAAATATACTAAACTTTCGTGAAAATTCGAGGCTGTAAACAACTCATCCCCCTGACGACCGATCCCATTGTTGAATCCGAGCTCATGTTTTATCCCCTAAAAATACACGTGGACTTTAGGCTGATTAAGCTGATGATTGAAGAGGACGATATATTACATGGATAATGAGAAATTTTCTGTAAGAAGGTAACCAGCAATTGCAGGTACGTAATTACAGTCAGGAGATTGTGTGTCTTCGATTTTAGTACAAACTGTTTGCCAGATTCGCGTCAAACTTTGAGTACGTGTTTTCTGGGGCCAGAAAGGACGTACTGTCTCAATTTTGTTCGATAATTTTGCTGGGTTCGAACCAAGATCGCTCAGATGTGTTTCCATAAAGAATAAATCTAATCTTCACTTTTATCGGTAGAAGGCAGGAACGGATCTAGAGAAAAATTTCGGGGGGGGTCCGATCAAAAAATTTAAAAATAAAAAACATTTCGGCTTTCACAAAACGTGACGTTAGAATTGTGTTAGACAAATTCGAATATTTTCGCTAGTGATTGCTTATTAAATTGTTTGTTTATTTGCGTTATTTGAGTTTCATTTTCGAAAAATAGGCAGAAGTGATATTTCGGGGGGGGGTCCGGACCCCCAGGACCACCCCCCTGGATCCGTCCCTGGTAGAAGGCTATATTTATTTTGAAGAATTGAAATAGAAAGTTGGTCGTGCAGAGTCGAGGCAAGAAGTAAAAGGAAATTAAATGATTAATCAAATTTTGATCGTGGAAAATTGTTTCCGAATCGAAATTTCGATGATTTCGACAAAATAAGCTTGAATTTTCCAAAATTATTCAGGTTGAAAACAGCCTATCCTCCTGACGATCAGTGCGATTGTTGAGCCGAGCTCATGAATTGTCCTGTATAGTAAGAATAGCTTGGGATTTAAGACTGTATGCAACTTGAATTTAATCTACTTCTATATTCCCCGTCGAGAATCAACGGGCGCTTCAGCTAGTAAACAATATAATGTAATCGAGCTTTTATTTTAGAATATAAGAGGGAAAATGATGAAAGAGTGTATTTTCGCAGTAAGATTCGCAGTTTTTATACAAAATTCAAGGGTTTAATTTCCTATTTGCGCAAGTGAAAAGTGTTACTAACAGGCACACGATAACTTAATCCTCTTACGGGTATCAAAACAGACCCAGTTCCAGACATATTTCTACTGCAACCATTTATTTATTTACATTTATTTATAAGCTAGAATGACACTTTGTGCGAAAGATTAATATGCGATCATATGTCCGAGCATGTCATATTTTGCCCGTTTTCATTCCATCGTGACCGCGCAAAACTTATTACCCACCTTCAAGTGTTTCCCCACACCCTTATCTTTGCATTTTAGAGCATGAAAGAGGCGGAACTTTTTCCGGCAACGGCCAAATATTCCGCAGATTCCCTCATTTGACGGTGAATATACAATGCAAAATTACATGATAAAACGAATATGCCAATTGAAATTAACAAATAAATATTTAATTATTTCCTATTTAAAATTCTAATATTTAATAATGATAATGCCATCTTATTTTTTGGGCGAATTTTAGCCTAGGAAGGCTATGGCCCGAGTGCACCAATCTCGGTTAAATCCACCGTTAGCTGACCGCGGTTAAAAATTAACGGCGGTCAACTTAAGTTTGGAGTGCACCAACAGTAACCGAGGTTTTCGTAACCGCGGTTAGCTGACGGCCGATTAAGGTCCCTGTGAATACGTTGAGTACCGCTTAGTGCTCGCCTAAACGTATATCGCAATTCATTTGTCTTTGTTGTTGATATATTGGACAACTTGTAAATAATGATATAAGTGGACTCACAAGTGTGTACACTTTGTCAGTGGAACAAATAGTAAAGAATCGCTATAAGAGATGGACGTAAACGATAAAAAAAGGCTGAGAACCCCTAATTTTAATAAATATGAAGCTGAACTTCTGATCAATTTGGCAGACGAAAAGACATCATTGAGAACAAGAAGACAGATGGGACATAATCGAAGGAGAAAGAGTTGGCATGGCAAAAGATTGTCTCAGAATTCAATTCCCTTCCTGGTGATTTAGGGGATATTAAATTTAATAACAATTAAATTTGTTTAAGCGATATTTCTTGTAATTTTATCGTACACAATGAAATACTTATTACCTGTCGCTCTTCATTTCGCATGCTTTTGAATTTTATCGATGTGTATTTATAGAATTAGTTATTAGTACAATATTATTTTAGTATTCTTCGATATTCGCAAGTATTATAAAGAAAATTAATTCGTAACAGCAATAAGAGAGTGCAGTTGAAATACTCGCATAACTTAATTTTCTCACTAATTTTAATCTTATCCAAATAACTTCTTTAGCTTGCTTAAATTTTACAATAACAGGAGTGAATATTTATGGTCCTCAAGGTGTTGTTAAAAGATCACATGGCCAATTGAAAACATGCTATGAGAACTTGAAGAGAAAGACAAGGAAAGATATAGCAGGTAAGAAGATGGAAATGTATAAGACTGGATAAGAGGAGGGCCATCAAATGAAAGAAGAATTAGAATTATCGAAAATGTAGCATTTATTTTGGGTCCTAATGTAAGACCAATGGAAAATCCTTCTGATTCGGATGCTTTTTATCTTAGTAATGGTTAGCATAATAATATTCATACCAGTCACCTAAATAAAATGAAAAAATTAATCAAATCTGGTTACTTTTTTAGATCAGTAGCATATAATCATTCTACCACAACATATATCAAATTCATCAGAGGTAGGGTTACAGGTAACAAGTTTACACCTTGTATAAATCATGAGTATAGTAAACTACTAATATTCAATGTTTATAGGATATGTTGGAGAATTCAGATACAGCACAAAATGAATCAGTATCATTTTCTGAGACTCCTCTAGTGGAAATTCACGAAGTGGAAGTAGTATATATATATTGCATGTTAAGCAGTAGTTCGGTGTATTCCGAAAGAATCTTCTATCAGCATGTGAAACGCATCTGTGGCGTAAAATCTCAACGTAGTCAAAATTTAACTTAAACTTAAGTTTATCCATCGGCGAAAGAGGATTGTTTCTCTGGCTTGGATATTCAAGATGAAGGCGAATATTTTCTAAGAGGGAAAGCACTGTTTCTTTCCACAACCTATATCTTTCGTACAATTTAGTTTCACTTAAATTATCGAAGGGATTCACCCTAGCGTCATGGTTTCTACGTTGTAAATTATTGTGGTTTTCTAAATAATCTAAATACAGGAGATCATCTTCAAAATTATCAAATCGAAACGCCATAATTGTTTTCTACTCTTGTTGCTACACCGATTAAGTAACTTAACCGGTCGATTTCGGCCGGTTAATTCTTAACCGCGGTCAGCTGCCCGGTTAACGCTAACCGAGGTTGGTGCACTTGAAAATGGCCTTAACCGAGGTTAGTTAACAACTTAACCGCGGTTAAGCCTTAACCGAGATTGGTGCACTTGGGCCTATTCCTCCAATTAACCCCTTTTCTTAATTTTATTCCTTTTTTGCATTTTATTTTATTTTATTAATATCACGCGCACACACACACAACATACACAGAAAACCATTCCCTAACCGGAGAATCCGATTAACCGGGATTCGAACCCGGGACCGTGAGGTGAGAGCGTTAACGTTAACCACTCCGCCACCGGCCGTGGTGGCGGAGTTCATATCATAAGGATCTTATTTAAGGGCAATATGATCGTTTCCACGACGATTATAGTCTTCTGATCGTCGAAAGAAAACAGTTTATGATGCACTTTATAACGAACGAAAATATTCTAGCATCGGAAAGATATACGGAAACCTGGGTCATTTAACTGAAATTTATTTACGTACTCATAGCCGCAAAAAATGGGTAATAGAGGGAAGGAAGAGGGAACAATTCTGAACAAAACTTCACATTAGTTCATATGAGTTTCACACTTCACAAAACTTCACATTAGAATATGTAAATGGACACTTTCACTTAAAGTTACTAAAATGTACTGATTATTTGCTGTCAATTATACAATCAAAAAGAAATTTCACACAAAATAAGTTCTGTTGCACAAAGGTAAGTCTTCACACTGACATACATTTCTATTTTTTACTTTTGCTGAAAATTTCACCAATTATAATGCACCAAGAATTTCTTGTTCCCAATATTCCTAATAATCCTAATGACAACTTTAAGGAAAGCAAGTTCGCATTCATAAACCTTTACACCAAATCTGAATTTCCTGAATAAGATAAACCAACAAAACAATATGTGGAAGAATGACAAATGAAGAATTTGGTTGAGCGATACTTGGTGGAACTTCATCGTAAATGAATTTTTGTCGCAACACTTATACAGATCCACATTTCTGTTTCACTCCCAAGGAACTGTAAATTAGTGTCCTTCGACGTGAATAATCTTTTCACAAATGCGCCAGTGGATGAAGTTTTGGACATCATGGAGAAGTGTAAAGTGAACAAAGACATGACTAACGAGGTTAATTGTCATATTCTAAATCTGCTCAGTGTTTGTTTAAAACAAAACTTTTTTCTTTTTAATGATAAATTTTATAGACAGAACAGTGGACTCGCCATGGGATTGCCACTATCCCCAATAATGGCTGACATTTTTATGAATCACCTTGAAAGTGTTTTATTCAATAGTGTTTGTGCTCTTTTACCTTTTTACTTTCTCCATATACGAAGTATAGAGAAAGTATTGTTTTCATGAAAAAATTCGACTTCGAGATTTCAACGGAAATACATGTTTTGGGGTCCCTAGAACATGTTTCGACCATTTTCGGAATGATGTCTGTGTGTATGTGTGTGTGTGTGTGTGTGTGTGTGTGTGTGTGTGATAGTGGGCGCTCTAATGTGAAAACTTTTGGTCGTATCAATACCAAACTTCATATTTAGTATTGTGGTGTGTGCTGTCAGAGTTGATTAGTTTTTGGAGTAAATCGGTCAACCGGAAGTCGAGCTTTATTCATTAAAGCGCATTTCCGGTTTTCAAAATATCTCCATAAATATGATATATACGTACATTGTATCACTTATAAAAGTTTTAGATAATGTAATTTACTATAACTTTTGTATTTAACATATTTTTGTATCACCGGTTGATTAGGAATTTATTAGTGAAATACTGATAAACCGGAAGAAGAGGATTATGTACTTTGTGGGCGCTCTAACATGAAAACTATTTATCGGATCAACACCAAATTTCATATATAGTACTATGGTTAGTGTTATTAGAGTTGATTAGTTTTTGGAGCAAATCGGTTAACCAGAAGTCGAGCATCATTCTTCAAAGCTCATTTCCGGTTTTCAAAATATCTCCATAAATATGATAATTAGGTATTTACTATTATGTATAAATGTTTTAGAAAATGAAATTTACTATAACTTTTGTATAAAACATATTTTTGTATCACTGATTGTTTAGGAGTTATTCATGAAATACTGATAAACCGGAAGTTGCTGATTATGTACATTGTGGGCGCTCTGAGCTCTATGGGCGAAAGGCCAAATTCATCGTTTTTTATCGAGCATGTCCCGAAAAACATTATTTATAATGTTTGTGACGTAAAAGATAATAATATATAAATTAATCACACATCTTCCAAGTTTAGATGGAATATAGAGTTCGAAATTACTGTCGTAAATAAATATTTACATCTTACGTATGGAGAAAGTCATGTGCTGGCCACATCAGATTTTGTTTTTAAATGGTTTCGATATGTGGATCCTTTGTTTATGGACTGGAGCGTACCGTCAAGCGGCTCAATTTGTCTCAGTACTCAACTCGATCCACCCTCGTATCACCAACTAGAAAAAGAAAAATCCCCAAATTTTCTGGACCTTAATAAAAGAAAGTCAAGTCCTAAGTTCAGTCAAATTTTCAAAAAGCAAAATGCAGTTAAATATAAATAATACCAGATACCTGTAGTACAGTGTTTCCCATCTTATGAATTCAAGTTCATCTTTCAATAACCTCAAGACAACTGAGAACTCCCAAGATGCTAAAAGTTAACTTTTTGATGTAATTTAATACTCCACAAGCACTTAGTTTGCTGATGAATAACCATGACACTTTTGGAAGTTCAATGTGCTACTAACCAAAATATAAGGAAGATGCAAAACAAGTTAAATGAAACAACTTCATATTTGCGTGTAGTCAAGTAATTTTAGATTTTGATATTTCAATTGCAACCCTTCCAGTAAATGATTGATTTCTATTGTTAATAAAATTAAAACAATTAAATTTTCTGGCTGAAATATTTTATGGAGGGATTATTGTTAAATATACAAAACTAAAATAGGAGAGATACCTTTTTATAAACGTCCCTGCAAGTAGAGAACCACTGCATTTGTTTCATTCATAAGGAAAATGCTAAGCAATAAATGTAAATGTATTAACAAGGATACAGAATAATACTAAAAATTCTGCTTAGCTGGGAATATTTATG
This sequence comes from Sympetrum striolatum, assembly GCA_947579665.1. Lineage (NCBI taxonomy): Eukaryota > Metazoa > Arthropoda > Insecta > Odonata > Libellulidae > Sympetrum > Sympetrum striolatum. The sequence goes on from OX388341.1 coordinate 2,092,506, forward strand.
GTGGCGTTCGTTCAAAGTTGAGATGATTGTGGAGAGGCAATGGAAAAGAGAGGCTCTTCAAAGTGACAGAATACTCAACCCTGGTCTTTATGCATTTCACTCAGCAAAAAGACTCGATTATCTTGCACAATACCTGAGATAGAGAGAGTAAATATGATATGAAAACAACTGTCAAATAAAGTAACAACAATTTTAATGAATAAAAATGAAAACTGCATCCTCAGTTCAACAGTAATGAAAAGCTAAGGAAATAATTTTTCCTAACCTATACATTCATATATATCTTTAAATATATCAAATATTAAAAACAATGTCCAATACATCATAATTAACCATTAGTCCTTCAGAAATAGCAGACAAAAACAACTGGGATCCAATTCTTATAAAAGTCTTAAAGAGTTTTAAATAGTTATTAATCAAAAAAAGGAAAATAATATTATCTACGATATATATAATCCAATTAAATTTCACAGATTCACCATGAAATGTACCTAACTTTTAGTTAAAAATCAATAAATATGAGATCATAAATTAAAAATTATTATAAAAATGATTTCGCGCAGAAGTGTTTTACTAACAGTATTTGCAAGAATTTCCTTGCATTATTCAACTATTTTACCAAGGACAACAGAATAAATAAAATAAAAATTGTTAAAGCTGATGAAACAAATGTAGAAACAGTAACTTTTATGCAAAAGAATAGATAACCACAAATGTATCAATTACGAGAAAAAGAGAAAGCGCTAAGTGTCACTTGAGTCTATTACAGTAAAATATTGACGGAATGGCGTAGTGTATATCTAGACGCATACTTTGAAACAGAAAAAACTAAAAGACAATAAAGTTGGAATAGAATCATTGTTGAGTACCTAGAGGTTATATGGCAAAGAAAAGCTTAGAATGGAGATTGGAAAATGCTTGGGGAGGTCAATATCAGATTAAATGACTAATGATGAATATAAAACATACACTGCTGCATAATATATTTCAACTCAATATAATATATACACTTAATAAATAAAAGTTACTCCCCAAGGTAAAATAATCGCATTCCTTCAAAGTAAGACTTGAAGCATTCCATTTTAATATATTTTTAAGACCACAAAGTTTAAGATTTGTCAATCAGTAATAGAGATATGGAATCCAGGCATGGCATTCAAAACTATAGTAAATGATAAGAAAGTTTGAAGAATGAAATTGATTGTGAATGCAATAGAAGCATCTTATTACTGAATGCATACCAAATCTTCAACTGTAATCTCCTGACACAAACATGGATCTATGTGGAAGACATTCAGGATGATTACCAGTGTGGTTTTAAATATAGTACGAGCACTAATGATTAGATATCCACAGTGAAGAAGTGAACCATTGGAGAAGTGCTACAAATATTGGTTTGCATATACTCGTAATTGACATTTTGACTGATTGAATAGAAAAGTGATGATTTGTGTATTGAAATACTTTTTAATCGAGAAAAATTGATTAGAAAAGTTGAACTAACATTGAAGAAATCCAAATACAGAGCTTTTGTTGCGGATAGAGCAAGTACTTCGTTTAAGAAAAAACCTCAGCAATAACAAGGATGGATGTACTGTGTTATTCAACTTGGTTGAAAATTTATAAAACTCTAATAAGTCTTGTTTATTATATGGAGCTAAGATGTGCAATTTACCCACACAACATGAGGACACATTGACTTGAAAAGAAAATCGGAATCACCAGGGAAATGAATCAAAAAAATAAAAGTGAAGGACATTTTAGTTTCTCTAAGTCAGTGCAGCAGGCATGCTTGGAACAAGTAGAAAGAATGGAGAGGAATGCCCAAACTACTACTAAAAGGCAATTAAGAAATTCTAAAGACAATGAGAAGAAGAAAGCAATAAGATCTATACAGAGGGGTATAATAGGAAGTCAGGGTCTTCCCAAGGGCAATAAAGTGAATGATGATGATTCATGGCCGCTGATTTCTTTAATGTATCTAAAATTTCATAATCCTAAGCCAACTGCAGATATGTCTATGATTCAATATGACGATGGACATGGAATATTGCTGTGGGAATGACTGATAAATTTAATTTTAATGCTAGATGTTATCTAACCCGAAATTCTTAAATCAACAACTTTTTTAGTACCACAGAGACAATGAGAAAAGTTAAATTTCTCGAAATAGTCACTGAAACACTATGAAACATGTTATCTATATAGGACACTATTCAAGCAAAATACAGAATTAAATGGACCTAGGTTTGGATTATATAGGACCGATGTAACTGAAAAGAGCTACACTAAAAGAATCCGGAAAATGCAGCTGATGTTCCACAAACTCATGTTTTCACATCACCTAACAATATGTTGCATGTAATCGTAAACTTTAAATTATAACTGCCTTCATAACAGCTTCAATATAAAACTGGCATCAAATACCCCTAAACACTAATCCATCAATATAACAAAATCCTGAACAATTATGGGTTAGTCTTACATTCCTTCCTAATATACCAAGATAGAGAAACACTAACATGGGAATTGTTGCCTCCTGAAAGCATTGGCGTTGACCGCAATGGAAAATCAGCTATGGCTCTCCATTTTCCTCTTCTTGTTGTTAACTTTCAACTCCAGCTGGCACTCACAAGGCACAGAACTTGAAGCAGGGAAGCAGCTGTCACACTCATCAGAAATTGTATCTCCGAATTCTGTAGAGGAAGAAATTGTGTTTCATGATGAAATTCTGACAAAAGGTGAGACGATAACATTCAACAATTAATTGTAGGGCATTCAACTGATCCAAATCATACATTGTAAAGTTAACGTAGTTGCACTGTCAATCAAAAGCTGTGAGCGATAGCAATGGCGGAATAAAACTATAACAGAGAAATATTTTTACAAACTTGAGGTTTAACAGTGTTTAATAGAAGAAAATTGAACAGTGAAAGGAGCAACTGGGAGCACTCTACGAATAATACCTGAACTATAACTTAGGGACGAAAGACTATCTTAAAAGCTCTTCAGTATTCATAAATACTACTTCTTTAGGCGATATATAATCATTTTTATGCACACCATTCACATTTTCATGGAAAGATTGCTCTTCTGGACGAAATAATCAAGATCGTTTATCATCACTGAAATAATTTTCCGCGAATCTATCATAGTAAAAATATCCTTTATTGGTAGATAATATACTTGAATAGTTACCAGTAATAATTTTGACCCAAAATAAACTACAATTATTAAAAATAAGCCAAAAAACTTAACATGAATTAAAATAAACAACATAAACAGAAACTTCTGTTCAGACGATCGACTCGAGTGGCGCAACTATTGATTTACATCGAGAGGGATTTTCAAAACAAAAATAAATATAATGTATAACACATTGCATCCTCTCATTGATGGCTGTATTTTTAACACATTCAGTGCGGGTGTCACTCATGAGTGACACTGTCAGCACATGCGAGCGGCGTGTGATAATTATTTAAATGTTTTTTTATGTTAAAATTTTTAACATTTAGATTTTTTTGCCAATTTTGAAACAAATTTATTGTGAATATAGGTGTTATCCAGCATGGCAACAGCTGCTCTTCACTGCCGACACTTAATGGTTTGGAAAATATTTGCTCCAAAAATAATTTTTGAAATTTTTAGTTTATTTTTCAACATGATTGGAGTCTTAATGGGTTTCATGCTTGTCCTTCGAATTACAAAAGCATTAAAATCACTGATCCGAAGTTTGGACCGAGATAATTAATGGTGCATTTGTACGTTGTTTGTAAAATGTTACAGAAATAAATGGATTTACTTTTAATATACGCCTTTATGGTGTTTATTTCCCTTCTCTATGTAACACTTGTTTCATTTGCCTATGAGAAAATGTTTTCTGGAAAGTTTAAATTCTTTCCAATTTAGGAAATATTCAATCTATCTAAATGGTTTGTTGTAAGCAAACAAAATAAAATAGCATATTCGTGAATAGTTTCTGAAATATTAAAAAAGCATTGATAAACAAGGTGCTTGTAAATAATAAGGCACTGAATAGAGATTGTTGAATGAGAAAAATCAAAACAAATTAGTGTTTTTATTATTGATTATATTTATTTTTTACATTGTGCCCCAATTTTTAGACTACTTTTAGAGATTGAGATACTATAATAATATTCAGTTTCAACATTCCAGTAATTTTAAAGAATTCTTTAATGATTTAACGCATATTGATTTTTCTTTCTGTAATTTAGAAAGACTTTATTAATATTCATGTTTTGTTAATTGTTCTGTAATCTGTTTTATCTGAATCGGCTTGTGTCCTCATTTGCTTGTCATTGAAATTTTCAACCAATCTTTCCTCATCTTCATCAGCCGATTCATCATCAGTTAGCTCATTTTCTTCTGTTGGAGAAATGAAGAAATCGGTAACATCTAACTAGGTAACATCGGCACCCTCTCTTCATCCTCGGCAAGGATTCGGAGAGCCTCCTTCAGTGAAGTCGAAGTGAATAGAAACTATAACACCTCTAATGATATAATTTTTATGTGAAGCTAATAAAATTTGAAAGGATTTGAATATCTAGTACGGTAATCATTTGCTAATATTTGTTGTTGCCGCTTCTACTTTATAATTTTAGGTTTTCCGAGATTTAGTTCATAAATATATATAATTGCCATAGTCTTCTTGTCACAACTTAAAACTAAAATAATTCTTAACTTAATTGTACCAAAAATTATGTAATTTTGTCTCAAAATATTCTACATATAGCTTTCCTTGATAGCCATCGGTAGTAGTGGGAAGGCCTGACGTGCCCATACGGGAACGCAGCAATAAACAATGTTATAACAACAACAAATAACCTCAAACTCTGCTCTATTTCATTTATTTGGATAATTAGAACATCATACTAAAGGTATACAAGCAAAATACTACTTTAAATTAAAAACAGTAAAACTTATAAAAATTAGTTGCCAGAAGGATCCATCTCAAAATTTCCCTGTTTTTCGAAAAATCACAAGAAATATTTCCCTTGACTAAAGTGCACCAGAACTCAAATGAAATTAAGCTTTGGACCCTCTTAGCTCACAAAATAGCTTTTACTGACCATTTTATGACACTCAAGATATTGATTAGCTAGCTAGAGAACCCAGCTGCAGTCCGTTCCCATATGGGAACGTCAGTCCTTAAACAGTTAATTCACGTTTGAATCAGTGTGTTTGCCTTAAGTGTACTGACGGGAAAAAAACGTTTTTTTCATGCGAACATTTTTAAACGTTGAATAAAAAAATTTACATTTTATTCCCATATTAGGATTGAAATTAGACATTTATGTGTATACTTTTCATTGACAATATAAACTGATTCATTATCTGTTCCAAGTAATAGTTATTCAACAAAAAATTTAAATTTATGACAGAAGTTTATTACAAAATTATGCACAATGATGCGCTGAAAATCACATTTGAATACTCGATGATATCAATTACGTTAATCTTTCTTACCTGTCATATTAAAGAGTCAATAAAAGAACCAAATGGATTAAGCATATAATAGTTATGATAAGTATAATAATTACTATTAGATATGAAATTATTTCAGCCACCTTTAACAGGTTCTGAATTTTAAAGGAAAATATTCAATTGGATATAAATGCTAAGGAATCCTCCAGTTTTCGCACTGTAAGGGCGGAGTTAATATAAATAATAAATAAATTATTTATAATGCTAATACAACTTACTTTGAATAGCAGAAACATCTTTGAAAAATGTTTATATCTTTTCAGTATATCGATAGTGGTTTTTTTTATCTAATAGTGTAGGGGATTAATTTAGGCTTAAAAACCGTAAAATTAAAAACAAAGAGCAGCAACATTTTTGTTTGATATTCCAATCTAATTGTGATGAAACATGTTTTGTTTTAACAATTCCGTTTCGTATCTTAGAATGCTTGAAATAAATGAGTCAAAAAGTTCGTAGGTAATTATAAATAAGAAGGATATATTTTTACATATTTTTTAAAATCATGGACTATATCATCTTTCATGGTATTAATTATAGCCATAATTATATTATTTATAGTTAAATTATAGTCTGTATTAGTTGCAAATAAATTATAGTTTGTAGGGCACAACTCCCCCAGTAGCAGAGAAAGTTGTATCAACGTTACAATTAGAAAAACCAAATTTTGTCATAACGTTACCAAATGTTGTCACAAGGTATCATAACGTTAATGCAACGTTGATACAACGTCAACGTTGCCACAACGTTACCACAATGGTGTCCTAACGTTGCTACAATGTTGTCACAACGTTAACATTAATGTCACAAAGTTTATAATGTTGATATTTTTTTTCTTCTTTCTCTCATTTCTGAATTTCCCATACTTCAGCCACTCCTGAATGTAGGCTGTAATATTTGCTTTTTTTTCTTCCTCTCTTCATTTCGATATCCTTACTGTATAAAAAAGCAATATTTTAGATAAAGTTGTGGGCACATCATAAGTTTTGATTTGGCATAGTACATACAATAACACACAAAATTCCTTGGTCAAATTCAATGTAGCTGCCCAGTTAGAAATTCCTTGTTGCTAGTGTGGAACATGGTCATATGGAACTTTTGTGGACAGCCACAAGACGTTCGCCACAGTCCAGGACGATGTAGAACAAAAGTCCAATGTGGATGCTAACATGGAACCAATGTGGAACAAAAGGCCACCTCTGCCTATCTTCAACCTAGGCTCTTGCTATAGGTTATAACCTATTGGGAAAATCTTCAAATACCAATGTGTCGTCCATAAAAACAAATTTATTTCTAGTATTTTTGAAATAACATATCTAAAAGAAGTAATAAATAAAATAAATCAATTAAAAGCATGTATGTCCTATGTGCTACTACCCATTTCTTGGGTCATAATTATATCATACTCATTATTTGGGCTGTTAAGATTTCTCAGTATGAGAAAGAAAAATAAAAATTATGTTAATGAAATGTCATGGAAGGGGTACAAAAATGAGCCACTTAAGTTTTCAGCATTAAATTAGGCTAAGCCAATTATATTGTTTTAAAACAATGATAACTAATTTCCTATTTAATCTACAGTGTCTTGAAGGAGGTAATAGAAAAAAACCTCTCATCTTGTGAATCAAAATATATCATCTGTAGCTTTATTATTTGAACATAGAGAGAAATATAAAGAGTTGGCAATATACATTAAAAAGTTAACCAGTATACAAATACTCATACGAGGTGCTTGCAATACAATAATCACAGAATGAAACAAGAAACCAAAATAAATTAAGCAATAAGGAAGTTACGGCAAATCTGGACTCTCCTTAGTAATTAGAGACTGATATTCAAAGGAACTTACTGAAACATACCACTTTTGTAATGCCATATAAGTGTACAAAATATAGGGAATGAGGTGCAATAGTTTATGCAACATCCCTAACTTTTACTGAATTGTAACATTTGGTAAATTTCTAGTTTCTCAAGTGTCTCCCACCAAAATATCGTCGGAATCTGGCCGAAACCACCTGAGAAAAAAAAAAAATGGCTGACTGTGTGAAACTAGAAATTTACCTTACTTTTTAATTAACGGCCACATATTTATAGCAAACTGGTAGGAGCCAAGTGAACTGTGATTTAAGAAAGATCAACCACTTTATATCGAAAGTATTTTCACATACCATTTCCGATCTCTTCCTGTATTTCCTAGTCACATAATTCCGTTTCTTCGAGAAATAGAGTTGAGTCTTTTTATTCTGGAATCACATTCTTCCAAGCGAAATCCTTGGACACGAATCCTGGTACAGTTGTATTTTAATTTCACGTAAGCTGTTAAAGTACTCAAATACTTCGCATTGGCAAGGTATACTTAGTGGAATAAGGCGGCTCATAGGTAGTATCAGATTCATTTATTTAAGCAGGGTATGCAAATTGTACAATTTATATAAATACTGACTCACAATTAATATAAGATTAAAATGTGTTCAACAAAAATTCAAAGATTGCTTCGCAGTTGCTATTCAAACTGATAACTTTGATAGACATGGTACTTGCTTCAACAGGATAATAATTTAGAGGCACAGTGGTATCCATCAAAATTTCGGATAGCCATTTGCTCCGCTTACCAAGTAAGTGCAACAAAGAACAGCAATCACAGTCCGCTACCTACAACAGTTCTTAACAAACCTTTACGAGAGGGAAGAAACAACCACATAATTAGTTGGAAAGCAAAGTGTTTCAAAAGGGCACAGTATTTAAGAACAATTCGAAGACTTCTTGAGAGGTTAATATACAAGCAAAATATGGTGCAGCACTTTAGAGAGATTTAAAACATATCGGAGAAACTTTTTGTTTTACATTAAAACGGGCTGCGATAAAGAACGGAAATAGTTGAACTTCAATGAAGTTGAACCGTGCTCGGAAGGCTGTATAAAATGTAAGAGTCCTCTCGATCTTAATATCAGCAACGGAATAATACCAAACTGGAGAGCAATCTAGCAATTTTATCTCCCTTGCGGTGTTTACACTCTTAAAACTCCATGACAGTATCGATCGACTATGACTTAAAGTCGACTTCGAACTATCGATCCCTGAGTCTACCGTTTTTGAATGAGGAGGGCTGAAAAACTTTTCCTTTTTTCTTCTTCTTCAGTGTTCATTTTATCGATTGATTTTCAGGAACTCGCCGTTCTTCTCGTTCTACTCGTACTCGCCTTCCTCTTCATTTCCGCGTAGTTTTTACGATATCCTTGCTAAGGATGATGGTAGAATTCACACCCCTCCTCCAGACAACACATATACTTCTGATTAAAACTTCATTGAGGTAATTAGGTAACTATTGAATATTTTCCTATACAATTATGAATTTTTTAAGACTTGGATTAAGAGGCTGTGACATTTTTTATCCATCTATCAGATATTCCTTGATAATAGCCAATATATAAAAGTTACTTATATCATTTGAAAAGTCCATGCTTTATCATTTTCATCTAAACAACAATGTTCCCATTTTTATTTTTCTAGTATCATTTAAGTGAGAGTAAGAGAGAGAGAGCGCCAGAATAAGCAGTGCTTGGTTAGGGGGTGGTTCGTAGAAAATAAAGGACCACGCACTGTCCTATGTCGGATTTCAGTAGAATTAGGTTAGTATCGGTCACAAAGCGCTTCGTTTTTTATTCCAAAAGGGAAGTGTGGCTTAAAGTGGATTATTTTTAGAAGATTTATGAAGGAAAGAAATACGGGAATTGACACTCTTACGGTTACATTCCGTCACTATATGTTTCACTGATGAAATTGCACTGTTAAGGGCTACTCCAAAATCCGCTACGAGGTTTTTAACTGCCGAAGAACTGAAAGATTGGGAGGCGCGAACCTTATCCGAAATTGAGGATGTTCTTGGCGTATTTGGGAAGCACAGTCACACAGTATAAAGCTGTAATACCAGGGATAGAGTGGAGAAAATATTTTTATTTTTGAACTGACCTCGAATACAAAAGAGATAAAGCGAAGGAATTCCGATTTGCTCCCATCGCGCAGCTCGTGATCTCTTAGTTTTATTTAGCCACGAATTTAGCACATAACGACCAGGTCTAACGTAGAGTCAGAGTCTCCAATAACCTGGTTGCCCCTCCTACTCACTTTTCCCTTTTTCGTAGAATGTATAAGCAATGAGCAGTTTGCCCCTAAAAACAGAGTTCGTGTGATCCCTAGTCACGCGAAATTGTCTGCATCCATCGCCGGATCTCTGCCGCCTTCGCTCTTTTGACTTGCAGCTCTCTTTTTCCGCCGGTCGTCCTTAAAGGTAAATAAAGCTCTTTCGTTTTCAAAAACCTCTAATCTTTATTTGCAAGAGAAACCCTGACAGTTGGCAAGAACTCCCTTTTTTAATCACTTAACAACTTCCTCTCCATCCAGTTATCGAGAGATTATCGCTTGAAATTTTAGCTCTTTCGGTTTCCAGTAATTTCAAGTTGTGCTTGATTAAAATAGGTTTCAAAGCTCTTTCATTAGTCCTGCAGTTTCTTCTTAGGTTGTGAATATTCCCGTGCTTTCTAAAACTTCTTTCCGTCACCGAGGATATGGGTGGAAGTGAAATTCTTTACGGCAACTCAATACACTTTTGTTTTGGAGCATATTCCCTTCCAAAAAATTAGAGGCGAAAGTTTTTTAGATACTGAAATGACTTTTGCTGTCTTCCACTTACCATCGTCAGCCACGTTGGTTGCCATCTCGGAATGAATTTCAGCTGTATTCTCTTCACTGAAGGTGGGATCTGATTTTGCGAGAATATCAACAAATTTAAAAACATCAGAAATTTTTGATGGTTCCAAGCTCGAACCTTTTCTTGAAGGGTCAAAAAAATTAGCTGGCAAATGGGCCTTCATCACGGCCAAATCTCTTCTCTTTTTAATTAAATTTATTATTTTACAACTGCGACCATCAGTAATTTCAGTTGTGATCATACAAAAATGTTTTACTCTTTCAAAGGGATCTAGGAAAATGCAGCAGACTTTGCTAAGCTGTGGCTCATCATTTGCCATGTCGATTATGTAAGCTTTAAATGATTTCAGAACGTCTTGCAGATTATTTTAAAAAATCCAAAAGTTAATTTTCGGACAGAACACGTTTTTTGTGTCGTGACGAAGCCTCAGGGATGGATTCTTACGATTCGCATCAATCGCTATCTGTTGCAGCACACTTTTGTTAGTAATTAATGATTCCAGAGCAGTAGCTGTGGATTAGAATCGTGTTACTGCAGGGTCTTTTAAGTGATAAAAATTTTTTTGCTCTTTTGAACATCTGAAAACTAAGTTCGAACGATGATACACACGCTCAAATAATCCACGCAATGATACGTCTTCCACTCAGAGGTTGAAGCGGAACACTGAATTTGATGAATTCCAACACGTGAATACATGGTGTCAAGAAAAAACTATGAACACTATTTTCTGTTCGGCAACATGAACCTTAGCGGTCACTAGTGAACCACATGGGGCCAATTTTCGAAATTTTCTACACTTTATCATAGATTGCTTTTACAAAGCTATTAACTCATTTGAATTTTATCATGAAGCCAAATTTCCACTAAGTTACGCCTGAAAATGTTGATTTTATACAATGTATCAGTCTTGCAAACATATAAAAACTTGTGTTTTTTATAAAATCGTTTTAAAAACTAGAGATATATATTTTTTACAAGCTATTAGGTCAGGTCAACTGCAAAATTTACTAATCAGGATAGTAAATCTATCGGATAAACCACGAAGAACGCCATCTCAAAATTGACGAAAAAAACGTTTTTTTCATGACGAATGAAAAAAACGTTTCATTTTTTTCGAGGTTCCCATCTCTACTTAAGTGGGTCGTACTAGAGTGAATTTAATATTATTAGTATATACTTTGGTGATTTCATTTCAAGTAATAAAAACAAAATTCACAAACAGTCATAAACGATAATTTTACCAGAAATTTTTGTACTCTTCTTCTCGTAGGCATTTTTCTACACATTTAAACTATAAATATTTTTTTAAATTCAATCCATCATCATTTTAATCTTATTAGTAAATAATAATCATAAATAATGTTTTATTTGATATTGAAAAGGAAAAATTTTGTTGTAGATACAAAAAACGTAAGTGAATCTTAGGTAATATGTATTATTCACAGCATTAACCCTGTCACAAATAAAGTAGATGTAAAAAATTAGTGCTAATCTACTGATAGAAATAACTGAAAGATGTAAAAGAGATACCTTTATCATAAATACATTGCATTCTAAGATGAATGACAATCTTCTATCTCCTATCCTATCTCCTTGAACGCAGCATTCGCTTACCCCTAACGGGGATAAGGTTTTCAGTGATCATAATAGTGTGATACATACTGATACTCTATCTACAACTAAGGTTACATTCGGTGTCTGAGAAAAGGTTATAAGGAGAGGATGTACAGAAAAAGTGTACAAAATTACCCTGAGTTCTTATAATGACTTGCTGCCTTTATAAATTGTTCCTTATAAATACGTCAAATTAGATTCTATATATTTTATTAAAGAAATAAGTTGCTAAAAAGTAATATTAAAATTAGAAGAAACTTAACTTCTTTCATTCAAAAGTTATGAGCCTCCAAAAGGATTCATGTTCGTAGATGTTTTGGGAAAATTTGGAAACTTTAAGCAATAATAACTTAACGCAACAATAATAACGCAAAAAATGTATTTTTGATACCGCCCAACTCTGTCTGTGACTATTGTAAGCTCTACCATCTCTTCCTTGTGCATTGTGTTGAAGTGTTGTGTTGGGATCTGCCATTTTTATTATTATTTGTTATTTTCCATCTACTTAAATTTTGAATACTTATATCTGCTGCTTGGGACTTGAAGCTGTAAGCATGGTTGTGGTTAAGCTAATGAAATAACATTACATCTGTTGAACCACAGGCCACAAAATTTTTCTTTGCCCCGAGTTTGGAAGGTAATAGAAAAATATGTAGAGTAGGGTTGTTTGGAGGCCACAATTAATAATGATACCCAACACATTTAGGCAGATTTCTTTTTGTAATTTGCTTTGTGCCTATGAAATTCAGTATGGAATATTACAAGTTATAAACTAATTTTCTAGTCTTTCATAACTTCTCCCTTCTCAATGGATTCATCTAAAATTCCTAATTGTAGATGTAATTATTGGAATACCAAAAAAACTAATTAAGCTGGTAAATATGACCATGGAAGGATCTAGAGCAAAGGCTTTTATTGGAGGCAAAACTAGTGAAGCCTTTGATATAACAACCGGAGTGAGACAAGGGGACTCACTCTCTGCAGTATTATTTAACCTGGCTCTTCATGAAGCCATGAAGGCATTGAGAACAGAGGGAACGATTGTATATAAATCTATACAGGCCTATGCATATGCTGACGACATTGTTTTAGTGGCAAGAAGTATGGACTCGCTGAGAGAAATATTCAGAATTTTAGAGCTAAAAAGCCAGAATATGGGGCTTAAAATTAATGAAAAGAAAACAAAATATATGAAAATGTCTGCAATTGAGGACAGAGCGTGGACTCCAACTATAACATTTGGACAGTACAACTTTGAAAATGCAAAAAGCTTCAATTACCTAGGTACTAATTTAAATTGTAAGAACTCAATGACAGAGGAGATCCACAAGAGGATAATGTATGGAAATAGGGCATATTTTGCCAATATTAAGCTCCTGAAGTCCACCCTGTTAACCAGGGACATGAAAATCAAGATATATAAGACACTCATCAGACCAGTTGTGATATATGGAGCAGAAGTGTGGACCATGTCTGCTGCTAATGAAGAGGCTTTGAGGATATTTGAGCGGAAGGTTCTACGAAAGATATATGGTCCTGTGAACGACGGTGGAACTTGGAGGATAAGAACAAATAGGGAAATAGAAAATAGTATAAGAGGCGAGGACATAGTGAGATTTGTGAAGGCTCAGAGACTAGCTTGGCTGGGTCATGTGGAAAGAATGAGTGAAGAAAGGCTGCCCAAGAAATTACTACATGGAGAGATGGATGGAAAAAGAAGAAGAGGAAGACCCAGGAAAAGATGGATGCAGGATTTGGAAGAAGACATAAAGGCTATGAGGATTGAAAGATGGTGGGAGAAAGTGCAGGACAGGGGAGAATGGACAGGCATCTTGAGGGAGGCCAAGGCCCACACTGGGCTGTAGTGCCATGGAAGAAGAAGAAGAAGAAGAAGATGTAATTATTGGCTACGGTTGTAATTAATTTGCAGAAAAGATTATTATATGATATTGTTTATGAAGGGGCTTAAATTAGAATCACTCTTGTTTTATATCAAGTCTTACTATGCTGAAGTGTTACAAGGACAGTTAAAGTTCTTCAGCAATGCAAGTTAATTATTATTTATGATTTTAAAGAGTTCTTAGGATATGTACACCCTGGTCAAAACATCCACCCAAAAAGTCCATATGAAAATCAAGGACGAAGCAGGAAATAATGTGGGCAATGTGGAAAAATGATGTTGACAGCCTTTCATTCCCATGTGTCCACATTTTTCCTGATCAAGTGCCATATGGCTATATGAATAATACCAATTTGGAGTTTCTATTTCTGCCTCAATTAAATAAAATGCATTGCCACCTACTATCACTTAAATTATTCTAGGAAGATAAAAAGGGGAACTGTTTTTTAGATGAAAATGATAAAGCATGGACTTATCAACTGAGATAAGTAACTTTTATACATAGGCTATTATAAGGAATATTTTATAGATGGATAAAAATGTCACTGCCTCTTAATCCAAGTCTTAAATTATTCATAATTGTATAGAAAAATATTCAATAGTTACCTAATTACCTCAATGAAGTTGTAATCAGAAGTATTTGTGTTGTCTGGAGGAGGGGTGTGAATTCTACCATCATCCTTGGCAAGGATATCGTAAAAACTACGCGGAAATGAAGAGGAAGGCAGATATACGAGAAGAATGACGAGTTCATGCAAATCAATCGATAAAATGAACACTAAAGAAAAAGAAAAAAAGGTAAATTTTTTCAGCCGCCCTTATTCAAAAACGATAGACTCCGGATCGATAATTCGAAGTCGACTTTAAGTCATAGTCGATCAATACTGTCATGGCCATGTTAGTTTGTAAACAGTCTGAGGGATATAAAATTGATAAATAGATTGCTCTCCAGATTGGATTTATTCCGTTGCAGATATTAAGAACGAGAGGATTCTTCAGAACACGGTTTAATCAACGATTTCGTTCTCTATCGCAGCCCATTCTTAAGTAAAACAAAAAGTTTCTCCGATATGTTTTAAATCTCTCTAAGGTGCTGCACCATTTTTTGTTTGTATATTAACCTTCAAGAAGACTTCGATTTGTTCTTAAATACTGTGCCATTTTGAAACACTTTGCTTCCCAACTAATTCCCTTGTCGTAAAGGGTTGTTAAGAACTGTTGATAGCGGACTGTGATTGCTGTTCTTTATTGCACTTAATTGGTAAGTAGAGCAAATGGTTATCCGAAATTATGATATTACTGTGCCTCTGAATTATTACCCTGTTTAAGCGTATACGCGTCGTATGTCTATCAAAGTTATCAGTTTGAATAGCAACCTGCGAAGCTATCTTTGAATTTTTGTTGAATACTTTTTAATCTTATATTCATTGATAGTCACTATTTATTGAAATTGTACTATTAAACCTTAAGCTCTTGTAGTTAATTATTATAGAGCTATACATTACAATCTTAATACCAAAGAAACCAGCACGCTAATTCTGTCTATCAGTTTTCACTTTTATTTTAACTCACCCTAGTAGTACGTTAGTGATTTTCCGTATATTATTATTGCCATTATTACAGTTAATACTTATTTTTTATTCCTAAAGGATATTTTGTGTCTCATTTGCAGTATAATGGGTGAAATTCGGTTGGATAACTGTTGCAGACTTTGTTTGAAGGAAGGCTTTTCACTCTCTAACATATTCTCGCACCATTCTGCAACTGGAGATCCTTTGTATCGGATTCTTAATTTTATATACGATATCAAGGTATGTGTGAGGATTGCCAATATATGAGATTTCGTTTTTGAAAATGCTGAATCATTACAAACAATTATTTAGTTCTATGTTTTGTCATGTCGTCTGTTAGGAATTTTTCTGAATGTCTTACTTTCGAAGATCAACTTTCTTTAAGATATTGTAACAACTATATTTATATGTAATTTATTAATTGTTGTTAAAGTTTATTATAGTTTATATAGTAGATATAGTTTATTTTGATATTTCTAATCTCATTTATTGTTGATGATAGTGTGTGATGCTTATTATATTTTTATGATGTAGATATTCGAGAATGATGGTCTCCCGCCTCAAATCTGCTCCCCTTGCATGTGGAGAATGATAGAATTCGACGCATGCAAGAAAAATGTTCGTTCCGCTGAAGCTGAAATTATGAAGTTATTGAGCCAGGCGAGACATGTAAGTTGGATTCCGATAACTCTTTGATTACTTTAATTTGTGCGAATATTCGTGATAATCAGTTGTTATAGAATATCTCAGAATTCATTGTTTCATAATTAATGTTGCTATTCTGTTTTTGCCATTCAATGAAATTTTCCAGCGATGATGTAGTTGTGAAAGCTGATGGGATACAATTGGTTTTACATTTACCACTGATAGTATAAACAAAAATCAATGAAAAGGGATGCATTAACATTTTTCTTTTTACAGGATGAAGCAGGTGAAGGTGGAATTGTGTATAGTCCTGTCAATTCAGACGTAAGCATTTTTTGGAAATTGTATGATCAATTTCAGACAGAGTTTTTGTACGTTTTGTATAAATATATAAATACTAGTATTTGATTCTGTATTTGGTGAGGTATCACTTATCCACAGAATGGGTATATCTCTTAAACTTACTAGTAAAATGTTGCTTGCATTCTGCAAGCATATCGGTAACACCAATTTAAAGTCGGCATCATGTCGAGAGGGTCCTCAAAAGAAAAAAAATGGAATAAAAATATTCTTACAATTCGCTGCATTTTATCCATCCGGCGTCGAACCCGGGTCTTTCTGGTGATACTTATTATGCAGCCTTACAGCAGTTCACACTCTCTAACTATGTTTGAAAACTCAAGCAGAAATATTTGCTGCAACTGCCTTAAACGACGTCCTACTCTTCCCTTATATTCCTTATGTGAGAAAATTAAATGTGCTCTGGCATCGAACCCAGAAAAAGCATGGCCTTATCTAAATTATTTTCTTTAATGGAGTCTTAATCTTCTACCCATGCAAAAACTTCCTATCCTATCGATAAATGCATCAAAAAATAATGAAAGGCTACCTCTATGTATTTTATATGGGGGATATATTTACCGGCCAGCATCGAACCCGGGTCTTTCTGGCTATTCTTTCTATGAAACACAATAGAAGATTACCATCTCTAACTGTGTGTGAAAATTCAAGCTGAAATATTGGTTGCAACTGCCTTAAATGACGTCATACTTTTCCCTTATATTCCTTATGTGAGAAAATTTCATGTGCTGTGGCATCGAAACCAGGAAAACCATGGTCTTATCTAATTTGATTTCTTAAACCAAGTCTTAATATACATCTTCTAGCAAAGCGAGAACTTCCTATCATTTCGATAAGAGTATCAAAAAAAATAATGAAAAACTACCTCAATGTATTTTAAAGGGCAGATGTTTGCATCGTCCTAGCATCAAACCAAGGATATTTCCCGTGAAAGTCATCAATGTTTTCGATAGATCATGACCATATATATAGGCTCCTTTAGTTTTGATTCTCTACCTATCCGGGAAATATTTTAAAAAAATTCCCAAAAATCGAAGCAATACATTTAAATGGGAAAAATCAGGATTTTGGGACCCTCTGGAATCAAACCCATGACACTGAAGTTCAAAATCGCAATATTTCTGGCGGTTACACGTTATGGCCAATACGTTGTAAAAATTTCAAGTCAATGACACTTGTGGTTTAGCCTGTGAATTTGTATCCTCTCTATCTATATACATGAATGAATCCAGAGAAGCATCTATATATAATAGATACGTAATGTGTTATATCGACTTTTAGTTTCTTCTTATCATAATTTTATCATTCTCAATTTTAGGTTCCCATTAAAGAAGAAATGGATATTGTGGAATGGGAAATGCCAATAGATACTGTCATGAAGGTAAATAAAACTATGATGTTATTATGTATATTAACCCTCCGTCAGTCGCTCTGTTGTATTCTGTACAACACAGATGGTTTTTTGTGTCCTGTTTCTACCTGAGTGGCCCCTTGAACCTCATGCCAGGGTTTATCGCTCTTACCATTAACTTGTAAAGTTATCAAATGCTCCTTTTTAGTCTTAAACCGACTGCGAAAGCGAGTGAATCTGTGAAGTGAATCAACAACTGTTGTAACAATGCGCGACCACTTGGGTACGTTTTTTGCTGGTGAACTCTAGTTTTGCTTATTATAACGTTTACATGGAGTTTTTCACTTATTTCGTCTTAAACTTTATTAGACGCATTTCAATTTCGGAACTTATAGACATCTAGCTTTTTAGGTACTCTCTGAACGCATGTAAATAAATAAAGGTGAGTAATATTATTTTTTACTAAAAGTTGTTAACTTCTTAAATTATTCCTCGTAAATCATATTATTACCTAAAGTTAAGTACTCGGAAATAATGATTAGTTCGATTAATTTTACAATTTTGGCTGAAAAAGGATCTTTTGTATGGAATACAATGCTTGTGTTATGAAAATAGGCGCAACTGCTGAAAGGTTAATGCTTCATTTACATTTTAGCGGATAAGTCCGCCTTTGAAGCCTAAGGAAATCTCTCAAAATGTTCTGCAAGGGGTAAAGGAATGCTAAATTTGGAATGTCTGGAGATATTTCTATGAATTGCTAAACATAGTGATAGAATATTCTCCATTTAATATCTTAGTTTTTTCTTACAATCTGTTTGATGGGATTTTTATGTTCAAGAAAAGAGTGACTTAAACTTACTTTATACTGATATTAGTATTCTTTTCATTTCAGTCGTCTGAATTATCGTGTGCCAAGAATTCTCTTATTTTGGAAGAAGCTGTTGGAAATGTATGTTTAAGAGAAAGCAACTCTTGTGGCACCATTTCGGAGATCTATGATGTCATGGGCACTCACAAAGGAATGCTTGTGAAAGATGTTGAGGAGAAGGTTATGCCTTCACAGGGATATGGATCTGCAAGACAACCAAACAAGAATCCAGTGGAATCAGAGTCGTCTGGTTCGGTTAAGTACAGAAAGAAATCGTTCACGTGTGACGTCTGCGGGAAGAGTGTTTCAACAAAGCAGAGTTTGGGGCGCCATGTGAGGGTTCACTATGACGATCGACCATTTAGTTGTAATATTTGTGATAAAAGATTTAAGCATCACAAAGTGAGAAAAGTGCATCAGCTGAGGCATCTGAGAAACAGCGTTGGAAAGTGTGAGAAAGGAATCAAGGAAAAGCCGTTTTCCTGTGGTGCATGTGGAAAGAATTTTAGTTCTAAAGAAGGCATGAATAGACATAACAATCAACATACAGATAAATATGCATGTAGCTCTTGTGGGAAAAGATTTGTTGGTAATGCTCAACTAAAAAAACACACCAGAATCCATACAGGGGAAAAGCCTTTTAGATGTGAAATGTGCTTTAAATTATTTAGTGATAAGGGTAATCTCAAAAGACATTACGCTATACACTCGTCAGAGAGACCCTTTTCATGTGATGTTTGTGAGAAGCGATTCAAGAGCAAACATGAGAGGTCTCAACATGAAATCTTTCATTTGAGAAAGAATTAAGGTACTCAAATGTGACCAGTGCATTTCTTTAATTTCGCTCAAAACTAAAGTCATTTACGTAAATGTAATAGCTTTATCTAAGCATGAAATAATAAATACTCTTACTCCTTGGTTTGAATCTTAAAATATTAAATTTAATGTGTGGTGACCATACATCTGCAGTCTGATCCTCAAAAGAAAAACTTGGAGGAAAAAAATCCAAGGTAAACAAACTTTTACTAGGCCACTATTTATTTTCAGAATAACACGAATTTCGTAGCGTCGCTACATCTTCAGGTGACAAGATGTAGCGACTCTACGAAACCTGTGTCATGTTATTCTGAAAATAAATAGTGGTAAAAGTCTAGTAAAAGTTTGTTTACCTTGGATTTTTTACAATTTAATAAGTACCACAAAATTAATCCTGAATTAGTATCGTTTACTTGAAGAGAGTGTAATGGTCTGTACCTCTTTACTGTTTTGTTTCAACACTATGTGTTTAACTGAAACTTGAATGCATTGTAAGAAAAACCTTATCATTAATCAATAATAAATGTAAATTATTTAATACCTAACTTTTTGAATTATTATCATCGATTACCTAAATTCTTAAATATTAGAATTTTTTATTAGATTTATAGAGAACGTTAACACTGATGGCTGACTCAGGTGGTCATGGAGGTTTATTGTGTGTGACCGCCTCAGGCTTCCAAGGATGCCTCCTAAGTAAATGCAGCAGTTTTTCTGCCGTATTTAATAGCCTTAGTTTTTTCTGCCAGTGCTCAGTAACTGTCGTGTTTCTTACTGTGCGCTTCGTTGGTGATTTTTGGCATTTTTTGCTATGATAAAAGATTTTTTCTATTCCCGGTTTGTTTTCCCTTTGAGTTAACAGGTGAGTGAATAAGAATATGTTTTTAATTTTTGTAATTCACTATTTTGCTTATTTTTATATTAAATTAAGTAAAGTATCTTGTGGTGATAATTCCAACGTTTTAATTATCTAACATTGAGCTTAACGTTTAAACAAAAGGTGTTGCTTCAACTGTATTGTTGTAATCAGTAGGTAGGTTTCTTTGAATTTCAGGCAAAATACAGCCAAAAAACTGAAAAATTGCAAAAAAATGCCCATTTTCTGTCTAAACTAGGACTGACTGAAGTCTTACTATGACCTTGGAAACATCAAATGGCCAATAACTGTCGGTGGACAATAACTCTATGGTTTACCCTATATAATCTTCTTTCGTGGTATTTGTACCAGTTGTTAGCTATAGGTAAGTTCATAGACTTGCAAAAGTTGACAAATTTTTCTCCTGTCTCTTTTTTTCATAATCTATGTGAGCCAACAATATTTCCCATTCTCCCTCTTCCAACCACACTGTTCCAGTTTCCCATTATCATACCTGTTATTCCCTTCATACAATTCTTCTATCTGATCATACACTTCTTCTTCTTCTGTTGCATCTGAGGTTGGCGTATAGACTTGACTTTTATTGGTTCTTATCTTACTTTTATTCCCATTACTCTGTCGCTCATTGGTATGATTTTTGTGATCAACTTTTCCAAGCTTCTTCTACATTTTATTCCTATGCCTCTTTTCTGTCTTCTTCTCCTCCATTTTCAAGTCAATGGATTGAAACTTCCCTCTCCATCTTACTCCAATAATACGGATGACATATCATCTTGTTCTTTGTATTTTCCCCTTTCTATTCATAGCTCCTATGCTACAGGTTCCTACTCTCAAACTGGATAGAGACAACTTCTTTAGCATGGTGCATGCTTCTGAAAAATTGTCCACCTGGAGATCTGATTGAGGACATATTTTACCTATGGAAAATTTCTTTGCAGGAGCATTCATGTTCATTGATTTAGTTTAGATAGTCCAGTAGGACTAGGGATATCACGAGGATGGAATGGTTTGCCTTTTCCATCTTGATGTCATTGGTCTTGAGTTTGGGTGATTTCCACATGGACACTTAAATCACCACTCGCTCATCTGCCTTCGTGAGAGGCATTTGGTGGTGGGGAAAGCAGGAGTAACTCTGTCCCTGTGTTTGTTAGCTGTATTTCATACGTTGTCTCCACCGAATAGAGGTCAACATCAGGATGTTCCCTTCATTAATTCTTGGACCATTGAGGCATTACCTCTCTCTCTCTCAAGTGCATTGAAAGGATAGTCTCTATACATGGTGCAAATTGTTTTATTGGTTCAATCTTGTAGTTATTAATTTGTGTATTTGTTTTTATTTATTTCCTGTTCTTGTTAACAACCATAGCTTTTGTTTTCTTCATGTTTATGTTTACTTCCATTTTCTTTGAAGACTTTAACTTTAACTTTGAAGAGCTTTAATAGTTTTTTCGTATGACTCAGCTTTGTTGGCAGACATGACACTACAGCAAATTCTAATTCCATTTATTCTAAGCCCTTCTCATTTTTGCTGCACATGGTTCACATTCTTTGATGAACAAATTAAAGTGATAGGAAAAGAGGCCTTTGTCCTCTCCCTTCTGCTATGGCTCTGTTTACGTTTAGGCATGTTGCTTGGTTTTGAAGCATCTTAAAATCATTTTAATATAAATATGACTATGAAAAATGTGTTGAGTAGGCATTGAAAAATGTTACCCTTTTTACTTATGGATTCCATCCACCTTGTTTAGTGAAACAACTGTATCTGAAGCATTGTAAGTTTTACCACAGGAGATCTGGTACCTATAATGAGGATCACTTCTAGAAAGTGAATATTTGATCAATCCACTTTTGATTGAAATGGAAAATTAAATTTGTCTATAGCAAATCATAAAATGAAATATCAATGTGAAAACGTCCCTTTACTGACATCTAAATCATTTTTCCACATTTTTTAGGTGCACTGAGATAAATTGAATTTTAAAGTGCAATGTCGCTCAGTATATACTATTATCATTACAAAACATTGACTTTAATTCAATACCATTTAAGTTACTGAAATGTGATAGTAAAGCTTTGAATAACCATACAGGGGCTATTCAAAGGAATTTCTTCATCTGTTTCAGAACCAAGAGACTATATACACGTATTAAAAGAATGATTTCAATTGATGGAGTACCCTCAAACATATATTTAAAAATTTAAATCACTTATACTGAATAAAAACAGCTTTTAAGGATATTTTTAATAAAGTTCACAAAGAGAATCTCAAGTTGCACTGAAAAATCCAAGTTTATTTTCTATTCTCATTATTTAAATAGTCAGTAATAACTTTTACTATTATTGATGATAGTCCTAATTTAATTTCAATATCTCTGAAAAATGTTATTAATGATTGCTTTTAATAAATATGAGTATGAAATATACCAGATTTTAATCACAAAACTTTATAAATTTAAGGAAATACACAGTACAAATTATCATGAAGACAAAATAATTCTCTGGCAAATACTCTTTTTGTCATTAATGTTCAAATACTGCTCATGTGACAGACAATCAAACTAAAATCATAGCAAATCTTATCACTTTTGCGCTTCTAACGCAGTGTATTTACAACAAAAATCTCAGTGCTCTCAACATTAACATATTTACAGAATGAAAGTCAGAGAGAAATCTTAGCACTGCATATAAATAAAGTATCTTTGCAGGAAAAGCCATCCAGCAAAAATAACAGTCTTTTTAGCTTTTCTTGGATGTCCAAAATCCATTAGGCACTCAACTTTACACATTTATGGCACTGTCTATTTTCTGCCACAAGGCAGACACCTACTTGTCCACACAACTTTGTTTTTCTTCACTAAAACTCATTCCCTTGACACACGAAAAGCGGAAGTCTAAGATTTGTCTACGGCTGAACCCTGGAGAGCAATAATGAAAGAGTTCGGGATTTAAGGGATCAGCATGGTATATGTACATTTCTAATCCAATGCAAGAAAAGGTTCCAGGAGTAGGTGGTGTTGATGTAGTCGAAGGCAAAGGAAAATAAGTCTCTCTACCTAATGTTCTACCAGCAGGGGTAGGAGATGTGGAATCAATCTTAGTTGCAAGTGAGGGTTCGGTATTCAACTCAATTATTCCAGTAATCGGTAACTCGTTTAAACTTGTATACTTTCTCTTATTGGTTCTCTTATGACCTCTATTATCGGGCCAATATTTTTCTAAATTTTCATCATCTTCCTGAAATGAAAGTGGTAAATTATGGGTGCTTTTTGAAAGCTGACTCTCTGAAAACTGGACTTCATCTGATATTTTTTTTCGGATGTGAGACCTTAACCTTGGTCTACTGATTCTATTGCTCTTTGTAGAAGGTGTTATTCTTTCAGTGGTCCTGACAGAATAAGGAGGAGTGGTAGTGAAAATGGTTGATGCTTTAATTTTTTTTGCAGCATAATTCTGCCTACCTCTTCCTCCTTGATTCTGCTCCCTGTTATTATTTACAGTAAACCTTCCTCTACTGGGTGCATACATTTTTGTAGTTGATGTTTCTTCAATTTGCTTTAATCCTTTGCTCCCTCTTTGTCTTGGCTGCCATTGTCTTGGCTGCCATTGTCTTGGTGACTGCTTATCCTGATAGTCAACTTTTTCTGCCGATGACTCAACTCTACTCGTGCCTTGTCTCTCTCTATATCTAGAATATCCTCTGGTTGGTGGCACTGTCTCTATTTCAGGAGGAAGTGTTGTTCTGCGTGGAAGTACAACAGGAGGGGGTTCAGGAGCTGAAGCTTGTTTCCAAGATCGTTGGCGTGGTTTTGATGTTCTGAAAAGATTGGGAGTTGAAGATGGTCGAGTAGTTAATTCTTCTTCAGGACTCACCAATCGTAAGTAAGGAAGTGGGGCTGATTTTTTATCCTCATTCTTTCTCTGGCTCGAAGAAGAAATTACACCCCACTTAGCATCGTTGGACTTGTCATCGTCTTCTGCAATTACATCATAATCATCTTCTTTTAGATTCATACTCCTGGAGTTATCTTGGCTTACAGTTTCCTCTTCTTCTTCATCATAATATTCCTCTTCATCCTGATTAATCTGCCGAACCTTTCCTTCATTATTATTGAATTTAATTTTCCCTCTAACAGTTGTTGTTGACTCTTCTTCTTCATCTAGGTAGGATTCTTCATCATCAGACCCCTTCTTCTCGTCATGCCCCTCCTCTTGGTCATCATATTCCTCCTCTTCTTCTAGAAAGCTGTCATTATCTTCAATGGTGTATTCATCATCCTCTTGCTCAAATGGGAAGCTTTCTTCCCATGATGCACCGCTTCTCCTCACATCTTCTTTTGTTTGGTCATTCTCATTCCTTAGCAGAGGAATAGGTAGATGCAATAATGAACCCTGATCAAGTATGATATCTTTATTGCTGATTTTTCGATTCTCTAGTGGGAATGACTTTTTGTTGCTAGAGCCATCATCATATTCAACATAATCTGCATCATCTTCAGACAATGGATCATCTTCATCAACATTAACCGGGACAATTATTTTCTTAGTTATCACAATAGTTTTGGGTTTATTTACAGTATTCATTGATGAAGAACTGATTCTCTGCCGGGATCCTAATGCTGGCATTTGATGATTTCTATTCTTAGAGGTTCCTCTTTGAATTTGACCAGTATATTGATCATCATCTTCTATCTCTTCATTTTCTTTCAGCTTTTCGTCCTCTTCAACTACATCATCCTTATCTTTTGAAATTTCAACTGGATTCTCTTCTTGACCTTTTTCTGGAGATGCCTTTACGTATACAACTTTTATTTTTTTCCCTTCATTATCAAGAGCCTCATTTCTCCTTCTTCCAATAGAAGTTTTCCTTACTGCCCTATTGGTCTCTTCAAAATCATCACCTTCACTCAAGCCAAATTCAGAATCGTGCTTTGCTGCAAGTGTTGCTCTATGAGGAGAGAGATCTGTCAAATCTCCATCAGCATTATGCCCAAAATACTTTCTATCTTCATTTCTGTTATTGAAATGAACACCTTCAGTATCATCTTGTTTTGTATCATCAAGCTCTTCAGATTCCCAGTCATCTTCATAGCTGTCTTCTTCATAGCTGTCATTGCCTTCTGCTGCATCATCGTTTTTGATCGCATAGATCCTACCATTTGAAATTCTAAAAGTTCCAGGCAGAATGACTGATGGTTTTGCTGTGTTTTGATTGTCTAAAAGATATTTCTTTTGCGGACTATCATTGTCATCATTGTCAGCTTCTGCTTCTTCATCGTAATACTCATCTGAATACACCTCTTCATCTTCATCAAAAACAGCTTTATTTTGATCATCACTCTTCTTTCCATCAATGTGAATTCCTAGAACTGGTGATGGAATGGATATTTCATTCTCTGTCTTCATTTCACTTTTATGCATGTTGCTTTGGAAAGCTTCATCCATCTTCTTATCACCATCAGCAAGATGCTCACCTCCTTCAACATGGTTCTCATTACTAACTTCCTCTTCCTCATCAGTATATTCTTCATCATCATATTGCACATTAACTTCATCTTTTTTTTCACTCTTCATAGGTTTTTCTGTTACATCTTTTACAACCTCCACAGACGTTTCTGTTGTAACATCCTTTGCTTCTACCTTGACCTCATCTGTCAACTTAGGAACTTTACTTTGAGCAAGAATTTGGTGCCTTCTGAAAGTCACAGGAAGCTTGCTTTTCTGATCCGTTTCAACTTTGTCATCTTCCATTTTGGCTCTAGTAAATCCTCTTAACACAGGGTTGGAAGTTGGTCGTGTAAAAAGAGGTCTCCTCTTAGGAGATTCAGTTGTGGTTTCCATTGGTGGTCTTTTAAATTTATTACGATTCGGGACAAATGAACGAGGAGCTGTGGTAGCTTTTTCCAGAGGAGCTCTAGTAGTGGATGCTACTTGTCTAGAAGGGACGAAGGTGGGTTTTAGAAAATTGCGGTTTGGAAACCTTAATACCAAGGGTGTGCTCTCTTTAGGTTTTTCAGTGGTTGTTCTCCTAGCACTCAAGCTGAATCTAGATCGCCTTCTCTCATATGGTGGATTTGCTAAATCCCTCTTCTCCCGCAATTCACCTAAGTTGCTCACATTAATGAGAACTTGCCATTTGTTTCCACAGTGTTTTTCATCAAAACAATGCTGCAATCTAAATGAATTGGGTTTAGATGTGTTTACAGATGATCCTCCTTCTAATGGGTCCTGTTGTCTTATATCCAGTTTTCCTGCAATGGCAAAAATGAAGATATTGGCAAAAATAGTAAGATTCTGATGATAATTTAGCCGGTTGCTATCAATATTCTTTGACGAATTTTATGACTTCCAATTTCAACATTAATTGATACTTTTCATTCAAAAAAGCTCTATTATAATTTAGACATTGAATTACTTCTTTAATATCTCTACATGATTAATAAAATTTAAATTTTATTGCATACAAAATACAGAAACTGGAAACTTGATGGGTAATATCTTAGCTTATTTCCTTATATGAATTTTGAGTAACAGAGGTTAACAGATGAGTAACAGTGAGAATACATGTATGTAAGTTCTATATTTACAAAACAGAAGTAATAAAGGAAGGAGGAATTAACATGCCATTGTTATTTAAGAAAAGAAGATCATCGAAGGGGATCTACACAGACAAACTACTGGTCAGTGAGAGGTGACATTTATTAGTCAAATTCTGTATAAATTGCATAAAACCACCATGTCATTAGTCTTGTCAGTGGACACAGATGTCTTTAAGTCTTCTATGTAAAACTGGAATTAGATGTGGTAGTTTTATAAAACCTGCACCTTCTTTTATGAAATATTATGAAAAATATGACTTGAAGACGCTACTAAGATCTACAAGTAATAATTGCAGCTTCCAAATTCTTCAAAAGAATTATGTAATTCACACCAAATAATTTAAATTTCACCCTAGGCTGAGAGTTTAAATAGGAACTATAAGTTGTTTTATTTGGATTCAAACAATTTAATCATTTTCTTTGGTATGCGACACCTTATTGCTGAATATTCAATATTTTCACATATACCCGAGTTTAACTTCTTTTATTTGTTTTTGGGAAGATAAGTATCCATTCAGGTAATTTTATTAGGAAATGCATTTTGAAAATCAACTTCAGAACTTGGATTTAAAAAAGAATAATTTAGGGTTCCTTTAATTTGAAAGTTGATACAACCAGAGAAGGGTCAAAGTTTACATTATTGATTTGGTTAATGCATCTTAGCCTTAAGTCTATAGCATTTAATGAAACTTCTACATTCAGGCAAGCATCTACTGCATATTATCATATGCTGGATATACATGTTTCTGTGTGAAAAATAATATTTGGTGTTTATGCATTTCAGAAAAATTAAGAAAAAGACTACAGAAGTAGTTTTCAACATGAATTCTATATCCATGCAATTTTAATCAACATGCCTAAAGAAATGAGTGGTGCATTGATTTTAAAGTGCAGAACATGTACAAATACTAACACTCCTATATCAGGAATAACTTACTCTACTTGGAGCTTGTCCACCTTTACATTTTTTATAAATTTTTATTTAATTTAATTCTTTTTGTCTGTCACATTAAACTCACTAGTCCAAGTCACAGGTTCTCATCTGAAAAATGGTGCAAAATTTGGTTGGAATTATAAAAACTGAAATACAACTTACCTAAAGTATCAATGAATAATATTAAAAATTATGAAGAAAATATAAACCTAAATATGCTAATGCATGTCTTAGAGCAGTCTTTAGAAATGCAAGTCTTATTTGAAAATTGTCCCCAATGATGATGGTGATACTTGACAAAAGACCTAATGCTTTCAATAAAAAGCAGTAAAATGCAATTCTGACTTTGCCAATTATAAGTGTAGCTGTATCACATTAATGTGGGAAATCAACACATGGTCAGTATTTGGAGCAACAGGTTTCAAATAACAGCTAGCACTGTATTCAGTTTAAAAGGACAAAATTTTGAAAAATCTATTTCTAACAAACAAAAACTTGATTTACATCACAGTTTAGATTGGATGTACACATTTTATAAGCTAAGCAAAAGATGATAATTTATTTACTAAAATAAATAGTAATACGAACCAGTGGATAAGGAACTCCTCTTCTTCCTTACTTTTAATGGCTCAAACTGGAGTTCAGGGTGGACTTTTGCTGTGGAAACAGCATTGAGTTTACATTTCAATAAGCATTACATGAGAGAAATTTATCAATTAATGTATATGCCGGCGTATAAGTCGACCCCAAAAATTTTGAGGTGAATCACAGGTTTTAGCCTATGTTAGGTGTATAAGTCGACCCAAATAATAAGGCAACACCACTTCCCCAGCTCTATTTTATGGGAAGAAAAACTATGGTATCCATAAATACACGATAGCTCAAGGAATATTTACCACATAAGAATTGTTTCTTTCAGTTGTCATGTCAACTTCTCGCCTCTGCTTAACTAATACAAAAGTTTCTTTCGTTGGCATAACTCAGGCTGCACGAATAAAAATGCGTTACGAAACAGAAACACAATGGTAATAAAAATTTAATACAGAAATAATGGTAATGTAGCATGGTAATATCAAATCATAACACTGCTAAAACAACTTCCATTAACTCCTAAAGCTAAGTCGAATCTTAATGATTATATAAAAAAACAAACCATGATGAGCTTATTATCTTCATTTGTAAATTCATTATTAATCTTCATTTGTAAAAAGAAAACATCAAAATATGTATTAAATTTTTGTTAAATAAAATGTGTGAAGAAATGAATAAACCTAATTTGCAAAGAATAAATAGGCGTAAAATTTATTATCTTAGTATATTTGACTTGCCGATAATTCGTTTGCAGGGCTTAACATTTTTACTTTTGGCCATAATTGTATTCTGAGATGAAATTTGTTTATTTGTTTTATATGATATCTGTATTAATTAGACTTACCAAAACTTAGTTCCAGTAAGAAATAATAGTGGTGAGTTGCCAGAGTTTGTGTACAAGTGTTAAGCAGGCAGTTTCACTAATTTACCTTTACTCTGTGGTAAAGGGTTAAATTTTATGTTCTGTGTATAAGTCGACCTCTTGTTTTTGAGAGATTTTTTCAAAGGTTGACTTATATGCCGGCATACATGGTAATATAAAGCTAACAGTAAGTGCACACAAATGATTATCTTATTTAGAAATAAACATACCATCTGCAAGTGAATGATGCTGAAAATGCTTGTTGAGGAAATAATAGGAGGGTGAAGTGGCACAATGTACCATTTCTTTGGCTTGGCAAGTTCGGCTTTGTTGGTTAAAGCGAGTTTCTGGACCACATAAAAATTTATTGTCAATTAATCTGAAAACCAGAGGAAACACATTTCAGTAATTAATTATACAATGAAATCATAATATACAACCATTTAAACCTATATGTAGTTAATATAATATAAACATAGATAAGAAAGATCATTGTGGATTCTAAAGAAAATAGCTATTTTTTCTTATTTTATGTTTCCTTGTGACTCGAATTGAACCCAATTTATGCAAAAATGGGGTGGTACATAGAAAATATTATTGTAGGAAGATTTGAGGGACACAGAATGATTACAAGGAAAGAAAAAAGTTAAGAAAAGCACTCGCGCTGACGCACTCAGTGCACCAGTTAAAAGGATTTAAAGATGGGTTAAAAGATGTGATCCTCATCACAGAATCCACTTATTCACTGGGAAGCACAACTATATGGAGTTTGGCTTACTTTTGCATCAGTCTGTACCTCTAAAGAGAATTTGTTGATATAAATCATTCTTCAGGGATATTCCATATCCAGAAAATAATGAACGGAAAAATATCTTAAAAATGTAATTTCTTAGAAACTATTCAACTTTGAGTGGAGGATTAATAAATTTCCTTACTTTCCATGACGACCTTGAGAACAGATGTGAAATAGTTGGCAATCTGTTTCAGGGTCTGCATACAAGCCGCCTGGAACTTTGTCATCGCATATGAAACTGGTTTCAGGCAGTACTGTTGTGGTTGGTGGCACTGTTGTAGTCTCTACAGAAACTAATGCATCATCTTTTGGCAGTTCTACCAAATGCTGCCTTCTTCTAGACTGAGTCCGACTCCTGCTCTCCAGCCTGCCTCTTTGAGGTTCTTCAGCTATTGGCTGAGCTCTGAAGGATGATCGAACCTGACTAATTCTAACTCGCTCTCCAGGCTTTGCTTGCTGGGCTGAATTTCTTACCCTATCTGCTGGAGCAGAACGGGTGAGAAATTCCTCTTTGTCACCATTTGGTTGCTGTTCTTTTTCAGGTTCCACTGCTACAAATGCATTTGAAACTTGCAATGGAACACTACCATATCTGCTTCGGCCTCTTCCCCTTCTTCTGGCTTCTATGCCATCACGAGAACTTGCTGAATTCTCTTCAGCATCTCTCCGCTTTCTCCTACTTTCCCTTCCATCTGCACGAAGTTTAGGAACGTCATCAAAGAAGCTATCTAGTGAATAGTCTGAATCAGAATACTCTTCGTCATACACTTCAGTCGAGCCTGGAAAATAATTAAAGTTGTATAATAACATAGATTTTAATATGAGAAAAATTCTAATTTAATATTAATTTTTTTTAGTAGAATCAATATTTTGTATTCTGTACCGTGCCCTTCATAAAAAACTACTCATGTATTTCTCCTTACCTTCTGCAGATGGGCCACTAGCTTCAACTGGCAATCTATGATCAATTATGGTATGTCCTCCACCAGAAGGTCCACTGATGCTGATGCTGGTGCTTGTTACAGGAGGAGGATTTGGTGTCGTGGTAGTTGATGTTACTCCATGATTCAATCCTCCAGTTACTATAGCCACTGAAGAGCTAAGTATGATATATTTTTTTCAGTTAGTACATACATATACATATATTTATTTTGTTATACAGTATATACATATATTATAAAGAGAGAATTAAAAATTCTATGCTTGTGAAATAATAATAAATAAAATTTTGTAATTTTTCATTTATTTTTAATGATAAATATATGTTCTTTTTGAAATCAACATATAGAGTAATATACATAGTATACTGTAATAGTTAAAATCTATTTGAATGAGCTAAATTTTGTCAAAAATGAAATCTATTTAATGAACTAAGGGGCAATTGTGTAATATTGTATTTAGCATAGGAAAGAAAGTGTTTTATCTTGATTGTCATGATAAAAGATGTAATTTAACATTTTGTATAAATGTTTGTAATAGTTAAAGTTACTTTTATGTCAGTCCAGAAATATATCAAGTTATAACAAAACTTTGAAGCTTCCTAGGGAGTATGACAGATTGAATTTTCTGCTCAATCAATTACTTTCACATACTGTTTGTGGAAGTTTGCGGATTTGTTCACATTGCTACTTTCTATCAATGAAAACATGCCCCTGAATCCCATTGAATATCAGATCATTGAGTGTAGTAGTTTGCGTATCAATATTTCATCGTTATTCATATTACAAATTGTGTTGCTATATCTCATGGTAATTTTATACTTTGTAGGGGTGAAGAAGTGACTAAATTACTTGAATATATAAATAATTTAAATAATGAATGATAGACTGAATACACAATCAAAAATTGATGCAACATTAAGGTAAATGAAAATTCTTGTTAACATTGTAATGCCGTTGACAAAATGCTCTATTGACTATCTCTGAGATTAGAAAATTTGAGACATTGCTTACCACTATTTTGTATTGGAAAAGCATTGAGATGATTAAAAATCTTCAGATATTTACTTTCAAATAGTCTGGTCATCTGGACATATGTTAACCCTCGAGTACTCGCGCTGGCGCACTGAGTGCGCCAGTGTATACTTTTTATTCGTAACTTTTTATCTTTCGTTGTAATCATTCTGTGTCCGTCAAGTCTTCCTACAATAATGTTCTCTATGTACCACCCGAGTTTCGCAGAAATTGGGTTCAATTTACGGCAACAAAAAAACTCTTTTGAAGCTCATGTCCCGCTGGTACACCCTGTGCCCAGGTTCAACTGAATATTTTACGGCAAAGAGGAGTAATTGTTTTAGGATAATAAGACCATTTCTGTGTAACAATAAATGAATCTGAACTGTTAAGGTTTGTGCACAACTTTATTCATAAGTTATATTCTTGTAGGTTTCAAGCGTTTAAAAATGTTAAAGCGTGGTTTATTCTGTTTATCATTGAAAATATATTAAAAAATAAATGCCATCAGTCGATTTTCAAGGCTTAAACTATTGTTTAATGGCTATAAATTATAAATTTATGGAAATCATCTGATTTGAAGAAAATATTAAAAAAATAATCACTGGCGCACGGAGTGTGCCGGCGCGACTGCTCGTGTTATGCCATGGAGCGCGAGTTCTCGAGGGTTAAACGTTTATAAATTTACATTGTGAACAACAATACAAGCATCCTCCTGGACTAGCTTCTCCGATGAATAGACAAGTGTTTCAGCTGCATACTTCGCTTGAAAACCAACTAATGAAACAACCACAAATTGGAAATTGAAAGAAATAGCTTATTCTCAAGAATAAGAAATGAAGCAAGACTTATAACTATAAAATTGTGAGTCTTCTCTCAAAGTATTATATAGATGCTCAACATTCCTAATAAGAGCCACTCAAAATAAAAATTTTGCTATATGTACTTTTATCGGCATTAGTAAAAATATACTTTTCAAAAGATTTTGGACAAAGCTTTGGATAATCATGCGGATATTTCAAAGTTCTTCTAAACTTATATAGCACATATGTACGTAAATCATAGTCACATCTAAGAAAATGTTTGCCTTTAGTTAACTTCTTTATATGGGCTTCTTTTTTATTATCTATCCATATCTATCTAGATCCATCCAGACCAGCTGAGGTGGCAGAATGGTTAGAGTCACTCCAATGCCAAGGTCTTGGATTTGAATCCCAGCTATTCAGATTTTTCTGGTTGGGAAATGGTTGTGTGTCTTTGTAAATAGTAATAATTATTGAAATGGATGTAATTGGGGTCTTCCTGTTTCCATAAGAGAAATTATTACTATTACTATCCTAAGATCAAAACCTCTGTCTACTTACTGTGAAGTAGATGTTGAGGAGGAGGAGCTCACAACTGCTACTGTCGGTGGTGGTGGGAAATGTTGCTGTTGCTTTTGTTGTTGCTGCTGATGCTGTTTAATTTGCTGTTGTTGTCTTTCTTCAATTTTCTGTTGTTGTATCTGTTGCTGCTGTTGTTGCTGAATCTGATGCTGCTGTTGCTGATGAATCTGCTGCTGATGCTGTTGTTGGATGTGCTGCTGGTGTTGCTGTTGTAGCTGCTGCTGGTGCTGAGTGTGCGCTTCGTGGGCAGCCTCTTCATCTTGTTCCAAAGACTTTTCTTCTCTGAGAGAAGGGACAGATGTGGAGAAATGGTGCCCACTGTAGAAAGATTGGTGAGGTACACTTGGTGTGGGAGAGGGGGAAGCTTGCTGCTCCAAAGCTAAGCCATTTAAGATAAGTGGATGGAAAGGTTGTGTGTGGTGGTAAGGAGCTTGTGAAGGTGATGGGGATGGAGGAGGAGAGAGCAAGTGTGAAGGAGAGGGAGAAGGCGATGGAGAAAGGATTGAGGAAGGAGAGGATTGTGGTAACTGTGTATGGTGCTGGAAGTTATGCTTGTGATATCCACTTCCAAAATAATGATGCTGAGTTGAAAACTGATCTTCATTCTGTTGCTCTTCTTTCTGCCTTTGGAGGTCTTGCTGAGCTTTTTGCTCTTGTTGATATTGCTTAAAACTCTGAAGAGTTGGCTGTGGTGGTTGTTGATGTCGAAGAGGTTGATTTTGTCCTACCTGAGTTGGTCTAGATGTCACGGGGAAGTGGCTTGGATGGATAGATTGTTGTAACGGTGGTCTGTTGCTCGTCAACTGGTGCTTGAGATTTAAGTTCAGTACTGGCCTTCTGGTTGTTGATAACAGTGGCGTCGGCTGCGACGGCCGTAGCTGAGGTCTCTGCGAATTGTGGAAGATTTGCTGATGCTGATGAGGAACGACATCAGGGAGGCCTTCATGGTTTTGGTTCTGAGCAAAAGCTAAAAGAGAGAGGGTTCCCGGCGAGGTAGGGCCATATTGGTGATGAGGATGGGGGGAAGGTCTAGGAGTGGGTGGAACAAACTTAGGAGGTGGGGGGGGAGTGGGTGTCGATGGCCGAGGTGGAGGCGGTGGTGATGGAGTAGTTGTGGTGGTAGTCGTTGTAGTTGCGGCAGTAGTAGTTGTGGCCACTGTGGTGGTGCTGGTAGTGGAAGAGGGTGTGGTACTCGGGATCGTGGATGTTTCCTCTTCCTCGCTGTTTGCGGCGTCGTCTAAATCCTCTTGGATGATGCTTAAGAAACAAAGGAGAAATAAAGTAAACGTTTTTTCCAAAAATCAGAATTTCAACAATTGTCGTCGAAATAGTTCTACTTTGTTTTTTATTTGAATTAATAAATACTTTTCTCATAATCTATGATGTATGATTTGATATATTGCATTTCTGTTACGTTATTATACACCGCCAATAAAAAGCAACGCAACATTTTCGCTGCATTAAAACATTTTTAAATGGTAATTTTAGAACAACAGTAAGGAAATAGTATTCATTTTTGTTATTTTTGTAAAGAAAACAGAGAGGATTTCAAAATATTAACTTCCACAATACAAGTTTTTCATATTAATTTATAATTTAAGAGTTTGGTTCGTAGGACAAACGATGGTAACTGAAGCGTTCTTACCTGCCGCTTACTCCTGCGATGTATGCGTTTGCACCGTATAATTCAAGATTAAGACCGTAGAACTCTTCAGCCTGGCTGCAGTCCACCTCGTCTATTCGCTCGCACACGCGAGTCTCTTGATCGAAAACTGTTCCATTCAAGCATAGGAACTTTATGTCTGTCACCTCGCCTGTAAATGGTATTAAGTGAAATCATGAAATTTTATTTAAACTATCGGCGCGATTTCAAAATATTACTTACGTCAACAGTGGAATAATTAGCTGAACGTAGTATGGTAAACGGAAAGTTTTATAAGTTTAACCCATTTTCTGAGGCTCATTGTCTAACACCGAAAGAAGAGTTTAAGTAATTTGAGAATATAAAATGTATTCAAATCGGTCAAATTGATTCTTAATGGTATACACTGTTCACGCCCGTTCACTTAATTAATGGTCATGAAATCTGTCGGAAAGACTTTCCGAATTGTTTGGATTAAGAGTCATGCATCGATCGCGTGGAAAGATATGCGTTTTCGCCGATTCTTCCAGCTCTTCCCAGAAACCAAAATGGAGAAAGTTAAGCGCGATTGAGCGAGAGATCGACGTTGCCATTTGGTCCAAACATTTATCCTGCTATTAACCTCCATCAAAACCAAACATCTTCTTTTGACGACTTCTGTTAATACAGATACTTTTCATTTTTACTAAAAAAAGGAAAAAAAACCGCTTCAAGAAAGTAAGAGATAATATTACTGAATTATATAAGGACCATAACAGCCTAGGGGAAGATACTCTGATGGCAGATATTTCCTCCTATATATATATTTATTATGAATCAAATAAATTAAGAGAGTTACCTGGGATCATTTCACTTTAAATCGAGATAGTAAAATAAAAATCTGTGCTCTTTTCATAACAAATAATAACAAAATTATTTTCAAGGGTGATAGCACCCATAGAGATCAAACGTCGATTCCTATATACAATTGAATACGTTCCTTAGGATGAACTCACCCTTTTGACCGATGGTGCAGACGTGGAACATTTGACACCCTGTTTCCACATCCGCATAGTATCCTCCAATCACCTTCCCTTCGCACGAGAAGTTCGTCTCCGGCAGGTTATCGAAGTCCAAATACTGCAATTGGATTAAAAGTACATAATTTTATGGTGGAAATATTCCTTAAATTGGAAAAAAGTAAGTCTGAATACCATTCCATGACATTGAGGTAAACAACACGCGGGGAATTTATCGATTTGCGTTGATCATCTTTTTTTCTTTCTGGCCAATCAAATTCAATCTTAAAGGTTCACCAGCTTAGATTTAAAATTACTTTTTTATCAAAACCGGTCCTTTAGAGGAACTAAATTTGTGAAAAACTACGAAGATCTTTTGTTGATTTATTTAATTATTCAACAATTTTATAAAATTTTGCCCTAATACCCCGATGTAGGAATGTTCCTAGTTAACATGGAATATTTCTTATCTGTGAATAGAAACTCACCCCGGAGATGGCAGCATCTGACAGCCTGGCTCCATATTGGATTTGTAAGGCGGCAATAAGAGCTGCAAATGAAAAGAAGAAAGTGAATTAGGAAAAACAGCGGTTGCAAGAGAGAAATGCGTCTCCTGACGGAACTCTTCAATGCCATCAGTATTCAAAGAATGGGGTCGCTACGTTTCCGTTGGAAGACCAATCGCTTCCATTGCCACAACAATAGGGAAAGAAAGGGCTAATTTGCTCCCAATGGTTCATGTGGAATTTCTTTCACACCTTTGTGAACAATTAAGAAATGAAGTTACCAACTGCTAATTTACGTGAAGATTATTTAAAAATAAAATACAATTGCGTTGATTCGTGACACCGAAAATTAAGTAACGAGCAATCAAAAAAACAGAACAATTAATGAGTAATTGTGCTTGAAACTTTGAGAGACACGGGTTTGGAAAAGCGATTCGAATAAGGTCTTCATTGATTGATAAAGGTCTTTATTTAAGGCGAGATTGAGACTGAAAAGTCTCTTCTTCCAGCTAACCTTTCGTCAATGATATTATGTGCATAAAAATGTGTATATATGATTAGAAATAGAGAGGAAAACTTTAGAAGGAGTGTAAGTAAAAAAAAACCTAAGGTGATATATTAGAAAAAAATATCCACAGCAGGAAAACACCCACAGAGAAGGGGGGTGTGAAAAACCTACTGATAGTACAAGCTAAAATATGTTAAAGAAAGCTGTGTATAACATGGAGATTACAAAAGCAATAGTACTATAACTAAATTATAAATTAATAACAAAATAAAATCAGAAACAAGAAAGACTGCAATAGTAAACCATGAGGAAACAATTAATAATACAAAAACATAAGATATAACATTCAGACGAAATTACAAAGAAGAAAATAATAAAATAAAATATAAAATAAATAAAACATATTGTAGTGAGTATGGTTTGCTTTGATGTTCCGATTACTGAATTTCTTACGATATCATTTCCGAAAATGGAATACTTCCATGATTTGTTAAGCATTTTCATTGTATTTATCATTTACAAAATGACATTAATATCTCACAGAGAGTTTCCGAATCAGAATATCAATTGGCCAAAAATTACACTTTATTTAAATCCGACATTTAAGCAATTCTCCAGTGCGAATTAAATTTTGGTTATTTTACCAAATAAGAAACCAAAAAAAAATATTTTTGGAAGAGTTCAACCGTGGAATATCAATATCTTAAACCAAAATATATGAACTATATATTTGCAAAATGTATATAGTTCATATACTGTTAATTTTATTTATGTAAAATCTAAATTTAATAAATATGCTTTAAATTCTATACCAGTATATCAGAATTGTATCGTATCAAATCCCAAAGAGTACTATCTTTTTAAATCATCCAGCACTTTTATGGTGAATTATGTCGGAGATAAAACTGCCCTCCGTGTATGTGTCGTTAAATAATAACTCCGAGGAAACCGTTTAAACTCACGCATTGCGTTCTTCATGCGGTCGTGTACAATTTCCGTCAAGTAATTAACGCAGAGTGATCGGAGAATAGATCTTTGCGGACGATCAAGAGAGTGGATATCGAAAGGGGTACCGTTACTCAACGGCGCAGTCTCCCACGCAAAGAAGAGGACGGAGATGAACGCTTTCCAAGATACGAATCCATCTCGGAATGCGTTCAGATGTTGTCACCAGGCTCAAACTGGCGAACCGTTGGAATTTATAGGAAGAGAATGATGGTGCGCTTTAAGAGTTTTAATCCGCAGAGAATGTAAAAAGGGAACGAAAATCTCCCGATGAAAAACTTCTCTTTGCTCAAAATATCGTTGTGTGATTCACCATAATTTTCTCAGGTGTGGACTCATCATCAAAGTGCGACATCAAACCCTTTGAAATTTGAAGAGGATTTCGCGATGGACGTTTATTATGAGCGGCCATACATTTTTATTGCGTAAAATAATTACAAAATTTAACGTGCTTTAGCGATTATTACCAATTTCTACGTAAATGAGAATAAAAATATCTGATTAGGATGAAAAGAGATCGATTTACTTGAGAGTGAGATGGAAGGTGGGCTGACATTCGAAAATATGCGAAAGAAATAATTCAATCAATGAATTAAATATGCTTGAGAACAAGAAAAGTTAAAGGAACGGAATATTTCGTAATCAATATCACCTTCCAATTCTCTGGGATGGACAGTAAAAAGTTTTGTTTGAGATCCAGAAGACATGCAATTGCGTAAAACTCTCGCATTTCGTCCCCGTTTGAGGTCTCTGTTTAGAACGCAATTGACTTCAAGTGGTCATTAGAACACTTGAAACAAATTGGGATGACAGTTACGTTTTCTCCGAAAATTTGAGGCAAAATAGTTACCCTCACCCTCTGTGTGCTTTCCCAGAAAGACGCGCGGTCGACAGTAGTTTCGTTTATAGTATCAGAGTTTGCTTTGATGAGGTTGATTCAAAGGAAGGTGCTGCGCGAAGAAAGCGTTCTGATTTATTTTTTGAACATTGAGAAAGTTCCTCATAGAACATCGGAATTCCGAGTCATGAAGTCCGCCGAGATTTACCTTTTCATTTAACTTTTCTGAATGCCGTCTTACACAGGAAAACAGATGAATATCTACAGCATGCGTTCCATTAAGTTCTATCGGGAAGACTGCTATTTATGTTGGCGCCGTGTACAATAACTTTCTCCAATGGAATCTTATGAAATGAATCACCGTCTTACTACTTGCACCAATGAATCATTCCACTCGGGATGACTGAAGGAGATCCGAATCAAATCCCCGAAAGAATCCTGCACAGCACAACATTTGACTTCTTCGAGATCTTTCATAGCAGTCATCTGATGCTGTTATAGAGAAAGCTGTTCGAAGGTGCTTTCTGGAAAGATGAATTTCGATTGCACCATCCTCGGAAGGAGTCCAAACAAACTCTATTGTCATATACTTCCCATAATTTTCCTACAGAACACTAAATATTACGCACTATATGAAAGGATTTAATGGAGAATTATGATTCATTTAAAATAAAATGGAAAGTAAGAAATACATTTTAACATAGAATCTGTATTTTAACCAGTGCTACATCTAAGGGTAGTAAGATTTGCACCAATTTACTATTTTTTATAAATTCTTTCTAAGAAAAAATTCCTTCCCAAATTATCTATTTCTATCTGATGTCTATTATCACTTATCTCATATTGGATCTCTTGAAATGCGATAGCTGATTTTTAATTTATACTGAATACTTAAACTAATATGTACTGCAACAATTAAAATCTAAACGAAAACAAATATATTTCACTTCCCTTGTGAAAGTATGGTAACAAATTCACATAATTATTTTTGGACAACTGCTCACCTTTTTATGAGGTTTTAAAAGGAATACTCATATTAAAAAGAATTAGTAAGCTGAAAAACAATAAATCGTAAGGACCAGACGGAATACGAAACGAAATTTTAAAATTAGGAATCCGGGAGATAGTTCCATATTTGAAAAGAATATTTAACATTGCCATTAGCAAAGGTCAGGTACCAGAGGATTGGAGAACTGCCACAGTATCTCCTGTACACAAGGGAGGAAGAAAAAATCTTAAGCAAAATCTGGCAGAGGACCTCTCTTCGTCGGCATTCGGAGAGTTGATAAAGCGGAATCGTTTGCGAAGACGGCTGTCGGTCAAGGCGAACGAACTTCCGGTGTCTGAGGAGGGCGTTGCGAGGAGGGCGTTGCGAGGAGGGCGTTGCGAGGAGGGCGTTGCGAGGAGGGCGTTGCGAGGAGGGCGTTGCGAGGAGGGCGTTCGAAGACTTGTACGAACTCTTTCGCGGCGAAGGAAATGAACCACTCTTGGATCAGAAACGTGCCGTCGATCAGATATTCTCGCTCGATTTTTAAATGGGGATATTCGGATAAAACAAAGGATTCACCTAGAGACGGCTTTCGAATCTATAGCAGATCCATTGTGTGCTGATCACTCAGATAGAAAGATCGAAGAAAGTTTCTCTGTGTCGACCTTGAGGAAGGAAGGAGCTAATTAGTTCTCGTCTTGGCTTTTTCATTGTTGTCCGAAGCTGTTCGATACATCCGAAAACCTTATTAGCATTTCATCTGTCCGAAACAACTGGGGCACGTCTCGGAGAATGACGGACATTGACCTCTTTAATGAGGAGTGGTACTGATGAAGAGATATTTGTTCGTGAAAATCCAATAGAAATGGCACTGACTTGACGTGAATGGTATCAAAGACACGGGATAGTATTAATCTGTACCCTTCGATCGAATGAAAGGCAACGAAAATGTTCAGGGTTTCTTTTGTAAATCAATAATAATATTTTATTCGTCGTGTTCAGTTGAAGTAAAAATTATTTACAATAATGAACTGGTATGAGATATCGACCATCGAAAGTAATGGTTTGCAATAATATAAATTATCTTTAGGTTAAAATAAGTATCAAAGCAGTTAATGCTTGCAGTCGAAACTATTGTCATATCTCGATTGTTTATCTAGAAGGCAGTATGCATTAAAATTTTGACCGATTTGCTCAATTCTGCTCAATCTACGAGTCCTTATATTTGTGATTTGATAAATAAAAAAGGGGACGTTAATATTAAATGGATTCTTACTTTGTTTATCAAGGTGTGAGAGGAGTGAGGATAATCCCATGAAATAATGAGAAACTCACACAGATGCTGAAATTCTAAGTTTAATTATGTTTAAGTTCGATATTTGTTTTAGAGATTACGTAGAGGTAATATAACTGTAATCCAATATAAAACAGTCAAAACTGAATCCAACCCCACAAATTCTAACAGTTAAAAAATCCTCGATTCACTATTTCCCCGTGAGTTGAGATGTGAATTTAATTTCATGAGACGAGAGGGACATAATTATCTCAAAGAAATACATAAAGTAGATTTACATAATATTAACAGTTTTTTCATTGCCAAGGTTCAAAAACTCGTGGTACTGTTTCTTTGGAACTTTATACCATCATTAATTTAATAACAGGAATACAACTCTCGGCGGCCTTCTTGGATAATCTATTTCGCTATAAAATCTTCATAGTGCGCAATTTTCTCGAAGGTTTTTCTCCACAAAAACTTAAAAACAAGACATGATATCTTAAGAAGAGCCGGAGAAGTTTAACATTAAGTTCAGATAGCAGTTTTAAAGAATTATAGAAAAATGTTTTCCATTTTGTGATAGAGTCACTGAGGAATATCTTAAAAGAAGAAAGCCCACCCATTTACTTTCTCTGGAAAGAGCTTTACCAGTATATTATCGCCTTCAGATAAATCATTTCCTCAAAAAATCAAAAGAACCGAATGAATTCGAGAGTAGCTGACCTACTCTTAGTCAAAATGTGTTTTCCTTTATCGTCAACGCGTACAAGTATCGTGTAGAAATAATGTTAGATTGTGACGTTTATGAAGAGGAGACAAAATTCATGTCATGCTCAATTGAAGATGGAAACCGAGTGAGAATCTCGACGAATCTTGTTAAAATTTAAATTATTTAATTTTTAAAAATGTAATGAGTAAAATCAGTCCTCGATCACAATAGCGTACGCAGTTTAGATATATACCCTGCGAGCCGCCGGAGGCGTATGGCAGTGGTTATTTAAAGCTCTTTCATTTTACATCTCATTGTCAGTTACTGTGCTGAAACCGATTGAATTTC
Organism: Sympetrum striolatum; assembly: GCA_947579665.1. Classification (NCBI taxonomy): domain Eukaryota; kingdom Metazoa; phylum Arthropoda; class Insecta; order Odonata; family Libellulidae; genus Sympetrum; species Sympetrum striolatum. The sequence continues at coordinate 2,134,649 of OX388341.1, forward strand.
ACTCTCTGTGAGCGATGTGTTTTCTTTACTATGACATTCGGAAATCTCGAATTTAAAAATATTCTCGTGGCTTAGATTAGAATTAGGCAGCGCCTAATATATTTGTGTAGCCTCGGAATGTAAGAATACTTATTGAGAATCATTCTGTTCGTGACGTAATACATTATACATCTGTTTATAGATTCACAGAGTATAGATTCCAAGACATTCCACATAAACCAATAAGTGATTGCATACACTTCGTAACCAAGTGTATGGTATTTTACCATGAAGGATTAAAGTGTTTTAAATGTTTACATCCACCAGGAGCATCCCGATTACCAACATGCATGATTATTATTATATCTCATTTTCTATCAACAATCGATTATTTATCGGCGAGAAAAAACTTTGAGGAATGGTCGAATCTCTCTGGAAAAAGGAACTTATATTGAATGATATATTTCCATTATCATAGAGTTCAAAGAACAACATTCTACTTTACTGTTTTACTTAAAAATGAACCATGAAGTATCAATGTGCCATCTTGTTATTTCATACGACTTAAGGATTCGAGGTATGGGAAATCCGTCTCTTGCGTCATTTCCAATTCTTTCCCTTGACCTCTGTGCCCTCCAACTGCACTCCCCCAATGAGACTTCCTATCTCTGCTGCTTTTCCCTCTTCAACTATTTCCCACTTTGCGGCTGAGGATGACTAAAGGGCAACGCGGCGAAAAGACGCAGCCGACGTTGCAAGTAGAAGAGGCAATAGGATTACTGAAAGACTTTTACGATAATCCGTGATTACGAATCCTTGTCAGCATAGAATCAGTTTACAAAAATAATGCTTCAAAATGTTCCACATTTCTAAGGAGAATACGCTTCAGTTAGGAAAATGAAGTCTGTAACGAAAGTTTCAGGTAAAACTAGAACTAATGTGCGAGGGAACACAATTTCAGCAATTAGATAATATAACAGCCTAACATCTCCTGCATGCTGATTTAATCTATCGCTGAATCATTCACCCTTCAAATTTCGAATAAAACCTTTCAAGTAAATCGAATTGTTTTAGAATCATATGATCGCCATAACCTGTGGATCATTTGTATTCAACTATATTTGAGACCTTATAATGATAGAATATGAGTTGAATGTATCCTCTCTTACACGATCCTTGGCTTATAGAGTTCAGATTGAGATAAATGACTTTTTAATGACCGTCACACTGATTTTCTACAACGGTTATTCTTAGATCGTAAACCTAACTTTCTAGGGACATTTAGCATCCATTGCATGAGGAGCTCTTAAAATTGCCTAAGACAGTAAAAGGCGCTCTGAGAAATGCCGAGTGCTGCGGTTGCGAGAGGAAGAAGAAGAGAGAAGAAGCCACCGAGTCTATGATAGACGTGCAGTTAGTGAACACCGAACTCTCGAGAACTATAGGGGAGGCCGTCGTCGGAAGATAATTACGTAAGTGTTAAAGGACTTACGTCAGAAAAAAGAGCGTGAAAAAATGAAGTGATTGGTTGTAATTGATGCATGGAGCAAAAACGTAATCAAAGGACTCGTATTATGGACCTTGGCGACGTGAGGCTGTGAATGCGAGTTTGAAGATCTCAATGCAAGATCGGCGAACTCTACTGAGAGAAGATGGGCTGCTAAGAAGGTACTCGAAAGACAGATAAATGGATCTTCTGAGAAACGGTTTCGGAAAGTAGTTTAAACTTGCGAGGAGAGAGTACTTTCAGATCGCCTTGACGCGAACCCGAGCTGAGGGATCGCAGAAAAGGCGAAAGGGAAATTTTCGAGAATCAGTTGGTGCAAGTTTTCAACCCGTAATATCTTCAGAGCATCAAAGGTTAGCCATCCTAACACAAACTATTACAATGTTACAAAATAAATCTAGTGGACATAACATACTACTGAAGAACGATAATGTTTTAGTTAGAGGTTTAAAATCTCCAATAGTTTTTGTCGGAGCTCCTCTTCTGATTCTTCCAAGAAAACAAGAGAGGATTTTTGAGAGCACTCAATACGTGCCTCGAATGCGATGAATTCATCGTCAATAGCGAATATGACGATGAATGGATCTTATCCTGTCGTGTTCTTTCTCGGTGAATGAGAAGAGGAACGCCGACAAAAACGGCTATTGGAGATTTTAACCACTAATTCCTTAGGAGGCGCGTTCCAGATTTTCTTCACTACGATATTGTCACTTGAATTTTTATATTCTAAAATTAATCCTATTTTTCCGAGAGCTATCGATATCTAAGCAGCGATATTAAAAGACTATATTAATTAAATGAGATAATAACCAAGAAAATTAGTTTTATGCTGATTTTGTAAAATCAGAGAGCCATTCTAGGTTAAATATGGAGATAATTACGTAATTCACGAAATTCCGCGTGAATTTTATTTTTTAAATAATTTTGCTAAAAAATTTAATAAGATAAAATATGTAATAATATAAATAATGTAAAACATAATATAAAAAATGTAAAAGTCCTCCTTTCCATGAACTCATTTTCAGTGGAAAGATAAATTCAATTTTAGACACGTTGTTCCTCTGAAATTACACTCGGAGACACTAGTAAAGAGCAGCGAAAATAATATTGTATCGGTGAAGTTACATGGTATTACATTATATGGTTACATGTATCATCGCCTAAAATCGTCATTAGAGATACAACGAAAATGATTAATCGAAAGCGTCAGGAGATATAAGATTTTGCGAGGTGTCGCTAAGTACGAAAGAGGGACACTTGGTGCAGCAGATGTGGAGGCGGCGGAGGAAATGGAAAGTCTGGTAAATTGCGTAACGGAGATCCACAGTTCGGAGGGGAAATCCAACGGCACAGCGTGTGAAAGGGCTCCGTTATGCAGCCGACCTTGGGAGGAGCACTTCGGAAAGGGAAGGTGTTTTGGAGGTCGCCATTAGTCGAAAGAAGGGCTTCACAATTGAAGAAATTATAGTTTTCGAGAGGAAAGGTGGGTTTCAAGTGAGTGCAACAAAAACTTCTCTCGAAAGGGTTGGATGGAGCAATCGGAGTGTTTCGGTAGAGAATTCCGGTGAAAGAAACGCACTCCGTTTAGGGCCGTCATTGGAAAATTACACGCTTTTGTGCTCTAGAGACCGGAAAAGATTGCTTGCGAGAGAGAGAATTTTTCCGTTGCGTTTCGATTGGATTTTCTAAAGGAGTTTTCGACACAACACTGAGCGGAGAGCGTAAGACTGCCTTTGGCGGCAGGGTATCTAAAAAAAATAGGATCAAATAGATGAAAGGGGATCTGCCCGTACAGCCTTCCCTCCGATTAATTATCTTCTTGGTGAAAGGAGTTTAGTCTCCAAGGGTGATGCCTTTATGAGCAGCAGCCGTTTGGGAGTTGGAAAAATGAGGATAAGACGTTAGGCGGGAACTTCTTATCAGAATTTCATCTACGGACGAATAATTAGGTATCTTTGAGTAAGTGAAATGCTCATCGACTATAAAACGCTTTTTACGGCTAAAAAAAGTATAAAAATTTCTATCTCGAACATTTTCGTCCGACGCAATCGGTAGAAAGCTGGCCCTTTCATTCTTGGTACTTGTTTTTCTCTTTCGTCGCTTCGGGCGTGGGCAGGACAATTTGGACGAAAGGTTGGAACTTTGGACAGGCCGATAGAGGGCCATTACAGAAACTTGGCGATCCTACGGCGAAGAGGATCTCCGCGGTAGATAAAACTGGACTTAAAAACCAAGGAAAAGGGACAAAAATAAAAAGGCTTTCCTTTTGTTTTGTCGAGATTCCTCGTTTATGTCCTTCCTCCAAAAGAAAAGAATGCGTGTCAAGGCTGCAATTACCATCGCGTGTCATTCGGGAGAATACCGCTTCGAATGCCACAAGATTATAATAAAACTCTTTATTTGGCGAGGTTAGGTCCATAAGGGCCTCTCTTACGCCAATCCTTTAAAGATATTACTAACAAAAGAGGTAATGTAAAGAAAGGAATTAAAAAATATATGTAAAGAAAACATAGAAGAGGTAAAATAAAAAAAGAATTGTGGTGTGAGGAAAAACTCCTTAGCTGAAGGCTTTCGGAGAAAAACCCACTGTTCGGGAAAACGCTCACACAAGAAGGGGAGTGAAAAAAACCCGCGATTCACAACTAAGATTCACACTATGGATGCAATAAAGAGCCTCATAAAGGTTTCAATTAAAGCCCCGAGAGGTTTTAGCATACTGCATTTAATGATAGAATTCGAACGTTACATCAAAAAGATCAATGTGTGAGGTTTTTTACTAATAAAAATCTGAGCGAATACTTTTCTTCCAGGAACATGGTGAACTGAATAGAAGCATCGAATTTTTATGAGTTACGAATAATTTTCACTAGAGCCATTAAATCGATAACTGCTAGTTATAAAATGACTCATAAGATGGCGTATGCTTTTTTAATTGACTACTTCTATCGTCAAATAGCATTCGAACATTTAGTCTCAATCTCGCCTAATAAAGACCCTAATAATAATAATAATAACATCAGCCTAAGGACACGGGAAACAAATAAACAAATAAACTTAGAACATTGTATTGATTTGCATCAGCCCTGACTTGATTTAAATTGTGTTAGTTAACAAAATAGTAACGTACACTGCAATAATCGGGTTTTATTATTTTGTGTAAACATGCTAACCGAAAATAAATTTCTACCTATTCTTTACTTATAGATAAAAATTAAAATAATGTTTCTCTTGTAATTTGAAATACTCTAACGGATTTCAATTTAAGAAAATGTTTAGCGTTCTTTCACTCACTCTGCTTAGATAAGTGAACTCCAGTGGCGTCAGACCGCATTAAAAGGAATGCAGAAGTTGAAAATATTAGGAAGTAGTCGAGCAATTTACGTGCCCAACTGCAGTTCAAAGATCGAATAGTCGTCCGTGGGAAATATGACATTTATTCGTCAATGTGCATGCGAGTGAGATGTACCAACTAGTGCGCAACTTGCTGAATATAGAGTTCAGGTTAACTTAATGTAAAAGTTGTTTAGAGTCGCGGTGGTGCGAAACCGGTAACCTGACCATTCCACCACGCCCTTCAACTCTTACGTCACAAAGTGCTTTTAAACGGGTTACTCGACCACTCTCGGCGAAGTGACACGAAAAAGTAGATTCGAGTATAAAGAGCAAATAAGTGTAATTACGATATTAATCTCATTCCGATTTAAAATAATAAAAAGTAATAATGGAAATAGCGCTAGCCTTAAAACATATTATCACAAAGTGCATTTTCTATAAAATAGTTCGAATAATAACATATAGCAAGTATTCCAATTGAATTTCCTTCATGTAAGGGTAATACTACTGAAAATCGTGTAATATCCTATGATTTAAGCAACTATTTGTATGGAATAGGCATCAAAGTATGGTTATTATTGGATCCAAGAGTAAATAAATAGAAGGAGGAACTTTTTTGTAAATATGGATGTATGAATGATTTTTAATAAATAGCATTTGTGATAAAATGTATTTTTTTAAGAAAGAGCTACTTGAAAGGACTAAATGCTAGTAAAACTTCTCTCGAATTCACTTCAAGTGAAAATTCTTTCCATTGACCTAATTCATTCTAGTCGATTACGAAAGAACACTACAAAGTGTGGGTATTGGAAAAATACAGGGTAATATTAACGAATATAAACATTTTATCGCATAAAAGCGATTGCTGTTGATACAGATTATCATACACATTAAAAATTAGGAGTGCGAAGCTTTAATAACTTAAATTTTTAGTTTTAACATAAATTTATGAAGCATAAAATAATACGATGTATTATTTGGAGTTTCTCAGCTTAATCGAATCATAGAAAACTCAAAGTAATTCCAGCTAAAAGGAAAAAATAAAGAAATTCAAGTTTTGGAGAATTCAACGATCGATCCCTTGTTTTGTGCAGTACGACCTTAGTAAAGCATTTCGAGAGGCTCTTTGGATGCTCCCTTCGACACCCGATGCGACCATCAAATTGTGATGCAATACGAAATACATTAATCATATGATTCATATGCTTTAGAATCTTCCTTGTTTGTCCTTTAGACTGGTTTACTCAATTAATAGAATATTACACAAAAAACATAAACTTAAGTAGCGGAGATTTTAACGAGGGATAGCCTGAATATATTCGATCCGAAGAGCTCCAGTATCTCACATAACGATTATAATTCTTCAATAGCTTTAAAGCGTCGAATTAAAGTAGTAGTATTGTTAAAAGTGCTTCGACAGCTTAGGTCATTTCGCACATTAGCTCTCACGGGGGATCGAACGCGGGTCCGCTTTCACCAGAACGGAGAGCGCTGCCCACTAGTCTATCCAGAAGCCCTCACTGATTGACAGTAAGAGAAGCCTTCCATTAGTAAGTTGGATTCCTGCGAATGCATTTTAATGCATAATATATTCAGCGGACTCCATTACGAACTCGAGAAAGTTCGCTCGGCTGGAACGCCAGTAGTTTCGGTCTGTATTGGACGCAATCAGAAGTGAAGGGATTGCAGTGGACAGTCGACGGGCGTGGTCGACGTTCACCGCTCCCGGGTCGAGGCACGCCTAGCCAAGGTTACGGCGGGAGCCTCTTTTTTCTCTAGCGCCCTTTTGTGGTCCATGCGAGATGCATGGGATGAAGCGAGGTGTGAAAGCTGCGAGTAGAAATCTTGGGTATCTCGAAAGAAACTTTTTATCACGTCCTCGGATAATTTTTTATTCGACTGTTCATCGAGAAAAGAAAGTAAAATTAAAATGGAGCCTCCGCCACATGAAGCCGATAGGATATTTTCATATTTAGGCTCAATAAATTCCAATTTATGACACAGTTAGATTATACGTTAATTTACTTTCAAGGCTAACTATTAACAGGAAAACTACGTATTTAATAGGTGAAAATTTCCATTTAAAAATACTCCGACAGTTTTACATTCCTCGTCCGAAAAATATATGCGAAATATATATATATATATATATATATATATATATATATATATATTGATGCCCATTTAAACATTATCGAAGAATAATGAGGGGCAGTAACTTCAATTGTTTACGTAAAAAAGGGCTGTATTATGATATGACGATAATTACTGCTTTATGATTACAAAATAAAAAATATGCCCTGAAAAATATTCATTTGCTTCTTCCTCTAAAATCATTATTTAGAAACTCAAATACGAATTTATTAAGCTTCTCAATATGATTAGGTTACTCGACTTCATTGCTATTACAATGTCCTAGAACGGCTTCATGAATTGAATGCTGTTGTAATTAGGCCAAGTAAAGCACGAAACAAGTTGCATCTGAAATGGGAATGAGTATGATCATCGTCGCAGTATTATAGGTGATGATCCATGGCTTTCTATCGATAAGTATGAGGTGAAGATTACAAAATATTATTTCTACTTCTAAATTAATTGCTTCAAACTCGATTCTTCGAGAATTCCCCGGAGAGTCGGAAATTTATTTTCGAGGCTTACTTCTAAGTTAGTATGAATTGTTAAAAGAATGTTAACGAATTGCAAGAGAGAAAAAAAACTCGAAAGAAATTGCAGAAAACCTCAATGTGTTTCCTAACTTAAAATCTTATCACGCCTTAACTTACTTTAACCATTTTTGATGCAGATTTAAGGATGATTGAATACATAATGGCGATACTATTTAATGCTGGCGACTGAACAAATAAATCTGGAAATGATTATCAGCACAGCTGTAGAGACTTGGTTAAACAGGAATTTAAAGATTTTAACGAAAGATTTAATAAGTGTGACCTAACGTAAGACGGTGCAATATTGAAAGAATTAAAGATAAATAATAAAAGATAAAATAAAATTAAAATTAAAATAAAGAATGATAAAAAGAAACAGCACTGTTTATGGGACGATTTTAATGGCCCTAAATCAAAACAAGGACAGAAACAGTTAAATAAAAAACTATTGCAATAAAGATTGCTTCATATGGAATTGGAATATGAACAACAAAACACAAAGATCAAATCTGAAGAGAAAATCTTATAATTAGGTTTTTCCCGGAAAATATAACGCTAGAAAATATCTTATCTTAGAAACGAAGTCATAAAAACTGACTTTACCTATGGCCTATATTATATAAAAATTAAAAAAAACGTTGGAAATAACATAAAAGTAGTCTTTCTTTTTGAATCTGTGTTTGTGTGTGATTTCAACGGTGCTACAGAACGGCACATTGTATTCTCAAAATCGAAGAGATCATTTTTATACATAAATTCAAGAGTGGCTTCAAGAATAAGAAAAGTTACTTTCAAATATTTTCCATTATCATCAGCTTTGTCTATTATCTTTACAACTTCGGGAACGATATGCACCGATAACGCACGATCATTTTTTTTTCATGATTAGCTGCTGTTGCTCTTTTTATCGGTGGAGTCCCACTAACCTCTCATGAGCTTATGAGCTGCTTTACCGAGGCTACAGCAACAACGAACACAACCATTTCAACCGTTCAAAATCTCAAGAAGCCGGGATTCGAGCCCGGGACCTTGGGGTAGGAGCGATAGCGTAGCTGGAATGCTATCTAATCGGCCACCAAGGCCGTTAATTTACTGTTATTCATTTATTAATTTATTTATTCTTGAGTACCACAATTAGGCACTAGGGCAGGTGGTAGTCATTCCAATTGGGGGAAGGATAAATAAAATAATCTGCCTGGTATTCACCCTAGTCGGGAGGAAATCCCCCAAAATCTCCCGAAGGCTGTATTCTAATTAATTAAAAAAATATTTCTATATTTATTACAATTAGACTATATTTTAAATTTAATATATTTGAAAAATCTAAACAATATCACAACATTTAAAAATAAAATCAAAATCACGAAACCCTCTTAATTGATTGGTTGGAGACAATTGAAGACTTTTTTTTAACAGCGGTTTTCCGCTTCCTATATTTCTGTTCCATTCGACCGTCTCTTTTGCAAGAAGATCGATAATGAAGATATTAGGAACTCCAACTTGGAGAATTCTCTCGAGTCTTTTTTTGAAGTTTTGCTAGTTACTTAAAATGGTTAAAAATTACACTACGATTTGATCTCTGGAAACCAAAAAAGGGTAGTCCCTAGTGACATTAATTTAGTTGAGGTTGAGATGCAGTAAATTGTTAGGGTAGGCGACATTTGAGACACTCACCCTACTGATGTCCCACGAAGTAAACATATTGGGAAACATAATCAATATGTCCTGGCTGTACTTCGTGGAACGACATCTTAAGTTGAAAGAAAAAACTAAGTAATTTCCACAATAAATTTTTAATTTTAACGACCGGTTTCGGCATTGACAGCCATCCTCAGGTGATGTTACATCGGAAATAACAATATTTATAGGGATGTACGGAGTTTTGAGGGAAGGGCCAGGAGAGGGGAGGGGTTGAGGAAGGTGAGATCGTTAGTTAGGGGTTTTTCTGAAGAGAGAATTTCTACTGTTTCTAAGGAATCCATTTTTCTCCCTTTCCATTGTCTGTGGAGCAGCTTCGGGTTGAAAGAGCTGGAATGGCCACTCTCTAGGAGGTGGTCCGCGAAGGCCGATCCGGGGTTTCCCAATCGGTAGCATCGCTGATGTTCGGCGGTCCTTGTTTTAAGGCTGCGACCCGTCTGCCCTATGTATGTGGCCGCACATTCCCCACAATTGAGCTCGTATACCCCACCACCAAAAGTGAAATACAGTGTTTCCCAAGTGAACAAATATTTGTGTGATAACAATATGGTGGTTATAAAAGCAGACAAAGGGAAGTCGGCGGTGATCCTAGATAGAGAAATGTACAATTCTAGATGTAAGGACTTTATAACCAACAACAACATAGTTAAACTAGGAAAGGACCCCACCACATCCTATCAAAATTCTGTAAAGAAGGCCTTAAATTCAACAAAAATTGCATTTTCTTCCCGGGAAAAAATTTACTTAACAACAATGAACCCCCAGGCACCTCGCCTATATGGTCTTCCGAAACTCCACAAAGTAAATACACCCATTAGGCCTGTAGTTTCGGCTATCTCTTCTCCCGCCCATAAGCTTGCTTTCAAATTAAACTCATTGATTCATAATTTAACTAAATTCACTCCCAAATATGGCATAAAAAATTCGGTGGAATTTTCCAAATCTCTTTCTGAATTATTTTTTCCGGATAATGCTATCCTCGTTTCTTTCGATGTTTCAAGTTTGTTTTCTTCGGTCCCTGTAGATGAATCTATTAATATGTTAAGTTCCCTTCTAAATGATAGTAGTTTGAATCCTGAGATGATAAAAGAAATTTTACAGCTAACTTCTGTCTGTGTTTCTCAAAACTATTTTCAGTTTAATAATGAATTCTTTACACAAAGTGATGGTTTGGCAATAGGCTCCCCCCTTTCCCCTCTCCTTGCTGAATTATTTATGAATAATTTAGAAAGTAAAATCTTTTCTTCCACTCAACCCCTTGTTAAACATATTATGATTTGGCGTAGATATGTGGATGATGTTTTCTGCGTGTGGAATGGCACAATTGCTCAATTGCATCTATTTTTTGATTTTCTAAATACCTTACATGAAAGAATTTCTTTTACTTATGAAATAGAAAAAGAAGGGGTTCTAAACTTTTTAGATCTATCCATTTCCCTAACCAATAATAAGCCAACCTTAAAAATTTTCAGAAAACCGAGTTATACAGATCATGTTATTCACAGTTCTTCCTCCCACCACATCTCCCATAAGCATGCAGCTTTTCATGCTATGATCAACAGACTGCTTCATGTCCCTCTTTCCCCCGAAGGTTTTCAAGAAGAATTAACCACAATTAAACAAATTGCCATAAACAATGGGTATTCTTGCAAAATAGTAGAAAAAATCCTTATAAAGAAAACTAAGAGGCTGGCTTCGTCACAAATTTTCCCATCATTGATTCCGGTGGAAAAACCGAAAATCAGGTGGGTAAAGCTCCCCTTTTTAGGGAATATTTCTTATAAACTTTCAAACCTTCTCCCTCCCCATTTGAAAGCTGGTTTCTATACACCTAGGAACCTCTCAAGATCCCTTTCCCACGCAAAAGACAAGAAAGACCTTTCTTCGCTCTCCGGGGTATACGAGCTCAATTGTGGGGAATGTGCGGCCACATACATAGGGCAGACGGGTCGCAGCCTTAAAACAAGGACCGCCGAACATCAGCGATGCTACCGATTGGGAAACCCCGGATCGGCCTTCGCGGACCACCTCCTAGAGAGTGGCCATTCCAGCTCTTTCAACCCGAAGCTGCTCCACAGACAATGGAAAGGGAGAAAAATGGATTCCTTAGAAACAGTAGAAATTCTCTCTTCAGAAAAACCCCTAACTAACGATCTCACCTTCCTCAACCCCTCCCCTCTCCTGGCCCTTCCCTCAAAACTCCGTACATCCCTATAAATATTGTTATTTCCGATGTAACATCACCTGAGGATGGCTGTCAATGCCGAAACCGGTCGTTAAAATTAAAAATTTATTGTGGAAATTACTTAGTTTTTTCTTTCAACATATTGGGAAACAAATTTTTCCATGAAACGATATTCAAATATATATTATACAATTATAATACAATGATCTCTTTGGGAAATTTGAGAGAGAAATGCATTTGATCTTCCTGACATCGAAGTGCAAGTCTAGTGAGAGGAATTTCAATGAATAGACTGAATTGGAAAGCGAAATTTGATTCATATTTTAAAATATCAAATGCTTTTTAAACTTTGCTTTTATAGTCTTGATTCACATGAGCATTCAATTTCCATATTGAACTTCCAGCAGAAATGCGTCTTAACGTATATAAATAACACTCTTAGGTGAATTTTTAGTTAACATACCGTTGGAAATGCTCAACTCACTCCGCAATCTTGTGGACTCCCTTTGGAGTCTCCGTACGCTCCACTGAAGCGGCTCTTCAAAATAACGTGTATATTTCGGATGATTTCCACTTGAGCTTCAAACACTTCGCTGTTAACAGTTCAACGCTTCCACTGATCAACATTTCACAATACTTATCGATTTCAACAGAACTATCGTTCGATACTTAATTCGAGTTCCGCTCTACATCCGAAAGAGAGATTAAAATCGAGAGTCCATTGAACGCATGGAGAAATTCGATTCGATCGCTGCGTGGAACCATCGACTACCATTGGGAACACGCGAAGAACACTCAAATGGATCAGCGAATTTTCCCGAAGGGGGAGCTAATTTCCTCAAGGAATGTCGAGATTGAAGCGGGATTTCAAATGAATGAATTTGGACGAACAGAGGGAAACAAAAGACATAAAAGGGCAGCCAGAGGAGAATAAAGAAAGGTAGAGATGAAAAGGAGAAGGTGGTACGAGATTTATGCGTTTTTAATGCTTTTTGCGAGAGACAACTGAGAAGAACCTTTGTGGTTTCAGTATGTATTCAATCATGTTTTCATGAAATATCTGCACAATGAATGTTTATTAAAATTTAAGATTTAATTGATTCATTTTTGGATCCATCGTAAATTTGACCAAAAGAGCTTTATACTTTCTCATTTGACGAATTCGTGATTTTTAACAAAAAACGCGATAACAATTCGCTCTTTCAAATATAATCTTTAGGGTAAGACGCAGTTGTGTTCTTGAAGCATCTAAGGGACCTCGACAGAGTGTTGAAGGGAATGCGAAGTGGTCGGAGGAATGCGAAAAGGAATCGGAAATTTCTGCAAATAGAAAGTTCAGACAAAGAAGGGGAGACAAATTTGCTCAAAGGAAGAGTGGCTGTATAATGAAAGGAAGAGGGAAAGAATGGAAACGACTGATCAATCAGGAAATAAAATGAGAAAGTGTATCGCGAATACGCCAAAGGAAAAGGATTGCGAAAGTGCGTTCATCACTCAGCTCAACATAGGTAGTAGACATCAAGATAAAGGTAATTTAATAAACAATTAAATAAGCTGAAATTGTAACACTTGATTGAAGTAAAATCACGAATAATCAAAGAGTCATTAAATGTTTACAATAAATGAGAAGTTTTAAAAATAATTCTTATGGCTCACAATTCGTCACCCGTGTAAATTACATCAATTATCACCTAAATTACATCAATTATCACCTAGATCAATTTATTATTTCAAATATGCCATTCGAAAACATTATCTACTTAATGTTGAGCACTTTATACATCTTCACTGTTTCCTAAACATACACTCCTCCATACTGAAGAAATCAGCTCTGGAACGAATGCAAAGCAAACGTATGAGAAAGCATAAAAAGGAGAAATAGTTTGGGAGTCGATTTTGAATCGAGAAAGGCTAATAACTTCGTGTTGACGCAATAGAGTTGGCGGAGGAACCTCTTCTTAGGAGAAACGATAAACGTGGGTCAGATAATATCTGAGTTGGAGCAGAACAAGAGAAGGCCGTGAACACGTTCAGAGTGACACAAGTGGATTTTCACCTTTCACTCCCTTACGCCAACACCCAAATCGCCACGTATCTCCACACTTCCAAATCATCTACTTCTTCAACAGTACTAAACAAACCAATTTCACTAACCAATTAGTCATAGACGAAAATATTAACCAAAATACGCCAATGTTTTGTTTCATTTCTCATCGAATGTGTCCACCGACGCAATCTTTATCTATCTTTGCCACCGATAGTAGTAATATAAAACTACAATTGTTTTAATGATAATGAAGGAACGAAGCATTTTTCATTCCTTGTGAATGTATCGTGTCTTCAGGGTCAATAACTTTGACCGTCTTACATATGTGTCGAACAAACAAATCCCCCCCCAGTATCTATACTGCAGAACTATTTGCAATCAAGAAGGCAGTAGAACTTATCAATTCCAGGAACTCCTCATTCCTAATTTGCACAGACTCGCTCAGTGCCCTTCAGATGATCTCCAAAACATTCAACATGGACCCATTAGTACAGGGCATTCATTCATCCCTTTTGCTTCTGAAAGCTAGGGAAGTGGATGTATCCTTTGTCTGGATTCCTGGACACATGGGAATCCCTGGGAATGAGAAAGCCGATGCTGCAGCTAAAGCTGCACTTAGAGAGAATGAAATAGGAGACCCACACATATTGGCAGTAGATCTACGAAATTTATTAAAACAGAAAACAGTACAGAAATGGTGTAGTCGCTGGTCCTTGATCGTAGAAAATAAATTACGCAGTATTAAACCCGATACCGTGGAATGGCCATCTTCTATTCGAAATAATAGGCGTGAGGAAGTTGTGGTCACCAGAGTAAGAATAGGGCACAGCAAACTAACTCACTCATATCTTTTCACAAGAGAGAAAGAACCACCAGAATGCGAGTATTGTGGTGGCGAGCAACTAACTATAAAACACATTCTCACCGAATGCCCCCATTACCTGGAGAGACGAGATAAACACAACATCAGAGGAGAAATGAAGGAAATAGTGGGTAACGACCCCATCATGGTGGACAGAATATTGAATTTCCTTAGGGAAGCCGAGTTATTTTCTCTAATCTGAAAACCCATAAGGAAGATCTAAATATAATTAACATGACAGCTCTCTTGTGTTTAAATGTTTGTTTACCTTCGTACCTACTGCGACTTTGTTTGAAAATATCTAATCAGAAAAAAAATTAATTCTACCGAAGGTGCTAAATGACCTTAGCCGTCGATGCACCATAAACCCAATACCTAACCTAACCAAACAAATCCCCAGCTTACTCTCGTCATCTCACACAATGAATGTCTCACAATGTATCAATTGCAGCCGAGTTCCTTGCTGAGTGTTCAAGATAGGATTTTGGCAATGGAAATAAATGGTAGAAAAACACAACAATTACGAAAATAATTTAGGAAAATGATGCTTATTCAACAATCAAGTAGATAGAAAACGAGTAGACGTGGCGGTCGGCGTCCAAATGGAAATTCACAAATGAGAAGGGGGATTTATGGATAACCGGAGCAATAACTTAAGAAGTGTAAATAAACGGATGGCAGACGTAGATTTTTCGATAGTTTTATAATAATTATATTTATATTATTATAAAATTAGTAATAATAGCGTTGATAGTTTCGGCCTTGACTTGGTGGAAGATCATTATAAAAATACTCAAATATACTCAAAAATACTCAAATATACGAAACGAATGAAATTAATGGACCTTTTTTATTCGAACCGCCACTGAGTTCCGCAGAAATCACAATTATAGTAATTCTGTATTTTGTACAACCGAAAACAAAAATGGGCAAATCAGTAAAGCGGGTTCAAAGGTGCGAGTGGAAAAGATTGAAATTAGGACCTAATACCTTAATTCTTTTTTACCCTTCTACGGTTTTCTTGACCTTGGATGGAGTTGCAGAGTGAACATGAATTACCATCAACATTTATTTCCCCTCGACGTTATTCACCTCTCTGACAGCGAAGAGAATAGCCTTAATTTATGTTCGCTGATGACGAGAGTCACAGCAGTCGTCACACGATTCGTTCCCCACGCTCCAGTTATATTTTGGCCAATTTGAGCCGCAATTCCCTGGCGAAACTTAAAATCATAATAAAAATGGAGAATTTCAGCGGACCATTTGAAAGCCTCGTACTTTTCGGCTTCACACGAGCTTTCCCGTTTTCTTTACGACTCGTTAATTCCGATACCTTTCGAGATTTATTCGTTCTCTTCCCTCGGCAGCTATAAAAGAACGACGTCATAAAAATCGACTTCGGAGCGACTTATCGATAGTTCGCCTAGAATCCGTAAACCGGAATGTGTTTCGATAAATCATTAAACAGAGATCTGGATTCAAAATATAATTTCAGAGAGATTCGTAATCAACGGATAAAATACTCTCGGGTTACAGCGCATTGAGGTGACGTCGCCGTCGTTTCGATTGCAAACTTTGACATCAGGGCTTGCTGAAGAGTTCGATCTGTTACCTCAACTAACCTCAGCAAACCCAAGAATCATTTATTCAAACATTTCACCAGGAGAGCTTAATATGTTAGTAATGGATGAGATAACTGTCATTTTAATGCTATTTATTTGATCCCTCCCCTCACAATGAATGTGAATTCATGGGTGAATATTATAATTTTTTTATCTACGGGAATACCTTATAATTGATTTATCGATTCGATTCAAGTAAGCTATTTTCACAATGAGAGTATAATTTGAAACCTTTAGCTGTCAATACAACATCATTTTTTATAGATTTAACTAATCCAAATGATTTCTCAGATTTTCTTTGATTTCCTTGATTTGGACTGAACGCAATAAAGTGTGTATTTCATTACTAATAAAGTTTGAGCTGGACCGAATCTCTGCTTCATTACTCCTATTCCAAGCCAGCGTAGTCCAACTAATGCCACGCGAATCAGGTTTCTGCGCACTGAAGGTATCAAAGTGATTCAACAAATGTATGAACACCACTTTGCTAAACGTTTGAGCTGTGAGCACTCGTTGTCAAATGACGGAATGGGCCATGTAATTGGAGAGCTTGGCTCAAAGCGTACCTAACCTCTTATTTCTTCATAATATTTTACATTAATCGATTGAAAATTTAATGATGTAAATTTCTTGATTTTTCTTTGGGACTGAAAACGAGTTTGAGAAGGAACTTTATGCCCTTGCACGAAAATTCGAAAATCTTTGCACAGAGAACATTTTGCAATGAGAGTATCGAAACGATGTTGCCTCTGTTTTCATCCTGGGTTGGTACTCAGAGATATTTTAAGACTTCCTTTTCGCGACCCTTTTGTTGCAGCAAACAGCAAGTTCTAAATCGTAGCTAATCCCATCTCCAATCCCATCGGACCTCTAAAGAAAACTCGATTCATAAATGGATGAAAATACCAGTATTTGACAACAGATCAATATTTTTGATTACATATTTAATCCATTATATATGTAATATGATGTAAATTAGTAAACTAATTTATTTATGGCGAAATTTTAAGTAATACGTGTAGATTTGGTAATCTCAGATACTTCACATGGTAGAGTAAACAACATTTTCAGAAATAAATTTCAATCTCTGGTTTGATTTCACATTATTCGAAAAGGGTTTACATTTACCTTTTCCTTTAAACCCTGCAATCCACCAGTGGTGCGTGGCAGGGGATGTAAAAAAACCTGACAACCCTATCTAACCTCTAACACTTCGCGGGAAAAACGACCAAAAGTAACTATCTGTCCTGGAAATTACTTCCCTGTATCGCTTTTTTGTTTTCTCCCGAAGATCCCGAGAGTTTATAACTGGGATACAAACATAAGCTATCTTCTCCCCGAAGTCAGTACTGATAAATTTATCAAAAATCTTCCGTCGATGTCTTCTAACACTAAGAGAGTTCCATCCGAGGGATTCTATCACAGCCGAAACACTGCTGTCGAATCTGAAATCTCCCTTGACGAATCTGTCTGCTCTACGTTGAACCATCTCGAGATCGGAAATTAATCCAACTTCGTAAGGATCCCAAATCGCGCAGCAATGCTCAAGTAGAGGTCGAATCAGAGTTCGGTTATTCGGCGTCACTGTTATTGTATACTCTCCTCGCAGCTCGGATTGCTCAATTCATTCTTGAGTGTCTCTTTGGGGACCATAATGATGTAACCAGGGTCATCCCTCTGCGATTTGTTTGGGACTTTCTTTCCGCATTCGTGAAGGCGACGTTGCCGTCATCTCGCCGTGATGAAAGCCTTAGTCTTCTCGCGTTTTACATCCTAAACACTCTCCGACAGCGGACGAAAGTTCCGTGTAAAAGCAAATTGGTGGAAACGAAGTTGAGCCTTTTCGATCCGATTCCGCTCTCATTAAATTCGTAATGTTCAACGTGGTAGTAAAAAGGTGTCTTCCTGAAGGTAAGACGTAGAAATTTGTGTTTATTCTGATAATTCCAGAATCAGAAAACGAAATATAACTGTTGGAAAGAATTGGATGCAGCTGACGTGTAAGTACGAGGCGTAGACACGGTGTACACGAGGTGTCTTCAAACGGTGGACGACACAATTATTTTCAGACTTCGTAGCCCCAGAGGAATCTCATTTTTTCTCATTATCGACCTTTACCGATATTTAAGACAGAATTATTTCCTTGATTCTTGTTCATTATGTGGATCCTTGCAAATGTAAGTTTAACCACGGAATCAATTATTTTATCTTCTTTATCGTTAAACACGACGTTATAAAACTTTAAAAAAATTAACATCAGTGAGGGTTATCGGGGATTTCGATGTCGTCCATTAAAATTTGCATTTAGCGCATTATTGCGTATTTTCGCACAATGTGTAGCTCTTTATCTCTACTTTTTCGCGAATGGAAGTTTACTTTTCACTCTATTAATATCGCAAGAAAAGAATTTTGAAGATTCTGAGAATATTGCTTTTTGGTAATAATAACAATGGTAATTGAAAGGGTTAGGCGAATCGGAAGATGAAGAAAACAATTACTGCATAAAAAAGTGGGGGACAAGAAATTTCAAATTTAGACGTATAGAAAACTACCTTTTGTATTTTTTTCAATTTTTGTTAATAGAGGTTTTTCTTAGGGCAAAAAGAGACTTTTCTTATATGAAAACTTTTCAACTTCCTGTACTTCATGTTTAATTATAGCTTACTTTTTCGTTATTGATAAATATATCAAGACTCTGCTTTACAAAATGTAGTACCTATCCTCGCCTAGTAAATATATAATTTACTTGTAAAATTTATAAAAACTACTTGTAATTTACGGATGCGTTATCATGAAATACTAAAAATTTCATGGGAAGCGAGGAAACATGGGTTTAGGTAAATCTTTAAATCCCAGAGTTTAAGTTTTTCGCTAAATAAAAGAACATAACACATTTTTGTTTACTTTCAGAGGCAATTTATTTCCGAAAGAAATTCGGTTGGCCTATTTCCTCATATGCATCCTACTTAGCCACGTATTTATAGGTTGCCTGCATTTAAGGATAGAGAAATTCAGTGGGTTTATCACATTTGGGTTAAGAGTCATTCTTGAGCAAACGCTGCCTGACTTATCTTAATTGGAGCAGCCAATTTCACGATCCGAGAGTGAGGGAAAAAAGAGTTGATCTACATTTGCGATTCGGATTCCCTTTTATGCCTCCCTTGTCTGCTTTCCTCACTCACTGCATTATAACACGCTCGCAGGGCCAAATGGCTATCCGGGTTCTATTCCGACGATATATCTATTTCCTATGACAGAAGGGAAAGAGTGCAGCAACTGTAATTGATGTCAAGTCTTACAAATTGGGAAAACATGAAGAATTCAACTTGTTATTATTCTGAATTAATAAATATAAAAATTTTAATTAATTAAATTATTATTATTTGCACATAAATATTTTAAAATACATAAACCGCGTGTTTTCTTCATCTGCAAAGATTATCTTTCTCAAAGGCATCTCCGAATTGGCAGTTAACCGACTTATGATTATCTGAATCAGGAATCTATTTCGGGAACATAATAACACTATTCGCACAATTGCAAGATATATACGAGAAAATGAAACAAGGAGCTCTTAGAGCGAAAAATAAACAATCTTGAGAGCTTCTTTCGAATCACACAACGATCGAATTATAGCGTGGAAGAAGGCGAGGAAAGTTTGAACATAAAACCGAAGGATTCTCCTTTCTAAAAATTAATGAAATGCCATTAAATCGCGGTTTACCATCCCGACAGCGCCACGGCGGAGAAAAGAGGAACGCTATCGAAAGCTCGTTCTCCATATATCTCCAGGGCTCTCTTAGCGGCGATTTTCATTTCGGGAGACGCGTTTCAGCGATTGCGAGCGAACGACGCTGTATTTTGCAGAGTGACTTACTCCGAAGCTGCAACGAAAACCGTTCCGAAAGAGGGTTCTGCAAGACGTCAAAAGTTGCCCACAAGTACTAGGGCTCATTCAAACGTTTCTATTTACCATTCCACGTTTACTAGAATAATTTCAAAGGAAAGGATTAAGGTATAATTTCCTGTGGGATTACTTAGGCAGCAGAGTAACCATGTCAAAAATTAGGGTTTGGAGTTTTCTATGCAGATTCTGAAGTACTCAAATTTAAAGATCGGAGTGTGCAATGTTGAATTTTAGGGAATTTACTATTGGATGTGGTGTTGATTCCACCGTTATCACATTATATATAACAAAAATTTATACGGATAAGACGGAAATGAGTTTTCGAGCCTTCAACGATTTATTTCAACAAAATATACATCCGCGATTTATGTTTTTCATAAATTATCACCCTTGGAACTGCACGATTAGCAGCGGTTGCATTATCGGCGGCGCAGAGGCAGCATTCAATCAGTTTATAGAAGTTGAGCCTTAGACGATGCAATTGATCGCATTTAATCTGACATTCCGCGGAATACAATGCTTTGAGTGAAAAGGTCTGCCAATCGACATGGAGCTCAATGCGTTGTAATCCGTTAGAGTGTCACTTATGCCACGTTACGTAATGCAATTACTTTCGCCATAATGAACAACCGTAGAGCGGCGAAAGCTTTCCACGCTAGCTGTTGTAAACCCTTTAATTGATGCTCCTTTGAAGCCTATAAAAGTCCTTAATGAAAGAAAAAGAGGAAAATTGCTTTCAGACCCGATTAAGCGTTCCTTGCTCAGTTTTGGAGAGCCCGCTTTCGAAAATTGGAATTTAAATGAGAAGAAATATCTCCATAAAGATCGTTGGAAAGGGAAAGGAGTTTAGGGCTGAATTTGGATGAGAAGATTCCCTCTGCCATTCCTTAAGAACACGGTTGGGAAATTCTGAGCAGCTGTCAAGTTCAGTCGTGCCGAGTTAATTGTAGGTCTCCCGGTTTTATATCTTCGTTCGTCTTATTTTTTCTTGCATAAATAGATATTACAGTGATGATAAGATTATTTAGCTTAAATCGAGTAACTGCTAAGTAATTTCGAAGTGGAATATCGTCCACCGTTTAAAATCCAAAGAGATAGAGATTTGAATAAAAATATATGATCTATGTTGCTGAATTTGATATCTCAAAGAAATTCCATACTTAACTCTCATTTCAATTACTTTCCAACATTGATGCAGTACTGGATGGTTTTTCCATAATGAGTATTTCATTTTTTAATATTATATCTTCATCAGTCATATAATAGATTTCATTGTGATTATCCAGAAAATTCTACGAAGGGCATATATAAGAATATATATAGGAATATAATTTCTGTCGCACTGGTGGTCAGAACAATATTATTAAGTACATTTGAATGTCATCGATTTAGCCTTCAACGAATCACGTATTTCAATCCATCCAATGTTGAATATATATAAGCATAATTCGATATGTTGGTAATGTTCATTTAAAGTAGCAAATGCCATTGATTCGTAGTCAAGCCGAAACAATCAAGATACATCCTGGAATCATTCGGACGACAGTGATATTCAAAATACCGATCATATTCAATTGATTACTTATTGCTCGGAGGGAAAACATTTCGAATTTAAGATAAGGCGAGGTAAAAATCCTCAAGATCATGACAACTATTAAACTCAGCGACTCCAAGAAGTTTGCTAATACATCTCCGAATCAGGAACTGGCTAACTTTCCCACCGCTGAAGGGCCGGAAGTCAAATAAGGGAAACGAATAAACATTCCCATTTAATTGAATCTAATGATGGCCTAAAATATCCGCTTCCCGTGACTCTATATTGCTTCATTAAGGGCCACAAAAACCACGCAGTCATTATCCCCCACTGAGGAGGAATAAATAAGTGAAAGTGAAGTTTCCTTCCAATCGCCTCCAACCAAATTCGGTCGAGAGAGGAATCTTTCGAAGCGCTGTTGAAAAATGATCAGAATGAACCGAGAAAGGCTTACGATTCCATCGCTATCTTCCCGTTCCATTAGAGTTATTTCAGAGAAAACTCGAGGTTTCGATGAGAACCGATACATGAAATTTTATTATTTATGGGCTCACGAAACCGTGAATAGACAGAGGCACAATTCTGTTCTTTGCAATTTAAAGGATTCCGAAGAAAACATTTCGGTCGTGACGCAACAATAAGACGGGCAAAGGAATTAATCATCAAAGGATACGAAATCCATCGCTAAATTTTCCCGCACGAATTACGTCTACCTTCGATCTGAAGATTATTAATTTGATCTATAAAACCGAATCCTAATTTGAAATGGAAAAATTCAGAGCAGCGGAAGATTGGGCGGGAGAAAGCGGATGTCAATCGTGGATTCTTTGCTTGACCGGATGCGATAACTACTCCATCTTTGAGGAGGAACTCTCTAAAGAGGAATTTACGAATGGACGGGAGAAAACGGTGCCTATTGAGAAGGGTGTCCTCCGCGGTCCATGGGCACTTTCCCTCCGTTTGGCGTCGAAGAGAGGGAAAGCTCACCGCCTTCAAGTGTCTTACAAATCTACGATCTCATGAAATTTCGTCCATTCGCGAAATGCGATAGCTGAGAGACATTCTCTTGATTTGTGGGGTCTCTCTGTGAACCCGACGAATCCAAACACCGTGAAGACGAAGCTTTTCTTTTGCCCCACACAAACAGACTACACAAAGAAAGATCGAAACTCGAACTATGCTATTTTACCCAAGTGGGCTCGGAAGAATCTTTGCTAAATGTGAGTCGACTTCAAGTCAGCTAAGATAAATGCTTGCCATTTTAATTCGTTTAATCTCACATTTAGGTCCATTCGTTAATATTATTCATTCAACATTCTTTAATACAATATGTATGATCCTAATTCTTCATTAGTGTAATAGTAATCACGAAGGGAAACGCATAATACAAATGAAGTTTCGGTAGCACGCGAAATTTAGCATCGGACGCGAAATTAAAGGTTCCGATGAGTCGAATCGAAGCCAAAGTGTTGTTTTTTTTGAGCGAAAAGCGGAATCGAAAATTTTATGGTTTGAAATTTTCGTTCACCACAACGTGAATGAATTAATTCGTATGATTGGCTTATTTTTGGACTCTCGTTTTAAGACATTATTTATGCAAAGAGTTTTCAAGGTTCGATTTGAAAATACTCTGAATTAAAATGCAACTTGAATGCCATCCCGAATTAATCCAAGACTACTTAGAATTCACCGCAATCGACATAAATAAATGACGAAGAGAGACTCGACTTAAGGTAAAAAATATGTATCGAATAATAATCTCTTGGTTCACCACGAATTCGAATTAGATAAATTTCATTTAAACATTGTCTCCCCGAATCACTCTCCAGTACTTCTACATTAAAAGCAGAATTAGAGGTCCCAGAACTTTATTTATTTCCTACAGATTTTACTGTCTCCACACGAAATGAAACTGAAAATCCTCCGTCAGGGTGAAATGAAGACTTCCTGGTCGGCGATGCAATTTGGAGGACGAATCGAGGAAAGCGGCGGCAAAACAGGAAAGAGGAGAAAAAGAGCATCTCGAGAGAAAGGAATCCGTACCTCTCCTTGCCTACTTCTTTGACAGTTCCGAAGCATCTCAGTGCTGCTTGGACCGCTTCGTTGCCACCTAAACGTTCAGTCAGGCAAACGTGGCATATCTCGAAATATTCCGATAAACATTAAAGCAAGATTCAGGTTCGGGTGAACTAATTTTATGAATATAACAAGTTGCGTTGAAAATTAGGTTTCTCTCCGGAGGGTGTGCTTAAGATACGCAATCTCTTTCATTATGATCCATTTGGAGTCGGCCTTTGCAATATCGCTATATTTGATCGATAAAAATATTTTCCCTCGAATAAGTTGTCTATGACGTAATACGTTGCCTAAGTTAGTTTTGTAGGCGATCGATGTAGCGCCAAATATAAATTCAAATTCGGAATAAGATTGATAAGATTTTGATGCAAATTTCGTCTCGGGTCTCGAGTTTTCGGGTAAAAGATTATTGTTAAAATCTAAATTTTATTCCATAAAGATGATCTACGCTTGGTATTCATAGGAAAAGGAAGAAATATAAATAAGGGGGTACACTAACCAAGAGTGGATGTGTTTAAAAAAAATTGATCACTTTAATGCGATCGAGAAATTCGTAACCTCTCAAAGCTTCCAAAAATGAACACATCGTCTGCATATCAAAAGTTACTAAAAATGCCAAACCACGGATTCAAATAAAAAGATGTTACGTAAAATAAAGAAGAGAAAATAAATGAGATTTAAGGATAATAGGTGAAATGTTTGCTTCGATTTCCCTCACTTATTTTTCTAAAAACAATTCCAAATGAAGGAAGGTGCATCCACACTGTGTAGGACCAATTTTAGCGAAGGTTTAAAAACGGTTCTAAATTGAATAATCCTAGATATCTATTCATGTTGGTATCTTATGGTCTCTTGGTATTTCTATATAAAATATATTACACAGAAAATCATATTGCTTGCGTACACATATTTGAACTGGAATAATCATGTTTTTCTAAAAAAATTAAATTGAAGCAGGATTGGACTGAATTCTAATTTCATTTAAAATATTGATGTACATTGTATTTCACGAGCTATCACTAGTTCATCGTTGTACACAGCATCTTTAGACTCCACAAACGCTGTCGATATCCTCCTTCAGCCGCAGTCCATCCTTTTCATCGATTTTCTGGAGCATCGAAAACCTTTAAAGGAGGAAAAGGAAAACATTTTTGGTCGCATAAAAAGAACGGAATCGAACTTTTTTCAACGCCCTTGTGAAATAGAGAAACACATCCCCAATCCGAGACATTTCATTTTCTTCGTACTTTTCCGACGCCGAAGGACGTGTGCTTTAGGAATGGAGGTCGGGAAGAGACCGTCTTTTGTTTTTAATTGGAAGACGTGTTTCTGTGGTGCATCTGAATTTCGAAGATAAAGCGATCGCTTGAGTCAGTCCGCGATGAAAAATAAGACCGAGATAAATTAGTCGTAATTAGGAAGGATTAGTTGATTTTTAATTATATTTATATTTATTGCATATTATTATTCATGCTATGACTTGAGAAACTTTATCGAAAATGATTGCAAGGATATCTTCATGACCACAGCGTTGCTATCATTTACGCATTGGCCAGAATAATGATTTCCCGTTATAAGATTGTGGATCTATGTATAAGACTGCTTATCTTTCTTAAGAATTATAAACTTAAGGTTCCTTTTACAATATGTAGATGAAACATATCTTTTATTGTCTCCAGGTAAAAGAAAGGCATGTATTTTTCATTCACTTTTGTTTCAATCCTGGTATTAGCTATGATAATACAAGTTTCTGAGGTATGAGTGATACCGAATTCGTCTAGGTCCCTTCTTTTGGAATAATATGAAAAATGCTATTCACGAGGTCATTAGATTTTCCTCCGATAGCATTCGTGGGGAAGCGATGGAAAACCATCTCATCTTGCTGAGCCTTTGTTGGAAGGTATTTAGGATGTAACCATCCTACTCGAATTCAGGAATTATTTATTTCATCTTCCCGAAATAACCCGATAAGTATCCAATGCTCAATACAACGCGGAATATGGCTATCAAGCATTTTAACCTTCGGTGCAGAAATAATAAAACCGCATATGAATGTCAGAACATATCTCTGGCGGTCTTTCTCGTCTGCAGTCCGCAGAAAATGTCAGAATAGCCACACAGTCATAGCTGCCTCTGAATGCCGCCAAATGAGATCGAAAGCAATACGCGAAAGATGTAATGACGAGGAATGAAGCAGGAGAGTAGGAATAACAAACGTGTCTTCCGACAGAAGATACGGGAATACATCGAGCATCGGACAGAAAATCGCCATTTTCCTTAAAGAAGCGTTTTATGCGGTGAGAAGAGACCACGAGTATTTAATCCTCTTTAATTTCTAAAGCTTTTCCTTTTCTTGCTATGAATGTCGCGACGAACTTACTTCTTGATCATTCACTTGTCATCTTTGTTTTCACGCAACTGCAGAACCCTTAAATTTTTTCCTACTTTGTTGTGTTTCCGTCACTGTGACAACTGTCCCAACGGAAATTTTGACCCCGGAGACGAAAAGTATCGCTCCCTGAGGAAAAGTTGCTATGTAATGCGAAAATACGAAATCAGTGTTTGAAATATCAACGTTTACAATGATTTCGAGGAATGAGACGTGAAATTCATAAAAAGAAACTTATAAACGAGCAAGGTTCTTGAGAGAATCGTTGACCTTCATTTTAAAAATAAAATTAAAGAACCTCCGTCAATTCATTGAGGGCTACCAAAATCAGGTCTGTCTATAAATTTCACCTATACAACATTTTGATTGAGGGAATTTAGAAAAATGCAAGGCTGTTTAATTATCAACATAACATTCACATCAATTCATTCCGATATTCAAACCTATTATGGAAAAAAACAACCGGCATTATATTTACGAGCGTATTACTTAGTACGTTTCCTTCCATATAGGTGTCGCTTATTAAAATAATTAGGAATATTCCTCCGTTTCCTTTGTTACAGATATTCGGGAAATATTCTTAAATGCTAATATTTAAAAATAGCAATTAAGGGAAGCACTTCTTAACAAGAATGCTCGAGAAAACCATTACTTTTGGTAACTTGGGTCAAAGATCGTGTTTCCCCATGTTCCAACTAAGTTACTTTTGTTCATATATATTTACTATTAAAACGTGCATATTTCGCTTCCAGTGGAAGTATATTCAAAGACCGGCAAGGAACTGCCGAAACCTGGGCTTTAAAGATGCTTCTATTGGGAGCGAAATATGCATATCGCTATAGCATTTGTGTTCTTTGATGGTTTTTGGTGCTTCGCTTATTCTATATTTCAACCATCAGTGGCTTTCTATTATTATTAAAACGAATATTCATTTAATGGCATCCTATTATTTCTGATATTTCTGTGTGTACACCTCAGCGTCAGGAAAGCATTTCCGACCGCGGTACCTCGGGGTGCACACTTCCTTCAAGTTAGGAAATGCTGCACTGAGACACCTTGCGTATGCCAAAGGAAATAAGAAGTTATTTTGGTAAGGAAATTGTAGAACTGAGATGCATGGAAGCTGAAGGAACTACAAAAATAGTTTTACTTTCGTACTTATATTTCAAAAATTTAAATTTTGATTGCCTTTAAAAAAATAGTATATATTTATATGTATCGATATTTATGACGTCTTATCGAAATGCTGTTGCTCGAAAATTTCCTCCGATCGCGTAAATAATGCGGTGATGTAGACCGATATAAGTAGTACTGCAAATTTACGGGAAGAGGTTGAGGTCATTAGAGTTGCAAATAGGGGATCAACTTATAAATAAAGTAGAAAGTTTGCATCAATGTGTCCAATAAGAACTTGAGAACCACAATATGCACGGCTTTCAAAATTTAAAGATAGTTAAAGGTCTTCACTGTGCAGAGAATAGGATATTCTTTATTTGCCAAACCGTTCCCGGTTCGACCCCAGACGAGTAAAGGCGTTCCCATAAGAAATAAGGGTAAACTTCATTTTACCGATTGTAGACATAATTTTTTGCCGTATGAAATTTCGAAGAACAGACGTCCGAAATCGAGGCAAGCGCCAAAAGCAGGTAAAAGAAGTAAATAATCTTATTTTGGTCGTAAAATAGTGTTTACGATTTGAATTTTTGAGAATTCCGATGATATAAATGAAAGTTTCTGGAAATTTAGCGATTGTAAACAACCCGTCCCCTTGACGACTGACGTGGTTGTTGAAGCCGAGCTCGCACGTTTTCCGATAAGAATGCATTGGAAATGTAAACACACACAGAAATAAAGAGTCATTCTCAATTCGCAAACCACGAACCCCTTCGAACGAACAGAGGAGGAGATAGAAAAATAAGGTCCTTTTTGTTCCGTGGGGTTTATGAGTCGTGGAGTGTTTTGAGAATGACTCGCGCCGAAACCAGTCGTCAGTTCAATAAAAGATTTTTCTTTGGAAACCAAAATAATTCGGAGGACATAATCACCATGAATAATATTAGAAGGTTCCACGAAGTGAAGGCAGATCCAATATGTTTATCAATCTCCCCGACATTGACAACGGAAGCTTACAAATATCATATTTTACGATCAAGAAGTCAAGAAACGAGATATTTGTCAGTATAGGGACAGAAAAATGTTTACTTTTCAGATTCGGGTGATTTGTAGGCAAGAATGAGGCGTGTTTAGTGCTTTGGGGTACTGTTTGGATTGATGTTTATTATTCGGTCGATTACTGTTTCTGTGTTCTCAATGTCGATTCTATGAATTGTTTTATTTTGAGTTGAGATAATTTCAAATATGATGACTTTAATCGGCTTTTACATCTCCATTGAGAATTTGCGGGAACTTCAGCAATTCTTTATTATGATTTCTTAAGAAAAAATCATATAATGTTTGATATTCTTATCGCCCTTTATACGATATATATCGGTTTAAAATTATAGTAACTTTGATAGGATTAAAAATTATCTTTTTGATTACCCGACTTTTCAAAATAAGCTAATGTAAGAGGTATTAAATTAACGAAAAGAATCTAAGAAACAATTATACTTTTACCACCAATGTTTAGCAAAGCAAATCTGTGGGAAAAGTGCAATTCTTTCTCAGATTCTTTTCATTATGGATTGCCACAAAATCTCGCCGGATTCAGTGAAGGATATGAAATTGTTTTATGTACAAATAGAACTTCTATATTTAATCCTTCTCCTATTTTCCCCATTGAAACTCAATGTAAGCTAGTTTAATTCTCGTTCAGCTTCCTTTATCTTCCGTTGTATTTCTTCGCATCCTGATGAGTACAGCCTCATGATAGAACCTGATGAAACTCGCGAAGTGAGAGCATTCGTTAGGACGCGGTCTAATAACGGCGAAGATCGTATTTCAAACAGCGATCGAGTGACAATGAGAAAGAGTCTTCAACGAATCCATGGGAGATTCATCGTCAAACCAAAGTAGTAAAATAACGAAGCATGAGTTTTTTTTACAAATCATTTGCTTTCAGAGAGAGAATTTGCGATGAAAACAATAAAAAAAGATCTTTTTGAGCGAAATTGGGACTGAGCAGTTTCTTCTGCCGTGTTACCCTTGGCAAATATTCTCATTCATGAAAGTTATAATCTAAGGATATTCCTAAGAAGGCGAAATTGAAAGAAACATCAATCGATAACAGGATAAATATTTCCACTTTCAGGAACACAGCACATAATTGATGAGGATGTACAATAGCTGATGAAATAAGGAAAAGTAAGTAATGGACTGACGAACAGAGACGACCAAAAGTGTGATCAGAATTTCAGAGAGACAAGTGAACAGGAAAAAGAAAAGTCATTTGATACGAAGTCTTTGGAAGTACCTAATGGAAATAACAGAGTGCGTTAAATTCCGACGCCAAACAAAATATTCTGCTTTTGATGTCTAAAGGACAGTGAAAGATGAATTGATTTGAAGAGATGCTCCGTCAGCTACCGGAGAAGAATCATTAGCGCGGACTTTCCGAAGTCACGACGCTGCGCATTCCCTCGGTACGGTAGTGGTGAATCCCCTTCAAAATACAAATTTTCAGAGAGATCTTTGTTGCGATATCCGTGAGACCACTCATGAATTTATGAGGTCTTTGAAAGAGGAGCCAATCGTTTCACTGAATCGTATTTCTGGAGGATCGAAGGGAATCGTCGGAAATCAAACTTAAATTCCAGCGAATGCAGGCTTCAATATGTCTCAAGGATAAGTGACGAAATACAAATTCGTTTGGAGTAAAAGCCGTATTCGTAGGCTCCTCAAACTCGCGCGAAGAGGGGCTCTTCCAAAATCCAGGAAACTTCTCGAATTTGAAATAAAAACGCAGAAAAGGGTTGATTTCCCTTTCCTTGAAAACACATAATTTTCCTTCGCCAGGAAATAATGATCCAATTTAAACGATAGTTTTCGAAGTCTCATAATTTTTCATTTTTACAATTAAATAATCTTATGTTTGGAGATAATGAATAATTGAAGGTTTGAGATGGAAATAGAGCTTCAATACGAAAATAAATCAATAGAAAAAATCATGACAATCTACTTAAAATATCGATCTATAAAAATAAAGAGAAAATTAGGAATCTTATCTATTTCCAGGCCAAAAGAGAGAACAAATTAGCTGTTTCGCTGAGCGGTTCCTTGATTATTAAGTACCAGCTGAAGTACGAGTTGATTCTGAACAGGGAATGTAGATTAAATATTTTTGTCATCTTTGCTCAGATAAAAACTAACAACTCATATCTTGCTTAGTTCGAAGGGAATCGAAAAAGAAAATCTTCTATGGAAATCCCAATATCGCATCAAAGCTCTCAGAGCTCTTGCTGAAATTTATATTTAATCGTTCGAATTTGAAGATTAATAGAACTTTTTCCACAAAACTTACCTCTTTCAATCCCTATACCTTTAATTTCGCATTTAAAAGTAAAAATGCTTTTGAGGCTGTATGGCTTAAACGACATCAGTTGGGTATTTAAAACTGTGTACTTTGCAAATTTTCATAATGTGAGGTGCATTGTACCATAGAGTTAGTTACTCTATAGTTAGTATAGTTACTCTATGATTGCACTCTGGGGTGTCTCTAGTGTCTCAGATGATGTTTTTAAAAGAAGAGCATCAACTAACCTGAAACCCTGGGATTCCTGCAGATCTCATTTTAAGGAGCTAAAAATTATGCCTCTACCCTCAGTTTATGTATGTGATACAATTCTCAACATTAAAAATAACATAAGCACTATCACCCTCAATTCCAATATATATATAATTACCAAACAAGAACTAAAAATGACATTCATGTAGATAAAACACAACAGAATTGAATAATAAAGGAGCGTTCCATGCTGGAGTTAAAGTATTCAATAAACTGCCTAAGTATAGATAAAATATATAGCAGAGATAAAATTATTTAAAAGAAAATTGAAACAATTTTTATTGAACAGTCTTCTGTAATAGTATTCTTATTTTTAATATCTCTATAAAATAACAGAAGTTAGTACTTTTTCCACAGTTTATTTGAAACGACCGGTTTCGTTGAAACCGGTCGTTTCAAATAAACTGTGGAAAAAGTACTAACTTCTGTTATTTTATTGTGATGGATTTCCACAAAACTACGCCTTCCTCCGTGGATTTTATTTTAATATCTCTCTTAATAATGTATCATTTAAATATCTGTATGAATTACATTTTTCTTGACGAATCCATGCAAATAGTACTTTCGTGTATGGATAATAAAATGACTATTACACATCTTTAGTCGATCACGAGTAATTGCATTTGATTACTAAAATTATTTTCAAAATCTATTCGCTCATTTCTCAATTTCCTTTAAAGTTCTCACATGTTACAATGAAAAATTGTTCTTTCGGACAGGAATCCAATCCTAGTATGATATGGATAATTAGAAGCTTAATTCTGTCGTGAATACAATGATAAAGATTGGACATACCAATTAGATACACGGCAATGTAATTACTTTACCATCTGACGGACTGTACTTTCGTGTTTTTACACTAAAATTATTTAAAATTTAAATATTTCCAATTTGACGTACACTAACCATTTTTGAAAACGATGAGGGGCATAATATTTTACGAGAAGAAAATCAGATTTAAATTCAAAGGGAAAGTTGTGAGGTAGCAACTGAAGCAAAACATTGACGCGAAAATGTTAAGGAGAGAAAACTTGAATCATCTGCGCTAAGGCGTATAAAATAGAATAGTATTACTATGGACTAATTTCAAGTAGAACACGCACCAAATGCTACGGATAAGGGTCATACATTTAGATGTTCATTATAAAAACTTAACGGTTCATTCATTAAGGACCAAATAATTTCAAACCTCAACCGATTCTCTTGAATGGGTGCGTGAGAGCTTTCATTCACATGTGATGATCGTTGCGAAACTATCATTCGAGATGACAACGCAGCAATGGACCACAACGATTTCTCGAAGGGACGAACAAAGACGAGATCACGGGACGGCCGGGTGCGAGGCCGCTTCTTGACGGTCTAATTTGGTGCGCGCACCACGCTATGCAGCACCACGCTATGCAGCACCACGCTATGCAGCACCAAGATATGCAGCACCACGATATGCAGCACCACGCTATACAGCACCACGCTATACAGCACCACGCTATGCAGCACCACGCTATACAGCATGACGCTATGCAGCACCACGCTATGCAGCACCACGCTTACAGCACCACGCTATGCAGCACCACACTATACAGCATGACGCTATGAAGCACCACGCTATGGAGCACCACGCTATGGAGCACCAACGTTAGGAGGAGAGCGAAATGAAGAGGATCGCAATTTCGCGATCAGCAATTTTCCTCACCCAGGCAATTTAGATGGCATCCAATTCTATCGTTTTCTCAATTTTGTATCTTCTTTTTGATCCGTCATTTAACATTTATGAAGTAATGTTTGAATTTCGAACCGACTCGTTATATGGCAATGAATTACGTACTGAGAGGTACAAGGCACTGAAATACTTTTGATATGAACGTAAGGCAGGCTCCATAATTATATAACTCGATGATTATCTTTATCATAAATGATGATGTGTAACAATTGTGTAATCATCAGCATCTCTCTTTCCAATGGAAGCAGACGTTCGTCTTCATGTAGTGTTTTTTTTAATTTAACACATATTACCTCAATCCCTCTGTTTCGATGATCAACGCGAGAGTGAATTTGCTGGGAAGGGCATTCTACTGTATGTACTTACAATCTATCGCACTATACACACTCTATCTGAGATCATCTCGTCGATGGAGGCAAATGGGGTTTTACCAACCCTCGGAAGAAAGGCGTCCGAAATGCCGTACGTGGAATTTAAGGACGTTCGATAGAACTTAGCAGATGAATAATTTTGATTGTAATTAGTGACTAATTAGATTACAGATCCAAAATTAATTAACGTTAATAAAAAATAGTGTACCTTTGAGTAATTCTGTTTACTTTTCAAGTATTAATTATCATTTATACGGAGCAAATTAAGAGACAAGTTAAGACACATCAAAGCTTGCCACGAAGGTGAATGAGAAAATTAGTATCCGATTATTACATTCAGTGCACAGCAGTGAATTACACAGGTTGACAAATTTCAACTTTTTTCGATAACACGAATGTTAATTGCTGTTCTTAACTAATTTTGGGCCGCTGATTAAAGATATGAACTCAGAAAAGTTCCACCCACGTAAGGGTTTTTGTTGTTCCAACTTTTACTTTGTTCTTTGTCGTCATTCCGCATGTGTTTGCCTACACTGCAATTATCGTGTTATAGTACTTTTTTCATCAATGTTACACGAAGTAAGAAGACACTATAAATATAACAAAGGTTAAACTATGATTTTCATTTTATGAAGAATAAGCACTCAACTTCGTTGTTTATCCACCACCTAATACACTTCTCAACTACTTCCTCCTATACACTTCTACACCAGCATGATATTAGGTATGCTTGGAAGGATGTCTTGGACTTAAAAATAAGTAATACGCATATCCCCTCGGGTTCTTCATTACTTACTAGGAACCAAGGTTGAAGCGAAAGGCGTTTTGCCTAAAATAGACAAGGACTAATAGGAATGTAATAAATCATATACTAAAATACAGATATTTTTAAGAGTTCTAATACGAGTGTATGTGATTTCCCTGTAATTTGAGTGTTTTAGTGAGGCACCAAAATCCACACTTTTTAGGCGACCTTATCAACTCGCCATTTTGTTACTCTTAGAATTCGGTCTAGGAATATAAATTAAATGTAAATGCAGTGAATTTATAAACTGATAATCAGTTCAGATATAAATTTAGAATGTTTTTAACCTAAAAATACAAAGAAAAAATTATCGAAGAAGTTACTTTGTTTATTTAATGTTTATGTAAAATTCTCGAAAAGTGTGTGGTGGGACTATTAACACGGATGAATTTATCGCAAAATATACAATAAGAAACAAGTAACTATGTGAATGTTACCAAAACCTTATTGGCCAGTGTAATTGTAATTTTTGTCTGCTTTTACCATCATAATTACTATCCGATCAACTCTTATTACCCGCTTAAAGATCTTGTTTGCAAGCTATAGATAATAGTTATTTATACATACATATTATATTTTACAACCTAACGAAAATATTGTAAATTTATACTGCGAGAAATTCTTTCAAATCATATCCAAGAAAAAGGAAGCGATTTTAAAGATTTGACCTTAACTGTAAATGAGACGAATCATTATCCTTTTCCCAAAGACACGACGACTGAAGCCAAAGGAATCGGAAAAATGCAATCGCCGGGAGAAAATGGGTAAGATTACTCTCTGATGTAATAACTCAAGTTTAGGCGATGCTTACGCCATAAAGAGCAACTTTCTCCGGATTAGATGCGGAGACATAAACAACAACGAAGATGACGCCTTAACAACCTAATAGTTGGAAAGAGCAAGATTGCGACCGACGAAAGCGGTTCTTGGAGGGGACTCCGAAATGGGAGAAACTGCAGGTAGAGGAGAGGTCAACGGTCAATTTCTCTCATGCAATTCCTCGTGCACACTCGTGACCTTTCCGAGTCTACTTTCCTCCTGAGCAACGTTGCCACACGAAGACTCTCTCTAAATACACTCTGTGGGCATTAGGAGGATGTCCTCAATCCATCAAAATAGATAAGTCCCAAGATGCGGAGCGAGCTGTAGAAGCTTGCTTTTTTCGATGATTCAGAATACTCAAAGCAGCACGTGGCATGAATACCCCACGAATAACTTTATTTTGTAGTATTAAAAAGGAGTGATGGAGATACCATGATTCGGTATCACTAATACCTCTAAATAGCTATCGTATTTATATCATCTAATATCGTTTTAATATCATTTAGCAAACATGTACAGGAAATTTAGTCTTATATATGAGTAAAATGAGGATGTAGGTGTGGGTTACGAAGCGAATGAGGGTAGGGAAAGGGAACAAATATTCATTGCTCAAAAAATGCTTTTTCTTGGAAATCTCGATGATTTTTTGGGACATTTCCTCCTCATTTTACCTACAGATGGTTATATCACCATTCCACGAAGTGAAGATTGAGCATATTAATTTTATATTTAAAATCCCTGTATGAGGCTTTCGCCAGCCGAGCGAGCCGCTGAGAGTTTAGACGTTTGGGAAGAGTTAAGGGCAATAAGAATCTCGTTGTTATGGGAGACTGGAACGCGGTAGATAGGCAAGGCGAAGATGGGGAAGGGGTGGGAGAATTCGGTTTAGGGAAAAGGAACGACAGAGGACAGAAACTGATAGACTTTTGTAAAAGAAATAATCTCTGCATCACAAACACACTCTTTCAGCACCACAACAGACGGAGTTACACATGACAAAAGCCCGGGGATACAGATAGGTACCAAATTGATTACATTATGGTAAGAAAGAGGTTTAGAAATAGTGTTAAAAACTCGCGAAGTTTTCCTGGTGCTGATGTCGATTCGGATCATAGCCTGGTCATGATGAAAACCGAGCTTAAGTTTAAAAAGATCATTCGACCAAAACCTACACCAAAATGGAATTTAGAAACTGTAAGGGGTGGGAAGTCTAAAGAATTTCAAGAGTCAGTCATCAATGCTCTTCATAGTAAGGAAAGGAAACTAACCACTAGCGAATAATGGGAAATGTTAAAAAATTGCATCAAAGATAGTGCTCTAAAAACTGTTGGGAGGGTTAAAAAAAAACAAAATCAAAACCTCATGGGTAACTGTAGAAAAGTTAAATAAAATGGAAGAAAGAAGTAATTGGAAAAGAGTCAACACTGACCATGGGCGCAGAATGTACAGAGCACTAAACAACGAACTAAGAAGGGAAACAAATATGGCTAGGGAATAGTGATGGAAGGGACAGTGTAATGAAATGGGAAAGCTGATAGAAAGCGGGAGGGTCGACCTAATATATATTAAAGTAAAGCAACTGTCAGGGAATACAATTAGTAATAGAATGATGACTGTTAAAGACAGCAAGGGAAATCTATTAAGGGATCCAGCCTCCGTAAGGGGACGATGGAAGGGATACGTTGAGAAATTGTATGGGGAAAACATGAAACCCACCAGCATAGAAACAGAAAGTGAGGAAGAAGTTGAAGAAGACAATGTTGGACCTGGGTTACTTTGTAGTGAAATTAAACGAGCATTGCGGGGTATTAAAGGGAATAAAGCAACGGGAGTTGACGAGATCCCAGTGGAGTTCCTTAAGAAACTGGAAGATAAGGGTAAGAAATGTTTCTATGATTTAATTATGAAAATTTATGATGAAGGGCAATGGCCAGTGGATTTTACCAAAACTATCTTGATTCCTTTACAGAAAAAGAACAAGGCTACAGAATGTCGGGATTATCGTACAATTAGCCTAATCTCTCACGCGGCAAAAGTACTTCTAAGGGTTTTGAATAGACGGGTCGAGGGAAAAATTAATAGGCAAATCGGAAAAGAGCAGTTTGGTTTTCAGAGAGGGAAAGGAACGAGGGATGCAATTGGGGTGATGAGAGTACTTGTGGAACGAAGCCTGGAATTTATTATTGTGTTATGTGTATGTTTTGTAGATTTTGAAAAGTCTTTCGATAGAGTCCAGTGGCCAAAACTAATGGGGATATTGAAGAAATATGGATTAAACTGGAAAGATAGACGTTTAATTCAACATTTGTATCTGAATCAAACAGCCCGCGTAAGGATAGCTGATGGGGAATCGGATTGGGCTGAATTAGGTAAGGGGGTAAGACAAGGGTGTCCTATGTCACCAACGCTCTTTAATATATATGCAGAGGACATGGTGATAGAAGCCTGGGAAGAAATAGTCGGGGAAGCAGTGAAGTCTGTAAGGTATGCTGACGATAAAGCTGTTGCGTGTGATTCCGTAAAGGGTTCTCAAACTGTAGTAAATGCTCTTAACGGTAAAGCAAGGGATTTTGGAATGAAAATTAACGTAAATGAAACTAAAGTTTTGAGGTTCACTAAGGGAAAGAAAGCTAAGTTAAGTATTGGGGTGGATGGGGAAATACTAGAGCAGGTAGATATATTTTCTTACTTGGGAAGTACTCTCTCTTGGGACGGAAGATGTCAAGATGAGGTTCTTAAAGGAATAGCCTTGGCTAAGGAAGCCTTTATGAAGCGAAGGGAATTAATGACCAAAAGTCTTGACAAAGGAATCAGGAAAAAAGGAAAACAAACACGGAGGTGTTAGAGATGGTTGGGGAGGAGAGGGTTTTAATCGGCGTGATTAAACATCGTCAGAAGAAATGGGTTGGTCAAATATTGAGGGGGAGGGATTGGGCTGTAATTGAGGGTAGGATTCAGGGGGAAAAAACAACACCCCATATGTTGGATAACATATGGGGTGGGGTTAACTGTAGGGAAATGAAGGAGATGGCGCTTAATAGGGATTTTTGATTGCGCATGAACCTACCGAAAGGCAGAATACTCATGAATGAATGAATGTATGTATATTTTTTTTCCAACGTATCCTCGAAGGAGTACCTTAATTTGAAAGTGCAGTTTTATTTTCGTATATTTCAAATGTTTCATTCGGATAGAGATGATATTCCTTTTTTCCTTCAATGGAATTTTGTTTGGTTTTTCGCTCAGAGAAATGCATTTGCATCAAAATTACTCAGTTATTGTTCACACGTGAAAACGCTACGAAATTACTTCAAAGAAACGATGCTTGAAAACATTTCTGTCCACATATATGGATTATCTTCCGCCATGTTTTTCCATCTCCGAGACCCTAAGATATACTGTGCCATAGCGGACATAAGAGCGTAGGTAATAACTAATTATTAAATTTCAGTATTTTAGGAGGAAATCGCCAGAATGAACCGTTGATTAATTGCTCACTTTGGGTCTTGGATGCGGGCTCGATAGTTTTCCGTCGTTTAAAAATGATTGATCACCATGGCTTTCTCTGCCAAACTGTTTACTATCTTTTCCGAATGACTCAGCGAAATAATCGAAGGGAAATTTTTAAAACCATTTCGAGTGTTGATGTTGAACCAGTGTTTATGAAAGGCTCTGAGTCTTTCTTCCTTTACTGCGATCGGTTTCCTCGGAAATTTCGACGTCCGTCCCATTTTCCAACTGTCCTTCTCGAAACAATGCGCTTCGAGAGACCTTCGTGGACACCATTCTTAGGGCAACGTTCCTTGTGGCGTTCCCACCCAACGGCCATGTGCGGGGGAGGGATTTCTAAAGAGGCAATTTGGGAGGGAATTCTCTCGCCGGAGACAACGAACAACTGAATTCGAGACGACTCTTATCCCAGACGCAATCTCCGAGAACTAACGAAATGCTAATTCAGATCGAGTAGATTTACGTCTGGTGCACTATCGAACAGGAATTACTCTCCAAGTAAACAATGTGCTTTTCATAACGATCCATTATCCTCCAATATATTTATATCCGGATAGTATAAGGTGCACTAACTTCAAAATTTTTAAGTTAGTTTGGCGTTTCACATCCCCTCTCGCGGGGTACCAATGTAATTTTAATCTCCTATTTTTAACATTGATTTGTTTCAAGCACATAAGAAAATATCTAATAATTCCATGCTTTCTCCTCAAACCGATGAAAAAAGAAGAACAAAAAGTATATATAATGAATGCTTCGTTTGTCCTAACTCAATGTCATTTTAGATTATATCAAATGCGCAGTGACGAAGCGAGAAGACATTCAGACCCCAACTACGAGCAGAAAATATTTGGGCTTTGACTTGAATTAGGAATTAATTAATAGTAGCATCGCACGGAATTAACGTATTATAATAATTGGATTACTATGGAGCCAATAAACAATATTTCTCTTCGGACAGATTCTCTAAGAAACTACCGTACGTATTGATAGCTAATGAAGCATAGTTTCTTAGTGTCTAACATCTATCTAGATGAAGTGACTCACGTCGCCACTGATAAAACTTTTCCTACTGCTGATTACGTGAACTTGCTCTATTTCAATGGAATAAAGTCTTGATTGAATCTATTGATTTCTCCAAATCCGTGATTAATACATATATATTCGAGAAAGCAAATGATAAATTTAGGCTGATCGTCTTTACCATGTTAACAACTGAATGCAACGAACATACCCCATTTACTTCTTCTCTTAAATTTGGGAAGAAATATTTCCGCTTAATAAAGCGACCAATGTTTCGTTCCCTTCGTTATTTTTATGAATAAATTCAAACTATGGTTACGCAAAGAGGCAATGAAAGAGTGTCATTGGGTCTCGTACGGCGAGTGTATTCATATGTGAAAATGTTTGTTCCGTCCCCAAAGAATCCCTAATCTGATCACCGACTCAGCATCTCAGAACTAATGAATGATGACGGAAACTATGCGAAATTGAGGATGAGCTGCACGGAAAAAGCAAACTGTAGAATTTCTTCTATTTTCATTTATTATATTATAGTATGAATTTGATGAAACAATTTGGATCGTTTTACGCTTTAGATGTAATATGGGGCTGAGTTACTCAGTATTGATGTTTTGCAAGTCGTTTTCACGAATTGACGAGTGGAGTCTCCAAATTTTAATTTTACTGGAATTCCGTCGAATGGGAATGGTCAAACATTTCATCATTTAATTATCACAATTAGATTCACGGAAGAATAACGATAGCGCATCGTTTTCCTTAATTTTTAACTTTTTCTTGCTCCGATGAGTATATTGCTTGTTGGAGTTACTGTATCTGATGACTCCACAGGAAACCAATGTCGTCCTTAATTGGTGTATTCCAAGCACGATATAAGATTACACATTTCTATTCCAGTTTAGCACTAATTTTTTCATTTTATTTGTGTCCAACGACTAATATTCCAGCGTTATACATGCATTGCCTCAAAAAATAGAACGCTGTTTTGGATTCACATGTCCTGTTAATCCGACATCATCGACGTCGAACGGAGGAATCTGATTGTAGTGCTTTAATGATTCCCTTCTTTGCCGCTTGCGATCGCATCTCGAGGAGCAATCTCGAACGGCAACGTACCTTTGCGCCGAAACAAAGTGATGAACCTCCTTCAATAGATCCCAGGGACGGATCTAGAAAAAATTTTGGGGGGGGTCCGATCGAAAAATTTAAAAATAAAAGATGTTTCGGTTTTCACAAAACATGACGTTAGAATTGTGTTAGACAAACTCGAAAATTTTCGCTAGTGATTACTTATTAAATTGTATGTTTATTTGCGTTATTTGAGTTTCACTTTCGAAAAATAGACAAAAGTGATATTTCGGGGGGGTCCGGACCCCCAGGATCACCCCCCTGGATCCGTCCCTGATAGATCCTCACTCCCAGTCGGAGCAGAGAAAAGACTCTCGGTCGATAGAGCAAAAGATTCCTCCGCGTCCACCAAAAGTGAAGTCTGTGTCGATGAAGGGATTTAAATCCTCGAATTTCGTCTTTTCAGGTTTTAATATCTATTTGCTATTGCTACTTGCTGACGGCGATGATCATTTAATTTGTGTTTCAAATGAAATATAATACGTACATTTTCAGTCCGAATTAATGCAGTAACACATCATCAATTCCTTTCTTTGTTTGCAGAGTTGCATTCCAAATAAAATGCATCGTCCGATCGAGGAGAAATTAAGATTTGTTTCATATTTATCTCTTTAATATTTATCAATGTCCCAATTGTAGTGTTTTATTTAGATTTAACATTGAAAAAGCGTCGATATTACCGAGGTATAGTGCGCAGAGTGTTCGTCATTATAGTGTTTCTTGTCCTTGATTTCAATGAAACTGTTTTCTCCAGGCGTTTCTATTCCATTACATTTTTTGGTAACTCTTTCCTCTCATTAAATCTTTCAACATTCCACAGATCATCTTCTTCCTCTCTTCATATTAATCCTCCCTTCAATTGCCCTTTTCTGCAGGCAGTCCATTCTTAGGACGTGATCCGTCCAACTCGCCTTGCCCTCAACTTTTTCACAATGTCTCGTTTTTCCCCATTCCCTGTCAGTGCCTCTTCATTGCCCACCTTTTCTTTCCATCCATCGCCACACCTCAAAACTTTCCTCCTCCTCAATGTCAATGTTACCGAACCATATACGAGAACAATGCTCCATATTAAGCACTTGGCTAATTTTTTTAGGGTACGAAACAGTGACTAATTATGATTAATAAAATTAAATTGTTGCTCTGAAATAATGAATGCTTATTCTTTCCAATCCCATTTTCAAAATTTAGGAAATCCCGCAAATGGGACTGCGATCCATCTGAATGACCCGTCGGCAATTGAGATGAGCAGAAGAGAAAGCATCGCAGTGAAGAAAAAGGTCAATCGCTTCAGAAACGTGCAGCTCGTTTCGAAAATAGAAGCAGAACATTTGGCAGTTTTTCGGAAGTTTTGCTACGGCAATCGCTTTGGGGCGAGCATTCGCGAACAAAGCAAAGCTGAATCGTTATAAGGACCATGGGCTATTTGGGAAAGCAGCATGAATTATTAAAACAGCAATAGACGTCTATCACATGTACGAAGTATCAGCTGTCGATACCTAGGAAATAACAAGCGATATTGAAAATGGCCAACTATTTCATTTGGATTGGAATTCTATATTCAGAAGAAAACGACAGAACAATGATGCGGTTCCTAAGATTGGTCGAACTATACTAGATAAATAAAGTAACAAGGAGAAAATTGTAAATTCAAAAAATAATGGAAAATATCAAAGAATTGGCAGGCCCGTTTGGGTGGATAGGAATAAAAAAAGCCCTCATTTATAAAACAAAGGACATCGGAAGTAAAGAAGACAGAATAAAGATGAATTTCAACAACAGAGACCAGTTGGTTAAAAATGTTAAGTTGAAAAAGCAACGGATATGAGTGATTCCCTAATCTATTAACAATTAGTCTATTTAATAAAATTGAAAGGGTGAATATCGGATGTTCATTAAATTTGCTGATCGTTCTTTCGTTCGTTTATTTCGGAACATATGTTTTCCTCTTACCCAATGACAAAGATTCAAAAATACATCGAGAGTATGCTATCATATTGCGAAGGAATCAAATCCCTATAACTTACTTATCAAAGCGGAAGAATTTGCCAATAGAAAATTCATTCTTAAATCCAAGCGAACATCGAATGACCTTAAAAACCGAATGGCGATCACAATGGAGTCGTCAATAAGTGAATCACAAAACTGCTTTCGATGGGTCGTTGGCAAACGCTACTCCAGCAGTTATCAACACCGCACCCATTCTATGAAAGCAGGAATGCATTTGGCAGCCATTGACGGACCTTAGACGAGAATGGGAATTGCAAACGCTTTAGGAGAAGGCGTCACATTCAGACAGGATCTTGAGGATAACGGAGGAATAAAGCAGGACAGGTTTTGTTAAACTTCTCCGAAAGTGTTTTATTCCCGTTAATCACCTTTATTCCAACTAAACTTGTTCTCTCCAAACAGATTCTCATTGCAACATGGCGGTAAGACGAGCAGAATTCAGGTACTAAATTTTATTGTCAATATTTCATGAAAAATATTCCACGCACTAACTGTTATGAATTTCTTAGATAAACAAGCTATAACAGTATATCCCAGAGAATGCCGTATAAACCTATAAAAATTAACATATTATGCGTATAACCTAATAGAAGAAGAGATAGATTGAAATATTGATTGGCACTACGAAACAACTACTAACACATGCTCTGGATTCGAATCAGTGAGGCGCGCTAAAAATATAATAAGAGTTAAATTTGACGAATAATGATGGTAGTTTTACATGAAATGTTGAGAACGGAGCTTAAAGATGTCGAAACTGTTTAATTTTAACTGTTTAACTGAGGATTCCAAAAATATATATAGTAATTTTAGAGAGAATATGAAAATTGTGTGTGAGTAGGAAAGGTTTGGAGGGCTGTAAAATGATAAATAATTTTGAACTGATCGCTGCAATTAAAATTTTAATTATCGTGTATACAAGTTAAAACGTTTTCAGTTCTTTAAATGTATCAATACTATAACTTCATCAATATCCCCAATATTCCGCAATTCACATGAATTTAAACTTATGAGTTCGCTAATGCTGTATCTTTGAGGAAACGTCAAGAAAAAGCAGATGCTCATCGCCGATGACTGTCGAATAAATCATTTCAAATGAGAGATTGTCTTTTTTTTAGGAATCAATGGAAATTTTCAGTTCGTATCTCACAGACCGAGAGATCCATTCAAATCGAAAACAGATTTATTATCACAGTCATTTATAGTCATGGTCCAGAACACTACGTTTCCTGGACAATCATTTCCGATATAACCTGAATAAACCAATCGTGCAGATTGTAATCTTGTATTTCGTAGTAATGTACGACCGCCTTCAGCCGCGCACATATTATGCAACGAATGACCCCGTATTCGGTGCGAACAATATAACCGGCTTTTGACCAAACGTAGCTTGGCCTCAAACTATATGATTTTACAACAGATCTCATTCATTTGAAAATTAATTAATTCTAATCAACTGAATTGATATGGTTCTTCATTTAATACGAACGTTCATGCGTGATTAAATTCTTAAATTTTACAAAATTTTTCAATCAAAATTTAAATTTTAAAACACTCTTTTCTAACTTCCACACATCTTACGATCATGTAATATACATCCAGCACAGAGATATTCTGCCGTAATCCCGATTCAGGTATCATAAGCGGATGAGCAAAGAACCCTCTATCGAAGTGATTGTCTCTTGTGAGCACAGTCTCCAATATCTATTGTCCTTTACCAACAACGGAAAATCAAAGAGAAGACGTTGTCTTACATACTCGAGTAATATTTCCATTTATTCGTAAGTACTTGCCAGCCCACCACATATGATCAAAATTTATTTTTGAGCTCAAAACCACACAAATCGATTTCCAGCATTCGTCATTCAGATATTTCCGAATGCAACAAAATTTAATAAT
Source organism: Sympetrum striolatum (assembly GCA_947579665.1). Classification (NCBI taxonomy): domain Eukaryota; kingdom Metazoa; phylum Arthropoda; class Insecta; order Odonata; family Libellulidae; genus Sympetrum; species Sympetrum striolatum. The sequence goes on from OX388341.1 coordinate 2,178,456, forward strand.
CGCCATGTTGTTTAAATGAGAGAAGAATTTCTTGCAGAATTATTGAAAGTATGAGAGGCGAAATGGGCATTTGTAAATGGGAAAGTCGAAGAAAGGTGACTATTGTTCGGAGAAACGACATCTGTGAGTAGCAATCTCCATCACTAATGTATATAATCATTCGGAATAGACCTCTACCGCGTATCATAAACCCTCTAGCCAGCATTCGACCTAGAATGGACACAAAGTAGGCTGACCACGTTCCGAAAAAATCTAAAACCGGAAATTTTGCGTAAGAAACCGGGACAAAGATGTAACCTAAGATAACCGATTCGGTCCAAAACATCAGGGGGTATTTTAACATCATTCGTTTTTTCCTTCGTTAAGTCTTCCCGCCTATTTCATTCAACATAGTATGAGCACTTTGCGAACATTTGGACGACTAAATTAAAGGCTTCAAAAAAGTGACAAATATATAGTTTGACGATGGGAGGGAAATTTGGATAACGCAATAATCTGGGAGTGGACTTTGGGTCGGCCGAACGATAATGAAATCCCCGACCTCGCCAATTCCCCTCGAGAAACAGTGCAATCGTCGGAGGGCTGTTTCTTATGGATGTAACCGTAAATTTCCCCCGCTCGCACCTCTGGGTGTTGCAACGGCCGGTGAAAGTGACGACCTTTCGAAAGACGATTCCTTCGATATTCGGAAGATACGATGGAAATCCCGCGGCTATTTTATCTGAGTTGTTTCCGCCGTGCTTCGGTACACGCGGATACGTATTGATACCTCATTCGTACGTTTACATTTCAGGAATTGGCCTTTGCCCACTCTTCCTTCCTATTATTGTTGGAAGAATTTATTATAAATTTAACGACTTACGTGAATATTAAGGCATTTCTACATCATAATCAGACTAAAGACAATTTCAAACCTCTTCTACTCCTTCATTACCAACCAAAAGCCATGGAGAGGTAATTAGGCTTACTAGATATAAGAAGTAGCTTGTGATAAAAACACACGCAAACGAACCCAAAACGAGATGAGTTATAACACTTTCCATGGTATTCATTGAGCAGAGACCAATGAAATACAAAAGGAAATTTCTTGTAGAAACTACCAAGTAATTTCTTATTTATTTCATTATGGCGTTCCACCATGCTAAATCACATTGATCACAATAGGAAAGATCAAATTGAATTTTATTATTAAGGATCATCGATACATCAGAAGCTTTCAAATTATCACAGCCATGGACTGAGACGAAGGGAAATGAATGACAGAGGGTAAGAAAAATACATTTATCCTAAAAGAGAATTGATATCACAGGCTGACAAGGTTTCGGTAACATTGAAATAGTTACTTGTTTCTTATTGTATATTTTTAGATAAATCCAGCAGTGTTAATGGTCCCACCACACACACTTTTAGAGAATTTTACATAAACATTGAAAAACAAAGTAACTTCTTCGATAATTTTATCTTTGTATTTTTAGGTTTAAAACATTCTAAATTTATATCTAAACTGTTTATTGGTTAATTAATTCACTATATTTACATTTAATTTATATTCCAAGACCGAATTCGAAGAGCGACAAAATGACGACTTGACAAGGTCCCCAAAAATGTGTAGATTTCTGAGTCCCCAAGCTCACTCAAACGCTCGTTTCTCGAATAGTTGAAAAATTACAGCGCATTATATGCACTCATTTTAAAGCTCTTAGAAAGACTTTTCTATTTTGCGATTTTATTCCATTTAAATTAGTTCTTGTCTATTTTTATGCAAAATACGGTTTTGTGTTCCGACCTCAGCCCGACGGCCCTCGTATCCGTCAATGGGTCCCCATTTCCAGCTGATTGTTTCAGTGTCCTCTTATGTCCATGGGGTAGTCAATAATGAAGAACCAGAGGGGATATTCTGTATTGCTTATTCTTAAGTCCAGGGCACCATTCTGAGGGTACCTGACATATTTAACCACGGCGATGCAGAAGTGGAAAGGAAGAAGGAGATTAGAAAAGAGGTAAAAGTCACCTAAACAAAAAATCCGTACTGTATGAGCTTTTTCTGAGTCCATATCTGTAATCAGCGACCATAAGTTAGTAAAGAACAGTTATTATCTTCCATGTTACCGAAAAAAAGTGAAAATTTGTCGGCCTGTGCTCCACTTCTCAAGATGTGGATGACAGGTATTTATGCGCAGGACTTTGAGCGATTCGATGAAGAAATCGCAAAATGATGCAAAATAAATAAAGTACCGATAAGTTGATATATTTATTATGTTCATTTTAGATTATATGAAACTTAAGAGGAAGATTTCGATGTAAATTTTCAGCTTCATAATGTAACATAAAGCACCAACAAGATTCAAATTGGACTTCACAGAACCAAGAAAAGATTAGCTTCCCACGCTAAATATAAAACTGGAACTTATGAAAAAGTTTATGGAAGCATTTAAATACAAACGGCTCTGCATTCTCTTACTTTTTTTACTTACTTACGACTTAAGTTCCCTAGGCTCCGTTTTGAAATAGTGAAAGCAGGTTTTTTTATCGGATCACGGATAAGAGAACTTTTTAAAGACAATCATTTTGAATAATAATTTTATGATAAGGAGAAAACCTCTTGGTAGTCACTTAAACGTTTTTCGAATATTTTTAGGGAAATTTTCAAAAAAATCTGATGCGCTCGAATGAACAGTTGAAGCGTAATAAATCACTAAAAAAGCAATTTCTTATTATCAGCAAACACTAAGATTTCTTTCCGTCAAATTGTGGTCTTGTAAGTGATGGACATGGTGTTCCACCAGGATATCTCAGTGATGGTGCAAAGATATAAAGGGAAATTAAGAAAAGGAGAGCTGATCAATAAATTTAAAGATAATTTTCACGTTCAAAGACCCTAAAAACATTCAGTTAACACATTTTCTTCACCATAACATTAAAATTTTGAACATTTATAAAACTGTTATCAGAGTGGTTCGAAGACCGCTAATTTCGTAAATCGTTGAAGCGATGCTTAATTTGGGAAAACGGAGTTGTTCGATTAATTTGGCCGAAATTCGCGTCTGATTAATTGCGGTTGCGAAATTGGGTTAAATTAATGATTTCTCAAATCCAAAGCTCAAATGCGCGAATTTCCTCTACGATTCCTCAAGAACCGATTACAATCGCAAGAACCTAATAATATAATTCGGTAATTAAATGCAATCGCTTAATGGATGGATAATGCAATGGGTAGCGAGCTTATTATTTGCGCGTAATCTTTCGATCTGATTTCTCTAATTAAATAGCGCAATAAACCTATATTTCGTGGGAAACGTCCATTTATTTCATGGCGGTTGCGCGATGAGCTTCGTTTGAGCACATTTGATCGAATGCTCTTCCTCGAACGATCTTCTGTCTTCTGTTATAAGGATTGACAATATCAGTGGATCAATAACTTACTGATGCGTAAAATAAGGCAACTTATTTATATAAGGAGATGAATTCCCCTTATTTAAATGCAGATACTCGGATATTGCTCCGGATGTTATTGAATACACGGAACAAACGAATATTACAAAATGAGAGACAAATACTAGACATAAAATTTCAATATATATTCCTATACGCTCAAAAATGTCCTTTTTACTTATCTAAATTTAACGATAAATCAAAAACACCGATTGAATTTTAAGATTAGCTTTTAATTGGACATGAAGCTTTGGAATAGTTTTTAGTGCATTTTATAATTTAATATTTCAGGGAAAGGACATGCATTAATCTATTATAAAATATGATGAAAATTAAATCACTTTCGCCATTAATATTTAATTTGATGATTGTATTCGTCTATTTACTGAATATTTCTGAAATCCTGACAATGTTTCAACACAATGATAAATGATACTTGTGAATATTTACTCTGAAACCCGAATTCCTATCATCTTCTTAAATACTGCGTAATGTAAAAACACCGGAAGTAGCCAACCAAATTCTTCTTCGTTATCCCATGGAGTTCTCGACCATCCTAAACAGAAATTTCTAAACCAACCATCTCGTCTACGAGACGTAGTCACACATTTTTGGAAAAGCCTCCGTGAATAATATAACCTTCTAATCTCACCCGGATGATTCCAGCATATCTGATGTTGTTAAGCCTATAATATCCCTTACAAACATAACTGTTCAACAATGAACCATCTCTAGATCAGAAACTGATCTCACGTTTTGAATATCTCAAATCGCATATTTCAGGAGGGATTGAAAAGTCACTGATTCTTTTACTCTCGAATCCCCTAAGAAGCAGCTATTATTTACATCCCATCCGAAATTACGTTTCAAATATTTTCTTTTTAGGTAAAACTGTAGTATACTACTGGACGTTAGCTTCCCAATTGTGAATCAACGGCATTCAGTGGATTCCAAATGAAATTTCAACAATGAAAATTTTAAAATGTTCTAAAACAATTTGCTAACAGCTGAAAATACTGAATATACTATATGAAGACCAGTTATCTTAAAAGAAATCAATTTTTAGGTTAATTTATAATTTATTTAAAAATAATTGTCACAATATTTGGTCCAACGAGTGTTTCTGAACGTGAGAACGAGATCGTCACCCCCGATCGAGTGACGAAGATGTTTGCTTAGAATTATTTCCCTCAACGCATCACATGGGAGAGAAAGGGTCTTATGCAAGCAGAGAAAGTCGGAGGAATTCTGCCGAAGGATGTCACCGAATGGATGACGCAAACACACAAGTGACGCCATTTGCATAAATCACTCGAAAATTATATCCGAATACGCGGTGCAGGCGTCTGAACATAAAACACGAAAAGGAGGGTTCGGAAGCTGGGTTTGGATTGAGGAGATAAGTGGGAAGGGAAACAGGAACACTGTTTTGAGTCTAAATATCGGGTCTTTTGTAAACAAATTTTACTTGAAACCGCGAAATTGTGTAAAGGTTGATTTTTACGAGTTAATCGGAACAAGAATTATTATCTGTTATATTACGTGGTTTATTCGTAAAAACCCCTCAATATTGGTTTTGAAGAAATAACTCTCTGCCACTGAATATACTCACCACATCCATAGAAACGATATTAATCTTAATAAATGGGAAAGGGTTAATGAAATTTGAACTGAAGAAAGATTTTTTATAAGCCACAATTTACTTCTTGAACACCCAACTCGTTACTTTCATTTATTTACCAACCGCAATCGGATTTGAATCGATTTTCCAGAGCACATATCTTCCGTTTGCTTTATTTTCCGAACATTTTTGCGAATCAAACCCCGAGTCAAAGAGCGGTGATCCCAAGCTCTCGTTTGGCCATCGATCGAAACTATGCTGACGTTATTAACGAGTTAAACCTTCTATTTCGCTATAAACACGACTCGAAAATTCATTTACAGAAAGAAACGAATATCCGTCCATCCTTTCACCGCCGAATTTGTAAATTGACCACTGAGTCAAAGACATTTAAATGGTGGGAATTTTTGGGCGGATAACCATGGAACCATGATTATTCATGCTGCCTAAATCGAATAATAGGAGAAGTGACTTCGTGAAATAATAATAATAATCATAAATAATAATAATTATCGATGAAAGACCAGAGGTAAGAACTGAAAGACGTATAGTTAACGCGGATCCAGAGTTTGAAAACGCGGAAATACGATCCTTGAAGAGTAAATCCTTACACAAAAGAAAGAGAAATAGTGAAGCCTGAATATCGCGAAGATACTAAATGGTTAAATCGTAAGAAAAGGGACGCGGTGATTAAATTCTTGTATTATATATTAAATGTATAAAGTTCCTTCTACAAATACATGAAACGTAGGAAATAAAGTGAATGCGGGGTAGACATTATAGAAATACCAATAATAGGCGAATAAATGACAGAGCAGAAATAGGTAACGGATTTGGACAGTACTTCTCAAGTACATATAAAGTAGCAGATCATTCAACAAATTATTCCGAATTCAACATTAGTCCTTTAATATTTCCTTCTTTCACAATAGGCTCCAATGATATCCTAAATAGAGTGAGAGAGTTAACAAGTAATAAAATTCAGCGACCGGGCGGAATAAGAAATTAAATGATTAGATCGGAAAATCGTCCCCTACCTTAGCAGGTATATTTTATGCGAGTAAAATGAAGTTTTCATACTGCAAGCAGATCGACAACACTAATTTCATGTCGGCTTCATATCGAGAGGGTCCTCGAAAGAAAAAAAAATGATTGAAAATATTCTTGAAATTCGCTGCAATTTATTCGTCCGGCATCGAACCCGGGTCTTTTTTGTGATACTAACTATGCAGCACAACAGAATTTCACCATCTCTAACTGTGTGTGAAAATTCAAGCAGAAATATTGGCTGCAACTGCCTCAAACGACGTCCAACTTTTCCCATATATTCCATATGAGAGAAATGTTAATGTGCTCTGGCATCGAACCCAGGAACAGCATGGTCTTATTAAATTTTTTTCTTAAACCGAGTTTGGATATAAATCTTCTAGCTAAGTAAGAACTTCCTATCATTTCGATTCGATATTTCCTATTTTAATCCCGCTTTCAACATACACAATTCACTTTTCCTTGTCTATTAACGACTTGTTGAGCTCCAACTCAAATCTTGGCGCTCACATCTCTCGCGGATGAAACAGGTTATTCGAATACATCTAATCAGAGCTATTTGACACAAAGAGATACGGAAATATCACATTTTTAATGAACGAGCTTCCGGAAAACTTTCTCCATTAGCTAATTCAGACGTAAATCTATTAAATGGACTCCTTTACCAAGGCGCTAGAAACGGAAGTGATCGTTATAAATTCCCAGTATTCGTTTGATATTCAACATTCCTGTGACTAAGGCGCGAGTAAATCACCCGCAATCTGCTCATCTGCGAACTTGCATTCATTCCTTTGAGATAAATGCTTCGGACGTTGCCTCTAATCTTTCAGAAAAAGGTGTTGGCATCGATTATGACCTGAATATTTGTCGTGGTTACTGTTTAACTAGAGTAAATGGATGATGTTTCCACAGCCATTCAAAATGATTCACAATTTGCTTCAAATTAGATACCACTTGAGCAGGAAGTTCAAACTGAGGCTAAAATGAATCACCTTGCGATAAACGTTGGCATAAAGCTGTTATGATTGACATTTAAAAATTGCAAGGAGTTTTGTGAATGCAAATAATTGTGAATGATGCACTTTCTAAGCTCAAAAATTGTATTGCAAATTCTAATAAGAATGAGTCATCAGTAATGATGATCATTAGTCCACTTTGCTGTATACAAAGCGATCTAAAGGTTGTACCAACTATTTTTAAGCAGGCACCCAAGTTCTGTCTTGCAACTTACCATTAATTTCGCACGTTCAATGCAAATTTTTAAATCTATTATCGATAATTTATGCTAATTTTTTGCAGGCTCACCATAGTTGTCGACTCACCGGTAATCTCATTCTTGGAATACTTTTACACTCACCTGCAATAGAAAAGAAACAAAATATAAATATATTTGCCTTTTTGTATAAGCATTGAAAATTAAAAATACCGTATATATTGATGTTAAAGTTGACCGTCTGTATTTAATAGTAAGATATCCGTTTTTAAAACCGTTACTGCATAAATCTTGCTAGGATTTTTGATGATTTTTATAAATATTCATTGTAGTTTCTATATTATGAAATTTATAACTTTTGTCGATTGGTTTCAATTATAATAAGTATAATATCTTATAATGCACGTAAACAGGATTAAAATAAAAAATGTAAACCAATTAAAGATAAAATATATTTAAAATATGGTGAAGTACTCTCTTGGTAATAATAACAATATTATTACGAGAATTAGGAAGTCAGCAAGTTTGAATTTATCACAGATAACCTGAGGATCTTCAGAAAATCGTATACTTCACATCGACAAACTGTAGAATTTTAATCATATTATGTGTATTTATTTTTCTGATTATTGCAATTTAGACAATATCTAGTATGAATCAACTGCATGTTTCTTTAATAGAAACTGCGTACGTATGAGATTCAATCCATACGTGATTGCATTTAGTGATACGTAAGGGCAAACAAATCCTTCCTTAAACGGCTTAAGGTTAGGGAAAGGGCTCGACAAGTTCCTTAATCTCTCAGTCCTTAGTTTTATCATTTCATAAATTTATTTGGATTTATATCCATAGAATCTCCACAAATAGAGCGAATCTATGTTGGATTCATTTTAATCTACAAGAAGTAATCATTTGTCTCCTCATGAATTGTCTCTCCTTTGTTTATCTTCATTTCTCGAGGCAGCACTGGCGACTTTTTCGCACTCCATATGTATTTAGGTTGTAAATTAACAAATGGCAATGAGTTTTAATGTTCGTAGCGACCATGTCAGTTAGATCACACGAAATATTTCCGTAAAAACCAATATTTGTTGGAACTCTATCACATTTTGGAAAACATCCGATCTGAGGTTCTTTGGAAAGTCATTTTCTCATACCTAAACAAGAATTTCCCAAAACATATCTTCCTTAGGCGGATTGGAGATCAAACGTAGATCGCCGGAATGAGATACAAAAGCAATGAAAAACTTTTCATCAAATGAAAAGTGAGACATGCTTCGAAGAAAATGGCTGAAAATGGACCAAAATGAAACAAAGAAAGGACTCTAGGAGAAATCTAAAGTCTGGACGGAATCGATCCAGAATATAATTATACAAACACCTATACTCCTACAAATAGACAAAGAAAATCGGTTGTTCCTTACAAAGACACAATAGACCCATCGCCGCGAGTTTCGAATTAAAGAAGGAAAGCAACAAAGAATAGAAAGGAGGAAACGGCGAAAGGAAGAATAAGCAAAAGAATTTAGGAATTGATAATTAAAGAGAGGCCAAATTGCAATTATAATAAGAGGAAAGAGATAGGGACATCTAATAAAGAAATATGGGCAAAAGACGATTATGATAAAAAGGACAGGCGAAAACAGAGATGGGAGTGGAAATACTCGTAAGTCAAAAAGAAGATGTAATAATTGAATATTAAGACGAATCAACACAAGTCATGGAGATAAAGAAGAGCAATTGACTAAGGAAGTGGGGAATATTGAGAAAATTGATGGAAATACCCGCCGCTGTGTGGAGCTACATTCGGGTAGATATAGCAAAATGAAAATTCTTATTCTTTGTCATGTTTGTTGCTTTTTTGGAACAAAAACTAAGTGTTTCTACTTTACTTTGTTATATATACCTTAGAGAAAAGGAATAGAGTTAAATATCATGGACAGAATAATATTGGAAAGATGCAGGAGCAATATGAAAGGCAAAGATTTCATTAGATCGAACAATTATTTGTGAGTCGGTCCATCGAATGTATAAATCTTCTTACGAAGTCAAACTCACGTTGCGGGAATACAGCATATGGGAGTTTAAAAACAACGAAAATATAATACAACATGTGTATCTGATCAAAGAGGCAAATGAGAACATAATAAATTCAATATATGTCAAAAAGTGCAAAAAAAGAATCATTACATTCATTTTACGAGGAATGAAATTACATTGGAATGTGATTTAATCATTTTAGTATTTTGTAAGAATATATTATTTCTTCAAGTTTATTTTCAGTTTTCTACAAAGTTATAGTTTAAAAGCTGAAAAAAAACAAGAAAATCAAGAATATAAAACAGAAAATGAAATCGTAGAATTGGTCATTATTGAGGAAAGAAAGAGGGAGAAATTGGAAGAAGTGAAGGGCGACCAAAGGAGGACTCGACCACGTGACCTTTTCCGAAACCTTTTGGTGTTAATTTGAAGGCTCCTTCGCTTCGGGAACCTGTATCGAAGAAATGAGACTATTTTCCCCAGCAGATGATGCATTCGGGTCGTAAATCAAAAGCGTATAATCGGGAAATTGGGCCGAGATTGAGAAACGACGGGAATTCAAGGAAATGCGTAAATCAAACTCGAAACGAGATCCTCATCGAATACCCATCGGATGTATTTACACGTCTTCGTTAATTGCTAAATATTCGGTGAAGAGAGACATTGACTCTCTGTTGAGAGGAGTGAGCGAAATTGACAGAGATGTGGAAGAGGAAGTGATTGCAGAAAAGAACGAGAGGGGAGAATCGCTCGGAAAATATTACCGTTATTAGAAAAAAGGAAAGCAAACATTGAGACTGATTTCTTATTTAAACATACACAGATCTCCTAGTAATGGGTGGTATTAAATACAACGGAAAATAATCTGGAAATTCTAAGCTCCGAAAGCAATCAGAAGAATTATAAATAGGTTCAATGAAAGAGAAAAAATGAATAGTATGAGGGAATCCAAAAGTGTTTAAGGGTTAATCATAGTTCAGTCGAAATTATCTAATCGTCGGTCACATAGGAATCTATTTCGCCGCACGTGACAGCAACAGAAAGCACTTTAGCAGCACAATAGCTACATATAATGTGTGTATTAGAATTATTTAACAGAGCAACTGTACGAAGAGAAACGTATTCATTTTAAACATTCCTTAAAACATTTTATACTTTAAATTTAAAGACTTTATACTTAAAAGTTTAGTTCATTAAATATATGATAGAATTCTCCAGTATATTTTCAGCAGCCATGGTAAAGAAGACAAGTGTATCTGCTCCAAGGAGTAAAGCACCTGGAACCACGTCTCCCATAATTAGCTGATCATAGCAAATGCCGAATAATGGAAGTTTAATGCGTTCGTTAAAGGAAAAGAGGAAATATAAATACGATAAAAGGGGATGACACTTTTCTATTTATAACGATAGATTACATAAAGCAATTCGATAGAATCACAACTAGTTTAGCAAATACTTACTGAATTAATCCAAGCTATGTTTTTCAGCCATATTTGTCTTTAACGGTTTCTTGACCCATGCTCATTTTCTAAATATTGCGTCAAAAAGATGCAGAGCGTCAAACTTGAGAAATGTTCACAGAAAATTAGTCTCTCGGATTTTTCGGAGAAACATTCAACTTCGTTGATTTATGGAGACTTTATAGAGAAACTGATGCAAAAATCGACGATGCGGAAATCTAGTAGAACTCTTAATCTCTTGATTTGTTTAAGTTTTGGCGCTCAAGCATGGGTCTTTGCTCATCAAAAGCAACAAAATGGCGGACCCTCTTTTCGGCCAAATTTCGAGGTAAAGTAGGGAAAACAACTAGGTAAACGGCGATGGACTATCAAGTGTCTTACACCACGCCAATCTAAAAGGCTTCTAGATATGGAATCTTAAGAAACTATTTCAATTCACCAGCTACCCTGGGATTGCGGTTGATTTTTCGTAAGCGTTGCGCGGTCCGGCTGGGCGCCATAGAATCCAGAATACCCTCCACCTCTCTCCGTCTTGTCGTCGGCCCGTCTATTCACCGTCGTTGGTCTTCCTTGACTCGTCTTCTGACACACCTTTTGATACTACTTACTTCACTTGCCCCTTTATAAGTATAGAGGGCATTGCGGGCCACCATCCCTCTGGTGGCCCCTCTTTCAATTAGTATGGAGCAAACTACTTAGATTGTTGAACTTACAAGCATATATGTGTAAATAAACGAATGTCGCATCCCAAGAGAGAGACGAAGAAATTTACGTCAGATTCCAGGTCATCTGAAAGCGGTTCCATTTCGTGGAAAGATTTCGTCGATCTCTAGAGTGGACGATTTAATATGAGATTTGGACGACTTTTTAGATTGTGAAGTTCAATTTATGGGTCTTGGAAGGGAAAATTACAAATCGAGATCATTCCTGCTTAGCGTCTGGAAACTGGTGTAACCAAATATGCGGAGATAGCGTCTCTAAAGCAACAGCAGGGTACAAATAACCAGAGAACTGCTAGATTTCCTGAAGATGTTATGGGAGAAATCTATTGCCATATATCTAGAGCTACATAACAAAGATTGTTTAATGCGAAGATTATAGTTAATGGTGTTGTACTTAGAAGGCATATCAATCCTCAATTTATAAAGGAGGTCAATGTAAACATTAGATGGGCATGTGAAGCGTTAAAGGTATTATTCCTTTGGCGGAAATAAATTTATGGATCACACTTGCTTGGGTAGAGATGGTCTACACCTAAATTATAAAGGATCTTTCAAATTCGAAGGGGCAATAGAAAATAAAATAACTTTGCTAAAGAGCAAGGGAAACTATTGAAAGCTGCACTTTATGATATGAGGTATGTAGTTCCAATTGCAATGTAAATAGTGTTGTAATTATTAATGTTGATGATAATGCTATTAGTATGTCTAAAAATCTAACCAAAGATGAAAAATGTCTACCTTTTAATCTAAATACGTTACACTTAAAAGTACAATCATTAAGAAATAAGAAAATAATGTAAACAGATAATAGGCGGTTTTGAACCATAGTTTTTCTTGTAAATTATTGATGATTTGACCGATAAATGCATATATATGTCTTCGGATGAATTAAAATTATTATTAATATAAACCGCGTGAGAAAAGGTTGCTGCAGAGCTGATGAATAAACTGAAGCTTTAGGACTTTCACTTTCGACAAAATCCTTATATTGCTGATCATTAACAAACGAATCCCATCAGAGACAAAATAAAACGAGCTGCATGTTTTTCGGGTCGATGATCATTTCAAATTTATTCGCTTTAAATGGTTTGAGTTTTCCCTTTAAAAGTTTCAAAATCAAAGGCATATTCGCTAATTTAGTGACCAAGAATAGGATATCTTGAGTATAAATCGGTGATTTATAATCGATATTTTGTTGAGACTAGATAAATAATCTATTCAAAATCATATTGTTATAATTCGCTCACATGTGCCCTCAAAAGATCGTGGCTTTAATTCCTTTCGATTGCCCACGCGCTGTCGTTTCTCTCTTGAGAAAAGAGATTTATACAATTTGGCGGGAAAGAGGAACGCCGTTATTTAGGGTCTCGTTTTATAGTCCCCTCATGAAAACTGATTCAAGAAAAAAACGTCGCTTTACAATAAGCGTGAATGTTGGTATGTACCAATGAGTACTGGGCCACAATAAAGAAAGTAGAATCCGCGAAAGGAAAGTGGAATGTCCTAAATATATCCTAATTAATTCGTGTTTCATAATTTGCGAAGATATTGCAGGAGGTTCTGCCACGTATATTCAAACTTTAACATCAAAAAGTGAATAAGTTTGTTTTCTCTGTCGGACAACTCTCTTTGATATTTGGTGGAAAAAAGGAACGCCGTTGATTAGTTCCTCGTATTACAGTCCAGACGAAATATGTAACGTCGTTATAAAGTTATCCTTACAGAAAAACTGTCCTCGAAATAAATAGATTTCTTCTAATTACTCAGAAATGTTTTGAAATGAATCTGCCGGAGATGTATTAATTAATTAATAATAAACATTATATATAGGACGCCACCTAAGACGTAACTAATTTTAAAATAAATGACCCAAAAATTGTTCAAAGTAACGTCTACATCTACAAGTAACATCTAACATCAGATGCTACAGGACGCGGGATTGGAATCATTAGAAGATAGAAGAAAAATTCAAAGGATAAATTTATTAAATAAGTTCAGAGAAATTACGTTCTCAGATGATGTAACCGATATAATGCGACCCCCTGTTATATGGGCCGTTCTGATACTGCCAGAAAGATTAGGGAAATAGATGCTAGAACGAATCGTTTCAAAAATTCATTTTTTCTACGAACAATATGCGAAATAAACCGTTTAGGATAATAGAGTGAAGGTGCTTGCACCCCCTACCACACGCCGGGTTCCTACATAGACATCTAATTCCTCCTCAAACCCCGATCGAGGTATACTTCTCGCGATCAGTCTTCGATCGGAACAGCGGGCGGAAAAGATGGCTGTTGATCTGAAATAATGGTTGACGGTTGTTGATTCATGGAGCATCATGGGCCACGGATCAACTTCCCTTATCAGGTGGGCGTAAATGAAACGACGTAAACTAATTGAATTTGAAGTCTCTTTTCCGGTAAAGAGATATTGAACTTTTTTCAGAAAAATTTAATAATTATGAAGAATCTTGCTCTGCTGCGCAATCGTCCGATCTCTTTTTGCTGTGGAAAGTGCAGAAAGAAGCAAAATATTCTATCGGCCTCCAAAGCTGAAAAAGGTCAAACTTAAAAATGATTTTGGCATATTCACGTAAGCATCAGAGAAAGGTCTACTCAAATTAAAAAAGAGAGAACTTTTTGGAGAGCGTCGGATGGAATTGACCGATAAGTTTAACGAAAGGAAAACCATAAATCTGTCGAATAGAATGAGCATTCGCACTCTTCGGAACCCCTCTTTTATTATTTTCAAACCCCATTTCACCAACGATTCTTTAAGAGAACGTCATGTAATCGACGATTGCTTTTTCGTTTCGTGTCTTGAGTTGGGAGATCTGAAGAAAGAGCTGCTGAATCTTGGACACAACTGCTGAAACTATTCTACTTCGATTAATTGCCAACTTAATTCGTTTTATTTGATAGAGAATTGAATAATAACTTCAAAATACCCGCAAACCATCCGATTCTTCGCTACAACGATCTGTGTTCCTCCGTTGGTGGGATGGTACTCTATAGAAGGAAAAATATTTTCTTTTATGTTGAATTAGTTTCTTAAATCCAGTGAGAGTACGTTATAAGGAGAAGTTGCCGTGTTTACGCGAAAGTAACCGACTAGCGATACATACAGAGCGATGCCGTAAACATATGCGTATTCATCCCCTCCTCACTGCCACAATTCATTGCCTCATCGGGGCGGAGGGGTGTTAACGGAGGCGATGCCCACGTTCAACTGTGCTAAGAAGGCTTCAACGATATCCACGATCAAGTAGTTAGAGTAGCAATTTCACAATTTAAATTAAACATTCTCGGAACATTAAACGCTCCGTTAGTCGCGCGGGGTGGATTCTACCCCACGCGACCGATTTTATGATTTTTGCACCTCCATTTTGTTTTTGTTCCCTCCAGATTTCCAGTAACTGCAAGGAAACGAGTGACTATGTTTAGTTTTTTGCCAACTTTTACTTGTGAGCACGGTTTTTCGTGAGTCGAGCTAAACTAGCGCTAGGAGCCACCTCTATAGATTCACATATTTTTATTTACATTTAATTTTTTTCCGTTTCGTTAAAAGCTGCTTTATTTGAGCATCACGTTTATCATGCCTTTTTTCACTGTACGCTTCCAAACTTCAAATGCATTTCCCGAGGGCGCTTCCGAAAGCAAAGCGCATAACATTTCCGTCCGGGTTGATATTCTGGCCACACCTTGGCAATATTATCACTTTACAGTTAAACAGTAAGTCGCTTGAAAAAAACGCTCCTTGGTAAATAAGGCCGAGAAAATTACAACGTATATAATTGAATTACAACCTCAGTATTTATCTCCGAAGAAGATTTGATTACGGAAAATAAATCTGGTATGAATGTTTTCGCTGCGTGTGCACCGCTGCATTCCGAAAAGCAGCATTTAGTCATTAATTACGGGGAATTTGATTCCCTGAAAAGCTAAACCGAGCTGAATCTTCGCATTCGCATAATCAACAAAATATGACAGATTCGCGTCTCCTTAATCTGGACAGAGGCGATAAGAGGGACATAGTTTAGACTCGCCGTCACCCTGGATGCTTACGAAACCCAAGACCAGACCGACCAAGTTTCTAACCTCTCCCAGGTCGAACTCAATCCCAGCAAGTGCATCGCAAGAAATACTGTTGTAGCAAATAAATAACATCTTTTTACCGAAGCTTGGCGGGCACTGTGCAAGGTCGCTTTGGGTACCCGCGGACACCAGGGTGAGTGTCCCGGCGATAGAGGCTCTGCAGAGGTGTTAAAAGAGAACGAAATGACGCTGAAGATCTGAGGGGACCAAACATCTGGTAGTGAACACTTTAGTCGTCCTTTCTGGCCGACGCTCATAAGTATTATTTTCGTCAAGAATTTCAAAAGACATGAATATATTTCCACTTCTCAATTTTCAAGAGGGAAATTGTATTTTCACGTACCAAGCTCAGCAACCGTAATGTTTGGTAAATTCCAATGACAATAATGACTACAAATCGTCCTTGTTGTTGTGTGTTGTTTTCATTCAATCCCTCTAATTTTCTCAAACAATATATCACATAAAATTCCATCTAAGACGTTGTTAAATCCAAAACTTTGAAACCTTTTGTCTCGTTATTAATTAGCTGTGCAGAATCTTTAAAAAAATAATCGAATATTGAAACTTGAAACAGAACCATTAAGTTTGAATCGTTTCGCGTGCTATTTAGGTCGCATTTTTCGGAAGTGCCTCCTTTGGGTTGGAAAGAGTCGCAATTAAATTTCTCTCTGATGAGAAACGAATTCATTTGGTGGAACTAATTTGGTCAGAGAAATGGTTCGCGAAATACCTAATTCGTCGAATAAAATCAAGAATGAAATAAAAAAGTGAGAGACGATGACCTCAAAGGATTGAGGCAGCGATTGGAGCTGACCTGCATCCGCATCATTTCAACGCAAAGCGGAAAATAGGAAAGTCAACTGAGTAATAGGTGATCATGGCAACGGATGTACACACATGATAAACGTAAAAGAATTAGGGAAGAAGTTCGATGAATTTTAGGGGAGAATACATAATCGAATAATTGAACTACGACAACGAAAATAATTGGAGTCAGAGAATTTAGTAACTCACGTGATTTATAATTACAGCAATTAATTTTGGGAAACACTGATGTTATAAGATGATCCTGACACAGCGCATACGATGAGTGGGAAAATAAATAATAATTATTTTGATATACCGAATTAAATTCCAAGTTTAACTTTTTATCAAAGATCTCCAAACAGCATTGCTTCATGAATATAAACTATTCCTTTCCCTTCCAATTTCTTTTGTTCTTTTGATATTGTACACTATTCCTTATTATATCTCTAAATAACTAAACAGTGCACTAGTACACAGTGATTCCAAGCACAAGTTATGCATGCATGAATGTAATTAATATTCTATAAGTCATGCATGTATATAGATGATTTTAATTGATATAGTCATTGTAAGAAGAATAGCACTCATATATAATTTTGGCTATCATCTAAATGATAAGTCTTCAGGAACAGCCAACGCGAACGAGTGCCACAGCAGAACTAAATCCTTTCTTCACAGAGTCTCCGTTGATTTCCTTTCTGACTTTGGAAGTGTGTTTATTGGTCGTGGAGAAACCATCGGAGCTGTGACACACAAACAGCCATGACCTCTGCGGAATATTAGCTCCTCAGTTCAATCACACGTCATAAAAGCAAATACGACTCAACCGTTCGTATCGGTTTTAGTAGCAAGAATTCGATCCGAAAAATACCGATCTACCATCAGCAAATCTCTCCATCACCTCGATCAATTACATGCCATTCTTATGCTAGATATGAACTTCATTGCATTATGCTTATGGAGAAAACAGCAAATGTTCACACTAACATATCTTGGTGATTGGTTTCTTTACTTTTATTTGTGTATAAATCTGAGAAAAATATCTTTCATTTAGGTATGTAGCGCTATTAGGTAGTATTGTTTATGGCAGTGATGGAATGATACAGAGGAATGAGAAATATCATTCTTCTAGGTCACTCATTATTAGCTGCAAAGTGTAATTCAGCGGTGAGTGTGTGGTTTATTTATGGCGATTCCAAGATTCCTCATCGCCAGAGACGGACTTCAAATGCAATTGAGATTTTCTAATCCCGACAAAAGATTTTTTGTGAGAATGACGGTACGAGGCGACTCTCCATTTCCGCTAATATAGTTATTCTTTAATAAAGTTATTGGTGGCGTGCGCAGAATGTTTATGACGCATCAGCTTTCGTAATGACTCCATCGATTCATGGCACATCAAACTGCAACAAAAAGATTCGCCTAATTATTAAGTTATCCAATAGGAGGTCGGCTGAAATTCGTTTGCGTATAAAAGTCCGCAATCGAAAGCCTCCGTTGGTCTTCTTCCCGTTTCAATTAATGGGCATCGTTTTCTTTATATAGTTTCTAAACTTTTCAACATCGAAAGACTAAAGAGGTTCTTCATTATAAACTATGGCCAAAAGGAATTCCTCGTAATCAACTGCAGCGCTTTATTTTCCAAAAATAAAAGACGACAAATAATAGAAAAATCTTGGAAAGGGGCTCTTAATGTGTTCAGCGGCGTTTCATTGGTGTCACACACGGGCCTGCATTTATCCGCATTCAAGGACAGGCGCGAAACGCCTTAGGAGAACCTCAAAATCCGTAGGGAGTCCCCGATGCACGAGAGAGCAAAACAATGGAAGGACTTTGGTTGATGAAAATCAGATAAGTAATATTTTTCCTGGAAGTAAAGGCGAATTGAATTCAAAGGACACCGAATATTGGCATAGTGATGATTTGGAAGAATGTCTCGCTTAAATCAATAGGAAACTTGAAATCTGCATCAAAATGTTGACCGTTAAAAACTTTTGCCGACCTCGGTGGCGAAGTGATTAGCATGTTGGCCTATAAACGCCAAGGCCCCGCTTGTATTTTACCCTATTATGGATATACTTGCTCCTTTTACTGCTAATCCTCCTAGTAATTTTCGAATTAATTGGACATTCTAAAGGCATTGGGAAATCAATAAATGAGCAATATATGTAGCATTTCAAATAGAAAATCAACGGAGGCGATGTTATGAATATCCATAACATAAGAAGGATCTATACTTTTCCACAGTACTTTATTAATCACCAGTTTCGGCGTTTCATAGCAATCATCAGTTTATGAATACACTTTTTGTATAATCAATCATTTCTGGCCGTACTTTGTGGAAAGCCATAAAGAAATAAGAAAACACTCTGTGATTTCCACTCAATATTATTAAGGAGTAATTATTTACTGAATTATTACTGTTTAATACGGAAAATTACGTAATATATTTGTGTGGAAATGTGATTTCTTATTTCAACACTTCTTGTGTTATTTATCGGCTCCGTCTTCCCGTATGCCATTGAATGCAGGTAGTAAATTTAATACATTTTAACATCTGTTTCCGTTTATCATAGATACGAATTGAGATGAAATATCGTCAGCTCTCCTTGTGGACATGTCGTCCGACGATTTCTGAGGAGACTACGAGTGATGCCTCCAATGAATCTGCAACGTAGCGAGAAATTATCACAGTTTAAAATTACGCCAAAGGGGTGGAAGAAACCGTTGGCAAAATGTGTGAAGATACGGCAAGAAATACTAGGAGATGGACCTTAGAGGTATTTATTTATTTATTAAATACGGCAAGAGTATATTCTGTAATTGTATTCAATTCTGCAAATAAAGACGATCCTATCTCTCGCAATGTTCAACGAAATATTAATCTTCAATATACAGTTAATATATAAAAACATGCTATTGGTAAAATCTTACAATGGATAATATTTGCCTTAAAGAATTTTTAAGCGATAAAAATACACATGATCCGCATGCTTCTTAAAGAATATTAATATACCGTTTGACGGTGAAATAAACATATTTTCCGATATTCGTTTAAAGCTTGGGGTGGAAATGTACCCCGCACGACCGTTGATATAAGTAAAACACGTACGACTAATGGAAATTTATACAAATATGTATCATTTATATATATGCTTTTTGCGGCAATTATTTTAGATATAGAAAAGACTATTATCCTTTGACTATAAAATTCTGTATGGGCCGTAACTCCCCGTGTAAAACGAATGAGCTCTAATTCAACAATCGCCTTGATCGTCATATAATATTTACTTATCTGTATTAAAACAGTTTTAAATAAATAAATGAATATTTAATTATTTGTCTTTCTTCGGCGTTCCCGGAAATGACGGCGAGAATGACGGCAGCGTTCTCTGAATGACAATTGCCATAAAAATAAAAGTTCTATTAGTAAATAAATTACAAAAGACATAAACAAAACACTTTAAGGAGCTTCTTGATCTTGTTTCTTGGTGGATAATGCCTCTATTTTCATTTTTTCAGTAATTCGCATGCTGGTATAATGCTATAGATATAGCCGATGCTCTAGATTATTGCTCACAGTTGAAAACGTACCTCCATGTACCGAATCATCATTTTTAGAGTAAAGGATGCCTGTATGGGTAATCAAAAGGTCTTCAGGTGCTCTAATATGAGTATATTGCTTTTCTTTCCCATAATTAGTCGTATGATTTTCAGCAAAATATGTTTGTATCATAATCTCTTTTTTGTCTTAATTATCTCAAGTTCACGTTTTGCCTTGAGGTTTTTGTTCATTCCATAAACATGTCATTTCTAAAAAAAGTCTCTAGTTATGGATTAAATAAACTTTCAATTCTTTTTGCTCAGGAGTCAGTTTATTTAGAAACTTGCGCTTCCTTGCATTAGCCATTTCACGCTGCATTAGATAAACTGCAGTATTTGTATTTGTTTTCTTTTTAGAACAAAAACAGAATTAGTCTAAAACAGCAAAATTTAACGCATAGCTTTCGAGGACGCCCCTTATTGTCCGAGAACGTTCCCGGAATGACGATTTGATATATATTTTAGTTTACACAGCATAAAAAGCCACATTGGATACTGGTCTTTGAAGTTATTGAGTAGTGATCCGTATTATTTATAAGAATAATGCTAAGAATACTTACTTTTTGGAACAATAAACGATAAGTGGCGTTCCCGTAATGACGAGGAATTAAAGTGCGCTACACAAAAACTGAATTTAAAGATTCTTATCAGAAAAAATATTCTTGAATGCGGAAAAGAAACAAACCTGTGCACTTCCTTGTCAAAAGTGTTTCACGTGACTGCTCATTATAACCTTATCGCGCAATTAATTAATATATTTCGTCAAAATATTATTGCGTTGACGAAATTACTTATTAACTGTCAGACAACATTTGAAAACCGAATTATTGAAAAATGTAAATTAAGCGAATGCAGTTACATATTCGTTGCTTAAACAAACTACATATACAGCTGTATGCCAATGCTTAGTTTCGTGAATTGAAGTTTATATTATTTTTATCTCGGTTGAATGATGAAAAGCTGTGTATGGACGTGTTCCTCGGAATGACTTTAGGAGTATGTTTTAAAGTAAAAAACGAGGAAATGTAAAAATTATTTTAAATTATTTTGAGTGCTGATAATTACGAGCTATAAGTATGTTTAAAATAACACAATATAATATCAATATGTAAATTTAGTATGAAAATCTCATTCAGACTCGAATTTTTCACCTCTCCGATTTTGACCCCAAAGTGTCTAATTTAAATTTCCCAAAAAAGAGAGGCCCAAAAGAGCATAAATTAAATGCATCTCCTCTGAAAGTTCCTGGAGTCGAACCCGGCACTATTATGGAATGAAACAAACGAAATTTGGTTGAAATCGGTGCTTTAAGAAGATACATCGATACACGTTGATAAGAGGACAAACCGACACAGAAACTATAAATAAAAAAAGTGTGGGTTACTATCGAAACATGAGGTAAACAACAACCACTGACCCTTCGAATTAAAAAGCTGGTCGTAAAATTAATACTTTTCCCTAAGGACCTTGAAGATGCTACAGATTTTCTTGGGATTTCATTAGGGTTACAATGGTAATAGCTTTCTTCATTTCCATAAATCATAAGAAATTTGAACATACAATTAAAGGTAGTCTCCAACTTTCACTGTTTCGAAAAGTAGTTTTTGAATTAAATACGCGGATATTCCCAGCAAAAAATAGAAACAAGGAAGTAAAGAGATTCCGGAGTAATAAAAAAATCGAAAAAGAGTGTTTTTCACGCCCTAAACAATAAAACCCTTTTTAAGGAGCTACATGAATATGGACGTTGACGCCTAATTTCCCCTAATTTAAATCGTGTTATTTCGGAGGAAAGCGGACTTCTCTTTTTGTTCGCTAATGAGCGCGTCCTCGGGAGAATAAATTTGGCTAAAATATGACTTGGCATTTTTTATTGACAGAAAGAGAAAAGAACCCGTAAATTATCAGAGAAAGAAGATCCTTGACGCCCCAAAATAGTACCGCCATTACTTTTTTTGAACAATTCCACAATATACTGTACTTTATTGATATATTTAAGATATGAAACTCGGATGGGTGTGAAAACGAATGATCTTGCCTCTCACAGTTTGTCTAATAAAGAAACGAGGCATTGATGAGAAATCTTCGATTTGAATGGACGTTCGTGTGCCATAACAAATCGTAATTCTATTTTTGGCCTTTGAGTATATTTTTATGTTTTCTCAATTTCACTCCGTGGAACATATTACGCGGATGAAACTAGGATATGTTCCCAGTTTCGGGATATAAAAGCCCATTTAATGAATCAAATGTGCGAAAAACCTCCTTCGTAAATGTTCTTTTTGGATACGAAAAACACTTCTCGGATTTTTGGACGTTATACTCGAATTTTTATACAAAATAAATAATTACGGAACTTAGTTTTCATGTGCCACAATGTAAGCCAAATCAAAATGCTACAAAGTAAACAATACAACGTTTACGAGATTATGTAAGATGGTTATATAATAATAGCTAATGATTTGGTAATAGAAAATATTTCCTTGAGAAGGGCTCTCGTATAGCCAAAGGAGGGCTTTGGCCCCGGGATCGATTCTCGGTGGGAGCCCTTTTGCGAAATGCTGTCGAAGAATTTTTAATAATACAAACACTACTACTTCGTTGATATAAACTCTCAAAAAGTCTTAAAGAGCAACTTTGAACACTACGTACATTGACATTCTAGAGTTGTTGGTGCGATAATTCCCATCAACGATAATGAATGCGCAAACATCGTTTTACACTTTAGAAACAAATTTTCAATCTGGTCGCCCAAGAATCAACTTTTAAAAATCATCAAATTAAAATTTCATTACAAACAAAAAAATTTATTTATATTCCAATTTATTAATTAATGTTTGAATTACTTCGAATGAATGAGAATAAGACTGTAATTAAACAAACTCTTCCTTTATTCCCAATTCCCAATTTATTCCCAATCTTCCAATTCCCAATCCTCATTTTTATTATAAATACTTCAGTAGTTTATACTTATAAATAAGTAATATAAGTAGCCTTGGAGATGGAAGTCGAGCGATAGAAAGAGTTGCTTAGCTACGTATTACTAAGAAACCAAAGGAGCAAAATATGAAAGCATTTCAATTCCGAATAATTTTGGGCATTTCCGAGTAATGAAGGTACGTTGGCGAGTGAGTTTTTCCCTCTTGCTTCATTCGTCAGTCCTTTTTACACTCAGCATTCCAAAGAAGGAGAAACAAACGATCGAGAGGTTGAGGCACCTGCAGCGCTCTTCCCAAAAAGAAGCATCTCTTATCATCATCATAGAACCGTTTCACGAATATGAACTTTCTTCCGCTTTGTTTCTTTTGGTGTCGTTCCTTTGCGACGACCGCTCTGTCGCATCTCAGGGTCTTCTGCCGCCCTTGACAGCGCATCCCACGAGTAAGTAATGCACGTCATTACACTTCTCGGCGATGATGTGATCCTCGGATTCTGTGAGATGACTCTCAACTTGCCAAATGCGAAAATACTAACTTCTACAATTGATCACGATTCCAAAAAATGGATTGCTAAAATAGTGTGGATTCTTAGCATATGATTTAGAAAAATATACCAAAACTAAGCAAAATATCGTAATCTGGCAGACCTCGTTTCTCCAGGAAATTAATCCTCTCGTACTAACCTTTTAAATTGTACTAGAATAAACTGACTGCCTTAGTCTATTTCTACGAGAAGAAGCTCACCAAAAAGCAAAACAATAAAACATTTCCATTAAAACATCGATGATGATTGAAAACGGAATTCAAGGACGTTAGGGTCGAGGATAAGAGGAGAAGGTGAGGAATCTGTTGGCTCATCCCGCGAAGAGGAGGAAATAATTTGAAGGTCCTCCTCAATGTTATTCTTAAACCGCAGTTGAGGATACGTGAGAATTTTCGTACATCATATTCATCCATTGAAGATCACTGACTTGTTTATTCAGCATTTTTCTTCGTCGAGAGAAGACTTCTTAAGGTTAGACCCGAATTTCAAGATGGAAATACATCGGCTGTTACAGCGGACGCATTTTCTTCTAACTGTTGGCAATACTAGTTAATTGAGTAATAAATTAGAGGAGATCGAGGATGAAAAAAAGATCTCGACAAAGGTCGATTGTTAAGATTACTACTAGGATAAATTAGATCTGAACTGGTATAAAAATGGAACGGAATTGCAATAAATACAAACACTGAACTGCTATTCAATGTAACTGGAGCTCCCAAATTTTGTTGGCCTTATTAGATCTTACAATTAGAAAATTGTAAGATCCTGATATAAAGTGATATTTTTCTAAAATTGGATAAACAGAGAGAATAAATAAATACGAATAAATACATACATATGAGTGAAGCAATGAGTTTTTATTGGGAAATAGAAAATATCCAAACATACCAAAAATACGAATATAAATTTTGCAGCCGTGATAAATGGACTGCACCAAAGAAGATAAACGGAGTAATGGAAATCTGATAGAAAAATATAAAAAAAAAACGAACAAGAAATGGTTCTCCTCTGATTATAGCGGGTGTAGTGAAAAGACGGAGGATCATTGAGGGATTCTGAAGAAGGCATTGAAAGGAGAGAAATTGATGAGGAGGACTCTCCCAATCGTAAGATATTTTTAAGTTGTAGAATTGGGTAGATGAGTTTGAAATGGATCACTGGTTAAAAGAAATCTGTTTGTTATTCAAAATTCTAAGCCACTGCTAAGAAGAGGAAATTGAGAGTTTGCTCAGCCTTAAATTTCGAGAGCGTGGAGAAAGTGGGAGAATATGCTGATTGAAGAGCAGATGTGATAATTCCGAGTTTACCCCTCGTTAGGAAACGGTAGGATGCTAATATTTAACGAGAAAACATTATGCAAAGAGAAGGGCAAACACAGAATCATGGAATTAATTGCGGCTCTCAATTTGGTTATGAAACTCGACGAAATCTCAGTAACTCGTCATTCTATTTTGATTAAAGATCGATTATTTCTCCGTTTGGCAGTTTTATTAACAGAATGAGGTGTTTGATTTCCCACTATACGTCTAAAATATGTTAATGGAATCCCAAATACAAAAATCTGAACTTTAATGTGATTCATGTTTAGCTTAGCAGAGAAATTCTGACGAAATGTCAGTCAAAGGGAGCATACATGCTTTTGAATGGAAGAAACCTTTTGCACAAGGATTAGGAAATTACACTCACGTTTGTGTGTTCCATTTTATAATTTCTGAATTTAAGAATTCAGAAAACAGAAGTCCGGCATTCTGATATCTATCTGAATTGCAACGATAAAACAGCGAGTGTTACTCAGATGATACAGGACGCGGGATGGGAATCATTAGAAGACTAATTTAAAGGATAAATTTACTAGATAAGTTCAGATAAATTACGTTCTCAGATGATGTAACCGATAAAATGCGACCCCCCTGTTGTATGATCTGATACTGCGATGAAGATTAGGGAATTGGATGCTAGAACGAATCATTTCAAAAATTCATTTTTCCGCGAACAATACATGAAAACAATTTTTGAGCACCCCCTGTCACACGCCGAAAGGCGGCTTTCAGGGTTCTTACATAGACATATGATCTGCACTAATATATTTCCAAAGCATGTAAAAATAATAAAGCAGCTATGTTTTTCAAACATTTCTTCTGAAAATAAACTTCAAATCATATGCATTTCGTTGCATCGATCATTATTTTTTTCCTCGATTTCAGGATATTCGATGAGCGTCTTAATATTTATAATAATACATTAAATACGTTGATCACCATCAATCTATGTACTCTTGATAAAAATTATTTAAATATAAATTGGGCTTTTGTTACTCTCGTCCATTTGTCCCTGAAAAAGAGGCTTTCGCATAATAATCGACTCAAAAAAAAACAGACTGAAATTTGAAATCGACTACTTTTTAGATGTATGCGGCATTTGTTTTTATTGACGCAATTTAAAAAGAGTAACTAATACATTTTTTTAAATTACTAATACGAGATTTCAAATTCAATTATCTACGTCTCAGCATGAAAAGTGAGGAAAAATAGTAATATATTTCTCCAATAGAAAAGGATTACTTAGGTCTTTTTGTAGCCCTTTTTAGAAAAGCGATTGCAATTCGAATAAAACATTTCTTCATATACCCGATAGCATTTCGCAAATGGACATATATAAATGAGAATTCCTCGCGATCAGTCAAATAATGAAGACCCTTAGGTCGGGGAAAATATTTTCCAATTCCGTTTAATCTTAACGGAAAGTCTTCGTCTTTTTAATATGCCGAAGATAATCTAGAACACTGAGAATCTAGTTTGGGATGAGCGAAAAATTGCGAACCTGAGGAAAGATCAATTTTTCACATGTCTGACTTTTCTGCAAGGCAATTGAAACGAGTTTGGGTGTTACAGATTGACTGTAAACGTACTCGCGTCAAATTTAAAAGTAGATTAACAATCTCTTAAATTAATAAATCTCATATGATGCGTCCGGTGTTATCTTCTTTTGATTTATTCAAGAGCTGATCAATTGCCAATGAATCGCTACAAATCATACAAGAGAAAACGGCAATCTTGTGACCGCTTTTAGTTCTTTTCCAGACTACTTTTGAATGCTCTATGACAGGGTTTCCCAAATATTTTTCTTTAATGGAACACGTCGCAAACATGGGAAGTTTAACGGAACACTATGCTTATTTTTAGGCAAGGCAATTCTATTTGTACATTTTTTAAATAATTTTATCACAGCTAATTATTTATTTAGTAATTATTTTTAAATATGAAACTATAATATTATAAAATAAACATAAAATATGAATGAATAAATCATTTGATGACTTTTATACTCCAATTCTTTAAGATTCCAAATTGCCTATTTAGGTCCAGCGGAACACTTGTATTCCGCGAAACATAGTTTGGGAAACCCTGCTCTATGAATATGCGAAAGCAAAAACAAATATCATTAGATTCATTTATAAATAAGAATAGCTTAGGTTGCATTTTTATTGGTGGCGTATTATTCATTCATTTCTCATAACAGACTCTAGAAAAATATGTAAAATGAAAATAAGGTGACAGCAAACAGAAGAGATGCTAACCTTCTCCAGTCCAAATAACTGAATTTGCAGCCAGCAACACACTCTTCATCCCTTACTGAAATTCAGTTACGGAAAAGTAAAACCTCAAATACTAAGTCTCATCTCAATCTAACGCACGACGTTCGTCAATGAACACTTCCTTCTCTAAAACGACACGGGTCACGCTGCCACGTATCACGTATAGCATTCCCCTAAAAAATTAGCGACCTTCCCTTAGATTGATAAATGCTGACAAAAAAGAATCGCTCGGGTGATGAAGAGGTCAATATTATCAAATTCAATGAGATATGCGATGAGATTGCGGAGGTCGTTGGGGCGTCGGATGAGAAAGCAGCAAAGGGTACGAAAATAAAACGAGAAATGGAAATATTCTGGGCTATTAAAAGTTCATTTAGAAATTAACACTTTATTTCCTGGCGGTTAAAAAACCTGATTGCGTTTCCTGATTTATCAGCACTCAATAACAACGACTTTATATTAAGTCTCCAATTACCTCTAAAATAAATTGTGCATTTCATAAGACACGAATAAGAAAAAAAAATACTGCGCGGCTTCAAAATTTCGATGATATTGAATTCAATGGGTGAAAAGTTACCTTCAAATAATCCTTACTAAACTATACTGGGGTTAATTCTATAACGAGAGGAATTTCCTGATTTTAGCTTATTGACTGATTTAACATCGACGACATTTGAATATAGGATAGAACAGTAATTCATAAGAAGGTAGCTCTTTATTTTCCGTCTACTCTTCTTCTTCTTTCTTTACGGGTAAATGACATCCGTAATCAACCACCACGAAATTTACTCAACATTATTTGACAGCAATTACGCAACTAGTGATATACCTGCTTGTATTTATTCCATCTGTGTTGTCGCTCCCCTTCTTGTGTGAGCGTTTTCCCGCACAGTGGGTTAAGAAAACGTAAATTAGTCTCAAAATCTGTATTCTTGCAATCTCTATGAGTCGTCACTTTAAAAGTGAGATACAATGACACAGTTGATGCAAGAATTGGAAAAGTGATTTCATTTTGCGTGAGTTCAAAAATTTCAATTATTTGTCGCCTTTCATCATTTGAACTATTAGGGGACAATTCGCAAACAGATTATGGATATGGATTATTATTATGGATTATTATGGATTTTATCTCCGAGATGCATTGATACCGTTAAGGCACTGCAACAATAATTTCAAAACGTCTTATGTGTTCTGTGATGTGATGGAATAAAAAATGACCAAAAACGCACTCTCCAGTGATTGAGTAACGAAGTCTCAGGAGAAACGTGTTCTCTGTCAAATCAGAGATAAATCAAAGCAACTTCCAGTTTTGTCCTGAAGATTACAAAACACTGCTATATTGTCATCGATCCCAGTATTATGTAAATGATTCAGCAACAGCTTATTCAATAGAAATGCTAATCATGTTATGGCTTCTCTGAGAGTAATTCAGTTGTACTCTCGTGGGCTATGTGATAGAGATGGATTGAAAATTCTCAGAATAAATCAGTGACTATGGAAAATGTTTCTGTTCTCCCTGAAGTTGAGATTCTAATGGAAACATTAGTCTCTCGAATCAGCTGCCCATTGAATGTTTTCCGCCCAATCGCCCGATTCAATGCTCCGTTTTAAAATATTCATAACAAAATTCACATTTTGCGAATGATTGAAAGAATCAAAAATTGATTGTTGAGAAACAAACATTGCACTTTAGTCAGCTTTCTAACTTTCGTAAGCAAAAATAAAACAAGAGCCATAGGAGTTCTTACTCCCTTTTTTTCTCCGTTCGCACTGCACTTTCTAAATCGAGGAGAGATCGGTTCGAAGTCTTAGAATTCGCCGGAAACAGACTTCTGAAAGTCAATGAGAGTGTGCATTTGGTCCTCGAATGCCTTTCGGACGACGTTGAGGAACGTAATTACGAAACAACACAAAAGGAACTGAAAAACCCGTGCTTGATCGATCGATGAATGTGTCTGAACCCCTCAATCAAGAACGTTCTTTTTGATTTCTGAATGGTTTGACGATGTTCAATTTATGGCTGATAATGTTAACTATCACACGAAATTAAATTTATGATAAGATTCTATTAACAAACACTAAAATGATTTCACATCTGTCATAGAGTAACTTTGATTGCAATACATAGAAGATTTTCATCGCTGCTTTTGGAATTCGGAATATGAAAATAGAGTATGACAACGAATGTTTGGTAGAACATTCCGCGTTCACTCAAAACTCCCATGTTCCAAACAAAAAAGGCCATCCTCACAGGTGCATAAATGTGATTGGTGGTTTTCTGGTAGTATATTTAACATTTCTAAGGAAGTTCATCATCATAGTGTTTCTGTTCTAGGGGCCGGTCTGAATGTACCATTCCACAGGTTTCTATCCCATACATCTCGTTTCATCATGTTTTATTATGGTATGGTATTTTCGTTTTGCCTTTTAGAGTCGATTCCGAAAGAGCCATCGCAGACAGAGGCTTCACGCTAAAAAAGATGGTCACGTAATGAGTCGCAGTTAGCGCCGAATAGCGAAGGAACGAAAGAGCAGGTAATCAGAATGCCATCAGCCGAGCAGGAGCCTTAATCGAGAGCGAAATCCTCAAACAGCTGAGCGCTGTAATGTCAATGTTTTTCCGGCGTTTTCAGCTGTCGAGAGAAGCGGTTCCATAACTTGAGCAAACAAGCTGATGGCAAACGATTTGAACTTCCGAACAGGATGTCGCACGCCGTTGAGGGATAACGATGATCTCGTGAAATTCGCACGAACAAAAACGCATCGACTTGCGCGCCGACGAGTGAAAGTATAACGATCTTCATCCTCTTTCGTCTCTCGTGCCGCATTACACAGGAAGTGAGAGGAAGTTCTCGGCACCGTGGATGGACCGCTTTCGATAGAGAGGGCGAATGAAACTACCATTGATTACTTGGAGGGAGGTGAATAATTGTGCCCAAACCGAATTCAATGTTTTTTAAACAAGACTTCTCTGAAATGCATTTCCATGCATCTGAATGAAATGGAGAAGGCGTAGTGAAGGCACACTAATATGCTTATGGTAAATATAGGCATTTGGCAACAGGCAGCTTTCACTGACGTAAGATCGGTATAAATTGATTTAGTTGCAATACAAATATTAAATTCAGATGTATGTACGTGTGTACAGGAAGCTTTCGATCACTTCTTATGAGGAACGAAATAACGAATCATTATTATATATTATATTAGTGGAAATATATTTATACGGACGGTATCGATTCGTCTGAAACAGTATATGAAATACAATAGACAGCGATCATGGAACTTACGCAAGAAAATGTGGACTTGGAATAATAAAATTCAATTGAGAAACGAGTAATTTGAATGTTAAACTGTAAACGCACCACACAAATGGGTGTTTCAGAATACGTGTAATATACGTATTCCGAAACACCCATTTGTGTGGTGCGTTACGTACGTCGTATATATTTGGAAAAGTTTCACTTCCACCTACTTTCGCCGCTTTTGAATAATTAGTCAATATTATCACATTGAAAGTAAAAAGACTTACGCAACAGCAAGTCCGTGGAAAAATTGACAGAATCGAGGAAATACCAACGTCGATAAACTTCGATGAATTCCACACATAAAAACGTAGGCAAATATTCTACCAGAACAATTTCCATCAAATATTTAAACACGTTTTCGCAAGGCATTTGATGAGCATTCACAATTTGCATTTACCATCTAAAAATAAGATGCACGCATGAAACTTCCGCGGCAAATGTATAAAAAGTATTTCAATAATTATATACAGTAATGATTGTTTCATATTGATAATTTTATACGTAATTACCAACTTGATTTAAAAATCCTAATAAGTAACGATCAAATCATTTAAAAAATTAAACTGTTTACGGATTTGAAGACATTTTGACAACGTTCAATTTCATGGCAATTTACAGAAATATTTATTTGCATGGAAAATTAGCAAATATGGGTTAAATCTAAAGTAATTATTCACTCCAACGTAGCTCTAAATGTCCCACTTATATGATGATAGGAAAACACAACAAAAATTCTGCATCTAACTTCAGTGTTAGAAGCATGCGTATTTTTAGGGCAAACATTAAAAGTTTTTCAAATCTAAAATTCTCTGAAAAGTCAAAGAAAACAGTTAATCGGTTTATATTTTCTGCCTATTTCTATTTCTACGTAAACTAAGAATGTCTTTTCGTATAAAATTTCGGTTATTAATAAGGTACTCGATTTGTTTCTATAGATAAACCTTAAAAATAATTAGCAATTCCACACTTTAACATATGATTAGATTAATAAACTCGAGGTAGAACATTCTAGTTAGATTATAAGAAGGAATCCTAAGGAGAAATTTTAAGTAATGGCAGAAAATATTCACTGAAAGAGTTTGTACAAATCAACTGGTAATTAATACATGAGTTAACATTGATATCATTTTGAGAGGTAATACTTTATGGAATAGCGCCTTCAATATACTGCCCATTGAATAAAATACTTCTCTATAATTACTTCATCCTTTTATAAATTATTGTAGAAGCAATGATTTATTTTTAGCATTTTTGCAATTTGGAACGCGGGGAAATCATTAAAATAAATCATTTCAGAGACCTCAGACCATTTCGCGGACGAGGCCATGCCATTCATATTCAAACCAGCATAACTGCTTTCAAACCAACCACTGCTAATTTCTTTTCAGTGCATCGTATGCCTTTTACGGTAGGTATCCTATAGTAAAATAATAAATATATACGTGAAAGTAAGAAATTCGTTGTCGAAATAAGTGAAGTTTTGATAAAGCTCGATGCCCTTAGCAATCACAGATTAAAGAATGGCGATTCCTTGCGTCAAAAGCATTTCCGGAACACGCTGATGAGTGCTCTTTTCCAAAGAGGGAATGACCATAATAATCGAAACTCAATGGGATCACCGTTAGGTACAAATGAGGAAAGATTTCGTTTATTGTCGATTAAATCAGCAGACACAGCTTGTTGTTAATTTGGAAACTTGAAATAACTACGAGGGTTGGGGATTCTTCCTCCGCAAGGCTGATATCTGGAGACTGAGTAATTATTTTACAGAAAACTACCTAGAAAAGACTAGAACAAAAAAACGGTTCCTTAAACTATTGCATGAACCATCTTGAGCTATTATGCTAAAAAATGCCAAATTAAAAATTGCAGAAAAAAAAATTAATGCAATTATTAAATGTGTATAAATGCCAGTTTAAATCATCTTAGCAATGTAGAGCGGGCTTACAGCGTCTGCTCAAATAATAAACAAAATCATTAACTCACATAGCTCACTTAATTGATATTAAGTGAACAATCTAATTAAAACATAATTCAAAGTATTCAGTCATATAAATCAGCCTTTTGTGACACATATTTTTAGGCATGAAATTAAATGAGATATGATGAAAGGTTAGAAAACATTCAGGATTTCAAGGCACCAGAAATCGCCAGAAAAACGCGATTCGATCAAACTCTCGAAGAAACTTCTCGTGCGGTTTCTATCCGCTCTTAGAAGTTTCCACTCTCAGAGAAAATCGACCGTTTTCTGTTTTCCGAATATTTTTTCCTCACAACTATTATTTCGTTCGCCGGATTTTTGCTTTCTCCCTATACGTATTATAGAGAAAGTATCGTATTCGCAAAAAAATACCTCCATGTTTCAACGGAAATAGATGTTTTAGGGCCCATAGAGTTCGTTTTCGCTATTTTCCCGAACATGTCTGTCTGTGTGTCTGTCTGTGGTAAAAACGTTTGTGGGCGCTCTATCTTAAAAAGTGATTATCCGATTATTTCCAAAATTCATATTTAGTATTTTCCTAACAATTCCAAGAGCTGATTAGCTTTTGATGAATATCGCTTACCCGGAAGTTGCGGTTTATCCGGAACAAAATTTTGTTTATTAAATATCTCTGTCAAAATGCAATGTAGGTATATACAATTATGTACAAAAGTTATAGATAACGTACATTACTACAACTTTTGTTCTGAACATTTTTTCGTAACACTGATTGTTTAGGAGTTATTCTTGAATAATGGTTAACCGAAGTTGTTTTTTATCCACAAATGGAAATTTTTCATACATATCTCTGACAGAATGCAATGTAGGTATATACAATTGCATAAAAAAGTTATAGATAACATAGATTACTACAACTTTGTTTGAAACATTTTTTCGTAACACTGATTGTTTAAGAGTTATTAGTGAATACTCGCTAACCATAAGTTGCTTTTTATCCAAAATTGTAGTTTATCTTAATTATCTCTGACAGAATGTGATGTATTTATATACAATTTATACAAAAGTTATAGACAATGTATTTTAATGCAACTTTTGTTTGAAAAATTTTTCTATAACACTCATTGTTTTGGAGTTAATTATATATTACCGGCATAGGCTTCTGTTTTCAATAAATATGGAGAAAGTCATGTGTTGGCCACATCAGATTTTTTTACTTCAGTATTGGAAAAGATTCGAATCGAAAAAAAGCGAAAGCATCAGAAGAGAGGGAAGTAAATGGAGGGCTACTGGAGTGGTGAGGACAGGTGGGAGGGGGAGGGTGGGGAGGGCGTCATCGGAAATATGAAGTCAAATTTAGATAAATACACTGGTACCAGAGAGAAATGAAACCTTCAAATTTCAATAAAACTCAATTAAATAATAGAATATTAAACGGTAAAGGAAAATATTTTGTCTATATTCTACGTAAGTATAAGGAAAGTTCATAATAGGTGCCATAGGTGAGGGTGGGCCATATAGCTCTCATGATATTTTGCCGAAAACATAATCGATTAGAGAAAATTTAACCAAGGAGAGAAGCCTACGTATCTGTCTTTAACTACCTACTAATGGGTGGAAATTCGATCGATTGATTTATTGATTGCATTCAACCAAGTAGATCTTGGGGAAAGACCCTTGGAAAAAGCTTTTTCTTAATGTTTTCTTAACCCGAATTGTTTTTACACTTAATTCTTAAAAGGGCCATAGCTTATATTTGCGGTGTTACGAAAATAATGACTTAAGTAGGAGACACAAAACTTAAGAATTGAGAATGAAAAGATGAGAAGTGTAATACTAGCATAAAGTAATTCGAAAATAACATTTTTTCAAAATAAATAATGTAATTTATAACAGAAGTAGGGTCTTACTGCTATTACTAATACTCGATTGCTCAACTACAGATGCGACGCCCACTGTAAACCTACCTTAGGTGCAAAGGAAGGGACAGCGTAGATTGAGTTCGAAAGGTATCACCATTTTACTGTCAACTAATCAAACAGCTGATTAGCCATTTTTATATTCTAGAAAATATTTTAATGTAAGTTTCGCAACAAGTAATACAGGGAACAGAGCACAGTAGATTATTTAAATAACATGAGAAAGAGCTGTATTTGGCTGTAGACACAGGGAGAGTCTACCGGGAGAAAAGTGAAGCCAAAAATAACGCAACCCGCAGATCACTGGGTAGCACTTTTCTCCAGCTCCCCTTTAACTACATGTATTTTTGGGGTTTTATTTTCCTCTCATACGGGACTCAGGAGCTTGTCTATCCTATGAAATGGACTCAGATAGTTTAAATGAACCTTTCACTTAACGATTATCTTCGATTTTTTTCTCTAAGTCCTCTTGATTCCTTTTATTATGGAAAATAAAACATGCCTGCAATGTAAACTTCTCGGATGCCGGTGTCGTCTGCTAGAGAAATACAGAGAACGAATCGCCTGCCAATCTCCCGCAAACTCTATCAAAACCTCGTTGATTATTATAATGTTAATTTTACATATATTATAATGCATTAATTCGTCATAGTTTTTAATTGATCAATACCAAGTACGGCATAAAATTCCTTAATAGTCGTTTACCGCAATGAAATAAAGCTACTCTATAATACATTATAATAGCTTATCAGGGTAATTAGAGATTTTTCCGCTTGTGCAAATGTTTGTTCTAATTCATAATTGGGGCTTAATGAAGTAAAAGTTGTCAAAATGACGAATACGAGAACTTGTATACCATGCAAGACCTACAGGTGCAGCCGAGAGCACAATGAAATGTTCATTGAAACGCCGTAGATTAATACTGACGTTCGTTCTGCTTCATAGATTTCAGATAATGAATGAAATAATAAAATTAAGGAAGATGCATAGATTCTAGTTCGGAACATTTTGTGGGGGCAGCTGTTCTGATGCGCAGCAATTGACCATGCTGCAGGCAGAAACAGGCCCCTGCTTATTTACCTATAAAACCTTTATAAACGCGAAAATAACAAAATTGCTTTGTATTACGCATTGCTCAAACTACATTTTGTCTTCCAAAACGTTCGACTTACTCGATCAAACCTTGATAACTCTGTATCAAAACCGCGAAATCACGAAAAAACAATGTATTGGTATAGGGAGATACGAAAAGTGCTACCCAGCATGGCTAAATGCGCAATCTGCCGCTTTACCCCTGGCTTCACTTTTGGGCGCTAGAGGGAGATAGTAATACTGCCCCTGTGGCTGTAGATCACTACTTAACTCTCACAGTTAAAATGGTTGGCAGGCGATATCAATGGAAGTGAATTCAAGCGACCGAATGATTCTTTCCTGATATAGTAAACGCGGAGCCACTTCGCTTATTAACACCAGTTTATGGCCAATTGAAGGCAACGAAGATAATCGCTTCGCGCCATTTCTCCCATTGAAAGCAAACGTTCTCCGGAAGCGATTCTTTCATCGGCGGTGAACAAACGTATCGCAGATCGAGCGGAAAGCGGGTTCTTCGGAAAACAGCGCCGCGGCACGGCAGAATAGATAATCTGACAACAACCTCATGGTCTTGAGGAAATCTTACGTCTCGATCTCACTTTCTCGCGGTTTGAATGAAAACAGCGATCGCCAACGTTACGTTTGCGATTCTTACGCAATTGTTTTATTTACGGAAAGATTCAGGCGTAAAAAGAAGAGTTTTAATAATGGAAAATGATGATTAATGATGGAATGTTGGAACCTCTATTTCATTCAACATAAGAAAGCGTCAAAACATAAAATATCGTCATAATTTATATTTTCCTCATCTTCTATGCTTTTCCTATTTTATAAATGACAGTTAACGCTGAATATGATGATTAACATAATTATTATGATATTTTGGTTTACCGCTTATTTTTTCGATTGAAATGTGTACTCCTGCGATGAGGGAAAAGCCCAAGCGAAACGAAATCCCTCAACGCAGCCGAATCACCACCAATGGAGTAGAAAGGAAATATTACGACAATATGGATGGTGGATAATCGAGCAACTGCTCATGGAATATTAAGACATAATTATTCACCCCATGTTCGATAGAACTCCTCGACAAGTCCCGCGTACCCCCCCAAGGGATACCCTTGGTTGGTAGACCCTGGTCTATGTAAAACCAGAGCCCATTTAAACCATTTTAATTTTGGTGGAGACAGAATCTGTACTCGACTAAAGGACAAAAGGGAATAAAGTAAAATAATAAGTTTAGGTGATCGTCAACTTCGTATTAACTTGAAATGGAATTAAGTTATTTATCTCCAGATCTCCTCGTCAACTTCCGATGACGCTATAATTTCTTACTCGAAAAAACAATTCATAAAAGTACCCATTCACATAATTTGCACATAATGAAAACATACATACAGGTATATTTTTCGTCATTAGTTTTTAATTTAAAAGAAATAGAAAAAATGACGACGAAAACATCTGTGGAATTCCGTTTGCCTTTTGCAAGTGTCTAGAAAGGTTGGATTAGTGATGCGCATCAATCCACGAATTCGTCAGTGAAAAAATCGCATTCAGAATCACTTGGCGTTCCTCGGAAGCAGCGAGTGCCATCCGACAGAGGGGAAGTCTCCCACAAATCGCCTCTCTTTCCGTCGAGGATTTCGCACGACAACGAAGAGCTTACGAAGGGCGATAAATGCAAATGAAGGCAACCTTCTTCCCTTTTGACCTTGGCGATACGAATAATTTATTCTTTGAGTTACTCAAGCACCAAATATATCTTCCAAATTATAAAAAAAGATTATAGGGAACTAATTCAGCGGAGACTGATCGATTACAAAAATTAGATACGATTAGATTAATCGATGGCTGGAATAGGAATTGCTTTCCCTAAATTTCTTCTTAGATCGTTTCAGCAGCTATATCAAGTATACATAGAACCCTCTAATGGAGAATAAAAAGGAAAATATTTCATACAAAGGTATAATTTAGTTTTCTTAAATCGTGGAAGCAGAGCAACTAGAAAAGATGTAAGAAGCAAAAATTAAATTCTAATATAAGTGCGGATTTGAACGACGAAACTAAATTGGAGTTAAAATTTAACTATTGGAAAAAAGATTATAGTTTGATTACGATCTTTTAGCAATTCTTAATTTTTCTGTGGGACTTTCCATAAGCAACGATGAATACGTCTAAATTAGAGTAAAGTTGAGGAAATTGTTCTGAAGGAATAACTAAAAAAATCGAAATTACAGTAATACAAGCATTACGGCGAAACATCTTATTGCCACTAAGAAAGCAGTGGTTAAATTTGTGCATTAAAAATTAGAAACATTAATTTCAATCTAGATTTCATCGAAAATTAACTAGGAAAAATTATCGGATAAATAAAATATAGAATGATGAAAAATAACAATTTGTACTTTTTTCACAGTATTTATTAAAAACAATAAATAGAAACAAAAGACGACTAGTTTCAGAGATTGATCTCCATCATCAAGTGACCAAGCAAAAACGTAAAGCATAATATATACAAGTAAGACTGGCGGGGAAATAAGGAAATAGGAAAAGAGAGTCGTGGGGGAGAGGTAATTTCCATTTACTGTTTTTAATAAAATACTGTGGAAAAATTACAAATAGTTATTTTTCATCATGACGTATTCCCACAAGACATCGCCAGAGACAGTGAAAATAGAAAATACTCAATATATGCGATACAGTTGATTTGAAGGACATTTTCCATTTCTAAAGAAGAAGATTGATACATATTTACATCAATGATTTAATCATCACTTCTTTCGATTCACTCTCAGTTTTAATCACAGTCACTACGCATTCGGCCCACGCTACCGAAGAGGACCGCGCAAATGTACGATACCTCAAATGTTAAAGACCGAAACAAATATTTAAGTTGTTCTTAGAAAGCAATTTCTTCGGTGTTATGAGTCGTGTGATAGGAACATGAATTTCGATTCCAGTGCACATGATTATTAAGAAAGTAAAGAATTTCTTAACTACTCCGTCTTCACAAAGCATTGGATTGTCTTTCGGTTGAATACATTTTGACGAGGCAATGCACTGAGAACGTGCATTTTCTGGACGAAATAGGTTCGCGAAAGAAGTGAAAATATTGACTCGGAGAGATATTTTCGTCGTTTATGGTGCCGCGGGCGACGGAAGTGCCATCGACGGCAAAAGGAGAAAGTGCTCCGGAAAAGGACGGAGAACAGGAAGCTTCGAAAGAAAGAGTGATTTGGGAAATGCGGGATTCGGGAGATTGTTAAGATCTTCGAGAGTTCCAATTATCAACTATTTATTGAAGAAGCCGTCATTTGGAGAAACTCGATTGTGGAAATATTGGTGGAAATGACTAACAATAAGATGAAATTCCACAAAATTTTGTTTAATGCAACGGGTTGAAACTAGCCATATTTATCGTCAAGATACAATTGACTTTACTAAACTAAGATTTATCTGGGATAATTTAGACAAACTAAAATGGCTAGGAGGCAATTAACACAGATTTTAAGTAACCTATCGAAGCATTCCCTTACTTCGGACATTTCTCGGTCTTGTGTTATCATGAAACTTGTTGAACATTTACAATGTAAGATTGCCATTTTCTCACGTCCGAAAAATATTTGGTATAAAATTTGACCATGATCGCAGTAAATCTGCTCCAATTAAATGATTTATTTGTATTTGATAAAAGGTTGAGGAAGTCACTATTTTCTTTTAGGAATAACTTATAGCAGTGAAAGGTACACTTACAAATTGTGCATTAATTTCTTTCGATCTCGTGATGTAATACGTATGAAGATAAGACGAAAACAATATCAAGGACCTCCACGAGAAACGCAACATTCATTATCTTCATAGCTTTTGATTCTTCGAGATAATTGAATGGAGGCACGCGAAATAGACGAATCCGTATCGATACAGAAAGAGAAAGTCAATTTGGAAAAACGAGCTATAATTTCATCGTTTCAAGTACAGTTTTTCAACTTTTGGCAGAAGTAGGACAAAATAAAAGGACCTTCGCATCTGGTCATAAAGTGCGATTAACTTCTGAGGAGAGTCAATCACCTAAATTAAAAGAGCGTAAATTACTACGATTCGCATTCTCATTATATTTTCGCATCTTGCAGAGATTTCACACTCTTCATTTTCACAGCACGACAATGACTGCCTTAGTTAAGGTCACAGATCGTCCGAACTCCCTTTCAAGAATTACAAAGTGTTTTTACCCAACCAACGGTACACGCGTGTTCCAGCAACACGCTGCCTCGTCATGGTCGTAAAAACGGTTTGCGAAGTATGTTCTTTTTTGCTTTTGCGAGAGCCATAACTTTCCACTCTCTGTGTCCCAGAGGAAAAAATCTCAGTCCACGACCGCAATATCGCTTTTTTTTATTTCGCGTTCATTTCGTCAAAATGCCTCTGCTCCAATTTTTTCTTTCCGCTGAGGCGTTGCTACGGACGCAATACATCCAGCACCAAACACAGCCGACTCCCGATGCTTGGGGAGCCGACAGAAAAAACTGCAGCTGCTTTCAAATGCAGAGAGATTTTTGAAAAAATATCGAACAGTAGAATATCCAATCGCAAGACATAGTGCTCTTTTTAAGTAAATTCGTATTTTAGTCCTTAATCATGCGAAACTAAAGCGTAGAATACTTATAGAGATCCTCGGGTTGGCTTAAGTCAGCATTAACGCGCGGCCTACAGTTAGCAGCTGAAAAAACTGCAGGTCTATGAATGTATTCGTAGAATAAGTGATTAAATTGTACAGTTAGTAAGTAATTAAATTACTAAACAGAGAAAAATCAATCATCGAAATATACCTATTCTCAAATGTCAAAGATTCGGAATAACGTGATGCAATATCTGCCAATAATGTGATGCCAACTCAGTTCCAACTCGTTCTTCGAGTACAGGATGTTTAACGATTACTAAATTCGCTTTTCAGAGTTTAATTACAAGTTCGCGGCCGAAAAATTATTTTGTTGTTGGGAAAAAGAGGCCTCGGGATTATCGGTCCATTTTCTAAGAAAACAAACAACATGCTGGTTTAATATTGGTTCTGGAAAAACCTGCAGCGGCTAACGGTGGAACCGAATTCAGAGGAATATTATTTTGGGCGTAGGACGGAATGCGAAAACAAAAAGATCAACAAGTCGAATTCCAAAAGTAGAAAAAATGAGAAGAGGGCGTTTCATAACGGCCTCTGTTGAGGAGGAAATAACTAAAGAGCGCTGTTTAGATATTTCGCAGCCACTAACTTGATGCAAGCACTAACCAACGAAATCAAATCAACGAATCCATGGTGATCAAACACTCTTCTAAAGTTAGTAATGGTGCAATTTTTGATAAACAATTATATAACTGACTCTTTTCATTCCTTACAATTGTAAAAACTTTTTTACATTCAAATTTCTCATATACTGTACGAGTATCTCATATTTGCCTTAGTATTAATCTAGGTTTAAAAGGAATCGAATTTACTGCTTATGCTACGAGCAATAACCGTAGTGATAATATTGCTGCGGGCGGTGAAATTTTACTGCAATGGATGTACTCGTAGCATCATGCTATGCAATAAAAAATGAGATAAATTTATGAAGATTGAAAAGGAAATTTCCATCTTGGCCATTGTTTATCGACCTATAGAGGGTACGTTTCTCTGATGGACGATCCTTAGAAAATAAAAAATACGATCCGTAAATTTTATTTTCACCGCAGCACAAGAATTCCACGCAATACTCCGGCGATTCGATCACATACATATGTTAAAGTTGTTTATATTTGTTGAATTGTTTGAGTTTTGCATTGTCGTTTTGTTTATTGGTGCTGGACTGTAGCAGACCTATTGTGTTCTCAACAAGTGACATTCTTTTGTGTTTTAAGAGTGATATATCGAACTCGAAAAAGGTCGATCGATATGACTGTATAGATGAAGTGCGGTTAAGAAGTGGCTAGCACGCCTTGATGTAAAATGTTCACTTTCAATTAAAAATATTCAAACAGGTTATGGGCCCAGGCTCGCGGAGTATTGCGAAATTTTAATTGAGGTGAATCTTGATTACGTAAGGAAATTCGTATCCGTTGGTGTTTGTGACGTATCGCAAAAAAATGGAATTTGCGAAGCACATAAAACCGCTATCTGGAGAAGCGGATTGGCCAATTTGGAAAAGAAAGATACGTGATCTGCTGGACTACCATGAAGGAGCATTAGATGCTATCGACAACAAATTGGTAAAGCCTGAACCAATCGATGCATCAGTAGCTACAAATATCCAGATCAAGGAGTACAAGGAAAAGAGTGATTTGTACCGGAAGGCCAATAGCTATGCTAAAACAATGATTGTAAGCACAGTTACAGACGCAGTGTATCAGAAAATCATGGACAAGGAAACTGCACATGAGACCTGGGAAGCATTGAAGCAGCAATTCGAGGCAACATCTCAGGACCAGTTATTCAAGATTTGTACCGACTTCTTTGCATTCAGATGGACTACAGGGGATGATGTATCCACTCACATTGCCAAGTTGAAATCTCTTTGGAATGAGCTGAACAGTGGACTAAAAGCTAAGGATAAACCAGAGCTACCGGATTTAATGCTGGTATGCAAAACCTTAAATATTTTGCCTAACAAGTTTGAGACGTTCCATTCAAGCTGGATGTTGTTAACAAAAGACGAATCACGAACTTTTGATGACTTGACAACTCAGCTTTGCATGTTTGAGAGAAATTTCAGGAAGCCTGTGGATAATGGAAACACAACTCAAGAGGCACTTGTGGCAAAATCCTCTTCATCAAGAGCTCATCAAAAGAGACAGGACCATCACTCAAATCAGTCTCATCAACCGAGCCAACATAGCAATCAGTCCCGGAATATCTGTAACTACTGTAAAGAAAAGGGGCACTGGGTAAAAAGATGCAAAAAATGGATTGCAGATGGACGACCACCCAAAAAGAATGCCATCACAGAAGGTAACTCAGTTGATACCAATATTGCATTACTCTCTGACATGATAGAAGTTACTGTTGCTGAAGCAAACGTTAAGGACTGGTGGTTTGATAATGGAGCAACAAAACATGTCACAAAGTGTAAAGATTATTTTGTGAGTTATGAAAGGTTCGAGAAACCATGCAAAGTAAAAGGCATTGGTGAACAAACAGTGTCGGCGCTTGGTAGTGGAACTATAAAAGTTGAGTCTACAATCAACAACAGCAAGCAAATAGTGACCTTGGAAGATGTGTGGTATGTGCCAGATGCCTCGAGAAATTTATTTTCTCTACTAGTAGCCCATGACAAGCAACCAAGAAGTAAATATTCCTCTACGCCAACCAATTGTTATTTAGAAGTGGATGGTAAAGTGATTATTACCGGTGCACGTCAATTAAATGGGACCCTTTTCCTAGCAGATTTTCAACCAGTTGCACCCGTTCAAGATAATGAGATGCAAGCTGCTTTTGCCGATAGTTCGACTCTGCAGATGTACCACGAGCGTTGGGGGCATCAAGACAAAAGGCATGTTAAAGATATGCTAAAAAGAGAACTGGGCATCAACGCCAAGATGGAAGATGAAATCTGCGAACCCTGTATCTATGGAAAAGCTCATCGGAAACCATTCGGGATAAGGACGAAAGCAGAAGCTCCAGGTGAACTATTGTCAGCAGATGTTTGCGGTCCTTTTGCTCCGTCTTTCTCCAAAAAGAGGTATCTTGTAGTATTCAAGGACAGTTACTCCAAGTTCAGATATAGTTACGTAGTGAAAGAGAAATCAGAAGTGATAAATGTCTTACAGCAGATGCTATCACATGCCAAAGTGCAGGGTCACCAAATAAAAGAGTTCCTAAGTGATAACGGTGGAGAATTTGACAATGGAGCTGTCAGAGAACTTCTTTCCATTAATGGAATAACTCAACGACTTACAGCGCCGTACACACCCGAACAGAATGGAGCTAGTGAGAGAGATTTCCGGACAATAGTGGAAATGGCGAGAACCTTCAAGTATTCCAATTTGGAAGTCACCTTTCCTGAAGCAATTTGGGCAGAGCTAGTCACCACTGCTGTTTATGTCCTAAACAGAACAGGGAAGTCTTCAATAGAGGGTCAAACTCCGTATGAAGTTTGGTTTGGGAAGAAACCAAGAATCAAGCACATGAGAATCATTGGCTCTATCTGCTACATACACATTCCTAAAGAAAAACGAAGAAAAATGGACGAAAAAGCTATTAAAGGAGTTCTTGTTGGTTACAATGGCGACGAGGGATATAGAATATATCTAAATGAAAGTCACAAAGTCGTCATGTCTAGAGATGTGACATTTTTAGAGAAACCTTTCAAAAGAAGAAAGGAAGTCAGCTCATCCCTTCAAGACACAAGCATAAAAACCAGCAATCCTGAATATGAAAACTTTCAAGTACCATTTATGACTCAGCAATCAACTCCATTCAGTCGATGTCAAAACCCAAGAGATGAACCGGAAGATCTCGAAGACACACGAGAATATCATGAAGACATGCAAGAAGATCTTGAAGAAGATACCCAATATCAAGGAAATGATCCTGAAGATATTGAGGATAGAGGCAATGAACCTGCAACAAGACTTCGTGATCGTACCATATTGAAGAAACCAAGTTACCTAGATGACTACGTTTTGATAACAGAAGAGTTTGAAGAAGGAAACGAGGACCCTCAGTCTTATGAAGATGCCTTGAAAAGCAGGGAAAGCTTCGAGTGGAAGAAAGCCATGGATCATGAAATTGCAGCATTGGAAGAAAATCAAACCTGGACCTTGACAGATCTTCCTCCAGGTGCAAAGGCAATTCCATGCAAGTGGGTCTTCCGACTCAAGAGAAAACCTGACGGCAGTATCGACAAGTACAAAGGAAGACTTGTTGTCAAGGGA
The DNA here is from genome assembly GCA_947579665.1 of Sympetrum striolatum. Taxonomy (NCBI): domain Eukaryota; kingdom Metazoa; phylum Arthropoda; class Insecta; order Odonata; family Libellulidae; genus Sympetrum; species Sympetrum striolatum. Next base: position 2,222,732 of record OX388341.1, read on the forward strand.
TTTAGTCAACGTCACGGCATTGATTACAGCGAAACTTTTAGTCCAGTGGCAAAGATGGGTACAATTCGTTCAATTCTTAGCATTGCAGCTAGTGAAAAGATGCATTTGATACAGTTTGATGTATCAACAGCATTTCTGTATGGAGAGCTTGAAGAAACCATATTCATGAGACAGCCACAAGGATATGAAGACGGAACCAACAAGGTGTGCCAACTTAAGAGGAGTCTTTATGGCCTCAAACAAGCACCTAGATGCTGGAATAAACGTCTTGGAGCTTTTCTTCAACAACATGGATTCAAGGTCAGTAATGCTGATTCATGTTTGTATATTCGAGAGAGAAATAATCGAAAGCTCATACTTGTGATCTATGTGGATGATGGTCTTCTAGCTGCAACAGATTTACAAGAGATGGAAATTTTCATTGAAGAGTTGAAATCAGAGTTCAAGATCATTTCAAAGAAAGCAGATTATTTTTTGGGATTAGAAATTAAACAAGAAGAAAATTTTATTAAAATCAACCAAAAGACATATGCTAAGAAAATTTTAGATCGCTTCAATTTTTCAGAATGCAAACCAGTTTCTACTCCAATGCTTAAAGGTGCAGAAACTACCTCACCAGGGAAAGAAGGCAAGTCAACAGAATTTCCCTACAGACAGGCTGTTGGAGCACTGATGTACCTGATGCTTGGCACAAGACCCGACCTGGCTTACAGTATAGGTTTTCTTTCAAGAGCACTTGAAAATCCAACTCAAGAAGACGTTGTACGAGTCAAGAGAGTTTTTAGGTACATAGCAGGGACTCTAGACCTTGGGATAGTATATCGGAGCAATGTAGATGTAGGACTTTTGGAAGTTTACAGCGATGCAGATTTTGGAGGATGCATGAAGACAGGGCGTTCTACCTCTGGAGTCATCGTTAAGTATTCAGGAGGAGCAATTTCTTGGTTAAGCCAACGACAAGCAGTTGTGGCAACCTCAACAACTGAAGCAGAAATCATAGCAGCGAACGAGGGAGCCAAAGAGGCAATTTGGCTTAACAGACTATTCAGAGGGATCATAAAACTCAAAGATGTTCCAGTCATACAAGTTGATAACTCTGCTGCAGTGAGATTGTCTCAAAACCCTGAGTTTCACCGCAGAACCAAACACATATCTATTAAGCACTTCTTCATTCGAGAGAAAGTAGCAGAGAGGAAACTCAGTATTCGACAAGTATCTACTGAAAACCAAGTAGCTGACATAATGACGAAACCATTGCAGAGACCACGCCTGAAAATTCTGTGTGTAAAAATGGGACTTGAGTAAAACAGAGAAGGGACAATGATTAGCATTTTTTTTAAATTTAATTAATTCAACAAAATTAAAAGGGAAAGTGTTAAAGTTGTTTATATTTGTTGAATTGTTTGAGTTTTGCATTGTCGTTTTGTTTATTGGTGCTGGACTGTAGCAGACCTATTGTGTTCTCAACAAGTGACATTCTTTTGTGTTTTAAGAGTGATATATCGAACTCGAAAAAGGTCGATCGATATGACTGTATAGATGAAGTGCGGTTAAGAAGTGGCTAGCACGCCTTGATGTAAAATGTTCACTTTCAATTAAAAATATTCAAACAACATAATGTATTTTTGGGAAGTAATCGCTTTTCGTGAGTTTTGTTTATCGCTCACAAACCCATGACAACACGCCGCTTACAACTGCTGAGATGAATTCACGTTTCTGAACGCGTTGCTAACCAACGCGCGTGATCAAATGCTATTTTTAGGCCTTCAAATTGATTGCTCAAACTAAATCAGAAACTAACTCTAACTAAGAGAAAAGAATTTCAGTTTTGTATAATTGATGAATGCGTCACCTCTAAAATAATAACACAATTTTAAGTGTAATTCTCGAGGTGGAATGATTTCCTCGGGCATTTTCTTAGAGACTCTTAAATCGACACTGTGATGGAAACCCGACAACGTGACGGATGATCGTTGCAACTTAGAAATTGCCCTCGAAATATAAGGAATCGTATCAGGGTCTAAGGAAAGGACTTGTATTGTTCGAGAGTGGGCAAATGGCGACCAAAACAAAGGAATAGAAAGCAAACTCACACTACGAACCCGCAACGTGATTGATTGACTCATCTCGGTTGGAGGGATTCTCTCAAGTATCAGCAGGACCCTCGCACAACTGGAGTTGTTCAAATCCTCATGAAATGGAAAGCATTCGTCTTCCATACGCTAGTTGCGTAATTATTCGTATCGTTTTCACGTGCGATGACTCATTAGTTCGATTTATTTTTATTTTAACATTTTGAGCCGTTCGATTTATTTACCTGAAGGGAAATGCTGAATGGTTCTATCATAAATGTCTATTATACGTGAAAATGAAGGCATAAATCAGTTTATTTCGACAGAAACTTTCAACCGAGCTTCGATTAGCCGACAGCTTCGTTTTCCCGACTCATAAGTTTATCGACGCCTCGCCTGAGGATTCGTTTGAACGACGTTTTGTGGTATCGATAAAACATATTTACTGATACCGCGGAAGATGTAACGTTACTCGAAAATTAGTTTCGAAAGAAGAATAAATTGTTAACAAGAAATTTAAGTATCGATCCAAATAAATAGACCGAAAACCCTGTTAAAAATAAATTCATCATTATATAATTTTTAAAATAATTACTATAACAATTTTAAATAGACATTAAATGCCGAGCAACGATTAAAACTTCAAATTAATACATCACTATAAATTGTTTAGAAATCACTTCTCCGTTGACTGCGCTCCAAAATTTGATAACTTGCTATTTGAATATTGCTACACTAGTTTCAAATGTTCCTTCCTTTTTCCTTTTGGGTTAATTCTTACTATATATTTAGGGCACGAAAAGAAAATTCCAAATGAAATAAAACAGCAAAATATTTCGAATATCTGTAATAGACAAGTTTTTGATTCTTTCCAGGCGTTGAACGCAATTGGACTGATTGACTACCACAGGCAGTGCAGTTAATCACCTCAAAAACGAGGTCACCGAGATTTTTACGTGGAACTTATCCAACTGATAATTTAATGCGTTGAGAATTCTTCAAAAGGACTGACTGAATGGCAAAATATTGCTATAGAAAGTGCATTTGCATTTCAGCTCTCGCTGACCAAGAGTTGGTGCGAAGAAACGAACTTAAGGTTCCATAAATCTCACCGTCACCTCCCAATGCACTCTCGGCCGTTTCTAAAGGGCGACCGCTCCCCTTTCACCATTCGATAGATCATTTCCAATTCACGCAATTGATTCTAGCATTTTCCAGAGACAAGGTTGCCGAACGACTTTGCTAATGCAAAAATTTAAAGTAATTATATGCAGTAAAGTATACTCACAAAGGTGAATCTAATACGACTGAATCCATAATCTCTCACGTATCTGATATCTAGGTGTTTTAAGAGAACTACTTTCTCAGGAGTGAATTAGTGGAATATCTTAATTATAGGAGGACATATTATTTGTACTGCGGTCAAAAACATGTGATATGCAATGCAGTATTATGGAATGAAAATCAGCGTTAAGTATGTGAAATCGTAAGTCTACAACAAAATTTTATTTCATATTATACTGTGTTTTATTAATGGCTTCATATATTTTATCCTTATTGTGAAAATATTTTGGTTATTCGTCATTCCGTAAGTATGCGCTGTCTTGAAAGGTTATTGACAAGGTTTTCCACGAATTATCAATTTGAGTATATTTCGATAGAGGACATTATATGTGTTACACCCCAAACGTGTAATTGCCCATTTCATGAAATGGGCAATTAATACCAGAAATCTATAACTGTCTGAAATGCATATGTTACACCCCAAACATGTATTTTCCCATTTCATGAATCGGGCAAAAAGTTTCCCATTTCATGAAATGGGCAATTACACGTTCGGGGTGAAAGGAACCCTACCTACCCTACTCAACCCATCGGCGCCGCGCATATTTAATTAATTAATTAATCTCAGCTTCAAATCGTGAAATATGCGCGGCGCCGATGGGTTGAGTAGGGTAGGTAGGGTTCCTTTCACCCCAAACGTGTAATTGCCCATTTCATGAAATGGGAAACTTTTTGCCCGATTCATGAAATGGGAAAATACATGTTTGGGGTGTAATATATGCATTTCAGACAGTTATAGATTTCTGGTTGGCGAACCGATGAGAAGATATAAGAGTCACTTTTCCAATGAATATGTTTAGACGCTTCTTTTGGCACTCATACGCGAGGATGCAATTGCGCTGCAAATTGATTAGGTATTCCATAAAAAGAGATCAGAACATTGATTTGAAGGCCGAAAAATGAAAATACCAACGAAATTAGCAAATAAATATTCATTGCAGCGGTGACCGACCTTCATGGCAAATCAAACGGACGACAGCAAATTGCTGTAAGCGAAGCGATTGGCGAAGGTTGAATAGTTTAATAAAGCGGGAATATTCGCCTCATCAAAATGGGCGTGACACGCTCCTGCTGAGAACTTAAATTGTGAAATAATGACGGATGGAATGACTTCCGAGTCAATTGGCCTTGAAAGATATGTCACTGAAGTAAATAATTCCTAATCATACGATTAACTATGAATATTTTGCAAGTAGCGTTTTTAGTTCTTATTTTCTACCAAACTATAGTCATCTACTTATAATATCAGGAAATAAACTCAGGAAATGTACGTCTCATGACTTTACGAGATTCGTGTGCACATTAGGTATTCTTCTAAAACTCGTGCAATCTAAAATATTTATATTAGATTCAGAGATATTTTTATTTGTGAAATTCTTCTTAGTTTAGTTACCCCTTTTGGTTTTTGCGTGCATCTGAATTTAGAGATGAAATATTACTAAAAGTGGACGTTTTGATAAAATATCGCTCAATTAAATGAAAAATGCAACTCAATGAAATATAAATCCGCAATAAACAGATGTGTGTACTAACGCAATGTATTTAATCGAAAATCTATGGTATCAATTTGTTTAGTCACCGAAAGAAAACTGCTCCAAAAAGCAACACATCCGCAGGGCCTCACGTTATTTAGAATTCACAAACCCTCATTTAAAGACATTGAAGTTAACTTAAATTTAAACTCAATCGACGATTAGGCACACTCGATTTTACTTATGATTATTTCAGCGTAAGCGAAGAAGACGAATTTCTGAAACACGACCTTCGGTAGAGGAGAACATGTAGAAGGAGACTCATTTGCTGTGCTTTCAAAGACAAAGGATACAGCCTGAAAACACAAGTGCACTTTCATGTTTTAATTTGAACAAAGTTGACATGCAAACCTAATTTGCCACGAACTCGAAACTTACATTTCCCAAATGTGCCTTTCTCATTCACATGTATAGTCTAGCGAAACAGCAGAAAATATCAGAATCGCACGATGAGAGAGGGTGAGAGCAGTGAAAGCAAAATGGCTGTTTGATGAAGGAGAAATTAGAGGCGCGCCGGAGAGAATCAATTCGATGAGGAAGAGCATCGATTAAACGGCGCGGTCGGACGCGAGATGGTCGAGTGACTCGAAGATTGCGACGAATGAAGAGACTGACAATTGGACAAACGACAGGATGAATACGCGTTGTTGGAAAATGCCTCCGATAATGAAAAATATCTTCATTAGTCATACCCGACGAGTGTTGCATAGGAAATAGGTCAATGATACCAGATCTGTAGCGCATGGAATGTTTTCCGTTAGTCGGAGGCTTCGGAATGGAAATTTAATTTCTATGTTCAAAAAGGAACACAGGTGGGGTGCGGGCGAGCGAGCGTTTTTTGTTTGCCGCGGGTGCAGTTACAAAACTTGCTTTGCGTATGATGTAAGTGGCTATAAAAAGAAGATGCGTGTTTGGTAATGAAGGCCGCCACTGGCGAAAGTTTCGTTTAAGCGAATCTATGGTCTTCCTAAAACGATAACAACTTTCCTATGATTGCGTAATTTTTTGGTCGATAAGTAACAGAATTCCATTGTTTAAGTCGACTTGGAGAGAGTGAGTGGGATATATCAGGGACAGCCATATAATCCTTATGGAACCGTTTCTATGTATGGAAGAAAGGCATCCTTTCGTTATCCTATACCTCTTGCAAAAATTTTCTTGTCGGATAACTTAATGGAATAAAGCAGCCTCCCGGATAGAGAAGATCTCGGGTTCGATTCCCGGTCCCGTCAGATTCTATTCAAATCCGTTTTCCGTTGACATTTGGCCATCAATAGCTCTTTTGCTCTAACAAACGCGAAAATTAGCAGTGCATAAGAATTCGGTCATTTCTCTTTCATAATATAACCATCAAATGTCCCCCCATGATATTAAAATTCTCATACAATCAATAAGTAGTCGATACATCAATCAATATATTTCCGTGAACAAATGTTAATAATGATTTCGTGCATATTTCTGTGAATTATTTACCCTTCAACGCCCTTTTCCTTACGGTAATTAATTTTTTTATACCTAGCTCGTGATACTATTAGAGTGTTATGTTTTAGTGAATATGCCAAATATCCCTTCGTCTTCGTCTCAAGGAGATTTTAACGCCCGATTGTATTTAAAGACAAACCCTGGTATTGGAACCCTCGTTGGAAGGGACACTACGAATAGCGAAAGACAACACGTCTATTCGTATTTGGAGGTTGAATATTGTCGTAAACATTTCCTTCCCCAGCCTCTATGAAATGGCACTCAATGATCTTGACTGAAATGTGGCGGCGTTCCAAATCATTCAGATTGCAAGAGCCAATCTGTGAGTTCTCCTAAAGCAAGGCCGACAAGGAATAGATTTCTAAGAAATATCGAGACAAGTACCACGAACACATAGAGAAAACACAAAAACGAAAGCTATTATAATTACATTTACCTCGGAAGTCGAACCCATAGAACACATCTCATATTAATCTTAGCATAATTGACTAACTAAAGAGGGAGAATACTCGCATAGGTTTTAGTAAAATCTCACAATAACTATAGTTTTATTTAAAACTAAAGCAAGATTTCATCATTATAAACTCAAAATTTATAAATGCTGAAACTGCTCCAATCAAAATTTTTATGTCGTCTTTCTGAGTATTGGTGTGCTCCATCCGTTATTAGTGATCTAGTTTTACCTCAGAGATATTAGAGAAACCAAAACTTCCTTCGAGGTAAATGATAGCTCAAAAACTATCATATACAATTAAAAGGTAATCTTCCGCTTAATGAAAACAATATTAAATGTAAAGCTATGACATTAGTCTGAAGAACGAGGAAGACTTCCGCTTTTCTTCCGAGGAAGCCTCACCTTTTCGAGATCGGACGGAGAATGTCACAGAGACGATAAAGCATGAAATGGTGAATAAAATGAGCGACGTTCGAAAGTGGTCGAAGGCCATCTTCAGTCTTGTGGTTTGAAAATGCGATGGAAAGAAGTTGAAGATTAAGTATTGGGGCGTGGCGAAGGCCAAGGCTGCTTCCGATCACGAACGGATATCGTGTTCCCCGGAGCACTAATCTCAAGAAGGCCATTCTTCGATTTAAATAGGCATCTGCGGTTCACCATCATTTTGCTCTTCTGTGAGACGAGATTCCTTGAGAAATATTCTCCTTGCCCTGCAGGTGATAAGCAATTCCACGTTTTTAGATTTTCGAGACATTTTCGCACAATTAATTTTCCGTGGCGTGGAATATGATTCGATTCCCTTTCTTTTGCATTAGAAACCTCTTGGACGGATGACTATGACTGATGAATACAATCGAGTGAATTGATGTTTTATTCGATCGAGGTTTCTTTTACCGATAGAACCGCTATCTTCTCCAATTGCAAAAGCAAAGCGGTTATGAAATGATTATGAATTTATTTCTTAGTATTTCGACTAAAAAGTATTCTGATATCTACTTGACTTAACGATTATGCAATAACGGTGTAAAAAATTCGTGATCAGCTATTATTTCTGATATTTTTAAATCGCAAGCCCTAAAGCTAGAAGCTGGAATAATCTTTTCTTTCATAATAGACAAGTTACTACTTTCTGTTTTCTTGAAAATAGAGGTCAAATAAGTCAGGTGAAGCAGCTTTCCTTCAAATATTAACACCACGTCTAAATGGATAACCACCGTTATAACTTAAAGCCCATACTTGTTAAGAGGATAATATTGCAACTAATTTGATTCATGGAAACTAAATCAACCTTGGCTTTGGAATTTAATTCATTCTTATTATTTTTAATTCATTATAAATTTTAATTATTGATTCGTAACAAAGAAGCAGTGCGTCGGCGCGTTAACAGTTAGTCGTTTTTAGTAATAATATTCTTGATACTGCTCTCATGATATTGTGCATGTGTACATTTGATACATTCGAAACACGATATTGTTACAAAGTCATAATATTTGAATAATTACTCTACGTGAATTAATTATATAGGCATTTTCATTTTGCATTATTTTTTATAAATAAGTGTAGGAGATTATATTGAATATGAACGAGAGATTGCAAGAGGAGAGCCGTAGGGGGAGCGAATGAGATCTCGAGATTAAATAGACAACATTCACCACAGCATACTGATTTTATCTAAAAAAACATATAAGGTGTTTATTAAGGCGCGATTGAGACTGAAAAGTCTCTTCTTCCACCTAACCTTTCGTCAATAATGTCATAAACATAAAAGGTTTTGTGTAAGTGATTAGAAATAGAGGGGAAAACTTTAGAAGGATAGGATGTAGAAAACGGTGAACACATTCCTATGAAACGGAAGCACAAACTGAGAATGGGGATAAAAGAGAATAGAGATTGGTCAGAGGACGAGTCAGACGAGAGAAGAAAAGAATATCAGCGATAGTAAAAGCAAGAAATGCAGAAGGCTGAATCCAAGAGATTGTTGGGAAAGTGGGGTCTCGAAGGGAAAGGGAAGGAATTGGGGAGTCACGGATATTATTCTACGAAAGGGAAAACGATTTTAACGGCATCCGTGGTTTAATGAGCTCTCGATTGCGGCGAGATGATATCGGGAAGTCCTTGGTTGGAGATTGCCGAATTCTTCGGAAGGACGATTCCTAAAAGAAACGGGTGAGGTCGAAGAGAAAACCGCTAATTGCATAATTGAAAGAAGGGGGAAATAAAGAGGAATTTCTACAATCTCTCGGGACCCTTGATGGTCTTTTTAGATACCATCGATAGGTATAATGGTAATAATTAGGATATCAGCATTCTCGTTTACATTTGAGCTATTAATTTACCTTGAGTGTACGACGGAACTGAAGAGATATCAGAAAAAAACTCAAAATATTAGAATTTATGAGTACTTCACAGAGACTGATAAACATGCCAAATTGCAGCGTATACATTATAGATAATGCATAAAATAAATTCGCTGGAAGAAAGACCACGAGTTAAAAAATAAATTCGAATACATAAATACATATTTTTCGTTTCAAGAAGGAATTCCAAGTATGCTCAATACCTTTTTAATGTAGAATAAAACCGCATACGCCACTATCTGTAAATACAATAAATTGTTTTATTGTCTAAAATCGTTCTTTGTCGCGATATTATTCGTCAGAATTAAATTCTTAGAGTAACACGAGAATTTGAGAATTATATTCCTTATTTATTTTCCACATCTTTCGCGTACTTGGCAGTATCTGTTTGTTTCGGTGCCGACATTCTCCCTAAGTCGAGTGCTATAAATGAATCACGAAATTTTGTCACACAAAATTATCCAACGATAAAACCGTTCGTACGGAATAGAGATTCGGATGCTAATAGAAATACTTTGTCACCGAAAAACGAAAACTTAACAAAAGCAACGTAAAGGAGTCGTTACACAAGCTGCAGACGTATCGAGTGACTCTGTGGGAGGTATAAACTTACACGTGTTGCGATCACAATCAGACCGTAAACACGATTAGGAAACACGAAATCATCCGATCCTACGGAAACAAAATATTCCATTGACTGTTGTAACGGTGGCGCATCTTCTGAGGGCGACATCGCCAGCCAAGCATAAGGAATCTCAATGGTGTCGACAGCGATAACGGGGAAGTCTCTAATCGAAGACGTTGCGCAACTCGCGACCTTCACGGAGCCTACCCCCGATGGAGAAACAAAGATGCTTGCGATTTTGTGCAGCTCTGTTCACCGGAGAATGCATTAAGTCTTTGAAGGTTAAGCAGCCTCCAAATAACACCACTGTAATGAGAACTGCTCGAATGGGAAAGAGCCATCGATGACGAAATTGGTTTACAGTTGTTGAAAAGTTAGAAAAACTGTTAGCTGAACGCTACAATTACACTTATTTCATAAAAATGACGAGTTTTCTAATTTCCAATCGCTGACTGATGGAATCGATTTTATCCCTTGATTCAATTTTCCAAATATATTATCGAACACGGAAATTAAGATTTTCTACCTTCAGTTACCCGATAGAAAGTACTTAAAATAATTCGAGCAAAGGTAGAAAGGAAGAAAAAAGAATACGATTTTATTGCCGTAAAATTAAAGGAGAGACCAAGTTTACCTAATTTAAATTAAAAAGATGCACTAATATCCTAAAATATCAATAATTTTACTTCAGAAAACTGATGAGCATACTCGGAGAGCAAAATTTTGAAACAATTTTTCGTCTGCTTTAGAAATTAGGAAGCTAGGCCTGAAACTATTTAAGGCGTTGAAATAGCTTATGACTATGCTCGAGATCTACGAGAGCAGGGTTACCAGGAACTAAGAAGAATGTGTCCCCTGTTTCATTTAATCAGAGCAGAGAAGATAATCAATTCGTAACTTATTCCTTTCAAAAGAGTTTCCTAAAAAAGTGCCTTTTCATATATTTGAGAATAAAACTAAGGACTAATTTTCTCTAGAATGAAAACCGGTCTCTAGGAATAGCTTCTTCGAAAGGACACCATATTTTCGTGCACAGTGTTTCATAAAAAAAACCGGCCTTGACGCTAACAATCAAAAAGAAATCGATCCTCCGCACGACACTTTTAATATCTTACAGCGGCATTATCCCACGAGAATGATTGTGCATCTCACTCTCTTTGGAGGGCTCTTTTCGGATGCTGTTGAGAACACAATCGACGGAATGAAGAGGGAGTCCGAGGAGCAATCAATTATGACAATTAGGAGGATGTTATAAACCGGTCGAGGGAAATCCACTTTCACCATTTCAGAACGCGACCTTTGAAGGGCGGTCGAAGGAAGATTCATCGTCCAGAACGAAGAATATGGCCATACTTTCTGGGATCCCATCAATAACCGAATGACTTAGCGTTGAGAACTCTTCAGGAAGTGGCATTTACACTAGCATCTTCAAAAGGAGGCTGGAAGGGCTTTTAATCCGTTCTTTTTATCAAGCCAAGAAAAATACGGAAAAATATTGAGATAGAAAGGGCCTTTAAAGCATTCATGTAATAATATAATTATTTGAGTCACGAAAGATATCCATCCTTGTCGTAGAGAGAAATGGCAAAAATGGTAACGCATCATAATTATGCTGTTACCTCAGTTGAAGAAACGAAAAAATTAAAAATTTCCTATCGGGAAAGAATTCAGATAAACTTTCAGCGATACGCTGTGCTTCTTGGAAAACCATAGTTTATTATACATGATAGAATAAACGGAAGTGATAAAATCATACGAAAATTACAGTCTTCCCTGTTGAGATACCATTCAGAGAGAAGATTAGGAGGGTAGTCATTACTTATGGAATGGGCAGTGGAAAAGGATTTCGGAAAATATTTTATGATAAAAAGTGGAGATTTTGAATTCCAGTCATCCGTGTATTCTTAGGGTATATCCATAGAGTAAGGATGGGGTCTGATATACCCATCCTTACTCTATGGGTATATCAGACGCTTTTATTCGCACTTTCATATTTCGACGATTCAACTGAATTTAGTTAAGTATAAAATTCAATGAGTGGTTCTCATTAGTGGGTAAAATGAACCTCATTTCACTAATTAAAAAGTTGCTCTAAAGAGATATCTAAAATATTAGAATCGATAATTGGGTATGAGATCAATACGTGAGTAATTTTAAAAGGAATCGAGCTATACGAAGTTTTCTAAAATATTACATAATGATACTATTAAAAATCGCTTCACCAAGAATTGGCGGAAGCATTGAATTCTAGATAAGATATAGAATACACGGGAGGATGGCATCCGATGATATTTTTGAGGACTGGCAATGAAAACATACAAGTGCCAGAATAAGGCCTATCGATCAATGAAGTTTCCACAGGATTACAGAAATGTCGGTTTGCTGATTTTGAAGCAGATTTTGACTGAAATCCGCTGCGTTCTTCGTTATTTTTGTGCTTTGGCCACGTTCCTCTACCATTGCGTCATGTTCCTCGTTGCCCTTTGGAAGACTGACCTCATCCGAGGACCTCAGAGGAATGGTCAAGTCTTTCACATTCCAATCTCCGAGGGCATCGAGTTTTTAGCGGACTTTTTATGAGACGCAATTGAGGATTTATTCGAGCGCTTCAAAACGTAATTATTTCCTATGGAGATATCGCGAGACGTGGTCCGATCCCATCTTCCACTTTGTTTGCAGAATCGCTTGACCTTTACCGTTTCCCATGGGATGCCGCTCGAGATCGCTTTTCATATGACTTACAGAGAATCGTGGGTGAAGGTAATGCACAGGCTATCATAAAACTTCGAATGAAAATTAATAATAAAAGCGAGATGTAAAAGAAAAAAGCTCAAAACTGCGTATTTAGCATTTCTAATCATAACCTCCTACGCCGATGTAAAATGATAAAAGGAGAAAGATAAAAGACGTGTCGGCATTTAAACATTAAGAAACGACATTGAATGAAAGAGGATAATACTGACTCCCTTATTAATGCAGATTTATTACACGTATTTGAGATTTACCACTTTAGTTAAAAAGTTATATCTTTCGCAACTTTTCTAGTATAGGTTCCTTTTAACAAAGCAATTAAATTAGCGAACACGTGAGAAAGATATCGTTAAATTATGTAACGCAGTCTCTTTCCTTTGAAAGTGCACACGTAAGAATATGTTGTTGTAATTGCATCATGAAAACACAAGCTGGCACTTTCTCTTAGCTCATTTTAACACGGACATTTCAATATTCCTCAATTACGCGGGAGAACAAAAGGAGGGCAATTTCAAAGTCACAAGCAAAGATCTCTTAGCGTGACCTCACTAGAGACGCGTTCATATGCGTTTAAGAAGTAGTGACTCAAGAGAATCCTTGAACATGTCGACATTATGTATGAAATTCGCACTAATGTTATTAAGGAATATTGGAATTTTAGAGAAAGACCTTTTTCAGTGATAAATAAATGGAAGTTCCATGTAAATTAATGCATGAAAATGGAATAAATATTTTTGATAATAGACTAGAAATTATGCAGAGGTAATAAAGTTAAATTAACGTAAAGCTAACGATAAATTCCTTTCTATTTTTAAATCTCTATAATTGTTTTAAAAGTACATTTAATCCGGAGAGTAATTCCGAAACGAATTGTTTTTGTTGTATGTTTTGAGGGGACTGCCTTATTGAGGAATACAGCTTGAAAATCCTACGAGATATTGGTCTTTATTAAGGTATACATTCCCAGTGAAACACGGTCCTAATGTACACTGACCTGGAGACTTCAACGGCCGAATCCTCTCTTCAAATCCTCCTTTTACGATTCAGATAAAAGAGCACACGACGAATACACTAAGCATCAAGTATTTTCAGAGGGATGATTAATTTTTATTTTCACATAATACAGAAATACTAATTATCCTCTACGACATTTTGCTAAACAACATGATACACAGTTAAGAGATTAAATGCTCGCAGATTCGTTTATCTTAGATATTTTACTCAGGAGTAAACTAAAGGAGAAATTCTGTAAAGGTTTGAAGAGAAGGGGTGGGGGAGAGTTGCTTTGTTCCGCTGAGGCACGCTCTCCTCTGACAGAGGATCGTGACTACACCACGTCAAGTGTCTATTTCGCGTTGAGCAAACCAACGGATTCATCCACCAAAAGATGCGATATAGTTCGACTCGGCAGTGAAATACAGTTGTAACATGAAGTGCGCTCGCTTCGATATCTAGGCTCATCTCGACGTTTTCCAGGACTCACGGAAAGAAATTACATCAGCGTTCATGAATAAGAATGCGTATGTATCAGCGATTTGTAATAAATTCACTGGTAACTATAAGGGGTATTATATCTACTAATTTCAAAACTTGAATAAAATTATGTGTTAAATTCTCTATTCGTTAGCATTTCTGTGATTGCGTTGTAAAAATACACCTCTATTCTATGTATCTATACTATAGATTCGGAGGGACTTCAAATGTTACGCACGATTATGACGGATTAATGTTCTCTAAAAACTTCGCTGTGGATATGGAATCGGTTGAGATATCACGTTGAGTTTAGAGAAAATATGAATTGGCGTTTCTAAGTGAAACAGCAATAATAGAATTGGCAAATCCCTTCTCTCCCTCCCGAAGAGCCTTCACCGCCATTATTTCACTGATTGCTACAACCCCCTCCGTCCATCAGCCTATTAAAAAACTATTAAAACTGAGATTGAGGATACGAGCATACCCAAACCATAAGTAACCAGAGTAAAATTGTAACATTAAGTGATATTTTTTTAAATGCGCTTAAAGAAAGATTACCACAAGTATCATAAAAATGATTAGTGATTAGCTAAGTTAATAATATTTTCCTTGGGCGAAAGAAGTGAATTAATAGAAATATAGTATCACTATCCAAATGAACAATATCTTATAGTTTTTAAGTATTTAAGGGTAACAATAGTATGATATAACACCACAAAATACCGATATAAAATTAATTCCAATGATATTTATAAGATATAAAAGAAGGATTTCAATAAGAAACTACAATATGATTTTCACTAAAATGGTGAAAGTCCAACCTTACCTACTGTAATTTGTTTCTATACTTTTTATTTCATTTAAAATATTTCAGCAAACGTTCAGTTCATCTTATTACCTTCACAGCTATCCAAACTCAAAATCAGTTATTACTTTCATTAAACTTCTCCTGAGATTCCTCGATTTCAGCGAAGTATGCTCACATCACAGCTATTCTATTTACATTTGAAGAGCAGAATAACTTTGATTTGATCTCGTTTTGAATATTGAAATATGACAACTATAGCATTGGAAATAATTTCAGTACAACCGTAGAAAGGAGCAACTCACTCCACTTGGCATTATAGACTGCAGTTTGTAGTTCACGATTCAAGCAAAAATATTATATAAATTATTCAAATAGTAATTATTCAACCAAGATACAACAACAATGCCATATCTTAATTCCTTACTATTCCTTCTAATAATGATTACTAATTCAAGTTGCACATATTATTTCCGAGGGCACATTCCGTGCGATTTCTTGTTTCCTAGCTGTTTTATTTTGAAAGACATCAATCATTTCAGGAAATATTCCAAAATTACTGGTGGATGTTATCATTTCATTTCTCGAAAGTACAGAGTTTCTTAAGAAATTATAACGGATCTGCGTATTCCCGAACGGAATATCTTTTCGGAAATCTAGAAAATCATTAGCCACCCGCACTCAGTTGATACATAATGAAATGTCAGGTAAATCACCATTCGCTCTAGATTGCCCCGCCCGCGGGGGCGAGCCATTGGAAAAGTGAACGGATAAATGGAATGAAGTTTCGTCAGCCTTGTGCATAGTTTCCGTGGCAAGGGAAAGCGTCAGAATTAGACTTTTTCTTGAGGGCTGCGCAACCTGGCATTCCGATGAAAAAGAACACAACCGTCACAAGATGACTACCCTACCAAGCAATTTTTAGACAGTATCGATAATATCCCCTAAAGCTGGATGATTTAATTACCGATAGTGGGGTGAGAAATAATCATAAATGGTCCTACAAATAATTAGGTAGGCGAAAGTTAAGTTTCTACTTAGGATAAGGTGCATAACTTAGGGTTTATTATACTTAAGGGACATCGAGTCTTGGATTTCATAAGCATACTATGCTCACAACAACATATTAGAAATGGCGAAATAAAGAATAAATATCCCAGAAGGGCCTTAAAAGTTGCGAGTCTGAAGAAATTACCATAAATAATACCCCAAAGGAATTTCATGACAAAAACTATTGGGGTTTTTCTTCAAATCATTAAATATTAGCTTCAGATATTTTACTTCTAAAGTTGTTCACGATTAACACCAAGGAAATTTTGCAAGTTGTGTAAAACAAGATATGAGCGGAAGTTTGACCGATTATATACATCGATTTGAGGTGCATTACCGAATAAGATTGCATCTGAAATGTGTTGAAGAAGGAGCGATAAATACGGAGGACGCTCTCTGTTAGCAGTTTGAGTGGGAAGTACTTACCAATAAAGAGGATCCCAGTCTGCATGTCCTCTGCATCTGAGGTGGGGACCCTCTCCGTGTCCCCTCCCTCTCGAGCGCGATCACTTCACTTGCAGCACCTCGTCCTGCGATAGAAACGAACTGTGGTTAATAAATAAATTACGGCCATCTTTCGGGTTTACCAAAAACTAAATGAACGAAGCAGTTGGAGAATTAACTCGATCTTAGTAAATGTGACGATCGAAAAGCGTCAGATTTCAAAACAATCCTCTAAATATAATTGGCGTTCGACATAGAGACTGTCAACGTTCTTTTGATGTAAACCAAAGAGTTTTCTTAACTTTTAACGAGAAAATTAAAAGAATAGTTAAGTTAGAATTGAAAGTATTAACGAACAATATTTGCTGTAGTTAAATTTTGTGTACATACTCCGCTTGATTATGAGCAAAATATCCTACGTATGAACTATAATGGCAGTATCAAACATTACACAGGGCAAAAGAAAGTATGCAGCGACATGAATCTGCTGACAAACAACTATTGCTAAGAAAACATGTTATGGAAGGTAGAAAACAAGATATGTATCATGTGCCATCTTTTATAAATCATTTTGGCAGAAACAAACTTGAAGTTGTGGTACCAAAAATCTTTAATAAATTAACAAAAAATCTTAGGACTTTGACAAGTATGTCCCAAGTGAAAATAAAAATAAAAGAGTATCTTGAGAATATTATGGTATAAAAATATGTACAATTAGTTTATTTTGTTAATACCAATGTGCCTATTTCTGTAAATAACCATGTAAAAACAAAATCTCTCTTAAAACTCAGGAACCACCTGAAGAGCCAATTATTGGCTCAGGTGGACCTTAAAGTATATCCAGAAAATGAATCTCCTGTGTATTACTGTATTATTATATGTTCTTTATTCTTGTATTTTCATGTATACTACTGAATAAATTTAATGTATTAAAAAAAAAGATCAAGGAGATGTTATCATCAGTGGGCTGAAATAATCATTTCCTAATTGTATGGTATTTACACTTATTCCTACCAAAACATTCTTGTATATTCTGAGATGAAATACAAAAAAGAGGAAGAACTTTTCTACAGGAAACTAATTCCTATTTTAATGACTTGGCAAAATACACTTGAAAATGATGCATCTAAACTAGTTGCGTGCTAAGTTATTCAGATAGGAATGAGTTTCCTGCGGAAAGGTTTTCCCTTTTTTATTTTAATCTTTATGGAATACCACAAAATGACTCGAAAATCAGTGATTTTTTTCTATTCTGAGAGTTTAAATTTAAATGACTGTCTTTTGAAATTTTTATAAATTGATGTTTGTTCACACGTTCAGTTGTAATCTTCATATATGATAAAAAAACCAAGGAAAAAAAATAAGTGAAAATATTTATAATTAATATGTTCAATCCTCACTTGGTGGAATTCAGTATAAACCATCGTAATGAAACACTTAGTAACTTCCACAAATTTATTTTGAGCTTTATTTTGAGCTCAAAATAAATTTGTGGAAGTTACTAAGTGTTTCATTACGATGGTTTGAAAATATTTATTTACTCCTGTTTCTACTTGTTTATTTTCCAGGTGCACGCTTTTAATATCTTCTTTTCCCTCGTCTTAGTGTCTCTTAAGTCATATATTACGTTCATTTATCCATGAAATTTTCTCCATCAATATCATAATCTGTGAATTTAATATGAAAGCAGAAATTACTGATTATGGAGCTTAATTCCTTACTTTAAAATATTGTGTCAACTTATAGAAAATAAACAACATTCTTTTAAGATTGATGTTTCACGCGATTACGTCAACCGTTTCCTCCAGCGACTCAAACGAACTTCGTCCTCTTGAACGACAGTCGATAACTTATTTTAAGACCACGTAGTTCACTAAAACATTCATTTATGAGACTCGTGAACATCTTTTATAAATTTGTTTTAAGGATACGTACCAACATTGGTGCTGCCTGTCATTGGTACGCACTGTCATTTTCGTTATGTGATTAGTCGCTCGTCTTCCGCGAGTTGGTGTAAGAAGAGGATTCGGAAAAAGGCGGAAGGGCATATTAAACAAAAATGGCCAAAATGTCGACAATCCTACACAGATCGCCCAAGGCTTCGCATGGACCACCAGTGGTCGATTGGTGATTTTAGGATCGTGTTAATTACGGCAAGTAAGAGCGATTGAGTAATCAGTCTCCTCATTTAACTCCGCAAAGACTTATGAAACTACTCAAATCACGACGGAGAACCTTTTAACTTTAAAAAAGCCACGATTCTCCCGAAAGGTAAACAGCAATCGACGGCGAAAAAGGTGACGAGGGTCAAGAATTAAGGTCGAAGGTTGAGGAGAATGTCTTGCTTCGAGGGAAAGCAGATGAGGGGCCGATGTAGGGGCGATGGGGACCCTTGGAGGGGCGATGGGGACCCTCGGAGGGGCGATGGGGACCCTTGGAAGGAGGCCCTAGTAGGGGCGATGGGGACCCTTGGAAGGAGGCCCTTGGAGGGGCGATGGGGACCCTTAGAGGGAGGCCCTCGGAGGGGCGATGGGGCGGACAGTCGCGAGGGAAAGTGTGAGGAATTCCACGGGTAAGCCGCGGTGCCACTCGAAGAGAACTTTCCAAAGGAGAGAAAGACGTGTGCGGGCTTCCATCCAAAACGGCACAGAAAATGACACGACACACGATGCACGACCGACTGGTTTCACAAATATTAGGACGACTCAACGTGCGTTTCAAGAGATGCCGAATACGAATTTCGCACTTCGCGCCAAAAAAAGAACAACAGAATAAAATAAAACCGAAGCGTAAGCGTGATTTACTTTCACCCTTCTTTTCGAGATATTGCCCGAAATTTCTTTCATTTCAAACTTCAAGATATCGGATAAAATATTCTTCGGAGAGAATTATGAAATTCATTATATTAATCTGATTAACTGTTACGGTTTGATTGATGTCTTCGTTTTTGTATTCTATAAACACTCTGCATGATACCAGTACTCTTTTTTTTTTCGCTGCATCTAAATGAATGCCCTGTTCCACCAGCGACAGCCTCTCGGCCTCCCTAGTCCAGCGTCGCGTTTTTCTAGTTGCATCTACTTCCTTATTTACAGTTGATGCGGATGAGAGTATGCTGTGATTATCGTCTTCAGGGTACACATCATCTCAGAATTTATTGATCGAATCCTAGTTCTCTCTTAAGAATTGGATTATGGATTCGGTGGTCGTTTTGCGACTCCGCCCTCTTTTGGATTGGCGCGAGATACTGTTCGCAGAGGTCGGTCACACAACGGTTGTGAGACTTCGTGCAATAAGTGATATTTATTTCGAAGGGTAAAAAGTCATTTATTATTGCCACGAATTTGACACCGCAAGTATGTGCACCGCGTGATAGCCGTTCTCACATCTGAGCAGTCTGAAACAAAATTGATCCTCACGTCTATCTGTATTTTATTTTCGATTAATAACGACAGAGCTGCGAAATTGCCACTGGTGTATCATATGTTGTCTCATGCGAGTTCGATCTCTGATTATTTCTTAGTTTCTGGAAGTATTCTTTTACAAACAAAATTTACGAGAAGAAATCGAAAAAGTCAAAAGAAAGGAAAGTCAAGAAAAATTCTTGACAATAACAAATCTGTACTCGATTAGCTAATGGAATGATATTCTGTGAGAAAATACGAAACCGACCAATCAGGTTTTTTCCTATATGGAAATGCAATATCTCGGTGAATCAAAGGAACCGGTCCCCATTAAAACACGTAAATCTCTAATTCTCTGGAGAAACGAATCCCGATTTGAAAAATTGGGCCAAACGCTGAGAAAACTTGTTCTAAGATTAAATAACCATAAAAATACAATAAACGGAGAAGGTTATCGGAGTGTCCAGAAATTTAGCTTCTTATGTCACATCTCATTAAATTATCTTACAAATGCGCTATATTAATAAAAGAAAGATACATTATAGATCGTTTATTTTTCTACTGATATCATCACATTTTCGCGACTTACATAAGAAATGGACGAGTATTACCTATAGCTATCATTATTATAACACGCTGAATAGTCATTTTATAAAAAAATTGAGTCAAAAACGTAGATTCTTAAATTATGTTTTATATCAAATTGTCTGTAAATCTTGATGCCTTAACTATATTACATAATTCGTAGCCAAGTTAGAATTGTAAAAATATTAGAGAAGTGTCTAAACATTCCTGAGAAAAACTATTCGAAACCAAGGCATCGAAAAAATCTCAGCGATGATCTTTTAATTCGTGTTATCCGATCGCTGCGTTATCGGATAGCGGGGCCGCCGCCGGTGAACGCAAAGATCAACGCCCGAGTCAGCCATCGGCCGCTTCGTGAAAATAAACGGCGCAACATAACGGTGAGCCGAATGACTTTAGCGCCAATGGGTGAAATATGGATGAAAGTTGAGAGTCGACCCTTAGCAACGCTACACGATTTAAGTATTGCATTTTTGACTCGTGCAATATAAATTGCAATGAGAAACGTGCCGTTTTCGCTTTCTCCCGCGCTACATGGGCCAAATTAAAAATAATATCGTCGTATCGGTTGAACGACATACGCAAGGCAGATTCCCGTTGCATAAATAAATAAACTTGTATTAAATGGTGTGTGACATTCGTGTCGATGACTTATTCCCCGCGAACAGACCTTCGCGGCCTCCGCCGAGCGATACATTTACTTTCTCTCGAACGGTCTTCGTCGAAGTATAAACCTCCAATATTCTTCCTTAAATTATACAAAAGCACATATCGATATTTCTTATTAAGAGATACTTCGTTTTAAGGCAAGGGTTTATCCACGGTATCCACTCCGGAATAGCTGTATTTCGGCTCTTTAATGCGACGCAAACGGGAGTCTCGCACACTTGGGCCTCTCGGATCGGCTGAATTACGCAAACCGAATTTGGAGCAGAATTTTCATGAGCGCGAAATAAACGTCGCCGGCAGTTGCGGACGCTTTTTCCCACAGCGAAGAGTTGCAAAACGGACGCCATCCGTCCACAGACAAAATAATGATGCCTTCTCGAGAGTGGGCGAAGAGATAAACAAAAAACGGATGCGTACAACAAACCGGTCTTCCACGAAGACGTCCCGTCCTTGTACGCCTTTTTAATCGGAAGCGAAAAAAAAAATGAAACACCCTCTTCCACTGGGTGTGGCGTGGGCGTGGTGAGGGGTGCAGAGGGGGGAGGGGGAAGAGGGGGGAAGAGGGGGGGGAGATGAAGAAAGGGGAGTTGGCAGACTCTTTCTCGCGCTCCACTTTCTCCTTTCGGTGGCGCATATTTCGGTGCTTTCGGAACTCTGAACACTAAAAATCCGATGGCGCGCGCGTTATAGGCCAATATAAAAGATCTTCCGGATGCTTAGCAGAAGAATTTCTCCCGCTAACCTTCCGGCGCATCTTTCCTCTTCTACGAGAGAAATTCGAGAGGAATCGGATTGAAGCGATCCGCACGAGTGGAATTTGCTCCAAAGGATGGCGAAACGAAAGAACGCTCTTGTGATGATTTATTTGACGCATTTGTAAATTTTCAAATGTTGCAAAAGGACAGATTTCATCGCAGGATTAATTAAAAGAGAGATCTTTTGATAAAGTTGTTCTTTTGGGATAATGTTTCATTAATTCGCATCAAATTTGATCATAGAACTTCTCCAAAGGTAGGTGCATTAAATGGATGCCTGTTTACAGGTAAGAGGAATCTAAAATATATAGAATCCTTGAAAAAAGAAGAATAGACGTAAATCGGGATTTCTGATATCTTCGTGGGTCTATCCATTAAAATCGGTAAGTAGAAATCATTGACATCTTTGTCAAATCAAAATATTTTGCAACTGTTCGTAAGAAACCTTTAGACTGCAATCGAGTGTCCAACAACAATATGGAATTGTGATTAGATAAGAAAGAAAGTTATTTCAAAAGTATAATTTTTGTTATTAATATATTCTTTAGGGAATATAACCAAGATTTAAGAGATAAATATTTTTTCTGGCATGTCGTTGGGCAAAGTTGCAAGGAGGAATGCCAAAAGTCTATATTTTTTTCGGGATTGTCCTCACTTGGAGGACTGTTTTCCGTGCTCTGAATATTCATCTGAAAGTTCCGCTTCAACGCCATCGACGTCATCAAATTGACCGAATGACATTGCAGCTTTGGAATTTAAATTTGTTTCGGGATGAGCGAAATGATTGTATTTTATTATATTGTACAGGAGCCAGCATTTTCAAATATTGACTACGTGATATCAAGATTTGAAAGGAGATACATCAAATGTCAATTTTGAGCGAAAGTATAAATAATGAATATCTTTGTTTGGTATTTTTTGATAAACTTGAAATAAAATATGAACTAAATATCATTGGCTGAAGTATACACCGACTTCTTAAAATTTACTTGCACAATTTATAAATGAATGGCTATTTTATCACAAGCTTCTGAAAACTGATCAAGCCAACAGCCGTCCTTGGCTAGATACATTTGGCAAAGGTTTTTAAGAATAGATTACCGCAAATACTTTCTCTTAGCGCAGAGGATAAATGTTCTTTTCGTAGAAAAAAGTATTTACCCAACACCACCTACCGACTTCATCGTCCAACGCCGCAAAATTATCGAAATTTTCAAAATGACAAAACCGCATTTCATTCTAACTTAATTCTTCTTCGTCTCCGATTTGAACGGATGTTTGGGATTTCGAAGGCGATTCGAGGGACGCAAGAGAGAGAGAAAAGGAGATGAGGAAGATTTGAAGAGATGAAAGGGTGTTTATTTCGAAGCCCTTTTTGGGCCTTCGCTTAGCGGGTGTATTTTCTCCGTTACTTTGATTGAATCCCACATATGATATATATGAACCCCATAATGCTCTCCCGAAGATCTTCTGTGCGAACAACCAATGAAGTCGTCTTGAAATTACGTCAAGCCGTTTTCGATATGTAACAAAGCTGGTCCCGTACGGCTTTAATTTTTTGCGCGTTTATTTTAACTCTTTAAACAGAACTGCTTCTTGGATTCCCTTTCTCTTCGTGCACCAAGGATTCAATAGAAGAACTAACGCGGGAAACTTATAAGATTAAAGAGCCCTAACAGCAACGCTTGCGTCTCATCACCTACAAATGAGTGATACGAAAAGAGATTCAAATATATTCAGTGGGATTTCTTCAAGCTAAGATAATCAAGACTCTACAAACAGGCTTTACTCATTTGCAGCATCACATCGTGTTACATCTACCCTCTCTTTATGTCTCAACATGTCCCGCATCTCCCTTACTGACGTAATTTCCGGATGGTCCTGGACGAGTCGGCTCCTTGACTTCAAGCGAAGACAAATGAGACAACTGAGAGCGATTATTTAGCGATAAGAAAGACAGCACCGTTTTAGTCAGCAGTAAATTTCGAGGGTCGCTCATCATTTACCTCTATATTATATCTTCTAAAACATTATTTAGATTAAAAGAATGTATGTACGCGATTTGTGCGCGAGAGAGATATTTTTAGTTCAGTCATGGCGGTTGTTACATTGAAATTGTCAAAATAAATATTTTTAATATATGCTATATAACCACGGTAATTATTAAAATTAGCAGCCTTAGAAGTAGATATTTCGCTTCGGATTGATGTCATCACTAACAGACGAGGGGGTTTATGGAAAATTCTAAGTCTCAACATTTTCATCGTGTTTTCAATGAAAGAATTGATTTGGAAGTGATTTACCCAATGGGCACTGAAAAGACGAGCGATTTATTTGGTTAGTCATCACCCGACATAACTGTTTACTCGAAGCACCTTTTAGAGGCATAACTTTCTGTTTCCGAATTAAGAGAGTCTTTCGAGACGAAAACGCCTTCGCAGTCATTGAACGGCCAATCATGTTTCCTTTTTCTTATGCGGATATTTTCGATTTGCCGTAGGATTTATTGGGATCATTTGAAATGGTTAGAAATGATTTAGGTGAGAGATTGGTTGGCCGGAATTTGGACAGGGAAGTCCTATTTTCCATTGAGTACAAGGTTTCTATTGGCGAGCGCATACAAGCGAGGCAGATTGCATCATTCACTTCCTTGTTATATTTTTAAAAATCCTCATACTGATAATAATTCACTACCTAATTTTAACACACACACATACAAATATAATTACAATTTTCTCCTTTCAAAACCATATTACCGTGCAATAATTCGTCATTTACGATGATTATATTTTTGTATAGTGAAGTAAGTGTCCACGATAATGAGATTGATCTTCGAATTCAATGCGCCTAAAAGACTGAGTACAGCGGTGAAAAATGAAACGGGTTAATTCACATCAAGCTTTATTTCTTTTAGCATTAAGAAACCCCGTTGTTGAGCCGTTGAAAGAAATGTGAAACGCGATACATATCGTGATGTTCATGCTCTACATAAAGCACTGCGCGGGATTCGAACCGTCAAAACCTGTTGGGAGAGAGTAATTACGCGAAACTGCGCAGCCCAAGGACGACTGCTTCGTCCATAATCGGCGCTTCTCGCCAAGGGACACGACACCTCGGCCAAGATAATGAGCAAATATAAAAGAACCTGAGAATAAAAATGCGAGCGCTACCCTATAATCGAAATATTTAAAAATAAAAGTATTCCGCATCTATCGTAAGAAAATATTTTGCAGCGAAGTATAATTGAAAGAAACGAATTATGAAAGACCGTCCTCGCGATGGTGTCTGGTTCCAGCGAAATGTTCAATCTTGCTTAGAACTATGCAGAGTAAAGTATGAAATAGTTCCACAAGATAGCTACACTTCGATAATTAACCCAAAATATTTTCTTGGGAAGTTTTCTTGGGTTGTCAACCGACATTACCCTGGTTGATAGCCCCAGAAACCTTTCCGAGCAGCATTCACCGGGAAATCCTTCTACAAAATATTAAGGTAATCCTTTTTCCAGGGGAAACGAGTATTCCACCAAAAATGCCGAAGGATATATTAAGCGAGAGGCCAACTTTGTAACTCATTTACGAAAATTTGATCACTCGATCTCATGATGAACTGCAGCAAATCAATCCCACTTGCATACATAGGATGTCATTGAATGAATCTTCCTCTGAGATAACCAAAGCGAACGGGTATGAATACCTGTTAATATTTATGACATATTTTTTGTTTCCTCAGTTAAACTTCGATGTTAATGACTAATTTCTTCTCTCCTAACTGGTTTTTATCTAATCAATAAAACAGAGAAGCTGCTGATAGCTCCGTTATCTACATTAGTTAATTAAACCATGAATTACTTCTTTTGCATAGTCGTTTTCTAACAGTGTACAACTAATCGGTGAAATTATCCAATAGTTCTGAGTAATTTACTTTCACAAATACGTTTTAAATCACTTCACCGATCGATATTAATTTGGACATGTTACCCAGCATGCAACAGTTACCTACTGTGAAAAGATTTATTTCCTATCAATGTAGGGATTATCACTCGGGAAAAAAATAAAAAAGAAGAATATAATTATTGTTTACTTTTCTTGTGTTAACGATGCAACTTCGAATTTACTGTTCAATAAATTATAAAGATATCAGCAAAGGATTTGCTTCTATTTTAATCAGAATTTACCAATAAGAGAGCCTGATGATTTCATCGCATGCGTTACTTTGAGGAAAAGAGCTGTATTTTGTACTTTTACCGAAGCATCTCAAAATTAACAGAGGTTGGTACAAATAAAAAAACTAGCTTTAGTACGCACTTACTGTTACACTGAAAAATTGATGAAAAAGTGCATTTAATCTTTAAATTAACTTACTGAGTCTAGTGATGTCTTTACATAATGGTTAACTAGGTTGATTAATGGTTTCTAATAATAGAATAGTTCAGTTCTTGTAATAGTTTTGTTAAAATTGACACAGAGTACGCTAAATTTCACCATGAAGATATACCTTTAATGCATCAAAATATGTTTTAATCGTAATGACCTTCTACTATTTAATCCTGAAGTTACTTCGTTTGCAGAAGCCCAAAATTATATAATCGAAGATAATTTATAGCTTCATAAATAGGTTCTCCGAATCGTAGTTGAAATTCATTGAAAATATACTTCGGCACTTAATTATCCTCCTTCTTCGGAGGAATAAATGAACCCAGCACCTCCGATGACAGAATCCGTTTCTTTCCGCCAATGGAGCGAGTGAACATCGGAATACTTTATACATTTAATACTAACAATATATTTGTTGATAGCTTCATTTGTAGTACTTACTTAGCGCAATTCTGCGTAGTACAACTTTATTCTTCAAACCATGTTCTTCCCCGATTTAAAATAGGAAACTTCAAATTGAGTTACTTGATCGAACAAGCGACTATATGAGTTACTTCACGGTGATTGTAACTCAAATATTAAATAGAAGGCTTGCAGGTTCTATGAACTATTGTTAAGCTCAGCATTACTTGAGTAATGCCATCCCAGATTTGCTAGAAAATTTGCTAGGAGGCAGTTAATTTGGAGTGAGGCAGTTAATCCTCTCAGAGCAAGAAAATTGCAGAAAAAGTATGCGAAGCACGGCAATAGGAATAACAGTTTCCATGGCGCTTGAAGAGCAAAAATAAAGCCTTATCATCACTCAATGTCTAATTGCTATTCTATAGTCTCCGAATAGAAGCTTATGACAGACGCTTGCTTGCGCCAAAGGATTAATGCGTAGTGGTAGTATTGTTAAGTGCTTCGAAAGCTTAGGTCATTTCGCACATTGGCTCCCACCGGGATTCGAACCCGGGATCGCTTTCACCAATGGCAACCGCCATGTCCACATGACTATCCGAGAGCTGGGGATTAATGCGAAGTATTCTACATCTACATTAATACCCTACAAGCCGCCTTTCGGCGTGTGGCAGGGGGTTTAAACACCAGTTGAATCTAAACTACTTATTTACTAGGTTAATGTCGCGTATCGTTCGCGGAAAGAATGAATTTCCAAAACGATTCGTCCTAGCATCTATTTCTCTTAACTTACGGTCATTATCGGATCGACCGACGTAGCAGGGGGGTTGCATGATACCGATTGTATCTTTGGAAAATGTAGTTTCCCTGAATTTATTAAGCAATCGCAGCCTAGCTTCCAATCTCCTTTCTTTCAAGGATTCCCAACCTACGTCTGAGAGCATTTTTGAAACGCTTGCTTTTTTATCGTAGCATTTCTTAACAAAACGAACCGCTTTACGCTGCACTTTCTCGAGTTCGCGGGTTTCGAGTCGAAAAGATTAAGGAAAAAGTACTAGAGCTAAAATCAACCGTCCAACCATAAGGATCTTCCATAAGGAAGCTCCTCCACGGAGCGTAAGCACCCCTTCCTGGAATCGACTCCGGCCTTGGGCGTGCGGCCGAATTGAACGAAGCGAGGGAAGCCGAAGGTCACAGACCGAGCAACGGTCTGTCGTGACATTTACAGAGATAGTGACTTTAATTTGCAGTCTCGAGTGTTGCGCCCAAGTGTTCTCTCCAGAAAATTCTCTTATGACGTGCACGGGCTATGCACTTCAATTTAAAAATAGCCTGAAAGGCCGAAGAGGATAAAATGTGTGTCTTATTATTATATTCCTAGACTCGGTTTAGAAATAAATCGAGTATGCTATTTTATATTCGTTTCCCGCTACTTTTTTCGCTTTTCTCCATATGTTTATCGTAAAAGTTAACTTTATTTGTTGTTATAATGGCACTTGAGATTCGCCTCCAGATGTCCTTTCAAAGCAAAAGGTTGGGGGGCTTATAAGAACCGATCAAACTTGTTCTACGATAACGAATATTGATTACGCGTAATCCTGCAGGGATTCCAACGTCTCAAATCTCAGTGAATAAGTAGCATCGTTTTAATTTCATTATGTTATTAAGACATCAGTCATGCTCATTAGTTAATTTACCTACAGAGGTAAGTAAATAAACGAAATGATTACTTCTTTTATCTCTTCTTTCTCTATGAGAATTTAATTAAGAGAGCATATCTTGATTGACCCCGAAGTTCTGGAGGTTAACATAAAAATATCAAAAGAAGAGGTAATTTGGAGGAAAAGAAAACGAGGGCTGTATCATATCGCGAGCCCTTTCCGCTAATCTACGCGATCATCTTTGGAACGTGAATAAAATAGCCCCTTATCCAGCGTTGGAGACAATAGTCCTTATCGTGGATACTAAAGAGCTCTCAAAGGATTTTTACCTTTGAGAATCCCTCAACAGATGCCGTAGATTGGTGGAATGACCTCCACCTTTAATTTTATTAGACATTTAAGTTATTGTGACGGTGAATGATAATCGAATACCTTTACTAAGTTCTTTTTATCTCACGATGAAGTCACACCATTTTTATTTTCTTATTCTGTGTTGCGATTAACAAAGGAATTATTACTAATCTTCTCCAACAAATAATTCTCTAATTATTGGAAAAAAACTTTGATTTACTTGACTTAACGTCCTCATGTGGGATTCTAAAATGAAATATTATTAAAAAAAAAAACTATTCGGCGAGGAAAGGCCCATTAGGACCTCTCTTACACCTAACCATTAAGGGTAACTAATATTAGTTACATAAAAGGTGGAAAAACAATACAAATATATTTATATATAAAAAGAAAAATAAAAAGAAGAGGTAAAAAATAAAAGAATTTTGGGTGTGGGGAAAAACTCCTCGGCTGAAGGCTTTCGGATAAATTATAAGCGTATCTTTTCAAGATTTCTCGACCATTTAAGCAAATCCGTAAATACAAAATGTAGAAATTGATAGTTTCGTATGCGCCCGAATGGACATGCAACATCGAATCCAAGGGGTTGTGTATAAAAACCAAAAACCTTGAAATGTATTCCTATCAATAATAAATTTGTATACACATTACTTACCCTATTTATTTGACAATGAGATCCGCAAAAGTCGAAGCGAATAAATTAATAAATGCTTTAACATTTTAAAAGTAAGAGAAAATGTATTTCTTAACCATTGATTCGAATCTGGAGAATTTCCTCGTAAATCTTTAAAGGATAATGGAATAAGTTAAGAGTCAAGAATATAACGTTAATGTGCTTCAAGCATAACGGAGCAACATCCACGTAACACGTATCTTACTCTCAATGCAAAAAGAGATTGAGATATTAACTATATTGTATTCTTATGGGCAAACAGATGAGCTTCGATTAATCAATTGCCTCAATCGTTAGGGGAACTGGTCGTTTACTACGACAAAATATTACATAATTTTAGTTTCTTTCGGCAAAGATTTCGTAATTTCGATCCAAAAATAAATTCTACGTCCAAAATAAGAATCTCTATTTAATTTTATTTCATTCGGTACTTGTTCCGATTTCCTAGAACCGATATTTCTAATTTAAATTTGCGAAAGGAGAGAAAAGGCACGAAAACGAACCGTGAATTTATTATGAAAGCCGTTCCGAAGGTTGAGGAGTCGAACCCGACTGACTGGACGCAATTATTTTTAAAAAGGCTAAGTAAGCGAATTTTGGTTGAATCAATGTTTTAAGAGGAAAGATGGATAATTTGCAGAAAGACAGGGACGCGAACTATGTAATTTGCGATAATCTATAAATTGGAGCTCAACCACTGAAATATCGTGTCCATGTTTTGCTTTTTTGTCAAAGTGATATCGGATTCTTAGCGATTCCAACGTTAAGTAGCAATTAAAAAAACCAAAGGGGTTGCAGAGTGGGTGAGGCGGATCCCAAGGGCGCCAAGCGGCGCATCTCTAGGAGACGCCGGTGTCTGCAGTTTCCATAGGAACCAAGGCATGAAGGCGCTATCTTTGGTGAGAGATATCAAATTACCGCACGCAAATGAATCGATCTCAAAGGACAAAATTCTGACGAAAGTTTTGCACGAGAGAGTGAGAATACCATCTCCAGGACGACTGATACGGGAGTCTAAGAGAAACTCTCATACAGCTAAACATTTCCGGTAATGACAAGGAACGATATATTAAGCATTCTTTGCATCTGAAGAATGGAAACAAATTCTCTCACAATCTTACTACGAAAGTATTCTTTGCTTATCAAAGTTGTAAGTTTAGAACTTTATGTGGCACAAATTTCACCCTTAATTTCTTAAGAATGTATTTCATTTAGTTTTGTCTCAGTATTGTTCATAGACGTGATCTTACGAAAGCTATGAATTGTCACTCCTTACCGAGTGCTGCGTTCGCTCCGTTGCGCTTTCGCAGTTCGCTCCAATCCTTTTCTTCAATGCGTCGTTCTTTTCAAACGACTTTTACGGCCGATATTGGAATCATCATTAGCTTTTATATCGATAGCAAATGAATATAGCGAAATCACTATAGCCCTTATTTTTCGATAAAATATTTAACATCGTTCCTTAATTATCGTGATGGATACTTGAATTAAACTATTATATTGGATTAAAGGATACATGGATCGCAGTGTATGTACCTTTGTTAGGCCATTGAAGGGGAATTCTTATTTCTATGCAACGCTGTTTGAAGACGACGGTAACGTATGTAAAAAACACCTTATTAGGTTCAAATGAAGGTAACTTTTTTACTTCCTTACACCAACACCGTAAATGCGAGAATTACTTCGTCCAAATCACACAGATCGCACGGGAAACCCATCGCGACTATTCAGAATCCATCCATAAATGGAATTCGTAAACCGTCGAAATGGTAACAAAATCGTCTATCGCTGCCAGATATAGGTCGGTTAATCGCTTGTGAAGAAAGTTCACGCGAAGTGTTTGCGGTAAATGACTAGGAGCCAATAAGTTACGGTAGCAGAAGGCGTTCACTTGGAAGGTCGTAACTTTTCATCACGGAGTCTGTGCACGGAGTGTGCGTTCGAGTGAAAAGCCCTCCAACACGTGAACACTTCCTGAAATCGTTTTCTCTTCAGCAAGCGCTCGTTCCCATACGGTTGCGCAAATTATGCATCAATTATAAGCGGCCCTTTTTATGTGGAGCGCGTGAAATTCGAGTAACGAAACGCCCTTTGGGTTGCCTTTCTTCTGCTGTTCTGTCACAAAGACGATCTGGAACTTGGGTTCGAAGTAATACATTTTGAAAACGATTTTGAGCGAAGAAGTTTTAAAATGAATTTTTAAAATATTTTGACCAAAATTCAAAAATAATCTCTTTCTAAGAACGATTGACCCTTGAGCGAACTCTCGCAGAACATCGCTCAAGCAAATACTTCGATCGACGACAAAATATTCGATAAAACTAAGAAAAAATTGAATCGACCCCTACCACCTTATAGAAACTATTTTGGCCTATTTTTGAGGCCTTTGTACACAAGTTAATGAGAAAATGTGACATTTAAAAACATTTTCACCACATTTATAAAAAATATGCATAATTAATACTACAAAACTGTTTTATTAAAAATGTCTGTCTACGCATAAAAGTAACTATTTATGAATCCACCATATCGTATGTGACACTTTATTTAATATATCGTTTCAATTTGGTCAGAGAACCAGGTGACATCCGAACAGCTCAAGAGTTGAACGTAATAAAGTAAACAATACAATTTAATCGAATTTAATAAATTACAAATAATTAATATCTCATATTCTCGTAATTCTTCTCCTAATGTTTATATTTTATAGTTTTCGTTTCATAAACTTTGAATTCCAAATAAAAGCGATCCTTCTTCAAAAGATATAAATAAAACATCCATAAAGAGGTCACATTAAGATAAAATAAATTTAAGATGGTTCGGAAAAGAGAATCTTTGAATCATCTGACTGTATGGACATATCTATGTCTAAAATAATGTTTGAAGGAACACATTAGGGGAACAATCTTTAGGGTGTTTGCCGGCCGTGGTGGCGGAGTGGTTAACGTGCTAGCGCGTTAACGCCCCAACCTCACGGTCCCGGGTTCTATTCCCGGCTAATCGGATTTTTCCTCGGAATCGGAATGGTTGTCTGTGTATGTTGTGTGCGTGTGATATTAATAAAATAAATTTCAAAGAAAGGAATAAAATTAAGAAAAGGGGTTAATTAGAGGAATAGCCTTCCTAGGCTAAAGTTCGCCCAAAAAAGAAAGACGGCATTATTATTACTATCCATCACAATGGCAATCTCGAAGCAGATAAAGAACGAATTATAAATCGCACAAATTAGCTCTTAAGTTTCTCCGCGATTGTTATTAGCAAGTGCGTATGAATCATACTGCTAATTGTGAGATGCATAATTATCGACCGCACGTGTACTCTCCCTTCTAAATAGCTAAGATTCCGCTGCGAGGAAACATAGCTCACAAGCGACCCTGGGAGTCAAACGTATCCCCTTAAAAATTAATCAGAGCGGAATGCTTGGTAAATGGAAAGCATTAATTCAAGGTGATCCGAGTAAAACACCGATGGGTCGCAGCCAAGAATGCCTGAGAGATTAACTCCTGAGGAATGCGAAACGAATGGATAAATGATACTCTAGTGAGACTGTCCTCCCACGCCCACTGATAAGATTTGCAGCAACTTCAGCTAAACGTGCTTTTGCCATTTCCGTTCTGCGTTTTCGCTGAAACATTCCTAGACTACCCAGCCTTACCTCACCATTCGTCTTAAGATCATTTACATTCACTATTTTACGCTTGAATGGAGTATGGTATGAACCAATTATTCCAAAAAATAAATGTCGATTAAATTGCCATATCGTTGGTGTATTCCTTCATTCGCCAATGTTTTTGTAATCTCTCTTATTTTATTTTGAATTTTTTCACAAATGAAAAAGATGCTTTGAATTTTGTGGACTCTAGTTTCGCGATTCTTTTGTTTGGCGTACGCCTAATGTCACCAGTAAAGGTTTTATATGTTTATACAACGAGTCAAAGACGAAGATCTAGTAAAAAGTGTCAAATGACATAAAATGCATCCGAAATTCAAACTATAATCAATAGGAACATAACTATTCATGAACTCAAAATTTAGTAAAAAATTATTGGTAAATATCTCTATAATTAGTGCTAACGCAAGTAATATTAAAGGAGATGATTCGGATGTTTTGTAGTATTTTCGAATTACTAGCAGTGATTGGAATAACCTCCTTGAGGAAGACAACAGGAGAACGGGACTTCCAAAATAATTAAATTAGTACTTGAAACTACTTCTACTACTTGAAGTACTTCAATGAGGTAATAATTGAAACAAGCAAAAGGTGCTGAATGGTCTAAGCTGTCGACGTACCATTTGCATATTCATTCAAGCATTTCGTTTTCAGATAAACTCTTTCGATAAATCTTGTTACAAAAGAGCTCTAAATCACCGAACGAGAACAATTAAGCGCAAGAGAATTGAGAAATGTTATGAAAGAAATTATGCATGATTAACTCCATGCATGTCCACCCCTCGAAAATTTGCAAATATTTCCTTTCCATGCGTATCCTCTGTCTGCCATAAGTTTCCCGTGATCGATTAATACTGCTAAGCAGTTAAGTTGTTAATTTAAAGTTTAGGAACAAATGATATATATTTTTTGGAGTTAGAAAGGCTATGGATATTTAATTTGTTGTTTCCATCATACAGATTATAATCAGTTTATATAAAAGAGATTTAAATAAAAAATATTGGAGTACTTTCGCATCTGACATAAGATATTGCCCAAAATACATTTACAAGCGTCAGATATTAGTCAACAGCACTGATTCGATATCTCAAGATGCGTATTTACATTCCATCGCGACGTTCCGTTACATGTTTTGCTGAACGGTTTTGCTGATAAAACAAACAAAACAATAATCGTAAAATTCGCACAACACCTCGCGTGAATAGGTCAACTGTAGATTTTTTACCAGAATGCTGTTTTTAAAGGTCGATGAATGAACGACTGTGCACAGTGATCAAATAAAGAGGAGCATAAAGTTCCCCATCAATCAGCTGGAGACACAATTAACAGACGTAATGGAAAACAGAGATTCGCCAAAACGTGAGCGACGCGCTTCAGCCCCCCTAATATTCCATAACGAGCTTCATTATTCTCGTCGACTCGAAAATTCCCACAAAAAACGTGAGCGGCGAGGGAAGAGAGCGGAAGTGCTTTGACACACTTGAGTCGACACAAACGGGGACGAAGAAAACTCCTCCTCATTACTTAATTGACCCATATCTGACCAACCGGCGCATCGACAAAATTGAGTTGAATGATCTTTATTCTCGGTTTATCGAAAAATTTACAACCCATTTAACTTCACTTTGACGAGCCCTCACCACGCATTCGCATATTCCGAGCAAATCTCGCTGCGAAAAATGCGTTGAAATCGAGAGTAGGCACTTGTTGGTTGGACCAATTCGACTGCAGGTGACTCGCTCGATTCGTCAGATGGAGGCGTCGCCCAATTAATTCGCGAATAAGATGAGATACATTGTCCACGCAATTCAACAGCTGCATTTAGCAGATGGCGAGTTATCTGCCGACACAGATCAAAGCCTCTTCCGATGGTAACTACGAGTGAAATTCTTCCACGGCTCCCTCCTGTACTTCCTCCTTACACCGAGGAGATGTGTGTCACCTGAAAAGGGGTTCGTATTTACATCGAAAGGAATTCGGGAATGACATTGCACATCATAAAAACCAAGGACTCAACGTAGCTGATAAAGTCGTACTTTCCTGGCATTCTAATCTCTAATAATCCTATATCTCGTTCATCCCGGAACGTTGTAGACCGCGATTCGAGTCCCGATGGGGTATGACTTTTGACTTCCGTTCGCTCATTAGAAGCTCGCATTAGTGTTAAAAGCGATGAAAAGACGTATGACACGAATTTGAACGGCTTTTCTCGAAGCAGTCCCGGATACGGATGGAATTAGAAATCGCTCGATGGCATTCTCTAACGAAATAACTCCGTCGTTGGT
This sequence comes from Sympetrum striolatum, assembly GCA_947579665.1. NCBI lineage: Eukaryota > Metazoa > Arthropoda > Insecta > Odonata > Libellulidae > Sympetrum > Sympetrum striolatum. Next base: position 2,257,949 of record OX388341.1, read on the forward strand.
AAATTAATCTCTCGTCGATACAATGCAACGATCGGCACTAGAATCACAGAGGCATCGTTAGGATTGAGAACATTTCGGGGGGACCCCGTTTTGCGGGAGAGAAATAGGGTTAATGGTGGAGAACCACTTATTGCCACGAAATCGTCACACACGCACGTTTATCTCCGCCACTCACCTCAGAGCGGCCTCCGAACGGCGATATCCCAAATCCATGTGTGTTTAGAATTCCTTCCGCAGAGATCCCGAGCTTCCAAAAGGTGTCGACGAATGGTAACAACAACCGAAGATCGCTTCCCGCCACCAATGGGGAACACCGGGGGATGAGCACTATTTGGGTCGTCGGGGAGACACACGCGAGAGAGCTGCTGGTCGGGACGTGGTCGCCGAGGAACTGCGGCGGCATCCGTAGCGAGAAAGGCGTAGAGGGGAGTGGGTGAGGGGGTCGTGGGTGGGTGAGGAGGGCTGGGTTAGGGGGGTCGTGGGTGGGCGGGGGAGGGCGTGGGTGGGTAGGAGGGGTTGGTGTTGATTTTCGCCTGATGCAACGCTCTAGACCATCGGGATGTCGAGCGAGTGTCCGTAAAGTGCCCGAGCGTAGAATTACAATTAATTGGGGGAGGACCTAAAGTGTTCGCCTTTCTTTCCATTTGTCCAAAAAGGCTTTACCATTAACTTCTCGAATCGCAGAAGCCCTTTTTGCAGTTTAAATGAGATAATAATTCATCTAAATTCGTTTATTTTATGGTTTGTCCACAAAGATTAATTGGGTTCCGCATCTTTAAGACTGCATTATTTTGCAGTTATGTCTTAGAGCAAAACAAACGAAAATTATATTTTACTTTTTCTGAGTCGTTTTCAATGTACGAAATGATATACAAACTACTGACCCATAAATTATACTTCATAACATGATTAATTTTATTTGATTGATTGCGATGAAAAATGTCATTTGATCATTGTGATCCGCTCAGTTTAACTATTTCCTCTCATAAGTCTCTAACAAGCGAATGCATCCTCTTTGCCTAATATCTAATGGTCGACAATCCATCGACTTAAGGCTTATGTCCTTAATTATCCTTACCAGTATAACTATTATATAATATTTAATTGTGGATTATTAATTACATTATAGTTGCTTATTAATCTCAATCTTTAAGGCCTCCATTACTTAAATCGCATTTCCGAAAGCTCTTTATTTTCCGTCTACTCTTCTTCTTTTTTCTTTCATGTAAATGACATCCGTAATCAACCACCAAGTAAATTACACAACATTATTAGACAGCAATTACGCAACTAGTGATATACCTGCTTGTATTTATTTCCATCTGTGTTTTCGCGGGTTTTTTTCGCTCCCCTTCTTGTGTGAGCGTTTTCCCGCACAGTGGGTTTTTCTCCGAAAGCCTTCAGCCGAGGAGTTTTTCCCCACACCACAATTCTATTATTTTTTTGCCTCTTCTTTTTATTTTCTTTATATATATATGTTTATTTGTATTGTTTTTCCACCTTTTTCTTTTTATTTAACATTAGTTATCCTTAATGGTTAGGTGTAAGAGAGGCCCTAATGGGCCTAACCTCGCCAAATAAAGAGTTTTATTATTATTATTTTGTCCGTGTGAAAACACAGACGAACATGTGAAGCGAATATAGTAATTCACTTTAAAGTCATAAATTTCAATTTTTACTTTACAACTTCTTTTATATATCGAAATAGTTTTTCTTCTGCTTTCGTTCGAGTCATCCTATTCCAATTTAATCCATGAAACCGATCTTACAATGACAAATTGCAATCAAATTCAGTTGAAGCAGGATAGAGTAGAACAAAACATTATAATATCTCGTAATAATGTTTTATCGTCAATTTTGTTTCCCTGATATTGAAAACCTGCTTAATATGTTACATTTATCAGAACAAACTAAGGTGGGAAAATTTCCATACGTCGCAAACATCTTATTCCTTTCAATTCATTGAAATTAGGAAAAAATTCTTATATGAGTTATAACTTGCAATCCAATCAAATAGTGGGACTTTGCACTCTACCAACCTCATTTCATAACCTGTTTTCTGTGGCGAGTTGAATGTAGTTATTAAGAGTTAATCATATACATACTCATGCACATTGTTTTGGAAAATTAATTGAAATTGAGCCTTTAGTAGGTGATCCAGAAATTTACTTATCATTGTGAAAACTTATAATCGAAACAAATGTTTATTTTAGTAATTTTAATATCAGTGCTGTAAAAATTAATCCACTTTTGCGATAATTTTAATGGCTTTACATAAAGTAATGCCTGAATACCTTACAAGCGAATTGTAATTAGAATCACAGATAAGCTTTTCGCAAGATTATGTTTTCTCTTAATCTATTTACCGAATTAATAAAATATAGGCTCAAATCACGTGATAAAAACATTTGTGATCGGAGAAAAGATATGAGTCCATTTAGTAATAAATACTTACATTCAATGTAGTGGAATGCTATCCATGAATTTGGGTATGCTGAAAGAGTATATGATATTTGAAATCAAGATATCTGGACACCCTTTCACTGAATTGTAACGTATTTAATCTTTCGTAAATTATGGCTCTTCCGGTTTACCAAGAAAAAGATCTTCAATGCTTCCTCCAGCAGTAATTGAATGTAGGGTATTTAATCATTAAACGAATAAATATTGATTATAATTTTAATAGCCATATATTTTAAAGCTTTGCTTATGCTATTGGCCAAATCGATGATATGGCCAATCGCATTCAATTTTCAATTACAACGAATAAAAAACCAAACTCTAAACATATAAATTTTAAATTGTCGAGGTACATATTCAGCTAATGTTTAATTTCGATTTTGAAACTAAAAATGTATAAAAAAATTACAAGTTGAGTGTTTTCCGACAATCGATATTAATGGTCAACAAAATTCTCAGAGTCTCTCTCTCTAATGAAAACGAGGAAAGGTTTTAAGATTATTTTAATAACCTCTTAGAGGTTTATTTTAAGCTCTTGCATAAACTATTAGGAGTGAGAGGTAGTTTAAATTGTAACGAATCATGTATTGCAATTCATGTTTTTCCTCAGATAGTCATTCGAAAAATTTCAGCAGAAACGGTTGCATGATGCATGGTAAAACATATAACGAAAAAATCCAAAAAATAAATACACATTTAGCAAGAGAAAAAATGAACAAATACTTTATTTAAGAATATTTATCTTTCGATTAAATATATGAAGACATCCTTCCCTTCGACCGACTTCAATTATTTCCTTAATAATCCGAAGTAGTCTTCAGGAACCAATATAAGGCTCGTCTCCGTTTTTTAAGCTTCGTGACTATCCTGTTTTGTAGAGAAGAAGGATATTAACGTAAATATAGAACGTTAATAAGAAAACGTTCAATATTTCTGGACGAAATACTTAATTTTACTCGCTTTTCTCCAACGTCTCAGCAATGAGTTATTTATCGGGTCATGCAAATGTCAATCCGACCAATTCCGAGCAAATACGTCTGCTCCACATTTTAACCTGAGCTGATTTGGGAATTTGCCAAGTTTCCCTGCGGAAAATAATGCCTTCACATTCTTGTAAACTTATTTATATCGAGATTTTTGAGCCATATCTTCGAATCCAAATACAGATATTAAGTGCGATTAAAACTAGAAACGAATTCTGGATTCTATTTAGATACATTAGATATCTAAATAGATGGGCCTTAAAACAGAGCAGAGCGATGAACACAATGGCTCCGCAGATTGCTCTATATAAAAGAATATAATTAATCTCTGGTTCAAATAAATCCCGTAATAGTTTTGAGGTGAAGATAAATTTAAAGTTTAACTAAAGATATAACCGTAGATTGGTTTTTCTCCCTTCAGATCTATGAATATAGGAAACTTTTGTGAAAATGTTAACGAAAGGATATATAGCTAAGGGGATGCACGGCATTGTTAATAAGGCTGCAGGTTGGACTCCAAAGTTATAGAGACTCAAAATTCACAATAAATCAATGTCAGCTAATATGAGATATTAACCATCAAATTTCAAAGATTAATAAATGTACGCTTTTACCCCTTCACACTACAACCCATCTTTCGGGAGGAAGTAGGTGATAATTAGTAATGAATTAGGTTTGACCCATCTCTCTATCAACAGGGCAAAGGATTTATAATAACTAATCGAGGCAAACTTATCTGTAACTAAAATAGAAAATATATTCTTTATTTGAAGCCATTTAAGATACGTCTCTCCTACCTGAAGCATCAACTACGATACAAATTGTGAAGAACATTTCCTGTAAGTTTCAATTTTTAAAATAAAAATTCGATTTAAAAAATAAAAACGGAACTTATTTTCCAGATGACCCCCCGCAAATTTCTCATTTGTTTATCAGTTTTATAAAACAAATTAAAAATTAATTAGGGAATATGACCTTGAAGTGCTTGAATGTTGTATACAATTTCTTCATTAGAGGGAGATATTCTTTTCAAAGTGAAGGAGCTTCGAAATGCCTTACACATATTTAATTTCATGCTGGATGCTCACATTTACTCGGCCATGAATTCTAAGGCCTCCAGAGATCTGTGATTTCATAATTACTTTTTATAGAAAAAAAGCAAGAGTCGAATTTAAAAAGAACGATTTCTTGTTTCCAAGCTGCTGCTTCGATTCCTCATTTTAATTTGACGCCATTAACCGTCTCTGCATATTGAAAGGCTATCGTGAAGGAGAAAGGAAGAAATATAATTCTCTCTCACTCGCTGCATTCCTGCTTAAAGGTTGATCTCGTCTTCGGGCAATATTTGATCGACGGAACCTCGGACGATTCTTAAACTATTTCAAGATTGACTATTTATTTTCTTTTAGAATATTGCTAGACGAAGAAAAACTTCACTGAAAGGGAATTACGGACGTACCACGAGAAGAATTTTCACGAAGAACAAGGGAATCGATAGTGTAGAGAGGAGATTTTGGGTAAATTTGTTCGATATCGGCAGAGAAAGGCACTGCGGATATTAAGAGTACACTCTGATATGCTCATTGGTTAAGCAGATACAGCGAGAAAAATCAGAGAAATACGAGATGCTTGGGATTCAAAGATTTACATTTCCAACGGTCTATAATTAGAGTGAAAAGAGAAAAAGGCTGCTTCCCAAAAGGCGACATCTTTAGGTGCAGATGTGGACATCTTTAAAGAGATTGATTCATTAAATTTTAATCAGGGGGTATACTTTTTAGTTATTTCGTTTATTGATATGTGATTAAACTTGTCCCTAAAAATAAAAATAAGGGCCACTGGCTTATTCACATTTCCATCTACAAACTTACGTGATGAATAACAAAACGTTTCTTTTCCTCCTCGGCTAAATAAACGGTGCAAAGAAAGTTTTATTCCGGAAGTGGGATAAGTGAACTGTTCCGGAAATTGACATTGACAAAGTTTGTGCTTCAAGGGTGGTTTAATTCTGAAAGCTAAAGGAGAAGAACCGAATGAGGAAATCCATTGGAAACAGTTGGGCAGTCGACTAAGAAAAACATTTCCGGAGGAAATGGATTGTAAATAATTGCACGTTTACGGAATGCTAGCATTAAAATGTCGTCATTTAAAATTAAACTTGGAAAGTTCTCCGATCAATTCCATGCTCGTTCAATGATCACAATTGATAAGGTGGAATATGAGAGACTTTTGTAAGTACGTGATGTACGATTTACGCTAGTTTTAAAGCGATCACAATTTTTATATTAAAAATAAAATACCTGTACTAATATATTGATTTTTTAATATTTAAATCTTTATATAGACCTTATTATCGACGAAATTAACCCTCATTCTTAACACCAACGAAATAACCCCTCTAACATTCCCCTCAATAATTTTTCACAAAATATGGGAACTTTTCGAACGAAGAAAAGCTTTCCGCGATTAGCGACCAATTGTCTGTAATTGACGATTCGGTAAAAGCAAATTGATCCTGAAAGAAGGTCACTTGGAGGAAATCACCAAATTGGTTCGATTAGAATTACCTATTAACACTTTGAAAGAGGAACAATTATAAGAAGATATTAAAGCCTCTCTCGTATTTTTCCTCAGTAAGTTTCAGTCTTGACTGAACTGAACTTAATCTCAAACTTAATAATCCATTCAAAAATTTCATATCAAATTTGCCGATATAAGATTTACAGATTCATTAGATTGATATGCATTTGTTTAATTTATCTAGCAAGAGGAAAAATCATGGAATTCTCATGCGTGAGATTTGACTGCATTAAAGGAAGTTCAAACTGAGATAAATACAACGGCGAAATGACGAGTTAATTTTCCAATTACTTAGTAAAAATTAATTTAAATAAACATTTAAATACATATTTATAATTATTACATGTAGGTTTTATGGAAACTTAATTTTGAGAATGTATTGAAAAGGAAATGCTATTCAAAATCCTTTCCTAGGAAATTCAAAGGTGCATTCCAAACGAAACAGCGTGATTGAAAGAGCAGAGAGACAACGGGCGATGAGGCAAATTTATTTTATCCTATAGCATAATGAAAAGAAAGGCTCTAAATATTCAGAGAGAAAGCGTTCCTCGAACGGAAAGAGATTGATAGTAAAGTACGAAGGCACCCGTGGAGTGAGGCTAATGCATCAAATATATAACTCAGCAGGAGATTGGCATCGTCTAAGTCACTTAGTTTAAATATTTTACTCCATGCTGAGAACAGGAACACAGACTAACGAACTTTTTCCTTCAGCAGTATTAATATACATAAAATGTACGTACATTCCAACTATGAATTCAACGTGATTAATCGAGAGAGATATGTTTCGTGGGAAGAAAGTGATCCATGCTTAATAATTTGTAAAACTAAAAAGAAAAATGTTGAATAGGCAGCGCTGCTCAAAATTTCAACAAACGTAGGATTCTGTAATTTGCGTTTGTCTATCAGATAAAAAAAAGAGTCAAAGTTGCTTGCATACTGCAAGCATATGTTTAAAGTACTATACTTTTCAAAGACTGAATAAAAATCGTAATAGAATTACCATGTATTGCGATGACCAATTTGCGCCCTGCTCTTCCGGAAAAGAATTTGTATGATTTTTTAAGCCTAAAAACATCTAAAATTTACTTCCAGTGCAAAAAAATTGAAAATTTCTGACTTTGAAGACTGGTTATTGAGTTATTTATGTAATGCCTGTGATGTGAAATAAAAATGTTTAACAATTTATTGTAAGTCTATCGCTAAAATTTAAACTCAGAATATTTTTACCTACCAAGTGGTTAAGAAAGACTTAATAGAGATTTCTGAGACCGTTGCTTATACGTAAGCATCATTACAGTATATCAGAAAGTATATTCTCACTTTTTTGCCACGCTGTGGTTAACATCAAAAATTCGAAACAAATAATGATTTGCTCTATGAACGAGAAAAAATGGACTCAACTTAAGAGTAACGGAATAAAAACCATGAAAACACAAGCAGGGGAAACCCAAGAAAATACCGAGATAAAAAACAGTATTCTTTTAAATTATTTATTAAATCTATACGTTTCAATTTGATATGATTACAGGGGCAACGGTTGAGGGAGTGTAACAATACAATCGGTCCGGCATTCGGACGGGAGGGAAACCCCTCCAAAAACCTCCCGTGGACAGTAAAAGTTATAATTAAAATATTATCATTAAAATTGACGCTTAATAATATGTGCAGCAGTATCAGTAAAACTTGACTAATAGCACAAAGAGGCAACAATGAAACCCAAATGGAAAATCTTTTCTTGCGACAGAATTCGTTCAATAAAGTTGCCTAAACATGAAGCGAAAACCCATCGGCCTCTATCACACCCGCGGCCTTTCCGGATGCGGCAATCTCGTGATTTCCTAAAATAAATATACGAATTTCTTTGTTTCTTCGTCTGATTTATTAAGTCAAAGAGTAGCGCAATAGAAAATACCTCACTTAATTTTACGAAGCTTTTTCAAATTTTACCAAGCAATTCGCTTCTCTAAGAGTAATTCCCAGTCTGTGCTGCTTGAATACTGGCGAAAATGCATAGGAAAACCTTAGGTTACTCAGAGGTGGCCGAAGGTTCTCATGTATGCTCTTATTGCTTCATACGCGACCAAAAGAATCATACGTATTTATGATGAAATAGCTTCTCTTCCATTGTTTATTTTTTTTATATTTACTTAGAAAGAATAATCATTTGACGGTTCTTAGAACGGTGCATTAATTTCGAGTATTCAATTAAATGCTCAATCGGAACGGAATGAGGGCCGATGATTTGCTCTATGGAAGTCATACATATATGACAATGACCCCGATAACTCCATGGCATAATCTTCATAAAGGTTGTATCGAATGAAGGCTGGAATTGAAGCACCTTGGAATATTCATAGATATTTATTAGAGATTTCAAGGAATTTTGTTCGACATTAGGTATTTCTGATGCAAGGTAAGCTTAGCATTAGATGAATACTAAATATGTGCTATTAAATTCTTTATTATCTTAAAAAGTCAGGCCTCAAGCCTGTGTCTTAGAAGACTATTAGCTTTTATAAGTGACGTGACAGCATATTTCGAGAAAACCCCTCCTTCCGTATTATCCCGGTAACTATGTTTACAATAGGATGATTCGCAAAATTCTGAGATTCAATCATTCGCTAATTGTGGAAAATCTGTCTCGAGATTAATTCTTCTTACATTTTTCCATTTTTAAACAGATGCTTATTGAAGGAAAACGCATAGCATTCAAACAATCAATACCTCCAAAGGCAAAGCTAATATTATTCAAACTATTAATACCTCTTTATCGTACGTAAATCTTCATAAAATTGGTCACTTCAATTTCTTATATTAATTAATAAGAAACAAATTTAGATTTTTACATTGCTTTTCTGTAATAAGAAATGTTTAGATATGAGAAATAACTAGATATCTAACGTTTTAATTGTTCTGTATTTTCCAGTTACTTCTAAGTTTTCTCTACTCTAGAACTTACTTTCATAACGAAGCCATTATTTATTTCCTTATTTACAAATTCTCAAATAAACGTATCAACTTAACGTGAAACATTTTTGTAAAGAGTACGTATATTTTTTGGATTCATTTTTTAGTATTTTCGCTTTTTCCTCGATCAATTTTACAATTCTTTATATTTTATCTTCAAGAATTTCGAGCCTAAATTTCAGAATTTTTAGTGTCATCTTTTGGTAAATTTGTTTACAGTTTGCATCAGCCTCGAGTTATTTACTCTCTTATCCTATTTTTGACTCGCGTTCCCTTCGAATTCTTGTTTTGCCCCGAAATTCCTCATTTACTTACTGAATAACAAAGTGGAATGAGATTTCTGTACGATGTCTCGGATGGAGCATCTCAGAACTGATTTTCCCGTGCTCTTTGCATTGATTCTCTGAGCGCTGAATCCTCGTGCTGCAACAGAGGGAAGGATCAGCTTTTAATGATCCAACGGTGATTCCGTCTTGCAGCTGGAAAAAGAAGGACCGCTTTATCTTTATCGTCGTCATCGGAGCGCTATTCGCAATGTTTGAGCAACGGTCTTCTCAGAAGGAATTGTAGAAAGCAATGCTCGATGAAAATGGGAAAGAATTGCGCAACCGAAATTTCACCCACTGTATCGTTTGAGCATGCACGTTACTGAGCGATCGATCGGAGGAATTAAGGTCACTCTCTCTCTTTTGAAAAGTGCAATTCCCCGCGATATGGGTCACTGCCACACCTCAATCTCCAACGGTTTGCCCGTTGCAAAGGTTGACGCGAAAGTAATGCAATGAAATAAAGGCTATTTGTGTTCGAATCTTAAGACATAAATGAGTCCGAAGGCATTTCGAAATAAAAATTAAGTGCCTATATTAGTTTCAACAGAAAGTAGTAAAGCACCTTTGAATTTATGGGTCGTTAGCTTCTGTTGGTAGCAATGAGACGAGAGCCATATAATATAACCCATATCGATATCTTCCACGAATTCAAACTAAAGTAATGATTGTGTCGCGACCAGCAAGGATGGAGCTGTGATCTATCTATTTTGTATATATCCATTTTAAATCTATTATGTTATATGACAGGTATATATTTTCACGGTATTTAATACGTATATGATGGTGATGTGACGTCAATACAGTAGTCTAAATGAATTACCGAAAAGAGTCTATTTTTCTGTAATTGATGAACAAATATCTGAAAAAACTCGTTATCACGTAGACTCGTATGTTACAGGATTTTTGCGGTTCTTCTGTTTCTTATCCGAATGATCATCGATCAATTTATTTCGTATGCATTTCGTTCTCACACAGAATTGAAAATGCCGCATGAATGTGATAAGCCAAATCGCTGCCCTTCGATGAGACATATAATTAAAATCGCGTATTTTTATATGATCTGGTTTTGGATTTCAATCATTATATTTTACCTTCCACGCTAATAAAGTTTCCTTCCAAGCACGCCGTCATCTCCTTGGTGACCGATAGCTGTCGTTTCGCTTTTCAGTTAGGAAACCAACGCGAAAGTCCATTAGTGAAGCGGGATTTAATTACGTTCCGAACAGCCTTTTCGGGAATTCTATTTTGTTTATCCCTAACGAGAGAATCCAAAGGTCATAAACAAATAGCAGTGCGGCTCTTTCGCTCGACCTTTTCAAACAGTTGGCATGCACACGAACTTTTCCTTTTTAGCTGAGTTTCCATCGAGTGGTCGCTTGGAGTTGGCATACGTCCTGCAGATCAGGAAATGTCTACTGCAACGAATGAGTTATTTTCCCTTTTTCCATTCTGGATGATCTCCCAGATTCACTCTCTTAGGACATCCGAAAATTTCGATTCACTTACGCATTTTGGCTGTATTTGCTGGCTCGCATTCCCTCTTTCCAGATTCCTCAGTACATCCTATCTCTTTCTCTATCTCTCTCTCTCTCTCTCTTCGATTCGCTTATTGTTTCATTCGACATTAGAATTTCTATTTTGAGCTTTTTTCTTCTAATTCAATGTTTTCGTAACAAATCATCGGAATCGTTTGAAAATAAAATTATAAATTTGCGGAAAGTCCTTCCTCTCTCATGTATCTACGTTATGATATGAGATAATGGTGAGATACTTCGAAAATTCTTGATTTTTGAACTTAAGGAGAAAATCGATTGGTGGTCATAACCAATAAGAAATTAAAGCATTCGAATAAAAAATAAAACAAGCGATCGATAAAAGCGCACTTACTACGTAACACATATTGTAACTGAACCAACGACATAACTATCGTGGTCTAAAATTTAATGTTATTCACGGATTCTTGGACACCGGCGAAGGAGATTTCAACGACCTAACAGTATTTCAACGCTCGAATACACTGGAGTAGATCAAAACCTATTAATCTCTTACCAATAAAATGAACTTTATTTCAATTACCGTAATTAAGAAAAGAATTTTCGATTATTTAAGTATAATTTAATTATAATATTATTAATTATTAAGTATAATTAATTTCAGTTCCCTTGACGACTAGACCAGTTTATTCCCACGTAGAGTTGTTCTTATTAGGTACCAGAGCTCAGTAAGGATATTAACTATGATTAAGTGAATATGGCCCTTCAAGTGCATGGTTGGCATATGAATTTTAGCAAAAAATTCGAACTATCTTTGGAAAACGGAAGATGAGTGATTTACACATTTTTTCTCGTCATCCAATTTAAGAAATTATAACTTTTCTATCTTCGGTTGAAATGAAAATCGTGAGAAATTCAAAGAAGTTTCCGCCAAAATGCATAGCAGAGCACCTTGTCGACTGTTCTCAATTGCTTCACAGTCGTTTCATCAGTCAAGAGGACATTCGCTTCCGAATCAGTCTCATCGAAAACTCTGATCACATCTGCGTTTGACCGCCGTCTCTTCCGAAGACGCGGTTGCGTTAGAGCGTCCTTGCAACACGTAATGCACAGCGATCACGTCACCGGAAAAGAGCGGTTCCGTTAAAATCACGCTCCGTGAGGCGTCTATTTATAGCCTCCTTCTCGAAAGTGTAAATCCTCTTCTTTGATAAAGCTATACGCGAGTGAGGGAGGGTGAACATTTAAGATTCCACCGCTAAGATTAATGAATTTAATTTCGGAGATCCATCGCCGCAATATCGAATCCACGAAGGAATTCAGCATTCTCCCTCTGGAAAACACAGAATTAGAGTATAGGATGTAACGATACATCGACAACAAAATATTCCAAATAAATTAAATGTGAAGCTACGATTGTAACACCATTTGAAATAAACTAAAAACTGTTGGAATAAAGGGTAATTTTATTCTGACCTAATAGGTACTTGCAGTTTATAACCAATATCATAGCTATGAAAAATATGAAGTAACTTTGAAGATATTTATGTTTAATCTATCAATGAATACAATTAGATAAATCGTAACTTTAATTAAATTGAAATAATTTCATTTGATAACATTGCAAATTATGTAACATTTTTGCTCGCCTAAATAATTTGGGGAACCCATTCAATTAAATTAACTAAATATGCGAAGGTGTTACCTCGTGGAAGGCCATAATATGGAAAGAATTACTTCGTACGCTCCCGTAGAATGTATTGGTGCGACATGTATCGCTAGCGGCAGTCCGCTGGAGAAACATGCCTCACAAATGATTTTCTGTTGGAGTGTACGAAATAATTCTTTTCCACATTCACTTAAGCTTCTAAATAGAATCTTGGCGAGCGTGTAGTGAATAAAGCGTGATGAAAGTCAAATTTAACTTTCCCTTACAATCAATAGCTAAATTACACTGCGATTGATAATTAATATTTCTTCAACACGTGCTCATTTATATACTGGTTTCAAAAAGTCTAACGATATAGCCGTCCTTCGTTTTTCATTCCAGAAACCTAAAATTGCAATCAATAAATAACTAAAACAAGGAATATGCTTAGAAACGTTTCTAATTTTGATTAATGGTAGGAATTGCATTTTAAGCACAATATGTAACTGACGATGAAGCTCTTCCGAGAAATTGTGAATATGGTGTAATGAACGAGCGTATGAGAAATGATCAAATGATTGGGAAATGATCAAATGATGGACTCCAATCACAGGTCGGATAACAACAGTTATGAATTCGACAGTTCTGTAATCTGCACGATCTCAACAAATGAATGGCGAAAGATGACTCAATGAGCAGAAGGAACGCAGGTGAAAATAACTTATGTAAGCCTTTGAAAATGAAACCACGAGCATTTCCCTGAAATCGGAAGACGATTGTTATCGGCAATGAGAGATGCTTGCACGTCGGAAGGCAGATTTAATCTTAATCGCATCTTTGTCATCATTACAAAGATTTCCAATCTTCCGGCAGTAGGCCAGCCTGGTGAATTATTGTCCTAACCCCCCCAAATACAAGTACAATCTCCATAATTAGCTTCTTTAATAGATATTCATCCAGATGTAAAAGCACCACCCATTCGGATGTCCGAGGAGTGGTGGCATGAAAAAGGTTCATCACGAAGGAAAGAATTACTACCCTGCAATTCACAACCTACAACTGCCGCAGCTTGAAGAGCGATTGCTGGAACTACTCAATGAAACAGAAAAGATAAAATGGGATGTCATCGGTCTCAGCGAAGTCAGAAAAAATCAGAAGAGCTACATACACTAAAGGGAGGATATATATTCCTTTATAGGGGTACTAAGGATGGAAGAAATGGAGGCGTTGGATTCATGATCAACAAGAGATGGAAGGATAATCGAAGGTGTATCAGATAGAATTTGCAAACTCATACTAAAGACCAATGAGCGTTACTCAGTGCAGGTCATCCAAGTCTACGCACCAACAGCGGCAAGCAGCGAAGAGGAAATTGAAAACTTCTACCAAACTCTCGGCACTGAACATGACAAGGAGGCCCACTACTATAAAGTCATTATGGGAGATTTTAATGCTCGTGTAGGTCAGCGGGAAGCTGATGACACTGTCGCAGGACAATATGGACTGGGCCAGAGAAATGAGCGAGGTCACCGCTTAGTAGAGTTTGCAGAATGCACCAATATGTATATAACAAATACATACTTTAAGAAAAAAACTAAAAGGAAATGGACGTGGAGAGGTCCCAATGGGACAAAAATGAAATAGACTACATATCGGTAAACACTCTTAGGGCCGTATTTATAGTCCACTCCTAGGAGTTTCCCAGCGCCTAGCAGTCCCCCAAGGCCAAAAACGGTATTTATAGTCCTCTTTCTACCCCTTACAACCCCCCTTAGAGACTGGCAAGCTGTGAAAAGTTGGGTAACCGAGATAGGTGACCCAGCGAACCCCTAAAGCGTGATACCGGTGGTGGCAAAACTGCGAACTAATTTAGTAAACAACAAACATGGCGGATAATCTGTTCGATTCGCTCGATTAGATTCAACAATTGGTGTATAAAATAAAATAGTGGGCTGTGAAATCCTCATAGTTTCTTTGAATTAGGGTAAAAATCAGCAGAGTATTTTTGGTATACATTTATTTTATCCTAATGTATTTAAAACTATCTAACGGATGTTTTAAAACCTCAGCTTGGGCAGTCGTTAAGAAATGTGAAGTTATTAGTTTTATTACGTAAAATTTTGATTTCATTGAGGTTGAATGTATTGGCAATTACTATACGTATTAGTAGAGATGTATTTATGTTGTCCACGGGTGATTCCTACTCTTGATTGCTGATTCTCTGTGGCCTTTCGTTGTCGTAGTCGTGACAAATAACCTTTGACGCAGGAGAAAGAGTAAATATTTACAGTGGAATGCCACAATGGTCAGTATTAGGCCTATTACTATTTTAAATATATATCAATGATATATTTTCTGTTATAAAGTGCTGTAAATTATACTTGTATGCTGATGACGCTGTATTAATATCTGTTCACAAGGCTGAAAGAGCTCAACAGGCTGACTTAAATAAAATTAAGAAATGGTGCCATGATAACAAATAAAAATAAATTTACACAAGACAAAAGTTATGAAAATTAGAGTTAGAGAAGAAATTAATCAGAAAGTGGAACCTTTACAATACCTTCACACTTACATCCTGCTTACAGAAAATTACTTTTCCAATAAGCACAAGGAAAAGTTTGCTAAAAAACAAGGCTTAATAGGGAGAGATAGAATAATGTACAATATACTAATTTATTATAATATGTATGGCAGGAAGCGACTTGATGTCGCAATACCTATGTTATTTAATGACTTACCTTATAACATATACTTAAATTTAGTTCTGAATTTTGAAAAACATATAACAGATCCCTTGGTAATACTATGATATATGTCAAAATTGTATTGAGTTGATTTTGTACATTTATTGCTCTGACTATGGGATGCTAATGATTGGAACTAAGTTTATATCTGCTATTGTACTTTGTGATTTTATAATAATTCTTTCTATAGTCTTGTGTATTACGTACTTAATATATATGCTATGTTTATTGTGAATCATTATATAATTGCTGAATTTGATATTGATTTTCATATTATAATTAGTGCAGTAGATAAGTAGATGCAGTATTTACAATTTTTGGAATCATAAGTAGTATTTTGTGAATGTTTTTGTAAACTTAATGCTTTATTTTGCTAAAAACGTTTGAAATTATTCTTAATTTTCATCATTAATGTATGAAATACTCCAAATTTTAAATAATTTGTAATCTTAGGCTTGTGGTTATTTAACTTCTGGCACCTCCTGATGAGCCTACATCTGGCTCAGGAGGACCAAAAAGATGAATATTTACAATCCTGTTTCTTAAACTTAAATAACATGTAAATTAATTTGTAAGCCGTTCACAGGCAGGGGATATGATTTACATTGCATTATTGTATTGTTTGAACAATACAATACAACAAAATAATAATAACAAACATTTTTTCTGAATAAAATATTCTATTATAATCATAAATCTCATGGTTAGAATCAGTTGAAATTAATGGGGCGTGAGAAAATGTATTCATTCAGGATTTATCACTAATTTATCAGTGAATGTGAAGAAAGTTGATGAAAAGTCTCCTATATATATCTTATGAAGTCGAAATTTCTATTGTTTGTGTAACTAGATACCGAAACCGACCGAAGCAGCTGCTTCATTCATCTAATACTACTGATGCAATATTTATTCTTGATTTTTTATTTAATCGACTTAAAGTTAACATTACCGGCGTTAATACGTTGCGTTACGCTAACTGATACAGCGGTGACGGGAATTTTTAAATTCAAAGCTATTACACGAGAACTCGGTTCGTGGGAGGTTTAAAATTTCACAAAATGTCCTTCTTCAAAAGCCTCTTTACCTTTTCCCTCACCTTTTAAAAAATTCACCTAAAGGACGCAAATTAAACATTCATGAACAGTTGGAAAAATCACACCAGATACAAAGTAACTACAACCTCACAAACGTTAACCTGCCATTTCTATCTTGATTATAGTAATGCAGTTTCAACAACGGCTGCCTTAGTAAATTGTTGATACTTTATTATAAATTTAATAGTTTTGTTGTAAATTGAAGTTATTTTTTATTTATATACATTTCCTTTCTTGGACTGTTGTAAATGTCTTTAACAGGAACATTGAGCTCAACAGAACTTTGGTTTAAACATAAAAATAAATACAGGTAGAGCTGGAGATGGATGAGGACAGACATGAAACTGATTTTTACTAACATGCAGAGCTTAAATGTTATTAGAATTTACAATACCTATTCATACTTTGCCATCAATACAAGATTTCATGTGAACCAAAACAAATTAGCAGAAAGGAATATTTAAAAAAACTGAACAGCGAAACAGGTTTTTAGGAACGCTGTTGCCAAATTTATCACGAGTCCTTCTCCGCGTCAGAGGACTGCTGGGAGTTGTTTATAAATACCAATAGGTACCGCTCGCCTGGCAGCTTACTCATAAGGGGTTCGTTAGGTATAGGTGAAGGAGTCGACTATAAATACGGCCCTTACACTGTAAGAAACTGTGAAGTTATGCATAACTTCAACACTGAAAGTGACTACAGAATTTTTAGATGCAGAATTAATATTAACCCCTGAATGGAGCGAAAGAAGTTGGTTTCTTGCAAGAAGGAGGAGATAAATATTGGTAAACTATCAGATAAGAAAAAGGAGTTTCAGCTGGAACCAAGACATAGGTGCTCAGTACTTCAGGAGGAAGAATTCGAAACCAAAGTTATGGAAGTCGTGAAGAAAGCGGCAGAGGAAGTAGCAAGCATGCCAAGAAAACCTAAGGATAAGCAGTTCAGTGATAGAACCCAGCAAATGATGAAACGACGGAAGGAACTGAAGAATTCAGACACTCCAAGAGATAACATCGAATATGCCGAGCTTTGCAAAGCCATCAGAGTAGCAATCAAGGAAGATGAGGGATTTTAATGAAAAGGTTATGCAAGAGGCCATAGAAAATAACAAGAGCATAAAGAGGGCCAGAGGACACCAAGTAATTGGTAAGAAACAGATTTTAGCCACACAGAAGGGAGATGGCACAACAACAATTAACAGACCAGCAGTATTGAAGACTGTAACAGAATACTTTGGCAACCTATACAAGAGGATGGGAAATGCCGAAGAGGAAAAGCAAGAGGAAGCCAATGGTCAATGGCAAGCCATGATCTCTTCTCAATTCTCCCAGATGAGGTAATGGTGGCGATTGGGAATGAAAGTAGGAGGAGAATGGGAAATTAGGAGGAGCAGATGGGGTGTTGGCGTAGTATCTGAAATCTGGTGGAACAGATATTGTTAATATTTTAGCATTATTATTCAGTGATTGTCAACGACTAGGAATGATTCCCAAGGAATGGAACCACTTAAGGATAGTCCTTCTGCACAAGAAATGAAGCAGAGAAGATTTAAAGAACTATCGCCCCATTAGCTTCCTTCCAGTTGACTATAAGACACTCATGAGGATAATACCTGAACGTCTTAAGATGACCCTGTCTTCAGCCCAGCCTAGAGAACATGCAGAATTCCGGAAAAACTTCAGCACTATGGACCACATCCACACACTCCAGAAAATTATTAACAGAACGAATAAGTACGAGATGCCACTCGCTTCAAGACTCGAAGAATTAAACACAGCGGGACAGAAGATAGGACTAAGGATAAACCTAACAAAAACAAAGGAAATGTATAATTCGTTTGCAGTGCAAGAGACAGTCAAACTTAAAGAAAAACGTCTGGATGTTTGCTTGGAATACACATTCCTGGAACAACGTGTAACGACAGGAGAGAAAAACAGGATTAATGAAGTAAACAGAAGAATGAAACTTGGCTGGAGCGCATTTGGTAGGAACTCAAACATTCTGAAGTCAAGAATGCCAATGGTTTTGAAGAGGAAGGTCTTCAACCAATGCATTCTACCTGTCCTGACCTATGGTAGTGAAACTTGGGTGTTAAATGCTGCAATAACCCAGAGACTTCAGACAACGCAAAGGAGCATGGAGCGTTGTATGCTGGGAATCACAAGAAGAGACAGGAAACGCAACACTTGGGTGAGAATGATGACTGAAGTTATAGACATCATAGATAAGGTAAGGTCACTAAAATGGAGGTGGGCCGGCCGTATTGCGAGAAGAAACGACAACTGTTGGACATCTGCAGTTCTCAACTGGATACCAAGAGAGGTGAAGAGACCAAGAAGAAGACCTATGGACAGGTGGAATAGAGACATCATCAAGTACTTAGGTGTAACGTGGCAACAAGAAGCTCAGGACAGATAAAATTGGAACGTACTTGGGGAGGCCTACATCCGACGTCGGATTGAAAGTGGCTGATGATGATGATGACATAAAGCAGGAACTCTGTTGGTTTGTGTTAGATTTGAGTCCACACCGTTTGCCCGATTTTCATACTTGATCTTTTGAATCAGGAAGCAAGTACAGTTGTATTTTTATTCGATAATTTGTTGAGTTCGAACCAAGATCGCTCAGATATATTTCCATAAGAAGTAAATCTAAACTTCACTTTTATAGTTTGCAGGCTTTTTTCTGTTGAAGAATTTAATTATAAGGAATAGTCGTACAGAGTTGAGATAGAGACGAAATGAAAGAGAATTAAATAAAATTGTTTAATATTAACCTCCTGGAATATTGATTATTTTAATGGATTTCAAGAATTGACAAAAAAACGAAAAATGTTGAGGTTGTGAACAACTAGTCCCTCTGACGACCAATATGATTGTTGAATCCGAGCTAATGCATTTTGCCGTTAGAATGAATGGGATATTGTTCATATGCAAAGGGTACCAATAGGGCAAAGGGTGCAATTGACATGGCCGATTGCATGATTGCTTGACTTGCACATACGACCGGGAAGTAAGTCTTGCACGACTCACGTCGCTCCTTCACTAGATTTCTCGATCCGGGTGGTGCACGACTAATTCGACCGCTGGTTCTCAATTGGTCGAGTACACGACCGAAGTGGTCATTGCGCTAAAGTATATATTGGTCTCCGCTACGAATCCAGAGGAGCACTCCCACAAGAAGTGAGAGTTAATCCTTTATATTCCAACTGCAAAATTAAATGAAAAAGTTTTCGTTTACAACGAAACCTTTATTATTGATATCGGTTCAATGAGATTTTTACCATCAACTCCACAATCTAATTTAAATCTAATATTTAAAATATATAATTCAATTTATCTTATTTCAAATGACTCGAATTCAATTACGAAACCAGAAAAGAGAAGCGGCTTTGTTTGGGTAACCATGGAACCCCATTCTTGAGGCCGTTGGTTGACCAATAAGTATTTTATCTCTAGAAATTTCGAGTTCCGCTGCTGAATGTCATAATAATGCAGGATATATTTTTCCAACAAATAAAGAAGAAGCTGAGCGCTGGTGAATGCCAAGGGTATGAATCTTTGAGAAAAAATCTAAAAGAGTGCTTCATCTATAAGAGAAACAAAAATACATCCTTTGTTGATGCAAATCCAACGATTTTCTGATACTTAATCAAGATGCATACATGAGTGTGTTCGGTGGGTTCTTACGCATTTCCTATTACCGACTTAAGCAATCCCTCTCACTATTTGACCAACCAATTTCTTCTCAATTACTTCAATTAAGACCCTTTCAATCTACAGCGACTCCATCCGTGTCCAACTTACATTTTACATTCTACGCAACACCCACAGTCCTCTTATGTTTTGATTTCCTCATTTCTTAGGTTCCATGTTTCACACCCATACTGCAAAACACGCGTAAGAACAGTAAATATATCAATCTTTTCCTGTTTTCTTTATATTTTATTATGAGTTGCGTTTGCTCTCAAAGATATTCCTTCTCGAACCTTATATTTGCATCTCCCATCCCAAGAAAGAACACTACCAATTTCGAGAATTTATCCAACTGGTCGAGCTTTTGTCCACTGTCGTAAACTTGGCTTCATTTCGTTTGGAAAACATCATTATTTTCGTTTTAATTGCGATTATTTTCACCCTAGACTCTTTTTACTTTCTCCATATACGTAGTATAGAGAAAGTATTGTTTTCATGAAAAAAATCGACTTCGAAATTTCAACGGAAATACACGTTTTGGGGTCCCTAGAATACGTTTTGACCATTTTCGGAATGATGTCTGTGTGTATGTGTGTGTGTGTGTGTGTGTGAGTGTGTATGTGTGTGTGTGTGATAGTGGGCGCTCTAACGTGAAAACTATTAGTCGTATCAATACCAAACTTCATATATAGTACTGTGGTGTGTGCTGTCAGAGTTGATTAGTTTTTGGAGTAAATCGGTTAACCGAAATGTCGAGCTTCATTCATCAAACTTCATTTCCAGTTTTCAAAATATCTCCATAAATATGATATATAGGTATATTGTATAACTTATAAAAGCTTTAGACAATGTGATTTACTATAAATATTGCATGAAACATATTTTTGTATCACTGATTGTGTAGGAGTTATTTGTGAAATACTGATAAACCGGAAGTTGCTGATTATGTACTTTGTGGGGGCTTTAACATTAAAACTGTTTGTCGGATCAACACCAAATTTCATATATAGTATTTTCGTTGGTGTCGTTAGAGTTGATTAGTTTTTGGAGTAAATCGATTAACCGGAAGTCGAGTTTATTCTTCAAAGCTCATTTCCGGTTTTCAAAATATCTCCATAAATATGATATTTAGGTATAGACTTTTATTAATAAAAGTTTTAGAAAATGTAATTTACTATAACTTTTGTATGAAACATATTTTTTTATCACTGATTGTGTAAGAGTTATTTGTGAAATACTGATAAACCGGAAGTGGCTGATTATGTACTTAGTGGGCGCTGTAGGCGCTGTGGCGAAAGGCCATATCATCGTTTTTCATCGAACATGTCCCGAAAAACATTATTTATAATGTTTGTGACGTAAAAGATAATATGATATAAAATTATCACTTATCTTCCAAGTTTAGATTGAATATAGAGTTCGAAAATACTGTCGTAGATAAATATTTACATATTATATATGGAGAAAGTCATGTGTCTATGTCTATGTAAGAACCCCGCAAGCCGCCTTTCGGCGTGTGGCAGGGGGTGCAAGCACCTTGACTCTATTTTCCTAAACGGTTGCTTTCGCGTATACTTCGCGGAAAAAATGAATTTTTGAAACGATTCGTTTTAGCATCTATTTCCCTAATCTTTCGGGCAGTATCAGCACGGCCCATATAACAGGGGGGTCGCATTATATCGGTTACATCATCTGAAAACGTAATTTCTCTGAACTTATTTAATAAATTTATCCTTTGAATTTTTCTTCTATCTTCTAATGATTCCCATCCCGCGTCCTGTAACATCTGAGTGACACTCGCTGTTTTATCGTAGCAATTCATTACAAATCGTATCGCCTTCCGTTGTACTTTTTCTAAATCCCGAATATGACATTTCTCGGCGGGGTCCCATACACTGCATGCAAACTCAAGGTGAGGCCTAACTAACGCTAAGTAACATCGCTCGCGAACCTTTTCTTCGCTCCTACCGACTATTCTTTTAACGAAGCCGAGTTTCTTAAGTGCTTTTCCACATATATTTCGGATGTGGGCACTCCATGATAGATTATTCGTGAGAGTTACTCCAAGATACTTTACCGATTCTACTGACATTAGGTTTACCCCTCGTAGACTATAAGAATAATCATTTATTATAGATTTACTTTCGAAGAAGTTAACTACCGAACACTTTTCTACATTAAGCTCTAATTGCCAATCATCGCACCAGTTCATAATTCTATCTAAGTCGTTCGAAATGGTTAATCTATCCTCTGAACTAACTATTTCCCTGTAAATGACTGTGTCGTCTGCGAATATCCTAACATTGCTTTCAATGTGATTGCTGAGGTCGTTGATGTATACTAAAAATAACAACGGTGGCCACATCAGATTTTATTAATTGATTTGTTAAGAAATTCAGACTTCTTTCGGAATAAATCATCTAAATTCCATAAATACCATCATCTCAGACTTTGTGGAACGACATTTTAACTATAGCAAGAGAAACTTTCTAAATTAATGGACATTTCTATAAACTGTATGAAGACATTTTCGGAGTGTTTTACGAGCGGAATCGAAATATGAAGTTTATATTGCTCGCTCTAATCAGCAAACGCAAGACCACCATTTTCACCATTCTATTGATCGCGTGTCACGAGTGATTAAAACGTATGATTTTAATCGAAATTTCGATTTGACGAATAATTAATGTTTATATCTTTAACGCCGATATTAACGAGCGACTAACCTCAGAGGTCGCGTCCGCCGAATTGAACCAATAAATCCACTAACAATCGCGGATTATCAGTCTCTTGCACGTCATCGACACGGGCTTTCTTTTCAAACTCTCTTCAAAACTCCTTCAATCTTCGTCACATCATTAAAGGCAGATCAGTACAGCCTCCCTCCGGTCCACGCCTTTCTCGAGGAATTGGGTCAGCCGCTATTAAAATCGAAAGCAGTCTTAGTGAAGGGGGAGAAAGAGGGAAATGCGTGGGAGGAAGAATGGGGGGATAAAAAACGAGTCACCGCAGGTAGAAAGTGCTGCCGGTTCTCGACGCGTGGGAGAAGAAAGGAAGATATATGTTGGTAATGGGATAAGTTGCGAGAGAAGTGCTTTATGGCTGAGCGATAACGGGATCAGGTTCAAAGAAAGAAGCCGCTCGGCAATGTTTTCTCAAATTATTTTTCAACACTCTCAAGGAGAAAAATTCCCGCAGTTTTGAAAAGCAGAAAACAGCTTAAGGAAAAAGTTATAGTCTGAATGTCACAATAATTTAGATAAGAGAGGGTTTTGCGTGTAAGAAGCAATGCAGTGTCGAATTAAGATGGTGAAAAAGCAATATGATGCTCTAGAAATCTTCTGTGGTGAACTTCTCAACTATAGAGCTAGATATCCTTCTTCGCTCTACCGAGCCATTAAACTGTATGCTTAGCTAAACCCAACCACTTCTAGTCACGAAATACTTTTAGGAGATAACCTTATTCTAGTGCCACCGTTCGTTGATTTCTCGAGAAAATATTTGAAGCAATAGATGAATCAGTTACTCCGCAATGATTTAATAATACGTTTGCCTCCGGTGATGTCTAGATAGTCTTAGCGTCTCTCAACCGAAGCGCTTTACCGCTATTCATTTAATCATCCTAATGAACAAAAAAGAAGTTTCCCTAAAAATAGAAAGCTTAAAACAAAACTAATGGAACACAAGGAGGAGAGAAAAACACTCATTTAGAAATGAGAATTATTTAAAAATGCGCAACACTCTAGTAACAGCTATTTTTACCACTACTGAAAGCGACCTGACGTAGGTACTCCATGATACACCTACTTTGTTCGTATATGTCACTGAGTTTCTCTTCTCTTGCGTAATAGAATTGGAGGTGTTAATTAGAAGACAATTCGGATGCTCATTTCTTAATCCTGTTTATCATCCCTTCACTTGACCCAAATGAGCGGATGGCGAAAAAAACAAATCATCCAGAAATGAGATCAAAAGATGTTTCAACCTTACGTAACAGCGAAATTTGCGTCTTCCATAATAAGTAAATTAGTGGTGAATGGAAGACGCTGTCACTTGAATGATGGAGATTCGATTCTTCCCAAATGTGGGTCGATTCTGCGGTTCATTATAGACTTTGGTGGAGTATAAAAGACTTCATTAAACCCCTATCTCACCTCTCATTTTGATGCGCAGTATCAAAACAGCTACTTGAAACGCGTCTATGATTCTGCAGACAACTTGCAGGTTATTTAACCCTATTCTGAAATTTCCTCCTCTGTCTACGATGCATACGCCGCACAGTGGGCTATTAAAGAGCCAAAATTACGAAACTGGTTTTCTCGAGTTTTTTCAACTTCGCATAGCCACTTCTAAAGAAATTATACAATAGCTAATTCTATTAAAGTATACGAGTCGCTCTTAATTCTCGCGAATTATAATTATACAGTTAATCAATGCTGATCAGAGTTTGCGAAAAATGCGTCTCCGATTTTTTGCGACGTGAATTTCAAGTCATTTCTAAATCCGTACCTGATTTACCGTATTGATGCAGTCCAGCTAACAGCATCTTCAAGGTAACATTGGAGACGGGCTAAATCATGAGCGGGAAACGTACAGAAAAGAACTAACAGTCGAAAAACGAAAAGATGTCTGGTCTTATTAACAATGTATAAAAGTTTTGTCAAAATCAATGTAATTATTCATAATGTTATCTAAGTTTTTATAAATATATAAATTTTCACAGGGAAATTTTAGCTGGACAGCGAAATCTACATCGGTGAATCGGTGGTGTTTGGAGTTTGTCGTTGACTCATTATTCATACTTAGCCATCAGCGGAATTCTCAAGATAAAATCCATACCTGGAAAATCATTCGGTAATATATAATCGCATGTTACAAAACTCTCCTTTACTCTTTAAGATACTTCATTTTAATGACTTCAATTTAACCTTTGTAATATTTATATAACAAATTGGTGGTGATTTTAAAGCAAATTTTCAACTAAAGACGGGAAGTTGTAGAAATGAACATCAATGAACACGGACCAATTAATTCCATTCTTAAAGGAGAAGTTGAAATGGAATTAAGCGAAAATTTGCCAAAATGTGATTTTTCACATGAATGTGCGCCTTCGCCTTTGAGAGGAACTCTTATCTTCTCTCTTGGTATCACTCTTTTATGATTTTCTCTATGTCTTTGCAGATAGGCCACTAAATCAGAAGTGAATACATATGTTTGATAATATAATTTAATTTAAAACTTTCGCTATTTATCACTCATTCAAAGCGTATGGCATGAGCGTGATGCTGCTATTGAATCGGTTTCTCCATATTAATGTGTAAAAATGCATTCATTGATTCAGTTCATTCATAACTGAGCGAGACATGTGAAATTCTCTCTCTTTTAGCAACATATTTCGGTCAAAAGCAAACGATCTAACTCACTGCCTACGACGCCCATTCCCCGTCTTAAGGCTTTACCACACAGAAAAAGCCGTTTTTAGACTGTTTCTATTGCCCTCGCAGTGAAAACATTTTAAAACTTACAAAGTTATATTTTCACCAACCGATGCTTAAAAGATGAAAATTTGTAACAACAGGTTCTTTTTATTGATATTGCATACCGAATTTGTTAAAAACATTAGCAAATATTGCTCATTTTCTCTGAAGTGCTACGTAAGAGCACCCTTAAGATTTTGGCAACTAATGGTGGAAGGGGAATCAAACAGACCTTAACAGTAACAGACTTTATCATCATTTCCTTAATTTATGTCATATTTGCTGTTCTCGACGTACGCCCTGGAAAAGTCTGAAGAATCTAGGAATCGAACCCATGACCTCCCAATTTACGGGAAGGTGCAATGCGATTGCAATCCCGCTTAACAGCCTCTCTATGCATCACGAGAACACGAGAGAGCAGTGCTCCTCGCTTCAGCTGCGGAGTAATTCTATTTTTAAGAAATCCACACATCTTGGATTGGATAGGCATTTCTTCCTCCCTTTATTCTATGGAATATGTCAGTTTCATAAAATTTCATTAGGTCACATTTTTTATAAACCAATCAGAATGTTCCTTTATCTATTAATATGCATATACAATTATATCTACGATTGTAAGAAGGGAAAGAAATCCATGAAATTGCGTCCTGACTTAGTGGTAGCCAACCTGGTCCCTATCGACCTCTAGATTGGCTCATATTTTATCACCAACTTAACCACGTTATGTTGTGATCACTTATGTTATATTGGTGATAAGGCCATCTTAAGATAAACGACTGCTGCAATTGGCCTTCAGACGTTTTCACTTGCAATGAATCATTTTCCCCGACAATTTCTCACTACTTTAGGGTATGCAAACATCCTTGAACTTTCCTTGGCATAAGACAATTTGGAGTTGACGCATCGCACCGCTGGTATCCTCAGCTCACCACTTTTTAAAGGCAAATTCCCTCAAAATAATTTAAGAAGTTGACTATGGAAGAAACATTGAGTCAGAGTAATTTCCCTAACTTTAAATATGTATTCTTTTTTATGGACGAGGAAATGATAAGACAAATGTTGAAGAATTCCCTCGGGTTAAAGGGTATGTCACGATTTTAATGCATCGATGTGAAGGAAAAGAAAAAATCCGTAGTGGACGTCCTTGGAGGTGTGGCAAAGGCACGCGTGCGCGTTACGTGATTGCCATCATTCACGAGCCCAACGGGTGTTCGTCAAGGCGTGATCGAGATCAGCAGTCCCTTTTAGGCGAATGGAAATATTTTTTCAAGATTATTTGTTTTTTCCTATCCATTATTGCATTCGATAAACTATGCAAATCTAAAATTGTTAAAGGACAAATTATACCCTCACCTTCCCTTAATTATATTGCAACTAGAGCCGTTTTAGTGCTATGGAGAACAAATATAAAAATAATTTTGTTAAAAACGTCGATTTTTACTAAATTATGTAGAACTATTTAACATACACGTCTCATCAATTAAGTCGTACCTTGAATTTGACTGAAGTTATTTAAATATAAAACTCAAATTCCTGATGAGTATATATCATTAGTTTCAACGAAATCTTTTTTCCTTGATAACTTTGAGTTAAGAGCGAAATAATTAGTTTGATTATTTGAAATGTATCTGAAAATCTGAATATTTTTATAGTTTAACCAGAGATCAATTAAATAATCAAATTAAAAAGAAAACTTGACTAACACAAGCGGTAACTCGGAGTAACTAGTCAAGCTGATTTCGCCACTAACGAAAATATTTTTGCTGTTTTTGCACTCGGATAAATTTTAATTCAATTTTTCGTCTCCCGACCACGGCCTGATCACAATGATTTTGCCCATTTTCTCCGACTCACGAAATAAGTACACTCTACATTTAACTGGAAGCGTGTGATTTTAACCGTTAATCTTGACCGTTGCGACCTGGTCCTCCGACAAAATTGCAACGATATGTTAAATAAATAATTGTAGTTTTCACT
This sequence comes from Sympetrum striolatum, assembly GCA_947579665.1. Classification (NCBI taxonomy): domain Eukaryota; kingdom Metazoa; phylum Arthropoda; class Insecta; order Odonata; family Libellulidae; genus Sympetrum; species Sympetrum striolatum. Next base: position 2,285,402 of record OX388341.1, read on the forward strand.
AAAGAGGTAATAAGCTCAGATATAAAAACGCTCAAGTCAACGACTCTTCTTCGGGATGTTATATATGTTCGGGATACCTGCTTACCTGCATTTTTTGAAAGGCTGCTCTGAAGCCATGAGTGGGCCAATTCTTCCATTAGTTAATTAGCTCGCAAGTTTCCACACCTTCCTAATGAGATGGATATCGGCACTATACCGATATGGATATAGTCATACCAATTCACAGAACCGGCGACAAATCTTGCGTTGAGAACTACAGGCCAATCTCTAGTACCCCTTTCTCCCTAACCTCTCCAAAGTTTTCGGAAAAGTAATTTATAATAAACTCTTAACTCATTTCTCGGGGAGGTTTGATGAGGAACAAGATGGCTTCCTTCAGCGTACTTCATGTGCAACGAACCTTATTTTGCATGTAAATCATAGGGCCTCTGTTTGTAACGAAAACGGTCAAACGGGCCGCGTGTATTTTGATTTAAAAAACGACCGTGTTTATCACGGTCTGCTTCTAACTTCTAATCTCTGGGGATTGGTGGACCGTTATTCTTGTTGCTTCAGTCTTCTGACCTGACGCACAAAGTTGTAATCGACGGATTCCCATCTCCAGAATCCAATGCAGCATCACGAGTTCAGCAGGGGTCAGTATTGGGACCTTTGTTCTTTAATATATTCATTTACAACCTGTCCTAAGTGATTTCTGGTTCATCTTTGCTACTTGCCAACGACTTTAAAATTTCAAAACCCATAATCTCAGAAAAATGTTGCACTGACTTACAAAAAGACGTCTACAATTTTTCTCGCTGGTGTCGAAAATAGCAACGTAGCACGAACACGCTAAAATGAAGTCATTTACCTAAATAAGAAATCCACTCATTTTCCAGTACACGCTGAAAGACGCTTCTCCTGGAGAGGGTTGAATCAGTTAAAGATTTTACCGTAAGTTTACATTCAAAACTCAACCTTTCCCCTCACTTAAACAACATTATTAAGAAAGCATTCCGATTACTCGGTTTCCTAAAGTGTGATGCCGTGGTGAACTTCTCCACGGAATACGATCTTATTGCGCCCTCGTCAGACCTGTTTTAGAACACTGCAGTGCCATCTGGAATCCTATTCTCAAAGCAAAAGTTGAATCTTTCGAGGGGGTGCAGAGGCGCTTTGTAAAATGTTTCAAACAAAATATTCATCAGAGAACACTGCCGGCTGCTGTGATTCACTTTCCCTGTTCTAGTCGGCGAGAAACGGCTGAAATCCTTTGGTTTAAGAAAATTATTTCGGGTGACGAGTATTCTCCATTTTACGTCCCAGCATGTCGAGTTAATGTTTATAAACACTCGCACATTCCCAGAATGCTTCATAAAGCAAATTCTATTTTTAATGAACTTACAGGAAGGAAACCCGTGAAACATTCCTGCATCATATACGCCGGGAAAATACGAGATCTTTTAATGAACTTTAAGTTGAAATTATTAGTGCTAGGATTGATTAAAGGGCACTAATCAAATTTTATAAATCTAAATTAATATAAAACTAAGTGATGTATTCTGGCTTGTTAACATTTTTTTTTGCTGTTTTACTCGTATTTTATTGTAAACTTCGTTATCGTGTTTTTATTTTTATTCTTATTTGTGCTTCATTCTTTTTATCTATATTTGCCCTATGTATTCTTTATTATAACACAAATTAGTTGTGCTTACTTTCAGTTGTGCTTACACTAAGGTGGGTTTACCTGTTTATGCTATAGAAATAAATAAATAATAACAAGCGCTTCGGAAGAAACATACGAATGCCTGCATAAACAAAAAAGAGGTTAATTGGATGTTGCAAAGCTATTCAACCAGCTATTATTACTTTCTCAATTTGTGGCTATGTGTACGCGTATTGTGAGATCAATTGAAAAATGACGAGAAGGAGAAACAAATATTTTAGTGACTAATGGAACGAAAATATCTCGGATAACTGAAGCGATAATGTGCAGCTTTTAACGATTATGCTACATCAGTTAGAAGAGATCTCTTGTCGGAGGAAGTCTTCACGGGCTGCTAACCGGGTGGTTTCTCGGTGGGAGCACCGACGTTTCGGCTGCTATCACTGAGGCCCTCCTCGTGGTTGAGAGTGGATAGCAGCCGAAACGATACAGACAAACCACCCACATAACAGCCCGTGAATACTTTCTTCAACAGATCATTCACCGGGAGAGTGTCAAGAACTGTTACCATTTTTGGGATTTGCGGCTAATATATGTTACTTCACAATATTTACCTACATCGATTCTCGAGATTGTATATTGATGATTTTTTTTCACTTAAAAAACATGAAGGCTGAAGCTGATATATGTACAGACTAAAATCAACTAATTAAAGAACCATTCCAGTTTTTACTGTAATAATGAAAACTTAACGATGAATAGGTCGCCCGGCGAACAGCCTGTTTCACTAACATCGACTCGCAGAGTAACAAACTGCAAGTAAGACGGAGGAAATTTCACGAATAAAATAGTATAATGAACAAGAATTCAGGAATCAGGCAATCGAAATTCATCAAAATTAGAAGCAGCACTTGTCAAAAGAAATCAATCGTCGTAATGTGAATCGTGAAAGAGACTAAATTGAAAGCAGTTTTTACCGAAGTCCATCCAATTAATGTCGCCGTAAGACGCTATAAATATTAAAAGATAAGAGAAATACGCAACATACACGGAAGGATAAAAAATTATCACTACTTAGAAAAAGATCGAAATTCTAGGGAATACAAATACGCAAAACTAATTTAAAATCGCATCAAAATTAAGAACTATAATTTTCCATTACATTCGACAGAAATATTCGAGCGGAGGTTTTCGAAAATGAGACGTTAATGAAGATTGGGAGATAGAGAAAGCGAAGAAAATGGGAGTGAACGTGATTGATTGAATGGAGTGCTCACATGAGTGGCCGAAGGATAAGTTCGCCAAAAGATTAATTCAGAGCGATGGTTGCGGAACGTTTCTGTGGTCTTTCGGAATTATATTTGATTCAATTTTTTAAAATATTAAGTATGTAATTCGCACATTGAACAAAATTTGTTTTATTTCGTAGAATTTAAATTAATACCAAATCCGTTCATGTTTCGGTATGAGTGGTAAAGAGTTTATTGATCTCAAAACTAAGTAATAAGTAGCAAAGTACTTGAATATTAATGATAGAGTGAGATTAATAATATGTATGCGTATGAAACTCAATTTTTCCCTTGGATAATAATAATTTTATTACATAGATCTATTCCGACTCAAAATTAATGGCAGCTTACATACCGTCATATATATCTGTTATTAGTAAAATATCACATCATTAAAAAGGCCGAGACAATAATTAAATTTTGATTAAAAATAAAAAATTCAAATCTAAATAAAAGAATATAGGGGTACAGACGTTAAGTCAGTAGACTCTATGACTCGAAATCAGTAACCGTTAGATTCCCATGACCTATTATCATTCAATCATATTATCATCCAATCACTTTTCTCTTAAAATCGAATTTGGCGGTATTGGGCACGATCCAACGGCTCCTGAGTCGTGACAAACCAAGGAGAGTCATTGTGTAACGCCAAAAACATAAGAAAGTGGCCGTGTGATTCTATTCAATCGCAATGAAGCCCATGGCCCTTTGCCTGACCTCAATTAAACTTTTTTCGAATACGTACCTCCATATATCGATATTGTTTCCCACGGTGACCTTATGTTTGCATGCAGAAGACCCAAAAATTATACAATAAACTATGTATTGATGCAAGAAGAAAAAGTGATCATGTGATGGAGTAGTATTAATAAAAGGGCATCTTTTCTTAGCGCATGCCCCCACCAAGAATCGAACCGCCATCACCGAATGCGATGTCCACCTGGTTATCCGGGATGTGTCGATAAAATCAATTGGTAAATTATCACTCATTACTCATTTTAAAGAGAAGTGACGATTCCCCATTTCCCATGATCTCTTTGACATAATTTAAGCGGTCAGAAATAGGGTGTATTATGAAATATGTTTACATATTATACAAATATCGCAATTAATCAAACATTTTTAGGACAACTGAGTTGTCTGTTTTATTACTGCTAAAATAAATAATCGTTTTCGCATTGGAATAATTAGAGTAGCAAAGAGAGATAACTGATCGTATTTGAAGGATCTTGGTATCTATTTTCTCTGACATAATATTCAAGATACAAATGATGTACCATTAAAACTTTAAAAAACTCTTGTACAAATTCTTAATAAGTGTGTTTTTACATTTGTAAGTTTAAAATGAAGTTCCACTAAATAACATTTAAGTTGATTTGTTTGATGTACCTGTTCAGTCACGTCCTCTTCGAGCATTGTATTGCCTTCAGCGCGCTGATTGGCGCATTCAGTCAGTCTGCTTCGATACATGGTCAAGGAACCACGCTTCTTTACGTGTGTGTAAGGCACTATGGGAATTCTGTGATTTGATCCAGTGAGTGAAGAAATTTTCATACAATCCACTTGCAATTGTTTATTTTCCACGAGCCCGAATAATACCATTCATTCCTTTTCTTGATATCTTCAAATTCAAACAATAATTTGATCGTTACTCGCCCAGACATTGACAACGGAAAATCGATAACATATAACATCGAATACCTTTCGTTTGCATTGATATCAATGCCGTCAATCTCCCTTCTTGTCTATTCCTTTTTCCAAAGAAATTTTCAAATGAATTTTCCCCCGACCGTAAAACGGCAGTCAACGAACTTTCTGACCACACGCTCTTTCAATTAGAAAGAAAGCTTATTCAGTATTTAATTCGTGTTCTTACTTCATTTAATTATAATTGCTCATTTTTCCTCTCATTATCTTGTGTTATGTATTCCATTCATTGCGTCTTCGGGTACATAACAGGCGTAGGCATGGTCCTACAAATGTGGAGATCAAACGACATGAAAATGGGGTCTCCTATGACGTCGTATTTTCTCATATATAATTCTGTATTGCTTATTTTTCGTCTAAATGATGCAGTCGAGATTTAAAAGATCTATCCTTGCTAGCTCACGCTGTAACGAGGAATCTAATATATGAAGAGCATGAATCTGCTTCGATGTTACTGAAAGGATGTATCACTGTGGCCCCTGGGCAACGAGGGCACACTCTGGGAGGAAGGAATTCAATCTCAGTTGTCCGGAGAAGATGACTTATCGCTTATCCTCAGATTTGACTAGAAGTCAAATTATAAGCGAAACAGCTCAAAGTCATGGTCACAGGCTGTATCCAAGTTATGAGACAGTTAGGATGCGCTGCGTATCCGGACGGAATTAGTTATGTTACACTGTAAAAAAAGATTTGTAAAAATACAATAAGTTTCACTGGAAAAACTGGTTTGCTTGGATTTCTACAGTAAGTATTATTGGGAAATGCCATCTTCGGCTTGCACGTTAAATATCATTGTATTTTTCCAACAAATTTTAAAGTAAGGGCGAGGCCTTCTCTTACCCCCACTGAACAATCATTAGATTCGCAGTTTCGGGACTTCGATGATGTTCATGTCTATGCTAATGGCTTTTTCTTGAGGTTGGCCATTAAAAACAGCTCCTATTGTCCATAAAAGGAAATCCATCGGATTTGGGATGCTAATGCTTCACGGGTCCACCGATTTTGACGGAATGGAATTCATCAGTGCCTTCGCATATCGAGTATATTCCATTGAAAAGTAGATTTTCATTGCTTTACTATCGTTTGATTCTAGAATTTTATCTATAGCAATAGATGACTTTATACAGTAAACTATATATGTGTTATTGTAGTTGTGCCGTTTATATATGATTTATCTCTAAAGAGTGCTTTCTATTAATTGCAGTGTTTTAGCTGTCATTATTTTTTCCCCTCAATAGTGATAAGTCTGCGGTGTTTCGAAATGTGTATGTGCTGCATACATTGCAAATAAACATGCAGTTCACAACTGACACATCTAATTCAACCATTTTTGTTTAATTCATAGAAAATTAAATAAGTCTTACCATTGCCCATTTTCGTCAATCTTACCCTAGCCTTTTAGCTATTCAGAATCATTATTTTAAATTGCATTCTGAAGAAGTATTTACTTTAAATTCAAGCATCAGGTGTAGATTAATTTGTTGGACATGCCATGAACAATTATCTCCTGAAAGACTGAAATTCCTTCGTGATATTTGTGCTCCTATGAATATTGGAGTTGAGACTGTGTCTCATGCGGGATGCAGTAAACTTTTCAAAAATGTTAATTCCTTCAGAAGTCACATGCATAGGGAGTATATAGGGTCAAAGTGTAATTTAAAAGTTGATGACATACATATTGACCCACAAGGTGGCTCATTAATTAGGAATATAATAATAGAATGGAGAAAAAGAACTTCAGGATTTCCTTGTTTGTACCTCATCCACCAGCCTACTCTTTCTTTATTATCAATACATCTCTATTATCATTAGTTGTTGTAGGACGTGGTGCCAGAGTGGTTAGCATTCCATCGGGTCTTACCTGTATTCCCGAGATACCTGGTACGAACCCGAGCCTGACCGTTTATTTTTCCAATTGAGTTTTAGAATCTCATTGGGATTTTACAATAAGATTCATTGTAATTTTACAGTAAGATTTATCGTTAAATTTCATTGTGATTTTACAATGAATATTAATGTTATCATATTATTGGATTAATACAATAAAAGTTGTTGGCAATTTTAGTGCCAATGATTCTTATTGTATTTATCCAAAGATTTTTTTACAGTGTAGTGAAGTCAATTCGAAAGAACTTCTGTTGCATACAGCATCCCGTATTGATCCAGTATGTAACCGTATTGCCCTGATCGAAAGCAGAAGCATGAAATGCTATATTTGCGGGGCGAAAATTTCGGTGATTAACGATCTACGGGTGGTAAAGACTCAACCTGTTGACTATAAAAACATATCATTGGTCCATATTTTCTCTCAAACCGAAATCTTCTTGGCCGTATATTACTGTCGAAAATTCGACATTATCATCGGGAGGGAGGGGCAAGTTTTTGTTGGAGATTTCTCAAAGCGCTTCAAAGAATAACGTGTTATAAATATCTCCGCGTCGGTCAACGTAGATTTCTACTATATCCCTGGCTTTAGGTTAACATTTTCTCAAAAACGAGAGTCCGCCATTTCCTTACATAAAGTATGCAAATACTCAAATGTGATCATTGAAATTCAAAGGTTTATGGCCTTTTAAATGCAAACTATGCTGTTTGAAGGTTCTCCACTCGACATTCACCGAGCATTTAATTGTATAATTCTTATCTACCTTCCCTTTTAAGGCCTCCAAGACAGCGATCAATTTTAATAAATCCTTGACGGTTTAAAAACATATTCAAACATTCTATTTTGAATTCCTCCTAGTCAATGACTATTTAGCAACAAAACTGGATTGAACTGTTGAAAGTGAATACGTATGAATAAATATGAAAAGCTCGATGGAGAGTGAGATTACCTTCGTCAGAATGCTATCGGTGAGCACACAACACACTTTTTGTAGCATCCAATAACAAATGATCAAAATCAATGCCATCAGTAAGCATGTCCTATGCTTAAGCATGCCCTATGCTTGAGCAATCCCTATGCTTGAGCAAACCCTATGCTTAAGCAAGCTCTATGCTTAAGCATATGAGTTCCTTAGTAATGGCATCAATATCAAAACCACGAACAAGGCCGATACAGAAGAATATTACAAAAATGCATTTTATTCTATCACGCAAAAATTATTGAAATTTTCTCCGTCAACACAAGGCGCGAGGCGCTGCGCAATTGTGTTTTGTGTGAAAATTTAACGCACGTTAACATTCGCGTCGTTTTTATAATAGGTACAGGTAAAAGTTACTCCGAAATCGAAAGATTTGTCTTACAATTGTTTTTCTATTTCGGAATTTTACACTAATGCAAATAAATACTTTTAATCGTGAAACTTGATGAAACACTACACAAAATCTATTTAGCAAAAGGGTCCTCACAATTAAGATTTATTCGATTGAAGAGATCTGGAAGAAAGCAATGGGAAGTATCCGACAAGAGTGTGCAAAATCCAGAAATATTTCATTTTAATATGAACTATCATAAACAATATCATAATTATCAATTAATCAACGAATCTCATCAATAAATACATGTAAGTCAACCTCTGCATACTTCCTTTTAGATTGTTTAAGATTTACATGTTTTTCTTTAAATTAGTTGTATTTTCTCGATTACGGAACAGAAGGAAATGGTCTTAAATTTTCCATAAATGTAGTTCTTCTTTTCATAAATGTTCAACAACCGCGATAGTTGAACAGTAGAATTGAAAGCATCATTGCTACGCACAGAGCGAACCGTGTTAATGTAACTTATCACTGTACACAAGCAGTGGTAACTTTGGCGCTCTTGTCTTTCGCTAGTTTATTCTCCCTACTTAAGCGTATAAATGGCACTTCTATAAACGGAGTTTTACAGCTACAAATCCGATTAGCACCATCTCTCCTCGTTTCTCATCCTACGGTGACGGCAGAGATCAACTCCTCGAAGGTGTCGGATGGCGACTCCTCGTAGCGGAAGTGCGTCGCTCCGCAATTTCCGATTGGAATTATGCTAATAATCGTCCAAGGTCTTAATGATCAGCGATGAACATGAAAGCCGTAGGAGGATATCCGAGTAATTGGCACTCGAAGTTAATTTGTTCGTGAAAGATGAGGTTGAAAATAAAACTGATGCGTATAAAAAGCAGATGGAGAGCTAAACAATGGGAATTTAAGTGGAGTATGATCACATTATGTGTTGGCAAGGTCGTTCGAGTAATTAGCGAGACAACGAATGCGTTTTGGTTCAAATCCCCCTCGGTCCTTCACGTCACGATGATCCGAGACAATCGGAATTCCTCAGAATGACATTCGCTAAGAGCTTCTTCAGTGTTGAATTATTTCTACTCTGTGGCAAATTTTACGACCTATTAATGTGAGCCTTACAACAAGATTGAAGCAATCGATGAGAAAGAGAAATCTCAGAACGTAAATATGTGTGAAATCTCTCATTCTCTAACGGCATTATTTTATCGATTCAAAAATATAAAAGCAAAACGAAAATCTGAGCATCGTAAATATCGTTCTGCTCAAATTCAGTTTGTTCGACAGGGCCTTGAAAAGTTTTTACAGCAGCCATTAGAGTTTTATAGAACTTGAGGGACATTTTTTTGCCCTGAAAATCGGCCCAAGCAGAAAGATAAAATCTTCGCATTTTAATCGTTAGCGCAAAGTTGATTCTCCCTATATGTAGACTAACTCGGATTCCTATTTGCGAACATGAAAAAGAATAAAGAATCGAGTATTTCGATTCTTTTGCTTCGAAGTCAAACCTCCCATTGCTCGAAAAACAGTAGCAATGAGTTTTTAAAAGTCCACACATTACCGTTTCGAGTTTCATGAAGTATCAAATAATAATTTAAGCGATACTTATAGATCAGCTTTGATGAGTTCAAAGGAAATACTTATGAAAATTAAACTCGATGAAATTGAAATATTTCTTAGAGAAAGGTCACACAGCTAATAACATCAACTCAAGTAACATTGAATATTCCACTTTGCGTAGGTCTTTTGCCTAACGTTGACTAACTGGTCTTTCCTTTGTATCTTAAAGATTTATTCCATACCACCCTCCAATTACTGTCTTCTTTTCCTCTCGAGAGAGAAAACTTAAAAAGTTTATGCAGAGAAATAATTGCAATCCTTATTATTAATATCGTGCAGATGCCAATAAAACCTCTTGAATGAAGCCATGATTTTCAGTTTGAAAATCTAATCTTATCTAAAATGTTTACGTAAAGAAGCTCAACTAATATGTAGACTCAACTAGGCTTAGTATAAAATGAGTCTTAATTAGGACTAAGTTTTATAAAATAATAAATACCAAAGTGATATAAAAATGAATGACGGAATTTTGATACATTTTATAAGATTAATGTAAAAAGTACTGGAATGGATGTCCACTTACCTTGTTCTACCAAAGACAGCAAAAAGATTACATTGGACTCATTTAACATCCCCTTCAAGGCTTTGGGGGTGAATGATGAGAATTCAAATTGAGATTTATAATTGTTGTTAACAAAATTTCACGAGAGAAAATAAGAGGGCAGAAGGGAGGAAACAGTATTGAAGCATTTAGTTCGAAATAATTGAAAATTCCTAATCACTCATTGTTAAGATTTTATTAATGGGAATTGAGCATATTAACAATTGTTAGTATGCTAATGAGTCAAATTTTTATTCGCAAGTGCAATGCTGAAATCGTTTTCGAGAAGAATTAATCTTTGACCATCCAATTTAATTAATGCAATCGGATGGAACTGAACCAAATGAAATACTTCTAAATGACTGATCGTCCAGTTTAGACGTCATATGACTTATGAAATGTTTCAATCCAATTAGATTAGCTCAAGAGTAATTAAAATAATTGACAGTTGAATTACCACTTTTCTAATGAAATCAAATCGAAATTCTTTTATTGCCTCTTTCAGGAGTCAACAATAATTTATTTTATTGTTTAAATAAACCTAGGGATGAAAGAGACATCTCGCATTTACCACGGTTTCAAGAAGTACAGAAAATAATACTAAAGGGATATAGTAAAAGCGAAAACATAACTATCACTTTAATTCGTACGGTGAATATGTGCAAATTAGATTTATATGTTGAGTCTTGATTTTGAAACAAGTAAATAATAAAATATCATTCGTTGGAGTTACTGAAAATTAAATATTTAATTTTTAAGTTTTTCGTGCGTATCCTCAGAGCATCATGTTTTTTTCTAATCGGTCTCGCCTTTTAATTTAGACTGTGGGAATAATAAATAAACTAATTGCCATAATATTATAAGATGCAACTGTCAGAATATAATATGATAAATTGTATCTTATAGTTGCCAATATTATTAAATATCCATATTTATATATTTTGATGGTAACTAGTTCTCCACGTACTCCGAACATACAGCTCCCACGGCAACACACGAACGTATTATTTAAAGAAAGTTCTGAAAATGGCTAAATGCCTGTAATGAATGGCATTTCGAAAGACGGCCTTTCTTTGCAACACCCTGAGGTAATATCTACGCTGAAAAGTTGTACGATTAAGAAATGTCAACATAGTAAATTGCTCATTAGAATTATCCCAAAGACCATTTCCTCTATTAGATGTATCGATAGAATAAAATAAGTCAGTAAGATTAGATATACAAAATAATTGATTCATGAAATAAAAACTCGTGGAAATTTTACCATTGAGCTCATTGGGTATTTTTGCAGACAGAAATACTTCCCTCGTAGCCGTAGCGACCAAATGTTTCGCATTACTGTTAAACATAATAAATAATGGAAGGCGAAATTATAAATATTATAAACTTGTATTTTTTTGAGATCCTGTTGAATTCCAAGTTTCCTCACAATTGTAATGCTGGATGGTATAATTGAGGGTTAAAATATTTAAAATTAAATTAAATCTAGCAGATATTGGATATAGAAGTCTAAACTCTTTAAAAGCTCTACTGCGTATGCCAATCACTACGCATATAAGGTGGAAATGAATTCATTCATTTCGATACTGTTACGTTAAAGTAATTAGCGGTTTATTTGGCTGACTGATGTATAGTTCTTCCCTATGGATTTTTATATGAAGGTTAACGTTCCTTAACAGGTTGGAATGCGAAGCATTTTATGAGCCATTTCGATTACTTTCTTTCTTCTTCTTATTCTTAACAACTGCATCCGATTCATTTTTGACCTTCGGAAAGTTGTTCGTATCTCCAATTACCGCCGTCAGTTGAAGTGGTTAAGTCCAGATATCAGGAGAAAATACATGCTTGGTTCATTTTTGTTTACAGTTTTTCATGATCTTCAACCACAGTATGACATGTTTACCTACAAATATTCTGTTTCCTGTAAAACAACCCGCTCCGGCCCTAACTATCTTCTACGCCCAATCCCTCGAACTAACACATACCTAAAATCCTTTTTAATTTCGTCATCTAATTTCTGGAACAACCTGCCTTTACACATTAAAAATTCCATCTCCGCACAATCATTTAAAGAAAAACTGTTTGATTACCTTTTTGTTTCTACAGAATTACTCTTATTACCATTATATTGGCATATTTTTTTCCCTTTATTCTTTTTTGTATTATTTTTTGTAAGTTGTCTATCTTTTGTATTCGACCTATTGTTTATAATTTGTATTATTTATTTTTATGTTAGCAGATAGAATTTGTATATTTTTTTCTGCTCTTATGGGACTCATAATCCCAGAGCAAAATAAATTTATTATTATATTATTATTATTATTATTATTACTTTCGCCATCAACCCAAATTCAAGGTTTCTCTGTTCTACGTTTGTCACTGGCACGTCAATTGCTGATCCAAATGTGGAAATATCTCAAGAGGAGGGAATCCGTCGGATTTAACTGTTAACTGTTAACTGCTGTTAACTGTTAACTTCTGTTAACTGTTAACTTCTGTTAACTGCACCCCAAGAAAAGAAGAATATGAGAAATCATTTGCGATCGCGTCAAGAAGCAGATTTCCGTTTGAGCTAAATTCAATCAACTGATTTAATTTCATCAACGAATACATTAATCGTTACTTTTGCTCGCGTAGGAATTCCACTTTCGAGTACATATTTGATCCGGCCGAGTGGGTTAGAAAGGAAAATGGCATTCTTAATACGCGATGATTTCATCGATGCATTAAACTTTCCTCTCGCAGAGAAAGCGATTCGTTAAATGACATTGAAAAATGAAACGTATATAGCACGTCTAAATATTTGCTCTTTTTAATGAAGATGAATATTCGCTGCGGGACTCGTGGCTTAGCCAAGGAATTCAGCTGATGTTACTCATGGATCAAGAGTCATTTTCATCGGCACACTCGCTATATTATGTCGGGGAGGAGTTTCACTTTTATATTTCATACATAAAACACTGTTGACGCATCGAAGTAGAGAGTGTTGTCCCTTATTAATGGAATTTCCGGAATAATAGAATGCGAATCAAGTACTTCCGGTGAATCCGATATCGGAAAATTCTTACATAAAATTTTCGATATTTACCAAATGGATTCAGTTATATATCGATTCATTATTGAGAATAAGTTACAAATAAATTTATGCTTGAATTACAAATTATATAATATATTCAGTAGTAAAGATTTCCTGAAATACGAGCGTGTGTGTGTATACGTATATGTGTATATGTTACACCCCAAACGTGTAATTGCCCATTTCATGAAATGGGTAATTACACGTTTGGGGTGAAAGGAACTCTATTTACCCTACTCAACCCCGCGCATATTTATAACCCCGCTACAAATCGTGAAATATGCGCGGCGTCGATGGGTTGAGTGTGGTAGGTAGGGTTCCTTTCACCCCAAACGTTTAGTTGCCCATTTCATGAAATGGGCAATTACACGTTTGAGGTGTAACATACATATAAATATTTACGCACATATCTTAAATCCATGCAAGATGATCCAATGATGTTTTTATCGAATGATCCGTGGAAATCAACACTGATAATTTACTAGTACAATTTTATAGGAAAAAATGTATTTCTGACAGAAATAATTTTCGCTGTAATTAAGAAAAATGTTATTTTCTCGATTCACTATTTAAAGAGTGAAATTAAGCGAACCAAGGCGAAGAACCGACCAAAATACTAATTCAAACTGAGTCTCCCCTTGAGGTATCCCCCACTTTAAGTCAACTCTTATTGAACCGTAAACATTTCAACGAGTTTCGAATTAGGATTATTTAAGGAATCGTATAAGAGAGCCGTGGTCGGGCTGTGAAGCGAGTAGTGTTAATTACTTTCGTCGAAAGAGAGGAAACGAGCCTTCGAGGGACATCGCTCTACAATCGCTTTCTTTGCTACGAACGAATGTCCCCAGCGATTCTGCCTCTCGACGTCTGTTCAAATTAACGGCATATTCTGCGATGGGTTCGAATGGATGAACTTGTACTTAAACATGGATACCATTGATCATCTCATTTCTGCGTCGAAATGTTGCTTTAGCGCCACTGAATGAAAATAACTTATATACGATATAAATGAACATTGCGTTGTGGATAGATTGTAATCTTCTGTATGAAATTTTTCCAACAATTCTCATTATGATGTCTTTATTTGTGAATCTGAGAAATATTTGAACATGCAACATGGTAAAACTAAGTTTTCGAAGTGACAAAGATATAAATTGCAGTTTAAAAAATCTATCTATTCATAATTCCAACTAACAAAATTTTGACTGTAAAATTTTTTAATTGACATAAAATATTTATATCATACGTCAAAATTAGAAAGTAATTAAAGAGATCAGTAGAATCGGCAATGATTCTGGGTCCTTTTAAACTGCGCTAATTGAAATGAATGAAGGAAATTAGATTCAGCAATTTATTGATTCTTTTGCGAAAAGTGTAAAAAAACTGAAAATAATGACTTAGTAACTGGATAAAGTGTCTAATGCTATTTGAATTTTCAGAAAATCAGAACCTTGGCCATTCTCCATGTGGGAAGAATGAGGTCATCAATACCACTGTGAAATCTAAGCAGAACACCTCGCGAAAATTGTTCTAATTCCGCAGTAATGCGTTATCGAGAAAAAGGTAACCAAATTCAATCATTTATTCACTCGTCAATAATGATTGCATAATAATTACATATGAACATTGAGACAGTCTAAAACTGAGATATAAATGTTTCATACGGTAAAGTATGCTTTCAGTAGCAACATCGAAAGGATTATCTTAATTTAACGAAAAAATACATGCACAACAGAATTCTGTAATTCATTTTCGTATCCTAGATTCATTTTCTTAGACACCCTCCCATGGCACTTTCCCTCTTTCATCGCTGCCCTATCACTTTAAACGTGTTCTTTTGTTTGGATAGTGAAAACCCGGAACTCACGTGGAGCCATTTATGAAAAGGCGTGAGTATTTTGGCAAGAATTATGATATATATATGTAGGTAGATAGATACATAAATATGTTGATCCTTTAAAGCCTATGTTAGGAGCAGGTGGCCCTCTCTTCGACCTAACCTCGTATTTCGCTAGAACATGTACATGTATAAATTAAAACATAAAGAAGGAGTACAGCAGATGGAGAGAGGAGTACACTGTGGGAAAAAATATCTTTGCAACTGAAGACTGACAAAGGAAAAAAAACCCAAGTTGTGGGAAAAGGTCCACAGAGAAGTGGGATGAAATGACCGCGAAAACACAGTAAAAATAACGATATAGTAAATTTATAATTGGATAGTTGAATGAGCGGTGGAAAAACCACGGACTGTGGAAATTCTAAGCTGTAAAATTGAAAGGACTGAGGAATAAATAAGCACTCCAGAAACGGATAAAAGGGTCTTGACTTGATTTGAAAGTGTTTTGGGAGCCTTGCGATTTTTATTAAGTGAATATGAACAATGAATGGTAGCAAAGATTTTCGATAGCTTAGATGATGAAAATTAAATATTGGCTTATCTACGATGAGACATCTAAAAAAGTTTGAAAGCTTGAAATGATCAACTCAATTAAGTACTCATAAAAGAAATCTATTTATGTATCCGTCTCTTTTTATTTCAGAATTGTATTCTCTTTAGAAATCGAAGTCAATATAATGCGATCATGGCGAATTATTAAATATAAATGAAAATTATCCATAGTTTTTAGCGTTTCCTACTAAAGCTCAATGAGAAGGTTCTAATAAAGCTGAATAAGAGTGTTTTTAGAAATTACGAGGCGTTTAAAGCAAAATGCAGTGTTTTAATGATGTATCCTTGCACTTATGTTACCCTTACTTACAGAAAGTCCGAATTAATCCTTATTTTGTACATTCTTCATAATTTCCCAATTCATGATAATTCGCTATCATTCAGGCAAATGGTCCATCTCTGCTACTTACGACCTAAAATCTTTGCCACAATATTTAACAACAATATTCACATCCATCTTCTATAACAATCCATTCCCTATCGAGATTTTTCCCTTAATTTTGCTCAACTTTAATTTCCTCAGTCAAATCAGGTTCCCCCAAAGTTATCCTAAATATTTCACGATTTATAACTCCATCAAATGCTCTCATTTTCTGAAGTTTAAACAGGATACTTGTATGAAGGAATTTCTCCCTTTTGATATTCTTTTTCTAATTTTCATATTTTTTACAAAAATCCAATGTCTCTCTCTCCCAACTGTTCTTTCGGAGCACATTGTACGAGAGCGGCGAAAGAAAACAGTCCAAGAGGAAGCAAAGGATCGAAATCGGTGACGCAATCGATGCTCGAATAAGTGTCGGATCGAACTCTCAGATCCATGGATGTGACCCCTCGTCAGAGGTCACCACATCCAGAGTAGAACCCTAATTCACGGAAAGTTCAGACGCCTACCTTAGCAACATCCTGGTACCAACTTGGCTTACAAATTCGATTCTTAAAGGCTCTATATAGTAGTACAGAGAGATATAAAAGAAATTAAAAGTGATGGCGCTCTGGTTTCATCGGAGACTCTTGAGAAAACCGACCTTTTAATCGAATGCAAAATACACGAAACTTGTTACTGAATAAATCAATTATAAGTATTTTAGGGTTCAAATTAAAATTATTTCCAAATTATAAAAATATCTCTTATTAAAAAGATCCAACTGCGTTCTGTCCTTGACGTAACTTGTGCAGATTAGATTGTTCGCATTTATTTCCTGAGGTCGTTGATTAGTATGCTCAGTTACAAGTCCTTCTCAAAGCTCATTATTCTATATAAAGTCAATGATAATTATTTTATAATATCCGAATATTATTAAAGTTTTACAAGTATGAAGGCTAAAGTTTTTTCGAAATAGAGGTTAACAGTTTCAGTTTAAAAAGAGCCATGTTTGTGTAGTAACCTAGTTGAATAAATTTGTCTTTTGGACTGCTCACTACGCGAATTGTAAAGTAATATTTCGAAACACTAATCAGGAACCATATTTTAAAATATGTTTGACTAAGAAAGATTATGTTGATATTGAAGTTAATCTATTCATAAAGACTTAGAACTCAAAATTTATTTGTGTACAATATCCGATGAAATTACATTTCACGAGGCAATATAAGAGACAGAAAACATTAACAATTCAACAGAAGAAATTTTGATTCTTTGAAAGTATTTAAAGTAGGTTGAAGTGTACTGAGCTGGAGTTATATTACTTAATCTTTATTTGTTTGGAGAGGAAAAATGTTTTTTTTCTTATAACATTTCACCTTTTCGTCCAAAAGAGAAATATACCAGTGAATACCAATATACAATTTATTTCTATTAATACAAATGACTCGACATTTCAGAAAATAATTTATAAAAATAAAGTTTAAATTTCCGTAATACTGCGAGTGATTATTGATATCATACATGAGGACTTTGCCATGACTGGATTCGATGAATAAATTTTGCACTTTCTAAATATGAAATTATGTTCTCCTTCATATTCGAATCATTCAATATATATTGAAGTTGAATATTTATGTTTGAAGCACAATAAATCATTCATTAAATCGATGCATACTCTACGACTTAGCTTTTAGGCCTTACTGTTCTTGAGGAATGAAGGCGTTGAGAATAATTTCACGATATTTAGCTGATTCTTTAGCCATTCAATGGCCCCTTCGTCTTATTGCTTCCATTTATGATAATGTAATTGCAATGTAAATCTTTACATTATCGAAATCCCCGGAGCGTAATTTCGCACGCAGTAATCTAAGAATTCGCATTACTCAGCACCTGATCTTTGAGTCGGCCTTAAAAATGCGCCTCCCACGCCCTCAAGCGAAGGCGTGGGATATGGGTGAGGAAATTGTCGAAACGCTTTGGATTCTGGGTAAGATGTGACATTTGGAGTATGCGGATCTTCGCTCTTACCTTGCGAATAAAAATCGATACCGTTCACATTCTTCGTAATGACGCAGAGCAAAACCCTCCTTTCTCTTTATGGCGAAATCTAAAATGGTCAAATCGAGGCTCGTAGCCGAACGCATTATTCCACTCACATCATTGCACGCATTTTGCTATCGGAAATGAGTTTATCAGTGAAGTGTAATTGTAAAAACAACAGTCTTGACAGCGGACAAGGTTGTTCTTTGGATGGTTAGATGTTGTTAAGATAATTTCTGAAAATTAAGCTTCTAATATTTTTATTATTTTTCAAACAAATCTTCCAAAATGACTTGATTCTACCTCAATTCCACTATTCCGACCGCATATTTGTTGTAGGTTCGTGTAATGTTGTGACGAGTAAAGTTTGAAGTCCATCAATTAATAAATTATTAGCTTGGTAAACAGCGTATAGTAACGACTTTCATGTCAAAATAAGGCAATATACTGCTTCTATAATATTCTTATCGCCTTACTTTTCCGTTGGCATACACAGAGACAAGATTTTAGACCAAATATTTAAGTCAAAACAACCAAAAATCGACATTTTCCGTACCTTAAATCGATTTCTCTTTCTCATGATCTAATAAATTAGAAAGCGAATAAATGGGAAAACCTAATCATAAAAGTGATATTACCCTGAGTTTTATGTAAGCTGTTCAAGGTAACGAGACTTTAAAATTCCTAAATATCAATTAAATTTTTGTATAACGGGTACTTTAGTAACAGTTAAAGAAGCTTTCTTTTCTAGTTGTTACATCATGGGAATTATCAAATGGTACGTACCACAATGTGGTTAAAAATTATCTTCACTTTCTTATAAGTGTCTATCCTATGTAAGCGATGAAAATACACATGCTTGAATTTTGAGAAGAAGTGAAGGAGAAGAAGTCTGTCCTGGCTGACTCCTTCACTTCGTCTATGTGATATACGATTTCTACGTCCTGGCATAAGCAATTTTATGGAATTTCATTTTCAAGTTCTATTACTTCTAGATGTTTCATGTTTCTCATTAGAATAACTGCATGGTATAATTCATCAGAATGCATCGTCGATACTTTTATGAAACTTCTTTGCAAATATTCTCGCGCTCTCGTGAATGCAGTTCATTGTTGTGGTTTAAAATATTTTAATACTTTCAAATCTGCTAATATCCAATTATATTTTAGAATATCGACAAAAACTGTAATTCAGATTGTCCTTAGTGATTCTTTGCTTTCTTGGTTACCGCTGCTAACTTTGAAGGTGTGCCTTTCATCCGAAGAAAGAACACTGCCCACAATTTTTCCCATCAACCCTGATTAATATCTTTTCCTTATCTCGAAAATAAATGACAAAAAAATATCTATTCCATGTTTAATTTGTCAAAATCACTCGACCCGTCTTTTAACGATTAACTATAGCATTTGATGGTTTTACTGGCATTTTTTATTTCAGTTTATTGAGTGAAACTGACTCGGCACCGCAGTTTAGCGGTTAGTACACCTGCATAAATATATAAGGGCATTTCAATCTGGAGGCCTTGGATGGGGTCCCATTCGTACCGGTTTACCTCTAATTACCTCATTTTACTTTGGTTAAACCTTAACTAGTATTGGTTATTTATTAAATTTTCAAAATATGACTAAAAATGTACTCAGTATTGTTTTTAAACTTGTAATTTTTTAATTATATTCTCTCTTTAAATTTATATCGCATATCTTTCTATTCTTTTCCCCAAATTTGTCATAATTCTCCTCCTTTAACTGCCCATTCTGACTCTTCATCATACGAAATTTCATCAACGAAGTTTCTTCAAATGCCATGAATGAATTTAATGAAAATTCGTTTCAAGTATATCTCGCCGCTCAATAAGTGACTTTACCACCCTAGAGATATCCTTCGCCAGCTACCTTTCCTTCTGCTACAACACCCTCAAGATTATTTTCACTATCTACACCTATCTAGATAACCTAATTGTGCTCATTTAATTATGTTTAATCATTAATAAAAAATATGCAATGAAGGCATCGTGGCCCTTATGCACTAAATTCGGCCATACTCTTTACTTTCAATATATAAATAAGGATTAGCAAAAGAGGAGAACACGAAAAGCTATCTTAACTCTGAGAATAATAATTGAAAGAAGGATAGAGAAAAACAAAGCAACCTTCACAGCATTTGTCGACATTGAGAAAGCATTCGAAAATGTACAGTTGTAAATTTAGAGATCGTAGAATAATATGGATATTACGTATATATATGGCTGTGATCACGATTGGGAAGGATAATGTAGAAGCTGGAATTAGGAAAGGTGTGTGGCAAGGTTGTGACTTATCCTCATATTCGTTTAATGCATATATCCAAGATGCAATAGATCAATTAAAGGAAGAAATAAGGGGAGGAGTTAACATTTAAGGGGGAAATATGTTACGCTTAGCAGATGTCACTGGAGTAAAGCGAAAAAGAGCTCACTAATATGCTACAGAGAATGGAAGGTATCGTGACGAAGGAATACAATGTGAGCATTTATAAAAAGAAAACTGAACTTAGAATAGATTATGTTCTTGTATAGAAACAAAGCTTGCGCAGTTAGTTCAAAAGAGAAAAAAAGATAAGAATACTTTGAGCTTTGATGTTACTGAAGAAGGATGAAATTATAAGGAAGAATTAAAAAAGAGGAAGTTTCGAGAAAAGTAGAGAGGAAATTATGAAGAAGCAAAGAAAAGATGCGCTACTTGGTCAAATACTGAGACACAAGAAAGCATAGTAAAACTAGTAATAGAAGGATACGTTGATGGAAAGAGATGTGGAAGAAGGACCAGTCTATCATATGTCCAACATATTTTGGATGATGTGGGATACAAGACGTATTATGGAATTAAAGAAAATATGCAACTGCGTCAAAGCTAACAAGCTACTGCAAATAAACGATATGCAGGTCATTAACGATGGTGACCTTTTCTAGAATACTGGAAATCCTGTATCTGCTGCATGAAATGAATCCTCATTTATTATCTCCTTCGATCGTCCATCTTTCCATTCGGCTCCTCGCAGAGTATTCGCTCTTCTCCAAGGCGCAGTTTGTGGTTTTTTCTTCCGTTGGCGGTCAGGCAACTTAAACAGTTCATAGAGTTGATCCACCTCATTGTTGTCATCATGGTTAAGTCGTCAACAGCAACTTGGTGTATGATTCCCTCCTCTTGTATTCGCCTTCTCTTTGAGCCGTAATACATGTGGATCCATACCGATTGAAAACAAAATCATTTATATAATCCTGTCTTATAGATTGTTCCATTCTGATGCCTTTTATTTTACTTCGAATCGGATTACTTGATCAGCTCCGTTGTTTTCTCTGTTATCTCATATTTTTTGGGGACTCTTTCTCGATATTTGAATCTGTCCTTTTCGATATCCATGGCGATTCTGTATTTCTGTCTCGTTTCTCCGATCACATGACCCTGATTAAGATTAGCATATCAATTATATTACTATTCTTAGAGATCGAGTACTTTTCCTTCTCAAGTTTCTCTTCAAACCTTGAATGCAATCTTGCCTTTGTAATCTTCGCCAAAATTTAATAACCCGTTGTCATTAATGTCATCGGCCTATACTCGGTGCAATTTTTGGGAATTGCAGTTCTGGAACCAGCACTACTCTCCTTCGATCCCCGTTCTCCTCGTTGAAACATACAGCACTTAGTACTCCTTTACCAATCATGCTACAAAATAATTGAAGAAATTCGAAGGTTAACTGTTCTGCTTGATTTAAATCCCCTCCCAGAAAATCCTTTTTCACATCTTTTAGAATATATATTGGAATGATGAAGTAATCACTTTCTGCTGGATCTACTTTCACTTTCCTGAAAATGGCCTCGATATGTTCCTATATGTTCACTTTTTTGTTTTCGATGTTCATGTATTGTAGCCCAGTGTCGTCCAGTAAGTAAGGGACGCAATTGCTGCCTTTTCTTTAAACTTGCGTATTCGTAAACACAACGTTTGTTTTCCGTGGGCCTGCTATTTGAACCTGAGTATTCGTTACATTTTCTCTGATGAAGTTGGACACAGTTATATGTGGAAAAGCACTTAAACTTATAAGAATTTCGTCAGTCGATTATTTCAGAGGTAAAAAACTTAATTTTCGAAGCAATATTCAATTTGGAAGACGCGAGAAAACAATCATATAAATACAAAACATATTTTCCTTTCAAAGTATGAATGAAAACAAGGAAATGAATTGTATTTCTCGCGCTAAGAGTAAATCACTTAAGACCGTTACACATATATTTACACAAATATTAAAACCTATAAATATAAACTTTAAATGTGTTTGATTTGGTTGAATTCTACTGAATATTAAATCAATGTAAAAGAGCATTTCATGATCATAGCATAAGATTACACGTCAAAGTAAACATTAATGTTTTTCGTGGATATAGTTTCATGATTCCGTGGAAAGTTAAATCCACTTTTTGTGACTGAATAACAAGTTATTTTCTTCTATGAAAAGCCAGCGCACGCGATTAACTCGTCCCATAATATGAACCAATGTTCAATCATTCACCCACTGTGTAAGCACCCATCCAATTAAAATACCCGTTAATATTCTTGTAGGGATATTTTTCATCAGAGACGGCATAAAGCGAAAGTGGAAATAAATTTCTCATTTATCCATAAATAGAAGAAATGTATTATTTCTGATGAAAGAGTTTACTTCAAGGCTCGCTTGTTTTATTTTTTGTCCGCGATTCAGAATCGTGAAACGTTTTGTCGCTCCGTTTGCTCGACGAATTCCACTCTCAGAGGAACTTCGAGATTTAAACGTCGTCCTCGAACACAATTGCATTGAATGAAAAAGATTGCTCCGGTGACGTATTCGGAAGCGTGCCTACATTTTTGGCGCCAAAAAAAAACGGATCGTCGACAAATAACAGGGTGTGCCGCAGGGACACTGAAAGTCTCAATGCCACACTAAATTGCACCCGAGATTCGTTTCCGTGTCTTTTGTGGATATTATCTCCAACGAGGATAATCGACGGAAGAATGGGCACGAGTTTAATTGCTTTGTAAGTGGAAGAAGAAATACAATAATGTTGAGAGCGTAAACCACTTTTTTCGTGGATCGTGAATTTTCGCGAAAAAAGTGAATAGTTTCCAAATATATGGGCTTCAGTTTTAAAAAGCCCAAAAGAACATCACTCACACTTCAGTAGCATTCATTTAATCATAGCCATGAATAAAACCGCCTCAAAAGTAAATTAAATATGTGTTTCCCCTTTCTCTTACATTAAAAGACAAAGAAGAAGTAAATTCGATTGAACAAGGTCCTTTATCTAAGTTTTGATGTGTGGACCAGTTTACTAAATGCAAAATTATTCATTTACCTATAATCGTATAACGCTGGCGGAAGATCCAATTACTTAATGACTGAAAAAATAAGAAAACTAAGGATGTAAACCATTAAAGTCATTTTAGCAAAATCTCAGACTCTTTTGTGGTGAGGGCAATCCAAGGACTTGCAAATTGTTCAAATGAATTTTAAATGCTTAATATTGCTGACAGTCTCAGCATCTTCTCCTTTATACTCTTCTTATTGTACTGTTTCTATTATTTTATAAGATATCCCGCTAGATAGGCTTAATAGAAAGGTGAAAACAAGCGAAATACATGTAAAAGAAATATCCATAGGGGAGACTGGGGTCAAGGTTTATGCAGTTTTTAAATATATTTTTTTCTTTTTAATTGTTACAATTAGTTACCTATGTTTCATACTCATTCATTAGCTGTACTTTAAGCTTAATTGCGGCGTCTTTTGTACGGCTTAGATTATCGTAAAATATTTCAAACGCGTACTTCGTATTTTCCACAAATTTATTTTAAATATGACCGGTTTCAACAATGACGGTTATCCTCAGGTACACCAGTATATGTTATCTGAGGATACCTGAGGATGGACGTCTTAGTCGAAACCGGTCGTTTTTAAAATAACTTTTTGGGAAATCCGAAACTCGCATTTGGATTATGTTAGATGGCGTTCCACAATATTAAGCCAGAACTCCTTGAGTATATTTAAATTATTATAGTTTTTAATTAAATAAAATTAATTACCCCGCAACCGCGGTGAGTTCACACAGGGTACAGAGGAATTTTTACTTTCTCTTTAAATAATTAAGAAATATAAATCTACTTTTACAAGGTTATTTCAAATTCTCATAGTAATAAGCAAGAGTCGTAAAATTAAAACCAAATACTTCAGAATCCTTTCTAAAAGATTTCGTACCTTCGGGAGCATAGAAAGTCATCGAAAACGAATTTTCTAAATAATTAATTCTTCGAAAGTCGACCATTCGAATTAATTTATCTAACATTTATTTTGAAGGAGCCGTTTCTGCCTTGTGGACTTCGACTCTCGCGCAGTGTCTATGAGTGTGCCATAGCTACTGCAATGCTGCATGGAGAGACCGATCTCTCCCGTGCTGAAAGGAGAGACCTCTTCTCACGATAGATGCCCCAGTGCTATCTTTAGGTATATGTTAGGTATTAATATCAGTTTAAATTTGAGGTGATACTGATTAAGGCTTTATTCAAGAAAACGGCTTATTTCAATTCAATATTAAATCCACGGTCGAATGCATTTTATGCACGATCAAAAGATGACGTATTGTTTAGTAAGCACTAAGGGTGGAGCATTTTGCCACTTTTTTCTGGTCGAAATGCAATACCCGGAAAAGGTGGCCCACCCACATGGACATCATAAATATAAATTTTTTTTAGAAATCAAAAAATATCTTCTGTGAGAATTTTTTCCTCGAAGTTTCAAAATTTCGAAAAACATCAAAACGGTCATAATATTTTCTCTTTAAACGACGATATTTTGCGTTTAATCCAGCCCCCATTCATACCAATTGCAAATTTCATGATAATTTTAAATGGATATTGTTCTCTAAATGAACTACAATTTTTGCTAGATTTTTGCAAATGAAACTTCTACATAGGTTTTAAATTTAACTTGAATATTTAGTTATATCCTAATTTCAAGTTAAATTTAACAATTATGTTATATAACAAGCGCTTTCCAGATTAAATTCAGTTTAAGCTAATGGGACATCTCTCCCACAGAGGGCGTCTCACCCGGACACTCGGGAGAGATGGCCAAATGCATGGGCGTAGGAAAGTTTAATATTTTGGGTGAAAAGGTTTTTAAACAATATTTATTTATATACTGTTAATAACCAATAAATTTTATATTCTATCACGCAGTTTCACATTCTTGTTATCACTTAAGTCATGAAGTCTTTTCCTTAGGTGGGGCATATCTCCCGGGATTATCTTATGTGGTATATCACGAGAGGAAAGATTAGAAAAGGTACCTCAGCAGTGACGACAGTGCAACTGTTTCGAAACTGGAGGGAATGCAAAAGCGCGATCCTGACGTGACAACTATCGTGTTTCGAGTAATGATATGTGATCAATGAGTAAACCTACCCCGGTCTACCCTACAAAGTGTAATGCATGTATAGGGAACACATTTATAAGAAATACAGCATAACATGTAAGACACATTTGAATACTTTACTATGGTAACATTTCAAAGGTCAAGGATGCAGTACTTGGGAAGGGGTCAAGAATATCTCCAAGTAATTCAATTCCTCAAGAGTTCTATTTACGTAGGAGTATTTACTAAAATCTTTCTTGATGGTAATGAGAGTGTTTTACAGGAATAGTCATTTTTATCAAAAAAATTTGGATCAGCCAGTCTATCACGAGTGTCCTTTCATAAGGCATATCTGTATCTTGCAATTCTACCATTCCGTTAATTTTTCTTCGAGATTTTAATGCATCCCAATTCAGTAAGCACCTCAGTTACACTTTTGTATCTACCAAAATGCTCTAAGACAAATCTGGCAGCCTTTCGCAGAACTCTTTCTGATTTATATATGTGTGAATCGTGCTGTGGATCCCAAACTTTAGAAGTGGATTCTATGATCGGCTGGACCAATGTTTTGTACGTCAACTGCTCTTCTAGTCTATAAGTTTCTCACAACAGAATGTATACTCATGAAGCCTTTCGCAACGATTTGATCCATCTTCATACCCCAGTTTTAGCTCCTAGTTATTAGGTATGTATGTACTCCTAAATACGTTAAATGGTCCACTTGGCGACTCATCTACGTGATAGGAATATGATATACGCACTTTTTTATTTTGTAGCAAATAGATTTACTTTTCCTCGCAATAAGTATCACTTCATTTCCTTTCACCCAGTTTACGAATGCGCTTACGTCGTCTTGTAGCAATTTGCAATCTTTGTCATCTTTTATTAATGACGCAATCATCGGCAAATAGTCCATTTGAGATTAAATTGCGTTTAACATTCATCTGTATTAAAAATAACAGAACACTTGCTTGGGATAGGTCACAATCGGTTCAACTGATCGCCTATTTTTACTCTCCTCCAGAAAATCCACAAAATTACTCCGCGATCCAAACCAATATTTTGTATCTTCTTCATGAGTAAGCGGTGACTACATCGAGGGAGAGATAGAGCAAGCGGTATTCCGTCGAATTCTTCCCTTTGTCAGCATTTCCCTGGCAGAGTCCTAGTAGTGCACCGGAGTAAAATTCTCTAAACCCGAATTGACTACTTGAAAACCGGTGTTCGTTTTCTAAAAAGTCCCTCGCATAACCCAGGATTATCTTCCGGATCTTCTGGAATGCCCAAGTCGATCTTTAAGAACAATTGACTCCGCGCAGATAACTCGGAGGATTAGCACAGCATTTTCTCGTGACATAAACATTTTTCCTTAGAAGGTCTAAAGTTAAATTACGAATGTGTTAATTCGAATTTTAATACCGCACTGTATGTTTTCTATTTCAATGGCAAATCTTGATTTAATTTAAAACCAGGCATTTCGTCAGCATTATATATATGAAAAGCAAAATCCGTCCCCTCTCAATCTCAGAAAGTATTCGTCGAAGAGCTATGAGACAAACTGCACTGTATTTATAATTTAAAACCCCGCGAAAAACATTTTCACCTCTATGAAGGCTCGAACCCAGGATAGTACGTTTCCATCAGGAAAGCCCTTTTTTTTGTACCTTGCAGGCTTTGTTACTTTTACAGAATTAAATTGGAAATAATGGTCCTATGAAGTCAAGAAAAGTACCAAATGAAGGTAAATTAAATAATGAATCTTATTATTGTCGTAAATTACACTTTTTGAATAGAAATTACGAGAACTATGATAAAATAAACGAAAATTTTGTAAAATTCGCCGTAGTAAACAACCATTCCCCCTGACGACCAAAGTGATTGTTGGATCCGATAAATTCATTTTCCCACAAGAATATACGGGGATTTTAAGTCCATACCGAATTAATGGTAGGAACTAATGTCAGAATTTATTAAGAGGAGACGATTTACTGAGATTTCAGCGAGTGTAAATTATGATATTTAAATAACAAGAAACAAAATTACTGCCATTTTGGAGTTTTTTTTATCAAACCGACTTACAAAAGGACTTTTATTCGTCCGTTTGTGGAGATCAAAATGACGAGGAAATATTACTTCGAGGAAGGTGAAGATTTCTGAGAGACAGAATTTTAACACAAACTTGATTTTATAGCAGAGATTTTAAAGCAGTGCGTGTGTGTGATTCTCACGAACTGCATAGCGTTCAATGGAATTGAATTCGTAATTTTTCGGAATTTCGGTAATATTCTTAAGTTAAAATTCTATATTTATTTGTAATCATCAAAATAATTAGGGTATGAATAAGTTGCGTATTCAGTCATAATAGATTCATAATTCAATCTACGTTGAGTTCCATCACCAATGACGGAGGCCTAGATGAATTTATTATCCTGAAAGAATTGTCTTGAAATTTAAGACGCGAATTAACGGTTGGGAGGTGATACTATATTTTCGTACTACTTTTGTGGTATTTTAAGTTTTTAAAAAGAAAAATTTTGTGAATGTTGATTTCATAGTTAGAATTGAAAAATATTCCTTCGTACATTAGATTATGAGCAAATTTATCCGAAATTCATCCATTAAAAATAAAAACAACCGCATTCCAACGCATTTCCCCATACTTATTTTTAAAATTATTTGATTTTATTCCAAATTTATTCGGTTTGACTTTATTGGATAATATCTGTTTGTCAATTAAATAATGTACGTAATTTATAAATTAAATTATTATTGATCTAAATTTCAAACTTTATGGTTCATAAGAACTACATGGATTCAATAATGCGTACGTTTTAATATGTTGCTTATTTATTAAAAATATTGAAATTAAGACTCATGCATGCCGGGGGAGTTGACTAGTGTCCATATAATGGATTCTCGAGGATTCCTATGTAAGAATGTGTGATTAGAATGCTGATTCTTCTATTTTTTATACATTCCATGCAATTGCACAAGTTAATACAAAGTTTTGTTTCGATAGTGAACATAGTTTTCTACCGCATATTGATATATGAAATGTAATTTTTTTTCTTTGGCAGACTGTTGGAAAACGAATGTTTCATTTACTTTACAACTATGATTAGATTAATTCACTAAGAATGTAATTTAACGTATGTCTATTTACTATGGTTATGTATTATAATCCGATTAATACCCATTAATAAATCCATCTCGCCATACATTTCAATATTTAACGTATTTTAAAATTACATTGAATTCAATGTCGAAATCATACTGAACGTAAGCAAAATTTAAGCTAAGCGTTATTTCAGAAATATTTCATCTCATTATTTATTGGTCGCAGAGTTGTTGTTAATTTAATCGTCAAACAAACGACCGAGATCAGCAAAAACGCTCCTTCATTCCAAGTTCGTCATATTTTACCGAAACAAGTGTGGTTCATTTATCTGCTTCAGAAATATCTCAAAATATCACGAAAATGAACTTTGATCAGGATTTCTCTCGCCCTCCTTTCACGTATTGAAATTAGTAGACAGTAAGTTTGCTGTCCACAGCTTTAGTAAAGTGGACCGCACTAGCTCTTAAAATTACCGCGGTACCTGGCTACGATTTCATTATCAATGGGATTAAAAGACAGTAACTTTCCACATTTAATGCGCGGCCGTTTAATTTCGTGACGTCTTTCCACGAAGTCACGCCTTCGAATCTCGATTTCATCAGTAGTTCATTGAAAATATTTCGTCAAATTGCTCTATCATTGCAATTAGAGACATTTACATATTTTTCATGCTTTGAGCTAGATAGCGGCCAAATTTTACACAATTAATTTTTAGTATTAACAAAAATTAGTTTGATACTTTTGAGAAGAAGATGCAAGTGGGCCTTAAGAGCAGCATTTGGGAGGGAGAGGTTAAGTATCCAAAGAAAAAAATCACAGGGGAAATACAAGAGAAACCCCTCGGAAAAACGGACTTGTATAAAGTCCGAAAAAGAAAGAATCGTACCCGAAATCTTCGTCAATCTAGGAGCTCCGCGCCCAGAACATTCTAACGAATGGAAACGTGCTCAAGGGTAAGTGTGGGTTCCAAGCAGCTTCGTCCACGACCTCGTCGTGAAAACCTTTTCCTTGAAATAAAGGAATGTAGTTCGAGCAGATTTATATTATCTTAAAAATGCCAAAGTTTGCCGCGTTTCGTCGATAATGTATACATTATTTTTGTAGATTTACTTCCTTTAATTAAATTTTAATAAAGGATAGAATATGGCACTTCTTAGAGTTGCGAATTCGGAAAAGGTATCCCGTACCATGTGCTAGCACACAATTAATTACATGACACCGCACAAAATGTTCTTACTCTTACAATCTTGCTCATGAGATCTAAGTCTATCGCGAAAAATCGTCTATTCGAAAGAAAGATCAAAGATCGGGTATTATTCTTACGGTTCTCTCAAACAAAGGGAAAGAACTATCTGGAATATAATTTACAAATGATAACATCTGTAGGCTGAGTTGCAGTTTTTCAGTGTATCAGGGTGAACAAGTATTGGCGATTAAAAAGCAGATTAAGGAAAGAGACCTTGACACGCGTTAAGGCTCTTTCATCCTCAAGAGTAAAACACAGTATTAGAGAGGTTGCGTAAACACATGTAAATTAATCTACCGAGAAGAGTTAATAATAAGCACGCGAATGAAGGAAAGAATTGGATC
Source organism: Sympetrum striolatum (assembly GCA_947579665.1). Taxonomy (NCBI): domain Eukaryota; kingdom Metazoa; phylum Arthropoda; class Insecta; order Odonata; family Libellulidae; genus Sympetrum; species Sympetrum striolatum. The sequence goes on from OX388341.1 coordinate 2,315,473, forward strand.
ACAGCTGTAAATGAATCAGAGTATTAAGAACTCTGTCGTTCTAATCCGCAACGCTACCGATTCTCTCCTCTAAAAATGCTCCAAACCCTCTTAGTAACCCCCGTTACATACATCTCAATACTATCGTCTTTCTCAAGGAAAAAAACGACAAAGTCGGGGAAAACAGTTAGGCAAAGGAAAGACAAATTATTGAAGCTATAAAAAATGAAAACTGCCTTTCAATTTATAAAGAAGGTTAACGACAAAAATCCTCCCCAGTAACTGTAAAGTCCGATACGATACAACTGTAATTAAACTAGAAGCTTTCGATCTACTAGGTACAGTCACCGACTCTACACAGAGCCTCAGCAATTTTAAGCTCAGTTACGTAATATTGCTAGATATAATTAATGGACAAAAATGGAGAGAGAGCTGCCCAATCTCATAATTATAGTAAGCAAGGAATTCAAATTCGTGAGGCATCTAAGAAGAATGAGGCAAACACAAAGCCTGAAAAACATGAGCAGTAAAAGGAAACAGCTTAGAGAAGGTAACAACAAATGTGAGCAATCATTTTTTGATTTGGATTTTGACAAGTGGAGAGAGGAACTCCGGAAATATTGCTACAAAATATTTCTCGTTAAAGATTTCGATTTTGCATACTAATTAAGGTTAAAAATCGGACTAGAGCAAGGCAAATTCATTTAGGTATCTAAACAAACCTTTTTTTCAGAATTTCTATATATGACGTAATGTTTATTTCGTTCTGAAACTCCAATCATAGTACTTATTTCACTCATCTGAAAATATTCCTTATTTGGTAATGTATATACCCATTTGTAAATGATATTTGAACCTATCTTCAGTTATTCTGCCGATATCACCAGGATAACATAGTAAATGTCAAACTACGGACGGTTTCAAAAACGGTCATTCGGTCTAGTTTCATCAGCATAAAAGTAAAATAGCTTTCACATAAGTGCATCGACAGCTCAGGTCATTTCGAAGAGTATGAGCGGCGCTACACAATATTGTGACATCCACATCCATCAATAAACGTGACATCCACTGTCGAAAACGATCGTAAGTGTTCCTCTTATGGTCTGAATGTTCTTCTACTTTTCATACGTATAGCACACTGAATCGATGAGAAAATCATCTTTTCAAGTTGGGATCCATATCTTTATCAAGTTGATGGTGGAGGCAATGTGTCTACAAGCAGCCTTCGAATTGACAGTGGAATTTAGATAAACTGTGAGCAGAACTATAAATATTGTGACCAATTTATATTATTTTCTCCTTTGCTACTTTACTATAACTTCCTCCGTGGAAGTCATTTAGTCACAATTAATAGGTCCCCCTGTGATGTCTCCCTAACGGTACAATGATAATTATGCCGTCTTTTTAATGGGCGAATTTTAGCCTTTGAAGGCTATTCTTCCAATTAACCCCTTTATATTTTTTTTTCCTTTTTATGAATTATCACACAAACAGACTCACAAACACTCATTCCCTAACCGAAAAAATCCGATTAGCCGGGATCCGAACCCGGGACCGTGAGGTTGGAGCGTTAACGCGCTGACCACTCCACCACCGGCAATCTGTAACCGACCGTCGCGTCGTTCGGCTACCGACCATATCTGTAGATTATTCAATCGAGAAATGAATTTTAATGTTTAGACTGCCTTCCCAAGCCGTTCAATGAGATCTTTCCCATACTTCCTATTCCTAAGCTTCGGCAATTTTTTTTCCTCAAAATTTTACCGCGAGCCCCGTCGCGGGGGCCGCATCTTCGCGAGGATTCTGAGGTCTGGTTACTCTGGTGGTGGGTGCACCTCGGGCTGCACATACGCCTTCGACATTTAGAAATCCACGAGTGGATGCCGAGAAAAGGGAGGGAATTGATTTCGTGAGGGGAAATAACAAAAGAACAGCGACGTGCAAATCCATCGCGTACCAATGCCAGGCGTCGTCGGGCTCTCGTTGGAATCGGCGGAAGGTCGCCCTTTAAGTAGATCTGCATGCCATTCGAAAGTAGCGCTGTTCATTCGCCACATCTGTAAGAGAGTAAGATGAGACTGAGGAAAGCCTCCATAAGAATTCACAATACTAACTAAATTATAAAATGAGGTTGTATCAAGTCAAACATTTTATATATGGGTGGGAAAAAAAGAAGATGTTTGTATACAGAGAGTACAAACAGAGTTAAAGTGACTTCAGAGGTCTCCCAAAGTAGCGTAACTACGAATTTACTTCATTCCATTATAATTACATCTAAGATTCAAGTAACTAGGTATGTGGCAACGTAAGCTCTCAGCAAAATACAGAATAAATTCAGGATGAAAGTTGTATCCGTGATATCGAAAAGATGCAACGCATGGCAATGCATTAAAAATCACTATGATGTAAAGTTTACGAAGCAAAAATTCTCTCTGACACAACAGTTCTTGGAAGAATCAGACGATACAATTGCTAAATAATTTCAAAGTACTTTTACGGAAAAAGCTAACGATAATGTGCGATATATCGCTGCCAATCAGAAGATGAGCGTAAAATAAGAGAAAAACTAAGTACTCATTCTTACTGATCAATTAAATAAGCAGGTTGATCACCTGATAGGAGTGAATGCGCTTACAAGGGGAACGATCGAAGTGAGGGCACTTATGTCTTTGCCAACGAATGCCCGCCGTGAGAAATTCTGCGGTTACTGAAAAATAACGCATCGATTTCTTTTGCGACATCTGTTCTTCTATCTGCCGAACATGCTGTTTGCACAATGTTTTGGCTAAACCAATTTTATCGATAAATCTACGTTAAAGATAAGCTCCAAATAGCCGTTACACGGCCCAACTTTTTTAACTCTAATGGATTAACACAACCGTGTTCCTTTTAGATTTCGATAAATCTGTTAAACATCTCACTATCTCAAGAACAAAGAGCTTAAATTCTCCAAGATATGAATGAGCAGTAGAAAGTATGTAATTTTTTAAGTAATAGGACACGTGAAGTACCAATACCATAAATTGAATGTTTTCATTGGTCTTCTAGTGCACCGCCGAGGAATTATATCCTACATTTACTGTCTCAGCCGTTCGCATTTTAGTGATGATTTCTATGACGTGATAATGATTCTGAGGTAATATAATTTTCTATCCCCCACTGGGAATCGATCCTCTGAAGGGGAACGCCTGTCTATCTGGGAGCCCTATTTCCATAACAAATTCAGCATTTATATATATTGGATTTCATTGTGATGTTGCAAAATTGCCGATTTAGAGGATGTATGTGACAAATTAAGCCCGAGATTATTCTCACAATAAATTACAAGTTGCGTACGACATCATTAATTCGTATTGTAGAGATCACATTGATATTGCATTCTTGCGACAGTGAGAAAGCCGTATTCTAATTCAATTAAAAATTATAAAGCGCATCAAACGACAGTTTTATCATTTTTCAAAAGGATTAAATTATTGGGTAAGAATCGCTGGGTAAAAATCCCTCATCGATGATCTATGAGAATTACATCATTCTAGATTAAAAAAGGAGTTAACTTAATCAATATAATTTATAAATACCTAATTTTTCAATATATACTATCCTTCTATTCCAATAGAAAACGTTTCACTTTACAAACAAATTTGGTATTAACTCAAGCAAAAAACTTGAGATTGTATTCCGGTATATCAAAGGCAATATGAGATTTATTTGAGTTGTAATTTCTTTCCGAATCATATGCCACAGAAATGCATTGAGACGCAGCATAATAACGCATAAGATGTTGGAACGGTTTACCCCGAAAAATGAGTGTTCCGCCAAATTCTCATATTAAACGTCAATTGACCAGCTGTGCCTAAATGATGGCCTCAGCTTGGTCATTTTTTCTGAAGATGGTCAGTCAATAACAAAATACCTGTCATTTAAAACTGTTTTATTGAAAGCAAAAACAATATCTTCTTAAACTACTCATTACAGTTCAACTAGTACACTTGTTTACTCAGTGTAAAAGTGACTGCTACGTAAATTATTTCCTCTGCTGTAAATTGTTTAGAAACTATATCTATATGAGGTCCCTGCAAGCTGCCTTTATTCGTGAGAGTTAAGCCAATATATTTCACCAATTCCATGGTCAATAAGATTTACCCAGAAGACTGTACTAATAATCAATTGTTATATTTTCTTTCGAAGAAGTTAATTCTTTATTTTGCACCTCATGCTACATTGAAGTCACTCCAGCATTCGAGTCTTATTACGCCTTACGATTGAATTAAAAAGCACATATTCGTAGAACGCAAAACTGTATCGGAAAATTGGGTTAACCCGTAAAGAAATAGAAGGTTTACAAAAAAGCGACTCATTTCATCTGCCATTATCAGCACGAAAATGAGCATTTCTAAATCAATTTCTGAAATGACGGCGCCTTTTAGCCCACACCCGCACCACCGGGATAGTGTACAGATTGAGGTAACCACGTCATCCTCGGAAGGATTCGCATTCTTTGGATTCCTCGGAGGGCAAATGGGGAGCCCACCCATGGCCGAAGGTCGTCTCCGCACATGTCCGGGATCGGAAAATATAAACGGAGTAATTGATCTATCTTCTATATTATAAATATGATAGATTATATATTCCGTGCGATCAACAACGTCAACGTGACGTCAATCAATGTTTTTATCTATTAATTTGATCAATATTGTATGAATAATTTAAACTTGCAAACACTGCCACGAAGTGATCCACCAAATTGATTTGAAAGTTATTTTATGATACTAATAATAATAACAGGAAGTTAATTATAAAATAAATATTTAAATCAGTCTCAATTCCATCTCAGATGGCACCCCTTAATAACTAAGAAAAAGGATCTATCGCTATGAAGAGAAAATTAATCAGTGGGACTCGTATCAGATAAAGAGAAATTATCGCGGAGAAAGATCACGAACGAGGATGGACGATGACAAATAATTGTGTAATAAATGGATAGATTTGTTGATGAAATAAAGTAATCTCCATGAAGGTGAAATAAAAGATGTTTTCTTAGTATCGTTATTTAAATATTGTGAAGTCATCATTCAGAAATATAGCCGAATCTTCAGCACCTACAGCAATAACTTACGAAGGAGACTTACTAATTAAAAGTGGAGTAGTTTGCTTTCTTCATTTAAATGGGGATCCAGAGTCCATCAGTACAATGACCCAGTCCCTCCCTGTGCTCGTACCAAAATATTAGAGTCAGACATGATGTTTCAACAAATGACAGCACGAGCATTATTGAAGTAGAACTACCAGCAAATGCTGTTGTGCGAAGACCATCTCCTAAAGCCTCCGTCGATTCATAAGAGCAAGTAAGAGTAATAATTCCGGGAAAATCAAAAGAAGAAGGAAAATATTGCCCTATCATCATTACCTCCTTAAACTCATTTGCTAATGTAATTTTTCATCTCAAGGAAGATTCGTTTTTGAAGAGGACCTTTCTGGCCCCTCCGCTCCGTGACAAGGCCGCACAGTGACTCAGGAATTTCGATTGGCTAAGTTTCCGAAGAATCTATTTCAGCTGAGAAATCTTTCGTGTCTCGGAATTAAAAAATTGTGTGGACGAGTACAGACGGTCAGTTGAGGATGTTGTTGAATTGTGTGGACGAGTACAGATGGTCAGTTGAGGATGTTGTTGAAACTTTATCCCGCGTTGTCCAAAAAGTATCGCTCAGCCAAAGGGCAACTTTGAACAAAGGGAAAAGGTTTTCGAGGCAAAAAGATATTTTGAGAAGCTTCTGTGATGGGGAGGCATGATTTTTCCAATAACATTTAAGAAAGATTCCATTATTAAAATTATTGCTTGGACATTAAAACTATTCCGGCGGAAACTTCAAAAAATGTTTCCAGTATATCATGGTGTCCCAAAACAATCTAAATCATTTTTTTTCGAACGCATACCCTCTATGTTTACTTATTTACTTGCTTAATAAATATGCAAGAATTCAGAAGTAACATGCTCAGCAGTAACGAAGTGTCAAAGTTCGATCAAACAAAATCCACTTTTGTTTTTTTGCTTTTTACGATTCCAGCCCTCTGTACGAAGTTATGTATATTAGAATAAATGCTAAATAAAGTTAAAGAATGTATGGAAGATAACAAGATGAAATGTAATCACAAAAATATAAATTATCAGTAAAAGAAATGGAAAAAAATAACTAACTATTAACTCCAGATCTATATAGGAATGCACGCGTATGGTGTGGTTGCCTGACTCCGATATTCAGTTGCAATTTTTTTATAAACAAAAGCCCAATGAGTTAAGCGGTCGGATATGTATCCACTATTTTAAAGCAAAGAACGTGCTCTGAAACATTCGTGCGTATCCGTTGGTTAATTTCCCACTTACCTGGTGTTTCCCTTGTCGGTACAAATTTTCATTTCTCGAAATTGTTTGGCATCGAGTCGGCACGAGTTACCATAATCCAATCGCCGTAATATTTATTAGGTAAGTTAATAAGGCCAAATAAAAAATAGAGGGTGTGCATATTTTATTTTGAGAAAAATCTATTTTCCCTTATATCTTGGGACACTCTAATGTCTATACTCCATGATTCATTAGCAAATGTTTACAACGTTAGTCAATTTTTCGATCGTGATGCTCAGATATAATTTGCAGTCGTGAATCAGGGTGATGACGTGATCAATCATCTAACAGTATAAACCCTCCAATGATCGGAATAAATCCCGAGTATGTTAGATATAAATGGGAAAAAGAAGGAGAAATAATAAATCTGTCAAAAATTGGGTTTCGTCGTGCTAAAAATTTAATTTTTATTATTCATTCAGTATTAATTATTGTGATTTTAAAATTATAACAGTGGAATTAAAATTTCAATTCCAATGGTATAGCGATTGATTCTGACCAATCTCTAGCACTACATACAATTCATTGATAGTTTTATTAATTGGCAAAGTACGTGAATATGACCAGCCAGGCATCTCCTGAGATACGTCAGTAGGACTCATTCAAAAGATTCGATAAAACGAAACTAATAAATAGAATTGAAATTATATTTTCATTCTTGGTATTTTGGTCTATATTTTGGTCTCCTCGTAAAATTGAAAGAATTGTCTGTAAGAGATATGGATAACTACAAAAAGGCATACTTTATGGGTTATGCTTTACAAAGTTGCAGCAAAGGTAAATTCAATGGAAACTTGCTCTGCATCTAAGCAAAATACTAAGATATCTGGTTGTTCCATTTCGTCACCTGCGTGTCTCCGAAGCCGTTAAAGAATTCTTCTGATATAATAAAGAATAGTGCACTCGGCTATAAACATTCTCTGATTTATTTTATTTTCTTTTAGATTCTGCAATTTAAGCCAACCGACCCCAATCCAAGATCTCTGCAAGATTTTTAGGTTACCTGCAGTACACACTGTATTTTCGAAATTCCTATTACATTTTCATTTCATAAAATTTTATCCAGCGATGCTATTTTTAATAAATCTTATAATCTTTTTACATAAATGAACGTAAGATACGCCTGTTAAAAATAATAAATAAAAATTATCCGATTTCATATACAGAAATACGCTTTAAAATAAATTCTGCTGTAAAATGCGTCCCTATAAAGTGGAAAATATTAAGCTTTGTTGTCTTTAATTTAAACGACGTTAGGCCAGAGCACCTCGAGTTCATTAACAGCCCCGCGAAAATTCAATTTAATAAATTGGACTGCGATAATTTTTCAGTTTGTGACTATAGTCATGTTGAATGGTGTACGTAAAAAGCGAATATTCGAGTAATGGAAGCTCAGTGAACATATTTCGATCGATCTGTGAGCACGAACGCGTTCAATCACGAATGGAATCAAATAGTGAGCTAATTGCAAATAGATATCGATGGAATAAACAGCATCTGCCAGCTATTTCTTACTTTCAGCTTTGGAGGAAAAGTCACAATCACTCTAAAATGACGTATTTCCTCCAAAGTCGGAATTGAGTACAAGCTCAATCTTTGTGAAACATTTCCTTCCTTACTCATTCGCATTTTTAATAAATAATGAGTTCAGGCGTCCAGATTATGAAGCAGGAAAAGTTATTCAGTCTCTAAGTGACGTCCATACATTGTATGACTATGAATATGAGTGTTTATATATTAAAGAAAATTAATCTCTACGTGAGTTACTTTTTATCGTAAATCATCGAAATATCTCACTTAATATATTTTTAAGTACAATTCTCGAGTCACGCAAAAATCGTTTCGGCAATGCAGTAATGAAAGTAGCAATCCAAGGATTGCACATTACTGAGTAATGACTCTTGTTAATACGCAAGGATAACAAAATCTATGTCGACTACTTTGTGACTAAAAAAGACGAAAGAAAAAGAGAAATTATGCCCCTTTTCCCTATCCTGTTCGAAGTAACAATCACAGATATCAGTTAATGAGTTTTTTGTGGTTTCTAAGTTGATTTTCTCATTTAAAATTTCCTTTGGTAGAGTGTTCTAAAACTAATTAAATAAGTCCGTGGACTTTTTTTATATTCGCCGCTTGAATCCAGAGGAATCGTGTTCGCCGAGTCTTAGCCCAGAATTAGAAAAGTTTCAGCGAAAGACTTAGCAAATGACGAATCGGTAATCCATAAGCTTCATAACGAAGTAACATCTTTAAAGGAGGAATCTTTAGAAACTTCGAAAGATGCTACAGTCGTTCGTTCTGATATATATGCCGATCATATGTCGCTAGATAAATACGAGATTGATAGTAAGGATAACCGTACAGAAAACACGCTTCCTTTAACGAATGATACTTGTCGTTGACCGATAATTGAAACAAACCATATATGTCACTATATATATAAGTACTGTCACTCTGTCATAACTGTTTTTTGATGTATTAGGTGATTCACACCCCTGCCATACGCCTTACGGCGGCTCGTGAGGTATTGATGTAAATGTAGGACAACTGGTGAATACCACCACAATGGATGCGAATGCAATATTCTTTAATCGAGATCTGCGTTTTTAAGTTATCAAAATTGTACTCGTGTCTCTAGCTGGAAACCACTTACGCTATTCAGCCAATCCAACACTTTTTTGTGAAGCACTTCCCAGAAACAGCTCAACAGCGAATTCGCCCGTGAGAGATGGCCCAATTGAAGCGTGGCGCTAATTATGAAGACAGAGCGAAGGAGATTCGCTCCTTTTTAAACGAATAAATCGCGCCTTCGGAGTCCAAACTGCTCGTGAAATACGTATTCGATCTCTCAATTCTGATCAGTCCTTCGCAACAACGCTCTCAGGACTAAAACGGCAAACGAGAGAAATACGAGTATTTATGTAACTCCCGAGTTTTTCTAAACCGCGCAACTTCCAAAGTTTCTAGTTATTGAATTACGCCACAACGTATATACTTTCTAAATAGCTCAAGTTTCAGGTTCAAACGCAGACAATTCACTTAACAATTCATAAAAAATCACGAGAAGTGCTTTTCTATCACTTACAAGGCTCTCGCGAAATTAAAATGGGATATAATGGCCGAGCCAATTCGAAATAAGAAACATATTTTATGACGTAGGTGTTTAATGAAATTTCCTTTTACATTACATTATGTTTTAGATTCTCATTGAGCCTTTTAAATATACGCCCAAAACGATAAAATTCAGTGTTATAGGTTTTCTTAGTGACAAGTGCTGAAGATTGTGTGTAGGAGAAATTTCTTATCAGAAGCCAATGGAGAAACTAATTATTTCACCATAAAAAGAATACGTGTTTGCTAAAATAAACGTGTGTAACTTTACTTCCTCAGTATGAGCGATAGCATGGCAGAGTCCTTGATATTTTGATCAAAGGGAGTGGAGATGAAATAAAATAAGATGCAACTTTCTCGAAAGCGTAATGAGCTTAGGATTATTTGGGGAAATATTCGAAAGGAGTTTTTCGAATCCGTGAATTAAATGTGGGGAAGGCGTTGGTTCTGCAACGATGCAGCCGTGCATTCCAAAGCGCAATTGTGTAACTCAGTTTGGCACGTGGATGTTGAGGATTACAACCGCCTTCCCAAACAGGGCGTATCCAGCGACTTGTTGCCAAAGCGTGAAAAAACAGACACCCACACTGCCCCCAAGCTACGCAACAACTCGATGAAACGGTTCGAAGCTGTGATTCGTTAGAATCCCTCACTGAACAGCGCAACACAGAATGAAGCAATGTGGAGCACATTCCTTTTGGACAGTCACGGTCGATTTATTATATTTTCCCCATTCAAATGAAAAGCCTCGATCGCCTAAAATTTGAACCTGGAGCTAAAATCAATTGGTTTGATAACTACATTTTCATAATTTCTAGAAAAGTCATGAAATTGTTGAGACGAAGTTTTATGAAAACGTCGTGGATCGCGAAAATCTTCAAATGCGAAATGTCCCGGTTCCTTACCGTCAGATTCAATTACACATCAGCTGACACGTTCTCTTTAACAAAAATTCCATTTATAACCGCTTTGAATTACACACATATCCACAAAAATATAACAGCGATATGGTAAATGATTTATAGCATTTATTTACGAAATAATTCATCATTTATTATTTAGTTTCAAAGACCGCCAAACAGAAATTGTCGAGTTACCGTTTCCTGAAATAGAATTGCCAATTTTAAATCTTTTAATTAGATCTTTAATGCCATCTAAGCCTATCGGTGCCATATATTTACAAAGCTATCATTTGTTGTGTTAATGTGTTTGATAAACCGCTGAAATTACAAATTAAAAATCACATAACCGTTTCATCATTTTAAATATATTTTCTCCGTCTGACCTTAAAGAAAGTCTTTAGGTCTTTATTACTTTTAATTCTTCGGAACATAATTAAAAGTAATTATTCAATAACATACATAAGCGAGACATTTATTCCAAATCATGCTTCAGGGTGCATTCCTATGTTCTTCAATTCTCATTTCTTTATGTCTATGGTCCCTGCAAGTTGCGTTCCGGCGTGTGGCAGGGGGTGTAATGACTCTATTTTCCTAATCGGTTTACTTTCGAGCATCACTCGCGGATAAAACGAATTCCTCAAACGATTATTTCTAGAATCTATTTCCTTCATCGCAGTATCAGAACGGCCAATAGAAGAGGGAGGGCGCATTATGTCAGTTGTCTTCTGAGAACATACCACTTTCACTGAATTTATTGAACTTTACGTAGTGTGATTGTTTTGTGTTCGGTCCGAGGTCGTGTTAGAGGTTGCTACCACCTCGAAAATTCCTGAACAAATTTTTAATGAATCAACGTGAATATAATTTTGAATAATTCTGCGCACTTAAATACACGAAAGAATCACTTTCAGCTGAGAAAACCGAAGTTTGATTCTACTTCTGCAAGGATACATTTCTCTTATAGATAAATTCGATACACGGGCATTCAATTTCGCAATACAAGGCGTTAAATCGTTTGGACTTAGCGATTAATATGAGTTGAGTTGACCGACATTTCTTTTGGCAGCGCCATTTCGCGTGCATTCTGGAAACCTTCAATGCAGTGAAAGGCGTCCATACATCATAAAGAACGGAAATAACCTAGTTCTCCATTTAACGTCCCATAAATCGTCGGTCATTTTTATTCTTCGGCTCGCTATCAGATAGTCGACACTAGTGCCAATATAATTATTATTATGGATGAAATACCTCGCTGGATGAGAATATTTACAATTAAACAGGCCTTTGAAAATTTCGAGAAAGATTGCTAAATCTCTTGAGAGTTACTGTGATATGCTCCATAAATGTACTTAGATTCAGATATTAAAATTCTAGCCTATAAAGAAAATAGTTATCGGTTGGAAGGATTTATAAGGTTTTACATAGCATCGCTTTAATATTAAATTATATGTAGTTTAAAATCAATCTCAGAAAAAATAGTTTGCTTAAAATGCAGTACTTGAATTTTGATTCCTAAAATGCACGAGATTCCACAGCTTAATGAATCGCGAAATATTTTTACTTGCATTTTAGCAGAGTATACGCAAGAATGCGCGTCTTTCGCTTACTTTGGTCTCACAACTTGACAACGTCACTTCAGAAGAGCAATGCTCGTAAGAATATGAAAACTAATGTAGTACGAGTGATAAAGAACGCTGTCGTTTCCTTAACGATGCCTTATTAGCAATATAGAAAGTGTTACTCGTTTGGTCATCGAACGGAAGTCACGTGGATATTTTCCACTTATGGCAGTTATTGAGCATGGCTCATTCCCTCACCAAAAATATTGGTGAGGGACGAGGGTCCAACTAGCTTTCGCGCTGACTATTTCACACACGGAAACACAGATAGCAATCTAAGTTTATATTTCAGCCAATGGCCCTTTTGTAGTCAACTTCAAGACTATATTTAAAAATACATCACTTGTATTGTAAACGAAGCTGGTCTGATTCGTTTAATCTCTTTATTCTGACTAGATTTAAGAGTTTCGATGTGAAGTGTGGTACTTGGCTGGAAGACCTAGTTACTCTAAATCCCGAGGAAGAGCACAGATATTAGTTCTCGGGTAGCTTCCGCACAAATTTGCATGATTTTTTCGGTAACTTTCCCTAAAGAGATCAGTAGTTTTCATTAAAATGAAACGGAAACCTTTCCTGTTATAAAATAAGACATCCGGAAATATTAATTCCTTCACGACCCAAATCGGTAATTTCTCATTTATATAATGAAGTTCCTTCCGTTACGTTGCGAAATCAATCGAGGTACTCGTAATCATAGTGCCATAACAGTTTCATTTTTAACGTTAGGGGAAACCGGGGCAGGTTTATAGATTTTTAAAACATCATTTTCCTCCTTTAGTTGTTGCACTTATTTACCTGCTTTTCGTTCTCATTAATTAGCTGTACTTTCAGCTTTATTATGGTGTCTTTTGTATGCCTTAAATTACCATTAGCTTTAATTTTATCGATTCTTTTCACAGTGATTTCACAAATGTAAACGAACCCCATAACCGGGACGAGTTTACACAGGGTACAGAGGAATATTTACATTCCCTTGCCATTATTATAAAATCTAAATCCGCTATTAAAATATCTGGATACATTTTTTATAGAAATATCTTCACTGAGTATATCAAAAGGCTTTGCGAATTATTCATAATGATAAGAAAAGACTTATAACGTCACTGAGTGAGGTATTTCATTAATCAGGATAACCCACCCATATAATATCCTTCCTCCGCATATTTACTCGTAAATCGCTTTCGAATTATAAGGATTTAAACAAATTAGAACAACTATCCCGTTCAGGGATTCAGTATCAGACTATATTGGTCGTATGCAGAACGATCTGCATATTATTGTGGGTCGGTGTTTACAACTCGAGCTGAATGCAAACAAGAACGTTGCCAGGATTTTCACGCTGTACACTAACCTCACCTACGTACCGTATTTCAGGAAATCCCTTGGAGCTCGTGATACATCATAAATACATAGGAATAACGCTCAGCTGTAATTTTTCCTTCAATGAGCATATTCGAGGCGAAATAGTAATCCAAATGGGATGGAAAGGTTAGCCAGGATAATTCTGAGGGGATTTTATCTTGAGTAAAAGAAATACCGTATTTTTGCATGATTTCACCTCTTCTTGAGCATTACTGATCTATTTGGGATCCTCACGAACTAGGATACGTTTCCAATCTTGAGATGGTGCAATGTAGAGCAACAGGGTTCGTCAAGGGAGATTTCAGATTTGAAACAGTGTTTAGGCTATGATAGAATCGCTCGGATGAAACTCTCTTAGTGTTTGGAAGACTTGAATATCGTCGGAAGCTTTTTGACAAATTTTTCACTATCGAATTCAGGGAGGTGATTGAAAGCGGTATTTTCCGGGACAGATAGTTACTTTTGGTAATTTTTCCGCCAAGTGTAAGAGAAGCTCTTCAGGTTCCATAAGGATTTCGGTGTTTTACCCCATACTACCCTGAACTCCGCCTACTCCCATCCCACCCTCTGAACCGCATACTCCTATCCCAACCTCTACCCCGCCTACTCCAATCCTACCCTCTACCCCACCTACTCCCATCCTACCCTCAGCCCCGCCAACTACCACCCCACCCTCTACTCCGCCTACTCTCATCCTACCTGTACCCCGCCCACTCCCATCCCACCCTCTCCCCGCACACTCCCATCCCACACTCTAACCCACCCTCTACCCCGCCCAAACCCATCCGACCCTAAACCACGCCTACTCCCATCCCTCACTCTAACCCACACACTCCAATTCAAACCTCTACCCCGCCCAGTCCCATCAAAACCCTCTACCACGCCTACTCCCATCCCTCACTCTACCCCACCCACTCCCATCACACATTCTATCCCACCCACTCCCATCCCATCCTCAAACCCACCCGCTCCCATCCTACCCTCCAACATAACCACTCCCATCCCACCTTCTACCCCGCCTACTCCCATTCCACCCTCTACCACGCCCACTCACATCCCACCCTCTACCCCGCCAACTCCCATCCCACAATCTACCCCATCACCCTCTAACCAACCCACTCCCATCCCACCCTCTTCCCAACCTACACCCATCCCACCCTCTACCGCGCCCAATCCCATCCCACCCTCTACCCCGCCAACTCCCATCCCACAATCTACCCCATCAACTCCCATCCCACCCTCTACCCCGCCTACACCCATCCCACCCTCTACCCCACCCACTCCCATCCCACCCTCTACCCCGCCAACTCCCATCCCACAATCTACCCCATCAACTCCCATCCCACCCTCTACCCCGCCTACACCAATCACACCCTCTACCCCGCCTTCAACCATCCCACCCTCTAACCAACCCACTCACATCCCACCCTCAACCCCGCCTACACCCAACCTTCCCGCTACCCCGCCCACTCCCATCCCACCCTCTACCGCGCCCAATCCCATCCCAACCTCTACCCCACCCACTCCCATCCCACCCTCTACCCCGCCTACTCCCATCACACCCTTTACCCCACCTACTCCCATCCCTCCCTCTTCCCCACCCACTCCCATCCCACCCTCTACCCCGCCAACTCCCATCCCACCATCTACCCCATCTACTCCCATCCCACCCTCTACCCCGCCAACTCCCATCCCACAATCTACCCCATCAACTCCCATCCCACCATCTACCCCGCCTACACCAATCACACCCTCTACCCCGCCTTCAACCATCCCACACTCTAACCAACCCACTCCCATCCCACCCTCAACCCCGCCTACACCCATCCCGCCCGCTACCCCGCCCACTCCGATCCCGCCCTCTACCCCACCCACTCCCATCCCACCCTCTACCCCGCCTACTCCCATCACACCCTCTACCCAGCCTTCAACCATCCCACCCTCTAACCAACCCACTCCCATCCCACCCTCTACCCCGTCCACTCCCATCCCGCCCGCTACCCCGCCTACTCCCATCCTACCCTCTACCCCGCCCACTACCATCCCACCCTCTACCCTCCACCCACTCCCACAACTCCATCTACCAACGCACTACCATCCCTCCCTCTAACTCACACATCCCAATCCCACCCTCTCTCCCCCACCCACTCACATCCCTCCCTCTATCCCCCACTAACTCCCATTTCATTCTCTACCCAAACCACTCCCATCCCACCCTCTACCGTGCTCACTCCCGTATAAACAACATACTTCTTCCCCACTCTCTACATCAGCCACTCCCATATCTCCCACTATCCTAACCATCCCAATCCTTCCCAAACCCCTCCAATTCCCATCTCTCCTTCTACCCAGCCTACTCCTATCCCTCACTCTACCCCAACCACTCCCACGCTTCCCGCCCACTGCTCCACCTAAACCCTCACCACCCATTCCCATCCCTCTTTCCAACCATCGACTTACCATCTCACATCTCTACTACCTTCACTCTTTATTCACAATTAGATAAGGTGAAAAATACGAGCGATCAAATGAAAAGGTACAGAATATATAAATTATACATAGCCCCGCCTTACATATCATGATAAATGTATTCATTCTTCAATTGTTAATTTGGCCAGGGGCGCAAAGTTTTTATATCCATATTATATACATTTCCAGTCATACTATACAAGTTCCGGCCTTACAATTTTAATACTATACATACTTGAAAATATATGTTGGCTCGGAAGAAAAGGAATGTATTTCACTTATTATTCATCTTCCAAAGTAGAACGATGCTTTAGGGGTTCGCCCTCGGGTTCTTCATTCGCTTCCCAACCTGGGGTCGTTGTCTGATAGTGCAGTACCCTGGTGATGTGCTCAACGTAGAAGTCCTAAATCATCCTACATTGGAGCTCACGGATTTTTAGGGCATAATGGCGGAGACGCTAGAGGAGGGCTTTTTTAGACTGTGTGGCAGATGCCGAATGCAAGGACCTCAGCTCCTTCCTGCACCCGGAGGCGAGGTAAAAATTCTTCCTTAGCTTGGCCGTCGAAGGCGTTCTCCAGGTTTCGAAAGGCACCATGAAGACCTCGATATGGAAGGAAGATTGAGAAAATTATTCTTAAAAGGCTAGATCTTATCTAATTATTATGTGTGAATAGGGAAGTAAATGTAAGCATACGTCCCAGGAAAACAATATTATTAATACCTAGACTGTATCTTTATATGAACAGCAGCAGATTGCAAGAACTGTATAACGTTCCAATAAACTAACACATTATATGGAATATGCAATTTCATCTCAGTTCCAGGAGTTACAAATGTGCAGATGCAACTTACAAACAGAAATATATATACGGATCTCAGGACATTGTACTTATTCCACAAGTTGTATTTTTGCATAGCTACATCAAAAACACGACCGGTTTCGACGAATGATTGAAAAAAAACTTAATTTGTGGGCAAAATATATATTCCTAAGAATGACTTACAATACCTCGCATGATTCTGGGACGAATCACATTTTGCTTTCAAAATCCTGGGACTTTGCGAAGAGGTTATCAACTTTTTGGGGGAAAAGTGTACACAATAATCGATATTCATCCATCGGTAATCAGATCTACCCGTTCACAATTATGTCGAAAAAATTTTTCTTGAGGGTGGATATGGCTGAATTAGTATCCTAGTTCAAGGCATTTCAATATATATTATTATGTATCTTTGAGAATATTCTTTAAAAAAATACAAATTAATCCTGCGCCTGCTTTGATAGACAGCCAAAATTACCTATAAGAATTTATGTTTATGGCAAGTTTTGTTACTTATGGTGCAAAACTGGTCCAGCTAAATATTGACCACATCCTACACGATCTACTTTATTCATCATGTACACAATCATTGGATCCTCGTGTAGAGAGATATGATTTTTAGAAGTGACTCGATCTCATGTGGCCCACTCCTGATGATCGCGCTCAGTTTGTCGATAAAAGGCAATGATTTGAACTGATTAGAGTACCTCACAAAAGAAGACATTTATGGTAACAGATGAAATAACTTATTGAAGAAGGCTGTGCGAAAGCGATTAGAAGTTGCGCGTCGGGAGAAGGGAATTCGGATGCCGTTAAAAAGTGAAATCCCTAAAATATTGACAATTCTAACCTTGATCATATTCATAATTTTCCTAAGCGAAGGACGATGGGAATGGCCTTTATTTCCTGTTAAAACCAAAATATACCTTATACTTATGTGCCCAAACCTCGCAATTCTAAATAAGGAAAATGTATCAACGGATATAGCATTTATTATTGAGACATTAATTTTTTACTTACTTACAAACAGTTCAAGAATAGGTTGAAAATTAACTAAAGTTAACGTCAATTGTCATATTTATTGTCTTGATTGCGGGTTTAGCATTACTGCTAGATAAGAATGTTAATTTATAAATCCCAGTTTGTTGCACGGGGGTGAGTCGAAAAGCACCTTTAACGATCATTAGAATCTCCAAATATTAATTCCTTATTCTATAATTATAATGGAGGGGAAAATTTGTGAATTTTTAATCCATCCTCCAGTATGTGAAATACGTCTTTTTCATATGACGATTAACGGTGGGTACCCAATTTACCCTTATTCTTGCTGAGTATATAAGTAAGATATTCAATCAAAAGATAAATATCGAATTTCATAAGAATGTGGTTTGTACGGAGTCTGTTTAATTTTATTCGAATCGATAATAAGTCAACAATTGTTCTTAATGCTGCAGCCCTCTAAACGTGGTGGTAAAGTCACATCCAATACCTGAATATGATTATTAAAGTTGAATATATGAAAAATTAAAACAATTGAAACAGCCATCGGTCATGTCTTCTTCTTGTTTGGAACTTTAGAAGCAAATACTTTGAACTATAAATTACAATTACTTTAATTTAAATCATCAAATCACAGTCAGCAAGGGATGCTCTTAATAACGCAATTTTAATATGACAAATTTTGCCCTTTATTTTACTTTTGCCCCTTTATTTTAATGCAATTTTAAGGTAAGAAAAACTACTTGTATAAAACTGAGTAATACAAACTAAACACTCAAACATTTTCAGTCGAGGGATCATTCGATCAAGTTTCAATGAATGAATGTGAATCAAGTCATTATTCTTTTGCGTTAAAATGCAATACATTTATATCATCCTCATGTAATGCAGGTACCCAAAAAACCTAGATCCTTCCCTTTTAATTAATTTACATCATTTAGTAGATTTACAGAAGTCTACGCCGTCGCTCAAACTGATTATTTTCAACAATTCTTGAATTCAATTAATCACGCACAGTTCTCCAAGAATATCGCGGGTGTCTTCCTTAATTTGAAACATAGAATTTGTAATACTTCTAAATACTATAAAAGATGAAATTTAAAAATTAATCTGCAAAATATGAAAGTGTAGACTGTTTACTTAACATGGAGATCCAGCCTACCGTTGACCCCTGAGCCTCTTCCGTTGACGGAGGTTACTCGCATTTGTGAAGAGTGGCAAAGTACTATCGCAATTTGAGCAATTTCACTTTCTTAAAACTAGAAAGAATAGAGACACCAAAATAATTAATTATGCATTAATTAATATGGTAATATCAAGATAAATCAGTATTGCTGCAAATCATCATCACCTTATTACATGTTTTGAGTAATACATAGAAGCTGAAGTATATTTATGGAGTAGAACTACTAATATCTTGCACTATGGAAACATCGCTCTACTATTACGACTATGTTATTTAAGAAATTATTTTGCCAATGTAATTCAAACTTATGCATTGAGAAGAAAAAATGAAATACCTTAAAAGGTCTATTCCTCGAATAAACTCGTATACTTCTATTTACTAAAATGTATATTCTCCGCTTGAGAATATTCTTTAAAAAAATACAAATTAATCCTGCGCCTACTTTGATAGACAGCCAAAATTAACTATAAGAATTTATGTTTATGGCAAGTTTTGGTACTTATGGTGCAAAACTGGTCCAGCTAAATATTGACCACATCCTACACGATCAACTTTATTCATCACGTACACAATCATTGGATCCTCGTGTAGAGAGATATGATTTTTAGAAGTGACTCGATCTCATGTGGCCCACTCCTGATGATCGCGCTCAGTTTGTCGATAAAAGGCAATGATTTGAACTGATTAGAGTACCTCACGAAAGAAGACATTTATGGTAACAGATGAAATAACTTATTGAAGAAGGCTGTGCGAAAGCGATTAGAAGGAAAAAATGAAATACCTTAAAAGGTCTATTCTACGAATAAACTCGTATACTTCTATTTACTAAAATGTATATTCTCCGCTTGCAAAAGAGCATGGAAATAATCCTTTATTTTCAGTCTGTAACATAAGAAATCGTTTGCATACATTTGAGTTGCTAGTGACATAAAGTTAAGTTTAGGTCACATTTCGTATTATGATATATTTAACGATATCAAATTAAGATATAATGTTATCATCTATGTAATTTACATTGAATTCCTTGTTTCGTCCCAGGTTAGTAATACACCACATAGAACAATGAAGATCGAATGATTTCAAGGTCATTGAACAAAAACATCGAGATAAACGGAACAGAACATAAAAACTTTACTGAATATCGCTCGCCAATTTTGAAAAGAATTTTACCGAAAAGGAACGGAAAGGGAAAGCAAAATCAGCATTGTGTGTGTTTGTATGCACGTAAATCTCTATTATCTTTACAAAGATTTAGAATGAGGCGGGAAAGCGAAACTGTATGCTTATGACTCACGAAGCAAAGCACCAAGGCTAATTGTAAAAATTCATGGCTCCTAAAACGAAGTACTTAACTGTGACTAGTAAACTGACAATAAAGGAAACAATTTAGCCTGGTTAGATTATTTTTAAAACAATACATTGATAGCAACCGAAATGGAAAGCACAATATCAGAGAATGATGATTTATCTCACCGTATAATGCTATCTCAACTTCGAATTGATAACTTACATCGATCATTGTCATCGTGGAATGGTATGAACTATAAATGCTCATAAAACCTGTAACTATTTCTTATTCGGATATTTGGAGTAAAAGCGGAAAGGTATGGGTTTATAAGTAGCTACGGGAGGAGTGCACCATAGATAAATCCAAAAGGTAGGAATTGAAAAAAGAATTTAGTCAAACAGATGATAAGAATTGTGAAGTCCTATAGCTTAGGTTAATAATGTTCAAGAACCATATCCTATGAATGAATTTAAGAAATTAGTTTATGAGAAGGTATGACTATGAAATAATACTCTAATACAGATTAATTCAAGGAGTCTGAATTATGTATATGCATCCTAATTCTATATGAGTAGGGTAAATGCCAGCGACAAATTTCAAAACGGGTTGTGATAACAAATACGAAAGTCTACTAAATTTTATTAGATTAAATTATAACGATGACGAGTTACTCATACACTTTAAGTTTAAGCCGATGGACAGTCGAGATGTTGGGGAAAAGTAGGAACCGTATTTCTTTCGGATGTAATTGTACTTCAATACTTACTTCGATACTAAAAAATCTATTACTTAATTACTAATCTATTACTTTACTAAATCTAACTTCCAGCAATGAAGACTCATCCGTAGGTCATGTCTACCTCACGTTTAAAAAAATACAATTAGCATCGATGAATAGCTTTGATTATCCTCTAGGGTTAACAAATAGTGAAAAAGACAGTAAATTAACATGTTCGTAATACTGTTACCTCGCGATGTAACAAATTACTCCTTATTTTGATGCTAAAATAACGAATATATGAACGAAATATTTGCTTAAGCAATTGACTTGAAAATCTCGCTGTGTAATATGCGGAAAGTTTCCGTCGAGTTATTTTGTATTTTATAAAATCGAATTACTAACTTTATCCGTATATTAGATAGCTAAAGATAATTGCTTGTCATAATGTGAATAACACGAGCTCCACACTTTAAACGTTAGTTGCAGAGCGGAAGAGCATACGAGTAACAATGCCCTCATCATTTCGCTTTAAATTGGAATGCCTCTTAACATTGTATTACTTAAAAAGAAAAGTTACTTGGTTAAAACGCGTTCTTCACTATCACATCCCTAACAGTAATATTGGAATTTCATGTACTCTCTACGCTTCAACTACTACCGATTATTTACCAAAACACATCTAATCCAATAAATTGCACTCAGTACTTCTTAATGGTTCTGGACGAGACGATCTAAACCAAGCATTCTTTCAGTCGAATCGCAAAATATTTAGGAGTGTCATCACATGACGAAGTATACATAATGAAAGGTAAGAGTATTCAGTGCGCTTACCCAAATACATCAAATGTCCTTCCTCGCCTTTCTTCCGGAAGGTCATCCCGTGGACATTCACTTTCGAAACGAAGTACTATAGCAGAGACCAGTCGATTTGAGAGGTAAAAGTTCAGTTTTTGAAACCTGGAAAAAAAGAAATATCAAATTAGTAGAATATAAATTCATTTACATAAGACTGTACTCAACGCCCATGAACAGGCATCTATCATAGCCTATAATTTTCAAATTTGGATGTCCGCTATGTGAAACCACTATTTCCGCGCCCTCTATGGTATTGGATATCAGGTAAAGGACAGATGGAATGCTAACAAACGGATTACTGAAGTAATAACTTTCCAGGGACAGAGGTAAATATTGAAAATATCATAAATTAGATAATCTCAAATTAGGTAGCTGCGATCCATTTTGGGATGGAAACACGAGACATATTTATCAATGCAATATTAAAGAATGATACATTTTGATCAGAGGCTCAAGGAATAGAAAAAAGCATGGTTCTTATTAAAGAGAAAACTAAACGAAATATAGATCGCATAGAGAAAGGACACCATTATATCTCAACGATGGCATTACAAGCATTTAAAATAGAAGAAAGCAAAAGAATAAAAACATGATGACATATATATGTGCATGAATATATACAGTAACAAGGAATATTACCAGAAATTCTAAAATACTGATTTCTGATCATTTAATCCTACGGATCGTGCAAACGGCGAGTGTGTAAGAAATCCCCGGGTTCGAGTCCCGCATCCGACAGATTTTTTCTATTGCGCTATTTTTCTTAAATTTAACATTTAAGGCGGGTTTCATCATTCATCTTCAAGTTTCAATTGAATTTTCCTTGATACTTTTAATCAATGAACTTAAGAGAGAACGTAGTTATCAAACCCAATTCAAATTTGATTTCTAAATCAAATTTGAATCTGAAAATACGTCGAAGCTATATTATACGCGAACGCGCTACGTATGTAAGTTAGGATTCCCCTTATTAAAGTTATGCCCGAACTTAATATATTATATAAATACGCGAACTACAAACGAAATTTTGCAACGACTTCTCTTAAAATAGCCCAACTTTTAGCTCACGAAACCATTTCTTTCTTTAAAGAAGCGAAATTTGATTGAAATCTTTTTGTAATACTTATCATAAGAAAGGAAATCCTTGGTGACGACCACGAATATCTTCAGGTCTTCAAACGTCGTTCTTTCATTTGTAAGGTAAATTCATTGATGGAATAGTTATTACTGCAAAAAGAAAACGAAAGGCTTTAAAATGCAACTCACGTTTACCAGTTTCCAAATCCAACAGAAGCCATAACATTTAAATTGTAACGGTAATTTGAAAACAATTGACATAACATCCGCACCAGCCGGGGTCTAAGCTGCAACTGAGGAAATTTCCATCAGAAAAACAGTTGAACAAGAAAGATGAAATTTGATTGGTCCAATTTGAATGTTCCATCGATGCCCACCCTGAAATAAAACGTTTACATTAATAACAATAATAATTAAATTGACATTCAAGTTATTAAGTGCCATTAAATTAATTTAAAATTGTCTGGAATATTAATTTTCGTTAATAAAATTATTTATTTATATTTGAGTTAATTCTGTCGTTTCCTCCAATTGCAATGCTCGATACATCGTAATTATTAACTGTTTAATTATTAGTTTTTCAATTTTAATATTTACTTTATTACCATGATTATAAAATATCGTTTAAAGCTTTTTTAAAATATTAATATAATTAATTGTTCCACGTCGGCCGTAACAAAATAATCGAGTTAGCGCATCAATACTCATCATCGATAAGCACCACAAAATCAATTTTAAGATTTCCATCCGAAGACATTCAAATTGATCGAAAATATTTGTAATCATAAATAGTACTACTTTATTTAGTACCAAAAGTCCTGCACAGAGCTTTAATCAGTCTGTGAGGAAGATCAGAATTCCACAAAATTTCCCACCTCATTCAATTTCGACCACAAGGGAGAAATGCTTTACAAAGCCTTTCTGTTTGATGCCATAATATGCATAGTACATCCACGAGAGTATGTAGCAATCACTTTTTAATTATAGTCTTTTCACACTGATTAAAGGAGACGGTATTATAATGAGCTGATTTTAGATGTCAACAAGTATATAGCCCTCGAAGCAAGGCGTAATATTTTCCAAATCCATCACAACGTTAGTGACTATTCTGCTCTTTCCCGTTTTATTTTCCGCTAACATGGCATAATCACTATTATCCATAACATATCATCATGGCGATGGCGATGGTGTATATTATATAAAATTATTTGCAAAATCCGGTAGCGGATAATACAACTGTGGTGATATACTAGTCTCGCTCTCTTTTCTCGTCGTTGACAATACCTTTTCAATTGTGTATTCTATGAGCCTACTCCCACTATGAACAGGTTGCACACGAACTGTGGAGATTAATCCAAAGGGAAACACTGTATTGACCAATTTGTACTAATTGATTTCCATTCGTATGTTATTATAACTTTAAATTCACTCATAAAAGATCGCCATTTCACTCAACAAATCCTTCTTACCACGCGGTGATTATTTAGCCTTCAACTGCGCTTTTCGTCCGTCAAGAAAAGATTGAAGTATGAAATTAGTGTGCGAGGAACTATGAGTAAGGTCAGGTGATGTTCATCGCGTTTCTCACAATGGCGGTCTTTCAGCCCTTCTTAATGTACCAGGAATATATTCTTGTGGATGTACAATGTATATTAAGGATATTAGACGAATAGGCTATCCTCAGAATCTTCGAAGAGTAAGCAATTTTGGTGTGAAAACTGATACTTCAATCTTTTGATTTTTTCGTACGTAAGTGACACGTGATTGTGATTTCTTCTCTCTCGGATTTGTGAAGTTCCTGACGTGAATGGTTTTACAATTTAGTGCTCTCGGTGACGGAATCACAGACAGCGAAAGATATTAAGTGAGTAAGATTTATAACATATTTGTGTTTGGTGTGAAAAAATAAGCTTAAGATACATTCCTGATAGTTTTACATTTCGATGAGTTCATGTGATCAAAACTGCCTAATCGAGGCCATTTTGTTCGAATTCTAGTAATTTACCCCACTGTTGAGGGCATCGTTAAAGTCTACCATTATCTTACCTTCTGTTTTCTCTTCTATGCCCTTCATCGTTTAAGGACGACGTAATCACCTCTTGGTTACAAGGATTTGGTGAGTGAAATGGCGATACTTTATGAGGAAATTTAAAGTTATAATAACATACAATACTCCTTGCATAGCTCCTTATTATATGGTCTCCTTTATTGAGCGTGAAAAGATTATAATTAAAAAGTGAGTGCTACATACTCTCGTGGATGTACTAAGCATATTAAGGCATCAAACAGATAGGCTTTGTAAAGCATTTCTCCCTTGTGGTCGAAATTGAATGTGGTGGGAAATTTTGTGGAATTCTGATCTTCCTCACAGACTGATTAAAGCTCTGTGCAGGACTTTTGGTACTGAATAAAGTAGCACTATTTATGATTACAAATATTTTCGATCAATTTAAATGTCTTCGGATGGAGATCTTAAAAATGATTTTGTGGTGCTTATCGATGATGAGTATTGATGCGCTAGCTCGATTATTTTGTTATGGCCGACGTGGAATAATTAATTACATTAATATTTTAAAAAAGCTTTAAACGATATTTTATAATCATGGTAATAAAGTAAATATTCAAATTGAAAAACATATAATTAAACAGTTAATAATTACGATGTATCGAGCGTTGCCATTGGAGGAAACGACAGAATTAACTCAAATATAAATAAATAATTTTATTAACGAAAATTAATATTCCAGACAATTTTAAACTAATTTAATGGCACTTAATAACTTGAATGTCAATTTAATTATTATTGTTATTAATGTAAACGTTTTATTTCAGGGTGGGCATCGATGGAACATTCAAATTGGACCAATCAAATTTCATCTTTCTTGTTCAACTGTTTTTCTGATGGAAATTTCCTCAGTTGCAGCTTAGACCCCGGCTGGTGCGGATGTTATGTCAATTGTTTTCAAATTACCGTTACAATTTAAATGTTATGGCTTCTGTTGGATTTGGAAACTGGTAAACGTGAGTTGCATTTTAAAGCCTTTCGTTTTCTTTTTGCAGTAATAACTATTCCATCAATGAATTTACCTTACAAATGAAAGAACGACGTTTGAAGACCTGAAGATATTCGTGGTCGTCACCAAGGATTTCCTTTCTTATGATAAGTATTACAAAAAGATTTCAATCAAATTTCGCTTCTTTAAAGAAAGAAATGGTTTCGTGAGCTAAAAGTTGGGATATTTTAAGAGAAGTCGTTGCAAAATTTCGTTTGTAGTTCGCGTATTTATATAATATATTAAGTTCGGGCATAACTTCAATAAGGGGAATCCTAACTTGCATATGTAGCGCATTCGCGTATAATATGGCTTCGACGTATTTTCCGATTCAAATTCGATTTAGAAATCAAATTTGAATTGGGTTTGATAACTACGTTCTGTCTTAAGTTCATTGAATAAAGTATCAAGGAAAATTCAGTTGAAACTTGAAGATGAATGATGACACCCGCCTTAAATGTTTAATTTAAGAGAAATAGCGCAATAGAAAAAATCTGACGGATGCGGGACTCGAACCCGGGGATTTCTTACACACTCGCCGTTTGCACGATCCGTAGGATTAAATGATCAGAAATCAGTATTTTAGAATTTCTGGTAATATTCCTTGTTACTGTATATATTCATGCACATATATATGTCATCATGTTTTTATTCTTTTGCTTTCTTCTATTGAAAATGCTTGTAATGCCATCGTTGAGATATAATGGTGTCCTTTCTCTATGCGATCTATATTTCGTTTAGTTTTCTCTTTAATAAGAACCATGCTTTTTTCTATTCCTTGAGCCTCTGATCAAAATGTATCATTCTTTAATATTGCATTGATAAATATGTCTCGTGTTTCCATCCCAAAATGGATCGCAGCTACCTAATTTGAGATTATCTAATTTATGATATTTTCAATATTTACCTCTGTCCCTGGAAAGTTATTACTTCAGTAATCCGTTTGTTAGCATTCCATCTGTCCTTTACCTGATATCCAATACCATAGAGGGCGCGGAAATAGTGGTTTCACATAGCGGACATCCAAATTTGAAAATTATAGGCTATGATAGATGCCTGTTCATGGGCGTTGAGTACAGTCTTATGTAAATGAATTTATATTCTACTAATTTGATATTTCTTTTTTTCCAGGTTTCAAAAACTGAACTTTTACCTCTCAAATCGACTGGTCTCTGCTATAGTACTTCGTTTCGAAAGTGAATGTCCACGGGTTGACCTTCCGGAAGAAAGGCGAGGAAGGACATTTGATGTATTTGGGTAAGCGCACTGAATACTCTTACCTTTTATTATGTATACTTCGTCATGTGATGACACTCCTAAATATTTTGCGATTCGACTGAAAGAATGCTTGGTTTAGATCGTCTCTTCTAGAACCATTAAGAAGTACTGAGTGCAATTTATTGGATTAGATGTGTTTTGGTAAATAATCGGTAGTAGTTGAAGCGTAGAGAGTTTATGAAATTCCAATATTACTGTTAGGGATGTGATAGTAAAGGAACGCGTTTTCACCAAGTAACTTTTCTTTTAAAGTAATACAATGTTAAGAGGCATTCCAATTTAAAGCGAAATGATGAGGGAATTGTTACTCGTATGCTCTTCCGCTCTGCAACTAACGTTTAAAGTGTGGAGCTCGTGTTATTCAACATTATGACAAGCAATTATCTCTAGCTATCTAATATACGGATAAAGTTAGTAATTCGATTTTATAAAATACAAAATAACTCGACGGAAACTTTCCGCATATTACACAGCGAGATTAGCAAGTCAATTGCTTAAGCAAATATTTCGTTCATATATTCGTTATTTTAGCATCAAAATAAGGAGTAATTTGTTACATCGCGAGGTAACAGTATTACGAACATGTTAATTTACTGTCTTTTTCACTATTTGTTAACCCTAGAGGATAATCAAAGCTATTCATCGATGCTAATTGTATTTTTTCAAACGTGAGGTAGACATGACCTACGGATGAGTCTTCATTGCTGGAAGTTAGATTTAGTAAGGTAATAGATTAGAAATTAAGTAATAGATTTTTTAGTATCGAAGTAAGTATTGAAGTACAATTACATCCGAAATAAATACGGTTCCTCCTTTTCCCCAACATCTTGACTGTCCATGGGCTTAAACTTACAGTGTATGAGTAACTCGTCATCGTTATAATTTAATCTGATAAAATTTAGTAGACTTTCGTATTTGTTATCACAACCCGTTTTGAAATTTGTCGCTGGCATTTACCCTACTCATATAGAATTAGGATGCATATACATAATTCAGACTCCTTGAATTAATCTGTATTAGAGTATTATTTCATAGTCATACCTTCTCATAAACTAATTTCTTAAATTCATTCATAGGATATGGTTCTTGAACATTATTAACCTAGGCTATAGGACTTCACAATTCTTATCATCTGTTTGACTAAATTCTTTTTTCAATTCCTACCTTTTGGATTTATCTATGGTGCACTCCTCCCGTAGCTACTTATAAACCCATACCTTTCCGCTTTTACTCCAAATATCCGAATAAGAAATAGTTACAGGTTTTATGAGCATTTATAGTTCATACCATTCCACGATGACAATGATCGATGTAAGTTATCAATTCGAAGTTGAGATAGCATTATACGGTGAGATAAATCATCATTCTCTGATATTGTGCTATCCATTTCGGTTGCTATCAATGTATTGTTTTCAAAATAATCTAACCAGGCTAAATTGTTTCCTTTATTGTCAGTTTACTAGTCACAGTTAAGTACTTCGTTTTAGGAGCCATGAATTTTTACAATTAGCCTTGGTGCTTTGCTTCGTGAGTCATAAGCATACAGTTTCGCTTTCCCGCCTCATTCTAAATCTTAGTAAAGATAATAGAGATTAACTTGCATACAAACACACACAATGCTGATTTTGCTTTCCCTTTCCGTTCCTTTTTCGTTAAAATTCTTTTCAAACTTGGCGAGCGATATTCAGTAAAGTTTTTTTGTCTGTTACGTCTATCTCGATGTTTTTGTTCAATGACCTTGAATTCATTCGCTTCGATCTTCATTGTTCTATGTGGTGTATTACTAACCTGGGACGAAACAAGGAATTCAATGTAAATTACATAGACGATAACATTATACAGTGGTACCTCGAGATACGAGTTTAATTCGTTCCAGAACCGAGCTCGTAAGTCAATCAGCTTTTATCTCAAACGAATTTCTCCCATTTAAAATAACTGAATTCGATTTAATCCGTTCCGGACCTATGAAAAATCCCCAAACCATTGTAAATTCTGAATAAAGATATGTTTTTAAATAAAAAATAAACATGTATAATTAACAAATACATAAAAAAATATGAAATAAAGAAATAAAAGAGTTATTTAGCATAATAGTCTTACTTTGGAGACAGACGAGTGCGGCTAACAAAGTTGAACGGCGAGGAGGGAGGGAGGGGGGAATTTCAAATGAAAGAAAAAACTTAAAACAATGCACTTAACTTTAAACTTATTTATTTAATTATCAGTTGCTTTTGCCTTCTTGGCTGCACTTTCTGTACATTCACTCGCAGCTCTTTTCAATAAAAATGTATCCAAAGAACTTTGCTTTTGCCTGCCTTTCAAAATGCTTTGAAAATGTGACAAACAAGTGTCATTAAAAAGCGCTGAAGCACGACTAGTTGCCACTTTTTCTGGGTGTTTCTTTTCAATTAAATGTGACAGCTTTTCCCACATTGCCAGCATGTCTTTAATTTCACCTGTAGAAATCACTTCCTCCGGCTCTTCCTCCTCCTCACTTGTGCTAATCTCTTCCAAATCCTTCGTGTGTTGCATCAGCTGCAGCTCCTTCGACTCCTCAGTTGAGAGTTCCTCCTCATGTTCTTCGACGAGTTTGTTGACGTCATCCTCATCTAACTCCAGACCCATCGACTTTCCTAGAGATACAATCTCCTCCAACTCTTCTTGATTTGAGCGAATTTTTGGATGTACGTATCGGCTGCTTTCACGTCCGCACTTGCAGCTTCGCCATGCCTCACCACTGAATGGATGCCAGTTCCCTTCTTAAAATTATCAAACCAGCCATGGCTTGCCTTAAATTCTTCTTCTGATGCCTCTTTAAAAGTTGATGCTTCTTTCTTCAGTAAGTCGGCATAAATACTCCGTGCCTTCTCGCATATTACCGTCTCCGTTACTGTATCTCCTGCCAACTCCTCTTTCACCCACACGAGTAGAAGCTTCTCCATTTCCTCGTGGATATTTGTCCTTAATTGGGAAAGAATTGTGGCTCCTTTTGCTGGTGTAGCACTCGTGATGGCATCCTTCTGCTTCAATATCGTACAAATTGTCGATGTACTACGGTCATGGATCTTAGCGAGTTCGATCACTCGTACGCCACGCTCATGTTTTTCTATTATTTCTGTATTTTTTTCCTGGCTTCAAAATATGGGATTTTTTCGGTTACTTTATTATCCATAACTAGCGGGACGCTCCGGAAACACGGCTCGTATCTCGGATTTGGGCTCGTATCTCGAGCGAAAATATGGCCCGAGCTCCGGCTCGTATCTCAAAAAACTCGTATGTCAAGCTGCTCGTATCTCGAGGTACCACTGTATCTTAATTTGATATCGGTAAATATATCATAATACGAAATGTGACCTAAACTTAACTTTATGTCACTAGCAACTCAAATGTATGCAAACGATTTCTTATGTTACAGACTGAAAATAAAGGATTATTTCCATGCTCTTTTGCAAGCGGAGAATATACATTTTAGTAAATAGAAGTATACGATTTTATTCGCAGAATAGACCTTTTAAGGTATTTCATTTTTTCCTTCTAATCGCTTTCGCACAGCCTTCTTCAATAAGTTATTTCATCTGTTACCATAAATGTCTTCTTTCGTGAGGTACTCTAATCAGTTCAAACCATTGCCCTTTATCGACAAACTGAGCGCGATCATCAGGAGTGGGCCACATGAGATCGAGTCATTTCTAAAAATCATATCTCTCTACACGAGGATCCAATGATTGTGTACATGATGAATAAAGTAGATCGTGTAGGATGTGGTCAATGCTGGACCAGTTTTGCACCATAAGTACCAAAACTTGCCATAAACATAAATTCTTATAGGTAATTTTGGCTGTCTATCAAAGCAGGCGCAGGATTAATTTGTATTTTTTTAAAGAATATTCTCAAAGATACATAATAATATATATTGAAATGCCTTGAACTAGGATACTAATTCAGCCATATCCACCCTCAAGAAAAAATTTTTCGACATAATTGTGAACGGGTAGATCTGATTACCGATGGATGAATATCGATTATTGTGTACACTTTTCCCCCAAAAAGTTGATAACCTCATCGCAAAGTCCCAGGATTTTGAAAGCAAAATGTGATTCGTCCCAGAATCATGCGAGGTATTGTAAAGTCATTCTTAGGAAATGTATTTTGCCCACAAATTAAGTTTTTTTTCAATCATTCGTCGAAACCGGTCGTGTTTTTGATGTTGCTATACAAAAATACAACTTGTGGAATGAGTACAATTTCCTGAGATTCGTAGATATTTCTGTTTGTAAGTTGCATCTGCACATTCGTAACTCCTGGAACTGAGATGAAATTACATATTCCATATAATGTGTTAGTTTATTGGAACGTTATACAGTTCTTGCAATCTGCTGCTGTTCATATAAAGATACAGTCTAGGTATTAATAATATTGTTTTCCTGGGACGTATGCTTACATTTACTTCCCTATTCACACATAATAATTAGATAAGATCTAGCCTTTTTAGAATAATTTTCTCAATCTTCCTTCCATATCGAGGACTTCATGGTGCCTTTCGAAACCTGGACAACGCCTTCAACGGCCAAGTTAAGGAAGAAGTTTTACCGCGCCTCCGGGTGCAGGAAGGAGCTGAGGTCCTTGCATTCGGCATCTGCCACACGGTCTAAAAAAGCCCTCCTTTAGCGTCTCCGCAATTCTGCCCGAAAAATCCGTGAGCTCCAATGTAAGATGATCTAGGACTTCTACATTGAGCACATCACCAGGGTACTGCACTACCAGACAACGACCCCAGGTTGGGAAGCGAATGAAGAACCCGAGGGCGAACCCCTAAAGCATCGTTCTACTTTGGAAGATGAATAATAAGTAAAATACATTCCTTTTCTTCCGAGCCAACATGTATTTTCAAGTATGTATAGTATTAAAATTGTAAGGCCGGAACTTGTATAGTATGTCTGGAAATGTATATAATATGGATATAATAACTTTGCGCCCCTGGCCAAATTAACAATTGAAGAATGTATAGATTTATCATGATGTGTAAGGCTGGGCTATGTATAATTTATATATTCTGTACCTATTCATTTGATCGCTCGTATTTTTCACCTTATCTAATTGTGAATAAAGAGTGGAGGTAGTAGAGATGTGAGATGGTAAGTCGATGGTTGGAAAGAGGGATGGGAATGGGTGGTGAGTGTTAAGGTGGAGCAGTGGGCGGGAAGCGTGGGAGTGGTTGGGGTAGAGTGAGGGATAGGAGTAGGCTGGGTAGAAGGAGAGATGGGAATTGGAGGGGTTTGGGAAGGATTGGGATGGTTAGGATAGTGGGAGAAATGGGTGTGGCTGAAGTAGAGAGCGGGGAAGGAGTACGTTGTTTATACGGGAGTGAGCAGGGTAGAGGGTGGGATGGGAGTGGTTATGGTAGAGGGTGAAATGGTAGTTAGTGGGGAATAGAGGGAGGGATGTCAGTGGGTGGGGGAGAGAGGGTAGGATTGGAGTGGGTGAGTTAGACGGACGGATGGTAGTGGGCGGGGTAGATGGGAGTAGGCGGGGTAGAGGTTGGGATGGGAGTAGGCGGGGTAGAGTGTAGGATGGGAGTGGGCGGGGCAGAGGGTAGGATGGGAGTAGGCGAGCTTGAGGGTGGGATGGGAGTGGGCAGGGTAGAGGGTGGGATGGGAGTGGGTGGGTTAGGGGGTCGGTTGGGAGTGGGCGGGGTAGAGGGTGGGTTGGGAGTGGGTGGGTTAGAGGGTGGGATGGGAGTGGGTTGGTTAGAGGGTGGGATGGTTGAAGGCGGGGTAGAGGGTGTGATGGGAGTGGTTGGGGTAGAGGGTGGGATAGGAGTGGGCGCGGTAGAGGTCGGGATGGGAGTGGGTTGGTTAGAGGGTGGGATGGTTGAAGGCGGGGTAGAGGGTGTGATGGGAGTGGTTGGGGTAGAGGGTGGGATAAGAGTGGGCGCGGTAGAGGGCGGGATGGGAGTGGGCGGGGAAGAGGTCGGGATGGGAGTGGGTTGGTTAGAGGGTGGGATGGTTGAAGGCGGGGTAGAGGGTGTGATGGGAGTGGTTGGGGTAGAGGGTGGGATAAGAGTGGGCGCGGTAGAGGGCGGGATGGGAGTGGGCGGGGAAGAGGTCGGGATGGGAGTGGGTTGGTTAGAGGGTGGGATGGTTGAAGGCGGGGTAGAGGGTGTGATGGGAGTGGTTGGGGTAGAGGGTGGGATAAGAGTGGGCGCGGTAGAGGGCGGGATGGGAGTGGGCGGGGTAGAGGGTGGGATGGGTTTAGGCGGGGAAGAGGGTGGGATGGGAGTGGGCGGGGTAGAGGGTGTGATGGGAGTGGTTGGGGTAGAGGGTGGGATAAGAGTGGGCGCGGTAGAGGGCGGGATGGGAGTGGGCGGGGTAGAGGGTGGGATGGGTTTAGGCGGGGAAGAGGGTGGGATGGGAGTGGGCGGGGTAGAGGGTGGGATGGGTGTAGGCGGGGAAGAGGGTGGGATGGGAGTGGGCGTGGTAGAGGGTGGGATGGGTGTAGGCGGGGTAGAGGGTGGGATGGGTGTAGGCGCGGTAGAGGTCGGGATGGGAGTGGGTTGGTTAGAGGGTGGGATGGTTGAAGGCGGGGTAGAGGGTGTGATGGGAGTGGTTGGGGTAGAGGGTGGGATAAGAGTGGGCGCGGTAGAGGGCGGGATGGTAGTGGGCGGGGTAGAGGTGGGATGGGTGTAGGCGGGGAAGAGGGTGGGATGGGAGTGGGCGGGGTAGAGGGTGGGATGGGTGTAGGCGGGGAAGAGGGTGGGATGGGAGTGGGCGGGGTAGAGGGTGCGATGGGTGTAGGCGGGGAAGAGGGTGGGATGGGAGTGGGCGGGGTAGAGGGTGCGATGGGTGTAGGCGGGGAAGAGGGTGGGATGGGAGTGGGCGGGGTAGAGGGTGCGATGGGTGTAGGCGGGGAAGAGGATGGGATGGGAGTGGGCGGGGTAGAGGGTGGGATGGGTGTAGGCGGGGAAGAGGGTGGGATGGGAGTGGGCAGGGTAGAGGGTGGGATGGGTGTAGGCGGGGAAGAGGGTGGGATGGGAGTGGGCGGGGTAGAGGGTGGGATGGGTGTAGGCGGGGAAGAGGGTGGGATGGGAGTGGTCGGGGTAGAGGGTGGGATGGGAGTGGGCGCGGTAGAGGGCGGGATGGTAGTGTTTGGGTTAGAGGGTGGGATGGTTGATGGTGGGGTAGAGGGTGTGATGGGAGTGGTTGGGGTAGAGGGTGGGATAGGAGTGGGCGCGGTAGAGGGCGGGATGGCATTGGTTGGGGTAGAGGGTGGGATGGGTGTAGGCGGGGAAGAGGGTGGGATGGGAGTGGTCGGGGTAGAGGTTGGGATGGGTGTAGGCGGGGAAGAGGGTGGGATTGGTGTGGTTGGGGTAGAGGGTGGGATGGGAGTGGGTGGGGTAGAGGGTGGGATGGGAGTGGGCGCGGTAGAGGGCGGGATGGTAGTAGGCGGGGTAGAAGGTGGGATGGGACTGGGCGGGTTAGAGGGTGGGATGGGAGTGGGCGGGGTGGATGGTGGGATGGGATTGGGTGGGTTAGAGGGAGGGATGGGAGTGGATGGGGCAGAGAGTGGGCGTGTTTTTGTTTATGGAAAGCAATTAAAGAATCATAGAAATCGACGAAATTCGTTTCAAATAGGAGTATATTCGCCCTGACCTAACGTCGAGTTAAGGATAATTTGGGAGGATGACTTTGTTGTTTTTTTTTGGAAATGCACGACTTCCAACAATCCCTCGAATTTCAACTCTCATTATATCCGAAATCTGCCTTAAAAAACTTCCGAAAATGCTTATGGAATAAATTGTGACTTCGGGGCCTTCTCGCATCGAACGCATGAGACCGAGCTTCAAAGTCGCATTTTATATAGTGGTTACACACTGTTTCCAGTACGTCATAAAAATTTCTAGTCAATGACATTTGTTGAACTTGTGTGCATAACGGAAGCAAAAAAATTATTAATTAAATGGGTGAATGAGATGTGTGAGTGAATTTTATATTCTTGATATTCAATGGTAATGTTGTCTTTCAAGAAAGGAGGTCAGCAATGGGAAAACTTAATAATTCTCGATAAAATGCTCATAGTTAATTTATAAATCTAGTAAATAAATATATAAACAATCACAACTAAAATAAATCATTTAAAAAATACATACAAATACCGCGCTACGGTAATACGGTCTTCTCGACGGATAACACAAGTTGCGAAGGCGTTCCTGAAGCTGCGATATATATTTGTCTTTGAGGGAGATAGCCAACAGCATTCTCTTGGATATTACTGTGGTACCTACTGTTTCTCCGCGCTCTGAAAAAATTCTTACGCTCTCCATACAGATGGATGGTAGTGACCGACGAGGCTATGGAATTTATTGTTCCACCCCTCGCATATTTTGTTGGTCCAGGGATTGTTCCTCATTGTGGCGTCATGCACATTCCATAGGTTGGGGGAAAATATTGGAGGAATGCGACACATTCTCAAAGTTAGCTCGCTATCTTTTGACACAGGGCCTTGACTCTGAATCATCCGATAGGAGCCACTACAGTCGAAGTATGTAAGCAACTCCTTGGCTTCCGGTGGATGAGCAGGAGCAACCACTTTGAGGTATGCTATAATACCCTCAGCAACATATTCAAGAGGCAAAAGAGTAAGGCGTCCATCATCTCACAGAACAAACGAAACTCAGCATTTTCGTCATATGTCCCAGCCAACCACGATGTTTCGCCAAGTGGACTGCGTAAGATGATGAAAACATCCTTTGGTTTCCACATCTTGGCCAAAAACTGCTAAAACAGCTCTTAGAACACCGACTTCAAAATCTGTCAAAACTGTTTGCAAATTTATATATAATTATATTATTATTATACGTATAATTTAAGGCTTCACATTTATTTACAATCGGCTAGAAAAGCTCCTCATATGTGTAAGGTGTCTTGTTCGTCAAAAGTGCTCATACCGTGGTTATAGCCGTATATATGCCTACTAGGTGTATGGATAATATACATTTGACGGAAAATAGAGGAAGCCATGGCAAAGTTTCCAGCCATATAAAATTTTTCAGCACCTGCAAGGAGCCTGAGGCCATCAATGGTTCCAAACGCTATCATTCGATTTGTGTCGTCCCGTTGTCATATATTAACGGGGTGTTATCATGTAACGACCGTTTTTCAAAGCGTATTTCGGAATTTTACTGTGAGGAAAGTATGAAATATTTTTCGATGTGGTTTTCTTCTAAAGTTTTATTGATTCTTGAACTACAAAAAAGGTATATTTGGTGAAAAAAGTTTCGTTGTTTGGCCACTGCACCCTTGCAAAGTTAGTCCTTCCAAAAAATGTTGGTCGATGGTTCGCACGATAGCGCAAATACAATTGGTTTGAAATACACACAAACATTTTTGATCAATTAATAACGTTGTGATTATTGTTTGATGGGGATTTTTATGATTACAATAAACCTTTTCAAAAATGTGGGACTTAGAAGAAAAACATAATTTTTCTCCCTTTTTTTCATCTTCAAAAATTCTTCAAACATTTGTAATCAATAATAGGGGGATGAATCGCTGTCAAACGATAGCGAAAGCATTACCACGTCTTTAAAAACGAATCTAAATCCGTGTATTAGTTTTCTAGAAATCGTGCGAACAAATTTGAGAATCGTGGTTTTGAGAAAAACGCGTTCAAAGTTTCAAGTTAGCTTTTTTTCGGGATTGCGTCACTTACAATC
The DNA here is from genome assembly GCA_947579665.1 of Sympetrum striolatum. NCBI lineage: Eukaryota > Metazoa > Arthropoda > Insecta > Odonata > Libellulidae > Sympetrum > Sympetrum striolatum. Next base: position 2,352,306 of record OX388341.1, read on the forward strand.
AATCGGCTATTCCGAGGCCGTACATCACACCTTCCTCAACCTCTGCGAACTCGTGTTCGGCAGAATCGCTTTCTCTCCGATAGATCCTGGCCCTTTTAGCGAGATCCGGATGATCCGACTCTCGTGCCGTATTGTGCATAACCTCTCATCGTCATCCCGGTGTTGACTCGCATCTCGTGCAATATATTTAGAATTCAAAAGGAGCCATCGTTGAAGTTTCAGACTGCCAAATAATTTACCACCTCAATCACTTTGGCTTCAGAATGAATGTGCTTTGGGGCAAAAGTCCGAATCAACGAATTCAATGATTCATTGCTGTTTTGAGTTTCAGCACCCAAACAGCGAAAGAGTAATTCGTTAGCAGAAAGAATTTCGTATATCGACTTGACGACTTCTTGAAATTTCTCCAAAAGGGGTGGGTAATCATGTTGAAGGGAACGAACAACGCCACAAAACTTTGTTTAGGTTTCGAATCCGGCAAAATCCTTTCCGTAGCTTATTTTTAGATACCTAAACTTGAAAAACATTTAAAAACATTTTCGATTCTTTCAAAGTGTTACATGAGAACACCCCCTTAAAAACTTCTTAGGGTTATGGCCCATTGTTTCAGTAAAGCCAAAAGGGAGTTCACGTAAATCCTTTAATCGACCAGGCTGAGCACGAGTCGGTCCCTGGTTGCATATCGTTCGCTTGCAGATATCAGCGGAAGGTATCATCAAGAGTATGTTATCATATAGAGGAACTAGCTGATTCGTTAGAGAATATTTGGAAGAAAGTGTAGGCTCCTATAATAGTTGTAGGAGGGGATTTTAACCTTCCCCTTTATTGATTGGGAGAATTTATCGAGTACGTACTCCGGTAGAGAGAAGACTATATCGCAGACATTGATAGATACGTTTTCGCTTCACGCCTTAGTTCAACTTAATAAGAAGGTTATGAGGACAATTCATGAAGTTCAAGGTAGTATACTTGATTTATTAGCCCCTTCGCATTTTCACTTGATCGAAAATCTTAATATTATTGCCGGAATTTCAGACCACGAAGTCATAACTGCAGTTATGAAAGCGGAAATAGTAAAATCCCTCAAGCCACCACGGCACGTTTATATTTATTTATTCAAATTACATTGCGACTTGGCCATCAGGCCTCCAGGCAGCGGTGTAGGGGGAAATACAAAATTACAAACGATTGCCTGGCATTCGCCCAAAGACGGGAGGGAAACCCCTCCAAAAAACTCCCGCAGGCAATGAACAATAGATAATATAACATTAATATTATAGTAAATACCCAATAGATGATAATACAACATTAATATTACAACTATATACAAAATAGATAATATAACATTAATATTACAATTATTAACATTACAAAAATTTAAAAAGTACAAACAGATTTAAGCTTATTTTTAAAAGTTTTTACATTTTTTGGCCTTGGAAAGAGGACTTCTCCAGGTAATGCGTTCCTTTCCCTAATTCCCCTATTGACGAATGAATACTTTGCAATGTCTGTTTTTTGTTCGCGTTCTTTGATCTTTAAGCTATGCTTCCGATATAAGTAGGGACCTAGCATTGAGTTCGCCCTCTGCGGAATTCCATGATTTGAACATCCAATCTAAGGATTTTCCTTCTCGATTCTAATGATTCCCACTTCAAATATGTTTCGCAAAGCGAGATTTTTGGAATTCAGGGATTATATCAATGTGAAGAAGGAAGATTTTACAATAAGACAATACTATTGAGAATAGCTGGATAGAAATTCTCAGAATATTAAGAGAAGGCTTAGCTAGGTTTGTCCAAATTAAAACCGTTAGGGATCAAAAGGATCCGCGTTGGATGAAACCTAAGTTACGAGCGCTGCACAGGAAGAAAAGGATTTTACACGTGCGGATGAAGAAGCTTGATAAAACGTTGCCTACGCAGCTTATAAAATTTCAGGTAATCCCTTGAAGCTCGTGACGCATCATAAATAAATACATGCATCATAAATAGATTTGACAGCAGTGTTTCGAATATGATAGAATCCCTCGGATGGAACTTTCTTAATAGAAATAGTAATAGAAGACTTGAGTAACGACGGAAGCATTTTGATAAATTTATCACCACCTATTTGGGGGTGGAGATAACTGATATTGTTATCCCAGTTGTTAACTTTCGCGATCTTCGGGAGAATACAAAAAAGCGTTACCGGGAAGTAGTTGCCAGCAAATTTCTAAGATAGTTACTTTTGGTCGTTTTTCCCGCGAATTATAGAGAAGCTCTTCAGGTTGGTTAGGGATGCCGGTGTTTTACACCCCCTGCCACGCGCCACTGGCGGATTGCAGGGTTTAAATGTTAATGTAGATTCCGTAATTTGGCAAGTCGTATTTCGGCATCATTCGGGGCGAAGACCAATCTCCGGATTCTCTCCCTGTGAGACTTACGGTGATCACTGGCCCTTTTTACGCACTTCCACCAGATCTTGGTTCCGCGAGTGACCTGGTCCTGTTCATAAACCCATTGTAGCACACTTTTGATCCACTATTATTACCCTCGATGACTTCCTTGGTAGGAATCGTAAAATTAATTTCTCCTTAAATCCAAAATATCCTTTTATGGAGGCGATGACTCGTAACTCAGTGATATAGTGGTACAGCAACATCTTCCGTGGTTGCGTGATCAAATGTTTGAGCATTTTAGTTTGGAGAGAGCGATTCATGACATCTTTCACCCCTCCTCTCCTCAAAGCGACATTGTATTCAATGGGATATTGTATATACAATGTATAATCATGTATATCCATGATTCTAAAGCCAATAAAATATTACAATGTATATTATACATTGTAATCTTTTATGGGCTTTAGAATCTCATGGATGACTCGCGACTTACATCGACTTTATCCTTTGTATTTATCATTCAGATTACTCTCGAACTCTTTTTTTACCGACTGTTCGAACTGACATTTACGACTTTAGTATAGTTTTTAAACGATTGAAGGAATTGCATCTTATAAGAAACTAGAAAAGATTATTCATGGTGAATAATGTAAGTAGGTTCCACGACGTAAAAGCTGAAGTAATTCATTGTGTTTTTAACTAGAAAAGATTCTAGTTTTACAATAGGGTTCAACTAGACTCTACAGATGTAATAACGTTCAGTTCAAATCAGGAACAACATCCAGCAAAAGAAGCTGGGTCTTCGCAAAACCATGCCCTTCAAGATAAACGAAACATCGACATGAGAGGTTTGATTCACATCACATAGCAATTTAAATGTGCATCTCATCACCCCCTCCTCTCCTTCCACCACTTAAACTATTTCATCTTGTAGCAAGCAACTACAAGGAGGTTTATAGCTATCCTCATCTCCCTTTTACCTCTGATTCGGGTTGTACATAATTGTTTTTGGGCGTAAAAATGATTAAAATACAGAAACATTTATTTCACTCTAGCCAATAGTAACAATAGTAATAAATTACGGCGTAAGTGATAGCCATGATCTAATGAAAACGGTTTTAAACATTGCCTAAATGGTGAATAATTGAACTATTTTGTAAAAATGATTGACATTAAAAAAAGTATTGGATTCTACACAGGAGTAACTACAGCAATAATTATGGCATGAGCCATTGCCAATGTGGCCTTCGACATTGTCAAAATGGTGTATTGTACCGTAAAGATGATTAACATATAAAATCATTATTGCATTCTATGCAGGAATAACTACAACAACCTGAGCCATTGTCAAAATTGTTATGTCTCCCCGTGCAAATATGCAAATGTGCAAATTCTAATGTGGCATTTTTAGGGCCCACAGAATTCCAATGTGGCGTATTTACCGTGGCATTTTGACCTTTCAAAAAGTGTGGCATTTTTACGTCGCACCGGTTGGGGCTGCCATCAGAAGACAGTCTACTTGCAGCGTATATAATAATAAATAAAAAATAATCGTCAATTTTCATCCATGGCGAGTAGTTGATAATATTGTATTCGAACTTTCACGATATGACATAGTCTTAAATTTACAATATAAACAATGACAAAAGTACTTCTAACGCCTCTTGTGATTTCAGCAATCGCAGACCTTCAATTGTTATCACATCCTGTTCCAACGGACACACGACGTTTTGAAATGGAGATCATATCTAACTAACGGGAACGCCACAAATATTGCTATCCATCTTATCGGTTTTCATACCCTCTACTTTTATCCACTTTGGGAGAGGGAATGAGGCATATGCACGTGACATAATTTTCCCTTCGTAATTATTGCGAAATACAAGGATGGAGGTAATTATATACGTCTAATTTCAGTTCCAAAGTTGAGAATGTAAATTATTTATTCAATAAGTAGGTAATGGTGCAGTTAACTCTGAATTACCTTCGAAATTCAAATTGACTTGTTGGCAAATTAATTCTGTCAACCCTGTGAATCTTTACAGCTTAATGTTAATGCCACGACACGATTATTGCTAAAATGAATTCCGCGTACAATCTGCTAGTTGTTTGCGTTGATTCCTGCGCTCTATAATTATCTCCACTATTTTCCTCTCTTTGTTTAAAAATGCTCTCTAAAACGATAGTCTGTATATATATAGATAGATAATCTGCCATTTTGTTCCATAAAGTAAGCAAATTCTCACCTGTGATCATTGAAATCGAGTTTTACGAAGGAAAAACTACTTGTGTAATGCATGGCGTTGCGCTTTGTCTAATTATTTTCTTCCTGGGTTCAGCATCGGTTTGAAAATGATAAATTTCGGTAATAATCTAAGACCGGCATTTTTCGCAAAATCGGGTCAACTTCGGCCCGCTGTATAATCTTAACGCGCCAGAATCCACGTGAGCGACTCCCATAGTCGGAATCCATTCAGCAGTAACCACGCGGATTTTCAAAGTCCGCACTCAAAAAAATAACACTTTCGTATTTTTGGCCATCTTTTCCAGCATGTCATAGCGTTATCGAAGGAAATCGTTCGAAGGCAATAATCGATTCGAATCGAAGCACGATTTCGATCGACCTGTTTCCGAGCTTCGAGGACTCATCCGTAATAAAATCAGATTTGGGATAACGGAATGGGCGACGCCTCAACCTTCGCGTCCTTCCAAGACCATGATCTATATTGCCCAACGGAGGGCGGAAGGGGCCCAAACGGCCAAACCCTTGCCCAGGGCGATTTCAAGATGTAGAGCGAGAGAGCGGCGTTCAAAAATGATAAACACGTTTATCCAACGGATTTACGCAATCGCCCCGACGGGTGGTCCGCCCCCGCAGCTCTCTCTCACCGTCAAAGCCATTCTCTTAGTCCACTCTTGGAAGGTCCAATTTATCAGTACCGGAACCAGTTTCATACGAATCTCCAGATTTTGGGATTCACATTTTTCTGTTTCAGATTGCTTCAGGATTTTGTAAAAATTATGCTAAAATTAAAAGAGGTTTCTAGTGAACTAAGAATTGGTTCAGTCGGAATACACCATTGGAAAATTTCCAGTTTATCAGCAGGAAAGACTCGTTTGTTATCGAGAATGGGTGATACAGTATTATGTTCTCATCGGGATATTCAATATTTTGCGATCATTTTCTTTGAGAGAATTCTTAATCTGGGGTTATTTCTCATTTTCTTAGATGAAAAAATCGTTTTTCAATTTTGAAGAAGATTTTGCTCAAAAATAAAATGCATTTGCTTTTAATTTAGCATATATATTTGTCCATTTCAATCCCCATTTATCAACAAGAATTTTAGATTTTTACTTTCCATTCATCGTGTTTCATTTGACCTGAAAATATCATTTCAATTAAACTTGTTGCGTACTTACTGTAGGAATTCGATGCTAATTCACGAATACTTATAATCAAAGCAAATTAAGTCAAATATTGAGTAGGAGAGAATGGTTGGCAAAAGGGTTTGTGTGCTTTCGTTGGCGTCTTTCCATCAACTTCGAGAACGCGAGTGCCACCATCACATGTAGCACTGTTAGAGTAGGTCAAAATTTTCAATGCAGTTTGTTATAACTTTTGTGAGTTGGTTCGTCAATGTAAGTATTGCACCTGATTGAAATTTTATTATTTATTTTTCATACTTTACTAAATTACTTATTAGTTTAATGTATATATCTAGTATTTCATATAGTTCTGTCCAGGTTATAAGCATGATTTCAGTAGACCATGCATTTTCGGTAGGACGCCATGGAGTAATAGCGTACCGGTGCTACCCGACATTCTTTTCAATGGTTACTGCCAATAAGCCTAGAGCAAAACCAGACTCGGTTTGCTGAATTAAGGATCAACGGTACGATTCTAAAGCAAAAATAAATTTTAAAAGATATATTATTTATCTTCGGTTTTCTTGTTTAAAGTTCTAATTTATCCTTAATTCTCCATGGCTATTTATGTTTAATAGTTCTTCAAGTAAATATATTCATATTTTAAGCACAAGTATAATCTTGCGACAATAAATGCATAGGGGATCCTCCTACCGGCATTGCCTAAAGGGTTGGTGAAAACGAGTATTTGTAAGGGTCGTGTATTATAATTTTTCTAGCCACTGTTTAATTTTTTATAGTCATATTTATTATACACAGTAAATTACAAACAATAAACTAGTAAATGAAAATGTTCATTCCCAAAAACTCAAGACGTAGTAGACTTTGCAGATGAAAGTGCTACCGGCATTCTCCTCTACCTATAATCAAAGGATGGATGTTTATTCACATTCCCAACATAGAAATCCTTAAAAGAGACAAAATGGAGGCTGAATGGCCACGATCTTTTCCGAGCTCAATAAACCAGACGAATCGCTTTCGAATCGACGGTGATAACGGAAGTCCACAATGAATGCCTCTCGTAAAATCGCTGATAATTAACATTGAGATTGCGAAGTAGATTCCGTATCGCCGACGGTGAAAGAAATCGGTTTCGCTTTTTCCAGTTAATGAGATCTTGATTGGATCGACGAGCGCAATTATGAATCCCCGATTACGAAACTTGTTTGCTGCTGTAAAAGAAGTGCAAAAATTATTTAATCGAAATGCGTTATATTTACGATGGCTTAATTATGAAAGGAAAATAAAGAGTAATTATTTTTACCCGAAAAAACGAATATTATGTTATTTTCTTGTGCCTAACTACTCTGCCTTTGAAATAACATGCGCTGTACACTTTGCTCGAATGGTTATTTGGTATTTTGAACGGTTAGAACCACCACAGAGCTAATATGATGATCATCTGTGCTTAATTTATTGATTAACTTTCTTATAAGTATCACACGAAGTAATAAAACTTCAACAATCATAAATTCCTCTCCAATCCAAAAACGATGCAATCGTTTTACCGAGAATACTTTACTTAAACTCGATGAGAGCCTCCTTGAAAACGCAACTATTCTCTGCTCTACGAATATTAAAAAGATTAAAAAGGAGTAAAACAGTTCGATACCATTAAATGGTTTATTTTATTTCAATTTAATTCGTGAGGAATCTCACCATAAATATTTTCTCATTATATGTATACATCTTGTTTACAAAAAAATATAATCTATAAATAAATTGTCTTTTCACATTCATTTACTAATATGATTGATATATTTATATTGTCTCTCATTTTAATTCAAATATTTAGAATTGAATTGTCAGTTTAATAATTTTCTGGAAGGGTTTCCTTTTGAACTCGAGTTTTAAGTAGGGTTAAAAGAGACATCGCCATTATGTCAATAAAGGTTCCTTTGACTTTTGATGCGTAGAAAACTGAAGTAGCAATCCGTTTCTAGGAATGGTCCACGGTGCAAACGAACAGTTTCAACATCAATAGCCAATAGCATTTACTCATTAATTTTTATGGGAATACCTTTAAAATTTTAAAATAGCATACACTGCAAAAACCAAAGAATTCCAAATGTACTCAAACACAACATTTAAATGACTTATTGATAGATAAATTATCTAACCAATTATTTTTGAGAAGAATGAATAATAAATGCAGAAAGTATTATTTTAAAATTTTTGGTAAGAAGTCTCTCATAGAAACATTTTCATAGGCAACGAAGCTTTAATCTTCAAGTAAATTTGATATTGAAAATGTTGTGAACTTAAATGCAGCTAGATGAATGAAATACACGACCCTTCTTATAATAATCTGAAGATGGAATTCACACGCATTTAAAATTATAAATATTTTTTATGATTCTCGAGTTAATATTTCGCTAACAAAAAAAATAAGTGCCAACCGATATGAATAAAATAAGAGAAATATTGATGAAACCCCCCCTACAACCCAAGATATGCTAACTCATATGGGAGACATTGCATAGAGTAATTATGGACCAATTTGTAGGAGAGAAGGACCTAAAAACGAGTTAATGATTAAGAGGATAAAGATGAAGTATGTGAGAAAACGACGCCCTATGTAGTAAAATGGAAATGAGACAATTTAAAAAAGTCGAAAGTTGTATGTACCAGAAAAAATATTAGAAATAAATTAACAAAATAAGAACCAAATATCTACTGAATCAACATTGAAATAAAGTGATACCGATGCAATTGTACGAATCACGTTCTACGTCTACACAAATCACTATTACCGAAATAAATTATGGAGTACCAACAAAAAGGAAACGAAATGTGTCCAAGAATAGAATTCTCTGACGACTACAAATGGCACAGGCCTTAACTACGGAGTAAACAAGGAAAACAAATGAACACCTACTTGTTCGTCGTCAGAGTCACTACGCATTTACTGTTGACAGATGAACCTCGACCCTCGTGGAAACATTTAGGACACGGGTAAACACGGTTTTCTAATAATGTTTGTAAAAGATTTCAAAAATAAATTATATCCTAGATAATAAATATTTTGTTATTTTCGAATATTTCTTATTATCTATTGAATGTCCAATAACGCCTTAAATCTTCTTTTGATAATTAATTCGCTGGCATGTTTTTAATTAATAAACTCCTTCAAAGCATTTAAAGATGTCATAGATTTTTAGTAACACTTTATATCATCTGTAGCGTAATTAATCTATTTAATGTCGAAACGGCATATAATCAATATTTCTTTTTCTTGGGAATAACATATGATTAGTTGCGACTAATATTCGCCAATATTATGAATGAAACGTTGTAATTTGAATAATTTAGACCATTAAGCGTGGAAATTTTATTCGAACCCTTTTTGTCTGCACAGTATTTTTGCAGGTTGGACCCACCGAATGACAGCTGAGCTAGTAGAAGCAAATTGAGCAAAATGAAACAGTTTCTAATTGCTTCAAAGAAAGAGAACAGGAGAAACTTTCTTCATGAAATTCGCACCTCATTTTATTAAAAAACTTTGCAAAATACCACAGGGACAAAAAAGCGCGACTTAAGGTTTTTAATAGAATCAGGTGTGAATTTCATCCAGAGAGTCTCTCCTGTTTTCTTTGTTTGAAGTCATGGATTACCACAAAGTTACTCGGCAGTCAGTTGGCTTTAGTTTCTAATCGTTTTCCTCGCTGAGAAAAGGAACAAGTGGACGAATCGCAATGACTCTTCCATTCAATGAGGAGATCAACGTCATCATTCAACACCACTCATTCCTAAGAAACCTTCACAGTACCGAAAAAGATAGGAAATAGAAAATGAAAGTCCATTCTGTTCCAAAAGTCAAAAAATACGATAGTTCATGAAGTGGATGCGCCAGGAACCAACTACGATGGGGAAAGGGTAAATTTGCGCGCACTCAGGAAAATTCCCAAGGAAAAACGGACTTGAAAAAAAGTCTGACGGGGCGTGGAATCGAGCCCGGGATCTTCCTCTATGACATTGCTCCGCCCTTTCCCTCCCTCGACGAAAGCAGACAAATTTATGCTCCCCGGGTTTCCTTCAATTTCTCCCTTCTCATAGCCCATTTGCTTCCAATTAACCGACAGAAATACGAATCCAAGATCCGATCGTGACAAATATCAGCGGAATTTACTCGAACAGAATGGCCATTCTCTGAAAATAGCCGGACCTAAATTCCAGGCCTCAACTTGTAAAAGGTCACTAAAGGGAGGGAAAGGTGTGGGAGTGTGAATGCATTAGAGTTGCTCGAGCGAAGGATGAAATCCAAAAGAAAGAAAAGAAACTAGAAGAGCTGTAACCGTAACCTGATTACGCCAATGTCGACTTGGAGTTACCGATCTTAATATTGCAGTAAAATTAATGGTTTCCACAAATTATAAATATTATACTAAGATTCGTTTCGCGGTCACAATAAATGCTTCTTAAAGTAATTTTAAGACTTAATTATGCAAGTAAATAGAATTTCACGAATTTTCTTTTCCACTGGAAAGTTAGTTTCATCTATATACTCGTAAGCCATAGTTTAACAAACTTAGTAGTAGTAGTATTGCTAAAATTGCTTCGACAGCTTAGGTCATTTCGCACATTGGCTCCCACCGGGATTTAACAAACCTTTTCGCCTGTGTTCCTTTTGGCGTTTTTTTAATTTCTCGTGGACCTCCAGTCCAATATTGAACTTTCTATATTTATTACCTAAAATGATGACTCAGAATTGCTCTCTGTCATATGATTTTGTAGAATAAACAATTTAAAAAAACGAATAAATTTGTGTTCCTACCTTTTTTGAAAAGATAATATTGTTATTGAAAACTACCTACTAGGCGTGTTAAAATATAACGAAAATTTTGTAATTGGTCTGAAAAATCTCCTCTACTTTGTTATCAGTAATAGATATATTGTCTATTGTCAACAATATTGCGCGTGTTCCGGTAGGATCGAATATTTTAAAATGGTTTAGAGAATTTTTATTTAATTTTGCTATAAGAATGGAATAAAGTTCAGCACTGGTTAAATATTGCTTTCGGTGAGTTTGTCATGAGTAAAACGAGAGAGCCTGGAAGGCTGTTGACCTGCAAATCACAAACCGATGGAATCGTGGAAAAGAAATGATTGTCAAGCGGTCAATAAGGAGTGCTAATTGGAAGCTCAATACGGTTTGTGTGAATAACTCAAAAGAAAAAAGAACTCGAGCGAAAAAAAACGCCAAGATTTGCGGCAAAACAATTCGTGGCTTTTGCACCTCGACAATGCATCTGTTCACATTTAATTGCTTGTTCGTGATTTTTCTCCAAAAACTGCAAATTATGCCCCAGCGTACATGTTCGCCAGATCCGTGTGATTTTTTTCTGTTCCCAAAATAAAGAGGAGACGTCGTTTTGCAAGCATAGGTGACATTAAAAACACATCGCTGAAAGACATAAAATCCATCCCAAAGAACGAGTTCCAGAAGTATTTCGGGGATTATAAAATGCACTGGCGAAATTGTATAATATCTCAGGGGGGACTGTTAGGGGATTATTTTTTAACACACCTCGTATATAGACGATCTACCTTTCCATAGATTCGTGTGGATTAAAAATCTTTATTCAATACTATCTCCTTCATTTCCTTTTAGCCAACTCTACCCTATCTAGCGCCTTCCCCTCCGTATTTTTCCTCGTACCATCAAATGCGTTCTCAACCCTCAATATCTCCGTCGAATCACTTCAATTCCCCAACCATCTCCGGCACCTCCATGTTTGTTTTCCTCTCAACCCAATTTACTTTTTCCACCCATACCTCGATGGCCTCTAAACGTTTGACTGTTTTCTTTCTTAAGGTCCACGTTTCACACCAAGGACCAATATTTCCCTGATGGAGGCTTCTGGTCATCAGTTACTCCATTTCGACTAATGCTTTCTTGGCTAAGGCTATTCTTTTTTAGTTTACCTCATTACAATAGGTAACAAATGAAATTAATAACTTTTACTAACCACAGGAAATTTTTATTTGGAAACGTAAATGGTTTCAACTCAAGGAGTCATCCTCATCCTGAGGATGAGGTATAGACCTGAGGATGACTTGGTGAAACCATGGTCGTTTCCAAATAACATTTGAAGCGGTTAGTAAAAGTCTATCATTTCATTTGTTCCTCATAGAGACACGAAGTCACGGCCCAAGAAATGTGTTTTAATTTCTATAGTTACGCTTTGATTAATTTCCATCCCGAAATCCCTTGCGTTATCGTTTGGTCCATTTACTAAAATTTGAAAACCCTTATCAGAATCAATAAACAATAGCTTTGTCATCTGCATACATCACTGGCTTCACTGCCTCCTTTTACCTTAACTCCCTTCTTCCCTTTTACTCTATATCTTCCCAAGGAAGACTCATTTCCACTGCACTTATATTACAAAGTATTGTTATGAGTTGAGGGTTCGGGATAATTAATCAACTCCCGTAATCCGAAAAACAACACTTTATTACGGAGCAATACAAGAAACTAAGTCGGAAAAAGTCACCAAACACAGTTAACTATGGAACCGACTTAGATAAGAACTCTCCACTTAATCACTCTCTAACGTTTTCTTTCTCAACCCGAAAACGGACTGTTTATTTATTTATCTCTCGAGACCATTATTGGCCTTAGCAACTGCCGCGTATTTATACTCGTTCTCTCCCGATGAGTGGAGAACAAATCAAAAGTCCATCAAATAACGTTGGGCGCAGCAGTATTCTGACATAGGGCATTCTTGTCTTACCCGCCCTTCCCAACTGAGCTCAACAGATTCCTCATTAGCTATCATTACTTGCACCGTTCTAAATTCTAAATTCATTCATATAAATATTCAAATACAAATTCTGCATCAATCTTTCCAGCCCAACTTAATTTTCTTTAATATTCCCATCCGTTTTCCCAGTAAACTTTATTCATTTCAGTGAAGAATATGGATTAGATAAAAAGAAGAAATCGGTTGATTTATCTGTATAATGAAGCAGCAAAGACGGACTAATAAAATTGAGTGATTGTAACAAAATTAGTAACTTTCTCGGTGGATTTCAATTGGAATCTCACTAAGCCATTGACATTTATATAGATGTCTACGTTATTTCCGATGTTTCCGCATACTGAGAAGTTCACCTTGGTCCTCCGTGGGACAAAATTGCCTCCGGAAGAGACACGGAACTAACGTAAGACAGTCAAGGGCGTGGCAGGAGACGGAAGCCCCAAAAGCCAAGGTTTCTTCGAGGTCGGAGATTCTCTTTTAAAAACTTTTCCAAGGCGTCTCAATATGTGCAGACGCCCCCGTAGAAGAGGGAATCTCGCTCCTGACTCCACAGAAGTCGCTTCATTTCGCCACAACAAAATTTCCCGATTCAATCGTTATATTATCATCTGGCTTGAAAATATCCCCGATTTTTTTCCAGAACGCGCAGAGAAAACTAATTTATATTTCTTGTTTTTAAACATTTCTTGGTTGCAAAGTCCATCAAAGCGTTCGTTAGCCACAGCCGAAGATAAATACGTCGAATCTTTCGTCATCAGAATTATTCTTTATCTGCATCTAATCTGCAAAAGTCTTAATATTATACGTATTAATATTTACGCATATGCATGTATAAACACATATGTATGTATATTCAGTTATTCCATCGATTGCTTGTTTCTAAGACAAGCATATATCACCCTATTCGGTTCAGATGATTCAAAGAATGCTCTTTAAAATACACGTACGACGTCCGTTTATTTTAAGCGGTACTATCCCGTTGTCGGAAATCCCCGGTTGCTGAATAACAGTAGCGTATTTTCAAAATAACATTAATGAGAAGTATTTCATCTTGAAATGTTTTTTTCATGAAATTTCATGACCACCGAAAGAAAATGTACACTTTCCTCATTTGGCTGCGTAAATAGAGGTCGATTTCTTCACTCAGTCCGCGAAGAGCTAAAAGAAAACAAAATTATTTTTTCACAATTTACCCGAAAATTTCGAATACTTCTTCGATTAAGGGCAGTAACTCTGAAATTTTAAACCAAAATGTCGCTCAAAGTAATGTACGGAAATGGGACTCGTAATTATTTTAAGTCCGCGTGCATTCGTTGATGTACGTTTCCACTCTGAAGAAATAAAAATATAACTCAGACAACCTGCTTGCTAAAGAGAAGGCCAAATAAAACGATGATAATTATAAAAATAGTAGAAATTAAAATTTATGAAATTTGAAAGGTAAATGGAGTGAGTAAATTTCAATTAAGCTTGGCTTAGGGTTATCATAGTACCCATTCGTAATTTTATGAATCAAATATATTTGAATATAATAATTCTTAAAGAATGGAATTCCAAAAGATGCAACAATGAGGAAATTATGTCAGAACATTATTTACATTGAAAAGGAATCTGATACAATAGGTTGATCAGTAATACTGCTGAATCTTAGGTAATAATAATAATAAATCGTCTATATTTGGGCGAGATTGAGACTTGAAAGTCTCTTCTTCCATCCAACCCATCGTCATTAATTATGAAATTAGAAGTAGAAACAATTAGAAGAATTGTGGATGTAAAAAACCTAAGAGATTCTTAGGAATAAAAATGCAGGAAAACACCCACAAAGAAGGGGGGTGTGAAAAACCTGCGCAAACCTACTGATAGTAATAGCTAAAAGATGAGAAAAAAGTAAATTAAAAAATATAGAAATAAACTACCAATAAGTACCTGCATCCAATACATAAATAAGAATCAGTTTACACTTAAAAAAGAGATAGCAGTATACAAAATAGCATAAAAAACAAAATAGAAAAACAAGGAAAACATGGATTTTCATCTATAAAGTACATTATGAGGAAAAATAAAAGAATATTATAAAAAGAAACAGTATCGAAATAATGTATACAGTAATGGGTGTCAGTAGAGGGAAATGAGCAAAAGAGACGACAGAAAAGTACAGGGGAAGTATTGAGCAAGACAAACCAGCGTTAAGGATCAGCTACAAATACAGGGCGAGCACGATTAAGTTAGACTAAAAATAGATTTAAAATTTACTGCAAATGAAGGAGTGAATAGAACAAGAATGGATTTGTTAGACCAGAGAGAATATGTTCAACCAGAATCGCTTTTCCTCGTTGCATCAGTTCAACGCGGAAACAGCAGTTTAAATTAGCTCCTCAACCCAATCGTCTCGAAGCACTAATAAAATAGCCGCCATCGCCCTGAAATAAAACCGAGAGCCCCTTAATTGCTTATTCGAGTGGCGTCCTTCGAAGGAACAGTTGCACGCAGAAATGCACATCGACTCCGCTTAGTTGCTATGGCAGCACATTCTCCTTGACCTTTGAGTAAACTGGTTGCCAATCAAAATTATGGAAATTCCCTGGCGATTGAGGCAGTTTGAATAGTGCTCATTTTGCACGGAGATTGTAAAATGTACGAATTTATTGCTGTTGTCACCGAATTAATCATTTGTTTCAGGAAGCATGTGTAGACTTAGCAATTAACATCGGTCGTTAAGCAGACTATTTATAAAAATCTGATGTGGCCAGCACATGACTTTCTCCATATATATAAGATGTAAATATTTATCTACCTCAGTAATTTCGAACTCTATATTCCATCTAAACTTGGAATATGAGTGATTAATATTATATATTATCTTTGACGCCAAAAACATGATAAATAATGTTTTACGGGACATGATCGATGAAAAACGATGAAATTGGCGTTTCGCCCATAGAGCCCAGAGCGCCCACAAAGTACATAATCAGCATCTTCCGGTTTATCAGTATTTCATGAATAACTCCTACACAATCAGTGATACAAAAATATGATTCAACTAAAAGTTATAGTAAATTACATTTTTTAAAACTTTTACAAATAATAGTATTTACCTAAATATCATATTTTTGGAGATATTTTGAAAACCGTAAATGAGCTTTGAAGAATGAAGCTCAACTTTCGGTTAACCGATATACTCCAAAAACTAATCAACTCTAAAAAAACTAACCAAAGTATTATATATGAAATTTGGTGTTGATATAATGAATAGTTTTTAAGTTAGAGCGCCCACAAAGTACATAACAGCTACTTCCGGTTTATCGGTATTTCACGAATAACTCCTAATCAACCGGTGATATAAAAATATGTTAAATACAAAAGTTATAGTAAATATTATTATCTAAAACTTTTATAAGTAATACAATACACGTATATATCATATTTATGGAGATATTTTGAAAACCGGAAATGAGCTTTAATGAATGAAGCTCGACTTCCGGTCAACCGATTTACTTGAAAAACTAATCAACTCTGACAGCACACACCACAGTACTATATACGAAGTTTGGTATTGATACGACAAATAGTTTTACGTTAGAGCGCCCACAAACACACACACACACACACACACACACACACATACACACAGACATCATTCCGAAAATAGTCAAAACGTGTTCTAGGGACCCCAAAACATGTATTTCCGTTGAAATCTCGAAGTCGAATTTTTTCATGAAAACAATACTTTCTCTATACTTCGTATATGGAGAAAGTAAAAAAGCGAGAGTTTACGAATTTTCATTTTATCAACGTTTTCTCTATCAAATTCCTTCCAATTTTGTTCGACCATTCTCTAATTAAATTTCGCCCAAGTAGAAAGGTATTCAAACGAAACCTTGCTTAATTATAGGAAGAATAAATAAATACAAATATGACCATGGCTTTTATAATATGACCATGGCTTATATAATATAATAATCTTCAAAATAATTGACTGTAATAAATGATTATACCAGTTGAAATGAAACTAGTTAGATTAATTTGAAGATGGTTATTACTAAAATGCATTACCGATTATAATTTCATATTTAAAATTAGTTAACCTCATATTCGTATATTGGCTGTAGATATTACAATATTTTCATTTGCATCCTGAAAATATTTCTTGAAAATCTATTAAATAGAAGAGACAGGATCGTGATATAACGTTGTATGAAGGAGTTGAGAATAGTAATATTTCAAGAAAGATATTTTATGTTTTTTAACATAAGCAGCGTCACGGGGTTGCTACAAAACGGGTCTAATCACTAGAAAACCTTTTTTTCGGGTGAATTGGAAATATGAGCGAAAATTACTAAACACAATCGTAGCGACGTTGTTATGATATATTGAGTAGTCCTTTGTTCCAACTTATAATTAAACATTCTCATAACGGATGACTACTTCTCTGCGAAGTATAGATCAAATATCATAGGGTCATTCCACTCCAATTCGACAAGGAAATCGGCAAAATTGACCCTTGAGGTAACCGATTTTGACAAAATTTGGCAGATCGCTTTAATTTGATAACAAATGAAAACCCTCAAGCTGTTTTGTAATTGACGCAATTGTTGATGAAATATTGCAATGTTAAAAATAGAAATTTTACAAAAGTGCCTTCGCATTCGAGGCTATACCTCCGGTAATATAGAAGCTAAATGTACACAACATGGCTTAATTTCAAGGTCTTGTGTTAGGAAAGGTAAAAATAGGAAGTTTTTATAAAATTTAAACAAAATTTTTAATCTTCAAATCGATTTTTGACGGTGTGCCTTTCCCTTCGATTTTTCTCATTATTTTATATGTTGTACATACAACCCTCTTCTACAATTTAAAAAACATTGGCGAGGGTAATATTTCATTTAAGAAAGAAAAACATTTTTGAGTATGTGTGGTGATCGCCGCGGCTCCGCGCCGTCCGGCTCGCGCGCCGAACGAAAAATAACGGGAAATGCGAAGAACAATATTGAGCGCCACTCAACAGAAAATTTGTTTTCTCCCGCAAACGATAGCTTAAATGGATTTATTTACACCACCTTCTTCTGTCTAACCTTTTCTTCTTGTCTTCTCTTGACACGTTTGTCCATATTAATGTTCAATAATATTTTCATTTATTTATATAGAGCGTGTAAATAAATAAGCAAACGCAATACCAGTTACAGATGCACAGAACACCTAAAAAAATCAAGTTTTTTTCCGTTTTCTCTGATGAGGGACGTATATACTGGCAGTTTTAGCAACCGAGGTTATATGCCTCTTAGCTGCAGACCTAAAATATGAAAGTTTTGTTTAGCCGTAAGAAACATTTTGCCCTAGACAATCGCGCATATGAAATTCACTTACCTTCTTACTGGACCTTGAAAATATCCGAACTCTCCTTAAAACGTTGCAAATCAGCACCAGAGAAGCTGAAAGTAGTTCCTTTCGATGAATGGGAAAGACTTTTCAGTAACAGATCTTTCTTGGATAGTGGAATAGCTGCATGGCATGAACGGATACCTTCCACGGCAGGTGCCTCTCGAAATCTTCTGACCAGCTTCTTCTTTAAATCGGTCACTTCTTCGTTGGCTACAAACTCGAACTCCGTCCCTTTAACATTTGATTGGGCCCATTCGTACAGTTCCTTAGGAGTCTGAATGTGTTCTCCATACGGGCGCTGTAGACTGGCACGTGTGGCTAATCGCTTTAGCATTCCTCCTAGCTGGTCACTTGGACCCTTTTCGTGCGATGTAGCATAGAAATGCCATTCAGCATCAACTCCAAAATCCTCTTGGTGATGCAACAAATTACTAATGTTTTAGCGGTTCTTGTATTGAGACACAGCTCTTTCGGAAAAGTAAATTATTTTACGTAGACTACGTACCCTTCTTCGAAGAAAGGTTATTAGTTTCCTTTGAAAGGTATAAAATATTCCTACGTTATGGTCCATCCTATCCGAAATAATAACCATACTGAAAGGTGTGACTTTATCGCCGGTATTTTTGCTGTAACACGCAAATGGATGTATTTTAGCTTGGTTACTACACAAGTGGACTCATTGAACAGAATCTTGATGGATAAAAGAAGAATTCTCCGAAAAGTCGGCCACAACAACAACTTTACATAATTTCAGATTGTCTCTGATTATCAAATAGAATGCAGTTTGCATGCGAGCAATGTAATCATGCTTCCTTACTTTCATGACATTCTCAGAGAATGCCTCGCAAAAACTATCTGTATCCATAACCTGCGTTGTTAAGGTAAAACGATTTTCTTGAGTCCATTGCCTGAAACGAACTTCATCGGAACAGTTTTCCCGGAAATACTCTGAAATTATTTCAGTTATTCTATATGTGCTCCCACATTTTCTTACGATGTTTTCGGAGCCTTCCCATGGCAGTATTTCACCCATAAAGCACATTTCTGATGGATGGCGGCAAAGTGAGAAATCCAGGCAGTTCCGGTTATTTTTAAACAATGAATTTCCGTTATCCGACTTGATATGCTCTAATCCACCCCCGAGATACTGTAGCTTAAATTCTGGTGGATTATGTAGACACATATGGTGTGTGTGCCAGGTGCACCAGCCAACACACACTCAGGGGGCCTCAAATCCGCAAATTTGGAGAATCCAATCTTTGCATTGGGATTTTTTTTCTTTGAAGGCTTCATAGGCTTCCCTCAAATTGCAAGGGATTAGCCTTTTTTGCTTTGCTATGCGCAAATTTCCCTCTTTTATGCTTTTATACTCTTTTCTGCCAGCCATTTCTCTACTAATGTCTGGCTCATGGTAGAACTCGATCACTTTCAGCTTAGTTTCTTTCGAGAGAGATTTGCTTCGTCTCGCGTTCGCAGAGAATTCCTTGCTCAGATACGTACTTCTTCATCTTTCTGACCAAATATACCGACACTTGAAACTCCTGCTTTATCTTTTAAACACTCCATGATTTAGGCAAGACAGATAAAATTAGAATTTTTTCACTTAATTTTGCGGCGTTGGCGAACTTATCCTTCAGCTGCATAATCATTTCCTTGCCAGCTTGGTGGACTTCCTGTTCTTCCGATGAAGGAATATCTTCTTGAATTTTCGCCTCCTCACCAGTCACCTTTTGAAGACATAATGTCAAAGCAGTGGTTGATTTTTCAATTTCCTCGCCGGATACCAAGCGACTTGAAAGGTGAAGGGAATTAAAGGGTCGGTTAACAGTCAAAATTGGTGAAAAGTGGATGGAAGGAAAAGCGCGCTGAGATATGAGAAGCCACATTTCCGGACGTTCAGCGCGCGAGCCGGACGGCGAGGAGCCGCGGCGAACGTCACGACTATACTCAAAAATCGTTTACTTTCTTAAATGAAATATTACCCTCGCCAACTTTTTTTAAATGTAGAGGAGGGTTGTATGTACAACATATAAAATAATGAGAAAAATCGAAGGGAAAGGCACACCGTCAAAAATCGATTTGAAAATTTAATATTGTTATAAATTTTATTAAATTGTTTAACTTTTATAAAAACCTCCTATGCTTATCTTTCCTAACACAAGACCTTTAAATTAAGCTATGTTGTGTATTTCTAGCTTCTATATTACCGGAGATATGGCCTCGAATGCGAAGGCACTTTTGTAAAATTTCTATTTTTAACATTGCAATATTTCATAAGCAGTTGCGTTAATTACAAAACGACTTGCGGGTTTTCATTTTGTTATTAAATCAAAGCGATCTGCCAAATTTGGTCAAAATCGGTCACCTCAAGGGACATCACCTTGTCGAATTGGCATGGAATGACCCCGTAACATAATATGAAGAAAACAACAAGATTATAAGTATCTTTTTAAATGTTATATTGAACATGAAAAGCAAAATTTAGATGTTAAGATGGCATTTATTGAGTAACCGGTTGCTTCAAGACAAACTCGCAATTGCTGAAAGAGAACTAGAGAAGTAAGTAGCAAACCAAATTATTATAATTATAAGTGAAATTGTATAACTTAGGTTGAACTCCAGTTTTTATAACATAATTGAAGATTTGTAGATGTAGCGAAGTTACAATTTTTATGCGACCCAGATATTTATAAAAATGTTTCAGTTCCTTCAGAATTCATTTGAAGGAAAGAATTTTATTTATCTTTTATTTTGCGAAACGCATTTTCCGAAAGCAAACCCGGTGAATAAATGCTATTGAATGAATATCTTTTGGGATAAACTATAACCGACGAAACCATAAATATCGCCGCGTAACTTCCCTAAATTGGAAGTGAAGACGAATTAGTTCGGGATTAAGTTTCTCATTTAGCAAGAATACAATTCTTGTGAAAGGTAAGAGCAGACAATTTCTTTACATTCCCAGCTGAAATAACAAAACGGGATTTGTCAATGGTATCTGATAATCCAAAACATTAACCCTCATTTAATTACGTATATGAAACAATAATTAAGAGTAAGTTAGAAACAGAAAGAATAAAATATAACAAGTAGATACATATATGCAGCTTATACCATTTATACAAACCAGCGTTTGATTTTTAGTAAAACCTGAGTTTCAAAAGAATCATGCGATGAAAGATGTCGACGTATAAGTAGGAAATTAAACATGCTTTAAAGGTATTGCGTATAACACTTAAAAGTGGTTGGATTTTAATTGATGGCTACACTAATTAGCAGCTTTGCCTTTGAACTATTATGATTAATATAAAATTCAGGTTTGACAAGAAATTGAAATATCTCATTTGAAATAAATAAAACCTAATATCTACTACAATTTTAATGGAGACATAAAGATGGCAACTTAACGCCGAAACCGTGCGCTCAGTTATAACAAGTTTTGTGGAAAAACATTTTTAATTTATTATTTGCTTTCGTCAATATAGATAATTGAGAAGCGTGTCTTACGTAAATACACTGAAAATCAGCAGAAATTGGAATAAAACCAATCTGTTAGTATTCGGCCCACACACGCCATTTGCAGCGAGGACAGTTGAGGAGTACTTTTCCATTGCTCTTCACACCGGATGTGAAAGAGGTGAACCCCACTTTGACGGCATTGAACGAAGAGTGATCAGAATGATTGTCTTAATTAAGTATCACTCAGTTCACTGTAGCTTGCAAAAGCTTGGAACAGAAATGAGGGAAATGAAGGGGGAAAGAATTCCAATCGACGAGAAATGGTGGCGAGATAGATGAAACCAGCGTTTATTCGAAAAGTGACATATGCGCATTTATTGAGGAGAAGATAAACGATCGGAAGACGAAGAAATAAGCCGTTAGAGGAGTTGAAAATGTGTTGTCGCCGAAGAAGGAAGGGCGTTGGAGAGGTGTTCCTTTGGCAACGAATGCGCCTTAACTGTAACCGGCCAATTGACTCTCTCTCCAAGAAATGTTCTTTTTTTATTAAATTGGCCGTGAAAACCGTAACCTCCCACGTATGTTTTACCTTATCCTTTACTAAGCACATCCGGTTATTTAGATTATGCAACGCGATGGTTTAAATGTACGCGCGGTCAAGACTTTCGATCTCTCGTTTGCTTTACGGCAGCATGAATGTGCACGCGGTTGATTCTCTTTCAGCCTCCTCACAGTTCACCACACATATTGCTATAATCGGCTTAGTTGTATATGACGCATTAAAGTTTCGCTACAGGAACTTTTCATCCCCGTTTCATTTAATTGAGAATCCACAAGACAGATATAGATTAAGCGAACTATCTCTGATCACTTTTATCGATATTTATAAATATCGTTATAAAAATTTGGGGAAATATACATTTTCCTATCGAGTAACATCTTAAATTTCAATTTGAAATCGGAAGAAAAAATACGTCAAAATTTCGATGATATCATAAATAATGTTACCTGTTCGTATTTTATAATATTCTACCTTGGCGATGTAGAGCGACAATAACCGATAATGTGATGATTTATGAATAGAAGGAAAGGTCAATGGAGGCCTGATTGGTAGTATCTTTATACCGCAATTACAACGCAATAGTTACGATGAAGCTATCCTAATTGACATTATGATGGAATTCGTTCTCACTTCCGAGAAATGCAGGGTGAAGACTAAAGACATAGAAGAGTCTAAAGGACCTGAAACTTACCTAATAAATATTACGGAGATTGGATTATGGCAAACCGTGCCAACTCAATCACAAATAATTTTGAGAAATGAAAATATGTACCTACCGACTAGGGGAACACCAGATAAGTGGGAAATTAACCAACGGATACGCACGAATATTTCAGGGCACGTTCTTTGCTTAAAAATAATGGATATGTGTCCGACCGTTTCGGAAATTAATGTTTTCCATTTCTTTTAGTGATAACTTATATTTTTGCAATTTAATTTGATATTGTTACCTTCCAGGCATTATTTAATTTTGGTTAGAATTTATTCTAATATATATCATCATCATCATCATCATCATCATCAGCCATTTTCAATCCGACGTCGGATGTAGGCCTCCCCAAGTACTTTCCAATTTTCTCTGTCCTGAGCTTCTCGTTGCCACGTTACACCTAAGTACTTGATGATGTCTCTGTTCCACCTGTCCATAGGTCGTCTTCTTGGTCTCTTCACATCTCTTGGTATCCAGTTGAGAACGGCAGATGTCCAACGGTTGTCGTTTCTTCTCGCAATATGGCCGGCCCACCTCCATTTTAGTGATCTTACCTTATCTATTATGTCTGTAACTCCAGTCATCATTCTCACCCAAGTGTTCCGTTTCCTGTCTCTTCTTGTGATTCCCAGCATGCAGCGCTCCATGCTCCTTTGCGTTGTCTGAAGTCTCTGGGTTATTGCAGCATTTAACACCCAAGTTTCACTTCCATAGGTCAAGACAGGTAAAATGCATTGGTTGAAGACCTTCCTCTTCAAAACCATTGGCATTCTTGACTTCAGAATGTGCGAGTTCCTTCCAAATGCACTCCAGCCAAGTTTCATTCTTCTGTTTACTTCATTAATCCTGTTTTTCTCTCCTGTTGTTACAAGTTGTCCCAGGTATATGTATTCCAAGCAAACATCCAGAGGTTTTCCTTGAAGTTTGACTGGCTCTTGCACTGTAAAAGAATTATACATAACCTTTGTTTTTGTTAGGTTTATCCTGAGTCCTATCTTCTGTCCTGCTGTGTTTAGCTCTTCAAGTCTTGAAGTTAGATCTTCTGCGTTAGCTGCAAAGAGAACTATATCATCTGCAAAACGGAGGTGACTGATGTACTCCCCATTTACTCTTAACCCCTTCTCTTCCCAATCAAGGGTTTTAAAAACTTCTTCTAAAATGGCTGTGAACAAGATGGGAGATAGACCGTCACCTTGTCGAACTCCCTTCTCAATCTTGAATTCATCGGTCTCTTCATGAAGCATTACAGAAGCTGTGGCATTCTCGTAGACACTGCGCAAGAGGCGGATGTAATCAGAATCTATCCCTTGATTCTTCAGAGCTTTCAGAGTGGAGGAGGTACTTACCGAGTCGAAGGCCTGTTCATAATCTACAAAGCAGAGGACGAGCGGCATCTCGTATTCATTCATTCTGTTTATAATTTCCTGTAATGTGTGGATGTGGTCCATAGTGCTGAAGCCTTTCCGGAATCCCGCTTGTTCTCTAGGCTGGGCTGAAGACAGGGTCATCTTAAGACGTTCCGCTATTATCCTCATGAATGTTTTGTAGACAACTGGAAGGAGGCTAATGGGGCGATAGTTCTTAAACTCTTCTTTGCTTCCTTTCTTGTGCAGAAGGGCAATCCTTGCGTGGTTCCATTCCTTGGGAATCATTCCTTGTTTTAGACAATTACTGAATAATTGTGCTAAAACATTAGCAATCTCTGTTCCACCAGCTTTCAGATATTCCGCCAACACCCCATCTGCTCCTCCTGCTTTCCCATTCTTCATCTGCTTAATCGCCGCCATTACTTCTTCTGGGAGGATTGAGAGGAGATTTTGTGAGCTTTGGCTTTCCTCTTGGTTCTCCTCTTCGGCGTTTCCTATCTTCTTATATAGGTTGCCAAAGTATTCTGCTACAATCTTCAATATTGCTGGTCTGTTATATGTTGTGGTGCCATCTCCTTTCTGTAAGGCTAAAATCTGTTTCCTACCAATTGCTAGGCGTCTTCTAGCCCTCTTTTGGCTCTTGCTATTTTCTATGGCCTCTTGCACAATCTTTTCATTAAAATTCCTCACGTCTTCCTTCATTGCTACTCTGATGGCTTTGCAAAGCTCGACATATTCGATATTATCTCTTGGAGTGTTTAAATTCTTCAGTTCCTTCCGTCGTTTCATCATTTTCCGGGTTCTATCACTAAATTTCTTATCCTTAGGTTTTCTTGGCATGCTTGCTACTTCCTCGGCCGCTGTCTTTACAACTTCCATAACTTTGGTTTCGAGTTCTTCCTCCTGAAGTGCTGAGAATCTATTTCTAAGTTCCAGCTGAAACTGTTTCTCGTTATCTGATAGTTTACCAATATTTATCTCCTCCTTCTTGCAGGAAACCAACTTCTTTCGTTCCATTCGGGGGTTAATATTGATTCTGCATCTAACAATTCTGTGGTCACTTCCAGTGTTGAAATTATTCAAAACTTCACAGTTAGTTACAGTGTAGAGTCTGTTTACCAATATGTAGTCTATTTCATTTTTTGTTCCATTGGGACCTCTCCACGTCCATTTCCTTGTAGGATTTTTCTTAAAGTATGTATTTGTTATATACATATTGGTGCATTCTGCAAACTCTACTAAGCGGTGTCCTCGCTCATTTCTCTGACCCAGTCCATATTGTCCTGCGACAGTGTCATCAGTTTCCCGCTGACCTACACGAGCATTAAAATCTCCCATAATGACTTTATAGTAGTGGGCCTCCTTGTCATGTTCAGTGCCGAGAGTTTGGTAGAAGTTTTCAATTTCCTCTTCGCTGCTTGCCGCTGTTGGTGCGTAGACTTGGATGACCTGTACTGAGTAACGCTCATTGATCTTTAGTATGAGTTTACAAATTCTATCTGATACACCTTCGATTTTCACCACATTATCCTTCCATCTCTTGTTGATCAAAACTCCAACGCCTCCATTTCTTCCATCCTTGGTACCCCTGTAAAAGAATAAGTGTCCTTCCTTCAGTGTAAGTAGCTCCTCTGATTTTCTTCTGACTTCGCTGAGACCGATGATATCCCATTTTATCTTCTCTGCTTCATTGAGTAGTTCCAGCAGTCGTTCTTCACTCTTCAAGCTGCGGCAGTTGTAGGTTGCGAATTTCAGGGTAGTAATTCTTTTCTTCATGATGGACCTCTTCAATGCCACCACCTCCCGGACATCCGAATGGGTGGTGCTTTTACGTCCGGATAAATTTCCATTAAAGAAGCTCATCATGAAAATTGTACTTCTATTTGGGGGGGTTAGGACAATAATTCACCAGGCTGTCCTACTGCCGGTTGGTGAATGCCACTTTCATTATTTGGCCGGAGATATTGTTGAAGCCTTCTTAGCATGGTTGAACCTGGGCTATGCATCGCCTCCAACCTCCGTTAACACCCCTCCGCCCCGATGAGGCAATGAACTGTGGCGGTGATGAGGAGGGGATTCTAATATATATATATATATATATATATATATAACTTCGAACAGCGGGCTAGAATCAATAAAGCTGGCCAAAAAAACAAAAATGGATTTTATTTGAGCGAACTTTGACACTTCGCATAGTTACTGCTAAATAAATTCCGTATACAGCCATTACTATTAGTATTAAGTAAATTACTATAATTCCGAAAGACCAAAATGGCTGACTTGTATTTCAGGGACTCTCGTCCAAAGTAAATTGAAAAGATATATGATTTATACACATACATGTCGACGCAGGAGCAAAGGTTATAACAACATTCATAATTTGAATTTTTAATGAACAACGTGATAATATAGATATTTTCTCTTATCACGTGTGTAATTGTATGGAATGGAATCATCTCAATGAGTTCTTTTGCTGTGAATTTAAGCCTGACGACCCGAACAATCCGCGTATTTGGCTTTGCCGGGAGTTTCATGGTAGCCAAGTGCTCCATGCTCTGTATGCATATACGCACGTTATCAGAGTAAATCATCATGGGAAAACGATTAGAGACTCTCAGATAAGCTCTAAGAGTGATATATGCGTAAAAGACGCATCAAACTCTCTCCAACGGTAGACATCGCCCAAAAATTTGTTCACACTAAGGTCTTCTTAAACAGAATCCCTGCTCTTTGTTAGGGCTCAGTATAATACATAGTAATCACTTTAGGAATTTGTTTTCATATGGTAGAATTAAAGTAGAAAGCAATAAAAAGCATGATCGCAGAAATTAAGTCATGAATCAGCTGATTAGAAATTAAATCCGCAGAACATTTTAATGCTAGAAAAATAATCATTCCCATCAAATGTAAACAAATGACTGATAACTCCTTACGACGCAATCACGGCCTACTTCATGCGTTTTCGTTCGATCGTTGAGAATCAAATAGTTTTCAACATCCACCAAAAACGTCTGCTGGGCGAAACAGATGTTCGTTAGAAGTCGTGGTTTTCTTTGGTTTGGCATTCGCTGTTATTTCTTCTCTAGTTCTACGTTCTCTTGTCGTAAATTTAATATCCGACAACCGATTGCTTTTACTCTTTTCCTGTTTTGTAGAAAAACTACAGCACAGGTTTAAGTACCTTTAAATATAAACTATCTAATTTAAAACAATGCTGTAATTTTTCGTCGTATGAAAGATAAGCCGAAGCGCAATGTCCTGAGCCGCACAGGTGCATCCAGGATCAGATGAAACAGAGCTAGGAACCGCTTATTCATCATAATTTTTCTTTATAACTTGAGTTGCAAAACGAAATTCATCATTTCGTTTTTACTATGATGAACGGCCTTATTTTGACCAATTCCTCAAAGAAAAGTATCAATTATTACAATACAATTAATTATGAAAATGACACAAGCAGTTTAATCATTGCACAACACGTAAAGACATCCATAACACCCGCATTTTTGTCACGAACGAGACCAGAATGTGACATCTTTGGCTATACGGCAAGAAGTTGCAAATTGGGTAAGAAAGACGGCAGGTACGGATTCTTAGAAAATTAACCACTGCTCTTTCTCGTAAAAATTCAGCACAACCACTCGATAAGGACGTGTATTCCTTGATGAAAGAAGAATAAATAGTAAACTCAATATACTAGGATTTAAAAAAAATTCTCTTCTAGGCAGAAGTATGGAAATTTGTGGATAAACATAGATAAAACACATAATGTCAAGTATGAATGAGAAAATAGGAAGAAACGGACCAATTAGAAATGGTATAAATAAGTTACGATTACAGATGCCGCTTCGTGGAGAGGAAAACTAAACATCAAAAACTTGTGGCGTCAGAAAATGGACGAAAAGGATTATGGGAGACATGGGGAGGAAAGTTTATCATGGCTATAAATCTCTGCTTTTATAAAATAAAATTGGTCTGTGCTCCAATTAATTCATAGTCAACTTGAATTGTAAAATGAACAAAGAAGCATAAAATATGCTAATCAATAGCCTCGTGCTGCTTTGGCGAATATTAAAAATACTGGAAAAAATAATTTGAGAGAATAAAAACGAATCAGGAGAACGGACCGGAAAGGATTTCGTTACCTTTACTGAAAGAGGAGATTTCTTACTATCGTCCTCTTCCCATTTTTAGAATCTAGATAGTCTGTATGTGAATGGTACATACATACGTTAATTTTCATTATGTCTATGTAATTATATACTATTTGAATTTATAAATGATATTATGAAGTTAAACACACACCTCAAAGCATTTTATTCTAGTTACAATTAATACCTCTCTCACCTAAGGTCGAATTTATATACTTTTCGTCGAAAATTTTATATTCAAAGGTCCACTCGCATTAGAATATGGAAAAGTATAAAACAAAGGGATAATTGCCTCTTCGGTGACAGATGAGAAGTATCTCATAGACAAAATACAAGCCAATGAAATTAGAGACTGTCCGCTAAGCTATTTAACTTTAGAATGAATAATTAGCCAACTTCCCCAAATGCTATGGAAAATAATTGTAAGGGGAGTCGAGCAATTGGATTCCACTCTAATGCCAACCCGACTAAGAGAAGAAGGGCAAGACGCTGTTCCAGGAGGGCCACACCCTACGCCTCGAGGGCCACTGCTGGGTGGCGCCGACCGCCTTTGATCACCTATTTATTTGAATTGCACTCGAATCTACTTTAACGTGGCGAGATTTCGAATTTGCGTATTTTATTTCATTCATCCTCATTTTAATCCACTGCCTCATATGGATTTGATGGCAGAGTTGATGAAAGTAACACTAAAATCCTTTGGTGTGTTCTTAAAAGCTCGTTCTAAGGATTTCAAACATCTAAATAATTGTTTTACGGAATCAAAATGCGTTTGTCTATTAATGAGAAAGATTTTGATGATAGCTCGAAAGCTGTGTTTCGATTAGCAGCGAATTCACCTGGTAACTCGCAAAATTCACCTGTTGTGGAAAAGGATGAGATTAGTTAAGATAATAAAGGAGATGAATTTAATGCTTTATCAAATTCATTTCCATTAGAATCTCATCAATCATCGCTTTTCGAAGCAGGCGCTTCTTTGGCGTGAAGATCATGAATATGTTCTCGATAACACATACCATGAGTTGATACGCTAACAAAAACAGAATTCGAAAAGAGATGCAAAGAGAGAGTGTAACCTCTCTCAATTTTCTATTTTCTTTGATGGTGAGGTAATCTCACAGCCTTACATAAAGGCCTTGTTGCATCAGAAGGCCACCATTTCGAATAAATAAACATTGAAACTGTGCAAAAGACATTCATAGCAAAGTAAATTCAGATGTATTATTCTTAAATTTATTTACAGTCCGCGTAACATACGATCGTGGCAAACCTAATTACCTTAACTGATGCTTCAGGGAGGCAGTGAGAAAGGAAGGATCTCGAATCGCCGATATTAGGCATGCTTAAGAGAAAAACTATCTATTTTCGTAAAATGTACTTCCACCATTCGTTGTTTTAAACGGTCAATATTTTCAACTATATTATTTAAAAACTTAATATACTTCAATAAAAGAAAGATATATTTAATAATTTTCCACAGCTTATTTATTTCCCGACGGGTTTCGCAAGCAAGCTCTTCAACCAATGAGGAGCATGAGTTCAAAAATACATTGTAAAATTCCAAGGAGAAAGGATTACATGGAGAGAAATTGGTGATGGAGAGGGGAAGGGGTGGAAGAGAGGGGAAGGGGTGGAAGAGAGGGGAAGGGGTGATAGGGAGGGGAAGGGGTGAAAGAGAGGGGAAGGAGTGAAAGAGAGGGAAGGGGTGATAGGGAGGGGAAGGGGTGATAGGAAGGGAAAAGAGTGGGTGGAACATTTGCTTGTTAGGGAGAGGAGGGAACGTATGGGAAAATTACTCTTTGGTGATTTCTTTCCACGTAGTCACTACCACCGATCTCCTTCCGACATTTGAGGATCGATTCAAATGAAAACAAGTAAATATATATTAATTAGGTACCACCATATTTTCGCACGTTTGTCAGAGGAGAGAACCAACAGAAAAGAAACCGAGTTCCTGTTTTATAGTCAATTATTTAGACACAGTTAAACCAAAGAATACAAAATATATACACATGTTTATTTCACACGATTCTTACAATTTTATTTAACTAATAATTTTATTCTAGCTGATAGGATTGACTGAAAGGCGGTATTGCAAAGGCAAAGACGGTTGTTAAAGCACCTCCCTAATTGATTGATTGCGGTAATGTTTTGTCATGTTTTTCAGTCGAATAAACTTGAAAATGGGAGCGATTGACCGCCACTTTCCGACTCAACCGAGGGAAATAATTCCTACTTGTGGAACCGAGATGCGATCGCGTCGAACGTTTCTCAAACGCCAATCTGCTGATGGATGCAATGGCATTCCTTAAAGAGTATAACTTGAGAATTAAAACGGGATATGTTGCGGGCAAAAAAGGATTTGATGTTTATTTGCATTTAAGTAATATAATTCAATATAAGTAAGTTACTTCATGGACTCCCAGCAAACGAAAAAACGAGTTATTCCGCAGTATTCCTTCAGAAACCTCATCTTTCTCAAGTGCCTTTCATTTTTCGCAGAAAAAAGCGACCCGAAACCAGGGATTGTGAATGTACATGCATATTTCACAATAATATAATTATATTAGCATGACATACTGAAATTCCGAACTGAACTCTGAAAATACCTGTAATTTAAATTACAGCACATTGTTAAAGGGATGCTTTATCAGCAAGGAGAGCGGATCTTCTCAAAGCGGCACCGCCAGAGGTTCACAAAGCGGAGGAATTCCTTGGGCTTATTCAGGCGAAGTCCGTGCAACTTCACCTTCCTTCCCTCATAAATTAGTGAAGCGACGTCCCAGTAGCAGTTTCCATAGTATTATCAATTATTATTTTCACGTTCAGAATTAACGATCAATTCTAAATTATGGTTTTAAGTGATTGTAAATAATTCTGAGAACCAAGAGATGCAAAACTCACACCTTATTCGTCGCAATAGAGTCCTTTTCCTCTTTGATTTCCGTTTCGAACTTGAATGAGTCCCCATAAAAGTTAACCGTATAAGGTTTTAGGGTTCTATTTCTATTGCAAAATCAAATGAAAGGAAATCACCGGAGACGCTAAAGCCAAGTTTCATAAGGAATTAATCATATAAATATTCACATTCGTATCTTTATATTCGTTTTGATAACCTCTCTCATAGAAATGCGACATAATGAGATATGTTATAATCTCATTATTACAAATAGGATAAATATATATATATATATAACTCTACTTCTATTCTCCACTTTGAAAATGAGCGAACACTTCAGCTAGTTATTAAAAATGAGAAAATATATTAGGTCTTCAAATTGCCATATAATACTGTAATTTATAATTAAATTGCATCGCCTTTCTCACCTCAACTGAAAGGTGAGTAATATCCCCAAAAGGCCAAAAGGAAAGTCGAGGGTCCGATTCCCGGCCTTTTTAAAAACGGACTTTATTCAAGTCCGTTTTTCCTTGGGATCAGTTCCGAATGTTAATAAGTACGTTTTCCTTTGCGTGAGTAACGAATAACGGAAGGAACAGCACGAGAAGCGCAGCCGCAAAACAATCGTTTCAAAGAGGAATACGGATAGAAAAAAACCACTGTCGCTCTGATTTTATAAGGCAGATATTTTCATATAATCGTAATAATTAAAATGCAATGTTTCAATTACTGTATAGGTCAAATCCATACTTCTACTGCTACGGAATTAAAAAATATCCCTAATTTAAAAAGCGATACTTTTTAAAATTAACTTCGCTCGCAAAATAGTTTTTAAAATGCGAGGTGTCCTCGGGCGGAGTTGTTCGGTTATTAATTAAATTATCTGATGTTTGCGACTCCATGAGTTGAATTAATTACTACGAAACAATTCCGTGGGCGGCTAAGCTAAGAGGGGCATTCGGTCGACGAAAAATCGGTCCATCAAACCGAAACGAATAATTCATCTTTCCCATGACAACAAAAACCAGTAAAATCATCCTCGTAATAAATTCGCTGGATTTTTTGCCATATTTTCTTTGTAATCGCTTTTATGCGCTCCATTTCAAACACTCTGAAAACAGGCCATTATCCTTCATTTACCATACCCGATACCGCAAAAAAATCACTCCAAGAACTGACCCAAATAAAGTTTAGTAGATCGCTAAAAAATTTATGATGAAAAGTAACTCCCGTTTTTCAAAAGCTGTTTTATTAAATAAGCTGAGCCGATCGATGTACTCGGAATGCATTCTTCTGACGTTGTTAGAAATCCCTGCGAATACATTCCGAATCTTAACCGCAAAACAGCTGATGCTGGCAAGGCCACCGGCGGACGCTATTTCCTTTCGATTCTTGTGAAAGTTCGCATTTCAGAACCTAAATTTTCGAAATGCTTTTTAGGCCACCGAAATTCCTTTTAATTGGACTGATTTCCTCTTTCCACTGGACTTTATTACTCGGGTGTGCCATAAGAACAATACCCTAGATTTCCATTTAAAGAGCGAAGAATTGTCAAGTAGTTGAATAAGTTTTCTCGATATATAAAATGCATGGATAAAAGCTCTAACCGTAATATTTGGCAGTTATTCCTCTATAATTCGAAGCTTTCTTTCCAGGATAAAATATTTTCGGGGAAAAGGCACTCATTGCCTGCACAAAATGGGAAAAATTAATCTGTTTCTACGTAAATATGTTTGGTTCTTAGCTAACCTCCGTGTCATCGAGTTGCACACTTGATTTGGGAATGCCCAAAGGCGGAACTTTCTAAATGTGACATAAATATGACGAAACGTTCATTTTACTCGTTCATTACGAAATTTGGCGCAACCACGAATTCTGGAATTTAAATACGTAATTATTTTGAAATATGATAATAAAAGCTATCTGAAAAATGAATACATTCGGTAGGCTTCGCATTATACTCCCGGTGCATTTAACTTTGCCAAGGCCGTCTCCCAAACATGAAATAGAGCGCCAAGTAATTCACAATTTCCCTAAAGACTTTCCATCACATTAGTTATAGGTTAATACCCTATATTTACGCGTGTTGGATAGAAAGCCATACGTGAAATGAACACCTTTTTAGCTCATTTTAGGAACTGCTTTAAATGAGCTCCAGCAATCGACCCTCTTAAATGTTTTTTTTTGTGAAAGAAATATCAATACTCCGAGTCAATTAACATTTTAAGTTTCTGTAACAACAGAGTTTAGCATAGTTAATCTCCAGAAGTGATTTTATTCATCTAATAAGCAACATTTAATGTTTCACATACATTATTCTATTATAAAGGTTCTTTTCAGCTGCCTCCTGAACTCTATTCTCGTAATGTTCTCAAATCCTTGCAAAAACATCAAATTTCTAAACTCTACAAAAACGAAAATTGAGCCTTTTTCCGCGTAAGATAGTAAATAAGAAAAAGTTAAGATAGAAAATTACACTATTTACACTAACTTCTAAAATAACTCCATGGCAAACAATCTTTCTCTGTTTGTCTCTGCAACTATCAAGGAAGCTATTCTTTTTGTAAAATATCCCTTGAAAAGTTCGTGCTGACATGGGTGAGGTACCGACCGACCTTCGGGCTGAATACTATTCATTGAAAAACAATTTGCGCTCCTCTTTCTGCCACGGCAAAACGAATGCCGAAATCAACTACGAGTGAAATCCCAGTTTTCCAGTTGAGCATTTCCAAACGAAATAAACACGCAAAACGTTATTCTAAGTAATCTTAAAATAACTCCAACCCCCATTTGCACATGGTTTCCACCTCTGAAATTCATAAATTCGCTGAAACAACGAAAATTTGAAAACGTTTTAGAAAAACATATATATTTGCATAAAGTTTTCAAATTAGTGTTGTTTCTGTATCTTCTATATTATCACTATTTGATTGCGTGCAATCACACCGAAGTTTTACATTCCATAAGAATAAGGAGGCAATGCAATAGAGTTTTGTGAACAGTTGAAGGACTTGGTTATCTACTCCTACACAGTTTACAATGACGTTTTCTCTGAAGAATTGGTCAACTTGTAACTTTTACATTATTAAAAATAATGCTTTTTATAATACTTTTGATCATCAAGTGAGAAGTAATCCACTTAACGATTATATTAAGATAGATGTTATATTTCGTAGGCCCGCCTGAAGCAATGGCCGCCTGATCAATTACTTTAATTTGTGGCTAAGTTGCTTTCACTCATCTATTTTAATAAAAGATAGCAAACTACGTTCCAGGAGGATCATAAAATGTACACGCATTCTTTATTTCGCTCTACATTTTTTAAATGTCCAACGAATCGATAAATTCGTTCTCAGAAAATGAATTTTCTATGCGACACCTTGCAAAACTGTATTTCACAAATTAAATAGGTTTACAATAAAAAAGGTAACTACTCAAAGATTTTTTAAGATCTTTAGACGGGTCTCAAAGAGACCCGTCTAAAGCGGTCCCCCGGGGTAAAGCGGTACCCTACGATTTTCTTCCTTGTTGGTGATACGATCTATCCTGTTATACTACTTCCGCACCATCAAGTTAGTTGAGTTGTAGCCTCTGTTAGGAGTGGCTTAATATTTTGCTCTCAAGAGGGAAGAATATTGCCATTCCGAGATAATTGATCTAAAGTAAGTAAGTTTTTACACCTTTGATTAAGGTTGACAACCAGGCACTCCAAAGATGTTTAGAAGAAGAAATGGATAAATATGGGATGAGAATAAACGCTAGTAAAACATAAGTTATGAGAGTGAATGACGGAGAAGTTGTCGTAACAAATGAGGGAAGAAGAATAGATCAGGTTAAAAGGATATCTGGGGAGCATGCTGACGGAGGATTGGAAGAGTAGTGCAGACAAGAATAGCTATGGCGATGGAAGCCTTCTATAAGAAATGTGCAGTAGTATTAATCTAGAACTGAGGAAGAGATTGGTGAAATGTGTGGAGCCTTATGATACATGGATGCGAAACATGGGAAGAAAAGAGAAGAATAGGATTGATGCTTTTGAAATGTGTGGAGGAAGATGGAGAGAATAAAATGGAATAAGAAATGATGAAGTGCTAAGAAGAGTTGGGGAGGAAAGAACATTACTCCGCACAATACGGAAAAGAAAAGGAAGCTGAATTGGGCATGTTGTAAGAGGGAAGGGAAACAGTTGTGGTGTATGGGACCTGCCGATAGGCAGAATACCAGAAGATGATGATGACCTTTGATTTCTCTAATAATATAATTATCTGAACTATTTTCTTTAGTAGAGGCAGGGGTCCTTTTAAAATCTTTAGTATGTTTTTCTCCGTTTTCATTAGTATTTTAAGTTCTTTTTAACGGTTTTGAATTCAAATTTCACGTGGGGTAAATTGGTCCCTCACGTTTTCATAGGGGACCGCTATTCAAAGTGATGAGTGTGCAGGAGTTGATGGTGATTTTTTAAATGAGTTTATCTGTGACTTCTGCTTATAAATCGCCATTAAATAATAAATAAACTGTAGAGAAGTGAACAACTTCTTGGAATAATGAAAAATTGACAAATGTTAATGATATATATTTTATTAATCGTATTATTTTCGTGATAAATAATGTTATTGTGCTTTGGTAATTATATTTAGTCATGTATCATTTATTCCTTACGTCTTAGATGAAGAAATACTGTCCAGAAAATAATATTATGGGGAAGTTTAAAATAATTACCTATATTAAGGTACCACTTTACCCGGGGTAAATGGACATTTTGCAAACTTACAAAACTTTTATGAATACAAGTGTAATTCTATTTTCAAAATTTAAATAATTTTGGGAATGATACATAAAGGTGTAGCCATTACACTGACAAAGTGTAAGATCAGAAAATTATATCTAGAGGAAGATATAAGGTAATTCCGGGAGTTTAGTTAAGTTAACATTAAAACCTATTTAAAAGTTTCATTTTCAAAAACTTTTTGGAGGCATCTCTAGAGGCATATAAATAGCTTATTAAGGCTTGCTCATCAGTTTTTTTTTGCAAGTGACATTTTCTCACGCAAACATATTGTCGATTTAACTGGAAAAGAATATGACCATGTAAATGTTTTTGTCGAAATTTCGAGGCAAACATTCTCACAGAAGATGTTTTTTGATTTAGAAAAAAATTATAATAGTAATTTCAATGTGGGTGGGCTACCTTTTCCGGGTATTACATTTCGACCCGAAAAAAGTGGCAAAACGCTCCACCCTAGTGCTTAATAAACACTATATCATCTTTTGATCGTGCATAAAATGCATTCCACCTGGATTTAAATTTGAATTGAAATTTAAATGTAGATTACAAACATTTTCTTGTAAAAAGCCTTAATCAGTATCACCTCAAAGTTAAATTGATACTAATACCTAAAATATACCTAAAGATAGCATTCGGGCATCAATCCCGAGAAAAGGTGGGGTCTATCCAATCAGTACTGGAGAGATGCCCTTACAGACAGTGGGAGTACACTTTGTCGAAGATGGCCACTCACTGCACGTGGATATTAGATGAACCTATGAACAAGCTTTCGCCCTTTAATTCAAAATAATCAAGCATTTAAACAGATGCCAACAAGAAACATTATACTCTATCTTATAACAGGGCAGAAAAAAACTACTTGGAATTATGTTATAAAAGGCGTAAAAAGGATTAATCGCCGTGATGCTCTTGCAGATAGACAGAACTAACTGACGAACACCGTCAGTAGAGCAAACTTGTGGTTTCTCTTAAAAGTACTACTACTGGGGCATCTCTCCCGGTGGGGCATCTCACCCGGAATTACCTTAGCCAGTAAACTCAAAGCCTAAGGGGACCACTTTACCTCGGTCTCCCCCACATAACTGAATTTAAATTTATGCTATTTAATTTAGCTCGTTTTAATTTGAATAATTAATTAAATTAGGGGAAAGGTAAGGATTCAAGTAACATTGAAAAATATTGAAATTGAAAATGAATGCTTTCTTTTTAAATTTGATAAATTAGCTCTTGAGGTTGGACGATGATACACAAACGCGAATATTGTTAAAAGGATTATCCAATGTGAAGTTTAAATGACCGCCACTACTGAATGGAATCAATAAAGTTCTAAGGGTGCAGCGTGTTCTTCTGCTCCGTTTGAGCTATTTGGCTTTGACTTCTCGATTAAGCAATGAAAAACTAAAGCATTGCTTATCTTAGATATTGCTAATCGTCGCCATCTTGAAATAGGGCACTTAAATCACGAAGAAGTCAATATGAATCCCTCAAAATTGTAGGGACCGCAACCTCTAAGTTTTCTTTACTTTTCTGGGACTTGTATGTACCAACCAAAGAGCGAGATTTAACATCGATGACAGTTTCATTGTCCAATAATCGATCGATTGCGATCAGCAACTGAAGCACTGAGAAGTTAAATTTGATATCGAAACATGAAAGATATGCGTGAACCTCTTGGCACTTTTGAAGCAATTGAGCGGGCAATCAGATACCTACGGATTAAAACTGAAAAATTAAAAACCTTTCCTAAGTAAGCAAATACTGACAATCTTCTGTGAAATAAACAGATACGATATTATTCATGAATAACATAAATTTATGAGAAAAAGTGGCGCACTGGAGTCGGCGGTATTCAATTAGTGCAACTCTTCACATGTTTACGCGCCGTTACTTGTACATTTCAAAATTATATTCTCTCAAATTTATGACTAATCAATTGGTAATCGCTAACAAATACCAGCACCCTAATTTCCAAATTGCGAAGTCGTCAAATAATTAAACAAGATGGCTTAAGATTAACTCTCAAAGTTTGATTCTTCCCAAGTAAAAACGGACTTGAAAAAAATCTGACAGGGCCGGGAATCGAACCCAGGATCTTCCTTTATCCGGTTATGCCTAGACGGTTAAGGCAGCCTCCCAGATAGAGGAAGATCCCGGGTTCGATTCCCGGCCCTGTCAGACTTTTTTCAAGTCCGTTTTTCCTTAGGACTTTTCCTGGGTCCACGCCCTTATGTGCAAAGTCATCTCAACCCTTTCCTTATATGCTTGATTCTTCTTTAGACCGCTTATTTTCATGATCATAGATACCTTAGATGCATCTGAGTGTAACTAATGATGTGATCGTTCAGGTATGGTATCTAAAACTATATATCGTATGTACAGAAATTGATACATTAAGGATACTGGAAAAAACTTTCAAAACCTTCAAGAGCCATGATCACCCTACCTCGGGGAAAGATAACCTTCTTTTTAAGCACTAGCTGAAATTAATGCAGAGGCATGGCCCTGATCTTACAAAATGAAGCGATTCTGCGGGTCTCAATCGGGAAGCTATCAAGACATCTGCTGAATAAAATTTCCCAAACGCGTATCAGGGGAAAATGGTTATATTTATTTATTTATTTATTGACGACTTAATTGGGCGAAATTGGGACTAAAAAGTCCCACCTTCCATTGTACAGCACAGTACTACATATACATATATACATTGTGAGTGGTTATGAAATTACAAATAATTTTTAAATAACTAAATGATGAAATTACTAATATTACAATATGAAATCGCTAAATAATACAAAGGTATAAACAGGAAGTTCTACAAAGTTGTACAGAGGTATATATAGGATGCATTATAGGATGTTTATAGCGACTAATACTCAATCTAGCGTTAATATAAAATTCGTTCCAAATAACACCTAACTGAAACAAATATCTAATTTGAGAAAATTAAGTCTACCAAACTTCGATAATTTCCGACAAGAATCATTGAAATCTTCGAAATTTAAATATTTAGTTAAAAATATATTGCGAAAGTTTTGGATTTTATGCAGTCCGATGCATAGAGTGTATAGCACAGCTGTAAAAAAGGAATCGTTTAATATTTTCTGTGACTGAAAAGAGCTATAATTGCGCCAGTATGTATATAAAATCATCCTCCTAAAGGCTATTTGGTTTCTCATTCCCTCCATAACGATGCATAGTTAGCTTTGGAGAGGCTGCCTTTCGTTAAAAATAAAGAATCGTGTTTTCCATTACGGTGACAATAAAAGTCAATGCGGCACCAATAAAGTCGACTTGGATGTAATGATTTAAACGCAATTTTCGAGGCCGCTGTTTCTCATGTCCACCGCAGACGGCTAAAATAAAATTCGACGCAATTGTAAAAAATAGAGTAATCTGAGACTGTTGCGGCGAGATTAATGGAAATCGCTTTGGATTATTTTCTTTGTACGTCTGTGACTTTATTTGCGGAGAGAAATGACATTCCTTTTAGCTATTAAATATCTTCTCGTAAAACTAAACTTTCAAATTGAACCATTTAAATTATGTGCAAAGAGGCAGGACAATATCAGATATTCTTAAGGCGAATCTTCCCTGGAATAGTACCAAGCGAATCCGCCACGTGGCAGCACCAAAATGAGCGAAATTTTTGGTTCCTCTAGCTCAAGTATGATTGATCTGATTGTCAATCCGAAAACGGTTTTGAACATTGGAATAACATGAAAGTATTCTTATGGGAAGGAATTTTTTTTTAATCTTCTTTTTACAGCTTTTTCTGAAAATATTTTTGTTATTATAACAATACATAAAATTTCAAGGTAAACACGATATAGAGAATTTTTTTTAAAACACGTTGCATATTTTGGATTTGAATTTGAATGAGTATTATGATCATGAGAGTTTTTTAAAGATAGCATTATGAAAAAAACCAGCATTGCAACGCCGCGTATTCCGCTAGAGTCTACGAAGGAACTGACGGAAGGGAAGGGAGCCCCGTCACGGCGGGGTTCCGGTGACCATTGGTCTCTCCCTGGCCCCATATTGGTTTCGTGGAATTTGTTACCCTTTCGTCAACTCATTCATTTGAAGCGATCTCCTCAGTCTTCCTTCTTTTACTGTCGAATCGACATCTTCTTGAACAACTGCATATCACGTATTCCATCGCCTAACCTGAGACTGGAAAGAAGTGGAAGCGATGGATTGGAGACGTTCGACGAAAGGGCCTCTCAAGCTTTCAGCGAAGAGAAAGAAACGTGGAGGAAAAATTCCGAACCTTTTAAGAGAAAGGTAAAATATAATAATAGTAATAATTTATAATGTTCATTCGTTAGCTTAGCGAAGGAAATTTATTTGTGTTCACCTTTGTTCTTGAAATGAATTCCGTGGTTCGTTCTTCATATATAAAGCATCAGTAAGGACTTAATATTGATTCCGCTTGGCTACTGTATTCTAACTGGTTGTATCAATTGTGCTTCGGCAGACTCGAGATTAGCCAGAAATTGCTCTAGAAAATTCTTGAGATGGGATAAAATACTATCAGACCTCGTTTATCGCGGGTAGTGAAGAATAAATAGAACTGAACTTTCGAGAATATTAGAGTACTAAATTTCCACCGTTTATGCAGCCTAAATATTCCTAAATATAATTTTCACTTTCATAGCTATCCTTTAATATAATTAGAGCCTATGGGCACGGAATAGCCAGCACTCACCATTCGTACCGAACACTCGTTCTATCCAATGTATTAGGAAAAATTAAACAAGAGGGAACGTTTGCTGTATACGTTTCACTTCCTCGATCGACATTTCAATCAATTCTTTGAAAAACCACTATGAAGTAAAGCCGCGGAAGTCGACGCACGAAGTGGCGAGGGACGATTGTAGTGATTTATAAGGTGAAATACGCAACAGCTTTTCCCGCGATAAGCGAACGCAATAGTTATATATCGACGCAAAACTACCAACGGGATGTTGTTGCTGATTTTTTCAGTGAATTACCTATCTCATCCAGGAAAACTACAGAAATTGTTTCTAACATTAACTCCAGGGGGTTGCAAAATAATTAAACAATAAATTAATATTAGTTTTTGCCCCGTAAATCAGAATTCAATGTTTACCTTCATGTACTCCTATGAAAAGTGTCTCTCAGAAACAAGATTATTATCTCGTCTTCCGATTATAATTTATGTCTGCTTGTAAAATGGCTTATAATTAGTAATTCCTGTAAGTCCTAAATCTTAGTCATAATTACTGATTAACAATTTCTGATGTATGTACATATGTGTGATTTTCATGTAATCGAGAAGATTTACTTTAATGTGAGGGAGAAAATTTGATAAAAATTCAATTGAGATTAATTAAATGCCATTCGTTTCATTAACTACAAAGTTAGCTACCGTTAAAAATAGAGCGGATGAAGCAAGTACTACAATAGTACTAATATTATAAAGATGGCTAAGTAGGAAAAATAATGAATATCCCAGTGAAATTCGATTAGAAAAAATTGCAGGCACAGAAAATAACGGGAAAAAAAGTATAAGCTATTTTCCTAATTCAAAGTTTATAAGTTATTATGAAAAATTATAACAATGAAAAAATATCATTCATCAAGCTAACAATTCTTATCCAATCTTCAATCGTTATTACGCACGTTTCTCGTAGAGAAGGACAAATGTTAACTGTACACAACACAACTGTACTTATATTCTCGCCCAATTTAGCCGTTGTATCATTGTGATTATTGTCGTCCTAGCATTAACCTATAAATTGCAATAGGTGGGGAAGTAATATTGTTTATTTTCTTTTATCAACAAATTTCTTTATTTTACAAAGTTATTGATAACTTTATCGATAGTGCATTACAAAAGTTCGTTCACTTGTAGCCCTCAAAATATACTTAAAATATTTTTCTAATGATCCATTAATGTTCATAATTGTCCTTCGTTTACTTAAAAATGTTTCGTAAACCTTAGGTTTCAATATATTTCTTTTTCCGTTCAAATGAATTCATATTTCAATTAGTATCAAAAGTATAACATTTTGATTGTTATATACAGTAGATATTTGAAATGACCGGAATTTGTCAATTAAATACTCAAAATAAGAGTTATTAATACTTAAAATGCAATTTGTGTAATATTTTGTACTGTTTAAAATTTTCAGTGAGCATATATCTTTCCTAGCCATGCACTACGCACCTCTGCTTACGAGCGACTGATTGCATTTCTGTATCAAAGTAATTAAATATTTGAGAAATTTGTCTATAATATCCTCAAGAGAAGAGAATTGAATACTCATAACACATTTGGAATGGTATTTTGTTCTTGAAATACTCCTCAGTGCGTATATATCATTCTAAGTCATGCACTGCATAGCGGCGACTACGAGCGACGTATCCCATTTCCATGGGATCAGTCGCCGGTCGCCGGTGTACGCTCGAATCAAGTCGCCCATAGTCTCCTGCAGTGGACGACGCTTCGTTCCTTATATATCCAGCCATAATTTCATATAGCAGGGGTATCAAATTTAGGAAAATATATTTATAGATATAATTATATATAATATTAGAGTGCATACTCCTTCAATAGTGGATTTTCAGTTAACAGTGAAAAATTTTACCAGTTCCAAAAAGAAACTAGAGAACGATGTATTAGAAAGTATTCATGGTACGCAATGCCAGTAAGCGTGCAAAAAATTCTATTTTATGGCAAAGACATTATAGATTCGTTTATTCTTCCAATAGGCCAACTTTCCGAGGAGGCACAAGAGGCCCGAAATAAGGACAACAGGAAATTTAGGGAACAATTTATTAGGAAGATATCAAGTGTTGATACGAACAAATATTTAATGAATAGATTACTGTTGATTTCAGACCTATTTATAGCAAGCCTACGATCACTTCCTAAAACCAAACGAGGCAAAATCATTAGGGAGGTATGTGACCTCTTGGAGATGAGAGTTCCAATGGATCAGGACAGAACCGTATCAGGTTTTTCTGATTCCGAAGAATCAGAAAGTGATTTCGAAGAATCTGAATGTGATTCCAAATAATCCTCTAATTCATATTATATGTTGTAAAATATTATATTCCTTATTTTTCCTTTCAATGTGTTTTGTGATTACAAATTATTACTTACCAATTTTATGTTTTACTGTATTTTATTGCGCATTGATCATCGATCATATTGAATTGTTATTATTTATAATTAAACTATGTTAAAAGATATCTTAACACTTTCCTTCCTGAGATTTATATAACCTCATATCCCTCTCCTTGCTAACTCGGCCGTTAGCGGCCGTCACCGTTTGCGCTTTATCTCTTTGGGTCTGTGTGTCTTCTTTGCGTGTGGTTGTGCTTATGCTTCATGTGAACACTTTACTCGCATTCCAAGACTCAATTTAGATTTAGATTTAGATTTTAGATATATACCCCGCGAGCCGCCAGAGGCGTATGGCAGGGGGTGTAATGCACCACCATTATTCATTCCTACCTATTAGCATCTCTAATAGCTTGGGGAAAGAACGACCAAAAGTAATTATCCGTTCTTGCAATTACTTCCCTATAACGCTTCGTCGATGCCTCTCGGAGATCGCGTTCGCTCCTTACTGGCACTAACATTTCACTTACTTCGTCTATAAATTCTGAACGATTGAACTTTTCGAAAAGTTTCCGACGATATTCAGATCTTCTCATCTGTAGTGAATTCCAACTGAGGGACTCTATCATTGCCGGAACGCTGCTATCAAACCTGAAATCCCCGCAAACGAATCGGGCTGCTCTACGCTGGACCATCTCTAAATCTGAGACTAAACCTACTTCGTGTGGGTCCCAAACCGCACAGCAGTATTCAAGACTCGGACGAATAAGAGAAAAGTAAGCTATTTCTTTGACTCTCGATGAGCATCCTCTCAACGTTCTACCAGTTAAAAAGCGCTAACTGGGTCTCACAAGACCTACCTTTACGGAATCCGTGCTGGCTCTGACTGATTGCTCCCTTTTCAGAAAGAAAGCGCATGATAGATCTCGCTATAATATTGCAATTGCAGTTAATAACTCAAGAAACACTAGAGAAATTAATATATTTTTCCAACTGCGCTTGATCCGCGTAGACAAGTAAGAAAATTTAATTTTGTCCCTCTAGATTACGAAAATATCACACTGTGCGGCGTCTAAAACTCGAAAACGGCTCAAACGATTTGAATATTTTTTTATTTTGTTCGCCCCGGTACGGAGGAGGTTTAGGAAAAAAGATAATTAGAGAAAACCCAAAAGGAATAGCCGAAAATTGGAAAAAGCATTTCCATAAGAAACGCACGTAAAGTTCATTTTTCTCGCAGTAGGCTTTATTAAATCTGAAAACTTAAATTACAAATAATTCGAATCAAGCACCAAAAGAAGGGCAATAGAGTATAGATTTTTATTTTGGTGGTGAAATATCATTTACGAATCGAAATTTTGAGTTTTGATCAAATCCGTGAATATTTTATCAAAATTTCGAGGTTGTAAACAACCCATCCCCCTTGACAATGAAGGCGATTGTTGATTCCAAG
The DNA here is from genome assembly GCA_947579665.1 of Sympetrum striolatum. NCBI lineage: Eukaryota > Metazoa > Arthropoda > Insecta > Odonata > Libellulidae > Sympetrum > Sympetrum striolatum. The sequence continues at coordinate 2,396,734 of OX388341.1, forward strand.
TTCATGTATTTATCCATCAAAATGCATTAAGAATATAAGTCAAGTTAAAATTAATCATTCTAAAGCTTCATAAGACAGGAGGCTATTGGAACGTGTTCAAAGAAAATTTAAAGAAGATACTCCTGAAGTACGAGCGAGCAATGAAATTTCCCTAAAGTAAACACACCAATTATAGTAGTGAGGGTTAGATCATCGTCATTTCTCTTTGCCTTCGTGCTCGTTGTAAGGCAAACTGAAAGGCTACCAGGACTGCCTTCCGCCTATCGTACGGTACCGCAGGGGCTTCCCTCAACCCCTCTCCGTGACTCCGCAGGCTTTACGGCCTGATGCAGCGTTGCGACCTTTTCTTATCTGAGTGTCTTTAACAAACTCTCATGATCATAATACTCATTCAAATTCAAATCCAAAATATGCAACGTGTTTAAAAAAAAATTCTCTATATCGTGTTTACCTTGAAATTTTATGTATTGTTATAATAACAAAAATATTTTCAAAAAAAGCTGTAAAAAGAAGATTAAAAAAAAATTCCTTCCCATAAGAATACTTTTATGTTATTCCAATGTTCAGAACCGTTTTCAGATTGACAATCAGATCAACCATACTTGAGCTAGAGGGACCACAAATTTGACCCTAGCGGTGCTGCCATCTAGCGAAAATAAATCGTAACTTTTTAAGGGATGATTCGCCTTAAGGTGCTGTCGATTTATTGGAACCAATCCATTCATCTGGAATTTTGCGAGAAATTATTTTTAGCGGTAGCGGATTTACTGCTACCCACAAAACTAGAACTAATTTCGAACCAAATATTTGAAGTACTATAGAAAGAAAATTTGGGACACGGTTGTTACGGTGATAATCATCAAATCAATGAAAATGTTAAGTAAATTCACTCATGACAATCAACGCATCACACTCAAAATATATATTAAAATATTAAAAAAATTATAGGTGTTTCCTGCCAGGAAAGTGGTGTACCTGGGTTCGAGTCCCAGTCATGTCACTATTTTTCACCTCCATTTATCCTTGGGTTTATTCAGGCACATTTCTTTAAGTGCTATGTTATTATCTTTCCTCATCCTTAATTTAAAAATTAACAATAAGGACAAGTGTACTCCCTACTTACCTGAATGAAATTTAATGGGGAGATTACCAAGGATCAAGAATGTTCAGTCATAAGATTACATTAGAAGTTGGTGAATTAAACTTTTTGGCCTCGCACAAATCATAACAATGCAATCTAGCATATACTGGAAGTTGGCTTTTCAATGCTTATTCGAATATCCTATGGAAATACTCTTGCCAAATCACTATGTTCCTTCCATTCTCTTAGTCTCGCCCTTTTGTCAACGTTGTCAGCATTAACATTTTTTTTAAAACGTAAGATTAGAAATTATGAAAAAATCCATTCTGATATTCACAGTTGTTTCTAATCCAGAAATTATTCTGAAATTCTAAAGAATGTTGCCAAAGTGTGATTAGCAAATTTTAATGCCAAATACAGCAACTACATATTCATACATTTTGGAAATCCTATTCGAAGCAACAAAGAGCATACCAAAGATGAATTTAATTTCTCTATTGCTGTACCGAATAGATCACTTCCATCCTAAGACTTTGCCTACCTAAATACATTCATTTTTCAGCAGAAGAAAAATGTCAGGAGCAACATTTCTTCTATGCATGGAGTTCGTTTTCATTATCACAACCTTGAATTCATGACATGGACTTCTTAAATCAATTCTTCCAATGAGTAATAGCAAAAATGGAGACACTTCTAAGCAGTTGAAAGCGATTACCACTTCATACCTTTTGACCGCTCTCCACTCATTATTGTCATAGGAATTCTCAACTCTGAAAGACAGAAAACTATTATTTGCTTAATTATTGCAAAACAGCAATAATAACAAATGTATCAATTATAAGGGAACAATAGCATTAGAGTTCAATCATAGATATAGATAAAGGGAGAAATTATATTTTACTTCCTCTTCAAGTACATTATAAAATATTTTAGGCAAATAAAATATGCATATATAGTTAAACTACTTGAAATGTTCTAATGTATTATTTTCGGAAATGTCTCTAATCAAATGCAAAAGTTGCTTAGGAAATTTAAAATTCATTCTTCCTTAGGATTTTACTTATTATAGAATTCTTTTAGAAGTATTCTCATAACCCTTAAAACGTTTATGAAATATTAGCCAACTGGCTTAAAGCAATATATTATATTAAAACACAAAATAAATCAAATAAATACTGAATTCCATTTAATAAAACTTCGATAAATATTTTTTCAAAGATAAATATACATCCATTCCATGTGATAGTGTATGCAGTTAATGTATGCAGTATGGATTATTTAAGAGGACATTTGATACTATACTTAGGCCAACACTTCAGATACATAATAGAATTCTAAATTAAATATTTTAAAAATATATGCCCAATTCCTACATCTCTCCTTCACAATGTACTTGATTAGTGTGTGAGTATGGAGTTTATGATTCATTTCTTGATTGCAGTAAAAATGGAATTAAGATGGACTTATCCCAAGTGTATTTTTGATTATTCATCATCCAATCATATATACTTATTCTTAATATCAATTAAATCATCTTTGCAAATAAAATATTATGCCGACATGTATTTCAGAAGGGTTAAAGAATGATAGATTAATATTTAGAGGCATTTCAAATGCATTTTCATACAAATCAAGAATAATGAAATGACAAACCCTTGAACCATATTTTCTTGAGAAAATACTAGAATTATTTCCAAATATTTGGAATGGGCAGGGCTTGTAGATATATATCAAAAAATAATTTTAAGAGCACAGATTTGAAAATTCAACTACATAAATATACAAGGTATTCGAAAACTAGCAGGAGAAATGAAAAATTCTGGTAATAGATAGTGATATACCCACATATTGTGGGTACAACTGCGCAAGTCTGTGCCTGTTGGTGCTGGCATTTCAGTGCTGTGACAATGTAAATTGACACGTGAATGTACGCTCCGGCAGAAAGGAGGAGAACGTCACAGTTTGAGCAACATTCCAATTTGAGGTTCTGTGTTTTGCTGTTTTGTCACCTGTGATCAGTCTGTCCAGAAGGGTCAGCATCTATAGAGGCGATGTTGTTGCCATACAACAGCATCCTCTCCTTCTGCTCAGCGCTAAGGTTCTTGGGGACCATAGCACTCGTCTTATGTGCTGGCAGACATGGCGTATCTGCAAACTGTCACCCAAAATGGCACGACAGCTTCCAA